>CM036591.1:16967500-18167500 GCA_020745705.1 Hemiprocne comata
CAGGACATCTCAATCCTGCACCAAGGGTGCAGACTGTGAGTCCAGTCCTTGTGTGGGAGGGCAGGGAAGGAGCAGGTGGGAAACCTCTGCAGGTGGTGGGAGTCTCTTACCTCCTGCATCCAGGATGGAGAGGAGAACCACGCCAAGCCACAGATAAAACTTGAGTAATTCACCACCAAATGCTGCTGCTGAGGAGTGAAAATGCCTGGGTGAAGGGGAGAAAATGCTGGTGATGGGGGCAAGGGGACCACTGATGGGCAAGCCAGGAGCTAGAGATGGGCAGGGGATATGGGGTGGTAACCTCTCAAGAAGGGGGACAGAGCCTGAGGGAGGTGGATGGAGGGGTGAGCTCTCTAGCAGCCAGAGTGCTTCGCTTTGCCCAAGACTGGTGGCAGGCATCCTGTTTCCCTCAGGGTAACCCCGTGGGCCAGCTGCGTTCTCAGTGAAGGTGGGTGTCGGGTGGATTAGGGCCCACCAACACATCTGTCCCAGGTCCAGGATCCATGGCCCCAGTGCTGCTGGGCTGCGAGCTGCATCCTCAAGCTCTTCTGAGAATCATGGATGGTGCAAGAGGAATCAGAGACCCGGGGGTGAGCCCTCGGAAACCATTCCTGAGGCTGCATAGGAGGGAAAAAATTGAAGTGACAGCCTATGGGCACCAGCTCCTCCTGTCCCCTGTCCCCAGCCACTCAGCCCTGCTGTGGCCTCCCTGCTACCTCCCAGGCCCCTCAACTTTGTCGGCAGCTCCTGCTCTCTGCTGTGATCTGGTGCTGGGTGCTTTCTCCCTCCTGGGTCCCGGCTGCACCTGAGATGAGATCACCATAAACAAGCCGACTCTCCCTGCACTCTTCTCCTGTTCTCTTAGCTCCTGGGCCTGCTCCTATCACCCACCTGCATCTCCCCCTGCCCCATGGTTGTCTCTGCAGAGGAGCTAGAGCCAAGTCTTGGTAGATGCTTGGGGTGGGGATGAGGGGGGGAGCTGTCTCTCCTCCAGTGTCCCCAGGACGGACAGACTGGTCCAAGGGCAGGCAAGGCCATGGAGCCAGGCTTGTGCCAGTACAGGGCCAGAGGCCCGGCAGAGCTGTGCTGGGGGGAGCAATGCAGGGGCACTAGGTTTGGGCAAGGCCATGCCAGGGGTGTCAGGGACAGGCAGGAGAACAATGGACAGGGACCTCGAAGCCAGGTCAGGTTTGGCAGTGCCCTGCCAGGACCCCGAGCAGAGCCAGGCAGGGCTCTGCCAGGCAGGCTCCCGCAAGGGCTGCAGGGCTAAGCCGGGCTGTGCCAGGTGGGGCTGTGCCAGGCGGGACTGTGCCAGGTCCCCGAGGCCACGGGGGACAGGGCTGTGCCAGCCAGACCCCACTAAAGGGCTGAGCGTCCGAGAGCGGCGGCTGGACGCGGGGCCGGGCAGGCTGCGGCCACAGTCCCGCTGCCGGAGGGTGCCTGTGGCAGTGCCCGTGGCCGTGCCCACGCCATGGCCGTGGCTGCGCGCCGGCAGCCGAGCTTGGCACCCAGGAGTCCCCCCGCCCGGCCCGCCCTGTCCGTCCCCCCGGGCTCCGGTTTCCCTGTCGGAGGCAGATGCTTTCGCAGCCCCGTCCCTCCTCCTTCTCCGGAGCAGCCTCCGCGCCGCGCTCCAGCCGCCCGGAGGTGCCTGCCCAGCCCCAGCCCAGCCCAGCCCAGCCCCGCCGGCCGCGGTGCCCGCCCGCCGCGGCCCGGCGGAGCCAGGCAGCGGGCACCCACCCTCCGGGGCCCCAGCCGGATCCTCGGGGCTGCCCGGCTCTCCGCGGGGGGCACGGAGGGGGCTCGGCGCTGCCCCCCAGCCCTGGCAGGATGCTGCCTTCCTCCCGGACCCAGATGGGGCTCTTCTTCATCCTCCTCTGCCCCGCCAACATCATCGGGCTCTGGTGGTGAGTAGGACATGCCGGGGTGGCTGCCAGGAGGGTGCGCAGGGTCCCTGACTCTCTGGGGGCGTTTCCCCGACCCCAGCTTGTTAACAGAGTCCCCTACATCCAGGACACCCTTTGGGTGAGGACCGCTGCTCGCTGGCCAGGTGGATTCAGCTCGGGAGCACCCCCAAACTGTCAGGGTACGGGCACATGAGTGCGTTGGGGACATCAGGCTGGGGGGGACCCTGGGGGTACGGGGCACCCAAGTCCTGTGGAGAGAGCTGCAGCATGCCTCCCCGCACCCCAAGTCCGCAGCTTGGGAGGGTTGCACGCCTGTAGGGCAGGGGCTTCCAGACCCCTCCAATAAGTCAACTTTAATTAAAAGCCCGAGGGTCCTTACAGTGTCCCCTCCTGAACGGTGGCCTGGACGCGGCAGGGACAAAACCCCTGTTTGTAATGGTGCCTTCATCAAAGGCAGAGACGGTGCCTCGCAGGATACCGGAGGGGGTGGGGGATTCATTACAGGCACAGAGCTGGGACCCAGCCTTGGAAAGCCCAGGTATCTGTCGAAACATGAACTATTTAAATCTATTAAGAATTTCACCCAGCCTGTCTTTATCCGGTTTTAAGTGCTTAGATTCCAGCTCCCCGGCGTGCTGTCCGGGCTATCATTCATTATCTGAGGCTATTCGTCTCCACATTGTCACAGTCTTTTGACCCCTAAAATAAAGCTCTCCATAAGCCTTTCCCCTCCTGGTCCCCCGCCTGCTTGCCAGTGATTTATTCGGTAGCTCCATCCCCTTGGGTAGCCCTGGCTCCACGGGTGCAGGGCAAAAGAGTGGGTATAAATGGTGCCGTTATGGTCAGTTTTACACCAGCTGAGAGTTTGGCCCCAGAGCCCAAGCTCTGTGTTTATTGCTGGGGAAGGAGTTAACGTGGGTCTGAGAGGGGCTTGCCTTGGGCTTTTGCTAGAGAAGGAGAGGGAGAGGGAGGGTGGGGTGAGCCCCCTGATTCCCACTGCCCACCTTGGGGCAGCTGCGCCATCCTGGCTGGCTGTTTTTTCCCTGGCTAATTCTCAGAACGCTGCTCTGCCCTTTCAGCTGTCCCTTCAGCCTTCCCTGCTTTCTCTGCCCCATCCTCATCAATACCCGCCCAATGAGCCCTCACCCCTAAGCTTCTGCCCTGTGCTCCAGCTCCAGGGACATTGATGCCAGGAGTGAAGCAGGAGCTCAGTTTGCCTTGGATTTGGGAGCAGGCGGATGGGACCAGCCAGGGAAGGGTGCTTGGGTACTGCTGCCCCCCACCCCGACTGCTCAGAGCCATGTCTTGCTGCTGAGCCTGGGTCTTGCCAGTACTGTGACTATGCCGTATGTGCACTGGCAGCACCGGCTCAGGGAGATTAGCAGGATTTGGCAGAGGAGGGCAAGGGGTCAAACTTGTTTTTTCTTCTTTTAAAGAGGAAAAAGAAAAGGAACTTTTAATTTAAGAATAATAACCCAGCTGCACGCAGCGTGGCTGAATATGCCGCGCAGCTGAGTGGCTGCAGGGTGGTCACCAGCACGAACTGTGCTTTGCTCTGGGACTGGAGCCAGCCAGCTGGGAGGAGGCAATGTGTGGATGAGGCCACCAGCACCACCAAATGGACATACTGGGCTTCCTGGAACTGGGCACCCGAGCAGCCAGCTGATTCAGAATCTGCTTCCCCCAGAGCCTGGGACCTCTAGCCCCCATCTGAGATCATCCCTCATTTCCAGGGAGCTCTTCCAGCATGTGGGAGAGAGGTCTGGGCACTGCCCATGCCTTTGAGCCATCACAAGACAGGCATCTTCCCATGTGCCTGCTCCTAGTAGCCATCTCCCAGATCTGGGTAGCACTGGTGTCTGTGGGTTTTGCTCTTGGTGAGGAGGGGTTCAGGGGTGCAACTTTGTGTTGTGCCAGGGCTCATGGAAGACCCAAGCCTGGTGGCACTGGTAGAACTGTTCCTTACTGTCCCTGTCACTAATGTAAAGGGACCTTGGTGGCATGCCTTTGCACCTGCACACTCACCTGGGGTACCTGTGGGTCCCTAGTCATGGGTACATGTTCCTCTGGGCAGGAAAGGAAGGTCTTTACCTGCCCCTCCATCCCACCCCTGGGTGCATTGGCTGTGCAGTGTGGGGACATGCAGTGGCTGCCTGTTTCCCATGCTGGTGACAAACTGATTTGTGAGAGTGGCATGGTGGGGTGCAGCAGGTTTGGGTGTGATATCCAGGTGTAGTGACATCATGCTGATGACATTGTAGCCAGAGAAAGAGCATCCTCATTGTGGTGGGATGTCTACAGAGGGCTTACTGAAGATACAGTCATCCTTGTCCTATACCCCCTGTGCCCCTGTGTCTAAAAAGAGGCGGAGGGACAGGAAAATGGGCAGACACACAGACCTGTCCATGATGGAGGGGAACAGGCTATGGTCAGTGGTGATGGGGAGGATGTGTCATTCAGGTGCTGCCGGTCCCTTGATTAGTGCCAGACTGCAGAGAATAGGCTCTCCTTGCTCCCACCAGCCCTGTAAAATCTCTTCCTCCTATATCTTTTCATGTTTCTTACCTGGTTCCTTGTGCAACAGTGATTCCTCCCTGAGCAGGACAGGTAGGGACCGCCTGGGGCTCCTGGGCTGGCCTGAAGGGTGCAGGGATACAGGGCGGGCAAACCTGGTGTCTCAGGAGCCTCAGGCAGGTTGAGGGAAGGATTTCAGCTGAGCTGGTTTGTGGTTGGGTTGTGCTCCTAGGGACAGCAGCACTGTGGGTAAGGGGGTGAGCAAAGCCCAGCTTCCCCAGTGCCTCAACACCTATTGGCTCTCTGTGGGCACAGCTGAGAGCAGTTGGGAGGTGAAAAAGAGCATGGGAAAAACATCTTCCTGGGTGAGATGTTCTCTGCTCTAACAGTGGGTCTGAGGGGGCCTGGAGGGATGGACACCTGCCTTGTGTCTGCTTCCCATGCATGCTCATGGGCAATGCACCTCCAGGTTTCCGTGGGGCTGCTCCAGATGCTGAGTCAGGGAGAACCTGTCCACCAGCACCCATGGCTGCACCCCTGTTCTAGGGTATCCCTGCCCAGTGCCCCAAGAAGCCACATACCCTGGGTGGGTTCCATGCACCGGTGGCCTCCTCTTCTCCTCTGCTGCCCTGACCAGCACCCAAACCACACAGAGCCTGTAAGGGCAGGCTGCCAGGCTGTAGGGCCCTGCCTGTGTGCCTCAGGGTGAACACCATGAGTCACCCCCCTGTCTGCTGACCCACACCTGCCACCCCACAGCCCACGGCCCACTCCACGGCGCCCAGTGGACTGGGCTGCCTGTCTGTCCTGGGCATGTCCTCACCTCCACAGCAGTACTGCGTGGGCAGCAAAGCACATCCAAGCCCAGGAGCCCCTGCCCAGCAGCATCTCCCCTTGCCCCTTCTGGGGCAGCTGCTGACCCACTGGGTTTTTCAAAGGGAAAATTTTTCCCTTGCACTCTTTGAGATGGCATCACCTCCAGAATTGGGCTACTTGTGTCATTCTGCAAAGGCAAGAACTTTTCCCCTGCCATCCCTTGTCCCTGCTCCTGGTCACCTCTGGTCTCCCATGGTGACTCCCAGGCTGCCTAGCCCTGCCATGTGCATACCCCAAGCTGGAGGGCTCATATGGGCTTTCCATCAGAGGTCTGACCCCTTGAAATCCCCACTGTGTGCAGGAAGGTGCTAGGCAGAGCTGGGCAGCCCCCAATATTTGCTCAGGCCATACAGGGTCTTGCTGCCACATGTGGCACCCCCATTTGGGCATATGCTTGCCGAGCCCTCATGCCATCCAAACTCTGGCCTCCACCAATGCCTGGAGGAAGAACACAGTGACCAGGGGCAGGTGGACCCCTTTTTCTCATCCCAGCCCCTCCAGGGCTTGGGCAGGGCTTCAGGACCACCAGTCTTACAGGTGCACCCTCCCTCCATCCCCCCTGGTACCCACGGCACAAGCCTGGCCAGCTCCTGCCCACAAGCGCCTGGCCTGTTTGTGACCCTGCAGCCAGTAGGTCCGTGGGCTGACACCATGCCACGCCAAAGCCTCTTTCCTTTGGCAGTTTCCCAGCTATTTGCATGCTCTCCTTGCCTAGGAAGTTTAAGAAGGAGGGTAGGGAACAGGATCCCCTCGCTTCCCCTGACCTGTGGTATTTCCTGCTCCCTTGGTGTCCCCAGTGCTGTTTGGCAGCTGAGCCCCGGCTGTGGGCAGTGACTTGCTGCTAATTCCCATCCGTGCTCCTCCTGCTCTGCTTTCCTCACCCGGCTGCCCTGGTTAGTAACTCCCCTCCAGCAGCACCCATACATTGCCCCAGGTGAGGGACTGGGCACCTGCTGCATGCCTGTATGGGGTGAAGGGAAGCTGGGTGGGCAAAAATTCATGTGTCTCTCCCCTCACCCTGTTTGCATAGCTTGGAAAGAGACCTTCAAGATCATAAAGTCCAACCATTAACCCAGCACTGCCAAATTCACCACTAAACCATGTCCCTAAACATCACATCTACATGTATTTTAAATACCTTCAGGGATGGTTACTCGACCACCTCCCTGGGCAGCCTGTTCCAGTGCATGACAAAGCTTTCAGTTAAGAAATTTTTCCACATCAAGGGGGTGATGGGGACTCATGCCAGGCTTCTTGGTCTATGGTTTTGGGTAGAACGGGACTGGGACACACTGGAGGCTCTGTGACCATGAGCTGAGCTAGAAAAGCTGGTGATTGTGGCTCTCAGGAGCATCGCAGAAGGGACATCATCCAGAGCACAGGGGTTGTTACATCAGAACTCTTGTGACTCTTGTATCCTGTGCATCACTGGGACTGGGCTCAGGCTGTAGGGCTGGCAGTCAAAGGGGTGACAGCAGCATGTTGGCTGGGGGTTGCAGCTCCTCTTCTGTGCCTCAGTTTCCCCTTTCAGCAGTGGGGGTTGTTTCCTTTGCACAGGGGTCTTGGGAATCACGACAGAAAGTGGAGCTCATCGTTCTGGCTCCTTTCAGGGTGAGGCGGCAGCCATCGGGCAGCAATTTCAGCAGCAGACGAAGGGCGCCGGAGGCAGGTGGGGGGGATGTTGCCCAGGCGCCAAGCCCAGCCGGGGGCTGCTGGGTGGGAGGCAGCAGGGGGCTGGGGTGCCCCGGGCGGGTTTAGGGGGAGCTGGGCTGGCGACCTGGTTCCTTCACCAGGGCAGGAGGAGGAGTGCCCGGCGGCAGAGGTGGGGCACCTTAGTTGTAGATGCGGGAGGCCTTGGAGCAGGACAAGCTCAGGCAGATCTAGGCCCCGCGCCGGAGCCCTTGCCAAAGCGGTAGCAGTTTGGCAGCATTTTTCTTGTCCTTGTCTTCCCCCCCCCAAAACGCTCCAAAGCAAAACAGCTCTCAGGCTCCCGGCAGCCTCCCCGCGCCAGAAAGCGGAGCCCAGCGGAAATTAATATCTTGCTGGACTTAGGCAGCCCACCCCATGCCTTGTCGGCACAGCCAGAGAGATCCTGCGTGCTCCCGCCAGCCTTGCCGCCGCCCGGGCCATGGGTGGGGACCCCTGCAGTGCCTATGAACCCCCCGCCATCCCCCAGCCCCGCAGGGCTGAGCTCTTCTTCCTGGGCTGATCCATTGGTCCGGGGTGAGCTGCAGTTCAGCATTTGATCTGACGGCCCCGGGGGGCTGGCGCATCATTTTTATATGAGTACAAAAAGTCATCTCTTAATGAAACTCCTGTCCTGGCTCCACTTCTTTCCCACCCTGCTGGAGTAGGCAGCCAAACCTCCACCATCCTGTTGGGGATGTTGAGAACCCAGGGTCCCCAAGGAGAGCAAGCTCGGAGCCCAGCACGGAGGCTTAAATCCTCATGTGGTTGTTATGGGATGGGACTGGACAGGCTTACTGGTGGCTTTCCACATGGGTCTCAGTTTCTCTATCGACAGGGGACCTGTGCCAGCCCAGCCACAGCCCTGCAATTCTTCTCTAGCTGCCCCATCACTTTGCAGAGGTGTCTGTGACTCATGCAGCAAAGGGAAATGGAGCTGCAGGGAACAAAGAGAGATGAGTGCTCCCCATCAGTGCTGTGGGCTTGCCTCAGTTTCCCTTCGGGAGGTCACCTTTCCAGGCTGCACCTCTCAATAGAGCTGTTTAACCCCTTAAACTTCCTGCCAAAGAATAAAGGCTTTTTTTTCCTAGGCTGTGCAAGAGGGCACATCCTCCCAAAACCCAGGAGGGATTTGGTGGGCAGGAAATGCGGGCAGCTTGGGGACCTGACCTGTGGCAGGGGGACCCTGGTGAAACCTCAAGCTTAAAAGAAGGGGCTCAGAGGGAGTTTGCACTGGGGCAGGATGACAAGAGAAGTCCTACAGCCTGGTGTCCCAAACACAGCCCCCCCAGACACGCAAAAATGAAAAGGACACCCGGAACATAGTTAAACACTGGGATTCAGCTTGTGATTTTCGAGCCCCTGGGGCTTGGACAGACTATAAAGGTCTGGGTTTGGAAGCTGCAGTGCAGCTGGTGCTCCCCAGCAGCATAGGCTGCCTGGGCGCTGCTCCACAGGGGACCCCAGGGAACTTGCATTCCTTGGGCATCCCGAAGCACTGGGGGATGCTGAGTCCAGCCCTGGGGTCCTGTGGGCATCCACAGCCAGGAAAAACATCATTGAACAGAATGAGCTCTGAGTCCACAGGAGCAGCACTGGAGGCGAGGGGCAGGCTGAGTGGGGCTGTGTTTGGGTCATGCTAAATTTGGGTGGCCCATGGCTATGCTGCCATGGGATGGGTGGGAGGCTGTCAGCATGGTGTGCCTACCCTCTGCTTTCTGTGGCTCTGGCATTGCCTGCGGCAGAGCTGGAGCATCGCCCACCCCAGCACGGGGTGCAGTGCTGGCAGGCTGCACAGCTGCACAACCATGCCACGGAGGCCACTCCAGGCAAAATATGTGGGGAAAGTACAGGAGTTTCTGTAGCCAGCAGCATGCCAGGGAGCATGGTGTCGTGCTCAGACTTTGCCTCCCAGCCCGGAGAGCAATGCACCTCACTCCAGCTGTGCTGGTGAGGAGGAGCTGCCTCTGGCACAGGCCCAGCTGAGACTTGCCCTCCCATACTGGCATCGACAGGGCTGGTGATGCCACCTGCATCCCTCCCTCACACACCCGTGACCGTCCATGGCTCCTCTCCCCTAGGGCTGGTGCCTGGGTAGGGGAAGGCAAACATGGGAGCCTGGCCAGCAGCCAAGGGGTTTTATCGCTGGCAAGGTCACTCAGCTCATCTCCCACGGGGTAAGGCAACGAGCCCCCCTGGAGAGGGGGGTCACACTAGGAGCTCTGTCTGGGCTCCCTGCTGTGCCCACAAGGCTCTGGGAGCTGCAGCTGGACTGGGCATCCGTCACACCACAATGCCAGGGCTGTGCCAGGTCAGCATCAGACCTGAAGAGCAGGTGCTGAGCAGCACCACATCTCTCTCACCTCCCACTGGGGACAGTGCCATCAGTCCCAGGGATGTCCCCAAGGGCTTCGAGGTGTGGAGTGGCAAGTGCTAGCATCATTCTCCAGCCAGTCCCACAACTGGGGATCTCCCCCATTCCCTGGCTGGCTGGGCAGGGAAAGGCATCCCCTGGGTCTTGGCACGCAGGTGCCACCCATACATTTTGCCCTGCCTTCCCTGCATACCTCTCCCTGTCCCCCTGTCACCCTGGCTCAGTGCTGAGCCAGCACTGCCCCATGGCCCCTCTCCATCCCTGGGAGCAGGTCTATCCATGCCCCATCCCCACCCTCGTCCACCTTGGTCTCAGGTGCTGGTTTTGCTCTGCTCGCTGTCACTCCTGCAGGGCAGTGGGAAGCCCCCTGGTCATGGACCCCAACAGCATCTGCCGCAAGACGAAGCGGCTGGCAGGGAAGCAGGCGGAGCTGTGCCAGCTGGAGCCAGAGATTGTGCAGGAGGTGGCCAAGGGCACCAAGCTGGGTGTCCGGGAGTGCCAGTATCAATTCCGCTTCCGCCGCTGGAACTGCACCAGCCACAGCAAGTACTTCGGCAAGATCCTACAGCAAGGTAAGGCCAGCACTTCATTGGCCTCCCATCTCCGAAAAAATTTTCAGCTGCCCAGTCAGGCATCTCCCTGGGACTCCTGGGGCAGAGTCTGGGTGTGCAAACCTGTGTGTGTGTGTGTGTGTGTGTGCATGTGTGTAGGGGGTTGCTCAGTGCTCCCCTGTGCAGTCATGTTGTGGTTTTACTGCCGGGACATGTCTCCCTGTGTTGTAATGAAGCAATTACCAATGCTCCCAGACAGCGCGGGGCTTCACAAAGCCCAAGAATGCACCCTCGTCTGGCAGTGATTTACGGCTCCCCTGGGACCCTGGGGTGTCCTGGGGGAAGGGGCCCTGGTGGGAGGCAGCGTGCATCCACTGAGAGCTGCCCCTTGCCTCATGGGTGCCCTGCAGATTCCCTCCTCCTGGCCTTGCAGGGAGCAGAGGAGAGGAGTGCTTGCCCCCTGTTCCTGAATCCCTGGGTGGGCACCCTGATGTCACCCTAGGATGGGTAGGTCCAAGCCAGGTGGGTGCAGTGGTCCGAGCCCAGTCCATCTTCATCAAAGCCAGAGAAGGAGCAGATTGAGGGGGCTCTTGTGAGCCTGTAAGGGATGGGAAAGCCCTGCCACACTCCCCAGGAACAGGGACTGAGAGGTGGATAGGGAAGGGGGGGATGCTTAGTGGGTGGAGAGTGTAGTCCTGCCCCTGTTGCCACGCCGGTCTCTGTGCTGAGGTAGATGAAGATGCTGGAGCAAGTTCCGGTCTTCTTGGCCATCCTCATCTCCTGCTGGTGCACCCACCAGGCCAAGGGCAGAGCGGGTGTGCCTTTGGGCCTTGAAGGAGGGTGAGGAGGGGCTCCCTGGGGACCCTGGCAAGGGCAGAGCACCCTGGGTGCTCTGTGGGTACCAGTGGGGGGCAGAGTTGGGGACCCAAGGGAGACACCAGCCTGTGGTGAGGTCATTTAAAAAGCAGATTTGCAAGTGGGAGTTCCCTCCAGTACGGGGACTTGTATTCAGTCGAGAGGCAGAGAGCAAGGACATATGGGGGACAATCCTGCCTCTGGAGGCACCTATTTTCACAATGACCTCACAGTGAGGCTGGTGGGATCTGTGCCAGGCAGGGCTGCAGGCTGGAAGCAGGGTGGTGCCAGGATGGCAAGGCAGACCAGGTAGTGAATGGGTGGTGCTGGTGGATGAGCTGTTGGGTACCCACGGGTACCTTAGACTGGTTGAGACACAGGAGCATCAGGCATGGAGATGCTGAAGGAGTCACCACACTCTGGCCCAGTCTCATTCCTGGGGTGGTGGAGATGAGCAATGTCCTGGGGACAGTGGTGAGTCTGGGAGCCCCTCGCACACTGAGGACATGGGACATCCCAGCATGGAGGTGCCCAGAGCTGCATATTGGGTGTCAGACACAGAGAGCTTGCCCTGTACTGAGAGATACCAGCAGGCACCAGCCTCTCTGTGAGCCTGTAGGGGCTGCATAAACCATCCCAGGATTTTTGGGGTTCCCAGCTGCCACTGATGGGCTCTTCCCATCCAACAGGGATGCTGCAGTGGGCTATGGTTCCTGGCCATGGCCTCCCCCGTGCAGTTGTGACCATCCTTCCTTCCCTCCCTGCCACATGTGCCAGGCCTGCTTGCCAGGACAGGCTGGCCTGGGGGCAGCTGCGTGTCTGGAGGAGCTGCCAGAGGAGCTGCATCCCCCTGGGGCCCTGGCTGGCAGGGTGGCATGGGGAGCTTTGGCAGTCATGAGCTGCCCACCGAGGGCTCTGCCACCCCAGACAGGTGGTTGTGTGGCTTAATGGGGAGCAGGAGGGGCAGGGCATAGGGCACTTGTCCCCAGGGTGGCACTGCTGGCAAGGCGTTGGTGTGCCCAGTTCCTACCAACACCAGTGGAAATTAGGTGCTATGTGGAGGAGCCACTCATGGAGCTGGTGCCAAGAAGCCCCTCTTCCCACAGCCCCCAGGTCAGAATGCCGGAGATGAAGGGATGGGACACCTCCCAAAACATACTTTCCCTCCCTCCTCATGCTCTGGGTACCCCCTCTGTGTCACCACCCTGGGCCAGTCCTGCCCTGAGTGGGCAGGAGTTCACCTGGCACTGGGATGGGGGGAACACAGGAGCCCCCGGAGCAGGGTGCCGCGCCCCCGCTGCCAGAATCCCCCGCTGGCTGCGGCTGCAAGCGGCAGGTCCAGGCAGGGGAAAGATGCTTGGAATTCGTGTCCCGGAGCAGAGAGAGACAGGAGCAAATACTAATAATAAATAATCCTGCAGGGTGGAGGCTGTGCTGGTGGAGGGAGGGGGGCAGGCAGTGCCCTGTGGCAAAGTGGGTATGGGAGGAGAGTGGGCAGCACAACTTCATAGCTGCCACTATGCAGAGGGGTGAGCAGCACCAGCCCTGTCCCTTGCAGCACTTCTCTCCAGGTGCCAGCCTGCAGCTGGGGATGGGATTTTTACTGCTTGGAGGGACATTGCAGGTCGGTGTGAGGAAGCTGTGGGTATCACCTGGGACCTCCCTGCCTGCAGGGAGTACCAGCGCACAGAGCTCCTCTCTTTTCTATGGAGCAGCATCCATCCTTGCAAGAGGAGACAGGAGGTTTGTTGACCTTGGGACCCTACAGCTGCAGTGGCAGAATGCTGGCAGGGCCAGGCCATCCCCCAAATTCTGCATATCTGCTTGTGAGAGTAAGGCCCTGCTCCAGGCAGCCCTTTCCGGGGTAGGTGCATCACTTAGGGAATAGCATCAAGCACAGAGGAAGAGGGAAAAGAGGAGGTCTGAGCACCCATGGGGTGCCAGCAGGCAAAGCCTTTGCCAGGGGTGACTTCACATCCCAGCCCTGGTTGTTCCTCTGCAGATATCCGGGAGACAGCCTTTGTGTACGCCATCACGGCGGCCGGGGTGAGCCACACCATCACGCAGGCCTGCAGCATGGGCGAGCTGCTGCAGTGCGGCTGTGAGCTGACGAGGAGCCGGGCCCCCCCCTCGCCGACGGTGGGTCCGGGCACTGAGGGCACCGCCTGGGAGTGGGGGGGGCTGTGGGGACGATGTGCAGTTCGGCTACGAGAAATCCCAGCAGTTCATGGATGCCAAGAGCAAGAAGGGCAAAAATGACATCCGAGCTCTCATCGACCTGCACAACAATGAAGCCGGGCGCTTGGTAAGGCCTCCACTATGCTCCCTGTCCTCTGCAAACATCAGCCCCCCCCATGCCCCTACCCAGCTCAACCCTGCACCTTTATTTCCCCCAATCCATATAGCTGCACCAACTTTGGGTGAAATATGGACCAAATATCATTAAGGAACTCTTCGCAGGTGCTTTTGAAAACCTTTGTGCCCCTCCCAGCCCTTCACTGGGCCGCAGTAGCACTAAAAGTTGGGCTTTTGGCTGGGGGTGCTGGGCAGGGAGGTGGGGGACCACAGGTTGAGCATTGCCATCTCTTCCCCAGGCGGTGCGCAGCTACATGAGGACAGAGTGCAAATGCCATGGGCTGTCGGGCTCCTGCACGCTCCGGACCTGCTGGCGGAAGATGCCCCATTTCCGCGAGGTGGGGGACCGCCTACTGGAGCGCTTCAATGGCGCTTTCAAGGTGATGGGGGGCAACGATGGGAAAACCCTCATCCCCGTGGGCGACAACATCAAACCTCCTGACAAGCAGGACCTCATCTACTCAGCCGACTCTCCCGATTTCTGCTCAGCTAACCGTAAGACGGGCTCACTAGGCACCCGGGGCCGTGTCTGCAACAGCACGGCCATGGACACAAGTGGGTGCGACCTGCTGTGCTGCGGGAGAGGGCACCGGGATGAGACGGTGGTGCTGGAGGAGAACTGCCTTTGCCGCTTCCACTGGTGTTGTGTGGTGCAGTGCCGCAAGTGCTCTGTCCGTCAGGAGCTCAGCCTCTGCGTCTGATGGCCTGGGGTCGGGCAAGGACAATTTTGGGGTCCACCCCCAGGCTCACCCTGTGGTCCTCCTGGGACAGATACAGGTAGAGCTGGTAGCAGGGACAGCGGGGTTGAGGCCAGCTCTGCGCCCTGGGAAACCCTGTCTTCCCCCAGGGACAGTGTGGGGCTGCCTGGGGTCCCCGTGGCTCCTATGGTGGGGGCTGTGGGTGCAGAGCTTCCACTAATAAAGCTATTTAAAGCCGGTGTGCCACAGCGCTTCCTGGGGAGGGCTGGGAAGCACTGACTGGGAAGGGACCAGCCGGACAGCTGGAGAGCCGTCCTGCCTCAGCTGTGAGTCCCCAGCAGCTGGACTCCCTCCAGCCCCCTGTGGGTGCTGGCACTGCTGGAACCTGTGGCACAGCCCAGTTCATTTTTGATCCACTCTTTGCTTTACTCCACCGTTGTGGAGCCAGGAGATGAATGTGGATGAGGGCAAGCACTCTCCTATCCTGCTCTGCAGCCCCCAGGCTGGCTGGGTGCTCTCCTCCCATGATCCATGGCCACCATCACTTGGAGATGCCTGTTTGTCTCCCACCACCATCTGAGCTGGATATTTGCTATGAACTGCAGTCAATAGTCCCTTCCACTCACCCCTCATGCAGGAGGTACAGCTATCTGCCCTGACTACCATGTTGATGGGCTGTGCGTTTCTTTTCTTTCTTCATTCCATCTTCAATCACCACTGCTTTGAGGCCTGGCACAGAGAAGCCCTGTGTGGTGCTGGAACTGTTGGCTTGGTGGCATGCAAAGCATTCTCTTGGCCTGCCTTGGGCCACGTGCAGCCTCACCTAGCCGTCATGGTGCCAGGCTTGTCTTGGTAACCTGATAAGCCTGTGCCCCTTGGAGGAGCAGCCCTCCTGGCTACCCAGCTGGGCAGGCTGCCATTCCTCTGCTCCAGAGTTTCCGTGGGTCTCCAAGAAGGTCCCTCTCATGCTGCAGGGAGCCCACAGGAACTGGTTTGTCCAGCCTTCCCCAGAATGGGGCTTGAGGTCACTGCAGAGGGGAACTGCTTGACTGGCAATGTCACACTGCACTGAGGAGCCCTCGTGGGATGTCAGCAGAACCAGAGCCTGGGCAGAGGTTCATGCTCCCATGTCTGCCCTCAGTGCTGTAGCCATGTGGGGCATGGGGGCTTTGCTGGTGCTCTCAGCCTAGGTGGGCCATGCCCTGTGCACGGGGTGCTGCCAGGCAGGGCAGGAGTGGGGCTTGCAGCACTCTGCAAGGCAAGGGGAGTAGTAGTGGGGTGATGCCCACCAGCAGGTCCCTCCTTGCCCACTCTCCAGCAGCCAGCTGGGAAGGGTAGTGGAATCAGGGTGATGGTAAACCATTGACTTGGGCCAGTGAACACTGAGGCAGGAACCTCTAAATCTGTCAGCTGCAGCTCTGCAGCTGGAAATTCCCTCCTGGCTTGCCCACAGCAGTGCTGGGAGAGGGGAGGCACTCGGGACTCCCAGGAACTCCTGGCCACGCACCCGCCCCTGGGAATGCATGGGTGGGTGTGAGTGAGGCTGGGTGGGTGCAGGTGAAGGCTCCTGTGGCTGCAAGCAGCTCGGTGTGCACGTGTGTACGCGTGCAGGTAACATGTCTCCGCATGTTCATGACCAGATGTGTGCATGTGAGTTTGTGTACACACCCATCACCGTCTGTGTGAGCCCCTCGTGGGTGTGCTAACAAGTTGGCCCGTGGGTCTTCCTGCAAGTCAATGAATATCCAGCAAATCGTCAGCATGTGTGTGCCAGTGACACCATCCCTGTGTGTGCCTGTGTGTGAGTATGTTTATTTGCATGTGTCTTACTGTGTTTGTGCAGGTGTGTCTGGGACTGGGAAGACATGCATGGGTGCAGGAGGGCCCTGCAGGAGGGGAGCTGCAGAGGTGCAGGGTCTGTATGCTGGAAGATGTGAGGACTCATTTCGTAGGTTTCTTTGAATTAGAAACAGCGGAGCACACCTCAAGCCCTGGGCTGCCCATGAGGGGAGCTCAGTTCAGGCAGGTACTGTGAAAATTTGAGTCACCCCTGCTCTCCCCTGCAGCCATCCCAGTGTGAGGCCAATTATACTGGGTGATTCTGAATGTCTTTGTGAAATGTTAGAGTGCACGGGTTGAGCTCGGGAGAGCTCCATCCCAGTTCTGACCTTCAGCAGGCTCCCCTTGAGTCTGCCTCCGTTTCCCCACAATGGACTGCTTTAATGTGCCTGGCTGCATGGACACGGCCCTGGAGATCTGGATCATGGATAAACCCTGGGGAAGACAGGTAGTTCTTGTGAGTAAGGGATGTGACCTGTATCCTCTCTGCCATTGTGCCAGATCACAGGTTCTGAAGTCTGGAGAACACAAAAGCCAAAAATGTAGAGGAGGAAGAAGCTGGAAAATGGAGCTAGCACAGAGTCAAGAGGTTCCCACTTGGAGAGAGGCACATGGCTACTGATTGTGGGGTGACTCCTCCACAGCTTCAGGATATCTCCAAGTACCTAGTGGAGAAGGGTTAGCTCTTGTGGGGGTGCTAACTTTCTGTCACTGCTCCCTCCTGGCCCTGAGTTGGCAGAGCCAAATCTATTCCCTTGGTAGCCAGGAGAGGCCCTGGCATAAACAGGTGATGCTGGTCGCCAGGCAGGGTCTGGACCTGGCCCAGTGGGGCAGAGAGGGCTAAACAGCCAGAAGAATGCCTGAGCAATCTCTCAGTTCCCCAGCCCTCTAGCAGTGCTCCCAGCTCCTCAGACCTCCAGGAGCTCCCCAAGAGCTTCTCATCCACTAGGACCCCATCTCAGACACCTAGGAGCACCCCAGCAGTCCTCCAGGTCCCCAGCAGTGCCCCGGGGGCCCCCCAGATTCCTAGAAGCCCCCCAGCTTTCCAGATCCCTAGAAGCCCTCTGAAACTTCTCAAAAGCTCCCAGCTTCCAGCCCGGGGGGTAGCAGCATCCCCTCCGTAGCCGTGGCAACCTGGGATGAGGGGCGGGGCGGCCGGCGCGGCGCAGGGTGACCGCAAGGGGGCGCTGCGGAACGGCAAGGCACGGAGGGGCGGGGGGGCATGGGGAGTGGGCATGGGGGCATGGAGGGGGGCTTGGGGATGTGGGGAGTGGCCATGGGAGGATGGAAGGGGGCATGGGGAGCACGGGGAGTGGGTATGGGAGGGTGCATGGAGGTGGGCATGGGGGTGTCCTGGGGTGTTTATGTGCATGGAAAGCATGAGGGTCTGTTATGGGGGTCTGCATGGGGGGGGGGGAGGGCATGGGAGTGTTTGGAGAGTTTGCATGGAGGTGTGTATGGGAGGGCACAGTGGGGAGTGTGTAGGGGTGTGCAGGGGGCTGTGTGTTGGGGGGGATGCATGACTGCTTCTTCCCAAGTACAATCCCACGCACCCCCTTATGCATACACCCCCGTGGACTCGAGTGCAGGGAGGTGTATGCATACGGGGGTGCGTGGGGTTGTACTTGGGAGGAAGTGCATGGAGGTGTGCATGTGAGTATGTATGAGCCACCGATTCCCTCCTAAACTCTCATCCCCCTGTTCTTGGGGGCAGTGCTCTGGCAGGACCCAGCTCGGGGGGGGGGGGGCTGGTGTGAGCCAAGGGTGCACAAGGGTGGCTGTGGGGGAGTGCCACGTGTAGCTGCAGAGGCTGGGAGTGTATCCATACATGTGCGTGTGTAGCCCAAATCCCTGCTGCTGGGCAATTTACATTGCAAAACTTGCAGGATCTTCCCAAGGGAAAAAAAGGATGTTTATAATATTTGGGTAAAATAACAAACTAAAACAACAAAAAAACCTCCAAACCTCTGTAACATTATTGGCTTTTTTTTTTTTTTTTTTTTTTTTTGGTCAGATGGGAAGAACACAATTTTCCCTTCAATTGCCCAAGTTGGAAACAGCTGGACAAATTATTCAATCAAACTTGAAAAAAAATCCTCTGGACTGCAACCAAAAATAGAATGGTTTTGCCAAAAAAAGAAGCTTTTTAGGAAAGTTTGGAGTAATGCAGATAGGCCTATGAGGGGGAGGCTGAGAAACGTGGCTTCAAGTGCAGCTGATGAAAGGCTTGGGTAGCAGCACCCGAAACCTCCGACAAACCCCTCTTTCATGGTTGTGGTCCCTCTGCTTGCTGACCTCTGGGTGCCGAGCAGAGGCTGCGTGGCCGCAGGGCTGGGTGTCGTCCAGGGCTCCTGCCTGCCAGCCCTGCTCTTCAATGAGGCTTCTGACTCCCCTTCCCCAGGCTCTGCTGCTCCCTCCAGGGAGCTGCCTGCAACTGTCCTCCTCTGTCCCCACTCCAGATTCCAGTAACAGATGCCACCCAAGCACCCACGAGGTCACATTCTCCCATATCTGCCCAGGAGGGTCCAGATCATCCCTGCCTGTGTTGGGCTCTGCTGACCCACCCCAGCTCCCTGCTCCCGGCTCTCACTTGTTCCCAGGATGGCTCTGGTACACACGGAAGATGGCTCTGGTAGGGGGTAGGTGAGGGCTGTTCAGGGATAGCCAGGCCACCTGTGCTGCAGCATCTCCAAGCACCCAGGCAAAGGGATAGGCTGGGACCTGGGGTCCCCAGAGACTCTCCCGTTCCTGAGTCCTCTTTCTGACTGCCAGCATCTCACCTTATCCAACCCTCTCCACTCCCACGGCCTATGTTACTCATCCTGTAAAGAAGGCAGCAGCCATCCTCCCCTCTGGGGCGGGGGCTCTGAATATGCTTATCCCCAGAGCTGCAGAAGAAGCGACTACTAAGGCAGATCCATGCCCTGCTCAGCCCACATGGAGACCAGCACCATCCTACCATCCCTGGGGCCATGCATCCCTCGCCGCAGGGGAGAGGCGCCCAGGCCAGCACAGCACAAACACGCTTGGGCAGTCCCATCTCGCCACCTCCCCACTGCCCCAGCTGGCAGCTTGGCCCTTTGGGGACATGCTCTCCTTGCCAGAGGCAGTGCAAGGGGTGGGATTCCCCACCCCAGCCATACCAGTACCCCAAGCAGGTTGGAGGCTGCTCTGCACAGCCAGTCCCAGCAGTGTGGGGGAGGCAGTATGGGTGGGGGCCTGCTCCAGCCCCGGCATTTGAGGCTCCCATGGGATGGTACCCACAGCAGGGCTTCAACTTCTTCCTTGCACCCTGCTGCCACTGTGGCACCCACTACCAGGTGCTGGGAGGAAGATGAGGATGGAGCTCTGCCTCACTGCAAGGATGCTCCTGGGGATGGCTGGAGGCAGCCAGAACCTGCCTCTCTGCCCCGATGAGAGGGGCAGCATGGCCGTGTGCCGGTGCTGAGGCTGACATCCACCCCCTGCCCCGGGGCCTGCCATCGCCCCAGCCCTGGGCAGGCAGGAGGACTGGCTGGGCCGGCCGGGTGGCCGTGTGGTTGGCTCCTGAGTCACAGTGAGCAGACTCGGGCAGGTCACAGGGTGTGAGGGCAGTGATGCTGGGGGCTCTGGTGCTGCTGGGCTGGGGCAGCTTGCCACGGTGACTAAGCCTGCTGCAAAAGGCAGGGTCGCCCCGACCCCACACCCAGCCCTGACTCACGCAGCCATCATTCTGGTCCCGTGGGTGCTGCTGGGCAGCAGATTGAGGAGAGCTGTGCTGCAGGACAGCAAAGGCTGGGTGTGTGGCTGTCTGAATGGGCTCTCTCTGGCCTCCAGGTCCTGGTGGCATCAGACTGAGTATCTGTCCTGGTGTTTCTCCATCTCTGTCCACTCTCCTGCTCCCCCATAATTTAAGATTCCCCAGAGCTTCTCCCTGCACCCCTTCAGCCCCACTCCGTGTCAGCAGAGCTGCCACATCCCATGCTTAGGAACATAGTTTAGTGATGGACTTGGCAGTGCTGAATGAACAGCTGAATTTGATGATCTTAAAGGTCTTTTCCAACCAAAATGACTCTATGATTCTATCCTCCCACACCTGCACACACAGACTGGCTGGACCTGGTGGTCCCAGAAGCCACCAGCCCCTCCAGGGCTGTGGCATGGCCAGGACTGTGCTTGGATGGAGCAGGTTGGTCTATCCCTGTGCTGCCCCACCAGTGGATCCACAGCCAGTCTGTAAGATCAAATGGGAGCAGCACAACACAGCACAGAGATCACAACCCCTGCCTTTACCTGCTGTGGGTCTCTAGGGTGTCATCCTTGGAAATTCCAAAGCCCCAGAGAGATGACACACTGCTCCAAGGAGACGACAGGGACCATCCATCCAGTGCCTGTGTACACCACTGCATGATTGCACAGGGCACAGGGCTTGGAGCTTGCTTGTCCCGAGGCAGGAGCTAAAGGAAGGTATCTGCCAGGAGGGAAAGGGGGAACAGAGCCAGCAAGCCATGTGATGGGTGGAGAGGTGCTGGAAAGGGGTATTGATGGAAGTGACAACAGAAAACCCAGTTCCATTCTCCTGGGGGTGTGGAGCCTGCAGTGTGGGGTGCTGCCAGGACCTGCTCCTGCATGAGGGAAAGGACCAGTGAAAGTGCAGACAGCATGAGGGGCAGGGCAGGAGGATGTGGGATGGAGAGATGGCAAGAGGGGGAGGGACAGAGATATGGTAGGATGGATGGAGGGATGGAGGGGTAGAAGGATGGAGGGAAGGATGGATGAACAGGAAGAGGTATGGATGCTTCCCCAGTTCCCTGCACAAAGCAGGTGCTGGGGCACCATGTCAGCTTCTGAAGGACAGGAACTGCCTGGGTGTTTCGGCCTGGGCAGGGGAGCTCCAAGGGTTGTCCCCACGGTGCACT
Source organism: Hemiprocne comata (assembly GCA_020745705.1). Classification (NCBI taxonomy): domain Eukaryota; kingdom Metazoa; phylum Chordata; class Aves; order Apodiformes; family Apodidae; genus Hemiprocne; species Hemiprocne comata. The sequence continues at coordinate 16,988,051 of CM036591.1, forward strand.
GTGCCACAGACACCTCATCACCTTTCCTGCCCCAGTGTGGGGCTGCTGGGGGGTGATAGAGGTGGGAGAGAAGCTGGGAGGTGGCAGGTTCCATGGTCCAGAGGCCCTGTGTCCCCAGCTGGGGGGCTGCAGAATGACAAGGACAGGTGTGGTGCTCACAAGATGGCCCAGCTTTTGCCATGAGCCTAGATGATCTCATCAGGACCAGAGCATCTGCCACCAGCCTCGTGTGCCTGCCTGCACCCAGCCCTGCTCGAAGGGGCCAGATCCTGTCCTGTAAGCCCCTGATTCCCCTGGCCACAACAGATGCTTAACCTTGTGCTTAAGGGCTTTGCTGGTGTGACGCAGGAGAAAGGCTGGAGCAAAGGGCTCACCTGGCTCTTCTTCAGCCCCAGGATGTTGCTGGGACATGAAGAAACAGGTCCTCCCCTGCCTGCCCCCACTGTGAGTGCTGAGATGGTGGGACGCAGCGGCCGGCCTCCTCCCCAAGTCAGCAGGAGTGTGCGAGTGAGACGCCCGCTCTTGGAAGCGATTATGTCATTAAGGGCTGGAGAAGGATGAAAGCGTTTCCCCTCTGATTTGCCTTGGCATTTACTTGTGCGCAAGATGCAAACGAACACACAAACATCTGCAGTTTCTGAGCCCAGGCGCCAGAGTCCCCAGAGACGCGGGAGTTGTCTTCCAGTGGAAAGGAGACCTGCTCCAGCCAGGGGATGCCCAAAAGGAGACCCCAGGACACTTTCCCGTGGGTCCAGGTCAAGGGCAGCACATGCCTGGGTGTAACCCCTGGACTGGCCTGAGAAAGCTGGGGGTGGTGATGACCTGCTGGGGACACCTGAGCCAGGGGCTTCTTGGCAGAGGGGGCTGCTCCCCTAACTCCTCTCCACCTGTTAAGTGGGGGTCCAACCAGACAGTACTGGGGTGCTGAGGGGAAATGGAGCACAGGACCTGGGTCTTGGGTGGAAGGAGGTGGGGAGGGCAGGAGCAGTGGCCCCTACTTCAGGGTCCAGTGAGTGTCACCCCTCCAAGTCCCACAGTGTGCTCTGCCCAGCCCTGACACTGCATCTCCCATCAGCCAAAGTCTGCAGCAAGGGTCCTACGGTGACAGAGTGGCTGGGGTGGGTCATGACATCACTGCCAAACTCCTGTGGGACACCCCACATTGCCCACTGGGTGCTGGGGAGGATTCAGGAAGGCAGCAGCTATAGGAGCAATGATGCTGAGGGGATGCTGTGCAAGGGACCTCTCTGTGCACTCAGGGACAGAAGTGTCTGCAGCTCCCCTCCTGCCAAGCTGCATGGACAGGGAAGCTGGAGGGTAGATGTTGGCCCCATGCCAGTTCTCCCACCTGCCCACAGCTCAGGAGCAGAGCCAGGGGGCAGGAGAACTGCCAGCACCCCTACGACTGCAAAATGGACCTCAGTGAGCATGCCATTCCCCTGCACCCAGAGTCCCCGGGAGGCACGGCACAGCACAGCCTTCGGGCCCAACCCCAGATTGCAACTCATTTCCCAAAGGAAATGTATTTTCCTCCCTGGTGCAAACAGGAACCGACACGCAAGCAGTGCTGGCAGCCCCCACCAGTGCTGCTGTGCCAACTCAGAGATGCACGGTGCCCGCCCGGGGGGAGTGAGTTTTGCCAGCTGCTGCCTGGCTGTTTAAGGCACTAACACGGCAGCTGGGGACACCAGGGAGCTGCGGGGGCACTGCGTGCCACCCCTCAGCCACCAGCACCCAAGAGGAGCCCCTCTGTAGCACCGAGGTGAGGACCCAAACTCAGGGAACACTGAGTGTCACCATGGTCAGGAAGGGACTGCACTGGGGCAGAGGGTGTTTGCTGAGTTACCCTGGGCTGTTACAGGGCGACCCTCCTGTCCCCAAGGGAGCAGCAGCAGGACACAGGGACAGCCTGCAAGGCCACTGCACAGCTCCCAGATGGGAGACTCCCTGCTCAGTGGGACCCCACAAGGGAAAGGGGTACCTGAGTATTGAGGTGATGGTGCCAAGGAGACAGGTATAACCTGGGTGCCCAGCCCAGGAGGGCTTGCGGGGAAGTCAAGACAGGGAGCCCTCAGCTTTCCAGTCAAGAGAAGCCAGAGCCACAGCCACTGCTCCTCTGAAGGCATCAGTCTGACAGTGCTGCCTCAGCACTGGGCTGGGGGAGCCCAAGACGGGCCTGGTACCTCCATGGGCTGTACATGTGCCCACACACACAGAATCACACCCCCTGCACATGCCACTCACACCCTTGTGCACACAGACAGGCACCCACATGCCTCACACCGGCGGGGACACTCTCCTGCAGTCCCCCAGCTCATGCCAGGTACTCCCAGCTCCCATGCTGTGGGGAACGGACACATGCATGTACCTCTGTACACCCCCAGTGTCCTATGCAAACCCTGCACCATGGGCACACTCATCCCCACTCCTCATACCCTGTATCCCACCCTATGCACACCTTTCTCCCCATGCATGCTTACTCCATGCCCCATGTATTTACCGTCTGCACACACACTCACTCCCCACACACCCCACACAACTCTCCATATCCCATGCACACTTCTCCACACCATACACACTCATCCTACACCCTGCATATTCACCCTATGCCCCCATCACACTCAATTCACACTGTCCACACTCACTCACATTGCACATACCTCACACCCCACATACACTCACCCTCACCACTCACATGTTCTCCGTGCTCCATGCACACCCACTGCAGTATGCACACTCACCCCCACTATGTGCAATCCATGGACCATGCACACTCACCTACGCCCCATGCACAATCACCCCATACCCTGTGCAATCACCCGCACTTTCAGCACCCTCGCGCTGTGCACATTCAACCACACCTTGAGTATGCTCATCCCATGCCCTGCACAACACTCGTGCTGTGCACACTCACCCCATACTCTATGCACGCTTCTCCACTCACTCCATGCCCACAGAAGCTTGCCCCCATGCCCTGTGCACACTCCGGCACACTGCGCACCGCCCAAGTCCCCGTGAATATTCTCTCACTTCACACACACGCACTGCGCACCCCACACAGCCCCCCACACTGTGCACACTTACCCCCAGGCCAGGTACGCTCAGCCCTCACCATTCCATCCCTACACTGCACACATTCGCCCCACGCCATGTGTTCCCTCCTCCTGCCATGCACACTTACCCTACTCCCTGTGCACACCCACCACACGTACTCCTCCACGCTGTGCACGCTTACCCCACTCACCGTGCACACTCCCCCTACTCCCCGTGTCTACTGCCTGTGCCCACTCCCCATGCCCTGCACACTCCCCGTGCACACTCCCCCACACCACACACCCTTCCTCTACTCCCCGAGCCCACTCCCCACGCCGTGCCCACTCCACGTCGCACCCCCCACTCCCCGCGCCCACTCCCCGTCGGCCGTGCTCGCTCCCCCCGAGGCCGCCGCTCGCCCCCCCGCCGCCCGCTCCCTCCCCGGCAGGCTGCGTGCGACACGCCGGCTCCCCGCCCCGCTGCCACCCTCTGCCCCGTCCTTCCCCCGCGGGCTCCTGTCTGGACGTGTCGGGACTCGGGCTCCGGGCGCTGAGTAATGCTCGGCGCAGCGCGATCCCAGGCAGAGCCGCCGCCGCCGCCGCTCCGCGCCCAGCGCTCCCGGGGCGCTCCGGCCGCGACCCTGCCCGCTCCGCCGGCGGCCCGGCGACACCGGCGGCGGGGGGCGGCGGGGGGGCCGCGGCTCCCCATGTGCCTGCGGGCCCCGCGAGAGTCGCAGCGCCGCTCGCCCGGCGAGCCCTGCCCACGCCCGCCGCGGCCCCGGAGCCCCGGGGCGCCCTGGGGAGAGGCGGGGGAGCGCGCCCCGAGGGCCGAGGGCCCCCCCGGCCCCCCGGCGCGTCCCGCCATGGGGGGCTGAGCCGGGGGGCTGAGCGCGGCGGGGAGGCGGCGGGCAGGGCGGGGGGCGCACAGCCCTCGCCGGGCTCGGCGGGCGCCGGGGCGGCAGGAGGCGGGGGGGGCATCCCGAGAGGATGGCAGAGCCGCCCCGGCGAGCCGAGCCCCGGCGCGCAGGGAGCCAGTGAGAGGGAGGAGAGGGGAAAACACAAACAAGCAAACAACCCACAACAAACAAAGCGGGCAGAGAGCAGCGCCGAGCCCCGCCGCCCCTGCCCCAAAGGCGCCCGCCCGCCCGCAGCCCGCACAGCCGCTGCCCCAGCGAAGATGCGCCCGGCCCTGGCCCACGGACTCTGCTCGCTGCTGCTCAGCCTCTGGGTACCCAGGTAGGAGCTGCTCCCCCCCGGCCCCGCTGCTGCTGCCGCCGCCGAGCTCCCCGGCCCCGCGGGGAGGGCGCCGAGAAGCCGCCGCGCCCAGCCCCGCGCCGGGGGCGGGCTGCCCAGGGGGCTCCGAGGGGGTCCTGCCGCCCCAGCCGGGCTCCGCACGGCTGCAGACCCCTGTTCAGGGCGCTGTCAAGGCGGCTGGTCCCACTACGCCTTCCTCCCGTCCCGGCGGAGCGCAGGCGGGATGCGCGGCTCCCCCTGCTCCGGGAGGTTGTCCCCTCTCCCCGCCCGCCGCAGCCTTCCCAGCGCCCGCCCTGCCTGCCTCAGTTTCCCCACTCTCCCTAGGCGAAGAACGGGCCTGGCTGCCGAGGAGCACCGCGGAGGCCAGGGGGGATGGCGGCGGGAATGCCACTGTCGTGGGGAACGTTGCCCACGAGATGGGTGCCTTTGGGCTCCGCACCACAGGAGCGCACACTGAGGCGGGGGATCCACCTGCATCCCCTCGCCGGCTCCACCGATCCCCATAGCGAGGGAGATAAGAGGGGGCGCCTGCCGTCCACAAAAAGGCCCCCCAACACTCACCACCCCTGTCTGGCTCCATCTTCCCTGGGTCGCTGGAAGCTCCCCTCCGCCCGTTCCCAAATCTATGTGCTGCAGGCAGCCAGGGGTTAACCCTGGTGCTGGTATGAGTAGGGGGGGGTCCCCCGCCCTTCCCCCTTCCCCCAGCCCCTTTAAATATAATTTGTTAACGTTGGGACTTGTATTAATTAAAGCAGCAGCCGCTGCAGCCTGTGACCTGGGGGCTTGTCACCGTGAAATCAAGTTTAAATCCAGATTTCAAGGGGAAAGAGAGCTGGGGGGAGCGCTGTGTCCTCCTAGGGAGGGTGACAGTGACAGCTCCTTGCTGGTCCCTGGCGCCCCTGAGCCCTGGGTGGAGCAAGAGGCAGAAGGGCCTGCCCTCTGCTCTCTGGGGTCCTAGACGAGGGCCTCTGCCTCAGTTTCCCTGCTATGCAATGGGAGAAGGACCATAATCGCTCCCCTCCCGGGATGCCCTGGGAGATGGTGGCAAGTGCTGTGGCTGCCTCAGGACAGGAAGGGGACAAAGTCCCAGCAGTGCTTGGGGCAGGAGCTGCTGGGTTTGGGGATGATGGTAGCTGCGGACCTGCTTCTCGTTGCCTCTCAACCAGGGCTTGTTTCAACAGTGTGAATGAACTCAGGAGCCGGGCAGAGGATTCTCCTCCTCCCGAGGCTTTGGAGGGATGCACCCTTTTCTGTTCTACGTCTCTTCATTTCTGCCCCTCCCCTCCCCCTCAAATCTCCCTGTTGGAGTCACCATGGGTTTGCACTGGGGCAGATCCACATATCACCAGTGGAAGTGGTGGGGTGGGTATAAATACCCTTGGAAAGCTGGAGAAAGCAGCAGCCTGACTGACAGCTCCCCTTCCCCCCTGCACAGGCTTTAATTCAGCAGGGACCCTGGGGCTGAGCCCTTCCTCCAGAGCTGGGTGAGCATGGAGCTGGGGAAGTCAGTCCCTGGTCCCCGAGAGCTGCTTCTGTCCTTGTATCTGCACCAGGCTCACAGGATTTAGGGTGTGGAGGGTTAGTAAACCTCCCCAGGACCTGGCTGCTCTGTAAGGTAGCTGCAGTCCTTCCTCCAGCATCCTCCTCCAAGTCTGATTTCTGTAATCAAGGTTCAAAAGGCTCCAGCTCCTGCTCCTCTGAGAGACCCAGCTCTCGCCCATTCTGGGAAAGGGGGAGCCCTCCCTGGAGAGAGCTCTCAGCAGGGACTGAGATCCTGAGCAAGGAGTGGGGCAGTGCTGAGCCCTTGATGGACCCTCTGCAAGCTGCAGGATGCTCCTGGGCATCCTGCTGCAAGCTGCTCACTTTGCAGGTCCTCTGCTTGAACGTTGTGGATCCCAGGATCCTGCAAGCCATTCCCTGGAGCTGGGCAGACACTTCCTTCTCTTCCATCTCCCTTTCTGCATCTGTCTATCCTGTGTACCACTGTTTTAGCTGCAGGCACCTCTCTCTGGTCATGCTTTATCCATCTCCCCACACTCCATCTACCTACCTGTTTCCCCAGGCAGCATCTCTACTTGTATTAGCACTTGCAGCCCATGCCTCCCCTTGCACCCATCCAGCTGCTGGTCCCTGTGCTTCTGTGGTGACAGGCACCAAGTCTGGTGGGGCTGGAATGTGACAGTGGATTTGGGATGGTTGCTGGGAGCTTGAGGGTGTTTGCCAGGGTGTTTGGCTCTGAATGTCCCAGGCAGAGCTGGCAGGAAAAGGCTGGTCTCTATAGTTACCTCCCTTGTGAGGACCACTGGTGTCAGGGGGACATGGGAGATCCAGGGAGAGGATCATCCAGCAAACAGGGATGGAGCTGGACCTGCTCCAGGGTCTCTAGATTCTCCCAGGGGGAAACCCACTCTTTCTGGGTAATGCGAGCCAGGACGGTTTGTGCCTGAGTGTCCGCACTGCATGGCTGGGGCAGAAGAGCCCCAGAGGAGCATGCAAAAGGAGTGCAGCCCTGGGAGACTCTGGGCTGCTGCCAGGCACAGGCTGCCGGGATGTCTGGGGTGTGCCAACATGGCTGGAGAAGACTGAGGCACCAGTGCTGCTGGAGAATCTCTGCCTGGCTGAGCTTGTCATTATGCCCAGGGGTAGCGAGGAGAGGGGCACTTCTGGCCCTGGGACCACCAGCCTTTGGAGCTGATCCTTTCCAGTGCCTCTCGCCTTTTCTCCTCCTTTCCAATCCCACACTACCCTGGTGTGTGACCCTTGCAGGCAGTGGGCACAGTGTAAGAAGAGGAGCATCTCCCCTCCCCACGTGTTCCCAAGAGGGAAGTGAGTGGTTGGTGCGTTGTTTGCTTGGAGCTCACAGGTTTCCCTTTCCCTCCCAGCTCCTGCTCCAATGAGATCCTGGGCCTGAAGCTGCCATCAGAGCCGGTGTTGAATGCCAATACGGTGTGCCTGACCCTGCCGGGGCTGACGCGGCGGCAGCTGGAGGTGTGTGTGCGTCACCCTGACGTCACCGCCTCGGCCATCCAGGGCATCCAGATTGCTATCCATGAGTGCCAGCACCAATTCCGGGACCAGCGCTGGAACTGCTCCAGCCTCGAGACCAAGAACAAGATCCCCTACGAGAGCATCATCTTCAGCAGAGGTAAGGGCTGGATGGCCTCCTTCCTCTCCCTCTGCTCAGTTGCTGCTCTCAGGACTCCTCATGGGCTCCCCAGGGGCCCCTACACAGGTCTTCCCTGGCCCAGGGGACCAGGCCAGCTCTTCAGCATCCCCATGGATGCAGACAGACAGAGCCTGAGAAACCTCAAGGTCTGCCAGACTACGCAGCACTGCACTGTGGCAAAGCTGGGCTCTTCTCCATGCACCTTTGTACCTGAGCTGGCCCTTGGCCTGAGCTGCTCCACCCTGCCCAGCTGCTCCCCAGGCTCCTTCCAGGCCACACTGCTTGCTGGCATCTTCTCCCCATGCAGTGTAGGCAGGTGTTTGGAGCAGTGCCATGAGTGTGCAGCACAGCTGGTGGATCTGAAGGTGGATGCTGTGCTCTGGGATTTGGTTTGGTGGATGCAGTGAGCTTTTGGCTCATTCTTATGCTGGTGTTTCAGTGCACCGTGGTGAGCAGAAACAACCTTAGCTAATGGGACATAGCATTCTGTTGTGTGGGGGGAGACCTAGTCCATTCCCCACACTTCATGAGCCCATCACGCTGGTCTCATGCCTTTCTGTTGGCTCCCCAGTTCAGAGAGTTGAGGGCTCTGTGTTTCGTGGGATCCTGGAGGATGGTGGCACAGAGGGGCAGGGGGACAGGCTGTCCTGGGAGCTCACTGTCCCACAGAGTCCCCACCTGTGCTGCTGGGAGAGCTCTCCTGACCCTCCACAGTCTGCTGAGCCCCAGTGCCAGGGTCTCCTCATCTCCCTCACAGGTATGGTCAGCTCTGCATCTATCAGAACATCTCCAGTTGGTACTCCTTCCCTCAGGAGCAGACTCTAAGGCTGTAGCGGGGCTGCCCTGTACAGTACAGATCAGGGTTGTGACCTGATGGGACCTTCTGTAGGACTTGAATGTACCTTCTCAGCTAAGTACCCTTCTTGAAGCCTGGGCCCTGGCACACACCAGAGGTCCTATTGCCCCAGGCTGTGGTCAGAAGAGACCTATGTGGTATCAGTGGCAGGCAGGCAGGTTGCTGAGGGCAGGCAGGGTGCTGAGGTCAGGCAAGGTGACCAGCAAACACATAACTTCTCCAGCTCCTGAGGAAGAAGAAAAGTGTCAAAGATGCTGCTCACCTTTCCCCTTTGTTAGCCCTGGCCTGATGCCTAGCAGAGAGGTGCCTCTGTCCCCCAGACATCCTTCCACACCCTGTGACATCTCTCCCTGGGACTGCGAGTAGTCTCACAGAGGAGAGGTTGGCAGATTGAGACTTATATGCCTTTGCAGGAAGGGAGTGGAAGGAGCAACCAGGCAGATGTAGCAGATGGGGAGATGGCTGGAGAGGGGAGCACAGGGGTGTTTTGGTGCCAGGAGGTTCCTCATATCCAGGGCAGATGGGCAAAGCCTTGCTGGAGGGGATGCTACCTTGGAGCACATGTAGCATGAGGGCTGCAGTCCTGCCGTGGAGCAGCTGTTGGTGCATTGAGAAGTGCAGCGTCTCTTCCCTCCTAAGCAGCACCCAGGTTAGGGCCTGGCAGGGAGGGTGGGGACTGTCAGCCCTGATAAGCATCGAGGTATTTCCAGGTCCGCTGAGGAATGTAGTTCACTTCTAGTCTCCTCAGGCTGCAGGAGACACTGACTTGCTGGCTCAGGTTGCTCACACACCCAGGCGAACTTCCCTGCTGCAGGACCCACCAGGTTGGGTGAGAAGTTCCAGCAGCAGGTAGCACTGACCTTCTGCATCCCTCCCTCAGCCCACCACGTCTGGTGGTAGCCGGTGACTTTCAGCTGTCTCGTCTCAGGTGCCCCTGGAGCCCTTCCTGCTGCCAGGGCCATGACCATAGGTGCAGGAACTCCCACAGCCCCAGTCCTGAGCTCTTGGGTATGGCTCAGCCCAGGTTCCCAGCACCAGTGGATTCCCATCCCCTGGAATGAAGATCCAGCACTGTGGAAGGATGGAGGTAGGGCTGGTGCAGCAGAGCAGATGGGCACCTCACATAACTTCTCTTTTGACAGTAGAAAGTGTGGGATGAGCCCCAAGCACCCAGGCCATCCCATGTGGTTTGCTCAGAGCTGTTCTGGTGTGGAGCAAACCTTGAGGCTGGTGCCCTGGCCTGCTTCCAGCACACTCGTGTCCCTCAGTAGCAGAGCTGGAGCTCTGAGCTCCGCCTTGCAGCTTTTATGGACACAGCCATCAGAGCAGGGATGCTGGGTGCATCTCCTGAGCCCCATGCAGGAGGAGAGGAGAGTGGTGGAAGTGAGGGGTGCAGGCTCCCTGCAGCAGGCATTAATGCATCTCACCCCCAGGGACCAGCTCTCTGCTCCACGCCCTGCCCCATCCTTGCCATGCCTATGAATGCAATGTGCTCGTAGGATCATTGTTTGTAACCCAAAGTGACAGACCCCTTTAATCTTTCATTCCTTTCCCACTTCTTCTGCCATCAGTTCAGCCGTGCGTGAATCTCACTTTAAATTATTTGTAGCTGGCTTCTCCCTGCCGCTCTCCCCGCTTGCTCCGCTCCCCACCTCCGCCCCATCTTCCTGCATCTCTCACATCTTCCCCAGCACGGGTGTGAGCCATTTGGGATGCAGTGCTGGCACTTGCTGGCCACCCATCCCATGCATCCTGGTGCTCAGTACAGCCAGAGGGCTTTCACCCAGGGGACAGAGCAGGGGACAGTGGAAAACTAGTGCCTGTCTTCCCATCCCACTGATCTGATCCCAGAAGTTTGAGTGCAAGCCCTTTGGAGCCAGGAAGGAGGAGGGAGGCTTCAAAGTAGGCAGGGCTGGGAATCTGGCAGGGCTTCTGGGCAGCATTGCTAGGGACAGGGATCCTGACAGCATCCTGGGCAGAGCACAGACCTGCTCTGGGGTGCAGGGCACGGTGGCTGCAAGGCACAACAACAGGTTAGCAGAAGGTGAGCAGAGGGGGTGCCCAGGGATTTGCCACCCCTGCTCTCACAGAGCCTCTTTTTTTTTTTTTTCCAGACACCCTCATGACCTGTGGGTTTTTCTGGTTTTGTCTTTTGATCCTGCAGTCTTGGGGTGTCCCTTGTACCCTTTGCTGAGCTTTCAGTGCCAGCTGCACCCCCATCCTCCTTGATCCATTTCTCCTCCATGTGAATCCAGGCTCAGCCTTGCCATTGCAAATCCTTCTCCTGTCCTCCATGGCTCCTTGGCTGGCTGCCTCTGTCCTCTCCACCCTTCTGCCCATTCCCTGGCACTGTCACCCCTGCCAGCACACTCCAGTCCTGTTCCTGTTTCCATCCCTATCTGCCATTCCTCACTCTCTCTCCAAGTGCCAGCAGAGACATTCTCTCCTGGTCCCAGGGCATATGTAGGAGGAGAGAGGTGGAGGCAGGTGGTTGAATTTGCACCAGTAAATGAGATAGGTCCTCTGCCACTGCTGCCAGGTTGAGCAGCACGATAGTGTCCATCTTGTTGGAGAGGGTGGCCTGTTGCACCTGCTGTGTGGTCCCTCCAATAGCATCCATGGGCTGCTGGGCACTGTGTGACTTGACTGGGCTGAGCCATGCTTGGGTGCAGGCCAAAAATGAAGCTGTGGATGGTGGTGGCTCACTAAGCCCTTGTCCTTGTCTGGTACAGTGCCAGCAGGGCTGAGACTGTCCAGCTGCCAGGCAGGGGCTGTCTGATGTGTGCTGAGGGATCCCTCTTCCCGAGCATTCCCCTTTGCCTATACCAACCCCATCAATATGGAGCTCTGAAAGAAATGGAACTGCCACAGAGCGGCTGCTGAAGGCCCCTGGGGGTGCATGGCTGTAGGGGACATGGCTCTGGAGTGCGGCATCCCGCTGTTCCTCCTGCAGCCTGTGGAGGGACGGGTGATGATTGCATGCCCCGTGCCCTCTTTAGAAAGGCTCATTGGTGGCCATGGCCAAACCTTGGTTTTGTATAGCAAGGAAGGGGGAGCTCCCTGCGAGGCTGGAAATGCCAGGTGCTGGGGCCCAGCCAGCTGCGAGCTAGAGCCTGGGGAGGCTTTGCCATGTGGGAAGGGAGGCAGGTGCTGTTTCGGCTATCCAGGGAGGTGTTACTGAGCTCGGGACCCCAGCATCCAGCTCTGCAGAGCCCTAGCCAAGCTCTGGTGCCTGCAGACTGAGGTGCCTGGCCTGGCACAGTAGCAGCTGGGCTGCTGACAGCATTTTCCATACCCCCAGGCAAGCCAAGGGCTTTGTCCACCTGGCCTCAAAGTGCACGAGGGTGCTTCAGATGCTCGGCTGCATCTCTGTGGGTGCCCCCATCCCCTGGGCCTTAACCCAACTGGTGGTGGCAAGCAAGACCCTGGGGACAGTGCAGCATCCCTGGAGGTGCAAGGGGCTGACCCCTGCTCCCTGCAGCCTGCAGAGCGGTGAGGGCTGCTGGCTTTGGAGCACCATGGGCTGATGAGGAGCGAGGGCTGTCCCCGGCACACTCAAGGAGGTGCAGGGAGGCAAGTTGGGATCTGCAGGGAGGCGTTCAGTGCCTGGCGGTGGGCCAGACCCTGGCAGGTTCACCTGCAGTTTAATTAGGGAGAGGGGAGGGAGCGGGGCTGGGGGAGAGGCGGCGTGTTGGGACTGGCCATCTCTGCGGGCCTTGCAGAAGGTGGTGGGAGAAGCTCTCCTCTGTCTCACCAGCCAGAGGGACTGGGGTGACATACTGCCAGCATTGTGGCAGCAGGGTGCTGCCCATGGAGGCTGAGCATCCCTGGGGTACCCCAAGGTGCTCCTGGACAAGGCTGTCCTGCCGGCTCTCTCAACACCGCACAGTTGGCACGGTGCTGGGATAGTGTTGCTGCTCGGGTGTGATGGTGAGCCATGGGATGATGGCCAAGAGTCCAGCTGTCCCTACCCCAGCAGACCATGGAGCCCACAGCCTGAGCCAGGTCTGTTGCCTTGGTCCTGCAACCACATAAGAGATGGAGAAACTGCAGCATCTGTGGCAGAGCCAGTGCCAGCTGGGGCTTGGGGTCCTGTTGAGTGGCCCTCCATCTCCTGGGTCCACCTTGACAGTGAAAATTTTCCTCAGCTAAAAAAGCTGCTTTGGTATCTGACCTCGGGCCAAGATTTCACATCCATCCTCCTTGCCCAGCACAGTACTTTAAGTATGCAGCAGGCTGGATGCTGGTGGTGGTGTCCTCCAGTCCCTCTTCCTTGCAGGATGCAATACTTCCCCTCATACCTCCCACAGCTACAACCTCTTCTGCGATCTCTGGAGGGATCTGGTGACTCAGACATCACCACTGAGGTCTTAGGGGGCTGGGGCAGCTGGAGAACCTCCCTCCAAAAGGGCTGGCTGCCTCATGCTGCGCTCGGCTGCGGTTCCTGGAAGCTCCCACCCTTGCCGAGCCCATGAGGTTGGTGGTTGTCGCCTGCAGCCACGTTGCTTGCTGCTCTGCTGCAATTCTCTGGGCTCTGGCATAGCCGGGGTAGAGTAAGGAATGTAAACTGAACCTCCAAGCAGAACCACGCTGGCATGGCTGCTATGGTCCCAGTGCTGCCCTGGCTCCCTCCTCCCCATTGCTCATAGCTTCCCAGGAGAGGAGGATGCAGGGAGGAGCAGCAGGGCCAGGCAGAGTGATAGTGAGTGGGGAAATGACCACAGTGAGGTGGGGACAAGACTCCCAGAGTGCTGGGATGGCAAGTCCTGCGAGCTAACCCATCCCTTGCCTGCAGCCTGGGGGATGAGACCTCCAGGGACAAGGACCCATGCCTCATCCATCAGCTTGTGTGTGGCTGGAGAGCAGCAGAGGAATGAGGAGGGCTGGGGCTTGACCCCAGGGGTTTCCTAGCCTTGGAGGGCATCAAATGAACCTGGCCTCTTTACTTGTAAGGAGACGGGCTTCCTAGACGTATTGGGTGGGGTAGAGTTTCTGTCTGGGCTCCAGAAGGGATCTTAAGGATATGCCACATGGGAAATTACTCGTTAGGCTGGAGAAATGTGTGAGAAAGAGGCTAACGGAAAGGCAGGGTTGAGAGGAGGGTGTCATGTCGGGTGGAGGGTTTGCTGCTGCCATCCCCGGGTACTGGCTGTGCAAGGACCTGGGGATGCCAAGCGAGGTGGCAGCGCCAAGTCCCTGCTCTTGGGCTGTGCCCGGGTTTGTCTCATGAAGGGCTGGAGCTGGTCCAGATTTTGGGGATGGAGAATTGATATGTGGAGGATTTGGGAATCCTGGAGACCTTCCTGTGCTGGTTCTCCAAACCTGCAGCGCTCACCTGGGGGCTGAAGTTCCCCAAACTGGGGCTGTCCTGCTCTAACAGCGACGTGGGTGTGTTGCAGCGCTGCCTGCCAGCGCGCTCCCCGGGGAGGCTGCGCAGCGTACGCACCAGCAGCCCCATTACCTGCCTGCTGAAAAATGTTGTTCAACTTGTGCATGGAAAGAGGCAGGCTGAGAGCAAGCTTGTCCCACACCGAGGGGAAGCTGGGAGAGGCTCCCGCTGACTTTTAAGCAGCGCCTTGTTAATTTTTTAAATGCACCAGTGTCAAATTAACACACAAAAGAGCAGCATGACTTTAAATGCAGGTTTCCTAGCTGCGTTTCATTTTCCTTTAATAAGATCATAGCGTTTGCTCAGCGGGCGGCAGCGAACCACCAAGGAGACGTGTGATGGGGAACATCGCCCAGGATGGGCGACGGCGGCGGGGAGCAGCTGTACTCTCACCTCTCGTGACTCCATGAAACAGGGAGTTAGTGGATCCATGCCGGGGAGCTGTGCTTTGCGGTGCTTACTCAAGCCCCCCATTTGATGACATGGATCTGCTGGAGAAAACACCCCAAATCCTCTCATCTTCTCAGCAGTAGCAAAGCCAGGGCTGTTCAAGCTAATCTTCTCCAAAGGAGGGAGGGAGGCTGGAGAACTCCAACTATTTATTTATTCACGTGTGAAGCCACGGTACAAAATCTGGCTCTCCCTCCTTTCCCTCCTCATGCTGGAGCCGGTCACTGTGCACTGAAGCAAAGGACACTGCTGGCTCCCTGCTTGGCCAGGGAACCACAAATAAAAATATTACTTCCTATTTAAAATAGAAGTTCCCAGGTAGGAGAGACTCCTCACCCAGCTGCAGCAAAGCCAAGCGGCCCTTGGGCAGTCCCCGCTCGCAGCCCCAGGGAGTCCCCACCACAGGACCCGTCCTTGTCCCTGTCCACCCCATCCCCAGCTAATGACACTTGGTGACGTCCTCGCTTCCCAGTGTTTAATGACAACCAGCTGCTGGCCCTGGCAGCATGTGGTGTGGTCACAACATGTTCTAACTAACTAGGGATGCTCAATTTTTCCAGCACAGTATCAGATTTAGAGCTTCTTGTGGGAGCTGGCAAGGCTCAGGGAGGGAAGGGGCATGGGCAGATGGATGGGGCTGGACAGGCAGTGCTGCCTGCTCCTGTTAGTGCCTGATCCTGCACCCTGCTGGCAAGCAGAAATGGTCCATTTCTCAGCAGAAGTATTCCTTAGCCAGCATTATATTCAATAGAGTGGGAAACTCTTGAGTGGAGGGAGGAGGAGATACTGCCTTTGCCATTAGACCCATAATGCTGATGGCTGAGAAGTGCCATGGTGGCATCTCCCAGAGTGATGTGAGAGCAGGGTGATGGTGGGAGCTGGGGTCCTGGCCAGGGCAGGGCTGGGCTTCAGGGCAACAATGTGTCCTGGTGGGGATGGGGCTGGAGAGCAGCGAACGTCAATTCGCTTGTGGTCACAGTGGGAGCTGGCGCATCAGGACCGGGCGAGGCACAAGCCCAACCTCCAGCTCCCTACACCCCAGCATGATGCTGGGCTCAACCAACCCCCCGCGGGGGTGACGCCACCCAGGCTGAGCCCTTCTCTTTCCTTCCTCACAGGCTTTCGGGAGAGTGCCTTCGCCTACGCCATCGCGGCGGCCGGCGTGGTGCACGCCGTCTCCAACGCCTGTGCCCTCGGCAAGCTGCAGGCCTGCGGCTGCGACCAGAAGCGCCGTGGTGACGAGGAGGCTTTTCGGCGCAAGCTGCACCGTCTCCAGCTGGAGGCCATGAACCGTGGCAAAGGCATGGTGCATGGGGTCCACATGGAGCACATGCCAGCTGAGGCTCCCGGTCTCCAGGACTCCTGGGAATGGGGAGGGTGCAGCCCCGATGTGGACTATGGGGAGAAGTTTTCCAAGGATTTCCTCGATTCCCGGGAAACCTACAGGGACATCCACTCACGCATGAGGCTGCACAACAACCGTGTGGGCCGGCAGGTGAGCAGGGCACTGGGTGGGGGTGCAGGTTGACGGTGGCGAGGACAGGGTACTTGGGACATGCAAGGGGGAGGGGCTTATGCTGGCTGCCATGGGACATGTGGGAGAGTCTGGGATTGTCCCCAAGGCACTCCTTCTCCCCAGTGTTGCCTGGAGCAAGGGCAGTGGTGCAGCCCTGCTGCTGAGCCTCTCTGCTGGGGAGGTCACTTCTGAGCACCTCTGCTGTCCCCCTGCCAAGGGACACTTCCCCAGGCCACTGTCAACTGCCTGTGCTGCAGCAGTGCTGCATGGATGGCAAAGCAATGTGTCCAGCTCCTGCCTCTCAGGGACTGGGTGAACTGGTGTCAGGCAGAAGCAGCAGGAGGGAGCTGCAGACAGAGATGAGAAGGTCACTAGTACCATGGCGACAGAGCACAGGCTCCACAGCTCTGCCTCATGAGAGGAACATGGTGCCCTGAGAAGGCAAATGTGAGCAGGACTGAGCCAGACAGTGAGTGCCTGTGCCAGCTGGGAAGTGCAGCATCCTCTTGGGAGCAGAGGTGACAGTCCAAGGGGGAGCCGGAGCCTGTCCAGGAGAGCAGGGCAGCCTCCCCACCATTTTTATGATGTCAGGTCTCCTTAAAGGTGCTAATTAGTAGCTCGCTCTGTCTAGAAGCTGGTATTTAAAAGCATTGGAGACAAGACGCACATGGGCAGAACTGGCTGGGAGGACAGCTGCCTTTCCCTGCCTGGCTTTGCTCCCAGCAGGTGCCAGGGTGTCTCCACCTCATGGATCCAGCAGGACATTTGTCACCAAGACCCTATCCACATGCTGCCAGTGCAGTGCAGTGGGGGGACGTAGTGGCTGTGGGAATAAGTAATTAAAGATCAGAATTCCACAGGGAGTGTTTCCCTGGGATGGCTCAGACATTAGGACATGCCTCTTGCTTTGTTTAAAGCCAGCTGTGAGATGGGGACGCTGCAGAGCAGGACCTTGATGTGTGCCCTTCCCTGGTGCTGGAGCTGAGCTCTACTGCCCAAAAAAGCTGTCCCAGATTGGCTGAGCTGTAAATGCCTGGGGAAAGCCAGAGGTTTTTGCTTGTTTGGCTTTGTTTGCTTGCATGTGATGAAGGCTCATTCAGCATTAGGCAGCTATGTTCTCTGCAGGCTGCTCTGCCCCAAGCCAGGAAAGACCTCCCATCCAAATTTTGGCTGCAAGGGCTCATCCTGGATCACCTTCAGCTCTTCATGCCCCAAACCACGGGATTCTTGGTAGTGCTTAGAAATTTGGGGTCTGTATTGCCCACTTCCCAAGGGAAGCCCCACAGCCCCCTGCAGAAGGAGGGGAAAGTGAGCAAGGAATATTCGTATGAAGGAAATGTCACCATGCGATGCCTGTGGGATCTGGCAACAGCAAAAATGCCAGGGGTCTGCTTGTCCCCAGGAGCAGGCAGGCATGGGACTGGCAATGTCAGCATGTCAGCTCTTGGTGGCTTCAGAGACAGGGACTGAACTGATGGAAGAAATGTGGGAGCTGGAAGCAGAGGCAGAGGAGCACTGATGGGATAAGGGAGAGGATCATACTGGTGCAGGTGGGGAAGCAATGGCTGGATGGGCTGCCCACCTTAGGAACCCTGTTGAGATGGGGGTGTGAGCCTCTGGTCAGGTTGGGTTTTGATGGTTGTGGGTGCCATGCATTGGAGCAAGAAGATAATGCTGTGCCTGCTCTGTTCCTGTTGGTGCCATGCTTGTTGCTGGGTCTGGATTTGACCATCCACCTTGCCTGGGGATGGGTTCTTCATCTCCCCGCCTGCTCTTTTAGCACTGCCATGGATCCCACACCCACCCAAGCCCTTCTCACTCTTTCTGCTGTATATAAGGAGCAATCTGCTGGGATTTCCCAGGAAAGGAGTGGTCATGCTGGGTGCAGCAGCTCTGTGGTCCTCCCCTTCAAGTCCTGAAGCTTGAACCCCTTGAGCAAAGCAATGATGTGGACATGCACACCATGTGCCATCCCTCTCCATGAACCAAGCAGCTGCAACACACAGGGCTCTCCAGCATCATATCGATGCTGAGCATCCTCTCCAGGATCTCTGTGTGTCCCAAGGGTACTCTGCTCATGGGCAAACCTGGGTCCCAGCTCAGCCCCTGCAATGCTGGGAGGGGGTGACAGTGGCACCAGTGGCCACATCCAGGACACAGAAGATGTGGGTTTCTGTAGTGTAGTGGTTATCACGTTCGCCTGACACGCGGAAGGTCCCTGGTTCGAAACCAGGCAGAAACATGCTGATTTTTTCTCCTCTCTTGCATCCAGCTATGAAACTGGGAAGGGGTTGTAGCAGCAGGGGATGTGCAGCATCCTCCGATGGCAGCAGTGGTCACCTTGGTCTTCAGTTGGGTGTGCTGCCTCTCTGGGAGGGAGCAAGTTCCCTAGTGAGCAGCAGCAGGAGCATGCAAGAGGCCTCCTAACCTGCCAGATCAGAGAGCAGGAGAGGATGAAAGGCAGCCAGGAACTACCCATTACCCTCACAACAAAGAGCTATGATAAAGCTCTTATGAGCGTGTTTGGGAGGAGCTGGGAATGTGCAAAAGAAAGCACCAGCGAGTCCAGGCATGTGCTGAACCTGGGTGTCGGTGAGATGGGGGAAGGACCTGGCCGGATAGGGGTGTGTGGAGATCTGATGGCAAAAGATGGGGCAGAGGATCAAATGGGTTATTCTCAGGTCTCACGGCTCTCAGGGTCCTGCCTCCTCTGCCCTGCCCTTGCAGGAGGGAGAACAAGCTGTCCCTGGGCAGAGATGCAGGGGTGCTGGGGCTTGGGATGCTCAGCAGTGATGGCTTGAGTGATGGAGATGGCACACAGACACTGCCTTCTCCAGCCCCTGTTGTGACCAGCTGCTGCCACAAATGAGCCCCTCTCCAGTTGTGACACTGCTGTCCTCCATCCCTGTGGTCAACATCCCAGCCACAGCCCTATATGCAGATTTTCCCTGGTCCACCCAAGGGAGCAGTGAGGGAATGTGGCAAAGGATTGGGTCCCAGTGCCAGCATGTTCCCGTGGAGGGTGGCAAGGACAGTGGCAAGCAGCCAGTGTTCCCAGCTGGCACACCCAGGGCACGGCAGAGAGGCCGGGCAGCTCATTACCTGCGAGGAGGCGGCTGTTCCCGGCAGGAGACAGGACTCTCAGCAGGATGAAAGCCAAACTCCAGCCCAGCCCAGACCTCTCCGCCATGTGCTCCAAGCTCCAGGCGTGTTTCCCTGACCTGCCTTCATTACCATAACTGCTTAGCAACGGGGAGATTTACTCAAAAACAAGAAAACGAGGAGTAAAAACTACCCACTCCTACCAAAACAATGCACTCCTCGCACATGAGTCCGTCTCAGGGAGGAGGTAGAACAGGCAGCATGTGTCAGGCATAATGCTGGGCAGTCGGGCAGGGCTGGCGTCATGAGATGGGACTTTGTGCAGGACCACATGCCTGCTGGGCTACCCCTGAGCACCAGAGCATGGCCTGGGATGGGGGGATCAGTCTTTGCAAGCCTCAGCCTGGCTCCTGGAGGAGATTGGGCATCCCCATGGGAAGGGGACTTGCAGGGGCATGTGACCCAGCAGACAATCCCTGTTGGGTCAGAGCAGAGGATGGTATAAACTGCCTCTTTCCAAGCTGTGCAGGGATGTGCAGCCAGTCCGTGTCCCTGGAGATTGCTGGGCATGAGCTGTTTCCCTTGGCAGCATCCCTTGCAGGGACGGGGGACCTAGGGGGACCCCAGCATGCAGCCTGGGAGCTCAGCAGCACCACCCAGGGAGTCCAAGGTCCTCCTTGCCCCTGCACTGGCCTCTGACTGCTGCACAAGCCACACTCCCAGCCAGCCCAAACAACAGCCACAGCCCAGCCCATGCACTCTGGCCTTCATGAGGGATGGACATGTGGCAGCGGCCTCCCTGCGGCCTCCCCAGACCGCAAGTCAGGGCTGTGAGCATCCCTCTGACCCCTGAAGTGCTGCCTCCAGCCCCCGGCACTGTGCCCAGGGCTCCCGCAAGAAAGCAGGCAAGAGCTGAAAGCAGAGCTGCTCCTGGGACTCCCACAGCTGGGGCATTATGGGAAGAAAGCCCTAGGAAGGGGAAAGCAACCTTCCCACTGCCCCGCTTCCAGTGCTCCTGGCCCACGAGGTGCTTGGGGGACCCCTGCACTTGGGGGGTCTCAGTAGGACTGCAAAGATGCAGCCACGCTGGCCTTTAACTGGGGTCTGTGTTCAGGTTGGTGCTGCTGGAGCCAAGCAATAGTGGAAGGTGAGATCTAGGCTCCTTCTCCTCCTTGTGGTCAGGTAGCTCACCTTCTCCTTTAGGTGCTGATCCCTTGCTGGAGTGCAAAAGCCAGTTGGTAGTGCCAGGATGGGAAGGGGCAGGATGTGGGACATGGGTGACACTGGGCACAGCAACAGGATGCAGCCTTGCTGGCTTCACGCCTCTAGGGCTCTGAGTGCTGCTCATGCCAGCCCTAGGTGTTCCCATAATGCCAATCTACTCAGAGCTCCATGATGGCTTCTCCAGACCCCAGAAAAACGTCTCCTCCATGCTAAACTCTCTGTCCTTCCCTCTCCACCCAGGTGGTGATGGACAACATGAGGAGGAAGTGCAAATGCCACGGCACCTCAGGGAGCTGCCAGCTGAAGACTTGCTGGCAGGTGACACCCGAGTTTCGCCTGGTGGGGTCCCTGCTGAAGGACCGCTTCTACGGGGCCACCCTCATCCGGCCCCACAACCGCAACGCCGGGCAGCTGGAGCCGGGCCATGCTCGGCATCGCCGCCGGGCTGGCATCAGCGAGCTGGTTTACTTTGAGAAGTCACCCGACTTCTGCGAGCGGGAGCCGGCCTTGGACTCCTTGGGCACCCAAGGGCGCCTGTGCAACAAGACCAGCCCAGGCATGGACAACTGTGAGAGCCTGTGCTGCGGCCGTGGGCACAACATCCTGCGGCAGACGCGCAGCGAGCGCTGCAACTGCAAGTTCCACTGGTGCTGTTTCGTGGCCTGCGAGGAATGTCGCATCACCGAGTGGGTCAGCGTCTGCAAGTAGCTGGGCAGGGATGGCTGCCCACCCCAAGGTGCCAGGGACAAGTACGCCTTGCCCGCAGGGGGGGGAGGGAGATGGGGATCGGCGCTGGGAGGGGGAGATGGAGCCGCGGTACCCGCTTCCCTCCGCTCCGAGGGGAGCGGGAGAGGAGATGCTCAGCACCCTCCAAAATCAGCACTTTGTCGTCACCCGGGGAGGGCAGGGCTGCCTGCTGCCCGCCCGGCCCCACACGAGAGCACCAAGGCTCCCGGCCCCGGGGAGCGCACGGCCATGCTGTACAGACTGCCGACACCAGCACCGCTCGGGGGGGGCGGAGGGTGGGCACGGGGATGGGGGAGCACCCGCTGGCACCCAGCGGGACAGGGCAGGGTGGGGTGGGGGACAGCAGGGCATGGGGAGCCCAGGGTGGGAGGGGACACACACACATTGGCACTGTGCACAGGTTCCTCCAGCCACATGTGAGGCTGTGCTCTGAACAGGATGGGGATGAAGCATCCCATGGGATAGAGAGGGGGCACAGCTCCCCGGGCCGGGGCTTGCCTCTGACAGGGCAGAGCTTGGGCAGGCTTGGGCTGCATCATCGTGGCTGGAGGGGAGGGTGCCTGGGGCTGTGCTGTGCGTGCCTGTGTTATTGTATGGTAAGTTATTTTCTGATTGTGAATAAAAGTGGATTGGAGACAGCACTCAGTATTTTGGGATGCACCACCCTGCTCTTCCTGCTGCCTGGGGCTCTCTGCTTCTGCAGGGTGCCAAAAGGATGGAGGGGGACTCCTGGTACTGCCTACTTGGTGCTCGGCTGTCATCCCATAATAACAGCCCTAGGAACTGTTTGAAGACAGGCAGAAGGTGAGAACCCCCAGGGGCACCCCAGACCCTTGCGACGTGGCTGGTGGGAGGCTCCTGCCCAGCTGGACACATGCTGGGCCCCATCCATCCTGTGGGAATCCTGGCTGTTGACTACACGTCCATGGCCATGTTGGTGCTTGGGACCTCCTGGGGATGGATGGTGGGGCCAGAGAACAGGGACTGGGGCAGGCAGTGAGGATGGGCCAGGTGATGGGGTCCATGAACGGCACCTCATTTCGATGGTGGGGAGGGCACCCACCCGGCTGCAGCAGCCTGGGGGGGCCAGGCAGTGAGTCATGCTGCTGGTATCTCCTGGCTGATAACTTCCCCGCTCCTCCCACGGCTGCGCGCCCCTTGGGGCTATGCAAAAAAAATATAAGTGAATTAAAAAAAAAGCAGAACACAAATCGAGGAGGAAAATACCAGGCTGGAAGGAAGCGAGTGCCTCAGGCCCAGTGGGGAGTGGCCCGTGTCCTCGTTTCATAATGCTCCCAGAGGCAGCAGGGAGCCGGGTGAACTGGGATAGGTGCTCAGCCCTTTGCCACCCCCCGGATGGTAGGACTGTATTTGCCCCTTCAGGATGGACCGTGTGAATGGGGTCCTTGACCCTGGAGCCAGCTGTGTTTTAAGGGGCTGAGGAGCAGAGGAGGGTGCTGGAGGTGGTGGAGGGAAGCATGGGAGCTCCTGTGACCTTGTGGTATCTGCATGGCTCCATCTTCCAGTGCAGCAGGGATAGCAGGGCACACAGCCACTGCAGTGGCTCCTGGCAACAAAGACCACAGAATGGTGACCTCACAGGGACCAGAGCTCTACCTGGGGCTCAGAACACCCAGGCTCACCCTGTGGGCCATGAAAGCAGCAGTGTTCCTGTGGGGCGAATTTGCTTTTAGCAGAGCATGCTTCAGCAGTTCACTTTCCCTCCTGAAGTCCTGCTTTTCCATCTCCAATATCCATCTCCAATATCAAGGCCCTTTTTTCCAAATCCCCAAGCCCTTTGCCTTTCATTTTCTGCCCGAAGCACTAGTTTGACCCCCTGATGTGCCCTGGCCAGCCCATCTCTTCCCTCCCTCACAGGCTGGCCAAACCCTGGTGTCCCCAGGGCTGTGCTGCCCAGGGCAGAGGGGCTCTGCACATCCATCATGCTCCAGCACTTTGTAGGTGGGGTTGGCTTCCCACCTCCCAGGGGCTGCTTTGCATGTGCCTGTGATCTCAGGGCTGCCTGCGGTGGTGACTGACTCACCACAAAGCTCTCCCCGAACTGAACCAGCCCCTTCACTCTCCTGTTTGCTAATCCCATTCCACTGGTGCAGCTGGATCCCAGCCCATGGCTTCTCTGGCTGGGCAGAGCTGGGGAGGTGACCTGAGTGGGGACAAGGTGTATCTGATGATGCAGAGGGGGGATGCAGAGCAGGGCTGTACCCCTGTCACAGTTTGACTCAGGATCGGCAATTAAACCAGAGACAACAATGCTCTCGATCCCCTCCCCTCCCACCCAGGTAGGGAAGGAGAGAGAGAATTAAGGAGAGAGACTTAGCTGGATTGAAAACTAAACTAGACAGCTTTAATTATATGTACAATTATATACAAGTGTGTTCAGGAATGTGCAAAAGCCTCTTGCCTCCCCCCCACCCCCAGCAAGTCCCCTGGCACTCTCCTTAGCTGTGAACAGTCCCGAAATGTCTCAGGAGGAGATAAGGCAGAGCAGACAGGGGCTGGGGTATGAGGGTTATGAGGTCGGAGCCTAGGGGTTGACGGTGATGGATGGATGGAGTCCTCCCCGGACGCCAGCCATGGATGGAAGAAAAGGGAAGAAGAAGCAGGAAGGAAGTTGTCTTCTGTGATCTCTGATCTTCCTTGGAGCTTAGGTAGATACATGGAATGGAATACCTTTGGTCAATTCTGCTGTCTGTCTAGTCCAGCTCCCCTGGAGGGGTCACAGATACAACTCTTCTGCACCGGTAGCCTCTGTAGTGGCAGAGCTAAGAAGCCACCTTGGAGTCTCAGCAGAAACATACACATTCCAGAGTTATCAGTACACTAGCTGGAACACTTTCTGGTAGTTAAAATAGAGCTTCCTGAATGAAAAAAAAAATCAGTAAAAGGAAAATTAGCTTAATCCTGGCTCAAATCAGGACAGCCCTCCAAGCACATCTCCCATCCCCCAATGAGGGACCAGGCTCTGAGCATCCAGGTGCTGCAAAGACTGAAGTTTGCTCTCCCCTCGCACAGCCTGGCCACCAAGCCTGGTGAGCCACAGTGCCCAGCACTGTTTGGTTCTGTGGAGACCCTGCCTGAGTTTGGGATCCTGGGAAGTTCATGGGAAAATAAAAAGAATTCTTGACCTTGGTGGGTCTGTGGGCAGCGTGGTTAGGGGTGCAAACACTGTGCTGTAGAGGTGCTTTAGGCTGCAGGCAGCACGTTCCGGGTGCAGGCAGCTCCAGGGCACAGGCTTCCTGCTTGCAGGAGCTCATTCTAGGGCCAGCTGGCTCCCAGTGCAGTACCAACCTTCAGGATCTGCTCTGTGGCTTCCCTCGATGAGTGTCTTGGAGCCACAGGCAAGATGCCAGTGTGCCTGTGGTTACAAAAACAGTGTCCCCGATGTGTCCCTAACTGGGAGTGAGCCACCAGGCAGCCATCCTAATGATTGCATGCTGTTCACAGAAGATGTACAAGACAGCTCCTCTCCCCATGCCCTCTGCTGAGCCTCCAGAACCATTTGCCATCAAGGGCTTGGCTCCCTAGCATCTGGGCAGCCTGAACCTCTCCTCTTCCATGAGCCTGAGTGCAGCCTTCCTGGTCCACAGATGGGCTCTGTCTCAGTCCCACCGAAGTGTCATTTTTCCTCACATGGAGGGACTATGAGCTGCTTCAGCCTTGCACCTTCTGCTGCATGACCCCCCTGCCCCATGAGGGACATCTCCATCCTGCAGGGAAGCTGGGCTGAAATGGGAAGGTTCAAAGTGTTTCAACCAAGAGAGAGGGATGACTATCAGGGTAGAGAAGTCCAGGCAGGTAATGGAGGTTGTTTCCAGCAGAGGAAATCAGATTTTCACAACACTCTCCCATCATCTCCCCGCAGAGTCAAATTACTAAGGAAGTTCCAAAACTAAAAAAATAATGGCCATTTTTTGCACATTAATGTCATTAAAAGAGCAGTTGAAGGCTTCTGAAGATGGCAGCAAGTCCATGCTGGCAAAAAAAATAAATAAAAAAAAGTGGAACTTACTCCAGTTTCATCAAGTATTTTGGCCCAAACTCTAGACCTTCCTCCATTCCTAAGGGTCCCTGCTGCAGAGGGGACCACCAGCCTGGTGGCTTGGCTAGAGCTGTGCAAAGTCCACTGGTTTTCTCAAAGTTTGAACTTCACAGTCCCAGGAGCAGCAGAGCTTCTCAGCTCCTTCCAGCAAACTGAAAGCAAATCTTACTTCTTGCCTCTGCGGTTGTGGAGAGTGATGGGAAAATCTGATCTGAGTGTGACTGCTGAAAAGGCAATAGAGAGACCTGATCTGGCCTGATTGGTTTGCACTTCTGCCAGGTCTGAAGCCAAATGTGTGGCTGTCCAGATGTGTATACCCCAGGCTGGTGCTCTCTCAGACCCTGGCTTTGTGCCCATCACCAGACACAGTGTGGAAGAGAGACAAGAGGACAGTGGATTCCCTCCAGCACAGCAGGTTGCTCTGGTCCTTTGTCCTCTCACCCAAAGCCCCAGCTCATCTCCTACTTCTGAAAAGCTCGAGCAAGGGTGGGGAAGGTCTCTGGGGGTTGCTGGGGGAGACTGGGGGGGCCTGGGACTTTCCCCAGGAGATCACAGGAGGAACTTTGGCTGGAGGGTGGGGGGAACCGGTGAGGAGTTGCTACATCATGCCCCAGTGAGCCGTGAGTAACTCCTCTGGTATTTCTTCCCCTCACAGAACAGTCATGAGAGCCAGATCCTGCCCGAGGGAATCGCTACATGGGAACACCCAGCCCCATCCAAATTCCATTCCTGCTCCCAGCAGAGCTGATGTGAAGCAGAGCCAGGAGGGGACAGATCCCTGGTACCCCCTGTCCCATCCCACCCATTGGGGTGGCATGAGCATGGCCATGGGCAGAGCTGGCAGTGCTGTCTGGCAGAGCCTGGTGGGCTGCTGACCCACAAAAGCAGCCAGATGCACCTGGGCTACTGGCAGTCACTGGAGAGCAAAGCCTCATTGCATCCGCTGGTCCAAGGAAAGCAGAGGGCAGACCCTTGCTTGTCTTGATCTGGGCAACCGGTTTCCATGCTTCCTCTGGTTGAGAAGCTGGTGGCCATGGCTTGAGACCCTTCCTGAGAGCCTGGCTGGCACCCTGCTGAAACCTGAGCTGCATAAACATGCTCCGAGGCTTTCCTGAAGTTCAGCCCTGACATGTCATGCTTGGCACCAGCACCTGTGCAACCCCCCGAAAAAGAAAAAAAAAATAGTTTGGCCCTAACTGACCTGCTTGGCAAGGCAAAATACCTACAGCGAGGCAGCAGCTGGCTCAGGAGAGGATCCAGGAGTCCTGTGTCCCCCCCACCTGGCCCAATCCTGGTGGCATTGTCCTCCATGATGAGGGGTGGGTCATCTACCCAGTGAAAAGGCTGTAGCCACCATTGTGTTGGGCTTGTTGAATGACCAGACATGCTGGCCACAGCCCAACCTTGCAGGAGAACACCCTGCTACTGGGAGGACTGCAGCCTCCTTGCTCAGCCATGGCTGCACCAGCCCTTAGTGCTCCGAAGCTTGGTGCCCCTGGACACGGGGCTGCCGCATGCCTGTGGAAGGGCCAGCAGTGTCTGGAAATGGGTGGGATATGGAGATGGAGAGCAGAGGGAGTTCTTGGGCTGAAGGCTGGGATGGAGCCAGGGCAGCTCCAAGGGTTGGGGTAGGAAGAGCTCCCTGAGGAGGCTGGCCAAGGGATGGGCAAGGTAGGGGCTAAGCAAGGTGGGAGCAGAGTCTGGGCTGCACTGAGTCCCTTAGGCAGAAGATCTGAGAAGAGGCAGCGGGTGCAGAGGACCAGGGTGGGCAGGCACTGGAGTGAGAGCAGGAGGGGGAAATGTGTGAGAAAGGAGTCTAGTGGTGTGCCTGGGAAAGGGGTGATGTGAAGGTCCTTCACAGCCCAAACCCCAATGGCTGAGATCTCCACCAAGCAGATGGGCACCAAGTCTCCCCAGGGAGCCTGTGGATTCAGAGGGAATGCTCTAACCATCAGACCACCTTGCTCATGATGTGTCCCCCTGCTGCAATGGCTATGGGTAGTTTTAGATCCAAATATTCTTTACTGTCTGAGTCCTGCATGTGGTCCCGTGCCCCAGGAAAAGCCAAGAACACCCTAGGCCTCTTAGGGAGTGTGTGAGTGACACTGGTCCCTGGCACAGGTCTATGACTCACAAGAATAGGGCACCTTTCCTTTATCACTTGACCAGAGACTTCTCACAGGGAGTGCCCAACCCTGGCTGCTGCATGAATGGGTGTCCTTCCTCTGTCCCCCTGCTGGGGCTGAAGAAGAGGAAGGTGGGTGCCAGTGACAGGAAGGGACATTGGAGTCCATCAGCATCCCCAGCTCATTGATTCCATGAGGCAGATGGAGGAGGCAAGAGGATGCCTGGCTGTGACAGTGCAGACCACACCAGGGAAGTGGGTGACCCTGGAAGAAGCCTGGTGGGGACCTCAGGACACATGGGAGAAAGGGGGAAAAGCTTTTTGGGCATGGACGGAGAACAACTGGAGGAACTTTGTGCCACCCCTCTCCTTCTTCCCATGGCAATGGGAGGTTTTGGGCTGAGAAGGGAGATGATGGAGGGGCAGAGCCAGCGTGGGGGCAGGATGCCAGTGCAGGGGAGGTGGGAGCAGGCAGCTGGGGGTTGGGGGATGAAAGCACCAGGTCCTGGGGGGGAGTGACAGGAGTGGTGCAGAGGCAGCCAGCACAGCCAGGTGCAGCGGGAAGGGCTGGGGGGAAGGCAGGGGAAAGAGGCCAAGTGCAAAGAGAGCAAAGGCAGCGGAGGAAAAGAGAGCATGGCCAGAGAGGCAGACATGAAAGGGGGAGTGAGGCAAGGGAGAGATGAAAGGGCCATGGCGCGGGTGCTCCTGCCTCCTCCCCAGGCTCCCGGGGCTCTGTAATCCCCCGGGAGCTGGCTCCTCTCATGTGGTGGCCCGCAGCTGTGTGCGGTCGGCTCAGCCCCACCGCTCCGCACCGGGACTTTCCAGGAGGGGGAGAAACCCAACACAAAACACATGACTTAACCAGCGCCTGCCAGGCCCCGGCACACGCGGGGTCTGGGGGCACCCCGGTACGTGGCACACTCCAGGATGCTGCAACCCACTGGGGCCAGGGCCAGCCGGCAGGCACGGTCCCTTCTGCTGAGGGAAGAGGTGGCCCAGGGTAGGGTGAAAGGGGTATGAGCCCAGCTGGTCGATGGGCAGAGCTCCAGGGTGGTTACACATGCACACAAGATTCTGGGAAAGCCTGGATCAAACATCATGGGGATGTGCCCTTAGGGGCAGCCCCTGAGGCCACGAAGGTGGAGTGGTACAGGAGCCATATGGGCTCAAACCCTCTCCACTTCTTCCCTGCTGAGTGCCATACCCTCCCCCTTTTGCCTGCTGGGTTTGGCTCTGGGTACTAAGGATGCAGCAGGACTTGGCAGTCAAAGTTGGCACCCATCCTGATGGGTCACTGGGTCACTTATTTTACTCCTGAAAAGCAATCCAGGAACCCAGGCCACAGCAGATACTGAAGAGACATTTCAAAAGCACTTGGGATATCTCCATTCTCTATGCCTTCCCAGGCTACTGGAGGGGG
Organism: Hemiprocne comata; assembly: GCA_020745705.1. Taxonomy (NCBI): domain Eukaryota; kingdom Metazoa; phylum Chordata; class Aves; order Apodiformes; family Apodidae; genus Hemiprocne; species Hemiprocne comata. The sequence goes on from CM036591.1 coordinate 17,016,392, forward strand.
GCTCTTTCCCATAGTAGATGACCTTGCTGCTGGACAGTCTGCTGTTCAACGCTGCTGACTGCAACGATGCTGGGCTATGCAGGGATGCTGGGCCACACAGGTAGGTTGGGCTACCCAGGGAGGCTGGGCGGGACTGAGATGCTGGGCTCTCTTCTCAGCTTTGGGGCGGGTGGGGCAGCAGAGCTGGGATTCATGAGGAGGTTCTCCATGTCTCTTCTCGTCACGTCATTTTTGCCCATGCCAGCCTTCTCTTGTGTGCCTATATGAACCTGGTGGGCTTAGCTAGAAGTGATTCTGACTGAGCCTGGGCAGCACTAGAAGCTGCCTTTGCCGTCCTGTCTCAGTGCTTTTCCTCTCCCCAACCCCACTTTCAAGACAAAAGAGGACCACTGCTTGGCAGCATGGCCAGGAAACTCCCTGGCAAGAGTGTCACTCTGCAGGACCTTCCCCTTCCAAAGGTTCTTAGGGAGCAGGGGTGTGTCAGCTCTGCAGGTATCTTCCCTCTGAGGGGATCCCATCAAACTCCATCTTTCTGGATGCATCTGGAAGTGCTCTGACTTTCTCCAGAATACTCCCACGCTCCCCACAGTCCCATCCACCCTCAGCAAGAAGCTGGAAGGGGACTCTGTGGGGCAATGAGACCCCAGCCCTAACACACTGTCCCTGCCCCTGCTATATCTGGATCCTGCTCTGCACAGATCAGGAAGGGTCTCACAACCCTCAGCACATGAAAGAAGGGGCACAGCCATCCCAGGAGCTTCCCCATGCCTGCACAGCAGCCCTGAAATTGTTCCTGGGAACCCCTCCCAGGCCGGTCTGGAGTGCTGCCTCACTGGACTGCCTCCATGGACCGAGCTGAAGAGGTGATGAGAGTGCCACCGTGGGGAAGAATCCAGTGCACTTGGGGAGCAGGAGGTGGCTGTCCACAGCCCCTTGTATCCCTCCTGGTAGGATCCAGCCCTCCCCATAGGAATGCTCCAGCAGGGTTGCAGCTGCAGGGAGGGGAGTTTCTTGCTGAGCGCTGTGGCACGGAAGCATGATAGGGCACGCTCCACCGGACCATGAATACCTGTCCCAGGTAGTTAGAGGCACCCAAGGCGTGTACGGGTGGCGCAGGAGCACACGCCTCATCAAGCCTGGGTGGTGGTGCTCCACCGGGAGAGGAGGCTCTTTTCAGTTTGCCCTCCCACTGGCACCACTGAATGAGGAGCTCCCCCCCCGGCAGACACCCACTTCCCCATCACACTCGGCACGTAGTGCACGGGTCTTGTGGGGGTGGAGGGGGGGGAATACCCCTTTTCTCCCTGGCAAAGGGAGTGTGAGTGGGCCTGGCCTGAGGCTGGAAGTGGGCTGAGTGGCCTTGCTGGTCCCACCAGCCTAAGCATCACTGCTTGAATGAAGTACGAAGGGAGCAGCTGAATTAGGATCAGAAATCCTCAATCAGGAGATGTACCAGGCAGTACAAGAATAAACAGAAGCGCAAGTAGCAGTGCCCGGTGACTTGCTCTGATTTGCTGCTTGCGTGGACATGGACAGCATGCCTGTCACATGATGGGGAGATACCCATGAGAGTCTCATCCCTGCTGCTCACGCACAGCTCACTATGCCCCTGCTGCTGTGGGATCCCATTGCTCAGGACAGGCTGCACCCCACTGCCACGCAGTTGATCACACTGCCTGCACCCAACCAGGAGCACGTCATCCCAAGAGGCCTCCAGACTTTCTGCTTGCTTGTGCTCTCAGCCCAGGTACCCATATACATATCCCTGGGGGCATCCTAAAGGGCTGACTCCTAGTAGAGAATGAGGAAAAATGCCAAAGTCTCCAGCTGTTTGCAACAGCTGCCTAATAATAAGGATGCACTGCACTGGGACACTGCCAGTGCAAATCCTCTGCCCTGACCAGCTAGGGTAAATACCTGCTGGAGGAAGAAGCTTTTGCTGAGTGACATCTTGGAGTGAAGCCAGGTCTGGACTGGTGTTGGTAGCCCTGTGCTGGCTAAAGGTGCACTCCAGACCTACTGGGAGACAAGGGCTGGGAGTTCATGCTCTGCACATTTGGGCTAGCAAGGAGGCATATTTCCAGCAGCCAGAATGCTGAAGCGCTTTAGGTCAGGACTGTCTGCAGTGCTGGAAGTGTTTGAGCCAGGTGGGTTGGTAACTTTTGAGGACAGTTGTCACACAGAATCACAGAATCACAGAATCATCCTGGTTGAAAAGGACCTTGAAGATCATCAAGTCCAACCATAACCTAAATCCACCAACCATAACCTAATCTACCCATTCAGTGCTTAAATCATGTCCCTAAGCAGTACATCTATATTTCTTTTAAACACTTCCAGGGATGGTGACTCCACCACATCCCTGGGGGCTGTGACAAGAGAGGTGCAAAATCCGAAGACTTCTGCCACATTCCTCCACCTGTAGGAATCAGAGTACGCACAAGGTGGCTGTGAAGTGAAAGGGGTCAACACTGTTTTTGCCCTCTCACATCCCCTGCCCCGGCACACACTGCCTGCCCAGCCTTACAAGAAGAAGCAAACTGTGCTGTCATAATATGTCATGCTGTCACTGGTACTGAAGTCTGTGGTGTGCTGTAGCATCCTGAACTGGATTTGATGTGGCTGCCTGCTAAAACCACTCCTGCAAGGTCCATGGGCAGCAACCCTGGCAGTGGGACAGATGTCCTAGATACTGCAGGGGCTTCCCTTCAGGTGGCGTTGGTTGGGCTGAAAGAGGAGCCTGGCAGCAATGAGAAACCTGGGATGTGCTGGATGATAAACAGTCTTTCCCTGGAAGTACTGTGCAGCCAGAAGCTCAGACCTGCAACCTGCCTGCAAGGTGGATGCTGCCAGCTCCAGTGCCACAAGATATTGCAGCAAGAAAAAGCTAGGCCAGGAGCAGGATCCAAAATTCCTGTTCTTGATGCCAGTTCCATGCCACATGTCACCCAGATTGAGAGGCAGCTTGATCCTCGTGCTGTCTCTGTAGCCTGCTGCTGCTGCTGCTGGAGGGAGCTGGAGAAGATGCCTTGAAAATAAGTCCTTGGAGGCATATCAGGATATGAATCCCCTACAGCAGATGAGCCCTGTGGTGATAAATCAAGGCTGAATGAGGGCAGCGAAGTGAGGCATTCTTGTCACTTGTCTTGGGGACCAGAAGCTGGAGAGGTGATGAGAGAGGAGGTTTGTCCCTCCTTAGCCCATGCGCACTTCAAGGGGTTCTCAGGCTGCCAGCAGAGTTGCAGCCACAATTGGTTTGTGGTGGCTGTGGTTCCTGGAGCCTCCTGACTCCCAGTCCCCACTGAGGGCTTCCTGTTGCCACAGTCACAGCACTTTAGGATCTGGGAATTCAGCTCCATCCCTGCCCTTCTGAGGAGACATCCTTTTCCATCAGGCACCTTTCTCCCATATGCCACTGCAAATCCCAGCACTGGCCCCATGCTCACCAGGGACCACAGCATCCCTTGGCCAGGCAGCCAGGCTCGGCAGGAGCCCAGCTCTCCAGCTGCTGGCAGAGCAGCCCTCCCTCACCAGCTGCCCCAAACTAGGGGTGAAAACAAACAAACAAACACCCCAGCACCAAGCCCCAGCAACTCATCCCCTCCTAACGACTGTAATTACAGTGAGGCAGCTGGTGAGCCGCGCTTGAACCCTGGTGTGTAAACATGGCTTTCTCCTCCACCACTCAGGTAAAAGCAGCCTCCTTCAGGGGAGCAGTAATTTGAGGAGCGGGGTTCACGTTGTTGTGGTGAGGGCTGTGGCCGGTGACTTTCATCTCGGCCTTTTGATGCAGGGCAGGAATAATAGATGGCAGCTGGCAACACCCCACCTCACTGCACTGCCTGCTCTGGGCCATTTTCCACCTCCCGGTGGGTAGTTGAGTCTCCTTGCCCTTCCCAGCCCCTGGGCCAGCTGCTGACTCCCTCTCCTTTGCCAGGATGGGTGAGGGCATAGGGAATCTCAAAGCACTGGGCCAGGCCTGGCACCAGCCAGCCACAAAGTAGAAGAGCCATCTCGTGCCCAGAGGGGCTGGCAGCCAGGGGCACAAAGAGATGGCTGGGCCACATCACCACCCCAGGCCACATCACCACCCTGAGCCACATTACCACCCACCTCACTCCCTCTTGCCACAGCTTGCAGAGCTATGGGTACTCCAGAGCCAATGGACCAAGAGAGAGTGCTCAGGTACCTTGGTGATGGGCACCCTTTGAGACCAATCAGAGCTGTGGCTGCCCACAAGAAAAGGTAACCAGAAGATCCCTGGTGACGTCACCACTTGCAGAGTGAGCCCAGACTATCACATGCAGAATGTCCCACTCCATGCACAAGGACACTACATCCCTGCAGTGTCTCCTGACCCTGTCCCCTGCTCCTGTCTCTCAGCCCTACTTGGAGGTCCCTTCGGTACCACTGAAGAGCAGAAGAGGCATGTGGGGAGCAGAGGACAGGGTCTGGGGAGGCTTTGTAGGTGGAAGAAGGTTGGGAGAGGTGATGGAGCGAAGGATGATTGTCCCGGTTGGGAGCAGTGGGTGCAGGAGACCCTCAGTCCCTGCCTCACATCCCAGGCCCTCCAGTGCTCCCCAATACACAGCCCTGAGCACAGATGTTCCCAAACATTGGTCCCCTCTGCCCAAGTGCAGGCTCACCATCACCGTGTATCTGCTCGACTCCCCTCCACGCCTCGCTCCTGCTGCTCACCCAGCCTAGTGTCACCAGAAGCTTTCTGTGCCGAGCCGGGCACAGCCAGGTCCCTCTGGGGAAGGAGGTGATGTGTGTCCTGCTGCTGTGGGGAGGAGTACCGCTGTCTCCCGTGGTGCCAGTGTAGTATCCGTGCAGGGAGAGGGAGGGACAGGACAGCCAGTGCTGCTGCAGTCACCCCTCGGTGATGCCAGAGTGAGAGCTGGCGAGTCCAGCACTGTGGCATGCCAGACAGGCAGGGCTCTGGGCATGGCTTTCCCAGGACACGCAGTGGCAATGCTTTGAGAGACGCTTAGTTTCGTGGGAGCGATTCCTGCGGGCTGCAACGCCCAGATACCACGTGCTCAGCCTTGTGCACCAGCAGCGAGGGGACAGCGATGGGCACATGGGTGGTGGCTTCCAGGCAGCTCAGGCTGACTCTCTGCTGTTAGCCGAGGGCAGGCATATTGTGGCTGGGTCAGATTGTCTCAGCACACCCGGCAAGGGCACTGACCTGTGTTGGGATCATTAATGGAAGCATCAGAAGCAAAACACCGCCTCATGCCCTGATGGCCTGATGCCCTCTGACATCCAGAATCAGAGTGTTAAATCCACCACCCTGGACGACTTCCAGCTCAGGTTACTGCACCTGCCAGAACCCCTTCCCTGCAATTCAAGAGCAAGACGCTGTCTTTCCGTTGCTGGGGGGCAGAAGGGATGCTGTCACCTCCTGGGGGTGCTCAGCTGATGACCGATGTCAGCCCTGGCAAGCCCAGGGGAGGTGCTGGCTGCCACACTGCCAGGTGCTGCAGGGAGGATGCGCATGGTCCAACTCCCCACTGATGTAACTCCTGGGAGGCAGCCGGGAGTTGCCAGCGGGGAATTGGCCCACATCACTCAGAGCACTTGGGGAGCCGTGTGGAGAGGAGATAATTGTTAAATGTGGGCTGAGATAGGCTGAGTGGGGAGGGCAGGAGGCCAGGGAGGTGGCAGACACCTCACCAGGGCTGGCTTGGTTTACACAAGTTGGGCTTTGTTCAGTATCTCCCCAGGGTTTCGTGGCTGGGAGGTAACACCCTGTGCTGCTCTGATGACAGAGAGCCAGGCAGCTGCTTTGTGGAGCCTTGCAAAACCTTCCCCAGCTGCTGTGCCTCAGCAGGACACAGTGGCAAGGTGAGGTGGGCACAGTTGGGCTGTCTCAGGTCTACCCCAAACACTGGTGCCAACCTCATTATGAAAAAGTGGCCTTGAAAACCCTTGGGAGAGCAGCATGGGGTATGGGAAGTATGGAGGGGGTGAACTGGGGGACAGTGGTCACAGCCTGGCTGTGTCCTGGGTAGCCAGGCTGAAGGCAGCAACATTGGGCTGGAGGCTTTAACCCCTCATCTCAATTGTGGTCCTGACTACCAGTGAAAGCATCACCTGAGGCAGAAGTTTTGGTCCACGTTGGCTTCACACCCAGGGCACAGGGCTGCTGAGAGCTAACAGCATCCACTGGGCCAGCCTGAAGTCCCCACAGTCCCTCTGGAAGGACATAGGGCATGTAAGAGATGCCCTTAGTCTAGCAGGAGACAGGCCATGGCTGCTGTGACCAGCTCCTTTAGCCTTCAAGCCTCTGCATGCATGGCCATGCCCACTAGGGAAGATTTCCTGATGGCTAACAGTGCTGGGACATGGCTCCTCCCTGCCAGGGGAAGATTTTGCTGCCTGCAGTGCTACCAGCTGAAAAGGGAAGACCCATCACTACCCTGGACAAACAGATCACATCTCTCTTGTGCCAAATCTCCTTGGCACTGGGGTTTAGTAGGCACCTGGATTATGCCCTAAAACACAATTCTTCCCTGTGGGCAGCCTCAGCTCCCCTGCGTGTTTGCCAGCTGGGTCCATGGGGTGCCCACAGTGCAGAGCTGGCTCCTGAGCACCTGTGGGCCTTTCCACCATGGCATTTCACTGAAGCAGAGCCTCCTATCCTGCAGGTATAACCTGCCCTTGTCCTCATCCCGGTGCTGCCTCGCACACGCTGTGCTCAGCCCCCTCCATCACCTGCAATCCTGGTTAGTGGTGATGCCACCTCTCTGCTTGCTGGTGCTTCAGTCAAACCAGCAAGTGTCTTTAGGACTCATTGGCTTGTCCCTGACCACACCACCCTGCCTTCTGCCTTGTTGACCTCCCTCCTTGAGCTGCAAGTCCCCACCACCACCGTAGCCCATCCTCAGAACATCCCCTGCCACCAACCAGACATGGTGTCAGTCTCTGCAATAAAACCCTGCAAAAAAATGCAAGGACCTGGCCAGCTCCCATGCTAACCCCCACCAAGCCATGCTGGGGCTCAGGTTCACAGCAGCACAACTCCTCTCTCACCCTGGGTCCATGCCCACTAGTCCCCATATGCTCCTCCGTTGTGCCTGCACATTGAAGGTCCCAGTGTGGGAGAGGTGCCTCTGGGCTCTTCTGCTGAACAGGGTCCTGTGCTCAAAGCCAGCCTGTGTCAGGCTCCTTGCTTGGCTGCAGAGGAGTCAGCCCACCTGCACCAAGGCTTTGCTGACTCACACAGAGTGGAGGGGAAGCACAAGGGTCTGGATCACACTGTGCAATGACCCCACAGCATCTCACAGCATCCAGACACCTCCCCAAGCTGTTTCTGTGGACCCCAAGACTCTCTGACCATTTCCACTTCTGCAGGCAGTGCCTCTTGGCCTCTTCACTGACTGCTGCACATCTCTGCCTGGCCCCTTAGCAGGACAGACTGTTCTGAAGGTCTCCAGCCTGCTGGTCTTCCCTGACACACCCAGCCCCTGGCTTTTAGGCTGGCTGCGGGGGGTGAGCAGGTCTACTCTAGACCTGCAGTCCTGTACTTTCCACTACCAATTTGGGACAAATTCCCTACCAACATCACTGCAAAGCCCTCTGTGAAAGTCATGAGGGGGGGGGGGGAATACAACTGAGGCTGGAAGTAGGTGCCTTGCACTTTCCACAGCCAAATACCACCTGGCAGAGCAGGAGCAAGAAGCTTGGGAGAGGCAGCTCCCTGCCTGCTCACTTCCTTGGCCATGGCTCTGTGGCCGAGCTGGCTCCCCAGCACCTGCCTCCCCAGAGCCTACAAGCCCCAGGGCAGCGTGCAAGGAGTGACAGGTGAGTTGGCAGCAACCCGGCTCCGGCATCCCTCGGCACTCCTTCAAAACCAAGCCCTTTGCACGCCGTGTTTCTGCCGTGACAAACCGTCAGACATCAAGGAGAAGTAATTTGCTGGGATTCTTCTGGCCAGGCATGTCCCGACACCCACATGCTGCTCTCACCCGTGCGGATGGGAGACACGTGCTCTGATGTTTCCCGACACCCAGCATCACTGCTGGCTTGTGGTTGCTGGAAACACTGGTGGGGAGGTTGGGTTGGTTTCTCTCTGTAGACCTTGGAGTCCATGGGTGGTTATCAGCTCAAGGTTTGCCCTTCCCAAGACGTATGTCATGAGACACCAAACATGCTAAGGTTTTGCAAAGATTACTAAGGCAGTTCTACCCTGGACAGGACAAAACCAGCCCTAAAGGGAGCAGCGATGCTCTGCCTTTCCCTCTGTCCCACTGCTCCAGAGCATCCTTTGGCTTTAGGCAAGTCCTATCATATACCCAAGCTGTTGTTGCTCTGAATCACTGAGTCTGTTTCTTTCTGCCACTCTGGTAGCTGATAGCCTTCCTCAGCAGAGCCAAGAACAAGCCTCTGGTCTGATCTCCAGGTTTCCCTGATCTCTGCAAAGCCCTCTGAGCTTTTGTTCCCAGCTCTGAAGCCAAACGGCTCTGTTCCATCTCTGGCATGCCATGTCCCATCTCATGGCAGGGCTCTGGGTGAGCTCTGGGCAAGGCCAGCAGGGCAGCTTGGATCCCCTGCATCATGGTCCCTTAGCAGGAAAATCAATCTTGGAGACTTTGTGTCAGTTGCGCCTGTTGCAGAGCTGGGCTGGTGGGCCAGGCCCTGGGGACTGGGACATGCCCAGCTCCCACTGAATTAGCAGGAGCTCTCCTGGGCAGTGAGCAGGGAGAGAGGGCATGTCCCATCCCCAGCACAGAGTGGCTCAGTGTCATGTGCCAAGTAGGGGCTCTTCCACCCAGCTGGAGTCTCAGGCCTTGGGCCAGGGCAGGGGCCTCTCACAGGAGGGTTTTCCAAGGAAGGGATGCTGAGCCTGCAGACTGCAGCCTCCGTCGGGATAGGATGGGAATCTCTTCCAGCTGGCATGGCACAAACTTCTCCATCACCCAGGAAAGCCACGAGAGGACAGCCAGTGAAGGCACACATACCCCAGCATCTGGTGAGGCTCCAGCATGCTCAGCCATAGCCTGGGCTCAGCCCAAAGTGCTGAGTCGGCTGAATCCAGGCCAGGATGGCTGCTGCCCTTGCAGGAAGCAGAGATGGCTGAGAGCAACCCAGAGTTGGGGATCAGATGGCAAAGGCAGCATCCCACAAGCCCCCCACTCCCTGCCTGGCTCCCACCACCCTTCCTGGAGCCAGCCTGGCCTGCAGAGGGGGGGACAGTGGTGCTGGGGGCTGGGAACACCCTCTCTGTGGCTTCCCTCCTAATAACGAGGGGATGACGCCATGTGCACGAGCTGTTCCTAAGGGAGGAATGTCCTTTCTTCCTGTGCCATATCGTGGCCAGATAAGTACAGGCCTCCAGCTCAGCAGCCTCCACATAGCTTGCTGTCGCAAAGTGTAACTTCCACATCTGGCCTGAATGCTCCACAGCTGCCAGGGCTGCCCCCTCCCTCTTCCCTGCACATCTGGGCTGGGCAGCACCGAGGTGGTGAAGCCAGAGATATTGGGAGAGGCTGGGATGCACTGGGAGGAGCTGGTGCTTCATCTCCCACAGGGAGGAGCTGGTACCAGGGACACCTGGCAGCTGTAGGGGGGATCCTGTGGCAGTCTGGCATGCACATACACCGCTCTAGTGGTTCTGTTTTTATGGTTATAGTGCCCCTCCTGATATAGCTACAGGGGTGCCCACTTATACAGCTATAGGGGACCCCTTTGGACCCTAATAGGGACCACTCTGACCTGGGACACTGCCATGTGTATGTAGGCACTTCTTCACCTCCCCCTGCCCAGTGATAGAGATGGGGTCCCAGTTTAACAGCCCACAGTATTGTGTCGGCTCTTCCCCTGTGCCTCCAGGCTTCAGAGCAGCCTTTATAGCCTTGTCCCTGCTGTCCAGGGCTCAGAATGGCTGCCGTGGTAAACGCCCATGAAAATAAGCCAGGGCAGACAGCTTCCAGCATCCCCGTGAGCATGGCAGCCTCGGGGGGCAGGCAGGGACCTCCAGCATGCAGCTAGCTGCTGGGAGGAGCAGGCTCACCCACCTGAACTGGAGACAGCATTGTCCTCCGCTGAGAATCAGGGAGAGGACAGGGAGCCAGGTCAGGATTAGGGACAAGGTCAGAGCCTGGAGAAGGTCTGGGGTCGTGCACGCAGAGACCCTCACTGGACGGCAGTCCCCGGGGATGCGTTGCAGGACCAGCACTCACTCCGCCGCCACTCCTTCTTGCCAGCCTCTGGGGATCCGTTTCTCCCACAAGGGGTGCCAGGCTCTTTGATCAACACGCCGGCAGCACAGGGAGGACCGAGAACCGGTCCCTGCGGCTGTGCCCCCCCTCCGTGTTGTGAGCACACAGGGACAGCTGTCCCCAGATGTGCAGCACAGGATGCAGGTGTGTGCGTGTGCATCCGCTGCCCTCTGCTGAGGGAGGGAGGGCGGGCGGCTCAGCCTGGGCTGGGCTCCGGGCATCGGGGCTGGGGCTGGGCTTTGGGCACCAACCCTTGCCTCCAGCACGGACAGTTTTGTGAGGGGCTGGTTTTGATTCCCTCTATCCCACGCTGCAGGGGCAGTGTGACCTCTCATCTCTCACTGGGTGCTATTTTCTGGCCCTAGTTCCCTGACCCCTGGCTCTGAGGTCTTGTTCCCATGCCGAGAGGTTTCTGGCTGCTCCTGGGATTCCCTCCCCATCGCTTTCCTAGTTTCTCATTGAACTGGGTCCCTCTCTTTCCCCCTTCCCATTATTTGTTTGTATGCATGTGTGTGTGCAATTATGCAGCTAGTTCTTATTTCCCCCAGCCAAGCAGATCCATATTAGTTTAGCCTGGAGAAGAGAAGGCACCGGGGAGGCCTTTTTGCAGCCTTTACTTAAAGGGGGCCTATAAGAAAGACAGGAATAAACTTTGCAGGGCCTGTAGTGATAGGACAAAGAGTAACCGTTTTAAACTGAAAGAGGGTAGATTTACACTAGATATTAGGAATAATTTTTTTACAATGAGGGTGGGGAACTACTGGAACAGATTACCTAGACAGGTGGTAGAAGCCACATCTCTGGGAACATTCAAGGTTGGATGTGGCTCTGAGCATCCTGATCATGTTGAAGATGGCCCTGCCTCACTGTAGAGGTTCTCTATTTGCTGGGGGGGGGGGGGGGGGGGGGGGGTGCGGGGGGGGGGCGGTACTGCAAGAAAATGCTTTGCTGCATAGAGGGTCTCTAGTGGGTCTGGGAGTATGTTTAGCTGCCAGATGTGTTGGGGAGGAGCTGCTCCCCCTCCCCACATGCTGTCTATTCCCTTGATGCCTCTCTGTAAATGGGCCACTTAATTCAAAGCCTCCGGAAGAAAGGAGGAGTGAAGCTCTGGTTACATCTGCACTTGTAAAGCAAACAGTCCTAGGCATCTGCAGGCACAGCAGTGGGACTGTCCCCGTGGGAATTTTGGCTTGGGACAGCTCACATTGATTGAGGCAATTTTTTGCTCACGGTTTAGGAGTTAGCCTGGGTCAGGGATGGTCCCAGAAGGATATGTCATACAGGCTGCCCATTTGCAGGATATGTCACCATACGTTTCACAAACTAGAGGTGGGCTGATCTGTGGCAGAGGTCCTCAGGGCCAAAGAACAGCCCTGGGTTTGTTTCACTTAGTGTAGGGCTGTAAAGCATCTTTTCCAGGGAGCCTGGAAATGGGCACTTTGGACATACAGCCCTATTGGCCCTGGCATGTCTGCTCCAGGTATGTGGAAGAGTCTCTGGGTATAGGAGCTCTGGGGCAGGGGACAGCAGTGGGACTCTTTACTGCAGATTTTGTGCAATCAGGGCCAGGATGAAGGTTAAGGAGAGCTTCTAGGTCTGGGCCATGGGACAGCAGGCAGGGGATGGGCTGGGGACGGACCTCATGGGTTGGATGGTGTGGGATTCTGTTCATCCACAGCACAGGATTGCCGCAGCCCATCTTCCCCCAACCTGCCTCCCTCATACATCAATAGCAACGAAGTTTATTCACATATTTACTGAAACACTGTAGTGACCCCAAAAGGCTTCCACTCCAGGCATTGCTTGCCCTCTCCCACCACAGACTGCATTTGCACAACTGCCAGGGCTGAGGATGGGGTAAGGATGCATGCCCATGTGCGTGCATGTGTGTGTGCGTGTGTGTGTGTGTGTGTGTCTGCACATGTCGGTGCCGGGCAGGCTCCCCTGGCATGCCGCATGCCTGTGTTTGCACTGCGCTTGCCATGTGTGTTTCAGGGCACGTGTGGGATCTGGCAGCCTGGTGCGGGTGCTCTGTGTGGGAAGGGGATGTTTTGCTCAACACATGCCTTCATCTACGGCCGTAGTTTTGATGCAGAGGAAGACCGAGCTTTTGATGTCCGCGTGCACGCGCGTGTGCTCTGCGGGTGTTTCACACACGCTGTGTGCAGCCTGTGTGGATGTGTGTGTATGTTTGCACATGCGTGTGTGCATGCACGTGTGTGAAGTGTGAGATCAGTATCTCAGCTGGCTGCTGCTCCTGGCTGCTGGAATCCCTGCCTCCCAGGCCATGTTATAGATGAGTACACTTGAAAGCATTTTTTCCCCCTTAGCCACCAGATTTCACTGGGAGAAGAAAAGGAACCGGGCACTTTATCTTCATTAGCAGCTGGGAGCCTCTTGGGGCGGCTTTTGTCTGGGCGATGCTCACTCCGCCCCTGCTCTTATCCCCTGTCCTCACTCATTAGCCCTTTCCAGAGGGGAAAAGGGCTGGCTGATAGGGTCCTGCAGCTCTGCTGTGTCCCTTGTTCCTGCTGGCCACCAGGTCCCCCAGGCCTGTGACTTCTCCAGCCCCCTCCAGGCAGCAGGGCTTGGATAGGAAGGATCAGGTCACCTTCCTTATCTGCTCTGGCAGACTCAGGAGTCATTTTAGGCCCCAGGAAGCCCCTTTAGTTGCAATCTGCTGCAGCCTCTGGGCTTGGAGCTGGCTTTGGGCACTGCTGTTTCAGGGTCTGGAGGGGTGGGGGAGGGCGATGGCAGTGGCTCCATGACCAACCTCCCCCAGGAGGGCTGGAGCTGGATGGGCTGAGGGCAGCCCTTCCCTTCTGGAGCTGCTCATCATGGGGAAGCACTCATACCCGCATCCATTAATACCCAGTAACCATGACAACTGCCATGGAGCTGTCATCCTGTCCCCAGGCCAGCCACTACAGGGGTCCTCACAGAGGGGTCTCGGGGCGGAAGCTTTCCTTGAATTGCTGCTCATGTGGGGTGGCACCTGGGCTGTGCTTTGCCCTGCTGCCGAGGCCTGGGGCAGTGTTTGTAGGGGATACAGCACTGTTCCCCCCAGGGTGCCAGAGCACCCCCAGACAGGGCCATGCCTGCTGCTGCTTGTAATGGGGCAGGATGCTGGTGCCACCCCAGCTCTGGGGATGCCTTTGGAGGAAGATGGCAGCAGAGATCGTCTCTTCTCCCCTCCTGCTAGTCCAGACACTGGGGGTTCAGCGAGACAGTGAGGTGGGGGTGTTGGGGGCAGACCGCCTTAGGTAACATTCCTTCCCACTTAAAAGGAGTCATAAATCACTCAGTCTTTATTAAAAGCTCTGCCCGACCAGGAGAGAGATGTCAAGACCATAAATCAACTCCACTGCTCCCTTGCAAGGGTCCTGGCTTGCCAAGTACTGCTCCCTCCATCTTCCCCAGATAGGGCATGGCACGGCCACGCTCTCTGCATCCATTCCCATGGACCAGGGGTTGGGATGGAGGTCAGTGTTCAGTGATAGGAGCTCTCGACAACCCAGCCTCCTCGTGCAAATCCTTACCCCGGGGGTTAGTAAGGAATAAAAGCAGTGTCCGTACAGGAGGCACGGGCATTTTTGGCCCAAGTCCTCCGCCTGACCCTGCAACCCAGGGCCGCGGGAGGAGCGGGGCGGGTGCGGGGATGCCGCAGAGGTGCCGATGCGGACCAGCCACAGCCGCGAGCTGAGAGCACCCTCTCCTGGGGCCGCCGGGAAGGAGACCCGCTTCTCCCTTCGCCTGCCCGGCGGTGGGGACGGCTGGCCTTCCCCGAACACTCACTCTTTGCTCAGGAACCCAAAGACCCCAGCTGGAAACAAAGACCTCCCATAAAACCCCTGATAGCCTGCTGCCAGCAAGGATTTTGCCCTAAGAGATGGAGAATGGCCTGATTTTGCAGTTCCTGCCTACCCTGGGAGCAAGGCTGGGGGACAGGGGCTGCAGCACGTGGGAAAACACCCCTCCACAGCACCCTGTCCCAAACCCCAAGGGTGCATCACAGGGTTCCCGTGACTGCGTCCAGCCTGCACGGAGCTGGCATGGGCAGGGGCAGAGAGGTAGAAGAGAACCTGAGCAGAAGGACTCGCTTAAGCAACGTTTAAGCAGCCGGCACCGAGGTAGCTGCGATTGTCTCCTGTTTTTCCAGTTAGATGCGTGGCTTAATATAGCAACACTTATGTTGTAAAACATCACTCATGAAACACAGAGGATGTGCTGTGTGGGAGCGTTAGCAAGCCAATCCCCAGCTGCTTTTTGATGTTGGCTTGGAAATTGCAGCGTCCTGGCAACGGCTTCTTGCTGGGCTTTTTGTGCAGCAGGGACAGACCTTCCCCGGGTGTAAGCCTGCAGGGATCTCCAGGCTCTGGATGAGCTTTGAGGATTTCCATGCACTCCACGTCCAGGGTGGAGTGGATGGGAGCTACCGGGGGGTGCTGGGGACATGTGTGCAAACTGCCCATCAATCTCAGCCCATGCCTGATACCATGGAGCTGCTGCCACGGGAGCCTTTCCTTAGCAAGGAATTGCAGGTACAGCAAACCCCAGGGCTCAGGGGATGGGCACCCACTGATGCTGCTGGCACCAGCTGTGCATACCAAGGATGCAAAAAGTGTTTCTGTGATGGGTCTGGTCTCCCCTCACACTCAGCTCCATTGGTGGGAGAAATAGCTGCCTCAACTGTTCCCGGTAGCACTGGCCTTTCTCAAATGACTTCCCCAGAGAGGGAGCAAGCTGATAAAGAAAGTTGCTCAGGTAAAATTAGGCCACGCTCAGGCAGTTTGAATGCAGCCAGGCATCCCCATGCTCAGGCTGAGCACCAGGGGCCTCATCCTGCACAGAGGGGAAAGCTTGTCTCTGCAGGGTACCACCAGGGTGGAAGAGGCAGCCAAGGATGGCTCACTATCTTAAATCAGCCCAGGCCTCAGCTGGGGAGGGGAGGGGGAGAAGAGAGGGGGTGAGGGGGAAGGAGTCAGGATCTCCTTGCTTGGGAAACTGCTGGGACTGTTCCATCAAAGGGAAGGAACAGGCGCAGGGCCGCAGGCTTTCATGAACCGCTCACTGCAACCCCTGTCCCCCCAGCGGTCTGTTTATCCTGGCACGGGAGAGCCCATAAACTGCAGCCCTGAGCTGGCCGGTGGAGCACAACTTTCCTCCCTGCAGTGGCCCTGGAAGTGGGGTTTGGACAGTCTGCCAGGGCCAGGGAAGGGGGGCCACCACCTGGGCATAAATGTCAAGTCTGTTCAGTGTATGAGCACCATACAGCTCAGATGCAGGTGGAGAAGGTGTCCCCATCCCCACATCCCCAGAACTGACAGTGAGCCCTTCTGATCCCATCAGCTCTTCAGGGCCATGTTTGGTCCTCAGGTAGCATCCCTGGAGCAGCTGAGGGTCGCCAGGGCACAAGGGTCTTGGGGTCCCATCTCAGCTACTCCCAGACCAGAAAGCAGGTCCTAGTCCAAGGGCAAGGGAAGCTTGTCACCATGGCTTGCTGGCACCTCCAAAGGGTCTGCCCCATTGAGTGCCTCTCCCAGCTGGGCTGACCCAAGCTGCCCCATAGTTTCCCATGTTCCCTCCTGCCTGCCACCCATCATATTTTGCATTTCTTCCTCTATCTTATCTCCCTGTCGGCTCACCCCTTTGCAGCTGGTCTCTTGTTTTCCCTCTGCCCTCTCCCTTGCTCCTTGGCCCCACCTGCTGCAGCTCCAGTCCAGCTCCCCTGCTGAAGGACCTCAAGGCAGGTCCCTGATAAGGGCCAGACCAAACAAGAACCTTTTGTGCCACACTGAGCTCATCCAGAGGAACTGGGCGAAGACCTGACCTGAGCAGAACAAGAGCAATGCATAGAGGAACCAAGTGGTTCAGTGCCTCCATACTGTGCCAGGCATGCAGCATGATCTTGTCTCAGTTTCCTCACTTCTCCAAAAAACTTTCCTTTGCTCCTGCCCATAGCAGCATCCCTCCCTCAAGCAGGGGAGGGAGAAGGGCCTGTGCTGAGGGCTGAGCTGGGGAGGGAGGACACATGTCCTGCTGAGAGATGCTGTCAGTGCTGAGCCCTATGTGCACAGCGGGCCTGGCAGACAGCAAGTGCAGGGAATAAAATGCTCCCCCCTCCCGGCCCACTGCCGGGTTAATATTCCCTCTAACGACAGACGGCTCCTTTTATCCTCTCTCGCACTCCCGCCAGTGATTTAATCTTGGAACAAGCCATGATTATTTCCTGTACAGCTGCCTCCCTCGCTTCCACCACAGACCAGGCTTGACAGCATCCCACCAGGCAAGAAGCAGACCCTCCTCCAGATCCCCAGCCTGACTGTAACTGAAGGCAAAGAGACCCTCTCCCACCCCCTACATGCCAGGTCCCCTTGCTCCTGCCTGCCACCCACTGGGAGTGCCATAAGGAGAGGAAGGACAGTGTGTGATGGGACCCCTGTATGGGGCTGGCAAGCATCAGGCAAGAAAAGGGGCCAGGGAAGGCAGTGGATTCCTTGACCAGGAGGTCTCACAGGTCCCAGCCTCATGAGGCAGGATTAGGGCTTCGGTCTGGTGGGTCTAAGGCTGGCTCTTTGGAGTTAGCATGGTATCAGCACAGAAACACCTGCCACTGGACCCCCTCCAAGTTAAGGCACATGGCAGCTGGATCTCAGGCAGCCAGTCCTCAGCAGCCCTGAGCCAAGGCCCCCAGAGGCAGTGACGATTTACCCTCACAGCCCTTTGCACTTCAGAGGGATGCAGTGCTTGAGCACAAGCACCCCAAGCCCAGGACCACAGAGCACACAGCTGGGATTGCATCCATGGCCACAGCAGAGCTGGTGGCATGGCCTGCAGTACCTCCAGAGGGTCCTTGGGGACCCACATGCAGTTAGAACAGGCCAGATCTGCTTTACGTGGAGAGCTTGGCCGGGGCTGCGGCTGACTCCATCCTCAACTGTGCAGTGAATGCAGTCAGCCCCAAGCAGTGGAAAAACAAGAGGCCAGAATGCCATTGAGGACAATCTCCTCAGCCTCCTCTTGCATGGCTGCTGGGGAGAAGGCTTCCAAACTATCCGGTCACTATCAACCATCTTCCTGCTAGTGGGCAACTTCCCTGTGCTGCTGGGTAGGTGGGGCTAGTGGGGGCAGTGCTTGTTGCCAGAGCATGTGTACAGGACGTGCATGCTTGTCCTTCACGCATGCACTATCTGGCGGGCTGGGACAGGCCACGATCCCTCTTTGCCAGGGCAGGGAAAAGGACTTGGGAGATCAGAGTTGGCCGAGGGCCACCCCTGCAGCAGCAAAACGTGGGGTGTAGCTCCACCTGGTGGGCAGCTAGGCCCCCCACCCCCCCCAAGCGCAATCAAGTCCCTTTGGCCATCACACGGAGACAGGATGCCCCAAGAGCCTAGAGCCCTGCCTTCCCTTCCACCGGCAGGAAACAGTGCCAGGGGACGGCAGCCCCAGTCTCCCCGAGGTTTGGGCTGCTCCAGCATTTAGGGATGCTGAGGCAGCATTAACTTGTGGATGCAGACGCTGCTGCAGGCACACAAACGACCTCCGCAAGCACACAGCCGGTGCAGTGAGCACTGGGACAGCTGGGACAGAGCCAGCCGTGCCCCCGCGCCCCAGCCTTTGCATGCGGAGCCTCCCATGTGCCTGCAGGAGGAGGTTAAAGGAAGAAAGCTGCCTCCCTGCCAGATGGAAGTAATCCCGAGGGGCTGGACTGCTCAGCTCCTGCCAGCCGGTGAGGTGTGGGAACAAATCCGACCTGGAAACCAGGAGTTCCTGGGCCAGCACCCAGCATCCTACATGATCCTGGACAAACCCCTGCTGCCTGCCACGGAGGAGCACTTGCACAGATGTCCTCTACTTCCCGCTGCCCACTTCCCCATGCTCTGGGATGCTCATCACACACAGAATGCTGTGACACAATTCCATCCCAGCATGAAGACCTCATCCCCTTCACCCACAGCCTTTCGCTGCCAGGAGGCTCCAGAGATACCCCCTGCTTCTGCACAGGCTGTAGGTTGGGAGCTGCTGGGTCTTCACAGGTGGTGATGGGCACCGGGAAGGAACCACCACCATCAGGACAGCAACCAGACACGTTCCCCCTGACAAGCAGCAGTTTCCTCCAGCTATGCCAGTGCCCCTGAATGCCAGAGTCTCCCCAGAACCGGGGCGGGAAGTAAAGAGCTTCAGTGATGAGCTGGGCACGAAGCCACTGGAGGAAGCCCGCGCCCAGCTCCGGACAACCTGGAGAAGGGGAGGAGACCCAGATCAGCCTCAGGACCCGCCCAGGCTGCCGCGAGAGGGCAGCACAGCCCCGGCCCGGGGCACCCCGGAGCCCTGCCCCGAGTCCTCCACAGCAGCGCAGGGGCTCGCACAAGCTCTCCTCACCCTCCCAGGGGCTCCAGCTCAGAGACCAACCGCCATCTCCCCGTGCTAGGCTGACTGGGGCTCTCCTAATAGCGCCTTAATTGACTGCATGGGAGGGGGATAATTAGCCCATTCATTAACCTTTATCAGCCTATAGCTGTGTGAATTTCCCCCTGCTACAAAACTGCAGAGACGTGCGGGCAGGCATTTAAACAGCCCATGGCTATGGTTTCTTTGGACTTCACAGTTATCCCTTCCTGTCCTACTCAGAGCTAACACCTTCTTCCCTTAAGAATCACAAAATGGTTTGAGTTGAAATGCACCTTAGAGACCATCTAGTTCCAACACCCCTGCCCATGGGGCAGGGACACCTCCCACTGAACCAGGTTGCTCTAAATCTGATCCAACCTGGTGCTGAACAATTCCAAGGAGAGGGCAGCCACAGCTTCAATGGACAACCTGTTTCAATGTCTCACAACCCTCACAGGAAATAATTTCTTCCTAATATCCAGTCTAAATCTACTTTCAGTTTAAAACTATTACCTCTCATGCTATTGCTACATGCCTTCCTAAAAAGTCCATCTCCAGCTTTCCTGTAGCCCCTTCAGGTACTGAAAGGCCACTATAAGGTCTCCCAAGAGCCTTCTTCAGGCTGAACAACCCCAGCTCTCTCAGCCTGTCTTCATAGGAAAGGTGCTCCAGCGTTCTAATCATCTTCATGGCCCTTCCCTGGACTTGCTCCAACAGGTCAACGTCTTTCTTGTGTTGAGAGCCCCAGAACTGGACACAGTACTCCACGTGGGATCCCATGACAGCAGAGTAGAGGAGGAGAATCACCCTGGTCATGCTTCTTTTAATGGCGCCCCAGGATATGGTTGGCATTCCAGGGTGCACGTGCACATTTCCACCTCACGTTGAGATTTCACTAACCAACACCCAAGGGCTTTAATGGCAGCATTCCTGGGATGTGTGAGCATAGCCCCAACAGCAATCCCCATCCTTGTTTCTGTGTCAGAGAGGGGTATTTGCCTCCCCACCAGAAGCTGGGGGCTGCCCAGTGCCAGGACCCCTCTCTCTCTGGCCAGACATGAGGAAGCAGAGCTTTGTTTCCATGTCGATTCAAGGCCTGGCTCTGCTTTGCATGGTTTCCACTGAGAAGAGCCGTGTTTCTCTGGCTCTCTGAGCCCTTCACAGCACAGCTGTTTGGCAAATGGCAGGACAAAAATAGCTTCTCTCCAGGGGCTGCAACAGGGCTGCTCAACTCAGCTGTGCTCTGCTTCACATACCCAGGGCTAACCTTGGAGCAGAGACTGCACAAGCTCCTCCAGCCATCAGAGGTAGACACTGACCCTCACCCTAAGCCACACTAAGGGGGCAGGGGGTGAGATATCACAGTGTAACCCCTGATCAGCTTTGGTGTTTACAGGGCCAGAGCTGTATCCCTCTCCCTTGAGAACTGGGAAGGGAAAAGAGGGCATGGGACCAAGGATGGAGAAGGGAGAGATCCCTGGTCTGAGGCACTCAGAAGCACAAGCAGGTTTGTCCTCCCTAGGCACTGCAGACAACCTGCCAGCCAGGTCCTCTGGGACTTCACAGCCCCAGGGCTCCCAGCAAGGTCTGCTAGAGGTTGTCCAGCTGCTGTACTGGCTTGGGAGGGGCAGCATCAGCGCTGTCACACCTGCTCACTGTGAGATGTACCGAGACCGAGAGCTCAGTCTCCAGGGGTGAAGCAGCACAGCCCAGGAGCTGGCTGGCCAGCTGCTGCCAGGGAGACGGTCCTTTTCCCTGCCTGTCTTTGCCAGTGCAGACAGACTACGGAACAGCAAGTGATCTATTACAGAATAGTTCCAGCCAGCCAGCAAACGTGCTCATTCATCATTATGGAGCAGGCAGAGGAATGTGCCAGCTGCTTTTAGCCAGGATCCCTCACAAAATCCATGCCTCCTAGCTCAGCAGCCTGGAAGGGAGCTGAGATCAGACTAGGGGGCCCAAGACCCTTAAAAATATGTTTTCATGTTCTGGGGGTGCTGGGGGAGCTGCCCTGGCCCAGGCTGGGAGCTTGTGCATTTATGAGCCCCAGCACCAGCATGGAAGCATCATGCAGAGAAAGCTTGGAGAGGATGTGAGGGTTGACATGGGCTTCACAACTGCCAGACCTGTCCCCACATCTTCACCTGCACTGGACAGGCAGAGCTGCACAGCTCTGTGCAGCAGGAGGCTCAACTTGGGTGGAGCAGAGTGGGAGACTGGCTGCCAGGCACCTGCAGGGAACTGTGTCATTCCTGCAGATCACCATTAGCTCTTCTAGAGCCTAATTCAGGATAGGGATACCCCTTTACACAGCCCGGAGTAAGGGCTCTGGACAAGAAACCATTCCTTTGTTGGTGCTAGCATGTAGCTGAGGTACGTGTTGTCCTGGCTAGGCTGACCGTTAGTAGCAGGGGACTTATGTATGCCAACAGTGTTGCAGCAAGGCCACTCCACCAGAAGCTGAAGGTTTGGTCAAGGGCAAGAGCCTGAGAGCAGTTTTGAGACCTACCGTGCCTGGAGCCTTACTCTATTCTTCATCCAAGGGCATGTCATTACAGCTGCCTGGGATGGGAACCCCAGTTCCCTGGGGAAGGGAAATGCTGCCTTCCCTTTCTGCTTCAAGCCTTTCCCTGACAACTGACTGTTTACAACTGAGACCTAAAGGAAGAGCTAAGCAGAGATAGCCCCAAGGACGTAGCTTTTGCTGGATCATTGCTGCCAGCCTCAGGGCTGGAACCTGAAGAATAAGACTGAAGAGGGGGGAAAAGATCCTCCTCTTTCACAAGGGAGAGCAGCTGCCTCCCAAGTAAGCTGCAAAGCTGCTTCTTTACCTGCATAAGAAACATCCTGCTGTTCTTGTAGGGCTTGAATAATTCCCTAGCGCCTGCACGAAGCTCTTGCCACCAGCGGGACACAGGCAGTTGCAGGCAAGGAGAGAATAACTGGCCCTGGAGCTCTTCTGCTGCTCATAGCCAAGGCCTCAAGCTGCATCACTGGACAGCCCTGGGCTGGATTTTTAAACGGTCTTCAGCCAAATCTCCCCTCCTGGGAGCAGAAGGAGGTGCACACACACTGAACTGCTTGGTGCCGGTAACCGCAAGCCCAGCTGGGGAGGAAGGGGAGCTCTCTGGCCCCGTCCTCTATATAGAAGGCTGCAAAGCCCAGCTCATCACTGCCAAATACAAATAGCTCTTCTTAATGAGTTTGGGGAAGCCAATTTGAGAGTGCTCACACAGGGTGGGGGGGCTGGCTTCATGTGGTTCTGTTGAAGCCGTCTGAGAGCAATTTTCCTCCAGGAAGCAGCATGCAGAAGGGTCTCTGCTTCCTCACCTGCAAAATTCAGCCGTGGGGTTAGTGAAGAGACCATGTTTGTGCACCAGAAAATCAGTCCATCCTCAAACACGTAAAGAGAGCAAAGACCACATGCTCCTTCCCATCTCCTCCCTGGGGCTCCTCCATCTTCTCAGCTGAGTTGAAGCTAGCTCTGTATATCCAAAGGTGCTGACTTAAACTTCAGCAGAAACCTTGTCCTGATTTTCTTCCTCTGTATTTTCCCCTGTTCACCAAATCCTCTTGGTTACCCCAGCCCAGCCTGAAACTGGCCTTAGGTAGGTGATACTGGCCCAGATCCACTTTGCTTCTGACCCCTCCCAAAGCAAATCTCTGTGTCTGGTGGTCTGTGTGCACATGTGCGTGTTCTTTGCAGATCCCACTGCAGCCTCCTGCAAGGAAACAGCTGCACGTGGCTGACCACAGCAGAGGATTTGTGTGAATGGGACCTTGCCCCTCCTCCCTGCCATGGCAAAGAGGGCACAGCCTCTGCCCTGCTCCTAGATGTGGTATATCAGCCCCAAGTCTGTCTGGAAGTCTGAAACCCTCTCTGAGCCAGCGTTGCCATTGCAAACACCTCCAGCATCAGCAGTGCAGGAGGGGGGGCTGCCTTAGCTCCTCCTGGTTGATAATTCATCACCGACTGTTAGCCCAGATCCCTCCCTCAGCAGCTACATCCTGGCATTGACGTGTTCATTTCACACATAAAACGCTGTATTAAAATGCATCACTGAGACATTCTCCCTGAAACCTTTCCCAGCTGCCTCTCTCGGTGCTTTACATGCAGAAACAGTCCCAGCAATTGGAGCATTTTTTTCCTAATGGAGGCCTGGCACCTGCTACAGCAATCAGAGCTGTGGGATCTGCCCTTCAGCTCCTGAGAAACACAGGAGGGTGTTCCTGCGAGGGGCGAGGGGGCAGCAAGCAGCGGGTACAGGTTTCATCCAGTGTGCTCAGATCCAGGGAGGGAGAAGCAGCCTGTGTGTAGATGGCTGGTTTACGACACACTGTTTTGCAAGGATGCAGAAGTGCAGCATCTCTTCCCTCCTCCACTTAGGTCCTTGGAGAGCTGGAGGAGGCCACTTCCCCTTTCTCCACGGTCCCTGACTTTGGCCTGAGGCTGGTAACTGTCATCGTGGGGGTGAATCTCCCCTCCAGGGCTGAATGGGAAGAGGCAGTGCGGGTGAGAGGCCCAACGCTTGCACAGCAGGTGCTGGGGGTCCTCCCCCAGGGCGGGTCCCTCCTGGCTGCCTACAAAGCTGTGCCCAGGGCTGGGCCACTTCTCAGGAGAGCTGGGGCTCTCCCACCAAGCCTAAACCCTTCATGGTGGCTTATCGAGTCACATTAGCCATTCCTCAGACCCAAGCCTTCTCTTGCTGAGCCCCCCTTCCCCCCCCCAGCACACGCTTCTTGACCTTCATCCCTCCACATCCTCTTCTCTGGTATTTCCCTGGGCTCTTACTCCCCACTGTATCCCCCCTGCACCATTTGGGGGAAAGTCTGCTGGTCAGGAAGGTTCATCCCTTGCCTTGTAGGTAAGAACACAAAGCAGGACCCGAGCAGCCAAGTTCAGAAGACCCTCCCCCGCAGACCCTTCCCGAGCCCCCTGGGCTCCTCCCCGCCGGGCCCTGCCACCTCCCCACGTCATAGATGGCTGAGGGTCTGGGACAGCACCGCCGGTCCCGGTTTCACCCCCGCGGCGGGAGCACCGAGCGGCCCCCCGATCGGTGAAGGTCACGCCGGGACGGCAGCCGCCCGACAGAGCCACGCCGCCCCGGGCTCCCCACCCCCGCCGCCGACCGGCGAGGGGGCGGGCCGCACCGGGAGCCCGTGCGGCGGCGATTGGCTGGCGGCGGAGAGGCGGGGAGCGGCGGGGCCGCTGGCTGCAGCGGCGGGCGCGGAGCCCAGAGCGGGCGCGGCGGAGCATCTTCGGGCACCGCGGCGCCGGTGCGGGCCGCCTCTCCCGCAGCCCCCGGCCTCCTATGGGCGGTGTCGGCGTCCCGACCCCCAGACGCCCGTCCCGCTCGGCGTTAGCATGGGCACGGTGCTCTCCCTCTCCCCCGCCGCCTCCTCGGGCAAGGGCGGCGGCGGCGGGGGGCTTCTGGCCGACAAGGCGCCGGGAAGGGTGCCGGGCAAGGGCGAGAGCCGGCTGAAGCGCCCCAGCGTGCTTATCTCGGCGCTCACTTGGAAGCGACTGGTGGCCGCGTCGGCCAAGAAGAAGAAGAGCACCAAGAAAGTGACGCCGAATCCTGGTGGCGGGGCCCCGGGGGGGGTGTCGGAGCAGCCCGACCCGCTGGTGGTGCAGCGCAACCGCGAGAACTTGCGCAAGTCGGTGGTGGCGCCGGCCGACGGCGCCAAGCAGGGCCCGCTGGCCGTGCCGGTGCCCACCGTGCCCTCGGCGCCTCAGGAGCTGCACCCGGGCTCCGGTGGGGGCAAGCCACCGCCACCGCCGCCACCGCCGGCCGGCAGCCGCGCCCCGGGCTCCCCGCGCCGTGTGGTGGTGCAGGCGTCCACCGGCGAGCTGCTGCGCTGCCTGGGGGACTTCGTGTGCCGCCGCTGCTACCGGCTGAAGGAGCTGAGCCCCGGCGAGCTCATCTCCTGGTTTCGCAGCGTGGACCGCTCGCTGCTGCTGCAGGGCTGGCAGGACCAGGGCTTCATCACCCCGGCCAACCTGGTGTTCGTCTATCTGCTGTGCCGGGAAGCGCTGCGGGGTGAAGACATCGGGACGCAGGCCGAGCTGCAGGCCTCATTCCTCACCTGCCTCTATCTCGCCTACTCCTACATGGGCAACGAGATTTCCTACCCGCTCAAGCCCTTCCTGGTGGAGGGCGACAAGGGGCGCTTCTGGGAGCGCTGTCTGGGCATCATCCAGCGCCTCAGCGCCAAGATGCTGCGAATCAACGCGGACCCGCACTACTTCACGCAACTCTTCCAGGACCTCAAGAGCGAGGGCGAGGGCGGAGACGGGTCCAAGCACTGGACGATCAGCCTGGACCGTTAGGGAGGTACCGGACCCCCGGCGCCGGGGGCTGAAGGGGCCGCGCACCGAGGGGCGGGGGAGGCGGAGGACTGCGGGAACCCCCCCCCCCCCAACTCCCCGCATCCTCCTCGCCTTCCCCCCCTCCCCAGCCACCAGCTCCGCGGAGATGTTGCCTGGACCCTCCTTGCTCCGGATCCGGCCGCTCCCCCCATCGCCCTTCCGACCCCAGCTGGGGGCTGCGCTCCGGGACACCGAGACGGCAGAGAAGACCAGAGGAAAGGGGGGGCGGGGAGGACTGTTCCTCCCCCTTGCGCGATGGGGTGGCTGCCTGGATGCGATTTCTCTAGAATAAAAAGGGGGGGTAAGAAAATGGAGTTGGGGGTCCGGGGTAGGAGGGCCCGGGGGGGAAGTCTCAGGGGTGCATGTGGATGGCCCCCCCCCCGCCGCGGGCAGGGTCGGGTCGCGCGCCGCTGCACTCCCCGGAGCTGTCCGTGGTGCTGGAGCCGCCGCGCCTGAGCAGACAAAGGCGGTGGCGGGGGCGGGGGGGGGGTGGCGCGGGCTCTCGTGTCATGGGCGCTGCCTCCCCCCGCCCCTCCCTCGGGTATGAGCCCCCTTTGTTCGAGCCTCTGTGGGGGTCGCCCACCCCTTTCTTCCCTGCTGGTATGCCCTCTCCCAGGTGTGCCCCTCCAAAACGGGGTCACAGTGGGGTGAGTGCCCCCCGCCTTGGCTTGCTGTGAGGAAAGGGATCTGTGCCAGAGGAGGCCTGGGGGGTCCGGGGGGAGGGGGTATGCTATGGGGGGAAGGGGGGGATCCCTCTCCCCTTGCTTTGCTTCATTGGAGAATAAAGAGGCGGCCTGGACAGGTCTGGTGGTGGCTCCCTGGACTTGCTGGGCTGTGGGGTGCAAGGGGGATTGGGGAGGTACCCCAAGCTCCCAGTCGTGCCCCCTCTTCTCCCCAAGAGGGATGGGAGGGTGCTGGTTCTCAGAGGGAATTTTACTCCCTGTTGAGAGTTGGGGGTCAGAATTTCACCCCTGGTTGTTTTGCCCAAGGCCAGTCCTAGTCCACCTGAGCGCTCCTTGCCTCCCTGTGAGCTCTCCTGGCCTCCTCCATTCTAGACAGAAATGCCTGATGCCCCTCTGCCGCTCTCAATTTAACTAGGATCTCACAGCTGATGTCACCTTCATTTAAAATTTTATTTTATTTTATTTTATTTTTTGTCCCAAAGCTACCCCTCCTTCCTTCCTATCTCTGCTCTGCAGGGCTGGGCTCCCTTCCCTGGCAGCAGCAGGCTGTGGGAACTGTGTTGCTAGCCTGGTTACCAACCCTGTGCTTCTGCAGACCCCCAGGGAGTGGGGTGGAGAAGGGGAAGGCTTTGCCTTTCTCATAGCTGGTTGCTATGCTTTCAGGCTACTGAATTTGCCAGGGCTTCTTTAGCAGGTTCCACAGCACACACTGTCCTGTTGGGGTCTGCATGCCGTGCTTCCCCAGCCCTTCTGAGCCAGGCACTCAGGCTCTCCTGAGCTGGGAAGAGCTGTGCTGGCTCTGCAGGTCATGGAGGGTAAGCTGGATTCTCTCTACCTTTGTGTGCATCAGCAGAGCTGCTAATTAGGCCCAATCTGGCTCATTCAGGCAAAGCTGTGCTGCCAGGAAGACAGCACAGATGTCCCTGTGACGGGGGCTGACCTGGCAGGGTGCTGTGCAAGGCTTTTCTGTGGCTGCATAAACTCACTGAGACCTGTGCTGCTCCTCTCCTCCCTGCCCATAATGGGTGCTCTTCTCCCTGCCTTTAGAGTGACATTCATGTAACCTTGTGGTGAGCTGTCTGGGCCAAAACATACTCATGACCTACCCCAAATTTGGCCATATCCATGTCCGGTGCTGGGGAGGGTAGTAGCTCTGACTGGCTTAAACTGAGGTGGAATGGGACCCTTAGAGCTCCTATAGGCATGCTGGGTGACCATTTTGCAGGGAGGGAAACTGAGGTAAAGGGAGATGAAGCAGCATGCCGCAATCCAGCAAGAAGGGTCTACAGCATCACAGACTAACAACCAAGCCATTGCTGCTAGCTGTCTCCACCCTGAGCCTGTCCAGCGACCCTCTACCCCTGGCCATGGGGTTTTAAAGAGTCTTGTCTCCAGAGCTGAACAACCTGCCAGCTCTGGTGGAGGTTCTCACCCTACAGATCCCCCCAGAGATGCTCTCAGGGTTCTTCCAGCCTTAAGCTCCAGCCTTTTAAAATGCTTCCAGCTGCAGCAAGGCCATGTCCTTCCCCTCCTCCCTTGTGTTTCATTGATTAAGAGTGCTAGCCCTCATTGGGGGATTTAGGAAGAGCTAATTGCAGACTGGTAATTGAAGACAGCTTGGAGTCTCTAGAAATGTCAAGGAATGAGAGAAAAGCTTAGATGCTCCCGTGCATTTAAATATGCATCATCGACTCAGACAGAGCCTTACTGAGGGAAGAGATGTCTGGTTTTCCCTTCCCCAGAGGACCTTGTGCAGCTGCTGTTTGGAGCAGGGCAGGGCGAGCACTACCTTGCTTTGGAGCTTCCTGCTTCCTCCAAGGCAAAGGGGAGGTAGGGGGGGACACAAGCACAGGGGGATACTGAGGATGGAAATCCCCAGAAAATGTTGGGAGCTTGGCATTTTCCCCTTTCAAAAGCTGTGCACTTTACCCTGCTGGACACTGGTGTGATACTATGGAGGTCTGGGCTCAGGAGCCAGCTGTGGGGCAGCAGCAAGGGGATAGAAAGAGCTTGTCCCCAAACCTGTGGTCCCTGCAGCCACTCGATGGTCCCCAAGACCCTCTCAGGAGGGGCTGGGAAGCCCCCCTCACTGCCAGCCTCAGTGCTTAACAGTGTTTGGGATTGCAGGGATGAGGGAATTCACATCAGGTTTGGGGCTCAGCAGTAGAGCAGGAGTGCCAAGTCAGGGATCCATCAGCACAGGGTCTTGGGGAAGGATCCTGGCCCTTTCCTGGTTCAAAATTCCTCCAGCAGCAACACATCCCCACAGTGGATGCCACATCTGTTCCACCCCACGTTGCAGCAGGGGAGGTGAGCACAAGCTGCATAGTGCAGCCTGCAGTGGGTTCAGCAACTCCTGCCTCAGGGAGGTCTTTTTTCAGGCCATTGCTCCCCAAATGTGTGTGGGGCTGGTGGAGGCACCCTGAGTGGCAGCGGGTCCCCAGAATCTGTAGTCATCTGTGTAAGTGTGGGATTTCTGCCTGGAGCTTGTAGAGCAACAGCTCTGTGGGACTCCCCTTGCCCTGCTGTTCTGTCTGCAGAGCAAATTCCAGGAACTGGACATGCTGGCCATAGCACTGGGGCATGCAGGAGCAACGGGTGGCCGGAGCAGCCAGTCTGGAGAGCTGTGCCTCCTCCTGCTGGACAAACCGCGGGGAAACTGTGCTCCTGCTATTAAGAGTTGGCAGCAACCCCCAGAGTGACTTGGAGAGCTGCTCTGTGGGCAGGAAACTGTTCCGGATGATGCAGACCCGGTGCCTACGTGGCTGGCGAAGGACCTGCTCTCTGCGCAAGCCCTTCTCCTCCTTTCAGCTGCAAGGATGACAGATAACACGTTCTTCAAGGCAGATGGAAGTGGGAAGTCTCTATTCTGCCTCTATGGGAGCTACTCAGACACTGGCTTCATCACAGTGTTGGGCTATTGCTGCTCTGCTGATTTGTGGGTGCAGGTTTCTGGTCCCCTCCCTGCTCCACTGCACTTTGGTCACAGCTGCTGGTGGGATGTCTAGGGGGGAAGATGAGGACAAAATTGCACAGGGAGATGGCAGCAAATGGCAGAGAGAGCATGAGGGGTCCTAAGCTGAATTGGCTGATGAGATATTTGTACCCAAGAGTCTCAGCTGATGGAGGATGCATCCAGTCAGAGGTGGGAACCTGAAGAGTCTTTGAGCTCTGCCTGTACCCAGGATAAGGCATAAGACTGAGGGAGGTGGGACAGCAGCCAGTTTGGTCCCTGCTGTAGCCAAAATGTGGCCTGTGGCATTGCCTGGCTGGTGGGAATGGGGCTGAGTAGCACAGACTGGAGACAGCTCTGTGCCAAGAAGCTGAGGTGGGTGGAGAAGGGGAACTAGATGCCTTGGAGTCCTGCTGTGATGGTCAATCTCTGGCACAGAGCCTGGCAGAGCAGAGAGCCAGGGCTGCCTAGGCTGTGGATGATCTCCAGCCCAATGGAGAGGTGAGCATGGAAGTTATCCCGTGCCTGCCTGTCTCATTGTCCTGTGTCACCCCTGGGGACCAAGCTCCTTGAGGGACAGCCAGGAAGCACCAAGCTGTGGCCCTGGGCAGTCATGGGGAGCCTGCCCCAGAAAGTAAGTGCCCCGAGGCTGGACTGGGTGCTGCTTCCTCATCAGAAGTCCTGCATTAGAGTGTAATCTGGCATTAGCGCATTAATCCAGTCTTCCCCGCTGCCTGGCCCCTGCCCTCAGCAGAGTCCAGCCCAAGGTCTCAGTGTACTGCTGGGCAGGAGAAGCTCCAGGACACTGTCTCCCCAGCAGCCCTTGCCTCGGCACCAGAGAGCAGGCAGCAGCAGGGCAAGGTTTGGAACTCCATCCAGAGCACCCTTGTGTCTGGGGAGGGCAGTGAGCAGGGAATAAACCAGAAATGCACAAAGGTGCATCTAGGATGGCCCCAGCTCTAATCATGTTGGCAAAGGAGAAAGCAGCATATTTTGGAAACCCCTTGGAGGGACTTTATGAGGGGTTTCAGAGCCTAACTGCCTGCACCTGCAGGCTCCAGCTGAGCCACACTGTCACTAAGTGCTTTGCAGGGAGCCAGGCCAAGGGAAGGTGGCGTCTGGAGAGAGGATGTGAGTCAGCAGCTTGAGGGTGGGGGGCTGAGCCGAGGAGCTATCGCCGTGGAGATGTGGCCAGTAGGAAATAGGTGGGAATTGGGAAAGCTGGAGGGGGAGCAGGGGTGGGCAGGGAGGCAGCCCACGTCCCCTGGGGAAAACGTGACCTGGCTGTGCTGTGATGGCTTTTCCCAGCACGAGAAATGAAAAAAGTGGTGATGTGGCTCTGCTAAAATAGGAGAGGGGCTACTCCCTCCCCCTTCTGATCCCTTACTGTGGGGCTGGTAGGCTTTGTGGGAGTTGGAGCAGGCCCCCTTGCCATCCTGGCAAGAGGCTGAGGCCAGGGCTCAATCCTGCCCTCTTGCTGGCTAAGCAAAGCCAGACGTAAGGATTAGGGGTTTTTTAAGTAGGAAAAAACCTGCCTTTAATCACAAGCAGCAGAAGAAGCAGCCAGGCCATGTGCTCTGCTGCCTTGCTCTTCCCAGTGCCCACTGAGGCCCTTCGGGACCATGTTGCCCCATCTCATGCTGGGCAGAGCACCCGAGGACTCCCCACAGTTAGTTTAGAGCCCTCAAGTGCACTGGGCCCATGCACTCTGCTGCCAGCCACCTGGGACAAGCTCCCCACCCAGCCGGTGCACCCCACTGCCAGGGACGGTGCTCTCCCATCAGCCCCCCGGGCCGGACACCCCCGAACAGGGCCAGGGGCAACGGTTCTACCGGCAGCCATGTCGGGCTCAGCCCCGCTCACCCATTGGCAGGATTTTGCTGCAGTCTGCTCCGAGCCGGCAGTTTCGGTGACTGAGAAAAGCAGCGCTGCTGGCAGGCTGGGTCAGACGGGCCTCTGGGTAGGGGGGAGGCTGGATTAGGGCGGGAGGTGCTCTGACCCCCCCTCTGGTAAGCACAACATGGCGGGGAGGAGCTGCTCCTAGTGAAGCCTGGGGATGGGAGCATCCTGGGTTGCCATGGTGACACCTGCTGCATCCTTAGGCAGGGGAAAGCATCGCTGGTGCAGTCCTACATGGGTGACCCTCCCCTCCTGGCTGCTGTCCCCGGGGAGTGGGGGTTCCTGGCTTTTGGGATGGTACTCTGGTGCAGGGGGACTCTGCCAGGTGAGTTCAGAGCAAAGCGAACCAAACCCTCAGCTGCAGCCTGTTGCACCGGGGGTGTGCGGTGCTCCTCTCTCCTCCAGGAAGGTAACTTTCCCCTTTCCCCAGCATGTCCAGCCTCCAATGCAGCAGGGACCAGGATTGCAGGGCTGGGAATGAGCAGGGAACTGATCTCACCTGAGCTTCCCTGGTGAAGGCATTGACAGAAGGGGTAGGAACTGGATGGCAGGGCAGGGGGGGGAGACTACAAGTGACCCACATCCTTTAATCCATGTCCTGCCCTGCGTCATGTAGTTACTTAAGTTCTGATGCAGAGTCCCTCAGCAGAGGCACAGCCTCCTGGCTCTGAGGGACCCAGCTATGGCCAGCCCCCTCATTTTGCCCTTGCAAGGCCAAGCTTGGGGGGGGGTGTCCAGTCTGAGTGCTGGTTGCATGGAGCTAACTACTCGATGCCCTCACCCCCCCTTCACTTCCTGCCGTCCTTTGGGACCAGGCTGTGCAAGGCTCAGGGACACTGGAGAGAGACAGCCACCCAGTCCCTGTAGCTCCTTTCCCATATATGGGCTCCCCCTGGCAGCATCAGCCCGCCCCCTCCCTCCAGCCCCCACCCCCCAGCCTGAGCCCACTCCAAAGGAGACACTGACATCAGATCCCTCTCCCTAAGCTGATTACGTCAGTGAAGACACATCTGAGCAGATATCACCAAGGCCATGAAAGTCACTAGACCCTGAAGGGGTGGCAAGGGGGCAGTGCAGAGCTTCCAGATCTGGGAGCTGCTCTGATCTGGGGGATGCAGAGCCAGGGGCTGGGGATGTCCCCCACCATGGGATGGGTAATTGCATGTCACCCCGCTTACACAGCAAGCTGCATCTCTGCCATAAGCCCCAACCCTGGCACCCTGGGCCCCCTATGGGCATGGGATGGGGACCACAGCTCCGAGGAGGAGGGGGCAGGCAGGAGGCAGCTGCTGAGCCCACACCAGCCATTGTGGACAGCGGTGGATTTATATGCCTGTTCCTGGAGCTGAACAAGCAGCGCTGCCATGCTCACCCCAGCATCAGTCACCTGGGAGCCTGGCCCCACAGCTCAGGACCTCACTCCTTGCCCAGTGCAGCCCAGCAGGAATACCTGTGGCAGGATCAGGCCATGCTGGGCCCAGTGCATTGCCCCGTGCTGGTTGTACAAGGCTCTGTGGGTCACAAGAGATCTGGCTCCTGACATCCCAGATTCCCCTGCATGATGGTAGGGTGGCAGATGTCCTACCAGGCCAACTGCATCTCCTCCTTGTCTCCAGCTGTCACATCCTCTTGACAGCCTGGGAATGGGGTATGTATCTTCCCTGGAAGGATATCTCAAGACAGAGGCTTCCAACTCTGCTCTATCTCTTGTGGGGGCTGTAAAAGCCAGAGGTGATGCTCAGAGAAAATACAGCGAGCGGGGCAAGGCAAGGTGGCCCCATCCTCCCCATCCCAGCCATACAGGTGCTCTGGCTTGGATTTGCTGGGTGGTTTCCCCTCTTGCCAGTCCCCTGCAGACATGAGAGGACACAGGTCACAGCACCTCTCTGTTTTATTGAAGACCAATCCCTCCCCTCAGCCAGTGCAGATCCCAACATGCCCAACTCTTCTGTACCCACTGGGCCACAGTCCTGCTCCAGAGGATGGGGCCACCTCCTTGGACACAGGGAGAGAGACCCAGGGCTGCCCCTCAGTGCCTGGGGCTCCCAGCCCTGCTGTCATCCCTTCTGCTCCACCTCCCACCCAACCTTTCCTTGAGGAATGTCCCCACCCATGGAGGGTGTCCCACCAAGCCCTGCATGCGAGGGGCTAAAGCCACAGTAAAATTGGAGCATTAAACTTTGAAGTGACCAGTAAAACATGGGGTCATGTGCAGGGTGTTGTGGACCATCCCATGTGGTCCTTGGGAACTGGGGAGAGGGCAGAGTTGCAGGGCTGTGCTCCTTCCAGGCTCTGGCCTTTCCCTCTGAAGGCTGGCAGTGCCCCTCCTGCCTGCTCCTGGCACCTCCAACCCCAAAGCTCTACCCCAGCAGGAGTTAACCCATGCAGGGCACCTACTCTCCAGACCAAAGCTTCTCCTGAAGTTTGGAGGAGGCCAACATCAGCAGGAGGTGTAAGAGGCATGGAGGAAAGGAAGGATTTTGAGACAATGGTGGGGAACCAAGGAGCGGCAAGAAGGATCCCCTTTCCCTGCCCCTGCCCAGTGGGACCTTCACCCATGGAAAAAGCTGCCCTGGGGCTCCAGCTCCTGACTCTTCTGTGCAAGGAGAGGGGAGGACAGGCACAGGCTGGGGCAGGGGGCAGCATGTTGTAAAGGAAAGGGGGAGCACAGTTCCTGACAGGAGGAGAGCCCACGTGTGTTCTTTCCAGTCACCCTGTGCTTTAGATATCCATATCCATTCCCAGGACCATGGACCCTTCTCACCCTAAATTTAGATGGCTTGTGTCCTGCAGACACCCACATTGGAGAACCAACCCAGCTACCCTGCAACCACCCCTCACCCCCCATGCCACTATCCAAATCTAAATGGGGGCAACTGAGAGCAGGGCACGATTCCACACCCCTATCCCTTCCTTCTGAGTTCCACAGCTCCACAGCCCCATGCTGCCAGGGACAGGGAGGTCCGCCTGGCATGGCCCAGCCTCTAATGGTAATGGTTGTTCATGTTGTT
The DNA here is from genome assembly GCA_020745705.1 of Hemiprocne comata. Taxonomy (NCBI): domain Eukaryota; kingdom Metazoa; phylum Chordata; class Aves; order Apodiformes; family Apodidae; genus Hemiprocne; species Hemiprocne comata. Next base: position 17,049,925 of record CM036591.1, read on the forward strand.
GAGGTGGGAGGCTGCCATGGCACTGAACGGGGCAGAGGGCTGGAGCCCATGCCCAGGGTAAAGGGAGGGGCTGGAGCCAGGCCAGTAGGAGAAGCCAGCTGGCGTCACCCCTGAGGTCATGAGGTTGAGTTTGGAGATGCCTGAGAAGGGCAGGGGGGCCAGGTTGCCCTGAAATTTGTAGAGGGTGTGATCAGGGGTGGCTGGCTGGCACACCTGTGCCAGCCCATGGAAGTCAAACTTGTAGGCGTAGCGCTTGCCATGGACCTTGGTCATGATGTTCTTGTCGTAGTAGTAGCGCAGCGCCCGGCTCAGCTTGTCGTAATTCATGTTGGGTTTGCTCTTCCGCTCGCCCCAGCGCCGTGCCACCTCATCAGGGTCGATCAGCTTGAACTCCCCGTTCGTGCCTTCCCAGGCGATGCAGTTCAGGTTGGCCCGGTCCGAGAGCAGCTCCAGCAGGAATTGCCACAGCTGGATCTGCCCGCTGCCTGCAAGGCCCGGCCCCAGAGAGGTTAAAACTCCCTCTCAGGGCACAAGGAGTGGGACAGGGTATGCCCCAGTCTCCTCAACTCTCTGCTATGTTGCCCCTTCCCAGACCCAGATGCATCTCATTGCATCTTCCCTGTTCTAGAGACACAGAAGATGGTAACAAGGTTTTGTCTGTTTAGCAGCATCCCTACCTTATCTTGCCATCCAAGCAAGAGGAGGACAGGAGTGCTCAGAGGTGTCTGCATTGGCAGGCTGCAGTGGGCCTGGATTCAGGGTCCTCACATCCCTTCTGCCCTCATTCAAACCCCACTGAAAATGAATACCTGCTCATTTGCTTTGGTGTGAGGATTTGGCCTGGTTCTTTCATCTCAAGCCCCAAGAGGAAGGTATCTTGGCAGCACCCACATCCATCCCAGCACCCATAATCCCCACTGCCACCTCTGCTTGAAACTGGGCTGGTGTCATAGCACAACCCCTGCCCATTTCTAGGGACACTGTGCCTTGCAATGATGTCTCCATGGTGAGCGAAGTTGGGGTTCAATGCTGTTCTGACATGTACCCCTGGCAGGCATGGGTGGGTATAGAGGAAGGAGGATCCAGAAAAGGGTAGGACCTGCTGTGGTTTTGAATCAGGCACTAATGATCCTTATTTTCAGAGGAAAACTGTCCTCTCTGAGCCATGGCCATTGCACTCACAGCTTGCACTGAAAAGCACCCTTGGTGGGTTCCCAAGATGCCCCTGTGTTAGGCTGTGCACACTCAGGAGCCTGGCACAGCTAAACATGCCCATGGTGAGGCACAGAACAGGCTCCACTAAGTCTGGCCAGAGGTCACGAGAGGAGAGGATCCCTGGACCTTCAGGTGATGAGCAGTCCCACCTCTGAGACCCAGCCACCCTGCAGTGCAACCCTGCACTTACCCAGACCCCTCCCACTCTGTCCCAAGCAGCACCCCCTGCACTGCCCTGCTCCCAACCCCAGCCCTTGCAGCACAGGCCCTTCCAGTGGCAGAAGTGACTTTGCATTTCATCCCCTTTCAGGTACTTTTCTGCCATTGTTTTGTCCAACGGGGATTGGATCCCACACAGAGTTTTGGCACCCACAACTCCCGCAGCACTCCCACACTTCAGCTGTATTTCCCACAGAGAACCACCTTGTCCTGCTTGTTTCACACCTGCCTGTTTTAACTGGTGCCCCCCAATTCTTGCTCTGGAAGTAGCAAGGAAGACCTGTTCCTCATCCATCCTCATTCCACCAAACCCCTGCTCAGACATCCCAATCCAGGCGGACAAGCCCAGATCTTTCCAAGGTATGGTATTTCCAAATTTCCCATCCTGGAAAAAAAGGTGGGAGATCTCTCCTTTCTAGGGGTACATCTGCAGCCCTCATCCCTTCTTCATCCCTTCAGCCCCCCACCCTGGGCTCCTGCTATCCCCCACCCACAGTGTGCCTCATGCCATGCCAGGAGGGCAGGGAGGTTTGGGGGGTGCAGCTGGGTGGGGTGGCAAGGCTCAATCCTGCCTGTTGCAGGGTGCTGTGCTGCAACACCTGGTAGCTCCCCAAGGAAACCTCAAGGAATCCAAAAAGGTTCTAAACACAGCATGGTGCACAGAGGATGGCTGGAGCAGAGTCCATAGTACAGAGGCAAAAGAACGCCCCCCTCAGTCTCAGCTTTGCCCCCCTCCCTCCCGTAAACCAGAGGTCCCCTTTTCCTGCTCGGAGGACTCCCTGGCCTCTGTCTCCTTGCCAGGCAGGGAAGGTACACAGCCCAAACACCACAGCACTGGCCGCACGCCTGCCTGATGAGCAGTCCCGCTGCGCTCCCCAGCAGGGTCCAGGCTGCTCCGCGGCCAGTCCTTGGCTGATAGCCGGGTTTCCTGGACGACTTTGTCCGGATTGATGGCTCCGGCTCCCGGGGATCCATCATCTCCCAGCCGACCCATGCCCTGCCCCAGCAGCTCCCTCCCGGGTGGCCTCTCACCTTATTCCCCCGCTCCCAGGCACAGCTTCCCCAAACCCGGATTAGCCCCCGCCCCAGCTCCCTCCCCGTCGGATGTTCCCGGGGCACCGGCGAGGACCCGAGCTGGAGGAGCCTGCGGGGGCCCAGGTGCACTGGACACCGGGCTCCCCTCCGCTGCAACGGGACGGCGGCCGCCGGGACTCGGCCACTCTCCCCACTCTCTGTCAGTTTTGGCGGCGGCATGCACCCGGCACACGGACGGGAGGAGATTCCCGATGTCTGCCGGGCGGAGGAGGGTGCGTGTGCCCGGGGTGTCCGCGCTCCGGGCGGGCCAGGGGGGAGCGGTGCCGGTCCCGAGGAAGGGGCAGCGATGCTCTTACCTTTCTGCACGCCCGGGCTGAGGGACCCCCACGCCTGGCTCTTGCCGTCTTTGAACAAAGTTTCCCCAACTGGATCTGGGGGAAAAAAAGGGCGCGGGTGGGGGTGGAGGAGGGGGGGGCCGGGGCCAGGCGGGACCGCGACCTCTCGGCGCCCACCCGCGGGCAGCCTCCCCGCAGCCCCCGGCCGCTCCCCCTCGCCTGCCCCGCCGCCGCGGCGAAGCCAGGAAGCGCGTCCAGGAAAAAGGAAATCCGATTTCCGACGGAGCTGGGGAAGCTTTTAAATAGGAATAGAAAATCCTGTGGGCTGGGGTAGAGAGGAGAGAGGGACTGAGCTGTGGGGCAGGGGGAGAGGGAAAGGAGGCGGGTGGCGTGGAAAGATGGGTGCAGGAGCAGCGGGTGGAAAGAAAGACGAGTATCAGTGTTTGGGGAGCGGCCAGATGGGGAGAGAAAAGATAGATAGAGAGGCGGATGGAAAGAAGGAAGGAAAGGGAGATGGGTGGATAGATGGAAAGGCAGAAGGGAGGCTGGACGAGTGGGTAGATGGAGGGAAGAATAAAAATAAGGAGGGAAGGAAGGGCGAGAGGTGGATGGGTGGAAGGAAGGGCAGGTAATGGGTAAGACAGTGGATAACAGGCTGATGGAAGTGATGGAGGGTAGATAGAGGGGATGGCTGGTAGCGGGGACAGAAAGAGGGACAGAGGAACAAGGGGGTGGGGTGCAAGGATGGATGGAAGCACAGGGGAAAGGTGGATGGGTGGAAGGCTGGGTTCGAAGGACCAAAGGGTGTATGGAGGTATGGAAGGACAGAGGGACAGATGGAAGGACATGGAGACGGTGGGCGCATGAAGGATGGGAGGATGGGTACGAGGGCATGGAAGGCTGCAAGGACAGTTGAAAGGAGGGAGAAAGGGATGGTTGGGGGGGCTGGAAGGCAGTGAGGACAGACGGAGGGAGACGGGACGGTAGGGTGGGCGCTGGAGGGAGACGGGGCAGAGAAGGTCCCGGGGGCAGCAGCGGGGCAGGGCGGCGGGCCCGGGTGCTGTGCGATGCAGGGCAGCGGCCGGGGGGGTCCGCCCATACCTGGCAGGTACATGTTGAGCAGCAGTGGCACCGCTCCGGCGCCGTGTCTCATGGCAGCTGTGGGGGTGGCCCGCGGGCTGCATGTTTTAATATTCCTGCCCCTATTATTATTATTATTATTCCACTTTATCAGGGAGCAGCTGATGGCGAATAAATGGCAGCGGGACGGGCAGGGGACGGGCAGGGGCCGGGGGAGGCGAGGCGGGGGGGGGAGTTTCCAGGCAACTCGCAGGGGCTCGGGGCCCCGGCTCCAGCAATTTCCTCCGCTGTAATTAAAGCGGGCGCTGTTTTCCCCCCCACAGCACGCCCCCGCCCCCCCCCCCTACCCCCCCTCCCCCCCCACTCGCTATCGGGCCCGCATCAGACTTTAATCACGGCCGCGGGTTTCTATGGAGAGCGGCTCGGGCCGCTTCCTGCCTCTTCCGCCTCCTTAACTCTTCGCAAACACGGCGCTGCCATCCCAGCTGGGAGCGGGGCTCTGCCACTGCCTGGAGTCCACCGGACCTGGCCTCCCACCACCACCACCAGTATCCTGCGCGGCCAGCCAGAAGGCAAGGTGGTCCCATGATGCCAGCATCACCTGGGACCTCCGCATCTTACTGCACAGCACCGGCCCTCTGAGCCACTCACGCTGCGGGCTGTGGAGCTCTCTGCCTGCCCCTTCCCCAGCCCTGGGGTGGGTCACTTGGGTCTCCAGCATGTCCCTCCAGCTCTGGGACACCAGTGATGGGACCCCTTTGCAGTGCCCAGAACTCCAGGGTGGGTAAGTGCAGGGCCGGTGGTTGGTGGCACCAGGATGTACCACAGCTCTGCCAACTCCCTGCCTTCTTGGTGCTTTGCTGGACAGTCCCTGCATCATGGATGGTTAAGCCTGTGACAACCCTTGGGTCTCCAGTCCTATCTCAATCTCCTGCCCATCTTTATTAGGATCTGTAGAAGGTGGGTGACCCCCAACACCCACCCAAACCTGCATGACCCCATCTCCACCAGCTTGTCCTGAGCAACCCTTGGGTGTTGTGAAGTCTGGACAGTGATTTGGGGAGAAAGTTACAACTGGGAAAGGGGCTGGGGTGATCTTGGCTCCCAAAAGACACATCTGGACAGGTTTTTCCCAACCACCCATGGCTCCAGCTGCTACATGCAGCTGTGGGGTGCTGTCAGATCCTCAGCCAGCACCCCACAGCTTGAGGCAGCCAGGCAGTGTGCCAGCAGCAGGGACCAGCTCTGCTCCATCAGTCCAGGGCTGTACAGCCAAGCCACCCATCAGCCCATGACATCTCCTGCAATGTTTCATCGATGTCTATGTCTAGTAAAAGGATGAGCTCTCATGCTGGACTTAGCTTAATTTCTTGAAAGTGATATCATGAGACGTGAATCCAATGGAAATCAGGATACAGTTGTCATGCCAGAGCCATGGATATTGCTTATATTGCCACTAAAATGTGCCCTGCATAAGAAGAAGCCACAGGCCATGAGGAGCAACGCTCAGCCGGCATGCCACGGGGTGCCAGAGCCCAGTGGGGCTGGTGGCTTCTCCTGGGTGGGGGTGTTCAAAGAGTTCAGGAAACAGGGGGTCCCATGGGTGCTGAGCTGGGGTCTGGGTGCTCCACCCCTGCTGTCCATCTCTGTTGGAAACAGACAGGGAATGCTGGTGGGGGGAAACACAAGCAGAGCCCATGTTACACCCCCACTAATTCCCCACCAATCCTATTTGGATGTAACACCCCTTCCAAAGTTTCTTTTCCCCAACTTGTCCCCTGAGCTTCCCTGAATCCCGCAGTGGGGTGTCCCAGCTCTGTACAGCCCAACAGCCCTGGCTGCTTTCCCCATCCTTCTCCTCCCTAGCCCCCCAAGTGCAGCTCTCCCAGCAGCAGCTCCACAGCCTCCCAGACTTGCTTTCGCTGCCTGAGTCACTGGAAAAAAACGCAGGCAACGGAAAACAAGCCCCAGAGACAGTGGGGAGAGGTGAGGAGGGGGCCAGACCCACCAAGCCCCTCTCCTCCAGCAGCCCCGGTGACCAGGATCCTCCTCCAGCTAACCTGCATGGCAGTGGACAAGGAGCAGGGGTCTAGGCTGAGGGACACCACATCAGCTTAGAGTGGGGGGAGCAGTTTGGGATCAGCCTGAGAAGCAGGGTTAGGGCTGTGGGAGCTGGAGATGGGGGTGCCACGGGGGTCACTGGGGTTGGGAACTCCCGGATCCCTGGGAAAGCCAGTAGGTGGAGAGGCTTACGGTGGGGTGTGAGGCAACTCGGGTCTTTGGGTGACCTGGGGGCTGAAGTGTGCAGAGGGGCAGGGAGTGTGGGGTCCCAAGGGCTAGGAAGCCCTGTGCCTGTGGGGAGCTTTGGGGACCTTAGCGATGTGACCCCAGGTTCCTGGGGGAGCTGGGAAACAGGAGAGTTGGGGCAGACCCACAGGATGGGGGTGGGGGACAGGCTACATGAGGCAACAGGGGCCCAGATCAATGGGGGAACAAGGGGATGGGGCTTCAGGTCTGTGGGAATGGGGGAGATGAGAGTTCGGGGATGGGGGAGATGAGATTTCAGGTCTGTGGGGCACCAGCAGACAGAGCCCAGGCACATGGAGCACCCAGCTGGCAGCAGCAGAAGGTCCCCCTGGCTGTAAGCAGACAGTTTGCCCCCCACCCTTCAAACCAGCGCTCTCTCCCCACCCACTATGGAGCAATAAGGACCCACATTTTGCTGTGACCCCCCACGGCTTCCCCCCCTCCATCGCAGCCCTTTGGGCAGGTGCCCAGGACAACTTCACCTGTGTGCTGGTGGCATAGAGCAGAGCCGAGCTGACGTGGCCTTGGACTGGCTGCAGCCTGGCCGGGTGTGCAGGAATGTGTTTGTGCAGGGGGAGAGGCCGGCTGCCTTGGGGCCGTGGCAGGGTGGGGCCAGCGGTGACAGGGAAGGGCTGGGGGGCACCTCGCAGCGAGTAGGGGATACACAAGGTGCTGGGGCTTTGGCGTGGCACACATTGGGGTGCAAGGGGAGAGGGAGCAGGTTACACTTGTGTGCACTCTCGCGTGCAAGCTCATCTGTGCAGTGCAGAAACACATACATGCACACACATACACACACGCTTAGGCTGAGGTCTCTGTGCAGCCCTGGATGCACGATGTGCATACACCAACCCCTAGCCCAGTCCTTCTCAGTGTCCCAGCACCCTTCTGGAACACCCACACCCTTGAGGACAGGTGTACTTGTAGCAGGGTGGGCACCTGGAAACCCAGGTGTCCAAGCCACTCGGCTTTGTTCTATCATCCTGCAGCTTTAGAGGGGATGTCCTGGGTGTAGGGAGCATCTCGGGACCGGAGGCCTGCTCCCAGGGAGGCCCTGGGGTGATGGAGCAGGCTGGAAGAGGAGGAGGCTGGGAAAGGGTGCTAGATGAGGAGGCTGGGTGGGGAGGCTCCTGGTGTGCCAGGGCGGAGCCGGAGCCGGATGCTGGCACGGATGTGCTGGCGTGGCCAGGCTGGGGGTGGGGGGGACCCAGAACCTTAGGGTGCTGGGAGCAGTGAACTGAGCCCCCTGCCAGCTGCAGGACACTGCCCTGAGTACCTTTTACCCGTGTCCCCCGCACCTCCACACAACCCAGGTTTATAAGCCACTGCCCCCAACCCTGCCCCGACTGTGTCCATTCCATTTGTGGCAGTCCCCCCTGCCCCGATGGCATCAATGATGCTCCTTCCCAGGCTCACCGCAGGCAGGGACCCCCCTCTCTCTTCCAAACCGGGGTGCAGAGAGAGAGGACCACATGTTCACAAGTTCTGTAGCACTTCCTTGCCACTGAGCCCAGGAGGAGGACCCAGGACATAACCCCCCTGGATGTCCTTTCCTGGCTCCAGCCCCTTCTTTGCCCAGTAAGCCTAGTAAGTTCTCTTTTCCCCAGGCAGAGCATCATGGGGGGTGGGAGCCATTCTGTGGGATCCCCTCTACTCACTGTGCAGGAACCAGAAGTGGGGTGCAGAGATCCCAGCCCAGCGAGGAGGTGGCCATGGGTCCAAAACCACCTGGAGAAGGGGAAAACCCTTCCAGGTGCTGAGAGCTGGGGTACAGCAGGGCTCTGGGCAGGCACCCTGCGTCCCACCCCACAAGGGTTCCCCTGGGCCTGGCAGCCTCCCGAGGAGCAGAGCAGAAGCAGAAGCACCCTATTTTTTTTTTGACAAATGCCTTTATTTGCTACCGGATAGAAGTCTATTGCACAGCAGCCCAGAGGCTGCGGAGCACGTGGCCCTGCCCCTGCTCAGTGCTGGACGCGGCGGATGGATTGGATCTGGTTGGTGTGGGCCTGGCTGCTGTATTCATTGTACTTCTTGAACTCGCCGTTCTGTCTGTCCCGCTCCAGCACGTACTGGTAGCCCCTGTATCCGGGGTACTGGTATGCCACCCACCTGAAGGCAGACCCCTGGTTCAGAGGACCGGGCCAATTCCCACCCCTCATCCCATCCTACCCCATCCCATCCCAGCCCATCCTTCTGCATGCTGTGGGATAGAAAGGACAGAAAACACCCCATGGCTTAGATTTTCAAGGGAAGGGAATTGGCAAGCTTCCCACCATTTTGTGGTCCCCCTTCAGGAGGGAGGTGCTTGCTGATCTCCTGCTCTTGGCCCCCACTGCCCCCCTCCCTGTCAGTGGGACTCACGCTCCGGCGTTCACTTTGATGGATGCCACCTCCTTGTTGCCCCAGCCCATGGCCTGCAGCGAGGGGTAGTCGTCGCTCAGCTCAAACTTGTGCCCCTGGAAGTTCTCCGCCTCATAGAGGATGACTTTGCTGTCATTGTGGTTCTACAGAGGGAGAGAGCTGGGGGTCAGTGGGGATGTGGTGGCTTGCACAGGGATAGGGGGTGTGGCATCAGAGGGACACACACCAAGGAACAGCACCAGCTGTGGTGCAAGGCATGGGGATGACCTTCAGACTGGCACCCCCTCACTGGGACACCCCAAGGCTGCCAAGAGCTTACTGCTCTAATGTCCCTGTGGTCCCAAAGCACAGTTGTAGGTGAGGGTGACAGTGATGGTGACCACATCCTCTGCACCCACATGGGCTTCTTGCCCTCAGCATCCTCATACTCCCCGAGACTGCAGGAAGGCTGCAGGGCAAGGCAGGCTGCTAAGAGTGGTACCCCTGGCTCTGTGGAGCTTTGCTGCGTGCTGGGCACCGAGGGGTTAATTGCTGGGACACTGAGCGATGCGGCACTGTCCCCCATGCCCAGCCCCCACACACATCTATCTGCACCGAGGAGCAGTCCTGCCAGTAAGGAGTGATCTTATCGCACCCCCTTTATTAAAGCCCAAGCATATCTGCCTGGTGATTATTAAAAGTTGGGGGGGGGCACCCCCAGCTCGGAGGCACAGACGTGCTGCTATTGCAAGCACCAGTGTCTCTGCAGATGGAGCGATAGAGGCTGCATCTGCCTGGGCACGGCTCGGGTACCCCAGGCGGGAGGGGGACAGACCCCACACCCCAAGCACCTGCTCGATCCTGCCAACTCCTCTCTGCTCACCCCATCCCTGGGTGTCTGGGGTGTGGGGACAGGGCCTGGGGACCCCAGCCTGGGAGGTGGCTCCCCAATGCACAAAGCAGAAGGAGCTGGGATGGTGACTCAAGCTAAATTTTAGCCCTGAAGCGCATTCCAAGGTCCTTGCAGGGAGGCAGGAGCCAGTGGGTGCAGCCCACCCCGCCATCCCACGGCACCTCTATGTATACCTCACCCCTCCATCCCGTATCCCACATAACTCATCCTCCTGCCTGTCCCTAGTCTCCCTCCACGCTGGACTGCCAGGGTCTGAGCACAGCACGGTGGTGTCCCCATAACTCACCGCACACTTGACGGGCCGGAAGGAGAGGAGGTGCTCAGTCCGGTAGCCACTGTTCCCGCTCCAGGCCTCCCACCGGGGATAGTCACCCTTCTCCAAGATAAACTGCTGCCCCTGGTACTCGGGGTACTCGAAGCCCACCCAGCTGGAGAGAAGAGGAGGAAAGCTCTCAGAGATGGGTGTTGCAGCCCCCAGGCTCAGCCCAGGGCTGGCTTCTGCCTCCTGCACAGGGGATGGAGACATTCTGGCAGGGTGTGGGTCTGTCACAGAGGTTGGGGTCCTTGCTAGCAGCAAATGTCCCCTTTTGAAAGTGGAATCCCTCTCCCCTGGGCCATATTGTTGCGTCCAAACCATGCCTCGACTCAGCAGGGTCTCCCTGCTTTGCAGATGGGGAAATAGAGGCACCATGCAAGGAGCACAGGGAGGGAGGTCACACGATGAGGCTGTGTCAGAGCCGATGAAGGCCTTGGGTGTTTTGGCTTCCTGGGAGCTCCTGACAGTTCCCTGGAAGCAGTGGATTTGCTGGAGAGGGGTGATCCAAGGGGCCATGGGGCTGGGGGAGCACTTACGGGCCAGACTCCACCTTGATGGAGCGGATCTTGCGGAAACCACGCTCCATGATGCTGGGGCACTCCATGAGGAACTCGCAGCGCTTGCCCTGGAAGCTCTCCTCCTCCCACACTGTGATCTTGTACTGCCCCAGGGTGTCCATGGCTTCGCTGCTGGTCATGCAAGTCACTCCGCTGCTGGCAGAGCCCCACTCATCACCCCAGGCAGGTGCCAACCATCAGCCCCCAGCCACCCCGCTGCCTGCCACCAAGCCTGTGGTGCTGGCGATGCTGCCCTCACACATCCCATGACACCAGCCCCTCGCCCTCCCAGGATGGCACAGGGAATGCTTCCCATTCTCCTTCCTCTGTTGCTGGGGGATCTCTGTCTGGTGACGCCCAAGTTGCAGGGGGCACTTGAGACACCCCATCTCTCCATGTGAGGTACCTGAGGCTGCCCCAGTTTCTTTGCCCCCAATCTCCCCATGATGACTCCTAGGGCCAGCCAGGTTCAGTGGCACTGTACCCCGGTGCAGGGGGGTGGCAGTGACACCAACTCAGACACTGGTGCAGGGTGCAGTCCTGGGGCAGAGCAGTTTGGCTCTTGCAAAGATGGGTGCCAGCGTCCCTCCTGCCCACACGGGGTACCCCTGCTGTGCCACGCAACACCCCATGACTTGCCCTTCCCCAGAGTGTGCATTGGGTGGGGGGGCTCGGTGTGGGGGGCAGGGGGTGAAGGGAGCGTGGCAGCGCCTGTGCAGTGGGGGGGGCTTGGGGGCTCACGGCCTGGTACTTACTTGGTCGGCAGGGCACAGAGGCGAAGGTGGCGGTGCCGGCGCCGGCTTTTCCCCTTGCCCTTTATAGGCGGGTGCCGAAGTGCCGATGGTGCAGGCGGGCAGGGCGCTGTGTCAGCAGGCAGGGGATGGGGGGGGGCGGACGGGGTGGGCACCCACCCCAGACTCCGGCTGTCCATTCCAGTTAGGCAGTGTGGCGAGAGTGGCCCCCCCGCGCCCCACGGGGCTGACAATGAAAGTGCTGGGCTGTGTTTGCGCAGGGGCTCAGGGCACAATGGGCAAAGGGCCTGACTCGCCGCTTTCCTTTCTGCCCCCGGACAATGTCCCTGCTTGGCCCGAGGATTAGGAAACCAGCCTTTCCCAGGGCACCCACAGCCTTTGCCAGGGTTGAGGCTGGTGGAAAGGAGATGCCAGGGTGAAGTGGGGATTTGCCAGCTGGGAGCTGAGGGGCACTCATATCCTCCCTCTGGGATGAAGGGCTCGCCTGGGGCTGTGTCTGCCCCTCAACCTGGGGCTCCACCACCTCGGGTCCCTCCTCCAGTCAGACTGCCTTGCATGTCCCGAGCTGGCAGGGCAGGGACTCAATCTGCACAGGCAGGGCTCCTTGTGGGGTGGGAGAAGGTTAGAGTGAGTGAGAGGGATGGAGGAGGTGTTAGCACAGCCGCAGCTTTATCCATTCATGCTCTGGAAGATGTGCAACACCCTGCAGAGGTTCCTGTGTTGGCTCTGGACCACGCACTGGTGGACCTTGTTATGTTACATGTTCCTTGTTTGCAATACCATAGACAGGTCCCCTGACCTGGCAAAGAGCTCCCTGTGCGCCCCACACACACCTTGCCCAGACAGGGGACACCATGCACAGTGGGAAGGGACTAGGTTTGGGGAAGAGCTGTGTCCTTCACTTGGGCAGTGGGACCAGCCCTGCCTGGGACTGCACCATGCCATGAAGATATCCCCGGTGTCTCCTACCAGCACCTGGGCTGGATGAGGCCAAACAAACTGGAAAAGGAGAGTGCCCTGCTGAGCCATGAAACCTCAGGTCTCTTGGCAGCACTGTTTTTTGCAGCATCCTGACATAGCCTGTGGTGAGACTGGGCACTCCCCACCTTCAGCTGGGCAGGAACCGTGCTAGCCTCCAGGCAAGGGCTGGCCCAGAACACCCCGAGCCTTCCCAGGAAAACCCAAATCCTCCTGGGGGTCTGGAGCACGGGCTCAGCATCCCAAAACAGCCTGGCAATGCCAGTGATGGAGAATGCAACATGGGCAGGTAGAAGTGGTATTAGGACGCCTGACATATCTGCTCCGTTCTCAGCAAGATTTAGGGACTGAGGGGTAACAGCAAGGATGGGCTAGGGGCAGGACTCGTTGGATCCTCTTCGTGTCCCCCCCAATTGCTCGACAACGCGCCAGGCAGCATTTCCCTCCCTGCTGCGAGGCTCGGTGCGGGGCTGCGCCGATGCCTGCAGGTCCCAGCAGAGGGTGCAGCCTGGCAGCGGTTGGAGCTGGCTCCAGCTAAAGGACATTGGTGGCCTTTGGCGGGGTCAGGTACTGGGGAGGCGATCCTCAGCTTGCGACGCCCTGCGTGCCCCGAGCAGGCAGGGGAAGACATCCTGGGAGCTGCATGGGAGAACTGAGGATGGAGGGAAGGGCAGGAATGCTCCCCTGGGAGAGAAGGGGATGCACGGGGGTAACCAGACCCCTGGGATATAGCCTGGGGACATCCCTCAAAGTGCTGGGGGACAAGTTTGGGCAGTCCTTGAGGAGGGTGGGGCAAGAAGCAGAGCTAGTGCACTGCAAGGTCCCCCAACATCACTACTGTCCCTTGCCTGGGCTGTGTGAGCAGAGGTGTGGGGCACTGGTTAGTTTAGGGTGCTATGGGACACAAGGGCAGTCTGGGGCTACAGGGTGGAGGGCACTGTGGGGTGTATTACAGAGTCCCAGGGCACGGGCCACTGCAGGATATGTAGGATGCTGCTGGCTGGTATGGGATGTGTGTATGGGGTGTGTGGGGCACTGTGTAGAGTGCTACAGGATCTGTGGAGCGCTGGTCTTGCGCCATGAGGGGCCCCCAGGCAGCTCAGTCACCCCCATGCAATCCTTTGGACAAAAGCATTGAGGAGGGGCACAAGGGAGAAAACCACCCCCAGATGCAGGCTGTGTGCCCCTTTCTCACTTCTCAGTGTGTCCCACACCCTGGGATGTGCCTCCACCCCCCCCAGCTCGGCACGTTTGAGGCAGCCACATGGGAGCCACAGCTGAGTCCTGGGACAGTGGATCAGGAGGGTCACCCATAAGGAGCTGTGATAAGGCCCCTTTCCCACTGCACCCCATGATGCTGTCACAGCCTGGCCTCCCTGGGCCATCTCCCAGCACGTCTGGGCAGTCCCTGTCACCAGCCAGCATCCCAGTGGCTGGGTCACCTGCCAGCCTCCAGCCTGGCTGGGGACACAGACAGGAGACACAGGAAGGGGGAGGCTGTGCAGGGACAGGCAGCAACTCTGCTCAAGGGCAGCTGCTAATACTGGCTCTGGGAGGTGGTTAAAGCTCGCCCAGGGCCTCCTGCATAGGCTAATTTAATAAGGGCCCCGCATCCCTCCCGGCTCAGCTTGTTCCCTGCGCAAGCAAAACAGATCGGGTTTCTCCATGCCACCGGGCTCAGTGTGGGCGGCTGGCAGCCCCAGGTCACAGTGGGAGGACAAGGTCCCCAAGTGCTCCGTGCCAAGCCCAGACCATTCTGTCTGTGGCCCCCAGCCATGGGGTTATACCCTGTGCCTTGTGCAGGTGCTGGTCCTAGGATGGTGCACAGCTTGCGGAGCTAAGAAGTCTGGAAAGCAGCCCTGAGGGAGAGATGAGGCAGGTGCTGCCTGGACATTCTGATGCTGATGCCAGATCTGGGACGCAACTGGGACTCATGGCAGCTGTCTTTACCTCTTCTGGGAGTATCTGGGCTAGCTGATCAGGCCAGCAGAGCTGTGTTCAGTCCTGCATCTGGGTGATGCCATGATTTGAGCCCTGGCCAACCCCTGAGCCCTGCTAGCCTCTCCCTCTTTGCCTCTAACCCCACTGGGGGCTGCACTGCCACCCCAAGGGGCTGCTGGCCCAGGGGCTGGGCCGAGCAGGAGCAGATGGACCTGGTGCCGGCCCCTGTTTGTCTTTCTCCCAGTTGCTTGGTGCTCTGTTTGTTCTGGGGATGGCTTCCTGCTGCCAGGGCCAAAACAGGTGGCTTTTATTTGCAAGGTCTGGCTGATTAGATCAGGACCAGTGTCATTCCCCCTCCCCCAAGCCCCACTGCTCCTTTTTCCTCTCCTTTCTCCCCAAGCCTCATTTCCCTGGGAGCTCATCCTACCCAGCAAGGATGCAAACACCCCCTTTCCATCCCCCACAATCTCCTCTTTGGGGCTGCTCTGAACATGGCCACACCAGGACTTGTAAATCCCAGCCAAAACCCCCACCATCCACCTTCTGGGTCCCCAAATCCCGGAGCTGAGAGGCTTGCTGAGGTTCCCAATGCCACTTGTCCCTTCCTGGGGCCTTGCTGGCTGCAGGGGACACACGTGCATAGGCACATAGCCACCGCAGAAGCCTCCTTGCACAGGTACTGCCTTGCACAGGGAGCCCCAGCACGCACCAGCCACCCCACATGCACGTGTCCCCCATGCACCCACCCATCACCTCCCTGCAGCCGGAAACTCCCGGGATCACAAACAGCCTGGCAGATGTTGCCAGGATTAGCTCCCACACAGGCGCACATGGATGCCGCGGGCTGTCAGCCATTCCATGCCCGGAGAAATCCCAAGCACTCAGGCTTTCCTGGGGCAGAGCTCACCGGGTACCTGCCCCAGCCTCTCCTGCACCCAGGGCAGGATGAGTTCCCAAGGTGAGTAGGCAGTGGGAGAGGAGCCCCAGTGGGAACTGGGGACCAAGATGCTGACTGGTCTTGGTGGTGTCACCAATGGCCGGAGAAGGGCAGGGACACCACTTGCAGTGCCAGGGGTACCCACACATTCCCACTCACAGCTGAGTCTTGCAAATAGCCTGCTGAGGTGTTCTTCCATGCAACACCCCTCACCCAGCCTGCACTCTCTCCATGCACCCATGGCCCTCAGCCAGCCACCAGCTCCCCCACTGGGACTGGGTCCCCTTACCTGCCCACCCATTGCCCTCACTGGCACCCTGGCCACCCTGGGCATGCTGCTCACCCCCTCCCCTGGGACCATGGGTGCCCATTCTGCCCTGTGACACCCACATCTCCAGAGATACTCTCACCAAGACCTACCAAAACAAGGATACTCTGTTCACCCATCCAGGACCTGCCCTGCATGGCCCTGCCTGGCCCTGGTTGTGGGTCTAGCCCTGGCGTGGGGGCCTGCTCAGTCCCCTGGCTCTGCCAGCTTTGCTCAGTCCCCAGGAGCTGCCGGGGGAACGTGGCATCACCTGCCTGCTCCCCACTGTTCCCATGGGGACTAATCCTACCTGAAGGTCAGGGAGGCTCCACCAGCTGCTCACCTACTGCCTGTGGATTACAGCCTGGGTGTGAGCAGGTGGCAACTGCCATATCCCCAGGATGGCCCAGCCCCAGTATGGGACTGACAGTGGGACAAGACCCAGCCAGGCTGTTAAGAAAGGGGCCCCAGAGTGGCAGGTCCCTTGCAGTCTCCATCATACCCTACCTAGATGCTGATGCCAGGCACTAGAGCACAGGGACCAGTATCTGGTCCTTGGTCCAGATCCTAACCTGAAATGGAACCTGCTGGTGCTAGCCACTGCAGCCTCTTGCCTGTTACCCCAGATGACCCCAGCCTGGCACCCTCAGGGTACCCCATAGCTACAGTGTCCTGGAGAAACATGCTGGTCCCCACATAGTGCCCAGTCTGGACCAGTTCCAGGGCAATGGTGGTGGAGACAGGAGGAGCATGTCCAAGCCCACACACAGCCCATCCTGGATGAAGTTGCAGGTGCACCTCCTTTGGTACATTATATGATATTTGGGGGGGGGGCACCGTGGGGCGATCCCAGCTTTCCAAGTCCTAGCTTTATCTATAGCACCTGGGGTGCTCAGCCAGCACCTGGCCAAGGTCCTGCTCCACCTCAGTACTCCCCTACTCCCCTGTCGGCAACATCTGTAGTGCCAGGTGCCTCAAGCCAAGGTGACACTCATACAGGAGGCAGACAAAAAGCCTGGCAGCAGCGGCTCCCCTCCTCCAGCAGCTCTGAGGAGACAACACAGGTAGGGGCTGAGCCAGGTACTGTGGCAAGAACAGAACATCCTGCCTTGGGGCTCCTGGAGCCAGCAACAGCTGGGCCAGCAGCAGCCACCCTGGCACCTGCCTCAGTCTCCATCCCCCGGGCTTGGGGTTCCTGACACTACAGTTTGCTGACACAGAGCACAGGGCTGACACTCTTCAAGATGCAGCATTAGTGCAAGCTCTGGGGTTTTCCCCCCAGCACCTTGAGTCCTTCAGCAGCCCTCCCCTGCTTCCCTGTTCTCCTCTTTGTTCACAGAGATTCAAAGCCTTTTCCTGGGGCAATGGAAAAATCCACTCCCTCACCCCAGTGGCCTGTGGGTGCAGGGGAAAGGATGCCAAGCTGTACCCACCCCGTGCCAATGCTCCCCATGGCCAGGAATGGGCTGGGGGTGGACAGAGCCAACTGTTGGTTCAACAAGCAGCTCCATGCCTGGGACCCACCTCTCCTGTTCACCCTACCTGCTAAATAGCAATAAGCTTGTCCTGGAGCCACCTGGGCTGAAGGCTGCTTCTCCCCATGGTCTTGAGCTGTGGGAACATGTGGATGGACACAATGCCTGGCGGTAGTATGTGAAGCAACATTCGGGCACAGGGAGTGCAGGACCATGGCACAGAGCTGGGACAGTCCCTTGTGCTCACTACCTTGCCTTGGCTAGGAGCAGGTGAGGGGGCTGGAGACAACCCAGGGTGCTCAGAACCACCCTGACCAGCATTAGCCCAGCCCAAGGGACACAAGAAGCCTCAGTCTACTTGTACAAGCTGGCTGAGTACCTGCAGTGGTGGTGGGACCGAGTGACCTTAAGGGTCAGGAAGCTCCTGCTTAGCCTGGGCATCTCCTCCAGGCACAACAGAGCCATGGCAAATAGGCTTGGCGGGGGACAGCGGAGGTCTAGGGGAGCCCACAAAGCCCCGTGTGCAGTGGCAGGTCCTGAGGCTGATTCCCCCCAGGATGCTGGGGTGCAGAGGTTACCCAACTGACTCTGCCACGTCTTGTGGCAAAGTAGTGCCTGTCCTGTGATGGCACACCCCATCCGGGCTGGGCAGGACAGGCAGCACGCAGACAACACCCTGCAGGCAACACCCTGAAGGCAACATCCTGCAGGGAGCCAGAAATGGTGTATGCCTCTGCCCACACCTGCACCTTTGTATGATGCACACGCACCAGGACATGGAGCAGCAAGCGTGGCAGCACACATATTTAGCTCAGCAGAAGCACACCCACGCACACACATGCACACACAGAGCTGTGAATGCAACAGCAAGACCATAGAATAGTTTGAATTGGAAGGGACCTTAAAGATCATCTAGTTCCAACCCCCCTACCATGGGCAAGGGACACCTCCCACTAGACTAGGCTGCTCACAGTCCCATCCAACCTGGCCTTGAACACTTCCAGGGAGGGAACATCCACAACCTCCCTGAGTAACCTGTTCCAGTGTCTCTCCACCCTCACAGTCAAGAGTGTCTTCCTAATATCTAATCTAAAGTCTACCCTCTTTCAGCTTAAAACCTTTCTCCCTCATCCTATAATTACAGGCCCTTGTAAAAAGCCCCTCCCCATCTTTCTTGTAGCTCCTTCAGGCACTAGAAAGCCACTATAGCGTCTCCCTGGAGCCTTCTGTTCTCCAGTCTGAACAACCCCAACTCTCTCAGCCTGTCTTCATAGAAGAGGTGTTCCAGCCCTCTGATCAGCTTCATGGCCCTCCTCTGGACTCACTCCAGCATCTCCATGTCCTTCTTATGTTGGGGGTCCCAGAACTGGACACAGTACTCCAGGTGGGGGTCTCACAAGAGTGGAGTAGAGGGGCAGAATCACCTCCCTAGACCTGCTGGCCACAATTCTTTTGAGGCAGCCCAGGATACAGTTGGCTTTCTGGGCTGCAAGTGCACATTGCTGGCTCATGTTGAGCTTTTCATCAACCAACACACCCAAGTCCTTCTCCTCAGGGCTGTTCTCAATCCACTCTCCCCAGCTTGGGATTGCCCCAACCCAGGTGCAGGACCTTGCACTTGGCCTTATTGAACATCATGCAGTTGAAATTGCACCAAGATGCATCAAGATGCACCAGCTCTGCACTGTGTGCCCAGCCCAGGGAGGGCACACAGAGGCCAGCACTGTCATGCACACAGGTACACACACAAACACATGTATGCAAATATGCACGCATACATATACACACACCCCTGTGTGGAACTACACCTATATGCAAATGCAGACACAGGCACTCCTGCCTCCTCAGCACACCTTCTGCACCCTGCCCTCCCCATGCAAATCCTCCCCATGCAGAGCTGCACCATGCAAATCCCCAGCACGGGTCCCCACGTCTCTAGTGCCTTGCAATGGCCATGCAGGGCCTTTGGGGTGGTGGGGTCAGCATGGCACAGTGCAGGCAGGAGCACCCCCCTGCACCTTGTCCTCTGCCAGCCTAGCACAGCCCTTGCCACTGGTACTGGCTCTGACATGGGAGATGTGGGTGTTTAAAACCCCTGGCTTGGGGATCAGCTCACCCTTGGGTGCTAACCCTGCCAAAGTGCCATTCCCCATCCAACACAGCCCCTAGAGCAATGTGGCTTCCCAGGGCCACCCCTAGCTTTGAAGGGTGTCACCACTTCCTCGAGCCACGGGGTAGGCAAAGCCGGGACAGGGAGAGAAGGCTGGGAAGACAGTGGAAAGGGAGCAATTTCTAATGTTGCCACTTGTGGTTGTCCCCTTCGCCTGCAGGGACACACATGCTGCTCTGCACACAGACCTGTGTAGGGTCCAGCTCCCTGGCTGCTGCCCACGTACCCTGAAAAGCCAAAAACATGCTTTTCTGGAGCATTTGAACTACCTACATGGTGCAGTATGGGTCCCACGGGGTGCTGGGTCGTGCTAGGACACAAGGCAGTCCGGTCATCAAGAGAGAGCAAGGCAGCCGGGCAGCATCCCCGCAGCCCTGCTCTGCCAGATACCATCTCCACCAGGCTCTGCCTCCACGGGGACGCACGTGCAGCAGCTGGAGCAGCACGGGCAGCAGGATCTGGCTTTGCTCAGCGTTATTAACCGTGCTCTGTTTGATCCCAGCCTGAGCAGGGTGGCTGCAGGGGGTTATGCCTATCGGGGGATGTGTTGTGGGTTCTTAGCTTTTCAACTTTGCCAGGCTCGGTGGCAGGAGACAGAGCCCAGAGACATGGCCCAAAGGGGCCTGTGGCAACCGTGATGGCCAGGCACCATATTGTGTGGTGACCATTTCCAGGCTGGGATGGGCACTTGGCTCTGGACAGATTTGGGGAGCTCAGCATCCCTAGAGATGCTCTTTGATTTTAGTGCTTTCCCATAACACCTGTTGGAAACTTTCTGAGCATCTGCCTGGGCAGGGAGCCCAGTAGGTGCCTTAATTCCATCCCTTGCAGGGGCACCCCAGGGAGGGAACAGGATTCTCCTCATCCAGGGCAGGGGCTGCTGAGCCTTGTCTGTGCGTGGATCGGATGGGGATAAGGGAAAGCAGCAGGGATCATCCTGTCCCTTTGCACAGTCCTGGGCTTCTTCACATCCAGCCTCTCCTCCCTCCACACTCAGCCTTCGTAGCGTTTGTGGAGAAGCTACAGAAAGGACTTAGGACCCACTTGTAAATTCAGAGCATCCCTGAGCACAGCAGGGATGGAGCTGGATCCCGCCTGTGCCTGCCAGGGAGCTCCCAGGAGTGACAACCCTAGGGCAGGAGCATGCTTGGGGCTGTTAGAGAAATTGCAGACATGGCCAGGCAGGTAGATGTGGGGCATTTTGCCCTCCCCAGACAAAATCCTGGGGTGGGAGGAAAGCAGGTTCATTGCTGTCCCATCTCCTAACTCTTTGGGAAGCCCTGCTGTCTCTATGGTGATAGAAGCCCTAGGCTCTGAATGTCTGTGCTGGCTGTAGGGGGACAGGGACAGGACAAGACACAGGATGGGACAGGACGCCAGGTACTTGGTACCTGGCCCGCAAGGTAAGGGTGAGCAGCAAGCAACACCTGCCCTGGGCAGCACAGAGCAAGGGCAGATGGATCCTGGAAGGGCTGGGAAGTGCAGCTCCTGGAAGAGAGCCTGGGAAGAGATGTGCAGGAAACGATGTGACATCCTCCCATCCTCTGCCCTGCTCCCTCCTGCCTGCACTGTGTCAGCAGCTAAAGGTCCCTCGGTGCCAGCAGACCGTAGAGACCTACCTGGCAGTTTGGCAGAGCCCAGCAAGCTCCACCCTGGGCCAGCACTGTGCCAGGACAGAGCAGCACTGCCAGGACTCCCACACCTGCCACAGCTCTGCAGCGCTGCGGGGGTGCCGGGGCCAGGCTGCCCTTCCCCAGCAGGATTCGTGTGCCTAGTGTGTTACATGTGCCTGTCTTGCTATGGGCACACGGCCGTGGGTCCCCTGCATCACAGCCTGCAAAGTGTCAGAAATGCCACGTGTACCAATGCCACGTGGATCCCATGTCTCACGCTTGTGCTGGTCCCATGGCGTTCGTGCATGCTGCGTGTGGATTGCATCATCTGTGAGCACTGCCTGTCCATCGCTTCATGCATGTGCCATGCACCACACATAGGTTGCATGCGTGTGTTTGGATGAAGATTGCATGTTGTGCGTGCCCCTTGTGCGCTCTGCACAGGGGCTGGTACGTTCATCCTGGCACGTGTGCTGCAAACCAGCTCGCATGGCCGGCATGAGTTGCAAGCAAGCGTGCCCTCCTTATGTGGGCTGCAGGTCTCAGGGGACACGCTGCAGCGGGGAGCGGGCGGTCTGGCACCTGTGTGCACCAGCCCTAGGCTTGCAGACGGGCTGGACCTGCCTAACGCGAGCCGAACGAACAAAACGTTCAGGTCAGGTCTTGCACGTGGGGCTCGACGCCAGGCAAGTGCAGAGTCACTCCGGGCTTGGATGGTGTGGGCTGGAGGGGTGCTCTGCCATGGGCTGCCAGGAGCCCTTTCTTTCCCCATCCTTCCTCCCAAGCCGGGTCCCTCCAGGCTGGAAGCCAGTGTCCTTGCTGCACCCGCTGCTCCAAACCTGCTCCTCCGGGGGTAAAGTCCAGAGGGTTGGATGCTTGACACCTGCCACCTGGGAAATCCAAACAGACCAGGGGCGGGTTAAGCTGGCATGGCAGGGTGGGTAGGAAGGGTGGGAAAACAGGGAAGGAAGGAGGGAAGGAAGGAATAAAGGAGAAAAGTAAATGAAGAAGAGGAAGGGAACAGAAAGGATCAGAAAATACAAGTGAGAGAGAAGAGAAGGGAAGGGAAAGGAACAGCCAGGACAGTGTCCCCCAAGCCCATTCCCTTCCCTCTGGGGAATTCAGGGGTGCCACCGGCCTCCCAGTGTTTGTCCCAGGGAAGCCCCGAGGGTGTTCCCCATGCCAGGCACCCCTGCTCACTGCCAGGCAGGCAGGACCCCAGCCCAGGTGTTCTGGGCTGCAGCACCTCACCTGGCTCTGGTGACACGCTGGCAGCTGGCAGGTGAGCAGCTTCGCCTTCCCCCGTCGGCTCACGAGCAGAAAATGAGGGTGACGCTGGCTGGATGGGGCTTTTATAGCCCTGATAAAAATAGCGCTGGCTGGCCGGTGATCGGGGGGCCGGAGAGATGTGACTGAGCAGAGACAGGCGAGAGGGCTGGGCTGGCGGCAGTGAGCCTTCTCCCCAGCACACCTGTCACAGCTCTGTGTTTGCTCAGAGCAAATATTGACCCAGGGAAGGCAGGCTGGGCAAGGGAGGCGATTAGCCCACCTAGATTAGAGGCAGAGCAGGTCTCTATGCAAACTCTCCAGGGCTGCCTTTGTTAATGGGAGCCTGATGGGCTGATAGGAGGCAGGAGCCTGGGTGCTGGGGCAGGAGATGGGGGGGGAGGAGGAGGTGGGGGGGGGGGAGAGGAGGAGCCATTAATTAACCTGCACTGGAACAACACCAGCTGTCACTTTTCCACCCACCTGCCTGGCTCACTTTGCAGCTGGGGGTGCAGGGAGAGCGGGGTACCAGGGGGACCATGTGCGGGGGTACCCTACCTGGGCAGCTCTGGGGGTGGGGGCTGCTTGCTTGCAACACTTTGGGCTGCTGAAAGGTGAGAGAGAAGGTCCCAGGGCTGGAAAGCGAAGCTCCTGCCTATGCTAAGCAGCCTGACACTGAGTGCCAGTGATGGCAAGGACCCCCTCGCCCCCATTCCAGTCCCCCCACTCATGATGAAGACCTCTTGGGTACACCAGGGCGATGCATGCGGCCTTGACAGGAGCCCACAGACCTCTGAGCTGGGCAGCAAAGCAGAGTCCAAAAAAACCACCTCTGCTTGCTGTCTTTGGGAAAGTTTCCAGCATGGCCACATGGGCCAGGAGCCAGCTCTCCCAACACAGCCGCAAGAACAGGATGTGTTTCACTCCATGTGCACATGCCTTCCCGTGGGGTCACTGCATCCCAGAGTCACACAACTCTCCTGAATCCTGGCTGTGTCACTGCCCAGCAGGGTAACCTCTGCAGGCACCCCCATGCTGACTCTGGGGGCAACGTGCAGAGTCCATGGGGGCAAGGAGAAGTTTAGAGACACTCCTGTAGCACCCAGCCACGCTACTCAGCCCTGACAGTCCTCAGCTGATCTCAGCTGGAGCCAGCAGGAGCTGGGCTATCTCTCTGGGTTACTCTGGCACCCTCAGCTCCCTGGATAACAGAGCATAAAGTGCAGCTTCAGTGGCAGGAGAAGCTCCTTTGTGCAAGTGCAATGGTGTGTTTGTTTGTGTAGATGGGTGTGTTTGAGGGTGGGGAAGGGGATAATGCTGCCTTAACCCCTACAGCAGACACCTGCAGGTATCCTGGTCCTAGGTGTGCTTTAGAAACTGCCACCATTGTCCTTTCCAGAGCTGGGGTGTGCTTGCAGCGGATTCCCAAATGTAAGTGAATAGTTGCAGATCCTTATCAGCCACTGCCACCCAACTCTTCTTCCATGGAGACTTGTCCCTCTCAAAGTCAGGAGTCTAAAAGGCCAGTTCTTCCTGCCTGCTGATGCCTCTGGGGCTGGGGTCTTGCAGAATCCCAGCCCAGCAGAGCGTAGCATGGGAATAAGCTGGAGTGTTGCCAGCCTGCTGGCCTCACTCACTCTGAGCACACCTCTTTTCCAGTAGTGTTGCCAGCAAAGGAAATGCAGAACTAGCACTGCCCGAGGTTGTGGTGCTAAGAGGAAATAGGATGTTTCCTCTCCTTTTGATGCTATACAGGCCCTGACCCTTGGGCTTGCCCACTTCTCCATTCCCAGTGCAGGAAAAGTGATGGGCAGAACTCTCTTCATGCACTGGCAAAGCAGCAGCTCCTGGCATAGGCTGGCTGCTGTCTGGCTGCCCCCCTCCCCTTTCTGGAGAAGCCAGAAAACTCCCAAACACCACACTGTAGTAGCTCTGCACACGCTGCTGTAGCTCTAGCAGACATCTCCAAGACAGCCTATGTGCTCTTCCAGAAATGCTTTCTCATCCCAACCTCTCTCCTGCAAGAGCAGGGCCGCATCACACATGAAATAACAGCAAAGACTGTCCTTGCAGGGCTGCCCCATGGAAAACAGAATGGAAGTGGGTCCCTTGATGTTGCAATGTGCCCTGCACTGGACCGCTATTCCAGGGAACATCTTCCACCTGCCCTAGCATCTCTGGGGCAGCATCTACAAGTGTGTGCTCTGCCCTGGCAGGCAGGCAGTGCTGGTACCAAGCCCCTGCTCTGCACTCAACGGGGCTGTCCCCAGCAGAGGTAGGCTGAGCCTCCTCTCACATCAGCCAAGGGTTTGTGCTGCCTTCCTGGTCCATGAGGGCAGACTAGCTCACATCAGAGCACCTCTCATGCCACCACTGAGCCCTGGCGTGACCTTAACATGAACTAAAAGATCCCCATTCCCAAATACCAAAGCAACACAGCTGAGCCAGCAAAGCCCCGTATCTCAGACAGGGTAGGCCAGGGGTGAAGGGTCTCTGCCCAGCTCTGCCAAGGATTTTGGGAGGAACACCTTCTCATTTTTGCACTCAAGGCTTTGCCCTGCCTGTGCAGACACAACAGACTAATCGAGGCAGGACCTTTCCAGGTTCCTACTTAATACTCAGTAGAGGAGGAGAAGAGGCTGATTCCAACCAGGGGTGTACACACCTGTGATGTTAGTTATTAATTGAAATACTTGAAGTAAAATTTGGGGAAAAAATAACATTGAGGGGAAAAAAAAAATCACATAAAAGAGAAGAAAAGGGACATGCAGAATAAAAACAAGGCCTAGATAACAGTGGAACAGTAAGAATTATACAAAACCAGATTCCAATTAGAGAGAAACACGCCCCAAGTAGTCAACAGCCTGGCCTTGAGACAGGCCTGCAAGACACCTGCTGTACAGATGAAAGGGTTGGAAAGGAGCACTCCTCACAACTTATCTTGGTTACAGCCTTGAGCACTGGGGAAAAAAAACCCAAAACACTGAGTGACTGAAATCACCATATTAATATATTAATGATCCATTAGTATACTAAAATTCATACCACTGGCTAGAGGGACTCCTGGTAACAACAAGCCCCTTACTCTCTGAGCATGCAGAGTGACATTTTTGAGCCTTGCCACTTCAAACGGAAGCGAGGGATTAGTTGACCAATCGTGTGTGCCAGTGATAGAATAATGTTAGAGATAAAGTTCTTTCTCACATTTTTGGGTCTAAGAGTAGCACTTGCATTTTGGGAAATGGAGCTTGCTTTGTGGAATCCCACCCTGCTCCCTTTTCTGCACAGAACTGGATATTAAAGCAAGTATTTCGACTCTGTGCATGGATTGGCTTCTCACACACCGGGTGACGAACCCTGCTTTTGGGACAACACCTGCAGCACGGGGCCCAGGGCACTGTCCTCTAGCACTGCTACCTTTCCCACATGGACAAAGAGCCACACCAAGTGGGTCGTTGCAGGGGATTCAGGCTCCACAGCTGCAATGGGACAGCAGAGCCTTGCAAACACTCTGGCAGGGGAGACCAAGAGCTGCTTTATTCCTTTCCCTTTATCTCCCAATGTCACGATTCAGCAGGTGTTAAATGTTTTAATGGGATTCAGCATCGCTTCTGTTGCCCACCTGCCCCAAGCCATTTCACCCCTCCCTAGGAGCTAGGACTAACAGCCAAGAAGAAAAGGTCTGTTGTGTGTTGCATTAACTGCCTGATGACTGAGCACTCCTGATAACCAGCACAAGTAGGAGGGGAGCCCCATTGGCTGGCCAAGCTCACGCTCTGCCATCCTCACCCCAGCCCCATGAGAACACTACCTGAAGACCACTGGGAAGCAGCAGGACCTGTATCTCCAGTATTGTAGTTAGAGACATGTGCTTTAGAAACGTGGCTGGTGTTGGGGCAGGAGGCCAAATCCAGCCCTGGAAGCCAGTACAGGCTGCTCAGACTTCCTCCTGACTGAGACCCAAATGTAGTTAGCAGAGACAGGGCTTCTCCCCTCTCCTGGTACTTGGGCTGTTGGTCTGGCTCTACTACAGGCCCATGGTTCATTGTCTTCACCCCTGGCAGTGGGTAGCAACAAAGCCTCTTGCTAAGAGACAAGTTCTCCCCAAAAGCACTGTACATCGCTGCCCACCCTTCACCTCACCACGGCCCCCGAGAGCCAAGTGTGGGAGTAGCAGCAGGGAAGCACTGAAGCTCCTGGTGAGAGCATGGTTGTAGGCTCCCTGCTCTGCAGAGCTCACCCTGAGCAGTGCCTGGGGGTGCTGCTGTCTCCCACTTGCTTTGCCAAGGGGACAGCAGGATGACTGAGTCACAAATGCAAGCACTTTCCAGAACCGGGGCCAGGGTCCAGTTTCCAGCTTGAGAAGAGGAAGCAGGAATTTCCCCAACCTGGGAAAGGGTTTGTCTCTGATGTATTTTTAACTTAGGATGTGGATAAAGAAGAAAAGTGCATGACAGCTGCTAACAGCTCTGCTTAGTGCATGCAGAGTCGTTCTGGCTACAGGCATCATAGAAGACCTCAGAGGTGAAACATCAACATCCCACACCTCCTGTGAAGAGCAGAGGGAGGAAAGATTTCTCTGTCCGATGTGTAGGTAGTGCTGAAACCCTTGTTCCCTGACAAACCGTTGCTGAAGGCACTGTCTCAGGGCTCTCTCCCACCAGAAAGACATCAATCAGGGAAGTGAATTTACCTCTGATGGTGCCCCAACGGGCAAGTACAGTGCGAGGTCCATTTCCTGCAGCTCTAGGCTGTGTTCAGCCCCCATGGGAGAATGGGGTTACACCAGACTAACAAACAGCATTTCCCATGTTGACCCACCTGTCCCACAAGGCAGAGGTGTTAATGGTGATGCAGTCCAGAGAGCATTGGTTCACAAAGCAGGTCTGAGGATGGACAAACTCAGTATCCCTGTCTCTGCTGCTCCAGGCTGCCCTTAGGCTTCTGCAGGCAGCTGGATACAACCTGCTTTAGGACAAGGTGTTGTCCTGCCCCTGCCTGTGTTACCCATTTGAGATGCCTGTTGCAGGGCTACAGATCATCTGTAGTGAGTAAACCCTAGTGAGGAGCCTGGACCAGGGAGGGTCACCCCAGCTGGACTGAATAGCCAGGCGTGCTGTTGCCTTGAGCTGGGGAGGAAGGAGGTGGTATCTTATCACCTGGTCAGCACTAGCTGAAGCCTAAAGGAAGACAGAAAAGCTGCTGTAAGGAAGACCTGGCCCCCAGAGTGCCAGGAGGGGAGGAGGGGGGTCTGCACGTCTTGCGAGAAGGGTCCAGGACTCATGTGAAGGCCCCAGGCAGCCAGGCTGAGCTCAGGCACTGGCAGTGCCTTTGCTGTATCTCTGATAACAGGAACAGCTTGGCCCTGGGGCTTAGTAACGGTTACGCACGCCTGGCTCCGGTACAGAGGAGAGCACTGGAGCTGTGACGGGTGAGCTGCAGCACCCCGGGCACAGCAGGCATCTGCCCTCTGCCAAGCAGGGCGAAGGCCCTCTGCAGCTCCTCGTGCATGGTCTTCTCTTGGGCTCCAAGGGGAGAAGGTGCCACTCTAGTCTTGGCTGGGCACTAGCACTGCAAATGCGGGGTGAGAAGGGGTTGGAAAGCAACACCGGCAGCATTCCCTCCAGAGCAGGGTGGCTGGGTGAGCCGTGTGTAGCAGAGCCTGCAGCAGAGCCTGCAGCAGAGGGGAGATGCTGCAAACCCAGCCCCGCTGCCTGGCACGGCCGGCCTGCAGCCTCTGCCAGGGAGCGGGCAGCCGGTGTCCAAGACCAGCCGCAGCTCCCACGCTGGCACCTGGGATTTATCACAACTCACACTGCCACCTCCTGGCTGTGACAAACCCCGCTCCTACACTGCGACACCCTCCCGCAGCCTGGCAGACCCCTAATTGCCAGAGCAAGGCTCAAAGCAACCCCTTTCCCAGGTGACAGCCTTGCAGTCTGAAAGCGGAGAGCTTGTCCAGGGTGCTCCCAAACCCAGACGCATGGATTACATACATTACACGCCGGTGTCTGTGTGCCCAGAGGCCAAGCTGCTTTTATTGGGCTGCTGGTGTGCTTGATGGTGCTGCAGCTGCTCTTTCTGACTGGGTCGCTGTATGTAGGACCTACAGCAGCCACTGGAGCAAGAAGGGGAGGAGGAGGATTCAGTACCTGCATCCTACTGATGTGTGCAGAGGTTCAGCACCTCAAGGCCCAGCTGTCAGTCCTTCCTCAGCTACAGCTCAAAGCAGATTCCACTCCTCTCCCAGATGGTACAGACTGGAAGCAGTGGTAACAGTCACAGAGGTTGTTCATGTGCTCCCAGCAGTGCAGAGAAGTTCTTCTATAATGATGTGGCCAGCCACAGAGAGATCTCATGAACGCTGCTGTGGAGTTGTCCGAAGATTCAAATTGGAGCTGAGGACATAAACAGGACATATCTCCTCAGAGGCAGCCAGCATGCTGAGCATAGGTCATGGTGTGGGAGGATCAGAGTTGCTCCAGACATCACAGGGACAGGATGAAAAGTGGAAACAGTTGATGTCCCTGAAGAGCTCAAGCAGCACAGTGGCCAGCAGCTATGATCCTGAGGTGTGGGTGCTGGATTGGTGAGGCTGAAGAAGAAGAGATTGCTTTTGGGGTGGGGAGACTATAGCCTGCTGCTGCTTCCCCCCAGGCAATCATCTTTCCCTGAGGAATCACATGGAATACCCATCATCTAAGTAGACTAGACTCCTGCAGCTCTGGAGATAACATCTCCATCCAACAACCCTCTCCCATCCTCCCTCAATCCCATCTCTGTGTGCAAATCCTCATGCTTTGCCCTCAGCCCCAAATCTTCCTCTTCACTGTTGGCCATTTCCTCAACCTAATTAGATCCCAAACCATCTTGGACTACAAAAGCTTTACCCCCTTTCTGCTGTCAGAGACTGTGCTGCCTGCTCCTTGACCCCTTTTCCCAAGAGACCTTCCTTGTGCTGGGGACTCAAGTGCCCCAGGCCAGCATCTTCTGGCAGCCATTTACTCACAGGGCCCTACCCCAGAGCTGTATGATGGTCTCAGGTGCACAGAAGGCCTGTAGCATCACCACCTTTGCTCTGAGGCTCAGGATGAGCCAAGGAGGGGCAGAGGCTTTGGGAGTGGATTCCCCCTTTTTCACAGGCAGCCGTGGCATTGGTGGGCAGTGATAGAGCTAATCCATGTGGTCTAGGAAATGGGCTGTGCTTTAGCCTGACATATTAAGGACACATCCTGCCTCCCACCACAGCACAGATACACTCTGATACCTTTGGGAATGGTGGCGGGGTAGAGGAATGACCCTGGCCCGGGCTGTCAGCACCACCTCCCCACGGCTGGCTTCCATCAGGATATTCTGCAGTGTGTTTTCCAGCACCTCCTCCACCAGGTTCCCAAAGGCCGGCTGCCTGGAGGGGAAAACGTACAGGCAGAGAACAGCTATCAGGAAGCAGATAAGGCAGGCTGCTTGCTGTGACTCCTCCCAGGACACATCAGGCACAGCAGTGGAGCACACACAGTTTCCAAAACACTGAGGCCAATGAACCAAAGACTTGAGCAATGTGGTGCTGACCCTTCTCCCAGGCCTTGACTTCAGACAGAGCTAGGTCACTGTGGTCATACTGGTTTCTCCCTCCAAGCTGTGCTGTAGTTAGTATTTGTGCACATGCCTGTGGCCTGTAACAGTGTCCAAGGGTATAGACACAGCAAATGCAAGGTGACGAAATACTGCTGTGAAAATAAAAGCTAAAGGTACACACACAGTGCACTCATGTCTGATACACCCAGGACACTCTGAGCATAAAGCAGACTTCACACACTACCAGTATCCTGGCACTGCCCACAGCTCAACCCCAAGACACAGCAAACCTGCACTCTTCACAAACCCCACTCAGGAGAGGGTGGGTAGGTGGGCTAGCAGGGCTAGCATCAGTTTCCACCCAGATCACACAGAACACTCCAACAGAAATGCTGCAGGGCTGAAGGAGAAATGGGTTTCTGGCCAGGCAGTGTGCTGCCATGGCTCTCCTGCCTGTGCAGCTCTTGCCTTTTATGTGTGAGCTCTTCCTCACCTCCTCAGCATCATCTTCTTCTCCCTCAACTGCTTGTAGCAGGAAGTGTCCCAAGATTCCAGCACATCATTGTTGGGAGAGGTTTCCTGCCTCATTTCTTTCCTCTCTCCACCCTTCTCAGGGTAAAGATCTGGCAAAGCAGAGACTCTGGAGCACTGTCTCCTGTCCTGGAGCTCTGCAGATTCTGCGCACTGGAACTGGGAGAAATATGGAATGGGGTCATCCAGGCATCTTTTCACTGCTTCATGAAACTGGGTATCCTCCAAGACACCTCTGAGAGGAAGAAAATTAGATGAGTTCCAACAAATCAGATATCTGTATGACCCCAGAGGATCATTACAAATCAGAGGAAAGCCCTGACTGCTGTCAGTGCTTGGTCTGTCCCTTCTAGATTTCTGTGCCTAAGGGAGACAGGAAGATGGCTTGAGCTAAGGAAACTGCTTTTGCCTCCCCAGCACTTGTCCTTTACATTTCTGCAGCTGACAGACAAAATAGGTGCATCTCAATGCAGCCTGTTCCCAAGATCATGGCAGGCAGAGTGCTCTGGTTCCTGGGCAGTGACACTGTTCTCTATGCAGTGATGGATGGACCCAGCCCCTACCTGGGGAGCAAGACTCTGCCTTTGGCTGTCACACCAGGACTCCTGAGCTCATAGTCCCCAGAGCAGCCTTTTGCAGGCTGGATTCCCTGCTCTGGTGTGGCAGGAGTGCACAGAATCCTCTGGGATTAGCAGAGGGCTGGCCATGCTGCACTCACTCCCCTGGAGAACAGGGGCTCCAAACTGGGTGAGGGCACACTCACCTGATGACATCTCTGAGTGTATCAGTCACTATCTGCAACTCCTGTTTGGAAGCAGCAGCCAGGGACAGCCATTTGGGGTCCACATCCATACTGTCTCTGTCCCTACTCCCATCCACAAACTTGCTTTCCAAGACCAGGCCGATGAAGGGGCTGTGAAAGAAGTTGTTCCATCAGTGGCAGCACCACTGAACTGAACTACAGAAGACCTGCATCCCTCTGGCTGAGCTGCAGCACTGCAGGCAAGTGGTGCACAGAACCAGGGGAGGAGTGGGAGCTGCTGCATTTGTGACAGCAGCAGCAGACACACTGTCATGAGAGGAGCACTGAGCTCTGATGGTATCTTCTTTTTGTGGGAGGGAGAGAAACAGGTCATGTCAGCTCATTCTGGGGAAATCAAGGCACCTCTTGCCTAATACTGAGGCACTGGAGAGAAGCAGAGCAGAGCTTTGAATTCAGTGCATATCACAGCATGAGCAGCCATGGCTCAGATGAAGATGCCAATCCAAAAAGCTGGATCTCTTACCGGGACAAGAAGTATTTGGGGAACTCCGAGGGGAAGTTGCTGAAGAAGTCCTCAATATAGTATGACCTGCCTGTCACACTGAGCTGTAACAGGATGGGCTTGGGAGGCTTTGGTTTGACCCACACCCAGGTGGCTTCTTTGTCCAACAGCAGCCTCCTCTGTAAATGTCCAGCTGGCAAATTTGGCATAGGATGATTTTTAATAGGGGGTAATGTCTGTTAGAGAGAAAGAAATGGCAAGTACTTCTTAGTTGCTACTTTGCCAACAGGTAGGCTAGTGTAGGTGTGAGCACATGCATGAGAACTGGAAAGCCCAGTATCCAGAATCCGCAGATCCTGGGCAGGAGACAGCATCAGATATTGGCACTGCAGTACCACAGGTACAAGCAGCCATGCTGGAAATCAGGTCTGCTCCATCCTCACTGCCCAGTGTACCAGCCCTGAGTCCCAGCAGGGCTTCAGCATCACCCCAGGGCACTCAGGGCTGTTGTACTCTGATTCATCTGTGGAACTCTGGGAGACCATCTCTGCTCTTCTGTGCACTCCTGGAGTGCTGTGGGATAAGGGATGTATAGGAATGCATGCAGAAATTGTCCCCTGAGCCTAGAAGGAAACCAGGAACTGATACCAGACACACTACATGGCCCAGCTTGGGGTTGCATTACCAGCAGTGAGTTTGGGGAAAGTTTCTTAGGGCAGTAGTCCAGAAGCCTGGGCCAGAAGGACACCACCCAGCTCTAGAGAAGCCCTCAGGTATCACAGAACTTCAATGACCTTTGAGACACAGATGTCCAATCTCTGGGAATGAGGCCAAAGGCCTTCACCACTCCTGACACGGACACAGCAGGTGATTGCAGGCTCCAAATTGTCACTGGGAGCTAAAAAACTCAGGACTAAATGAAACTGTTTTTACTTTTCCCCAACAATCTTTATGTTCATGCCAGTGAGTGCCTCGATCTGCACAACTGATCACACCTAGCAGCACAGGGCAGACAGTCCAAGCTAGAGCTGCCCTGAGCCAATGCCTTCACACAGGACAGTGCAGGGCATGCAGAGGCACTGTGCAGGGTCCCAGATGCACTGCTACAGCCTTACTATGGTGGCAGTCTCGAGATAACAAGCTGTGTCTCCTAGCTGAGTCAAGCTGCTCAGGCCCAGTCTCAAGTCAACTCCTCCTTAACCCTTCCAGATCTTGGTTGAGGTGGTTCTTCACAAGCCCTGTCATTTCCACAGCACATCCTGCTGATAGCTGTAGATGCAGTGTGGCTCTGTCTTTGGGCACAGGCAGTTCTGCAGAGCATTCACTAGGACCTTGTCTCACACCTTGCCAGCATGGCTGGAAAAAGCTGTCTTTTCCAGCAGTGCACATGGTTGTGCAAACTTGAGGGAATACAGAGATAAACCAGGCAAATTGAGCTTTGAAGCTTTCTGTGCACTTAAATCAAAACAGTTGCTGCCTGCAGCTTCTCCCAAGTCACAGAGCACAGCTCTTTTAGCAGTGAGGACAAAGTCTGTACCACGTCACACCTGGGTCTTTCCACTTTCCATTGTGGCCCCAGCATGAAACCAGTCCAGGTACCAAATGCCTTGCCCATGTGCATCTTTTCTACTTATTTGAAATCTTTCCTCCTTTTCTCCAGTCACGGGTGCACATTTGGTTCCAATTTCACTTCCCATTCACCTCAGCTGGAAAGTTACTGCCCACAGGACACAGCCAGACAGTCTGATTCTTCTGGCACCTCCAAACAGTCTGTCTCCCAAAGCCTTGAAGCTACAAATCCTGCTGTGCTCTCTGTCCAGGCTCCCACGCTGTGATATCCACCATCTGTCTCTTTTCTAAAGCAGTCAGTTTGATTCTACCATGGGTGAGACAGGCCTGACTTACCTTGTATTTCCTGATCACAGCTGAGGATTCAGGAAGATTTTCTGTCTCAGCAGAGTCTGATGACCTCTGAAAAGAAAAATTAAAAAAAATTAAATAAGATTAAAAAAAAAAAGAAGAAAGA
This sequence comes from Hemiprocne comata, assembly GCA_020745705.1. Classification (NCBI taxonomy): domain Eukaryota; kingdom Metazoa; phylum Chordata; class Aves; order Apodiformes; family Apodidae; genus Hemiprocne; species Hemiprocne comata. Next base: position 17,083,078 of record CM036591.1, read on the forward strand.
AATAGTCATGTAGGAAAGATGTGGAGCAGAACAAGACTCCAGTATTTTGTTTTACTTTGTCCCAGCTGAGAGTCAATGATCTCATTCGCCTATTCTTCACTCAGGCCACATTCTTACTGGTTGTTACACTTTTGTCTCCAGTGTTTATTCATGGTTAAAATCCAACCATTGGTTTCCAAAGCCTCTGGCTTTGTTTTTCCTAAGGCTTCTCATGCACTTCCAAATTTCAGATGATCACTAGCAATTTCAGAGTTTGTAAGGTGATTCTTGGCTAGAAACCAAGATCTCATTTTCCACTGATCACAGAGCAGCTATAAGATCTTGAGTCAATCAGAGCCTCGTGTCATCTTACCAACTTGCCTAGATTTTCTTACAGAACATTTCTTGACACTGCTGCTGTTTCTGAGCTGAGCTAAGCAGATACAAAGTTCTGGCGACACTTACTCGTGCAGGTGACTTTGGTTTCTTCTTTGTCCCAAGGTCCTTCTCTGTGATGGTGAATTCCACAGCTTGCCGTTCCTTCTCCTTTTCCCACTCCTGCAGCTCCCTCTCATACTGAACCAGGGACTCCTGGATGTATACCTATGAAGCAAACCACAACTAGAGAGAGCAGAGCTAGAGAGAAGCTGCAAATAACAATCTCTGGCTCAAATCCATGCTTGTCACTAATTCCTCTCTTCTGAGAGGTTCCAGCCAGCCCACTCCCTTTCCATGTTTTCCAGTGGCAGGAAGGAGAGAGAACAGTGCCCTTATAAAACTTAAGACACTGCTTCTTGCCAAAGGACAACTGGAAAGTGCCCAGATGGACACTACTGCAAGTCTGTGCCCCCACTAATATTAAAGAAACAAGACTTGCTTTTTACAGATATTGAAGTCTCTGACCTCTATGAAAAGCCACTCCCCTTCAAGCTGTGACTTCTAGTAGCTGGGTTCAACTCACAAAGTCACATGTCGCACACTGACACCTCATCTAGGGAGCCACACAGACAGAGAGACACTTAAAGCATCAGGAGAGATGAAGCTCAGTATCTTTAGGAATGAGAAATGCTTGCCAGCATTATGGAGCAAAAAAGGATTCCTTCAGCAGCTGACTGCTGTGGCCAATTATTTGGGAACTGTAGTGACATGCTCAGGTGATGGTAAAATACAGGTACCTCTTGGGTCTCACCTCACACACCAGATCTGTGCTCCAGATGGAAGGACTCTCTGAAGGCTGCAGTGTGATGAAGCAGGGAATGCTCTCTCCAGGCTGCACAACCCCTGACTCTGGAGCAATCTGCAACACCTGAGAGAAAAGCAAACAAAACAAAAAAAACCAAACCAAATAAAAAACTACAAACAACCCACAGTGGTGCTGTTTCATAGTCCCGGGACCTTCCTATGTGCCTACTATTTGCAGGAAAACACAAAATTGTGGGAATTCTCTCCCCTCCCATTCTCAGACATTTGTCACATGAGGGAAATGCAGCTGATATATTCAAAGAACAACCACGGACTTTGCTAATAGACAGGGTTCTGAGGTTCATTATCATGTCCAGTTGTTCCAGGTTCATGTATCTTCACTAAAGTCTTCAGATTCTCCTTCTAAATTCCTGTCTTTTCCCCCCTATCCTAATCCTTTTCTCTACTCTTTCATCAGCTAATAAAAAAGCCAGTTCCCTGGGATAATTTTTGAGTGTCTGGTTGAAAATGGAGTTGTAAGGTCCTTTCATGGCACAACAGAGATGGGCAACAAGACTGCAGAGAAAAGAGGGGGACTCACTTTCTTGTCTTTACAGGTGCTTATCCACCAGGTGAATTTAATAGTCTTGCTCTCCAATATATTGTTGAGAAAGAAAAGTCGACTGGCTTTGGCACAGTTTGGGATATTTCCAAAGCAGATCCTGTGGTGGACAAGGTGGCTGCCTGCAGGAAACAACGTGAAACAAGGAGGAACACCAGGGAAGGAAGATGGGATGTGGCTATTGGGAAGAGCAGTCACAAAGTCATCTTTAAGTTAACCAGCAATTCATGGATGATATTTGCCAGTTACCTTTACTACAACAACAACTTGAGGGAGTATTAAATTTCTCTCATTTTTCCTCTGGTTACAATGACTCCTTACAGCAAGAGGACAGCCCTGTTTGCAGTGGATTGAGTGAGCAATGAACAGAACATAACGTTGGTGCTGAGGCAGAAAAGGATCTCAAGAGCACAGAGGACCAGTAGCACCCAGTTTCCTCTCTGCAGCACTTGTAGCCCAGGCCTTTTGCTACTTCAGTTGACAAACATGAGGTATGTGCTTATGCAAAATCCTCATCACCTGAATGCAAGTTTTGGGAAAATGTTCCCTACTAGTCTGTCCATTCCCCAGGCACAGAGCAAACTCTAATTAATTACACTGATCATTAGAGAAGCTAACGACTCTTGGTTAGAGTCAGAGTCTTGTGGAATGGCATTGTCATTGGCAGCTTAAAACAGGTTTTCAATAATCTTCTCTTTGCTGTACCCAGGAATGCAATCACCCTGCTGGAAGCCAAAGAACATATGTAGCTGTGGCTGGCTCCAAGGTAGGCATGCTAATGCCAGACAGGATGAATCCATTACCTGCCTGGAGTATGCCCTGCTGATGTGGTTTAATGCTGATTCACTATGCTGGGATCTGTGGCTGAGTTTATCAACAGACTGTCCAGGCTGGCAGGCCAGCTCCAGCCAGGCCAAAGAAGCTCCTGCTGAGCCAGCGACAGGTCAAACAAGTGCATTCCTCAGGATGTGCCTGAATTAGTGACCATCCTGCAGTCTGTGTTCAGGTTATGAATCACCTGAATTTGGCTGTGAAATAGTGGCAACCAAGTCCTGACAGAGGCCTTAGAGCAGCCTTCTGGTACCTGAAGGGGCTACAGAAAAGATGGAGAGGGACTTTTTACAAGAGCATGTAGTAATAAGGTGATGGGGAATGGTTTTAAACTTGAAGAAGGTAGATTTAGATTAGATATTAGGAAGAAATTCTTTCCCGTGAGGGTGGTGAGACACTGGCACAGGTTGCCCAGAGAAGCTGTGGCTGCCCCCTCCCAGGAAGTGTTCAAGGCCAGTTTGATGGGGCTTTGAGCAACCTGGTCTAGCGGAAGGTGCCCTTGCCCACCAGAGTTGGAACTAGATGATCCTTAAAGTCCCTTCCAGCCCAAACCATTCTGTACTTCTATATCAGGAGCATAATGCTCTTTTTGTGAATGTATTACCAAAGAAAAAGGTGTTGTAGCTACAAAAGGTATCTGTGATGGGGTGTAACTTTTCATAGAAAATTTGGAACATGAATAAACCCTAAAGACTTTTGGTTCTAATGGCAGTGGAAGCAGCAAGCTAGAAGGAAGGCACCTTTTAGAACAACTGTTTTCTATGAGTTAGGCTCTGGATGACCTGCTGGAAGGGAAATATCTTGCTCTACTTCATGGCAAATGAACTATCCTGCAACACAAGCTGCTGCTAGATGGAGTTACTCACATATTTCAGTCTCTGTCACACATTTCTTGACTAATCATATTGCTCATGTCAGTGTACCTGGACCTACCTGCCCAGGCAGAGTTAGCTTCGTAGAACCTGGAGAGACTGAACGAGACAAAACTTCTCTTGATGTGGCAGTCTCTCCTACAGTATTCGGATCATAGCCTACTCCCTGGAAGGTGATCAGAGCTGACTGACCCCCCAGGATGTAGATGGGAACATCAACCTGCCTTGGACAAGATCAACCATCAGTAAGTAAAGAATTTTAGGCACACAACAGAAAGAAACTGTTTCTGGCAGTCTTCAGAAGAGTCTTACCGAGTACATTCTGGCTTCCAGTGGTGAGAAGATCCATTCAATGAAGCCTGTTGTACCAGGGGGGATTTCTCCTCTAGGAGTCAGGCAGACAAACACAGAATGCTGAAAATTCTCCTCCTGGATTCTCACAACGTTTTCCAGCTGTACCTCAAAATTGACAGGCACAGAGCCGCCATTGTAGAGTTCATAAATCTGAAGTGAATCAGAGAGAGCAGTGCTTATTATACCATGCACAAGTTAAACTAGTTAGCACTTCCCCAGAGGACTCTGATAAGCATTAATAATTAATTAGTCAGCTTGTCTCCTAGAATGAGGAGACCTCATAGTGTCAGGACTTATCACTGCAGCTCTGATAGGAGACTGTGCTGAAGGTTTATCACCCCACATGTACATTGATAACTACAGTGCCTCTCCAAGTGGTGCCCTGCAAATTCAGTCCAGGAAAAATTAATATGAATTAGCTAAGGGGATCATGGTAAAGCAGTTTACTTGAAATGCAAAAGCACTCATATTAAAGTGATCTAAATTCAATTCAGACTTGTTCATTTCCCAAGTAAATTAGGCAGAACAGAATCAAAGCTGTCTTTTTGCTGAATAAGTGTTTAAGGAAGTTTAATTAATTTACTAAAAAAACTAATTAGGATTTATTTCCAGAATGCCTGGAGCAGCTAGACAAGTTTCACTCAGAGCCAATGTAAGAGAATAAGGGAACAGCCCAACACACCTCATAAGCATTCTGGCTAGAGTGAAAGCCAAACCTTACTGAACTGGAGAGGTACTTTTCCTCTTACCATCCCAGCAGCCATTTCTAGGCTCTGTCTAGTACTAGTTTCAAAGTTCTGCTGTGATGCTTCCCTGCAGAGGCCATTCTGTTTCCTGGGAAATGCCTCAGACACTGCCTGTCCTTGGGACATAGAAACACTAGCTCCTTCCCTCCACTCACTGCTGAGTTTAGCCCCAGAATGCTCACCTGTGTCGGGGCATGGGAGGTCCCAATGGCAATGGGTCTGAAGAGGTGCTTAGTGGATGCAAAATGGATGTACCTCTGGTTCTGTTCCACCGTCACGCTGCTGAAGTTCAGCTACAATGGAAAGAAACACAGTCACTTTCTCACAGGGCCTTCACCTCATCACTAACAACTATGCAAAGACTCTGAAGGATTTTGCAAGCTGAGGGCAACAGAGTTACAGATTTAAGCTGGTAATACCAGAACAGTGTGCCCCGAGAAAAAAAACCAAAGAGATGGGGAGCCTACTCAACTGTTGGCTCTTCTATGAAAGGTTCACAGCTTATTTCAGAGAGAAGGTACTTTTCTCCCTGCTATGTCAGGCAGCAGCCTCAGAGCTTCTCTTTGCAATTATATGGTAGAAATTCTCCATGAATGAAAGTATCTGGACTGTACATAGGAGAGTGTGCGGCTGTGACAGGCAAATCCTTTGGAAAGACAGGATTTTAGGCAAGTAATGGCCTCCTCTTGAAATGGACAATCTAGATTGTCCTCGTTCTGGAGGACGTCCTGCTCCACGAATATGTCTAACAGTTCAAGAGCTGCAAGAAGACCCCAGATGAATTTTAAGTGATCAAGTAACGATCAACAGTATCCTGTTAGAAAAGCAGCCACCAGGCACTTCAAGAAAAGCAGAGAGCTTTATGAAGCTATTTAATGGAAGAGACAAGGTATTCTGCATTTTGGGAACACTGCAATCAGGCTGAAGACGAGATGACACACGATTCTGTGCAGGATCACCCCAAAGCACCCCTGATCTGTCTACCTAGAGACAGAGGCTGCAAAGCAGTCGCAGAGCTAGTAATGTCTCTGCATGGACCAAAGGGAGCTAAGCTGCTCCAGCTCTCAATTAGCTAAGCCTACAGCATGGCTGTTTTTCAATTGCAGATGCAGAAGATGGAGAGGATGTTTGTGATGGCACATAGATGCCTTTGACAGACACCTGCAGGAAAGGCTGTATCAGCTGCTTAAAAAAGAGCAAAGAATGCCAATTCCTCCAAAACAACCCGTTCCAGTTCAGCTCCATAAGCAAATTGATGAGGGAGAGAGGACTAGAAATACAATGCTAACAAAGTCCCACATGGGATCTTTTCAAAGCACTACAGGAGCATTCAGCCTCCTGAGGGCCTCAGCAAGCCAGAGGAAGTGCAAATAGGAGGAGGACAAAAGCTGACACTTTCAAACTGCAAGGTAAAAAGGGACAGGAACCTTCCTGAGCTTTATTTATTTCACTTCAGTTAAAAAGCCAACTTGGATTCCACCAAACCACAACTGCCGAGGAAAAACTGTCACCCATTTCCATAGACACAGATGCAACAATTAGAGGACTATCAGTTAAAGGGAGACAAATGGAGAAAGTGAAGACCTTCTGCCATCAGTTTTCCTTCCAGAGTGCAGACTTTGTCCCACAGCAATGACTTAAAGCATGAGAGGACGGAGATGCCAGATTTTCTAGGGAGGAGAGCTGCCTGAAGAACATGTGCTGCAGGTGACAACATCTCACAATACCTAATTAGCAGCTGCAAAGCTAAGTGCAAACACTTCCAGTTTATATCCTGCATGCTTCAGAATTCTCCCTGGGATCCAGCCCTTCTCTCCAGTGAGTTCTGGGAACCAGCCTGCCTCATCCTGCAACACCTGCAGCTGTCTGGCCTTTTCCTACTAAAACTGCTGAGGGCTGCAGATTCTAGCTGGCCAAACTATCCTGGAGCTCTGAGAACAAGGTCGTATCTGCACTCTTGCAGGCAGGCTTTGGCGTTGAGGCAAAGAATAACCTGTGAGAGCATGAGGCATTGGGAGGCTGTTTCCCTCCAGCACAAGGAAGCAGGTAACACACAAATACCACAGAAGTTTCATCTTGTGGCCAGAAGGAATTGCCAATGGGAAATCAGTTTAGGTTTTTCAGAGCACCTACAAATCCAGCCATCTCAGGACTGAACACTGGCCACTGAGAGGTGAAGAGAGAGGGAGCTCCTCCTGAAGATGAAGCAAACAGAGTCTATTGAGGAAGCAGAGGTCAAAATCTGTCCACATGGGTAAAACCATCACATAGGTGAGTTTGGGTGCCCCAAAAAATCCTGCATTGGCATGCAGCTGGCTAACATCACTGCTCCAAAGCCAGGTAATTTGGAATTTGACAGAATGACCAAGCAATACCTTGGCCCAATAGTGTCCACCTCTGCTTATTGTTGCTTTCCCGAGTTTCCGAAGCCTAACTTTTGGGGTGACACTATGGCATTTGAGTCCCTAAGGTTAGCACATATTCTGTACATTTCACCAGATTCCCAGGTAAGGATCTGTTCAACCCTGCCATATGAGCATGCTTAGGGCAGTGTCTGCCTCAGGGGCTGGCAGCTCTGTGCTCTTCATGCCATGACTGAAAGGAAAGAAGGCACAGCCCCTTGATTGTCCTCTCTGTGGAATGAGCCTCTTCTACTCCTACTTTCTGGTATTAGCAGTTCAGTACGGGCACTGTGGATCCCTGCAGGTTGTGACCACCTGCACTGCTCCAGGTTTCTGGCTTGGCCTCTGCAGCTCCTATTACCAGAGCTCCAAGGCACTCAGGGGTCTTTTATCATCCCCAGGGCCTCCCGTGCTTTTTCAGCCCCTTCTGCAGGGACAGCATGAGGCAGGGTGGTGGCCTTTGGTAGCCACCAAAAGCCACTGTCTACGTGGCAAGAGAGGATGTGTGCCCTATAGGCTTCTGGTGCTCCAAAGCCTATTCCCTCACTGGCCAGCGGGTGAAATGCTCGCATCCACTCTCAGGATTGTGCCAGGCAGGCAGAGCACAGGGAGTCTGTCCAAGGGCTTTGAGGGAAGGCACAGTTAAGCCACTGTTTGAACAGCTTGGTCAAAGGGTTGGATTTTCAGCTGACAACAGTCCTGAAAGAAAAGAAAAATAAAAGAGATGTGTGAATACAATGGTCTCATAGGAAACTTCAGAGACAGACAGGAAGGCTCAGCCGGGCATGAGCTGTGCCTGGCAGAGCACAAGGTGACTTTGACTCCAGCTGACAGTTTGAGAGAGGGGGAGAGAGACAAATTAGTTCCAAGCCTGAGGAAATGCTCAGGAAAAACAGACCACAGGTCAGATCTGGGATGCTCTAGCAAGCAGCGAAGCAGGAAGAATGAGTAGGAAGATTCTCCACCATTGGCAAGGAGAAATAAGGGGGTGGACAAAGGTATCAGGGCTGCAATGGGAACAGCCAACCAGGAATGCAGGAAGTACCTTCTGGGCCTGGGGAAGTACCTGCCTTCATACCTCCAGAGCTAGAGAATGCTCTGCCAAGACTTTGCCGGCGTGTGTGTCCCCAAACTGCAGCCAGTGCACGTAGTACTTTTGTAGGAAAGCACATTCCAGGGGGTTTTGAAGAGCATAGAGAGCTGATGAGATGGAAATATTCAGGAAAAGCTGCAAATCAGAGAAGCTGGATGGGCTGTAGAGCAGACTCCATGGAAAGATCTATTGGTGAGGAAGATGAAATGCAGGAAAGCATCCCAGAAGTCCTATCTATGAGATATACTTGAGTGTAGAAAGCATGCAGGGACTGTAAAACCCTGGAGAGCTGTTTTGGACTTGGGGTTGGCTTGGAGGTGGAAGCAATTCTGCCCTAACACCACCAATAAAATGAAAAGGTTGATAATAATAACAACAAAAATAAAACCCCTTGCTTGGGAAACCAGTAGATGCTACATGCAAGGACCATTGAGCCAGTGCACTGCTACATGACACTGTGCTGGAACCACAAGTTTGTCAGGGTGTTGGTTTGATGTCTCTGCTTGGCCCTGTGCTCCTGCCTGGACAGTGCAGATTCCAGGGGGAAGGCCACAGTCCCCTGCATGCCATGCACCTTCTGGGGAAACACCCTGTAATTCAGTTCCTACCTGCTGCTGTTCTGCAAACAGAAGCAAGAGATACTACTACCTTACCAGAATCTCCTGGCCATAGGAAACCTTCAACAGGACAGGGAGGTGATCGGTGCCAATGAAATCATGTCTAGCAGTGCAAAGGAGAGAGAAGAAAACATTAGAAACCAACCTTGAGCCCAGGGTGATAGAATCAGGGTCACACAGCACATTAAAGACAACCCACTTCCCAGCTAAAGAGTCACTGTTGCGTAAGGGCCACTGAGAGAGGGAGGGGGACAGTTGTGTTTGGGTGGGAACAAGTGATATAATGTTGATTTTAGTCATATGCCAATGCAGGGACCCAAGTTTCTAGGCCAACACCATCTGAAATGCCAGTATTTCTCAGATCAGCCTTCTTCATACTCTCCAGAGGCACACAAGGGCTAGCAGCTATAGTAGATGACAAAAGTAAGACTATCACAGTATAGTCAAAACCACAAGAATCCTGTGCAGGATCTTATTTGTCTCCCCAGCTGTCAGGTGAAGGCAGAGCAGTGTCCCAGCATGTCATGTCAACTGCCTCTTGCCCTGTAGTGTTAAAGCACATTAGCAACACACCCCTGAGGAGGAGAAGCTTTGGGGGGTCCAGAAACAGGACATACTCAGGGACTTTTTACTGACCCAGATTCTGCTGAGCAAGAGGCATGTGAAGGAAAAGGATCCAGCCTGGAAACACAGGGCACTGATGGCATGTGCTGTCCTGGCATGCAGCATGAGGCCCTGAAGTGCAGGTAGTTAATGTCACCTGTGTGAGAGCTGGACTGATTCCTCCTGTCCTGGAAGAAGTTTCCCTGACTTTGGGGAAACACTGAAGAGCTGGTTATCCTGAATTCTCATCTGCTGCAGCTCCTGGGGGCTAAACTCAGCATCTTCTGCCCAGTGCTCCATGTCTATCTTCTGATCAGAAGGAAACAAGAAGGCCCTAGGGAACCAGTCAGCTGGTCAGCAACAGGTACACAAACTTCCCCAGGGCCATGGTTGGCATATTCAGTCCAGCCAGGCTTAGCCTTGCTAGTGGACACATGATGTTTCATCAGGTCTTATCTGCAGAACTCTCTGCCATCCCTTGCTTGCTTCCCACTCAGACCCACCACGAGATCTCAGTCACAGCTGCACAACACAAGTTGCACCTACAAAATCCACACTATTCATCTGCAAACATCTCACGGCATTTTCATATCCCTAGACAGATCCCAGAAAGATGACTGAGCTCCAGCAAGCACCACTTACCACTCCACAAGCACCACACCCTTGTTGGCCAGCTGGAGCATCACAAGGGTAGGCTCTGAGCCTATCGGGGCAGCCCCAAAGTTGAAGTCCAGCAGGAGAGGGGTGTACACTGGAGGAATCAAGCACGTGCTGGTCACAGGAGAGGAAGAAGAGATTAAATTGAGACACGAGGAAGGGCTGGCAGGGCATGACAGAAGAAAGGGTCATTCTACACTGGCCATCTTCCTTATGTTTTTTCTCTGACCTTCTATTGTTGGCCCTTTTGGGTGTAAGGAAGGCCTTTGGATTTTGTCTGTTTTTATTTAGCCTTATGAGAGTGACTGGCATACATGGAGGGTCTGAGAGTCCTGCTTAGCTGAGGCCTCTTTCAGCTCCCAGGCACAAGGAAGTCCTGACATGCTGGAGCAGGTCCAGCAGAGGGTTGCCAAGATGGTTGAGCACTGGAACACTTTATTTACAATAAGCAACTAAAATACTTGGGTTTGTTCAGTCTTATGAAGCAAGGGCTCAGGGAAGGCAACTGCTTAAGTTGCAAAACAAAGTATTCCAATTAGATACTAGGCAAAAAAGCTTTTACCATGAAATTGTCAAACACTGGCATCAGGTGCCCAAGCAAACTATGGTTTATTCATCCTTGGAGATATTCAGCATTGAACTGGTCAAGGACCTGAGCCACCTGATCTAATTGTCCCTGCTTTGAGCAAGGGCTTAGACCGAAGACCTTTACAGGTCCATTGTACTTAAATTATTCTTTGTTTCTGTGGCCTCTGTCTAGGGAGGGTAAGCAGAGTAGAGGTGGGCCAGGACAGAATAACAGAGTGCCACACAGCAGTGGGCTGCAAAACAAGCCAATGGCCACAACACCTCTGTCTGGCTCCTGTGAGGGACTGAAAGATCATCTGAGCCTCCTCCTTGTCTCACCTGTGCCTTGTGGGAACTCTGTAGGTGAGCTGGCTGGGAGTTGGGTCTTGCTCCAAGTATTCATTCAGTGTATCCAAGGAAAAGAGCCTCCAGAGGTGCAACTTGCTGATACCTCTGGCACTCCCTGCTGAACAGGCATCCGTGATGCAGAGAGTTGGGTAGACCCCTGTTGCTATGACACAGCAGAGAGGCTGTTGCTCCTCTTTTGTACTAGCAAGATCTGTAGCTTGGGAGAGAAAAAAACTCCATAAAGTGTCATGCACCATTAAGAAGCAGCTCTCTGGGACAGCAAAATGGAGACAGGCCCTACTCAGACCTAAGAAAGAACAGGACTTGCACATAAGTCTTTTCTTCAGCAGCTTCTGAAAACCTCTAAACCACTGACTTCCAGTTGTACCTTAACTTCTGCACTTAGAGATCACCAAAATACCATTAACGTGGTGCTGTTAAGCCATGTATTTACACAGTTTAGTTCTGCACTATGTGAACCCCCCTTTTTATTTAAGCCTACAGCCTAGTAAATTTATGAAGTACCCCTTCTTTTCACACTCAAAAAAATCAAACAATTATTTATGTCTTGTCTTATGGCACAGTCTACTTGGTTGGGAAGGAACAATTTTCCCAAAATACCCATCTCTTACCTGTGGGGGTGTAAATAGTATATTTGATTGACCAGGTGTAATGGAGCCGACGGGCTGGCTTGACTGTTACTCGGACCAAAGCTTTTGACCTTGCTGGGATTGTCCCTCTAGAGTGTTCCAGCTCTAGAGCTGTAGGAGAAAAGAGATGGTATGAGCTCTTGGCACCACTGACCTTCTTACACCACACATGTGTTCCCAGCCACTGCCCCCTATGTGCCTAATCATTAGGAACAGCTTCATAGAATCACAGAATGGTTTGTGTTGGAAGGGACCTTAAAGATCATCTAGATCCAACCCCCATTCATGCACAGGGACACCTCCCAGTAGATCAGGTTGCTCACAGCCCCATCTAACCTGCCCTTAAACACCTCCAGGGATGGGGCATCCCTGCACCATCAACAACTTCAGTTGTTGAAGATGGGATTCCCAGACTGTAACTGCAGGCAGCTCCATGACAGCACCCAGCCTGCCTTTGACAGGCAAAGAGCAGGGAGCTTCCCCAGAGGAGGTCCTCTAGAAAGGCAGCTAAAAGGGTTGCACTCCACCATGTCTTCTGGGGAGCTCCTTCTGTGCTGGAAAATCACATCTTATTTCAAGATTCAAATTGGCTGAACTTCAGTTGTCAGGCTCTGGGTTATGCTTTTTCCAGAGAGATAGAAGAGGCACCTGTAGCAAATCCCAAAGCAAAGGAGCAGACACTGGAAGGCACTTAAGAGAAATCAATGCAAGTTAGCCAACCTGTGAGTACATGCTAGAATGATTTTGCACAGAAAAGAGGAAAAGACCAAGGCCCCATCCCATGCTAACTCCCTTACAGTACCCAGCGGATCGCTGCGGACCTCCTCGGGGTCACAAGGCCCAGTGATGAGTTGTTCCACGCTCAGGACATACTTTAGAGAACAGATCCCATCATTTAGCAGTACAATGCTGCAGCTTTGCAGGTCACCAACAATAATATTTCCAAGGTCCAGGTGCTCCTTTTGTGCCTGGAATTCAAACCCGACGTGCAAAGGTCACTGTTACACATGGAGCATAGCAGTCAAGTGCAGCCACCACAAATCTCACCACATGAGGATCCCTTGGCCAGCACAGTGCAGTGCAAAGAGCTGCCTACTTTGTGTGTGACCTGTCATGCCCTGGGAGGTGTTGGAACAGGGCTGCAAGGGGCTCAATCCCTCCCCCAAAGACTCCCTCCTACTGTTATTTGGGCTGCTGGCTGGGTAGTACACAGCACATTTGGGGCTGTGAGGACACTAACTGGCCAGCAGCACCTGGGTTAAGTTTGCTGGTCCCTCTGTGACTGCATTTAAAGTACCCCTCTCTTTTGGCTAGCCATCCACTTGCATACCATTTACAGTGACCAAACACCTGTAAGACATTTCTACCCATCCGTTCAACATGACTGGCACAGGGCAATGACTTACAAAGTATTATTTTATTTAGCACTGGCTCCTTAAGAAACCTGCCTGAAAATGAAGGTGGCTGCCAAGATCTGCAGATAATAGGAGGAAAGCCAGGTGGGTGTGTGCTGGCCACACCACTTCAACAGGCAGCTCCACAACACTTAGAAATCAGACTGACAGTAGAACAAACAGAGTAAAGTGAATGAAAGGAGAGAGCTGGGAGTCCCAAGGAGCCAAATGGCTTGCTCACTTCAGTCTGGAACAGAGGAATTGAAAGTGATCCCAGGGAATCTAGAGAGGTCATCTTTGAACTGGCAGGACATTTACATCATGCTGTTGCCATCAGCCTGCCAGAGTCAGCTTTGCCATCTCCACTGAGAGCAACATCTGTGGATTTTGTTGTAAATCCTTATTGGTTGCCTCCAGTACAGATCATGCAAAAAAGAGGAAACCCAAGACGCCCATCCCACCCTAGTACCCCTCCTTTCACCCAGTGTGCCCCAGTTCCTTACCCTGATGATGCCCAGCACGCCTTCTCCAATGATCCGTAAGGCATAAGGGACACCTTTGGGAGACATGGGGTCTGGGCTTTTCCTCCTCACAAACACCATAGCATGCAGCAGATACTTGGTCTCCTTGTCAGGAGTAAAAGTCCACTCCTGAGCCTGAAATCACAAGAAGGGAGGAGAACACTCACAGGAGCTGCAGAACAGAGCCAAGCATGTACACCACAACATTCAATGCACAGCCCCTTCCTCCATTACAGATAACCTAATGCTCTACAGAGAACTCTGGAGACACACTGGCTTCAATCCTCCACCATTTCTGCCAGTGTCAAAGGTTCACATTGGGAATGCACATTCAGATATTCACAGCTAGGCCATGGAGAGATGCTAGTCCTCACTACTCTCAAAAAGTACTCAGGGAATACAGTAGAAGTTTAGAACCTGAATTTACAGGTGGGAGAACAGAACAACAACAGTAAACCCTCTTGTGCACTCATTTGTCCTCCCTCTGTTAACATCTGGTGTATGACAAAGTAGCTGCTGTGTTAATGCTCAGTCCCATCCAGGGCACCATTGTGGAGAATAGCCATGGGAAAAGAAAAGGGGCCTCCTTTATCTGTAAAGGAGTAAACAAAACAACAGGAGACTAGCCAAAAGGTTAGGGTTTGCTCTGAACAGCCCTGTGAATAGTGACAAAGCAGAGCACTACTTATCTGGTACTTGGTGTTTTGGTTAGCTACATATCCTGGGAACTAGGAATTGTGAACGTGACAAGGACCAAGTGTGAGTGCTGTTTACACCTCCTGTATCCCAGCTGCTGTCAGTTCCCACAGTAATAGTATATAAGGGAAGCTTTTCCCCATAATAAAGCCCATTGGCTTCTCACCCTGGAGGCCGTGTCTTCATCCACCACACACCATTATCTAGTGCCTACGTGGGTCTTAAACACCCAAGGAGGATGTCATCGTGTTTGGGCAAATCCACATTGTGGGAACCAGCACAACTGCAGATGCTGGCTAGCAAGTCAAGCTAAGACACTGACTAGCATGCTCCAACTTTGGCAGTAATGACCAAATGATTGGCACCCCTCGCATTTCTGATCTAAACACTCCACAGCTCTATTGTAGAGAGGAAAATAAAACTTGGGTAGAACTTGAACATACCATGGCTTCATAGGGCTGGAGGATCCCTGCAGGGGGGTTGACTGACAGGATCTTGCTGTCAGACTGATGGATCTTCCATGTGAAAATCATGGGTAGCCTTGTGCAGTTTTTTATGGTATACATTTGTGTATAGGAGGACCCTACATAGACAGGCTTGAAGTATAGATTTCCATCACCTTCTAAGAGCAAAAGAAGGGACTCCCCACGACTCTGGAGAGTGATCTCCTGTGGAATTAAGGAAAAAGTAACAGACTTTAGCAAGAAGTCTCAGCTACCTCTGGAGAGACCTTGCAAGGTGTTGCTCTTTCCAAGAGAGAAGCAAGAACAAACTGGGTCTGAAGGAGGAGGGGAAGAACTTCAGGTTGTGCTGCCAAGGAGGGCCCTGAGCATAGTACAGTGCATTCCAAGAGATGGAAACATAAGGGAACAAGGGGTACAGGATGTCTGGCTGCAGTGCTGTCCCCACCTTAAGTGATTAAAATATGCTTTAATTTCTATTTCCAAAGGAAAAAACAAACAAACAAACCATTAGGAGATATAACAGGAGTCAGAGCACAAGTCACCGTGAACAGGGAAGACCACAAGGGAAGAAAGCTTTGCTTACCATCTACTTCCATCTCCCTACCTTGGTGTATCCAGGACAAGAGTTCAGCTGCAAAGGCAGGACATGCTGCTGTGAGACTGTGTTAAGTGGGTTAGTGGAGAGAAAGAAAATTTGGTGTTCTCCTGGAGTGACATGTCCTGAGCAGGGCTTGACCAAAACAGAGGGGCAGGCAGCTTGGTTCACACTGAAGGTTATTGGAGAGGTGCCCGTGTTCAAGAGCAGCATACTGCAGTAGGTATCAGTGTTAGGAGCCACAGGAGGAAAAGTCTGGTGGAGACAAGCAAGAAGGGCTGTTTGCATGGGGTTTAGAAAACCAGCTTGAAGAAACAGCTTTCACTCTGTTGAATTCTAGGCTCAAACAAGCATTATCCTGAGTCTATGGAGAATTCATAACTGCTTCTCTTCATGGAAAGAACCAAAATCACCCAAGGGTATACAGATGCTGCTCTTTTCCCTTCCCACAGTGGCCCTCATCTTTCATAGGCTCATGGGACCAATGAAGCTACTTTCCATTATGTGATGCTTTCTGTTCATCCAATAAGCAAGTTGCTTGCTGGGGCCTGCAGTCTCTGCATGGATAGTGACATCCTGGATTAAGAATTTCAGCAAGCTGGAATTTAATCCAGCTCGTGCCTATCAGATACAGGCTGCATGGACAGAACTAGCTGAGGAGATTTTCTAAGAGTTTCTCAAGACTATTCTTTATTCCTAGGGTCAGATCTCACTTTACTTCATAGGAACAATATATTATTGTGCTACAGAAATAGCAGGAACAGTCAGGGAAACTTCCACTCTACTTTGCAACCACTTTTCTTCAATAAGTGGAAAGTGTGCTGCCCTCCATTTGCCTAAGTGCATGCTGAGTGTCTGAGGCTCCTGGGAGGGGACTAAGTACACTTGTCAGTGCCTGTGCACACCTAAACAGGAAGGAAGCAGGTCCCAACAGCTGTTGTCTCAGAGCTAACGATGTGCTCAGTGGAACCTGACACACTGGAGGCTGGGAAGCTAATGCAGGAGAAAAAGCATCTAGGATGCTGTACCTCTGTACCAAAGCAGGTGTCTCCATGCCATCAGAAAGACCCTAAGTGGTATCTCAGGATGGTACAATGGGAGACAAGATAAAGACTTCAGAGGTAAACATTGAGTGTCTCTGAAAAGATCCAAATATCAAGCAGTTACACACCTTGGGGACATCCAGGACATACTGTGGGATAAAGTGCTCCCGTTCTGCTTCATAAGTGTGTGCTCTCAGCCTGACAGTCAGGCACCAGGATGGACAGATGGTGGCATCCTCCTCAATGTTGTTGTAGTGTGTCAGCACCTGCAGGCATGCAAGGGACAGAACAGAGGGCACGCAGGAAAGGAGTGTGGCAAGGTGCCTTCAAGTGCACATGTCATTAAAAGCAGCAGTTTGTTTCACTGGCATCCTTGGGGCTGAGGAATTGACTTTTTCAGGGAAGAAGGACTGAACAGTGCTGGATAAGAAACATAAGTGCTGCTTTCCCAAATAGCTACATTTCACACCCAAAAGACCACTGAGTGTCCTTCAAGCAGAAGGACCTATCCAAGCTATTCTGTGATACTACAGGAATTGCCTTAGGGAAGGAGGGTCTACGGACACTCTAGTGCAGTTTAAGATACTTGCAGTTGCTAAAGTTATTATTCAACAGTGAGTTGCTGAAAATAATAATCTATCCTTTACCTAAGCCTAAGAAACTCCTGACACTAAGGCTACTCCCAGATAGCCTCCACACTGGCTAAGAGTGATCAACAACACAACAAAGATCTCCCTCACCTACCAGGGAGTTTCTGGGTGCTAAAACTCCTTCAATAGCAGCCTTGTGGGATGTGAATGCCACAATGCACCAATGTGCAGCTTTTCACAGAAATTCCTCCTTCAGTGAGGTGTACATTACTTCACTTTCACTGGGGGTAAGAGCAAGTGTAACTGTCCACATGCATGAGCTGTGGCTTGCTTTGCTGATTTGTCTTTGCCGGGACACAGGTGAAGGAGAAACTATAACCTATCAGTGTACCAAAACAGTGGCCAAGGGAGTTAGTAAAGATGCCAGTTTGCCAAACTCAAAATACATGCTTCCATTTGAATTTTAACTCCCCCAAAAGCCTTTAGCCATGCCCTCTGGAAACTGATCCTAGTAATTCCTACTAACCTTGTAGAAGGCAAAACCTTCCAGCTCTGCTGCATAGAGACTGTTGAGCTGAGTGGGTTGGAAAAGGACACGGAAGGCTGAAGACTTCAAAGGTGGGATATCCCAGATTTCGGGGCTCACTCGGAAGGCGCTGCCATGGTTCAGAGTCCAGGTGACAGTGACCTTTCCTTTGGTGTGGTTGGTCACACAGAGAGGAAGCGGTTCTACCTTCTGGAGCGGAACGCAGCAACCAAAATCATACTCCATGGGGCTGACACTAACATGTGGGGGAAACAAGGCCAGGTTGCTGCTGACACCATTGTAGAAATATTCAGTCATGGAGTTGGCTTCAAAATATTCCTTGGGATGCTTGTCCTGAGGGATCTACAGGACAGAAACATGGCAGTATGAGCAGCAGAAGTGTGCCTGTGGGAGACACTAGGCACTACAGTTCTGATTGCCTTCATGAGCAAGATGCACATCAGTAAGAGTTCCCAGGACAGCTCAAAGTCTAGGCTTCATGGAGGCTCCTGTTTGTAAGCCAGTCCTCAATCTGAAGCTACATGAAGCAAAAGAAGACCCTGTTATGGAGTTAAAGCCAGAAAGTGGCTTAGTGGCTGACCTTGGGTAAGACCCAACCGACACAGATAGCGCTGGTTTGTGCTGAGAACATTAACAGCAGAGATACTAAATAAATCAGTCTGGCACCTGCAAGTCCTTCTTGATTTGTCTGGTCTGTGCAACAGAAACCCAGCATCTGCAGAGAACAGCACGGGAGTATCTTGGATACCAGTGAGGGCAGCTCATACCTTGGGGGGCAGCATGAGGGCTCCCTTTTCATCCATCTGCAATTTCCCATCCTTCAGCATCGCACTCAGGATATCAGGGGGGTAGAAGGTCAGTTCCCTCACCATGTTGGTTCGGTACCAGGAGAGGTGCTTTGCCTGAAGGATGGCTGGCTTGGCTGTGTCTGAATGGCAGGTACCAAAAAAGTCCACATACATGGGTTCCTGGGAAAACACCAGAAAAGATTATAAGAAATAAACTGCTCTTCTGTGATTGTTTTGAGAGTTACACCATCCTATCACCTCGCTTCCAAAACCATGCCCAGGAAAGGCTTAGCATTTGCAATGTTAGACTGCCATTTACTTTAGGTCTTGATGGGGCCCGATAATTTTCTTGAAACTGGGGTGAAAGTTGAAGGCTCTCAGTGCACAGTTGTGCAGCTAAATTTCCCTCAGAGACCTAAATGGACAGGAACCACTGAGGATGCACCTCACTCTGCCCATAGGCATTGCTGTCTATCCACATCAGCCCTCTACTGCTTATAGGAACCTGCACCACATGGATTCTGCTCAACAAGAGCCCAGGACAGGTATCAATGAAAATGCAGTGGGAAGAGATTTCCAGGGTCTACTAAGTGAAAAAGGCCAGCCCTGGTGGGTTACATTGGAAGATCCCCCTGAGCTACCACAGCAATGAAACCACCACCCTTTGCCTCTCATACCTGATGGTGGACAAGGCACACCACTCTGCGGTGATAGCTGATGGGGTGAGTAGGTCCAAAGGTCACCTTCAGGACTAGTGTTGTTGTGCCCTCCAAGATGCCACAGGGGCGATCCAAGGAGAAGACACTCCCTCTGCCATCAATATCGAACTGGTAATAGGCTGGGACATCTGAGTTGTTGCTGATTTTCAGCGTCTGCATCAAGCTTTCCCCAAGATTGATACAGCCAAAGTCCAGAGAATATTGGTGCAGGAACACCAAAGGACCTAACACAACAACATGGGAGACAGATCCTGGAATTGTCATAGCTGCTTCTATCAACATGTCACAAGCCACTGTCACACTTAACTGATCTTCCCAAACCAGAAGCACCTCATCAGAAAACCCACCAGTCCTAGCAAACAGCTAGACATTCACTTCCAGTAGTTTCACATCCCTCTTAAATGAGTATAAACCCCAAGTAGTGCACAAGAGACAGACTGGATCCCTGCAGAAGGTAAGACTATGACTGAGGGCTGTGACAGCCCCGTGTCCTTCCCCAAGCACTAGCCCTGTCCCTACAGTGCTAAGAAACAGACAGGAAGAAACAGAGAAGGCTTTCACTCTGGTACCTTTACATAAGCCAACCACCTTCAGGATGGTCTGCAGGAGGCATCCAGCAGATGTGATAGTGAAGTAGTCAGTACTGTGCTTTCCTACAGTCTGAGGCTGGAATCGTATGTGCAAGACCAGCTTCCCGTTGGCAGGGACAACACCTTTGGACACATCACAGGAGAAAACATGATCTCGAAGCAGAGGATCTTTTGCTCTTTCTATCCTACAAGGTGCATCAACCTGCAAGCAGAAAAGAAATCAGTTGACAGAGGAACCAAGAGGAGCCAGGATAGCTCTGAATTCAGGACACTAATCAGTGAAGAACTGCAGTTCTCAGCAGAGCAGAACACCACTTAGAACACCAGGGATATTGCAGCCCAGCACAGAAATGCTGTGCAAACCTCTGCACCCTGTCCTGCTGGGGCACTGTTGGCAGCAAGCTCCCACCATACCCTCAAAAGCAAAATGCCTTGGTGATCTATGGGATTACAGTGTCCCTCCTAGTAGGAGAGGCTCAAGGTGTCTCCAGGGGCCAAAGTAGCTTAAGTGACTGCTGTCATGAGGAGGAAAGGCAGGCAGACAACTTATTTTTCTCCATCCACAGTTCCACCTTGTCTAGGTATCTTCTTTACACAAAAAACAAGACAGGTGCTCTGACACCTTCCTCAAGCCCCTTAGAGAAGGTCCCGATCCTTGCCTGGGGATGCTGAGCACCACTGCAGTGTGAATAACAGGACAAAAAACGAGTATGTCTTTGCCACTTCCAAGTTTCAGAGCCTGTGGATGAGCCAGCACTGCTGTCATCCATGTTGGCAACCTATGAGTACATCCAACTTTTAACAGGGATGGAATGGGCTGAGCTGGAACAGAAAGCAGGTGCTCAAATGCAACCCACTTGTCTTAGAAAGTAATTCAGCAAGTTGATGTCCACTGAGGGCAGCAGAAGACCCACCAGCTGCCTGGGATACATGCATGCCAGTTTGAGACTGCCACAACTGCCACGCAGGATGGATGGGCTTGTCCAGGGTGAGCAGGAGAGCTGCAGGATGTGAAAGACAACAGTGGCTTCCTGATCTGGACCAAGTGCAGTGGGAAGAAGGTAGGAACTGCCACACCATGCTGCAAATGGATGAGTTGCTAGCATTGTAGCTGGAAGGCAGGGGGCAAAGGTGGGTGGCCTGGTTGGTAGGGGAAGCCTCATCATCTCTGTTTTATTCACATTCCCACTGGGGTTATTTTCACAGAATTTAAGGAGATACTCAAGACCCCGTATCCTAGGGAAACATGCCAGCATGCCAGCTTCTCACAAGAGGCAGTCTCCCATTCCACGTACCACAGACATGTTGAGGATTTCTACACACTTCTCCACAGTTGTCCCCACTGGCACTGATCCAAAGCACAGCACATCCTGAAACTTTCCAGGCTGTGCACCTTCATACTTTTCCTCTTTCGTGCTCACCTGCAGGTATGGGTATTTGGCTGTTAAAGGGAATAATATACTGGGTTAAAAAAAGAGAGGTGAAATCTCCATCCTTGGATATTCTGTGTTCAACTAGACAAGCCTCTGAACAACCTCAGGTAACTCTGAAGTTGGATCTACCTTCAAAGTTGGTGCTGCTTTGAACCTAGTAAGTTCTCTTCCATCCCTCATTTACTAAACTCAGAGTCACGTTTTTTGTTTGTCAGTGGCCATACAAGACACTTCAGGCAAGGACTTGCTAATTAAACCTTTGCTTATCATAGCTTGCTTCCAGAAAGCTTTAGAAATTTGCCTCTGGCTGTCGAGCAGGGACGGACAGGAGAGACTGAATGCAGACAAGACCAGGAGTTTCTGAAGGATTTTGCATTGGGCCAATGAGCTCCTCTCATTTCTTCCCCTCTGTCAACTTAAGCAGGTTCCAGAAATGCTGGTTTGGCCAACACATGCCACGGGGCATACTGGACCCCATGTCTCTTCTGCTCACACTTCCAAACTGACAAGAGTACATGAGAGAATTTCACAGGCCATGTTCAAACCACGGGCTTCACTTGCTCATCAGTGGGTTAAGCCAACTGTGGCACTGCCTCAGAGCACAGAACCTTCATATATCCCTGTGGAATGCTGTTCCACAGTTAGGGATGATACACACTTTTTTGAGTGTTAAATGCAAGACTTACCCAGGGCTTTTAGCTGGATAGTCCTCTTTTGTTTCTCTTCACCCCCAAACCAGCATGTTGCTGCCACATTGTATTTCATAGCCACCTTGGGTTGGAAGACCACTTTGACCATGCACTCAGTACCTGGGTCCAGCATGCAGGAGTCTGGAATCATGCTGAAAGGGCTTGGTGTCTCCCAGGTAAACACAGTAGCAAGATCACTAGGAAATGGAGATACGTTTTAAGTAGATGAACAGATCCTTTGCTGCCTGTGCAGTCATGCATAGGGTGGACCTTTCCCAGTGGGTTATTCAGTTAGGATGTGAAGCAACCAATGTTGAATGGCAGAATCCCTAATGCAGCTGGCCAGATGTGTGTTGCTGGGAAAAAATTCTATTCATTATTCTCTGCAGATGTTCTGTTCACACTTTAATGAATCTTAGCTATTACATCTAAGATCTTTATTAATGGCCATAACATTTCTCAGCTTCATCATGTGATAGCAAACAAATTTGCTCCAGAATGAAGTATTTGCTTTCCTTGTATCCAAATTTGCTGCTACCTAATTCCAAATGAACATTTATTCCTCTGTTATATACCCAGGTGAGAAGAGAGGACTGAGATGTTTTCCTAACGCCCGATTCAACTCTCCAGAACAATCTTTGCTTGTTTGATGTGTGCATGACATACCGTAAGCTTTTTATATTTTATGGATTCCAAGCTGTGTGTTACTTACCATCCATATCCTCCACCACCCTGGACCTCTCAGTCAACACAAATGATTTCTCTAAAGGGAGAATGAATCACTTGAAATGGTTTCTGGCGATAACTTGCTTTGCTTAAGGTACATGTGCCCTCTGTCCTTTCCACCCTCCTGCTGCATTAGCTGACTGCTTTGAGGAGCACAGGCCATTTTCCAGCCAGTAAAGGTTATTTTGCTCTCAGTGTAAATGGTTGGAAGCACACCTCCTCCTTGCCTGGACACTTCTTCACTGCACTCCTTTCTACAATACTGCCTGAATTACTGTCCTTCCCTTATTAAATTAAGACAGTCCTTGGTAACTGGGAGCATCTTTGCTCCTAAATGATGACTCCAAGCAACAGATTACTGCCATTGCTTTGGGCAGCTCCATGAACCTAAGTGCAGGCACTGGAGAGATGCTCCAATTTCTGTATTGCCTGCCTCCAAATCAGAGGTCAGCTCAAGCACTGGCAACTCCACTGCCATCTCTATGGCATTTCTGTGCTGAAGGAGGAGAGCCCAAGTCACAGAAAGACCAAAATATTTCCAGCTGGTAGCTCATCTCTCCTTGCTCATGCTGGGCAGACTTCCTTCAAATAACTAGAAGCCCAGTCCTCTCCTTTGGATGTGGGCTGTTCACAGTGGGACACTATGCTGGTCCCCAACTATTTCCTGTGTGTGAATGGTCCTCAGCATATGCTGGAAACAGACAGATGTGAGGTGCTAAGGTTGCCCACAGTGAGATCTGACCTCTACTGCCATTTCTGCTGTCTTCTCTGCTGTCACCTCAGAGGAGACAGAGGTCTGCTGCCTGTTAAGGCAGGCAGCAGATCTAATGACAACTGAAATGAACTGCTTCATTGGAGAGTCCAAGAAGGTGCCAAAATACCTGACAAAATAGAAGGAGAGTCTGCCCAGCCACGTCTCACTCACCCAATGTTGCGCACGGGGAATGTTGTCTCCGTGACATTGTGGACAGCACAGATGGGCAACTGGAGAGCAGCTGGGAAGGATAGACAGATACGTGGAAGCGTAGCATGGAGGGTCACAGAGAACTCACCCTCAGCCTTCTTAAAGCAGATACTGTCTTCATACTCCCTCTGCACAGAAAAGCAAGGAGAGACAGCAGTTAGATGGGTTCCATCTTGTAGGTACAGCAGCTAAACCCATGAACACCCATCACCTTCACCTCGCTGGAGTTTTGAGAAGAAAACATCAGTGAGAGGAGCACAAAGGAGGGCCTCTGTGCGGGACAGACAGCATATGAAGCACTCAGAAAAGGCTGAGTAAGGTACTCAGGCATACTCCTCACTCTGTCAGGGTATACACAAACACCCTCAGAGAGAGCAGTTGAAGACCACATTTGTTTCATCTGATTTGTTTTGACGCAGATGGATTTCTTTCAGTGTTTTCAAGATCCCAATTCAGCCAAACTGAAGCAAGTACAACCTCTCCTTGACCTCTGCAGGCACAGAAATATTAGTCTTTGATTAAGTGCTTTGTCAGCTAGAGCCCTAAATGGATAACACACAACTTGAAGATGCACTGTTGACAGCATTGTGTACAAATAGCCTCAGGACATCTGCTAACGAGCTAAGATGGAAGGAGTTGCAAGATACGTGTCTTCCATGCTCTCCAGTCATCACCTCTCCTGAGTACCACTTGTACAGGTAAGGAGAGACCTTGGGCAGTGTGACACACATGACCCCTGCTCTCTCTAAGAAGAGAGCCTTCTGCTCTAGTGATTCATGTGGTGCAGACAAACTATTATCTGAACATGAAAAAAGGCCAGCAGCTTATTTCTTAAAGGGAACACTGAACAGTCATCAGAAAGCCATGATACTAAGAGAAGAGACAAGAGCCAGAGATCAACACTCCGAGCCAAGACAGACACCCGGAACAAGCTGAAGATCAAGAAAACAGGCTGGGTAAAAAGAATAATTGCTATTAAAAACACAGCTTAAAGAAACTCATGCCAACCAAAAGAAAGGAGACCCTTAATATAGCACTTATAGAAAATTAGTAGCCCTCCAATGTATAGGCCTTGGGGTCTCCTGTAAGAAAGCAGACAGTGAGTCTCTCAACCAAAGGTTCTGACTAAAACTACCCAACTGAGGGTTCCTGGGATCAAACCAGGTGTTGACAGTTCAAGCATCTTATCTTACTGATTTCATGGCCAGAAGCAACTTGTGGAAAATGGGGAATGCTTTTTGTGAGTTTCCTCTCTCAGAGCTATTGGCAAACTCTACAGAGAAGTGAGAGGTTAGGGCTCCCTCAGGTGATAAAGATGTGGGGAGACCAGGAAGTTTATGCTGCCCCGTCTTTCTAGGCTAGAACCTTCCCTAAGGACAGATTAATTAGAGTGAAATCACACCAGAAAGGACAAGAGAGCCCCACCCAGAGGCCACCCTGGGCACTGAGAGCAGTTTTGGTGCCGTCACTTTACCTTTTCCGTGGGCCGAAAAATGATGGGCAGACTTAAGGAGATACCAGGGCTCAGAGTGATCGGCTGTGGAAAAACAGTGAAGAAGAACCGCGTGGAAGGACTCCTAGATAATGAAATCAAAACAAGAGATTTTGTCCGAGGGCATACAGCTGTTTTTAAATTAGGAAAGGGAATAAAGAGTGGAACCCTCCAGACCCCACAATTAGAAGCACTTTACACACCTGACCCCAAGGTTATCTTGTTAGCAAATCAGCAACAGGGGTAGAACCCAGGTGTCTTGGAAACTCATTCTCAGCTCTAAGTACCTACCCCTTCCTTGAATCACCTTTTACGTTCCCAGGCCATACAGCATGAGAAAAACACATTTGGCAGAAACATTTGAGTTTCATAGCAGGGAGGGTCACAGGGACTGCTGGAGTGGTTCAATATCCAGCAGGACTCCCGGGAGCAATGGTTTTAGGACACACTAGTGACTGGCTGGCATACATCCACAATTAAAATCTCACCAGACTGGAAATGCCTCACAGACAGAAGTATCAGCAAAACAGAACTTTTAAAAAGGCGTTTCAGTTAAAATAACTCCTGCCAGGAACAAGGGAATCTGAATTAGCAGGATTCTGTTCAACTATGTAAGTGTGCAAGGGGAGAGATGGATCCAAGGAAAGGTGTTAACATGACTGATACAGGAGGGATGAAGATGCAGTGAGAGCGTGAGGAGTATGAAGGAGAAAGAAACTTCCCACGCACCTGTAGCTCAGCTTCTGGGTTTTCTCATGAACATTTTTCAAGATCAGGTGTTTGATCATCTCTTTTCCAAGTTCCCA
This sequence comes from Hemiprocne comata, assembly GCA_020745705.1. Lineage (NCBI taxonomy): Eukaryota > Metazoa > Chordata > Aves > Apodiformes > Apodidae > Hemiprocne > Hemiprocne comata. The sequence goes on from CM036591.1 coordinate 17,108,658, forward strand.
GCCATGCCACCTGAGTGTTTCGGTCACCTCAATGCCCCAGAATATGGCTTTCTTCTTCTTTGCCTTTCTTGCAGACAGCTTAAGGAAGGAGGACGTTAGCAGTTTGCGAAGAAGGGAGGAGAAATCACTCAAACAGCTGCTTCTCTATGCCAAAAGTCTCTGACTCTGGCAAAGGACGGGAGGAGCCACCCTGCGGTAAAGCTCCAGGACTCACCAGAAGCTCAGGGGCCCAGAGGGGACACCTCCTGGCCACAGCCCAAACAACAGATACTAAAAAGGGTGTCATAAACGAGGGAAACAAAGGCTAAAGGTTTTCTGTTTTTCTCCTCTCCCTGGCCTGCCAGTAAATCCACCCACAGCAATGGCACCCTTTGGTCCTTCACTCACCTTCCTGACACAGTCACTGTTCGGCTTCTGAAAAGAGTCAGAGTTTGGAGGCTTGTCATGCACCTGAGCGAGCATCTTAAAAGCAAAAGGAAAAAAGTCCTCATGCACACTGTTCCCACAGCCAGACAGCCTTTTCTGCCAAGACCTTGGTGCTCCCAGAGACCCAAAAACCACTCCTCGGGCTCGTGGTGGCACACCTCCCTGCAGGGTCCCCAGTAGTGCCCCCATTTCACCAGCTGAGTTCAGCCCTCTCCACAGACCTCGTTGTCCCCAGGCTGCCACAGCTGTGTGCTCAGCAGCCCCCTTGACACAGACCACGACCCTCACCTCACCTGCAGCTCAGGCCCCTGCAGCAGAGCTCCCCTTGAGCCTTTATAGCACAGTCCTGCCCAGCCCACAATAGCCCTGCAGAGCCCAGTAAGCAAAGCTCTGCCCTACAGCCTTGCCTGGCCCCCTAGACCCCTATATAGGCGACTGTGGCACTGCCTTGTTCCCTCAGGTAGCCTGCCCAGCTGCCTGAGGCACAGTCTGGTCCTTTATAACCCGGCCTGCCCCCGGAGCAGAGACTGGGCACTGTGCCACCTCCGCCCTCAAGCCCTGCCCGGCTCACCATACCACAGCCTGGCCCGACCCCCGAGAGCCCGGAGCCACCTCGGGTGCCCGCCGGGCCCAGCCTGGCCCGGTCCGGTCCCGAGAGTCCCCGGTCTGTATTTCTATGGTAACCGGACGCCGCGGTGGCATCTCCCGGAGCAACGACGGCGGCCGTCTCGGGTCAATCCGCCCACGGGGCGCAGCGGTGGCTGCCAGAGGCAGCCGCCAGGGGGCAGCAGAGGGACGCGCAGAGCGGGGAGATGGCGGGGATCGGGGTGGGGAGATGGCGGGGATCGGGGTGGGGAGAGGGAGGGGGCGGGTCGGGGGCTGGGGGGCGGGAAGGGGGGTGCGGGAGACAGGTGAGGAGCTTCAGTGGAGCAGATGGGAGGGGCTGAGAGGGTGCACGGGGCAGGTGGAGGGATGCAGAGAGGAGATGGGGGGGGGACCACGGAGTGCAGGGATAGATGGGGACCAGGGGAAGATGAAGGAGTTCAGGTGCAGAGGGATGGAGCGCAGTGGGTGCTAAATGGAGGGGTGCAGGAGAGCGCTTAGGGGCGAGGCATGGTGAGAGTGGGGGTAGGGGGTGGATACAGGTGCAAAGATGGGTTAGAAAAGGGTTGCTGGGAATACGTGGGTGCACAGAAACGATGGGTGAGGAGGCTGCAGGGCTAAGAGGTGGGGATGCTGGGGCAGGCAAGGGGGCATGGGGTGCAGCAGACTGGAGAGTGCTGGCAGAGGGATGGGGAGGCACCTTATCGGGTCCAGGTCACATGAAGCTCCTTGGGGCACTGGTAACCATTAACTGGTAACACACATAACCATTGCCAAAAGAAGTTATAGGGCTGAGGCTGGCAAAGAGGCAGAGGGACAGAGCGCCAAAGGAGCTTGGGAGCCCTGGCTGCACAAGCCCATCAGGCATCCCAGATATCATTCCCATGGAACACCACCGCCATGGGACATTCCTGCATCTTTCCAGTGCCCTGGTCGTCCCTCTTGGAGGGGGGAATCCTTGTGTCCCTACTGGGGAGGAACAGACAGCCCCTCTGGGGTGCACAGGCAGCAACGTGGTGGAGAGCAGGGCTGGCTCCATCCCATAGAGTGGGGAGAGTGCCAGGGCAGAGGCAGGAAAGAGGTGCAGCTTTAATGGCATTTGTCGATGTTTACAACATGAGTCATCCAGCTAAGCTGCCGTAAATCAGCACCCCAACTCCCCTGGAACCAATCGTGTCCCCTCCTCTGTCGTCCCCCCCCCCCTCAGCACTGGACAAATTCCTGGCTCCTGCAGAAGCAACCTCATAAATAACAGCAACAAAACAAATCCTCTTGCAGCCACGGCGGGCCCATGTGCGCCAAGTGCGAGATGAACACCTCCCATCCGTCACTTTAATGGTTGTACTCTGGAAATTAAACCTGTCACAGCCCATCAAGGTGAACATTTTAACTCTATGACATCCCTTCAGCTCCCCTCCTCCTTCCTGGCACTCTTTATTTTTGTTGCTTTCCTTCTCTCCATTTCCTCTCTGTCCCTGCCATCTGGGTCCTCCCCAGCTCACCCCTAACCCAGTGTGCCCAGCACCAGCCTGTGGTCCTCTCCGTGCGTCCCTGCTGTCAGCAGACCAGGCTGTGCATTAGATGATAGTCTTTTGTCCTGAGGCTCTTGCAGCCATGGGCTGACATCTGCCAGCATCTCGGTGACCAGTCCTATGTACCTGCTGGGAGTGGCACATTTCTTCTGGGGCAATGGATCTCTTTTGCCTCATTATCCCTGCAGGACAATGGCAGAGAATTGGGTACCATCCTTTCCTACTGCCCTCTCCCCTCCTACTTTCCTTTCTTCCTTTTCCTTTTCCTTTTCCTTTTCCTTTTCCTTTTCCTTTTGGCCTTGCCTTGCCTTTCCATGTTTTCTCCCTTCCCCATATTTACTCCTTTCCTGCTCTGTGTTACATTGGCCATCGCAAACTCCTGGCACCTGGCCCCTACCCTGCCTCACATATCTGCCTTGGAGCAAGGGCTGCACCCTGCTCAGGACCAGAGCTCCCCCATGGGCAGCTTCAGGGCTCTGGACACCTCCTTCGTGGGCAGTGGGCCCTAGGCTGAGTTGCCTGGGAAAAGAGGACCTGGGCACTGAGGATGCTTCACACCAGGGGAAGCTGCTAAGCTGCCAGCAGACGCTGCAGGTCACTGCCACCCCACACAGGACTTTTGTCTGTTCATCCATCCATCCATCCATCCATCCATCCATCCCCATGTTCCTCTCTCCCATATCCTCTCACCTGCTTCCCCTGTGCATCCCTCTGTTCTAAGAGCATTATACCTATGCCCCTGCCCCGGGGGCTGCCCCTGCCCCATGGCAGCCCCCACCACTGCCAGGCATTATCCAGTCCTGCAAGGTGTGACAGCCCCACACCAACTCTTACCTGTCCCACGCCCCACTGACCAGCTGCCAGAGGTGTCCTGGGGCTCCCTGGGAGCTGCTGTCTCTTGGCAGCTCCCATCCCCACAGCAGGACCTGGGGGCAGGCAGCTCTTCCTGCCACCTCCAGGAAGGAACAAGGAGAAGACAAGAGGAAACAGCAGGATGTGGGGCAAGAAGGACACACCAGAGGCTGCTGAGCATTGCCAGGCTAGTCCCTCTACCTGCATGGCCATCTCAGTATCCCCAAGGGAGGCCCAGAAAGTCTGCAGGAGGCATGGGAGGTCTACAGGGTCTGCCAGGACCCTCCAGAATCCTGAGGACAAAGACAGCCTTCTCACTTAGGGAGGTGAGGGCTTAACCCAAGTGCTTCTGGGGAGTTGGCCCTTCTGCTACCAGGGCTTGATGTGAACAGAGCCAGAGCTAGCAGGGTCCCAAAACTATCATGGAATGAGCACAGAAAGTGGCTGATTGGGGTTTAAATATTGCCATGGGAAAAGCAAGGCTCACCACAGCATTGAGCCCTCAAAAACAGCCTTAGCATCATCCTAAACCCAGGAAGGCTCCATCCCCACCTCACTTTAGGGCAATGCCACACTTACAGAACCAGGCTAATTGCAACAGGGAAAACAGCACTGCTGCATTAGCTGATTAATCAGCTCTGCATTACAGGGCAGCTTAATTTTGCTCAGCAAAGCAGAGACCCCCCCAGGGATGCAGGGTGGTGGCAGGGCAGGCATGCATGCATCCTGGGCATCCTTCTCCCCATCCGTTCATGCTGCCAAGGGAAAGGGCAGCTAGCATCACACAGGGATCTGCTGCTGCAGGCATCATCATATCTGCAGGGAAGGGGCAGGGCACAGTTGAAGGAAGGTCCAGGGTCTCTCCCCTCTGGCTGTGCCTACAGGCTGCCAGGTGTGCAACTTTTCTGTTCCCCCTCTGCTCCCCAGGGACCCCGGCAGGGCAGTGTGGTGGCAGGAGAGGGACACAGCCTCCCATCCCCTAAGGAAGAGCACAGGCATCCAGATAACAGCTTTATAGGAGAGGGAGATAGGGACTCCCCCAGTACACACAGAGGAATAATTACAAGTTAAATAGGATCCAAACACACATAAGTTAAAGGCGAGCAGGTGCCCTGCAGCCCCCACCACTACGCCCAGGCACAGTCTGTGTCTGTCAGCAAAGACACCCTCAACACGGCAGCTTGGCTCCTCTCCCAGGCTGGCTCCATCGATCTTTCACAATACAGAGGCAATCTTCCTCTCTGTGGCACCCATCTCATCCTCCTCCTCTTCTTCTTCTTCCTCGCCACCCGAGCAGGAGGAGTCCGGGCCGTAGCCCAACTCGGCAGTGCTACAGTGCAGGAAGCCTGAGCTGGGGCTGCGCCCCATGAACTCAGGGCTCCCAGCAGCTTGTCCCTGGGGCTCGCTGGGCAGAAGCTTCTCACAGGCTTTGCTGAGCCCTCGTTGCTTCTCAGCCTCTGCCTGAGCCCCCTGCTCCTTGGCTTTGCGGCTCCGCTTCCACTTCATGCGGCGGTTCTGGAACCAGATCTTCACCTGCCAAGGGAGAGCCCCCAAGGGAGAGTGTGTCCCCCTGCCCCATCCTGTCCCCACTCACCCCCTCGCCTTTCCTGAATGGAGGGTCCCCACAAAGCTTCTTTACTGGGGGGCATTCCATGGTGCTGGAAGTCTACTAGGAGGCTGAGGATGTCACAGGGAGAGGAGTACCTGGGGGGCTGCTCTCTTCCCCCTGCCCAGCGTCTGTGGTGAACAGCCAAGGACAGAGGGGACCAGAAATCCTGCAGGATCTTCAAGGACATGCATGGGAACATGAAAAGAGGCATTTCAGCCCCACAAAAATCCCCCTTCCACTGTGCAGGGCGGGATGGGAAAAGTCTGAAATCTAAGTTGGGGGTGCTGGGTAAAAAGAGGAGCCTTCTGGGGCGCCCTTCACAAGAGAAGAGTCTGGAGCTCATCAGGCAGGTTTCTGCAGAAGATGCCCTGGGAAGGGATGTTGATGAGGGCAGTGGGGTGTGGGAAAGATGACCGCCAAACAAGGGCCACCAGCATTGCCCATGACCTTGACTTCCCACCCCACATTGCATCCCCCCACCCCCTTGGCAGCTAGCTGGTGCCATCATCCATTCCCCCCAGACAAAGGTACCTGTGTCTCGGTGAGCATCAGTGACGTGGCCACCTCAAAGCGCTTGGGTCTGGACAGGTATTTGTTGAGCTTGAACTGATTCTCCAGCTCCAGGAGCTGCTGGCTGGTAAAAGCTGTGCGGGGCCGACGGCACTTGCCCATCAAGCCAGACTGGGGGGGCAGCTGTGGAGCAGAGAGTGGGGGGGCAGGTCAGGGGATAGCGGGGTTGGGGGCTGCAGGGGACATCCCCTCTGCAAGCCTGGGATGAGGAGGGAGGTGAGTGTCTCTTATATCATCTCCCACCTCAATAATGGCTTTATTGCCTGGCTGATAGGAACCAGTGAGATACGTTATCAGGCCTTGGTGTGCAACTGCGATCAGTCCTGTGACTGAAATTCAACCTCCTGTTTTTATTGCCGGGCTGTGCAGGTGGCTGCCCAACTGCCAGGGGCTGCGGCGCAGGGCTGTCCCGGAGCCCCGCTATCTCACCCGCAGCCCTTGAAGGCAGCGCGGTGCTGAATCAGGAGGCAGCAGGAACAAAGGGACCTTTGAGAGTCCAGCGTGGGGTGGCTGCTGCGCTGTGTTTGATCCCTGCTTATCTCCTCTCCGCTGGCTTTATTGTCCCCCCATGGTTCAGCTTTTACTGCTTCTCCCAGCAGCGCAGTGGCAATGAAACCCAGAGGTTTGCAGCTGGGAGTAAAGTGCCTGAGCAGTACTAAGGAGGGGGGGCATTAGTGGGAAAGGTCTTTGGCACGTCCCCACTGCTGTGTCTTGGCAGGTGAGACAGAGCATCATGGCCCCAAAGACATACCCTGCTTGGTGAGAGTTGCTCCAGCTCACCTCCTTTACAAGGCATGGGGCACTGTCCATGTTATCTCCCTCGGATTCCAGCTTTGATCCCAACCTGCCCATCTTCCAAGGTGTCCACCAAGTCCTTCACAAACACAGCAGTGACGCATGAGGCAGGAATTTATGAACAGGGCACTAACCGATCATGGTCCAGGTTTGATCCCAAGTACTTGGATGCTGGGTGGGACAGGTCGAACATGTTGGGTGGGGCTCTGTAAACTCCTGGTGTGAGCAGGGATGGACATGACCCTTCCTTCACCTTCAGCCCCACAGTGCCAGGTGAGACAGCCTGTGGGACCCAGCTTTCAGCCTCTGGCCAGTCAAAGTAGGGATGGAATAGAGGCACACAGCAACAACAGCTCTGACATGCACACTGTGCATTATTTTGCACACAAAACATATTCAAGGCTAAAATCAAACGAGAGGCTCAAGGGATTGCCAGGACAAATACAAATGTCAGATGAAAGATGGCTCAGCTCTGCAGAGCTCAGCTGTGGTCTAGATTCTGGCTGGCTGTGGGTGCCCTGGCTGTGCAAATCCTCAGCAGAGACATGGGACTAAATGGACCCAAGAAGGCTCCCTTCTAAGGAAAGGAGCTGCCATAGTGACCAGCATCTGCAAGGATTGGGCAGCCCAAGCTAATTCCCCTTGCAGCTCCTCAGGGGATTGGGGGAGAAGGCCAGAGATGCATCAGAAAGAACAGGAGAGGAAATTAATTCAGACAATGCCCCTGTGGAGCACAAAGCAGCTCCAGGCGTCTCTGGCAGCTCGAGGGCTCCAGCACCCAGTAAGTCCCCTTTGCTGCCAGAGAGAGGAGGGTGCACTGAGGGACCCAGTGCCTCAGTCCTTCCCTGATGCAGGGGCTGCACTGTGTGGGCTGGCTGTACTGGAAGAGTCCCTCTGAGCAGGTCCTCTTTCTGGGCATGGTCTGTAGCAGATGCCTTGGGGAAAGAAACAGAGAGGTTGTGTCCACACCCCAGCATCCAGTAATCCAGGACCTCTGTGCTTTGTGGAGCTGCAGGCTGTTTTGCCAGGAGTGAAGAAATATCATATTCCCAGCCTGAATTTCCCACCCCAGGGGAAAGCCCAGGGCTCAGCTCCTAAAGCACTGCATCCTGGCTCTGGGGAGCACAGAAATCCTTCAGACCACCCCAAAATGCTCCTCTGTGCCTCCTCCTTCAAGGCCAGATGTGGCTAGACTAAAAACAGATGTGGGAAGAGGGGAGGCACAAAAGTGAATCTCAATCCCACAAGGAGGGGGAGTTCAGTCTGCCCAGCTTTAGAGGAGACTGCAAGGCAGCTTGCTTTAACAACACGCCGCAAAGCACCCCCCAGGTAAGATGCTGAGGACTGCTTGGTCTAGCAGGGAAAAGAAGAACAGAAAGTTTGCCTAAAAGCCAAATCAATCCAAAGGGGATATATCCCAAATAACTGGGGTAACCATCTGCTGGAGCACAGTCCCTCTGCCAGCCCCAGGTTCTTCATTTTGGTGTCTCCAATCCAGGCTCAGTGCAGTGGTATCCATTACGAACCTTGTACAGACCTTGACTTCCCTGGAAATTCACCCTGCCTTCTGCCCCGGTGCTTACCAAAAAATTCCACCCTCAAACACCTCTGTGGTGTTGCCATACAGTTCAAGGACCATCAGACCAAATCCCAGCCTACATGGGTATGGCTGGCCACCAAACTGTGACCTCCTCTGACAATACACCCTTCAGTGGCTACTGTCATCCATCACCGCTGCTTGCCACCGTGACTTGTTCAGGATTCTGCCTGCTGATGAGATGGAGCAAGCCCAAACCTACACAGCCCTAAGGTCCACCTGAACTGCAGCCACCTATAATGGCAGCTCAGGGTGGATGTGAGCCACCAATGTCTCTGGCCTCAGACCCTCTGTCAGCTTTCCTGAAGGGCCCTGGCTCCTTTGCATGGGGAGAGTAGAGAGGGAAGAGGGTCTGCAATTCCTCACTGGGGAAGCAGCAAAAAAGGAGGAGGAGGAAGCAGAGTCTGAGAGGATGAGGTAGGTTCCAGTTTCCCATGCAAAGAGGAAATGATGCTATGTGGCTGCTGGTAGCTTCAGCCTGTCCTGCCAATGTGGTTGGTGGAGTCCTGTCCTCCCCTGTCCTATGGCAGGCTGTCATGTGGACATGGACAACATCCTCCCAAGGGATACACAGGGAGCATCCATCCCGGGCTCAACTCCCCCAGTGCCTGTCGGTTGAGCTATCCCCATCAAAACCACCATGTCACAGGCACAGTTAATTTTGGGGGGAGGCTCTCCCCCCATCCAGCTCCTACCAGAAGACCAGCGACTGCCTCAACATCACACCTTTTCTTGCCAAAGGATTTCCTATCTTCCCAGCCATCTCCTCCACTGCTACCTCTAGAATCAGAGTTTGTCTCAATATCCCTTCAGCCTGGCAGGGCTCAGACCTCTTGATGAGTGCTCAGTGTTTGGCTGCAATATCAGTAAATAAATTGCTTGGCTTGGAGCTGGGAATGCCCTCTGAGTCTGAGGCCAGGAGCTCTACAAGGCAGCTGCCTCCTGGACAATTAGATAAAGCTTATAAAGAATTGTTGGTTTATTTGATACAGTTCCGTCTACGTGATAACGAGGGTAATCCTAGGTTGATATTAACTCACTTGGTTTTAATTTGGTTTGTTTAGTTATAGCTCACTTAACTTTGTGGGCTAGTAGATAAAGGAGAGGAAATTAGCACTCTTCTGCTTTGGAGGTGTTTCTCCAGATGTCAGGGCTTGGAGGGGGAGGGGTGGTCTCACTGCCATCAGAGCAATCACCAGAGGCTTCTCCTGGCCTGTCGGCAGCAGGGAATCCCTTGCTCTTCCTGAGAGCTTGCAGCTGTGTGTCACTGTTCTCTGTTCCTACAACTCTCTTCCATGGCAGGTCTTCGCACTTGGCTCCCACCACTGTGCTGCATTTCCATGCTGCTAGCCAGGGCAAATATATCACAGGTCCCAGAAATATTGACAGGCACAGCACCCCGGTGCCAACACTCGCCCTCTGCAGCTCAGAAGGTGTTCAAAACCTTATATCAGGATCCCAGGGTGGGAGCAGCAGAGCCCGGGTGGGCAGCACCCTTGCCGGTTCCTCCACTCAGGCCTTCACGCCCAGCCCTCTCACTCTGCATTGCAGCAGACAGGTGCTGGCTGCAGCTCCACAGAGGAGGACAGGGAGGTGAAAGGAGCCTCTGCTTTCACCACAGCAGGAGCACTTCTCTGAGCAACTGCAGCACCCAAGTCCAGCCTAGGTTCCTAAGGGTGCCCACGACCTCAGACCATCCCCCCAGCATCCTACCTCCCTCATATGCAAGTGAGAGCAGGGTGAGCCTGTGCAATGCATCCCTGCAAAACTTGTGGCTTCAGTTCATGGGCTGTCCTGCTCTTTTCCCCTCCCTGTCCCCAGGAGACCAGACTAGACCATGCTTGCAAAACATCTCTACACAGGCCGCTAAAGAAGGAATGAATTACTTAGTCCTGGAATATTCCATAAATAAATCAAGAGTCACATCCTTCTGGAATGCCCCAGAACATGTCTCAGGAGGGAACATGTCTTCAGATCCTAAATATCTGCCCATTGCTACCCAGAGAGCTAAATATGATCATCAGCATGGACTCTTGTGCTCGGTCACTCTGGAAACCTCAGCCAGGCACATCTGTTTGTCTGTCTAGGTTAGGTGTTGGAGCAGGGCACCCAGGAACCACAGGCAACCCAGGAGCTGAAGGCTCCTGCCCAGCTCACCACCCTCCTCAGAGAAATGGGGAAGGACTGGGCAAGCAACATGTCCTAGGCAGGTGTCCCTTCCCATCCCTGCATACCCATGCCACTGTCCCCATCCCCATGCCATAGCCAGCACACTGGGGCAACATAAGCCCAGACACAGCCACAACATGCAGCTGAGGCCAGTCCTGGTGACTACAGGGACAAGGCACACTGCAAAGGGACCTGCTTTTGAAGCTTGCAGTGAGCCCAAAACAGGAAAAGCTAAGGACATACTTGAGAACCCGAATGCTCCCAACAGACTGAAAGAAAGATCTGAAGATGAACAGGGTTTGGTGGCAGAATCCACACAGCAGTGAGAATAAGATGAAACAGGGACCAGGGAAGCAGGACCCTGAGAGAGCAAGTGCAGAGAATAGATCCCAAGCCAAGCATTAATCTCCCAAGTCAGAAGTGGTGTCCATGGGAAGGTATAGTAGGTAGGGCAGCTACAAACACACAATGTATCATCCTTCTGCTGCAAGGAGGCTCAAGCTCTGCATCCCTCTTGGTCCCCGTGTTTTGAGAGTGAAGGTCATTTGGGAGGATCCTGGAGAAAAACTCTGAAAGCAGATGGATGGAAACACAGCTTGGATGAGATGGAAGTAGCCAGGCTGTGTAGTGAGGGAAGGAGAAGGCTGAAAGGAACCTACAGACCCTCCTCATGTGCAGGCCAGGCAAGCAAAGACAGTGGAGAGTGATTTGCTGTGCTTGGTGAGCAAACTGAAGCAAGGAAAGTTTCACAGCAGGAAAATTTCTGAAGTACTAAACCAGAGAGCCTGAAGAGAGACAAATCCCACTACAAAGGACTCCTCAGAACTGGGAGCAAATACTTTTCTTGAGGATATGGATGGGGGCAGTGGTCACTTACTTAAAAATCTACAGCTTTGGCAGCTTTTGCTGCATCCTTGTTACATCTCCATGTATCTCCTTTGCCTCTAACCTGCTTTGGGCTCTCCAGGGCCCAATCCAGCAGATCTTGGGTCAGAGACTGCTTTTCTCTTCCCTAAACTACCCCAGGAATCCAGCCTAGTGCTTCCAACAGGATTCATTGACATACTGTTCCTGTTTATCCTAGCACGGCCCAAAAGGTCCCTCCAGAGGCTGTTCTCATGCCCATGATTTGGGATTTGTCTCCTTTCAGCACAGTTTTGGAGACAACCATCTCTGGAGCAGATCCTGCACTTGAGGGGTATGGGGCTGATGCACACATGCAAATTTGATGCACAAATACCTCTACATTATCCCAGCCAGAAGCTGTGCTCAGGGTCACAGAAATAGGTGCAGTGGTGTGATCCCACTCTGGTAAAACACAGTCCTGCATGAAGCTACCTGGATGCTGAGATACACCAACAGACCCAGACCCTGCAAGAACAACATGGCCTCTGCAGAGGAGCAGGAAGGCATTTCACCACCCAAAAAATAGAGATTATTTTTTTTTCCTCACCTACTTTTAATGACACACTTCAAGAGTGCACACAGCCTACAGCACTGGAGGTTTATTCGACACCTGTAGGTGCCACCACCATTTCACAGTTGGACCTGGAAACAGTCCAGGGAAAGAGAGACAGCCCAGGGAAGGGAACAGACCTTTCCCAGGTGTAATTTGAGGAAGGAGCAATGAATGGGATGTTTCATGTTAATTCTCCATTTCTGCACTACTATTAATCCAACGAGTTTATCAGTGTAATGACTTATGCACTTTTTTTTTTACTTTTTTTTGTAAATGTGGTCCCAGGTTATTAAAACACTAAACTGAGCTAATAAATCTGGATACTCTGCCAGGGGTTCATGAACAAGCCACTCTTCTTTTATTCTTCGCAGAGACCAGACCTCCACTCACCCCAAGCATAGGGCAGGGTCCGGATCACACTGCCATGGGTGCCGATGACAGTCCCCGTGTGACAAGAGCCTGAAGCCGGTCTTTGTGCCCCCGTGCCCTGCAGGACCCTCCTCACAAGTGGCCCAACATTACACTGCGAGACTCGGTGCCTGCCCGCAGCCCTGGCCCTGGCCACGGTGCAAGGGACTATGCACAGAGCCGGCACCCTTCTTGCTCGCCGGGAGGGATCGGGGCTGGGCTGGAACACGGTCCCCGCAGCCTCTGCCGGCAACGGGATCACCGATCGCTCCCACGACCCGGAGCCCCGTCCCTTCCTCTGCCCGGGGGCTGTATCGGACCGCGCATCCCTCCATGCTTCAGCCCCGGCGGGGAGCTCCTGCCGGAGAAACCCGGGCGGGTTCGTTCTCAACCACACCGGGCGGATTTTATTCGTTTCCCGGTGCCGGTTGCAGCCGCTGCTTCTTTGTTTTCGTTTCCTTCCCCCCGCGGGGGAGCCCAACGAGCCCGGTGGGGCCGTTCGTGGCCGGCAGCTGGGCCCGGCCGGGCTGGCTCGGCCCGGGAGCGATTCTTCTCTGCCGGCACTGGGGCGGGCAGTGTCCCCTGGGATCGTCCCGCAGCCCCGGGAGGAGGTACAGCGAGATTTTGCCCTTCGAATCAGGTTTCTGGGGTCCCGCAGCCCTCGGAGGTCTCCAGAGCACGGGTCTTGCCCCCAGCCCTCTCCGGCAATGGGACCCCCAAGCTTGCCCTAGCTGGGGAGCGGGTCTGGGCGCAGAAAGAGACCCCCGAGCCCGGGGTCTCGCCACCTCCACCGGGCGTCCAACCCCAAGCACTGCGGAGCAGCGAAGGGCCCGTGAAGAGCCTCAGCTCCCCGTTCCCGAGGGGATCCGCACCCCGTTGTGCCCACGGGGACCCCCAGGAGTTGGAAGGGGCGAGAACCACGTCCCGCCCGACGGGAGGGTCGGTTCCACTCACCGTGGAAGTCGGAGAGCCTCGGCACCAGCATCCCGGCTCGGATCCAGTGCTCCAGCGGGAAGGAGCCGACCCCGCCCGCCTTCAGGTGCTCCGTGCCGGGCGGCGGCAGGTGGGGGATGCCGGTGTAGGCGAACGCGGGGTGCTGGCCCCCCAGGGCCGGGAGCGGGTAGACGGCGGGCGGGTAGAGAGCGGGCAGGGCGCCGAGCCCGGGGCCGGGGAGGTGCAGCAAACCGGGCTTGGGAACGAAGCCGGCTGGGGCGAGGGACGCGGCGGCCGGGGGTGCCCGTGGCGAGGGGGTGTCGGAGCGCCCGGCAGGGCCGGGGCTCACGGCGGGGCTCCGGGGGCTCAGTCCCGGTGGGGAAGCGCTCCGCGACGGCTCTTCAGCCAGGAGCGCCTCGATGCGGAAGTTTTGGGACTTCTCCATGGGTTTGTGCATGGCCCGACCCCGTACGGAGCAGCCGGGTCCCCGGCACCCGGCCGCTCCCCTTGCCAGGGCACGGCAGAACCCGGCCCGGCAGCCCCGGGCCAGCCCCGGCACCGGCGGGCATCCACCTGCGGGGCCCCGCCGCGCCGCGCCGCGCTCCGCGGGGCTGCCCTCCGGGGCAGCCCTCCTCTCCACTCCTCCTCCCGGGCACTCACTCGCCCTCCGGTACCGGGGGGGTTTTAAACCCCGCTCCACCTGCCCCAGCTCCCGATTGGCTCCACGCCGGACACCCGCCCCGCCGGTCCGGCCTGCCTCCCCGCGGGCCCCGGCCGCGCTCTTCTGGCTTCCTTGTCCCCCGGCCGCAGCAGCAGCGACACTCGAGGGTCTCACCCCGACCACTCTGTCCCTTCCCCAGCCTTGCAACACAGCCCAGCCCTGATCCACACCGAGGGGGTCCCCCCAGCCTGCAGGACCTCCTGCCTAGCACACTGAGCCCATCACAGAGTGGTTTGGGTTGGAAGGGACCTCAAAGATCGTCTAGTTCCAAACCCCCTGCCATGAGCAGTGACACCTCCCATTAGACCAGCTCCATCCAACCCAGCCTTGAGCACCTCCATGGAGGGGGCATCCACAGCTTCTCTGGGCAACCTATTCCAGTGTCTCACCACCCTCACAGTGAAGAGTTTCTTCCTAATACCAAATCTAAATCTATCCTCTTTCAGCATAAAACCATCCCATCACTACATGCCCCTGTAAAAAGTCCTTCTCCAACTCCCCGGTAGGCCCCCTTCAGGTACTGGAATCATTCTGATCCAAAGCTACTTTTGCTTTCCCTAGAGCCCCTCATTGTAATAATGAGTCTGTGATTGTAGCAGCTGGAGATCTGGAGAGATTAGACAGAACTCCAGCACAAGTAGGCAAAGCCCTCCAGGGCTCCAGTGCTACACTGTCCCTGCAGGGCCCCCAGGCACTTGGGGGGCAGAGTACCTGTCTGCGAGGGCAGAAGAGGCACCCACTCACTGGCAGGCTACTCCACACCCCATGCACGGGAGATCACTGGCAGTGCCCAGCTGTGCTGTTTCCCATAGCACCACTCTGCAGTAGGGAGATCAGTGGACCTGAGCTGGACAGACACCGGGGCCACCACTGTCCATCACCTGTGTCTGTCCAAGATGCCAACAGAGCAGGTGCCTACGGGCACATTGTTATTCATTTACCTGGTCTTATCTTTCTCAGGCAAGACACAGCTTGGACACTGGCACCAGGGAAGAGCAGAAAGGAAAGCATTGGCTGGTCTGGGAGATGCAGATAAGCAGAAGCAGAGCTACCCAGACCCCCTGGCACTGCCCTTCAGGGAGAGGCAGAGACCTTGCATCTGTGGTCTGTGGCATCAAGGGTCTATGTCTGACTCTGGGTCCCACCTTTTTGTGTTATGCTGACACAGCAAGACAAGCCTCTGCTTGTTTGTGTCCGATGTTGGGTCCTGCACTTTGGGAGGCAAGCGAGGCAGCTGCTTTGCCTTGTCTAATACTCTTCCCCCTTCAGCATTTCCAGCACTGCTGTATTCCTTGAGAACGAAATGGGTCTGCCCCCCTGTATCCTGTGTCCCACGGAGGCTGCAAGCAGATGCCCAGGGAGGTGAAAGGCAGGGGCATGTGGGGACTTCCTCAGCCTCCTGTGTTTTTTCTGTTCAGTAAGCCCAGGGGTTTATCTTCCCCATGCCCATCCAGTCTGAGCTCTGCTGAGTTCCTTGCACATATGTCACCACACTGCAGGGAACTCTGAAGGTTGCTCGTGTGGGACAACTTCCTTCTTCCATTGCTTAAGCCCAACATTCCCAAGCTTCACTGGGTGACCCCAAATCCTTGTCTGGGAACAGACACTCAACAGCCCTTTTCCAGCTGCCTCCCTGGGAAGGAAGGAGGGCAGGAATCCGCCCCATGGACAGCCCAGAGCTGAATTTACTCTCAAGGGGATTTGGGGTGGATGTCACCCCACTGACAAACCCTACATGGACAGAGGGTACTTAAGATGGAACAGTGCCCCTCTCCGCCCCCATCACCCCTGTGCCTGCTGCTATACCCTCTTTGCACCATCAGGGAGGCTGTAGGTCTCCCCTGCCCCCCAAATCCATCTCCCTCTGCTTTTCTGGGACAGTAGCCAATGTCCCTGCAAAGCAAAAGGACTCCAAGCCCTTCCCCACTCCCCCAATGCAAGTAGCCAGCCCTGTCAAGCAGCCAGCAGGCACTGACAGGACAAGATTTGGGGAAAAATGGGGCAGCATGGCTCCCAAGCACAGGGGGAAACTGCACCATGTATCCAGGGAACAGGGGTCAAAGCAGATATAGGACAACTCTTGTGCTGCAAGTCAACAGCCTGCAATGGTGACAGTGGCAAGGGAAGAGCCACTGCCTCCTTATCTGAGTCCACAGGACTGACTCCAAGGATTGCAATGGCTTCTTAGCTTTGCACAGGGAACATGCCTTCATGTGCGGGGCAGAGATTGGCACAGGGGCACAACAGAGAAGCCACCACCACAGTGACCACCATGGGGTGGCAGACAGGCAGGTAGGCAGGCCAGGAGAACCTGGGTAACCCCTGCCAAACCCTGAGACCATTTGTGGCTGTACCCACTGTAGCCTGGGCAGTGGGAGCAGGGCTTCAGTGAGGCTCATTTGGGGATCTGGGTGACAGCACTGAATCACAGCCTTACCGTCCTCATGCAAGTCCCCTGCACTACCCAAGGATGCTCTGCAAAGACAAGCAGCTTCTCCAAGGACCAGCAGCCCAGGTTGGTGCCCGATTCACCAGTCCCAGTGTGATGTGAATACACGCATCCAAGCTGCAGCCTTTAAATCACATAAGCAAGAACTCTTTGCAGACACCAGCCATACAACCTGGGTGGAAACATCCCAAAAAAGAAAACTAGGGAGATCATGGAGGGAGTTCCCTCTCCAAGGGGAGTCAGACCCAGATAAGGGAACCCTGCAAGAGGGTTGTCAAGGGCTGGAGCAGCTGTAGCGCAGCCCATGTTGTGCAAGGCAGAAAGCCAGAGCCCTGGGCTGTGCATAGGAGAGCTGTGCCGGGTGGTGGCCAGCAGAAGGGGCGGGATGCAGGCAGTGATAGATGCCAGGGTGCTGATGAGTTCACAGTCTTTGGGGTCATTAATCAGATCAGAGCTGGATTAAGGTGTCCAAGGTCTGATTAGCTTCATTTCCCACCTCAGGAAGGAGGGAACTCTCTTCCCCATCTATCAGGTCCTTTGATGACAGCTCACCTGGTTGCTAACTAGATCTGAGGACTGTAATAAGTGAACACAACCGTGGCCTGGCCCCTTACCTCTGCCCAGCATCCTTCCTCCACAGAAGGATCTCCACAGAGGATCTAAGGCAACTCCAAACATCAGCCACAGGTAGCAGACCCTAGGATATTAGCCAGTAAGACAGCTCATTCCCATGACCTGAGGGTACAGAGCACTATGGATGGGAGTTGCTCCAGGAAACCACCCCAGTTCAGGAGGAAGTGTAGTTTGAGGGGGGATGTTCCCAGCCAGCACCATATTGCTCCCTGTCCCAGCAAAGTTCACCCTGTGCTGTTACCCCACAGCCTCCTATTCTTGCCCAGAGCCCTCCCAAGGTGACCAGCTCTGTGAAATAGGCCAGCAAACATCACCTTGTTGCTGTGGAAGATCTTGGTCACATCTGGGACAGATCTCCTGAGCCCCTTAGGCTAGGTGGACCAGCTCGAAGCCCTGAACCAGGCAAGGTGCTTCTCCCATCTCCACATTCCTTGCTGGCTCAAGCTCACCTCATCCACATCTCCATTTGTCCCCTGCCTGATGTGCCTTATGTTGACTGTGCCCTAAAGGTGCCTCCACATGTAACCACTTTGTCAACTCCCGTCCAGCAAGGGCAGACCAGTGGGAGGCTCATGCTGCTCAGACAGCAGCAAGGTTCCTCAGCTCTCTCACCTCTCTGGGAGGACCCTGATCGCAACATCCCTTACTGGACAATGAGCAGCACCAGGAGCACTCACACAACCGAGTGATTCCTGGGATTCCTCAATTCCCCAGGCATTTAGTGGGAATTTTCTGGATGTGCCTCAGCAGGATGTTCAGAGACTGTTCTTTCTCTGGTCACCTGAAAGCAGCAGTCAAAGCAGCATCTGTGCAGGTGTACATATGCTCTGCAAGGCCTTTTAGTGCTGATATGAAGGTGCCCAGCCAGAGAACTGGAACTCTCTTTTCTGTGTCCATAGCCTCAAATGGATTGCCTCCATGCGACTTCCATCCATGTTAGGTCAAGCAGCAGGAGTAAAACTAGAAGAGCAAACACGCACATGGCCACCAAAGATGCCCAGCTCTGCTGCACACAAGTTTTTGTCATCTGTATAGACCCACAACACTACCTACAGAAGTTCACATACTCCCCCAAGCTGTCGCCAGCAGTGCCTGAGCTCGCAGAAACAAGCCGGGGGTGGGGGTCATACGTAATATTTGGGAGCACAGTTCAGTTTTACAGCCCTGTCACTTCCTCAGTGTCACCTTGGGAAGCAACATAACATCCCTCAGCAAACCCAACTGCCCCAAGATCAAAGCCAAGGGTGCCGAGAAAAATCTATATCCTGATAAAAAATTACTGACTGGGACCAGACTTTCATTTTCCCAGAGCTGAGTCCTTATCCCAGACATCAGAAGAAGACATGACCAACACTGGGGCTGTGTCTTGATTTCCATCTAACCTGTCATTTTAGCAGTTCCTAGACGTGCAGCTTAGCACCAGGTCCTTTTGGTGGGTTTGAGTCACCTCCTGCCTTCAGTTAGAAGTTACCTTTGACACAGGCACTGGTGCAGGAACTGCTGTGCTTAGCCTGTCCCAGAGAGGTGGCAGGCACCCTGATTTCTGCCTAGGCTATAGCTTTTAAGCTTTGAAAGAGCTCCGTGTCCCCAGGCTTGCTGTACCCTTCTTAGTAAGCATTAACTACTCCCCAGGTCACAGCCCTCAGCTTTCCATCTTTGGAGATTACTTCCCTGAAAGAGATCTACATTGCAAAAAGCTTGTTTAAAGCATCTCTGGGGAAGCAGTGGATCTTGCTGCTCTGGCTTTGGTGTCTCAGGTTATCTTGCAGCACTCTGAAGTCCCAAGCCAGCTAGTGGAGACATATAGCCCAGAAGCATCACTGAGGCTGCAGACACAGGCTGTAAACCTGCTCACAGGTGTTTTCCCAGCTACTTCCCCATGAGAGTGGCTGTAAAACTTCCCACTCTCATCCCCACTCTGCAGCCTTCAGCCCACAGCCGGCTGAGTCCCTGGTGAGAGCACAGGGTGTAAGAGCCCCTGGTCTGCTCCACCTTGGAGTGTCCCAGGTTTTGTGGGAGTTCTGACTACTGCCTGCAGCAGGATGCTGCCCTTCCCGTGCCCCTTGCAGCAGGGCCACTTGCTATCTCTGGAGTCTGGGAAGTCACAGGAGGCTGGTGGGGAAGGTAAATAAACTGCCAGTCCCATGTTGATTTGTGGCTAAATGAACAGTTTAAGTCACCGGTGTGTGGCCCAGGGCCCACTAACCAACCAGATAATGGGTCTTAATCAGCCCCACGGTGATGGGAGCTGAGCCCAGCCTGTGTCAGACCTGGCACAGCCAGCCGCCGTGTCCCAGGCTGCTTGGTGGTTGTCTCCTCTGCAGAAACACTGGCAGAGGCATCCACACCACTGTTGTGGGAGCAGAGCAGCCATCCGCAAAGCCCCACAGGAATGCTCGCAGGGCTCCTCATCTCTCTTTAAGGATCTCACCCTGCTCTGGTGATGGCAGGAGAGAGCTGCCAGCCAAGTCGCTGAAGCCACCGCCTTGCCTGCTTCCAGGGGTGCTGTGCTCAGTCACTGCCATGTCCTGTCCCTGCCTGCATCCCCTCCTCCATGGGTCTGCCTGCTCAAGCCCACCCCAGGGACTTCCAATCCAGCCAGAGGCTCTTGAGGGCTTCTGCATGCTGGCATACCAGCTGCTTGGTCTGACAGACAGGGATCTGTCCTGGAAGGCAGAAGTCCTCATGTCTTCATCCCCCTGCCCTTGTCCAGGTTTGGTGGGGTCCACAGCTTCCTCTGTCCACTGCACCCAGCCTTCACGCCTCCCTCCGCACTGAAGCCCAGGTACCTGCCCCGAGCGAAGGGGTTAACAGGCAAAGCAAACAGGCAAAGTAAACAGCGCTCAGTCCCTCCTAGACAGCCCTCCTGCAGGGATTTCTGAGCAGCTGTTTATTTAGCCAAGCAATTCCTCAAATAAGCAGCCCCATCTCCAATGGGACATGGCAAGGCTGAGCAGAAAAACACGTTAACAGTTCCTGGAGCAGGGAGATGGCAGAGGAGGGTGTCTGCCCCAGAAAAAGGACCACGGCAGCTCTGAAGTGTCACACCTGATCCCAGCACATGCCCACTGCAAAGGGCTGGGGCAGCAGAATCCTGCAGGATCAGGCCACATGGCTGCAGGGGACAGGCAGGGGATGCCCTAGGGTTCCCTTCTGTTAGCTGTTGGCTCGGCTTCCTGGGATGCAGGGATGTGGTACAGAGGTGCAGGGACAAGCAGCTTGTCCCGCTGTAAACACATGGCTTGGAGAAATAGGGACATAGGGTCAGCTAAAATCTGTTTCTTGAAAGGAGCCAGGGTCTGCCTGTTACAACTAACAGCTGGACTTGATGATCTTAAAGGTCTTTTACAACCAAATGATTCTATGTTTCTATTTCCAGTCCCATTAGCCCCTGACCCCTTTCCTCTTAGATCCCAAAACACCATGAGCCCACAGCACCCACCCAGAGATCCCCTCCATCCTACCGCCCCCCAAACAAGCTCTGTCAGCACCTGGGATCATCCTCACCTGCCTGCCCTCACCTCAGGCCTTGGCTTTTTGGAGGGGTGAGAGGCTAAACAGCCACCATCTCCCATAGGCCAGCATCATCCAGCAGAGCAGGGAAGTGACTGAATGCACAGCATCCCTCCTGCTGCTTCCTTATGCCCCTGCTCCCACAGCCCTTGCCCAGCACACTTCACCCAGTGCCACACATCCCTGGCACAGCCAGGCTCTCCTCCCCCCAGGACCCCCACCACTCGGCACACCGGGGGATCCCCCAACCCTGCTTTTTCCTGTCACCTCCAGGATCTTTTGGCTTTGCTTCACTGGGTCATGTTTCCCAGGCCAGAACTGCTTTCTTGGAGGGAAGGGAGACAGGGCTGGGGTCTGGTGGCCAGCTCAGGGAAGGGTGCAGGGTGACCCCCCCAGCAGCAGAACCTCACCTCTTCCCTGTTAATGGCCTTTCCATGGAGTCAGCTCCTAACCTGCTCCCAGGGTGACTGGATAAATCAGCTGCTCCTCCCAGGACCTTGGGCTTTAATTAATGTCAGCTCATTAACGAGATAACGACCATTTATTACCCTGTCTCCCTGGCTGCTGATTAACCCTTTCCCAAGGTGGGGGCAGGGGGTGGTGATGCTGTGGGACAGTGATGGAGGAAGCAGATGACATCTCTGCAGTACGACCCAGGGACACCTCAATAAGAGAGGGACAGTTAGAGAGAAAAGCAAGCAGAACTGCAAAAGGGCCTGAGCAAGGGGTGGATGGGACAAGGTCAGGACGCTTGGGTTTTCTTCCTAGTAGCATAGGAAGGGCTTGGTGGATTAAAGCCCTGAAGGAGCTGTCAAGACTCATGGGCTCCCCCCAGGCTGTGACTCTGTGCCTCAGTGTCTCCAGTGTCCCTACCCCAGCCCATGGGGGAGAACATGAGCAAGATCTAGAGCTCAGCACAAAACCTCTGCACAGCCCTGGCCCTCAGCCCTTATTTTGAGGAGCTGCCATACGGTCCTACTGCTGGTTGGAAGCCCCCAGCATGTCCTTGCCTCTAGAGGATAAAGCAGCCCCAGCTCCATCTCCCCAGGCACTGCCTATGCCACAGTGTGATGGGGCAGGATAATCCACCCTGGGGCAAGAGGGAGCCTTTGACTTGCCCGTGACCCGGGCCTGGGTACAGAGGGCAGAAGCAAGGTGGCTGGGGTGGGCACGGTACCTCCACCCACAGTCCAGCGCCAGGCTAGGGGGGCTAATGCTCTTGGTACATCAATCATGCTGCTCGGCGGCTCCCTATTAGTGGGAGCAGACGCTGGTTAATCAGGCTGAGGGCTTTGGCTCGTTAAGTTGACACCTCCGTTGTGAGAGTGAGACATGGGGGCACACAAGGTGCCACTTATTTATTTTCTTCTTTCCCAGGGAATATATTAAACAAATTAAATTCCTGGAGTGTTGGGTCACCAGAGTCATCTCTGCGCCTGTCCCAGCTCCACCTAGCTCCACCATGGGGAGGGGACCATGCTCTCCAGCCTGCAGCAGGCCCCTGGCACCTCTGCAGGGCCCCAGACCCCCCCCCATGTCTCCCCAGCCCCTTGCAATAAGATACAGCCCCCCTGTTCCCCTATTTACCTTCCTGGGCTGCGCTGCAGCTGTGGCTGCTCAGTGGTGCTGAGTGTGGTTAGGAGGGCAGGAGATCATTTGGGAAACATAAAAAATTATTTAATATTGAAAGTTCCCCAGGAACCTGCCTGCTGTCCTGGAATGGGCTTCCTTGGTCCTGCAGGGAGAGGAGCTGTGGGGCAGGCTCAGGTGCTTTTGGGGCAGTTTGTAATGCTCCCTACTCCAGGGAGAGCCTGGGGCTGGTTTCAGTCACAGAAGCAATAATTTTTCTTTGCACTGTGGTATTTGAGGCATCTGGGCTAGTGACAGGTTGGCCCTGCAAGGTCCCTCTGCAAGCAGGAGCATTAGGAGGGAGTGCACTTTTTGTCTGCCAAAATTGAGTCTCCATCACAGGACTACAGGACCTGGGGATTAATAAAAAAACACTGTGCTTCCCAAGAATAGTTTTCATGCCACAAACATTAACATCACTGGCACTGGCCTCAAATTGTACAGAGCCCTGAGAAAAAGGGGCTTTGGTGAAGCACGACCCTGCACTGGACCCCTCACCTACTTCAGCATCAGGCACCCTTTCAAAACAAAGTGCTGTCCCTGCTCAAACCCCTGAGGGTTGAGATGCTGTTTCCTCGCTGCTGGGCTGCTCTGCTCCACCCCAGAACCAGTGCCTTTCTGCCCTGCTCCAGGTCTGGTTAGGTGACAGGCATGGATAGGAACATTTCTGCAAATTAGTCAGTAGTTCCTGGAGTTGTTTATTTATTGACCGTTTGCAACGCTTCCCTTCATCAATGCTCTTTCCCTTCCCATTCTTCCAGCAAAGTCAGTGGCAGCCTGTCCTACTCTGCTGTTCTACCCCACCTCATCCCATTTCATCTTGTTGTCCCCTTCCCTTCACAGCACCCAGTCCCTTCTACTCAACCTCAAGTCCTTCAAGCACTTCTTCATTTCAGGAACGGACCTACCTTTTGCTGGTGGAAGGGTGACTCCCTGGAGGTTAGTGAAGAATTAGAAATAATTTAATTTACCTCCCTATTTGGATGCTTTGATGAGCTGAAAGGCCCCTTGTCAGGCAGCGAATCCATCTTCCTCCAGCCTTACATCAAATTTCATTCACTAATTAGAAACTCCTGCCCTGGAGTGTGCTGCCCCCACCCCGGCCACCCCTTCTCCCCACCAGCACCATTATGAAAATAAATCGTTCCATTAGCTGCATTGTTGTGGCTGTGGGGCCCAGCGCCGGGAGTTATTAGAGCAGGAGGGAGGGCGTTGGATTAAGCTGATGATTTATTAAGGAAAAGGACCCTGATTAGATTCTTACTTGTCCTCTGCGCATGGGCACACGCTCACACACCCCCCATCACAATGCCCAGGGCACCCCAGGGCCACTGGAGGAAGGTCAGGGCAGGATGGCTGTGGGGTTTCCCTGAGGCTGTATCCTGCTGGATGCTCCCATGGCTCTGAGAGCCCCAGTCTTGTACTGGGACAGTGTACGAGGCAATGACTGATGCCTGCCCCCAGACCCCCCCCCCCACGGTCCCTGGCTGTCCCTGCCTGCCCCTCTCTTGTATGTGGGGGACCACCAGCTCTGCCTGCCCTGCAGGAGGGACCTGCAGTGGGTGCTAGGTGGGTCCTGCTGACCAGAGAGGGGATAAAGGAAAGGAAAAGTGGGCTTTGGTGTGGGCTTTGGTGTGCTCTCTGTGCTGTGGGAGAGGAAGCTAGAAGGTGCCTCTCCAGTGGAAAGGCTGGCAGGGCTCACCCTGGTTGGGGGCAGAAGGGTTCAGCCCCCTCCATGGGTCCAGGGTGCTGTCTGCACGTGGGACAGGTGAGGTGGGCATGGCTGCAGAGGTGGGCACTTCCCTGGGGTGCCCATGCCCTGGGGCCCTCACAGTGCCCATGCTGTTACCATGGGCCATGCATATGTCTCCCAGTCTGTACCCAGAGGGGACAGATATCAGGGACACAAGGACACCTGCGTGCTCCAGACAGTGCCTGGGATCTAAAGTGTCCAGGTTGGAAAGACAGTAATTTGGGGGATCGGATGGCGATGCTGAGAGCTGGGGGCGTCCATGCCTGACCGGTGAGGTAGTGGGCATGTGTCTGTCCAGGGAATAAAGCTATGTGCAGGGCTTGGATGTGTGCATCTGCCTGTCCGTGTCACAGAGGCTGTGGTGTGACCCTCCCCCCCCCCCTCCCCGCGAGGCTGCTGCCTGCCAAAACACCTTCATCCCTGCCCAGGGAAGCTGCTAAGTGCAGGCAGAGGAGCTCTGGGGATGAGTAGACAGTCCCTACAATGAAGGGGGACTCCCAATGCTGTCTCCACACCGGTGCTACGGTTAAGAAAGAAGCAGGAGTTGGGAGGCTTGGAGCAGAGGGGAAAGTGGTGGACGGGTTTGGAGCGCAGGATGGGCTCCACAGCCACCACCACGCACCATTCTGGGTTTCTCGTGGGCCGGGGCCAGGGCCCTGGGACCCTCCACCCCGCCACAACAGCACTGCAGAGAGCACGGTCCTGCCCCCGATGCTGCAGCACTGCGAAAAGCCATTAAGCTAAATTAAACTAATGCAAGCAAGAGCGGGAGGCTGGCTCGGGCTCCCTCTGCGGGTACCTGCTGCCGCCTCCTGCCCGCGCCGCTCAGAGGTGCAGCTCCCCACAAACAGGAGATGCTTTCGGGGTGCTCCGCTCTCACTCCCCCAGCCCCCACCTCCCCCACCACCCCTTGCCGGGACGCCAGCACCCAGCATGGCAGCCTGGGGCCGGGAGCGGCGTTGGCTGGTGCTGTCACGGCAGAAGGCCACATTGCGAGGGACAGACGGGAGAGGCGGGAACGGGGACAGTGTCGCCCCTTGTTAACAGCGCTGGACCCTGTAGCCTTTTCAAGGCTCTGAATAGGGGGTGGTACCTCTCCTCCCCCGAATTTGGGGCCGGGGAAGTGTTTGCGCTGGTTTAACACCCTCAGACAGGGCTGGAGAGAATGATGGGGGGAGGGGGGCGGGCACACGCTACCCCAGATGGGAGCATGTGGGGGGTTTGTCCTGCCGCCACATGCCCTTCCTCTCCCTCCCGCCCACCATTCACATGGTAATGGGGACAAATTGATGGAGAGACA
The DNA here is from genome assembly GCA_020745705.1 of Hemiprocne comata. Taxonomy (NCBI): domain Eukaryota; kingdom Metazoa; phylum Chordata; class Aves; order Apodiformes; family Apodidae; genus Hemiprocne; species Hemiprocne comata. The sequence continues at coordinate 17,133,609 of CM036591.1, forward strand.
TCTATTGTGGTACCCTCCAGCCCGGCCCTTCTGCCGGCCACCCACCAGCATCCTCATCCATCACCACCCAGCCGGGATCCCGGTGGGAATCCCTGCACGGGACTGGCACCCTGGGAGATGAGGCTTTTTCAAGTGCCCACGAGGCCCGGCTTCCTGGGGCTTTGTGACAAGAGAGGGGGGGGACAGCCAGGGAATAAAGAATGTCCTATAATTCCTTTCTGTCAGCTGGACATCATTTTGTCCTCACCATCCTCACCATGCGATTTTATGGATTTAGGGGGGAATTAACAGGGCTTCAGAAAGACCCCAGAATCTTATTTAGGGGTGTCCCTCCTTCCTCTCACTGCTCTGGGGCCAACCTAGAGCCAGGACACCCCTACTTTCCCTGCTTTCACCCCAAAACATTCTCACAGTACTCAGCAGCATCTTCCTAATGGGTCAAAGAGATGTTCCCCCATACTCATTGGTACCCTAAAATCCTGGGCATGGAGATGGGCTGCCCACAGCACCATAGGGCACCCCAAAGGGCACATCTTCTCCCCTGCATCCCCTGCCTCCAGCTCCCCCTGCAGTGCCTGTGATGGCAGCCTGATTGAAATTTCACTCCATAAAGTGCCTCTCGAAAGCCTGACCCTGTGGCCCCCCCAGGGACCAATTTGTCCTTCTCTGTAATAAGAACCTAATTAAATTAGCTCAGCTGCCTCGCAGAGCCCTTAAATTAGCCACGGCGGCCCTCGCTGACAACCTGCTGCTGAATTGCTCCGCACTAGCCATGCTGTGGGGTCCAGGGAAAGCCCTGTGGGGATCCTGCTTCCAATCCCCCCTGATGTCCAGGGCAGGCCAGCTTGGAGATGGGGCAGGGGATGCACAGAGGGGTGCATGGGACAGGAATGGGGAGGCTGGGGCAGAGGGGCTGGCTGGTTGTCTTCCATGTTGCTGTTATGGGGATGGGGTGCAGGGCGAAGAGGGCTGTAATGGGGACAGAGCCAGCAGTGACTTGTGTTATTGACATTGGAAACACAGTGTACAGGGTCCATCTTCTCCCATACCACTGGGTTAGTGGGTGTTGTGGTGATGGAGGTGGTGGGCAACGGTGTCCCAGCACAGCCAGGTGCTGGGGTGCTGGGCCCCGACTGGGATGAAGAGATGTCCCCAGCAGTCCCAAGGTGGCTGTCCCTCCTACATCCTGCCCCACTTGCCCTAGTTTCCAGGTGGCCCTAGTGAAAGCTTGGTTCCATGTATGTTGGGTCACTCCCACAGCCTCCAGCTGCCCACCTCCCCTGGGTATGAGGGAGTGGGGAGGGACAGCTCACCCTAACCAGTGGCAGGCATTGGGGTGTCTAAACCTTGCTCTTAGAAAGGCACAAGACAGCCTCTAGCCCTGCCTGCCCTGTTTATGATGGGCAGTAAGCATCCCTGATCCCTGCCTGCCCTGCCCACACCAGAGCTCGGAGCGCCCGCCTGGGAGATGATGGATTTATTGGGCCATGTCCCCGACCAGGAAAGGTACATCCAGTGAAGAGACAAAAATACACCTGCCGTTGGCCACGCTCGCGCTCTCTCACTTAGCCCTGGACAACAATCACCATAAAAACTGTGCTTAAAAATAATATTTAAATAATTTCTGCTTTTTGTTTAAAAAAAAAAAAAAAATCACCCCCCCAACCAAACAGCTTTTCCCCCCTGCCTGCTCCCGTCTCACCCTGCATGTGCCCACACTGCCTCCCATCTATGGTACATGCAAAGAGCAGATAAATAAATAAGGACGCGTGATGCTGCAGGGGGGCATGCAGGTCACAGCCTCCCCCCAGACCCCTCACCTCTGCTAGCAAGGAGCCAGGGGAGGCTGAGGCTCTGGTTTGGGGTGCCCCCCTGCACTGGCTGTCAGGGCTAAGGGCAAGGCACAGGCCCAGTACCTGGGTCACCCTCATCCCAGCTGCCATGTCCTAGGGGTGGAAATAGCACTGCCCACTCTCCCACCCATGCTGCCCAGCAAATAATCCTGGGGCCCTGCTCCCAAAACCTCACCACTGGGTGCAGGCAGGCTGGGAGACCTGCAGGAGCAGCCTGCAGCCAGTGGCTCTCTTTCCACTCCACCTCATCTATCAGACCTCTGTTATTAGCTAATTCTGCACACACACACACACACACACACATCACACGCATACACACAAATAGCAGCATGTGGATCCAGCCGGGGGGACCCCCATGTCCAGAGGGACCCTTTGTACCTCCCGCCTGCCCCCAGGAACAGGGGGTGGGGAATGGTCAGTAAGCATGGAGGAAGTACACCAGGTAGCTCCGGTGCCCCCCAACCAGGAGGTGGCTGTGTCCCAAGCAGGCAGGGCTGAAGGCAGCTTCCCATGGACATCCAGCTTTGGGAGGGGATGCTGGCCCCCGGTGAGTTGCCCTGCAGCCACTACCTCCACCAACAGCACCGGCTGTGGCCAGGGTGCACCCTCAGCTCTCTGCCTGGGGCATCCCCAGTGGGTGGAAGCTGTCGGGGGGCAGGAGGAGCCTGCCTAGGTGGTAGAGCAGCCCTGAGTACCAGTGCACACCATCCCCCTGCACCCCTGGCCACCCCACCAGGCTGTGGTAAAGCCGGAGTGGCCAGAAGGCCAGCTGTGCCAGATGTTGTTCCTGCACCAGGGCAAAGCATGAGGCCACCACACCGTCCACCACCAGCGTTCCGTGGCGTGTCAGCGGGGCATAGACTCCCATGTCCCTCCGGTCCCGCACCCCCACCACCTCAGCAGGCTGCAAGCCACCTCCCCCCACCACAACCAGCACGAAATGTCCAGGACGCACACGGCTGGCAAAGGTGGGACGAAAGTGGGCGGCAGGCGCTGAGGCGTTCTCAGCCACGAAGAGCAGGTGGGTGGGCGTTAGGGCCAGGCGCCGGGGCGGCTCCCGCGTCTCGATGACATGGAAGGAGGTGAGAGCACGGGGCTGCTTGTCCAGGAATGCCAAGAAGTCGCTGTAGGTGGGCCTGCCTGCCCCGTCCATCGCCAGCACCCGCTGGCCCGGGCGCAGTGCCCAAAGGGGTGTCTGGGCACCATCCTCCAGCGTCGCCAGCGCCCGCCCAGGGAAGCAGCCCCCTGTCTTCGCAGCGGCTGAGTGCTCTGCGTGGGGAGAGAGAGGACAGGAGGGTTACCGATCTGCATCACCCTTCCACGATGAACTGAGACCCTCTCAGGCTGCCCTGCTTTGCCCACCAGGGGGTAACCCTGCCCCGGCATCACTAACATGCACATGTTCCCTACACACCCCCAGACACCCTCCAGCCTCTCCAGGCATTTGGTCCCCCAGCCACTGTGTCACTCGTGCTGGCACTTGGGGGCTCAAGACATGCATGGCAGCAGCTGCTCCCCTCTGTGGTGCCAGGGCACTGGGACTGCTCTACAGAGCCAGGTCCCAAAAGATTCCTGGCAGGGGGAGTGGTGCACAGCCACAGCCCCAAATGCTCAAGGCAGTGCCAAGGAGCACCTGAAGCTTGAAAGAGCCCTGAGCTAGTGACACTTTGAGGAGCAGAGTGCCTGGTCATACTCCATGCCCACAGCGTCCCTGTCCCTTGCAGTGCTGGGCCTGGTTACAGCTGAGGAGGATGCTATAAGGAATGGTGCAGGGCGCAGCACCCTCCCCCAGCACCACAGCACCTCTCTGTGCTGCGCTGAAGCCCCCCCTCCATTCTCTTGCCTGTTTGCCCCTGCACCACTAATGCCATCTGACCCCCTCTCTGAGCTGCAGGAAGATGTCACAGCCTGTGGCCAATGTCAGCCAAAAGCCACCAACCTCCTGGGTAGGGCTTTGCTAGTGGTTGTCACAGGGTAAAGCACCCAAAGTCTCTGGGGTTTGTTCTTTGGATGGTGGCACGGTGGTCCTACCTCTCCCAGATTAAAAGATGCAGAAAGTTATCAAGTGTCACCAGGGACTGATCCTGGCACTTAGCAGGGGAATTCTGGCTTCCCAAGGAACAGTGCTCAGCTCCCACTGCAGCCCTGGTCCCCCAAGTCCCAGCAACACCCATCTTTGTGTCTGTATGACTCCTTCCCACCATCTGGAAGGGACATGTCATATAGGTCCCTGCTCCTGGCTCTGCATGGTCCCAACTTCGATCTCCCAGCCTCCCTCAGGGCTCTCTCCCAGCTCCCTTATCTAGTCCCTGAGTGTCCCCACCCAGATGGCACTGCTCCCCATCCCTCCCCAGCTTTGGGCAGAGCCAAATCCCAGCCCCCAGGCCCATGAAGAGAGGCATCCATCTCTGGGACAGAATCCTTTTATTGCTCATGAGGTGCAGTGCCCACCCCATGCCTGTCCTGGAAGCCAGGTCCCAAATCCTGCACCCCACATCCCCAGGCAGAGCCATGGGGAGTGGCTGGCAGGACAGTGAGAGGGGCGCTTGGCAGAAGTGGCAGGCACAGGCACGGAGGGGTGCACAGGTGCAGGAGGGGACCCGAGGAGACAAAATACATACAACAGGCCACATGGGCATCTGTACAAAAATAAAAGCCATTTACTAAGAGGCAGGGACAGCCCGGCTGCCCTCTGTACAGAGCTCTCAGAGGGTCAGGATATGCACCCCAGACTTTGCCATGCACCCTTGGGCTCCCCATGGCTCTGGGGATAAATATGGGGAACCCAGAGCCCCGAGGAGCCACTACAGAGCAAGGGGCTATGGCCAGCCTCCAGAAGCCCTCAGCACCTCAGTCTGCTGCCTGGGTCATGGCATCCCTCTTTGGTTGGTCCAGGATTGAAGAGCCTCCATCCTTCTCCATAGAAGGGCATAGCCCCACTCCTCTGGACAGCCCCAAGGCTCTGGGGTCATGGTCCTTCCTTCAGAACTTGGCCCCACTCCTCCGGCCAGCCCCACAGAGTGCCCCAGGACACGGGAGCTCTGGTCCTTCGCCCACGCTTTGTCCCTCTTCTTCGGGGGACTGTCGCTCCCTCTCTGCGGCGCGGTCGCCCCACCTCCATCGCCGGCTGGTGTTGGGCCCATCCTGGCATCGGCACGGGGGAGCGGGTCAGCGCGGGGGGGCAGGCTGGCGTCTGGGGGTGTCATGCCGCTGGCCGCGGGCTAGGGCAGTAGGACAGGCAGAGTGCGGTGGGAGCCGAGCCCCAGGGCAAGAGACGCGGGGCAGCAGCGGCGCACCAGCCCTGGCACCAGCGCGGCACGAGGTACAGCACATGTGTGTGCGGGCATGTCTGTGGGCACATGTGTGTGGGGGCATGTGTGTGGGGGCGTGTGTGCAGCCACAGCCTATCTGCCCGCGTACGCAGCGCTCCGTGTGCCGGCACGGCTCTCCGGCACGGTGCCGGGTGTGTATGCGCGCCTGCAGCCGCTGAGGCTGCCGCTGTGTCCACGCAAGCCTATGCACAAGCAGAGCCCTGCCCAGGCTGTCGCGACATAGGCAGGCAGGCGTCCGCCCCCACCGGTGCAGTGCGCGGGCCGCTGCTGCCCTCTGCTGCTCGCACTCAGTGCGGCCGCTGCCGCATCCCGGGCAGGGGCAGCTTCTTCCCGGGCTGGGAAGCGGGGAAACTTGCACTTCACGCAATCCCCTCCCGGCCACCGGCAGGGCCTGAGAGCAGCGGTCCCCCCCTCACTGCACCGCACGGGGGGAAGCAAACCAGCCGCGACGAGAGCACCCCTCACTCCGGTCCAGCTGCCTCTGCCCCCAGAACCCTCCGGCTCTGCTCCCCTCCAAAGACACTGCACAGCAGAGAAATGATCCCAGGGCACCCTGGCCCGCCCATGCCTGGGCGTCCCTGTCCCCAGCCCTGGACACTCAGTGCTGGACAGATGCTGCTGCGATAGCAGGAGCTCAAGGGCAGCCGCTGGTAGAGGAGGGCAGGGCTGGATGTGGCTGAGTGTAGGCAGCTGGGCACTGAGGGACTGCAAGGGCAGAGACAGGAGAGACAGATGCGATGGGCAGACTGAGGGGCCAGGCTGTGGGAGAAGGGGACGTGGGGTGGGAAAAGGAAGTGGGTAGAGAGCGTGGGTCAGGATGCAGGTCCCCGGGGAGCTAGACGGGGAATTTGCCCCATGGCACTGCTGGCCACAGGTGTGTGACTCACTCCCCACCTGACTGCCCCAGATAGGAAAATCAGGCTGCGACAGCCAGCACTCCCCCCCCCGGGAGCACCCCACCCAGCCAGCCACACTCCCTGAGCATGCCACAACAGGGGTGCTGGCCCCCGGCCCTGCTCACTGTCCCCCCTGGCCTTACCTGACTTGACGGAGCAGTGGATGTGCGCCTTGGACTCATAGTAGACCCAGTCGAAGCCAGCCTCCACGGCCAGGCGAGCCAGCATGCCATACTTGTTGCGGTCCCTGTCCGAGGTTGTGATATCCACAGCTCGGCCTTCATAATGCAGCGACTCCTCCGAGTGGTGCCCATCCTCGTCCCAGCCCTCTGTCACCCGCAGCTTCACCCCTGGCCACTGATTCATGACGGAGATGGCCAGGGAGTTCAAGCGGTCCTTGCAGCGCTGCAGGGCAGAGGGGCAGAGTCAGTAAAAGCTTTTTGGAGCAGGGAAGGATTAGCTGCCTGGTCAGCAGGTTGTATCCCACCATGCTTTCATTAAGCCACTCTGGGGATCCAGACTCTTTGGGGACTGGTCCAGAAGCAGAAGATCTGAGACCATCAGGTGCCTTGTCCACCCCATGACCTCCAGACTCCCTGCAGTGTCCAGTACATCCTTGTTTAACACAGCATGTCCTGAGGGTGTGCAGCCCAACAGGGTACCCATCTTCCCCTCCATCACTCCTCAACTTCCTAGCTCATTGAAAAGCCTGTTTGGCAGCAAAGCCTTGGTCAAGATGAAATACCCTCTCTGCTCCCAGGACACCTCCCCTGGACTAGCACTGCCCCAGGGGCTTTCCACTGATGGGAGGAGGATGAGGGAGCTGAGACCCTGCTGCCTCCTGGCTGGAAAGATCTTCCAGGGTCTCCAGTGCTGCCAGTGGGCACAAATGAAACAACCTGCCCAGTCCTCAGCACAGCTCTGCTTAGCATCACTCCTCAAGTCCTGAGGCACAAGAACACATCACTGGGCAACCTCATAGCTTCATTCAGCCTCTGATCATGTGGGAAATGCCAAACCCATGCAACAGCTCTGCTGCACTGGAGCAGAAGGGATGTGGCATGAAGCCCCCTCCACCTCTCCCTGCCACAAGGGCTGAAAAGCCAGGGCTGAAGAACAGCAGCAGATTCCAAAAACCCCAGACCTGATGGCCACAGAGGTCACACAAGCAAGCCAACTGCCCTGCCTTGTCCCAACCACACCTTGGTCCTCCACAGCAAGCAGAGGGATGGTAGCCCGGACACCTAAACTGCAGCCTTCCAGCCTCACCCTGCAATGCCCACTTCCCCAGCCACAGCTGCAGCTCAGGGAGGGACCAAGCCTCTGCATGCTTGGCTTGCAGAAGTACAGCCTGCACTTCTGGTCCTTTCCCCTGCTTCGGAAGGGTTGGAGGAGAGCTAGAAAGGCATAGGAAATGCAATACAGCAGCTTCTACACAAAACCAGGTGAAAGAACTAGGACAGTGCAGCCTGGAAAAGAGATGCTGGGGGGTCCTGGAGTGTACTATAAACTCAGGGCAGGGGACAGAACATTCAAGGTCACACAGTCCTGGGAAGCATGAAATGAAGTGGCAGGGCAGCAGCCTAAAAATCAGACATCACAGGGGACATTTTTGCATGATGTCCAGTTCAGCACTGGAACTCCCCACCATGGGATGTCGTAGGACATGAGACACAGCCATGGTGAAAATGAGCCAGGGCTATACATCCCAAAGCTGGCTACACCCCTGGGCTCAGAAATGCCTCAGCCCTGCTTCTGCAGGGAGCTGCCCCCAAAAAATCTGGGCCCTCACCTGTCCCCCAGGACCTGCCCCCATCCCAGGGAGGTGGGTGCTGCTGCTCTTGGGGAAACCCACTTGCTCTCAGCAGGGTCCTGGCCCCGGGAAGGGCAGTGCCAGGCAGGCCTTTGCCCCACATGGGGTGGGGGAGCACCTCTGCCCTCGTCCCACGGCTCCCTGGGTGTGGGGAGATAAGCCAGGAAGGTGTTGGACAAACAGCTGCCAGGTGAGGGGAGGAGGAGGAGGGAAGGGAGCGACTTTTGTTCCTGTCCAACACCACAGTGGTGTCACTTGCCACATGGCACAAGCAGCTCCCAGGGTCCCTGACCCCATGGGGACCCCGCAGAGAAGGACAATAAGGGAGTTCAGGGCTGGAGGCAGTCCCTGAGCCCCCTCTCCCCCCGCATTCTTCAGCCATCACTCTAGGTGTCCCCTTGCCACTCCCACACCAGCACCTCTCTCTGCCCTACTGCCCTCACTGCCAGCCCTTCTGTCCTCCGGGGACACTCTGCCCACAGACAAACACCAAGACCCTCCAACCCCTGTCCCCCAGGTGAGGACACTTGCCTGCCACCAGCTCTTGCCGAAGTGACACCCCTTTCCTAGAGGGACCAACCTAGGCTGCCTTGTCCATGTGCTTCTCCCAGCGCAGTCCCAGCCCAAGTGTCCCACCTCCCCCTGCCAGCCTGCCTGCCCGCCCGGCTGGGCACACAGCACCCTGCCCCTGGGCTGCCGGGACGGGCGACCCTGCCTGTGCCCTTGGTGGCCAGCAGGTGTCAGAGCACGGGCAGGGAGCGGCAAGGAGCAGGTACCGACGGGTAGAGAGAAGGCAACGACGGGCAGGGAGCGGCGAGCGACGGGCAGGTAGCAGGTACCGGTGGACAGGGGGCAGGCAGGGATGAGCAATTATAAGCAAGAAGCAGGCAGTAATAGGCAAGGGCAAGCAGGTGGGAATGGGCAGGGAGCAGGCACAGGAGGCAGGGAGAAGACAGCAACAGCCAGGGATAGCCAGGCGTGGGCAAGGAGCGGGCAGCAATGGGCAGGGAACAGGCATGGGCAACAGGAAGCAGGCATAGATGGGCAGGGAGCAGGTAAGGACAGACACTGCCTGCCCAGGGGCTCTGCTGCCTGCTCAGACAGATAGGCAGGGACCAAGAAACCTGTGGGCATGGGTTGTCTGCAGGGTCTTGCTTGCTGGGAGCTGCAGGCAGAGCCCACCTTCCCTCCATGCACAGCCCAGAGGGGTTCCAGCATCCTCAGGGACAAGACACTGACCATGTCTGCCTGTATGGCACAGTTTCCCTCCTGCCTAGGGGTGAAAACCAGGTCTCACAGAGTGACAGCAAAGACATGGAAATGCGACCATGGACCACAGGCACTGTGGGGCCCAGGCTGGAGTGCGATGGCCAAGCTCAGCCATGTGGCACTGACCCCTCACCATGACTCACCAGCCCCATCGCTGCTGTGCCCACTGGGAGACTGAAACCCATGTGACAGGCATAAAGCAGGGTTTGAGGGGAAGGCAGGTGGTAACAGTCTGTCCCTGTAGTGGCACAGGTGACTGAGCAACACCAGGCCACATGCAGAATGGGGCTCCATGTCACCACACTGAGCTGGGTGGCTCTGTGCTGTCCCATGCACATCACAGTGGAGACCCTGGCGATGTTGGGCTGGGCTCAGCAGAGATGTGCTCCCCACTGACTAACATTGGCATCTCCCTTCTCATTCATCCCCAGACTGGAGACAGGACCATGTCCTGTGGAGCAAGCCAACGCCGTTTAGGGAAGGCAGCAGATTTGGAAGGAAGGACATCTCTCCAAGATGGGGCACAGACATCAGGGTCCCCAGGGCCATCTCAGAAGAGGTATGCAGGACACTCAGGTGTGACCGCAGTCTCAGCAGAGAGGTTGTGGATGGAGTGTGCTTGGCCACAGTATGCCCATGTCCAGAGGCTGGCCAGAAGAGGGGTCTCACTAGCATCTCTCCTCCCAGTTCAAGTTTCTCCCAGAGGAAGCCAGGAGCCCAATCGCAAGGTCTCCATGAGCAATTCCTTGCCACTGCAAGGATGGTCTCCATGCAAGTTGGGCCAACAGTGGCTGCAAGGGGTGATGGCTGGGGTAGGGAGAGGCTTGGGGTTGGGTCTCCATGGGGGCAGGGGGCCCAGGACATTCCTGGGCCAGGCTGCCGAGGAGAGGTGAGGCGGGCTCTGCTTCCAGCCTTATCTCAGCACCTCCGAGTGGGACCAGCGAGAGCAAACACACTGGAATTCTTGAGGAAGATGAAACGATAAAGGAAAGGCGGGCAGAGAGCAGCACTACCCACCCCCCCAAGCAGACGGCATCTTCCGCCTGCCTGGGACACCCAGACCCTTGGACTTGGGGAAAGAAAACAGGTTTGAAGTGAGTCAACAGCAGTAAAAGCCAGCACACTGGGGGAAGGGACAAGGAGATGGGTCAATGGCCTTTCCCAACCCATAGCAACACAAGGCATGGTGCCAGAGCCAAAGATCCCATGTCTGGGGCCATCTCCTACAGCCAGAAGCCACAGGACAAGCCCAGAGAGCTGAGGAAGGGCAGTGAGCTATCAGAAGTCATGCCACCTCCACAGCAATGGGGACAACTCCCTGTAGAGCTGCCCAAAGCACCATGGTACCCAACCGTGCAGGGACATGTGGTGGCCAGGGACCCTGCTAGGGTAGGAGCCCTCATTTGGGCACCTCAAGAAGACCAGGGAGTGTCCAGGTGCCCTGTCAACCACACAGCAGGACAGTGGAAAGTGTGGAAAGCTGGCAGGTGGGACATGGAGGCCTCCCTCTCCTAGGGGTGCCAGGCGGCACTGGCTGGGTTAGGACAGGCAGTGGGAGCACTGTCAAGACCAAACACAGCCAGAAGCCCTCTCTTGCCTCCAAGTCAAACAATACAATGTCAACTGCTTCCCTGATGCATGGACTAGCAGAGCTCACCACTTCCTCAAGTATCCCTAGGGCTGTTCCCTGGGGGTCGCAGGCTCTAGCCCCCAGGGCTCCAGTGACCAGCAACCACGACTTGTACAGTTCTCCAAGCTTGGTGGTGCCACACAGGGGGTCTCAGTCCCTCTGCTGCAGTCCCCAGCCTGAGAACCCCTCTGGACTGTGGCCTCTGCCCTCAGAGACTTGCCCCCAAGATAACTGTGCTTGCAGGGCTGTCAAGCCACTTCTCCTCCCATTTGTTACCAATACCTCATCTAGAGACCACAGCCTGAGCCCCGCTCAGTGCCTGCCACCATGGCCCACGCTCAGCCACTCACCAGCCTCAGACCAGGGGGTACAGCGGGCAGCCCTGGCTTCCCCCCACCTCTCCTGGGAGCTCGCTAGGGCTGTAACCCAGTGCTGAGGCTGGTGGCCAGGTTCCTCAGCAAGGCCGTGCGGCTCCTTATCTGCATTCCTGAAACCCTCAGGCATTCTCCTGGCAATATTAAAACACAAAGTAACCTTCGTCCAGCATCATCCCCCCTCCGCTGCCGTCTTCTGTTCCGTCCCCCCCACCCACCCCCACGCCCCAACTTCCCACTGGCCCAGGGCACTTCTAAGTTATCTGCAGCAGGGCATTTGCAACAACAGGTTGTCCTAGTCCCCGAGAGCAGCAAGCAGAGAGGGCAGCCCCCCTCAGGCACCCTTCACCATCCCACCTGAATACACGCGAGAATGAGGCACTAAGGCATGGCATTGGGTTTGGGCAGCAGAGTGGGGATAAGGGCGCTTCTTAAGCCCAGCGAACTGCTCTACCCACTCACCTCCCTGCCAGCACACTGGCCTCTGCTCTGCCTCTCCATTCCAACAGGCAGGCTGCCTCTCTGCCTGTCTCGGCCAGCCAGCAGGAAGAGCAGAGGGGCAAGGGCAGGATGGGTGCAGTAGGGTAAGGTGCTGCCCGATGGGGGGACAGCACGGCACAGCACTGCCGGCTCGGGGGTGGTTTGGCAGGATGCTGCCGGGTCGGGGGCAGTGTGGTGTGACTCGGGGTGCAGGGGACATAGGCTGGGAGACAGCAAGGCAGGATGCTGCCAGCTCCGAGGCACAAGGGCACACCTCAGGGTGCAGCATATATGGGTGCCACGGGCTCGGAGGGGCACCGGGGAAGGGTGCTGCTATGTCGGGAGACAGGGTGCTGCCGGCTTGGGGGGCGGCGTGCTGCCGACTCTCGGCTCAGGGTGCTGCCGTACTAAGGCGCAGCGGGACAGGCTGCTGCCCGCTCCGGGTCCGACGCGCCCAGCCCGGCCGAAGGGGCAGAGCTTTGCAGCGCCCGAGCTGGGCGGCCGGTAGCCTGAGCTGGGCACCGGGGTGCCCGGAGCGGGACGGGGTATCCGCAGTGCCGTGTGCCCCGCTGCTTTCCGCGCTGCCCCAGGAGAGTGGGGCTCAGAGCGCTGTCGGGCAGCCCTGGTGCCCGCAGGTGCCCGGCACGGGGGGAGAAGCGGGAGGCGACGGGGCCGTACCTGGGTCATCAGCCGATCGGCGCCGGTGTTCTCCTCGTCCTTGAAGATGATGTCTGGGTTGTAGTTAGGCGTGAGCTCCTTGAAGCGCTCCGAGTTACGCGCGATCTTGCCCTCGTAGCGGCCGCTGGCCCCCAGAGTCTTCTCGGGGACGTTGGGGCTGAACTGCTTGTAGGCGAGCGGGATGAGCTTGCGGGGCGGGCGGCGGCGGCTGCCTACCACCCTGCCCGGCCCGCAGCCGCGCACGGCCGGCGCCAGAAGCAGCGCGCACCCGCTCAGCAGCAGCAGCAGCCGCGCCGGCTTCATGGCGCACCCGGCGGCCCCGGGGCGGCCCGAGGGACCGGCGGCTCCGGGGGCCCCGCTAGGTTCGGCCGCCGCTCCCGCCGCCAGCCCCGGAGCTCCCCATGCAGCACGCAGCCGGCGGGCAGGTGTTGGTGCCGCTGCCGGTGCGGTGCCGGTGGCGGCGGGGCGCGGCGGCTGCCCGGTGCGGGTGCGCTCCGGCTGCCTGGTGCGGCGGGCCGGTGTCGGCCCGCTCTGAGCTGCCGTGGCCCGGCGGCGGCAATAAATAGCGAAGGGCCGTTTGTTTTGGCAGGCGAGTGGCCGCTTGCGGGGCGCGGGGCGCGGGGCTCGGGGCTGCCGGAGCCCCCGCGGTTTGCGCCCAGGCGGTCAGCGCGGCGAGGCTGGAGCCGGAGCCGGAGCCGCCGCTGCCTCCGCTCCCCGGGCAGGAGTGAGAGGGGAAATTGAAGAGATCCGGGACCGGGAACCGCCAGGACCGCACCCTGCCCGTGTCCCAGCCTCCCAGCGCCCTCCCTCCCTCTCCTCCTCCCCGCAGAACCTGCCCCGGGCCGCCCGCAGCCTCCTCCCCCCGAGCCCCGTAGCCCACTCCGCCAGGGGTGCCCGCCGCCACCTGCCCCCCGGGGCAGCCCCGCCGCCGCCCCGAGGCGCGCCCGCACACCGCACCCCCCTCTCCCGGGGCTTCCCGCGTGGGTCCCCCGCCGTGGCGTGGGCGCAGGGTGGCACCCCCGGGGCTCCGGCCCCCGCCGCGCCGCCTGCTCGCCAGGGGCCCGGGCCTGCGGGCGGGGATCAAACAGAGCAGGGAGGCAGCTGGTTGAAATTTAACCACAATATTCTCGCTCCCCATTGTTTCCAGGGAGGCCCGATATTTCCACAACAGGATTATGGCATCTGATTAACTCGCTGAGACAACAATGAGGGGCTGGGATGGGCTTCCCCTTCTAGCTGCCAAAAGGGGAAAGTAAATACAACACCCTGATTTCAGGAGAGAGGGCTTGCAGGGCCCCCCTGGTTCTCCCCCAGCTGTGTGCAGTGGAGGGGTCTGGCACAGTTGTACTTGCACCCCCTCTGGCTCCCTAGGACCTTCCCAGGTGAGGCAGTGCCCTGGGATGCCCCCACATACACAACTTTCTCAGGGATGTCCCCTCACCAACCCTTCAGCGGGCACAGGGCACGGGTCACTCTTAGGGATATGCAGAGAGGCCAGGCTGAAACAGCCCGGCTGGCAGTCAGGCTCTGGCTGCAAAGCTATGCTGGCCTCAGCAGGCACCAAGCAACCTGGGCAAGAGGGATGCAGGCTGTGGAGCCAGCTGCACCCATGAGCTTGGGATGCTGCTATCCAGGGGCCCCAATGGACCATTGCCTTTGCACAATCTGTAGGCAAAGTGTGGTTGGCCAGAGGCATCTCCATCGTGTTTTTGTACTCAATAGCTACTCAATAGTTTTTGGGTACCCAAAATGTACTCAGTATTTTTTAAGTACCTAAAACCAGTGCCCAGAACCTCTGTGAAGTCCTGACACTGTGCAGGATGGTGAGGCTGTCCCACTGCTTCTGCACATGCTGGAGCAAGAGGTCTGGCCAGCAGCCCCAGCCCACCGCACTTCCAATTTCTTCTGCTGCTCCTTCCAGTGGAGCACCCTTAAGGGCATCAGCAGCAGAGAGAGCAGAAAGGGTGTGTCACAGCACCACTCCTTGGCCCTGGCTTCCCTGAGCTGCAGAAGGGGCACAGTTCTCTGTTCATCGTGGGCACAAGGAAAATTGGAACCTGGGCTACGTCCACATGGTGCTCCAGGCTGGTTCATACTCCCACCAAAGGAATGAACCCAGCTCCCCACCTTGCTCATCACTGCCACGAGGGAGTGGGGAACAGGATGGTCTTGGGTGGCACTGGGTCTGAAGGGTGCAGAACATCCCGAGGCAGGAGTGTCCTATGGCTGCTAATGACCCAATCTAGACCTCCAAATAACCTCTGCAGCCTGCCAGCATGCAGTGTGCATGTCACACGTGTCTGTTCGCCTCCCAGCAGCTCTGGGCTTACAGGAGCCTTGCCCAGCCCTCACTGGTACAATATTAATGTCCCACGGAGGCCCAGGGTTGCAGGCAGGGAGCTGGGTTTGTCTATGACAGCAGCTCCTACCCATTGCAGGGCCCCCAGCATCCTGCATCTGCTCTGGCCACAGTGAGCAGTGACAGTGCCCTGTCACTGGGTGCAGAGTCCATCACCTCTACACATAGCAGGGATATGCCTGGCTGGCCTGGCTCCTGCATGGGACATGGGACACAGGAGAATCACTCCTGCTCATGAACATCTCTGTGCTGATGAAGAGCAGCCCCCCAGGAGCTGCTCCAGCTGCAAGCAGCCTGGTCCTGGTCCCTGGTCCTGCTCAGGCAGACTGTGGGTCCACCAC
Organism: Hemiprocne comata; assembly: GCA_020745705.1. NCBI lineage: Eukaryota > Metazoa > Chordata > Aves > Apodiformes > Apodidae > Hemiprocne > Hemiprocne comata. The sequence continues at coordinate 17,148,634 of CM036591.1, forward strand.
TGCCCATGACATCGGCATTCCCAATGCCAGACTGTGTCTCTGCCACACAAAGCCCACTGGCATGTGGCGTCAGGTGGGACAGGAAACCTGGGCATGACAGGGAAGCCAGGGCTGGGTGTGCAGGGAGGCTGAAGGCTTCAACAATGTCTGTCCAACCATGGGGTGAGGGGGGGATTTGTACTGGAGGGGTGGATTTCTGCAGGTGGGAAGGGGCATTTACTGCCACAGCAGTAGGGCACAGGAAGGAATTACCTCGCAGTGGAGGTGGGGGAGATGCAGCATCCATCCCTGTATTAGACAGCATCTCCCGCAGGGCTCTGCCACTCCAAGGCACCGCTGGGACGCCCAGCCACCACACACTGCTTTTGCTGCTCCTGCCTCTGTCCCCATCGTGCCCGAGTCCCTCCTTCCTCTGCACCTCGGCTTTCCCCAGCCTTACACCGCCTACCCCTGCCCTGAGAGGGGGGGCAGCCTCCCGCAGCCCCCTGGGTGGGCTCCCAAGGCTGCCCGGGGCAAGCGGGCACGGGGCTGGCACAAGGCCCCGCAGGGCTGCGGGGGCGAGCGGGCGAGCGGGTGGTGGAGCCGGGCGATGCAGTCTAGGTGGTGCTATTTCCCTACTTTTGCACTGGACAGGTTTGGGATTTTCCTCTCCCTGTTTGCTGCCTTGATCGTCGTTTTCTCCTTTTTTTTTTTTTTTTTCTTCTTTTCCTTTTCTAAAAATACTTGACAGCGATTGAAAGGTCCCTTTAATCGAGGCCACAGAGCCCTTATTAAGGGCACGGGTCGGGGTGCTGGGCTGTGCCCGGCATAACGGCTTCATTAAATCCTGCGAAAACTAATATTTATGGAATCAAATTTATGGAGGCCGAGGCCGAACTTGTGGCCTTTAATGTGTGCCGAGAGCTCAAATCCAGCCGGCTCCAGGGAGGAGGGGGTGGGGACAGGGAAGGAGACCCCAGTGGGACAGGATGGGACAATGAGTGGTGACACTCCCCAGAGTCGGCAGCAACCTGGGCCAGGGAGGCACCAGTGGCCTGATGCTGGAGTGTTGGGGGCTGGGGTCCCTGCGGTGGCCTGGGGAGCATTGGCAGAGATCTTTTTCCCACTGATGTCTTCCCTCTCCTGCTGTTATCCATCCCCCAATCCATGCTCCTACAGCCCCATCTTTGGGAGCAGGGTGACTGGAGAAGGACCTGAGCCTGCAGCATGTCTTTATCCCCACCCACCAGGGTGCTCATCTGCCCCTTGGGCACAGAGCCACAGGGCTCCCTGGCGGGTACTAACTCTGCAGGGGGACAGGGTTCTTCAGCAATGCCCCTGCAGCACCCTGGGGCTGGAACAGGCACCCCTGAGCTATGGGAGAAGCACAGTCACAGCCAGGGTACCGCTGATAGCTGGGACAAGCCAGGGGTACAGGTGCTGGTTTGCACTACCCACTCCCTTGTAGAGCCCACCAGCCACTGGCACAGCCAGGATGGGAATATGTCATCCCCCATGTGATGTCCCCCCAGCCCTGATGGAGACAGATGAGCCAAATGCCCTCACTGGAGTGATAAACCCTCCTCCTGCAGGTCCCAGCTTGCACAGGGCACAGCATGAACCCCAAGACCCAGCAGGGAGCTGGGGGACCTGGCTTGGAACAGGGCAGCTCTGAGGCCAGAGGATGGAGCCCATGTGGGTGGAGCAGGGGACAACCTGGTGACGGAAGATACATGAACCAGCTGCTAAGCTGGTGCCCTGGTCCTATCCAGTGCATAGCAGGACCCTCCCTAGGGGCAAGTGCCCTGCAGGCAAACCCAAAGCTGTCAAGGTAAGAAGCTGGCAGATGGGGGAAGACAGATATGTAGCTACGGATGTCAACACAAGCTCCCCATCCCATGGCTTCCTCTTCTCACCACCCACCCTGCCCTGCATGCTGCTCCCTTGGAGAGGAAATACAAAAAGCAACCGGCTGCTCTCACTCTGGGACTGGCCAGCCATGGATCAGCAAAGGCCCTTTCATTCCCATTCCCCCATACAGGGGCTGCTCTGGATGTTTTTGTTACCCCCTTGCTGCCCAGGAGAGCAAGCAGTGTGACTGCAGCTGGCCCAGCCCTGAGGAGCAGCCATGGGTCCCTGCCCCAGGAGAGCAGCACTGCGGGCTGCAGCCTGCCCGCAGCAGTGCTGCCTGGCTCTCTGCCTGCTACTTTAGGAGCCAACTTGGGCAAAGGAGTGTGGTTCCAGCCCCAGAGGAAGCATGTGGAGACATTGGTTGGAAGAGGAAAGGAGGGATTAAAGGATGGATGGATGGATGGATGGATGGATGGATGGATGGATGGATGGATGGATGGATGGATAGGGTGTGGAGGGGCAGAGGTGATGCTTTGTGTCCAGGGTGCATCTGTAACATGCTCTGGGGCTACTCCCAGGACTGGGAGCTTTCACTATGGTAGTGGCTTGGTTGTCCCCTGCTCTTTGAAGGCCAGAGAATGGACTAACCCCCTATCACTTGCCTGCTAACCCTGGGGAAGCTGCCTGAATGTGGAGGGTGGCCCGTGGCACAGCCAGGCTGCCTTTGCCAACCTGCTACTACAAGGGCTCCTCCTGGCTTCAGGCACCAGCACATGGTGTTCACCTGGCACGGGACAAGGAGAACTTGGGCTCCAGGCTCTCCAGCACATTGTGCCCTCAGGATCTGGGGTTACCCTCTTGCACACCCCAACCCACATGCTGCTGCTCAGGATGAGGCACAGCATAGGCTGGGAGGTGCCATACTGCCCCACGGCAATGCCGTCATCTCCTCACTCTCCAAAGCCACTGCTAAGCCCCTAGAACAGTGGGATGGGCCTGAGGGGGACGCAGCAGCGCTGGGGGCTGCACTCCTGCCTGGACACTGCAGGCCCATGGGGGACAGAGCAGGACTAGAGGAAGCTCACCCAGACACAGCTCTTTATTGCAAACCCACATGAGAACAGCCAAACCCCATGACCCTGCTGGAGTCCCTGTTGTCCTGCACTCACCTGGCAGCATCCCTCCCACCCCCTCCAGGTCTGGCACTACCACCATCATGGGGCAGCCTGGGCAAGCTCTACACCAGGGAAGAGGCAGAAAAGACATTCCTGAGACTCCATTAAAAATGCTCCATCACCCCAGCTGGAGACACTTTTGGAGGGAACCATGTACAGGCCAGGGTCCACCGGAGATGCAGGCGGGGAGGCAGAGGATGAACAAGTGCTCTGCACTGCCTCTCTTTGATGCCAGAGGAGCAGAGACCCTTGGGGTGGGTGGCAGTGACCTTTCAGCTGAAGAGTCCCTTTGCCTTCTTCATCTTGGCCTTGGCTGCAGGCAGCCGGGGCTTCTGAGCTGGGGAAGAGACCGGCTGGAACCAAAGCGAAGGCAGTGTCAGTCCTCCCCAGGGTTCATGCAGGATGGGTGTGCATGTGCAAGCAGTGTCAGCCCCCACCCCCATGGTGGTGTGCAAACCACACACATGTGTGGGCTAGGAACTGAGCTGACACCCCTCCAGTCCATCCACGTTGAGATGCAAGAAGGGAGGTGCAGGTCCTGCCCTGCCATTGGTACGGAGAAGCTGTTTCTAGAACTGCACTCACCGTGGTTCCCTCGCTGGAAGACACTCTTTCATCTTCCTGGGATGGAGACAGCGGACAGGGGTGCCCTGTGGTTTCTGCAGTGGGTGCTGGGCTCTCAGTGTCCTCTGGTACCAGTACAAAGAGATGCAATTTGGGATGGAGAGGAGGGAGTAAAGGGCATTGCACAAACCCACACCAGGAATGGCACCTGGGTGGGGGAGCTCAATCCATGGCAGGGAAGCAAAGGGGGAGACTGTTTCATGGGGTGAGCTGCCCCAGGATCCCACTCCCCTTCCCCCAGGATGGGGGTTCAGCTGCAGGGAGGCCAGGTGCTTGAGGCCCTCCCCATCCCATGGCCACGGACCTCCTCACCTGAGTGCTGCCGTTTCCGAGCCTGTTTGGCCTCCTGCTGTGTCACTGCCACGTAGAGCTGCTGCAGAGCGGAGGTGAACATCTGTCCCTCTCCTGCACGGCAGACCTGGGGCAGGGTCTGCAGGAGAGAGCAGAGGCACCATCACCCTGCTGGTAAATCACCTGCCAGGAGCCAGTTCCTGCCAGGATGCCCTGTCACGGTTCTGCAATGGAGCAGAGAAGGGGCTGTGCATCCATCTGCCCATCGGGCTCCATCTGCTTCTCCCTAGGGACTGTGTCATGGCTTGCAGGGACACCCAGCTCTGGCGCTGCTCCCCAGGACGTCGCCGCTCCCCAGCCGCGCACACACACGCACACGCGCACACACACACGCGCACGCATGTGCACACCCTCGCACACCTGCTCTGGCCGGCGGGCTGCCTTCCCATTGAGAGGCAGACTGGTGAGGCTTGCGAGTCATTCATGAAATGCCGCAGATAAGATCGCACAGGAAGGGCTGCGGCTTCCCCGGCGGAGCAGCGGAGCAGCGCAGTGGCCATGGCTGGTCGATAAGGACAGTGAGCTTTGGGCAGGGGCAGAACTTCGGCACGAGGTGGGGATGAGGAGCCTCTTCCTGCCACGACTGCCTCCAGCAAATTCTGTGCGGGCAGCACAAGCTATCTCTGGTGGCCCCAGGGCAATTGACAGTGATGTGGCAGAGAGACAAGGGATGCCCACGTTTGCTCCCAGGCTGCCAGAGCAGCTCCCTCCTCCCTACAAACATTTTTTCTCCATCCTGACTTGATGCAAGGAAGCCCCCTTCTTCCTGCCTGTACCCACTGGCAGGCTGTGGGATACCACCCTCACCCTCTGGGCCACGTGGGGGAGGACCTTGGCTCACACGCCAGGGAGGCTGGCAGGCTGGGCAAGCACCATGCTCCACTGGGAACCTAACGGTGCACACAGCCAGAAAACAAACACTTGCAGGGACAGAGAAACACATATGTGCCCTGGAGGGGGTGGCTGTAGGGGATGCATGGGGCACAGCATGGGCGCATGTGTGCGGGTGAGTGTAGGTACGTGTTTGTGCACAGGGAACTGTGTGCACAGCTGTCTGTAGACGAGTGTGGCTCTGGGTGCATGTGTGGCTGGTTCTGTGGCTGTGTGTGTGTGTGTGTGTGTGTGTGTGTGTCAAAGGTCTGCACACTAATCTTTGCTTTGCTCCACACCCAGACAGCAGGAGAACAAAGTGTAATAGATAAAGCTGGATCCTCTCTGGGCCAGGGGAGAGAGGAGGGGATGGGGACACTCAGATCCACTCAAGGCCAGAGTCCAAAGCCTGACTCTGGCTTCCCAGTGGCAGAAAGGGCAGTTTAAGCCCCCCTTGCTGCTCCCTGTTGGATGGAGATGGAGGGCAGAGCTGATGCCAGGATGGGTTGGCTGGTGTCCAGAAAGATGTCTTCCTTGCAGGTCTCATCCCTCCTGCTGCAGCCACAGACATGAATGGCCCCTTAACTATAGGACACGTATGCCACCAGGGTCTGCTTTTTGGCCAGCTTCTATGAAGGACCTCCCGTGTCCCTGCCCACTGCTAAAGGAGGGAGTGATGCTCTGGTCCCAGAGCCCTGCCAGCATCACCAGGAGTGCTTGCCACTGGGCAAACACACATCCCAGTGCCTCCTTGCCTGGCCTTTGAGCCCTGAGCTACACTGGACCACCACTAGGTTTCAGGGAGCAGGAGGGATGCTGAGCACCCCAGACAGCCTGGGGATGCTCTTGCCTGAGATGTCTCAGCCCCATGGGGCCAGGGTTGCACCAGAGGTTGCATCCGAGGCCAGGAAAGTGACTGCACTTCAAAGGCAGGAGAGGGGCTGGCAACCAGTGGACGACACAGCCCAGATCAAAGGCACAAGCTGGAGTCGTAATTCAGAGAAAAGCAAACAGCAGCTCCCAGGAAAGCTGGGAACAGTGGTGCAGTGAGCAAAGTGTACTAGATAGCACCGCGCGGGTCAATGCCCTGGGAGGGTGGGAGAGTCCCCTACAGAGCCACCCAGCCCTGGGTGCCACTACCCCTTTGCCCACCCCCTCTCCCCACCACTGAGGGGTCCAGAGGGAGCACCAAGGCAGTGGGGCAGGCTGTGCACCCAGGTAAAGGGTGTTGCTCACCCCCCTCCACTCCAACACAGCTGGGACATAGGCTGCAGAGCAGGATGGCACCTGGGACATGTCCTGAGCCCCAGGGCTGCCCAGGCTGCTCTTCTTCCCAGCACTCAAGTGAGGATCCAGGCAAGGCAGCTGCTCTCACAGTGCCAGCTACCCAGAGCCAACACAAGCAGGCCTGTAGTGTCCCTGGGGACATGCCAATGCCGTGGAGTGCCCATCACACTTGTAACCATCTGGTGTCCCTGAGACCTGCACACATACACTTCTTGGGGTGGCACCCTGGGGACGTGCTGGGATGAGGGTGCCTAGTACCAACAGCTGGCCCCCCAGGGAGGGATGGGCATCTGAGGTGACACAGGGGGCTGTAGGTGCAGGGCACCAACTGCCCATGCCTCCAGGAAAGGCCCAGCTCTGGAAAGCCAGGGATGGAATTTGGGGGTCACTGGCCACCTCCTGCCACTGCCCTTCCCGGTGACTCGAGCCTGCAGGCTCGGAGCCATCAGCCGCTGGAGTTGGCCCGTGCTGGGATGGGAGGGCCGCGCTTCACAGCCCCGGAGGGAAATCGGTTTATAACCAGAGCTGGACGGTTTATAACCAGAGCTGGAAGCATTTCCTTGCAGAGCCGTGACTCAGCAGGGAGCAGAGCGTGCTGTGCCGGCCACCAGCCACCTGATGGCCCCGGAGGCTGAGAAGGACAAGGAGGTGACCCCTGAAGGGGCTGGGTGGGGGACAAGCTCTGGGTATCAGTGACTTTCCCCTCCCTTCTTGCCTCACTACCCCAGCACATCCACAAGCTGAGCCTCGCCACAGCCAACTTGTTGTCCCCAGTCTGACATCAGCCCTGGCCTCCAGTGACTTGTTTTTCCCTGATTACCCATCTCTGGGATAAACATGATGCCAGAGATCCAGGGAGAAGAGGCTCAAGCAGAGAGCTGGCACCCGGGGGAGTGCTGGCCAGGTTGCCCCACACGGCTGGCCAGGCACCGGACAGCAGTGCCTGGGTAGCTGGCACGGCTCACCCTGTATGTTATGACTACCTGGCCACAAGGCCAAGTGGGATGTCCCAGTATCAGCAGCAACTCAAGGCTGCGACATCGGCATGGGAGGCTCTGCAGCACAGCCTGAACTGCGATTAGCCCAGCCAGAGGGGCTGCCCAGCCAGAGGAGGCAGGCGCCTGACCTCATGCTGGGAGCAAGCTGTGCTCACTGGCAGCCCTGCTGCTGTGGGGGCAGCTCACGGGGAGCAGGACTGAAGCCTCGCTCGGTGCCCTCCATCCTGGAGGGCTCTGCAATGGGGCTGTACCCCAGCGTGGTGGGGTGGCAGGGGCAAGGGTGGACAAGGTACAGTACTCATCTTCCAGGCATCTTGACTTCACCCACCTCTGCCCTTCTGAAGAGGCAGTAAGAGATGGCTATTTGGATGTCCTCTTGACAGCATGAGCAAAAGGGGCATGTCACCCAGCCCGACACTGTGCCACTGATGCAGAAACATCACCTTTCCCTGGCCAGGGCCTGGGGAGGGGTTTGCAGGCAGGCTGAATAGTGCTGGGCCTCTGCACTGGTGCCAAGCACCAGAGTCTAAATCGGTCGTGCTCAAAGCTGGGGGCTGACCCTTTCATTATCACACCAGACGTTCAAAGTGGTTACCAACATTCCTCGCTACAAACCCTACATTCCTATTTTTTAATATATTTTTAACTGGAAAACAGAGCAAACGGGGCCTGTTTGGAAATTACAGCCTGGCTGCTGTGGCTTGTATGTCAGATCTGCCCACATTCCCGTGGCCAGCCTCAGCACATGCTCCACAGGGGCATACTTAATAATTCCTGCCACGGCCAGGCATGAAGGAGTGTGGGCTCGAGGGAGGGGGGAGTATGGCTTCCCTGGGCTCCCCCCCACCAGCCGAATCTGCAGAAGCAGCGTGGTGGAGCGGTAGCCTGGGAACAGTGCACTGGCTCCCCAGCCATGCACACAACTGCTGCTGCGCTGGCAAGGGCAAAGCCTGGAGATGCTGCAGCAGTCCATGGCGGGCACGGGAAGGGCTCCATGGCCAGGGCGCTCCTGTGCCTCATGGCCAGGTTGCCCTCGGCACTCTCTGCCCATGGTTATGCCAGTGCTGGTCATGCCGAGGAGGGATCCCCCCTGAGATCCAGGCAGATGAGCACCGATCCATGCTGCCACTCACCCAGCCTCTGCCAACAGTGCTGGACCAAGGGGTGCCACCGGCACCTGCCTATGGGAGGACAGATGTGAAGGGGGCTGAACTGCTCCCTCCTGGCTGGGGTCAAGGGCAGGCAAGGGGGAAGATCATCCTCCTGGGGTGGAGCAGGACACACCAGCCTGGCCTCCCACCCCAGCTCCCTGGTGGGGCAGTGACTCTCTCCCTCAGGGCAGAGCTTCCCCAAAGCACCCTGAGCTGCCCCCAGAACCCCAAGCTGCCCCACACTGACCGCTGATGCCATTTCCCAGCTCCTCCAGCCCTTGGACCTACTTACACACACACATCCCAGCTTGAAGCAGACGTTGGGGCACTGTGTACCCAGCTGCAGATGGCTAAGAGACCTGCCCTGAGCTCACACTGTCCCCATCACCCCCTGCCACACAAGTCCCTGGAGACACGCAGCAGCTAGGAGAGCTGTTGGTGCTGCCAGCCCGCCCGTGGAGCAGTCAGGGGCAGGATGGCCAGGGCTTCCAAGGCAGGGAGCCAGGCTGAGCACACCTGGCAGGAAGCGGCAGTGCCGGCAGGGGAAGGCAGCCAGAGAGCTGCCGAGAGGTGAAGGGGTCACCCCGGGGAAGAGCAGGCAGTGAGGCCGGGATGGCCGAGCATCCCTGCCCAACCCAGCCCAGCCCAGCACGGCACAGCACAGCCCGGCACTCCTCCCAGTGCTGCTCCAGCCCTGCTGTGGGCAATGTTTTCCTTTCCCCCTGACTTTCAGGGCCTTTCCAGTGAGCAAATGTCAGGCGCATAAAGAGCGGCACTGTGAGCGGAAGATGGAGCGAGAATGCCTGCCCGCGTCCCTCCATAAGTGCTGTCTCACACTTCATCAAGGCAGCCTTTGCAAGCCAGGCACCCGCTTAACAACCAGCAGTCTATGCTGGCCGGCGACCGCAGCAGCCCTGCCGCTCAATACCCTTTTCTTTTCTCCTTGTGCTGTTTTTGTGGCTTGGGTTACAGCTTTTCTTGCAGACACTGAGCGGAGGGGTGCGGCGGCAGCAGGGGCTCCGCATTGTGCCGTCACCACACTGGGGTGGATGCAGTTCCAACCCCCGTGTAGGGATGTTAGGGGGGTCCTGCCCCTGCCCTCCTCACCCACTGCAGCTTCCAGCTCCCAGGGATAAATCCAAGGAAAGGAAGGTTGGCAGCAGTGCAGAGGTAGGGCAGGAGGTTGCAGCATCTCCTCCCCAGCCATGCAAGGACCAGCCCAGCCAGAGCAGCCCGGGGCTTGGCAGAGGGCTGGTTGGGGGCAAGGGGCTTCAGCCCCAGTGGTCACAGTCACACCTGGAGAGAGGCCATTTCTCCAAGCTGCCCCACAGGCACCTCAGCTCTCCTGCTGCCCAAGCACTAACTGAAAATGAGTGGGGTTCAGCAGAGCAGCCCTTGCTATGAGCACCAGCCTTGACTCCCCAGACCCTGGAAGAGGCAGAGAATAGTTGCTCAGGGGGCTCCCCCAGCTCCATCCAGATCATGGGCACTTGTCCTCCCTTCCAGCAGGCCACGGAATAACAGCAGGAGAGCTCCCACGGCTGCCGGCACTAGGTGCCACTTTGGCAAGGGCTAGGCAAGGAGGATGCCCTGAATAGCATCATGTCTCAGCACGCCAGAACTTGTCAGGACTTGCCACTGGCTTCCAGGAAGGCAGAGCCACAAGCTGATGGCAGCTACAGACATAATTTCTGCCAGCTTGGCCCACCACTCACATGGGGTGCCTTCTTCAGGGACTAGAGCAGGCAAGAGAGGGCCTGGGCAAGCCCTGGGGCAGGAGGCCTAGTGGCCAAGATCCCCCCTGAGCCTAGCAGCCAGGCTGTTCCCAGGGGGACAGCTCAGTGACCCCTCTTCTCTGTATGGAAGGTGGGTGGTTCACACTGCGTTGTTATTGTAGGGTGGCTCAGCAAAGCTGGACACATCACCCAGGCTTATTATTGTAGGGTTCCTCCACAAAGTGTGCCAGCTCATGCAGGTTTATTATTGTCTGTCCAGGAGAGCTGGACACATCGCACTGGTTTGTTTTTGTAGGGTTGCTGAGGAAGGCCAGCCAGCTCATCCCATGGGGCTTGTTATTATTGCACAGGGCTCATGGGGGGCTGGCCAGGAAACTTCCTGCAAAGTGGGGTGATGGAAAGGGAGCCACACCTGGTGAATCACAAGGATGCTGCGTGGCGATAAGAAGCAGCAAAGGGTGGGATCCAATACCCCGGCTCCACCCGGTGAGGACAGGCCACTCATTCATGGGCACAAACACTGGCAGCTCCCCTGGGACCTGTGGGGCACCAGGGCTGGCAAAGTCAGCAGGAACATAGGTCAGGGCTGGGGCCTGGCAGAGCAGCTTGTAGAGCCCTTCAGAAGCTAAATCCGGGGGAGACAGGGGGGAACCCAGGGGGTTGCTGCAACCAGCATGTCCCTAAACCCGGCACACAAGGGATTAGGTGAGCTAACAGGGCCCAGTGCGGAAGCTGGGGCTGAGCCAGGTGGGATTAGGGGCTTTTGGGGGAATCTGGGTGCGTTCAAGACCGGGTTGAGCAGGAGGCAGCGGCCGCTCCACCCTGGTAGCTTTGCAGTTCCTCCCAAGCACAGGTGCAGTCAGAGGGGCGGCCCCTGGGGATACTGCCCCATCATCACCCGAAACTACAGCAGGAAGCATTGCTGTGTGGGGCAGGGGGGCATCAGCGCTTGCCCCCAGGCTGGCTCAGGCGGCTCCCCACGCACTGGGCCCCAGCAGGGTTGGGTCCAACATGCCCGAGCAGCCCTGGCACAGCCACTGAGTCACCACCATTTCCCCTTGCTCTGTGACAGCCTGTGTTTCCTAGTGCTGGCAGCCTGCCGGTGTCCTTGCAAGCAGTGCCCAGCTGTGATGGGTGCCCAGATAGCCCCTGGGCAGTGCCCAGCTATGCTGGGTGCCCAGGTGTCCCGCGGGCAGTGCCAGCTGTGTGGGGTGCCCAGGTGTCCTTGCAGGCAGTGCCCAGCTGCTCAGCGCAGATGTTGGTCTCTGGCCAGGCAACATGATTGAGTTTCAGACGAGCTCTCCGTGCGCAGCAGCAGCGGCAGGAGGCCAGGCTGCCCTGCGAGCACACAGCTTCTTCATTCATGGCAAAAAATAGCCCCCCGGGGTGTGGTCCAGCCTGGAAAAGCCCCCTCCAGCCCTGGCCAGCCCATGTTTATTCAGCACGGGGGAGACACACTGCCCTCCCCCTGCCCGCCGTCCCTGAGTGCCATGTCCCTGCCAGAGCAGCCGCTCTTGGACACAGTTCCCCAGGTCCCCCCCAGCCAAAACACACAGGCTGGGGGGGGGGAAGGCAAACCCCTAAAAAGCACTGCGTTTGTCTCCGGGAGGAGCAGCCCCCGGTGATGTCATAAGAGTTTGCAAGTGGCCACATGAAAGGGACTCGCTGCCCAGGAAATCCACAGGTCCATGCTCTGCCAGACAAGCCAGCAATTCTTCAGTGGGCTGGGAAGGAAACCTTGGGGAGCCTGAGCCAAGCCTGCCCTTGCCCTGGGGACAGAGCCTGCCTCCAGCCTCACTGCTCCCCAGGGTCCCCAACCCTGCTCCTCAGTCCCTCCTTATCCCGTCCTCAGCATCTGCAGTTCACAGCAGCCCAATCCCTGCCCCAAATTGGCACCTCTGGGTCCCACTCCTTGCCCTGCAGTCCCCAGAGCAACAAGCCTCTTCCCCTAGACTATCAGCATCCTAATCCCTGTTCTGCAGCCTCCAGAGTCCAGACGCCTGCCCCATAGATCCCAGATGCTCTCTCTCTGCTGGCCTGGGAGGCAGCACCCCCATTTCCATGGTGATCCATCAGGCTGGGAGCAGCAGGTGATTTAGGGCCAGGCAAGACTGTCACCAGACAATGGGGATGCAGCAGGGCAGAGGATTCTCATTCCTAAGGGATTATGCTGGGGACAGCTGGGAACACACAGGCACAGCCCCCCGCTCCCCTGCCCAAGAGCCAGCTAGGATCTTGTCCCGCTCCAGTGGGCACTGCAGACATGGGCTCTGAAACCAAATCCACTGCCCAGTGTGCCACCCTCCCCATTTCCCACAGGCACAGGACTCAGTGGCTGTAGCAATAAGGATGCTCTGCCTTCCTCCTCCTCCCTGCGAAGGACACAGACCTGGGCTCCCATCCAAGCCCAGAACCCCAGCTCTGCACCTCACTCTGCCCTGCCCGTTCCAGCCCCACCATGGATCCTGCATGGCATGGGAATTGGCAATGAAGATGCCTCCCCTGCCCTATCGCCAGCTGCAGCCCAGAAGGAGACAACTTGCAAGTGAAGATCACAGTGGTTTTGACTTCACGCCCCCAGTGCCTTCCATGCACCATTTCAGGAGGCTGCAACCATGCAGACAGTCCACCTGCAACTTGTCCACAGAGACACTCTCCTGCTTCACTTGCTCCATCTCCCTCTGCACGGGCACACAGTGACAAGACCCCTCCACACCCCTAAAGGTGGCTGGGGACTAGTGCATTCCCCAGGCTGGTGCCACAGCACATGGCGTCACTGGCTGGGAAATCCTCCGTGGAGCAATGGGCATGGGTGTCTTCATAGCATGGTGCTGGGGCAGAGGTCTCTTTGGGGTGCCAAAAGTTCCTGTGACTGAGACCCCACTATCCTCAGCAGACAGAGGCTCTTTGCAGAAGGACTGGCTCCAAGCAGACCACAGAATGGGCCATCTAGGATGTGGGGCAGCATCTCTGACAGCACCAGGCTCACGGAGAGGACAGGGCCAGCAGAGGGGAGACCAGAGGCCCCGGGGACAGCACAAGGCTTGCAGCAGGGCTGTTCCCTCTCTCCAACAGGACCTGGATGGGATGTTTGCTCCCACTGTCTGTCTCAGCAAAGAGAGGGGACTCAGTCTCTGGGACTGTCAACCTTTCATCAGAGCTAAAAATGCACTCTCAGAAGGAAAACAAAATAAAAACACAAAACAAAACAGAGAGGTGAAAAATTCCTTGACATTTCTCTCCTGAGAGTCCCCAGGGCCAGCAGAGAGGCGAGAGCCCCCGGAGTTTGTCAAGCAAACACTTTCACACCCTTGGCCGCACTCGGCACGCTGCCGCTGGAATGCCAAATATATATTTAAGCTGTGCTCATCAAAGGAGTCTGTTTGGAGTCGGTCTCGGGTAACGTGCATGTGGGTTTGGCCCAGAGCAAAAACCAGAGTCGCTGAGAACATTTCTTGGGGATGGGAGACAGTTCAGGCACACACACACACACACACACAGGCGCGCGCGGGTGAGATAAATGACAACCTTCAAGGTCGTGTGGCTGTAAGGTCGCAGGCTGGGCACGAGATACCTGCCCGCTGCAGCACTCACCCTTATCAGCTCCTGTCGCACCATGGGGTGGGGATGTTTAGGCTGGAGGGAGGCCAGCAGCCATTATGCATTCCAGTGCACTATAAACTTTGTCAAAGCTAAATGAGCTCAGCCAACAAAGCTGGGGTCCAGGGAGACGAGCAGGAAGTGACACTCTGGGAGAGGACAGGCTTGCAGGGCTGGCCGTGGCTGTGCACCCTGTGAGGAGGTGATTAGTATCCTTAGCCTGGGCACAGCACTGTGCAATAGGGAGGTGCAAATACCGTGCTCCTGCAAGCCCAAGGTTGGTGTTTGCCAGGGTGGCATGGCATCCCTAGCCACTGCACGGATCCTGCTCTGCCTGGCACTGGCTGCACCAGGCAGCCACCCGCAGCCCTCCTGCAGGGCATTGCTGCTCATCTGCTACCAAACCACTCCCAGCCCCATACTTTGAGGAGCCAAGAGCAGGGGGCTGCTGACTGCATCTGCCTCACAGCTCCTCCTCCCAGCCATGGCTTTGTTGTCTGGGCACAGCAAGGAGCATTTTGGGAGAGGGGCTGCAGGCAGCAAAGGGGAGAGCCTTTCTGCATGGACAACTCCTGTTCCTCAGCTCTCTCCCTTAGGAGCATCCCCTCAGCTTGCTGCAGACAGCCCAAGGACTTATGCCCATCTCACAGACCACTTTACAGCTGGAGAGATGAGCATTTCTCCCATTTCTGCCTTTCTCCTCTTCTGCATGGGGTTTGCTGCCAGCCATGGCAGTGCTGTGGTGTTTGCAAGGCCCTGGTGCTGGCTGCAGAACCGAGATGCTCCTGCCCCATCTCTGGAGGCAGGACTGGAAGCTGTCACACATAGGCTGGAGGGCAGGGCAGGAGCTCCATCTCCAGAGATGATGGGCTGGGCTTTCCCAGATCTGTCATTGCTCCAGTCAGGCATAAAGAGGTTTTAGCCTAAATCTTGTACCTAATCCCAGCTGACAGAGCTGCAGGTCAGGGTCTGGCCAGGGGCTGGAGCTGGCCAGGGCAGGACAGATTGTTGCCACAAGCAAATAGAGGAGGCCGGCGCTGTGAAATCGGGCATTACGCGCCTGTCGCCAGCGGCAGGACCAGCCTGTCAGGCTGCCAGGGAGCAGCTCTTGTTACAGCACGGGTTATCCCAGCACCACTGGGGCCTGACCCTGCACAGCCGTGTCCCCCAAGCCGGGTTCATCTCCAGGTGAGGGGAGGGATTGCTGGGCCATGGGTTGGGTTTCAGGCACCTGCTGCTAATAAAACACTTTGTCAGGGCACCTTCGCCCTCTCAGCCCTTGGAGAGAGGGATGGGGTCCCTGTGGTGCTGCCTGGGTGGGGCACAGAGGGCTGAGAGAGTTGGGAGCCATGGCCCTGACCCTGTCGGGGTAAGCAGACCTCCCTTTGCCACTGCAGCCTCATCGATCCCTGTCTTGCCAGGTTTGGCTGCTGCAGCCTGAGTCTCTACTAATTTTCCAGGGCAACGAGTGGAAAGCCTGTGTCTCAGCCTGTGTCAAGACCACGATGCCCCAAGCTTGCCACTCCCCTGTGGGCAAAGAGGAGCAAAGACCTCCCCAGCTCTGGCAATTGCTGCTTTTTCCAGCCCCCTGCCCACTCATCATACTGCTCTTTCCATTCAGGCTTGCCTTGCTCCAATGGGTTCACCCACCCCTTGCCATCTCCAGACAGTAAAACCATGCCCTTTGGCTAAATACAGGGTTTTTTTTAAAGCCTCACCATTTTCATCCCTATTTTTCTAGACATTTTCTTCCATGCAGCACTATCTGTCATCAGCAGCACTGGAAAACAAGGTACCCAGGGCACCTGCCTTCAGCTGTCCTGTGCTCATGTCAAACCTCATCTGTTTGCAGTTACTCTCTCCTCACCCACCCTCACCTTCCAGTCCAAAACTTGGTTTATCTTTAACCTTATCCAAAATAACATGCTCAAATATATTGTCTCCTGTATGATTCCAGGCTACAAAATCCTCCTTCATAACTTAAACCCCTGCCATCCCCATGGCCCTGCTCTTTGCCAGCCTTAAAGACATCAGAGGTCTCAGCAAGCTGGACCTTGCTGGCTCCTGCCCCTGCACCCCCTTCATGGACCTCAGATTTTGATGGGGCTTCTGGTTGGGTGGCCAATTCCCAGTGCTACTGGAGCACTCACTGTGCAGGACCTTCCCAGCCAGGTCTTGCTGCAGCCTTGGGGGACTGGGGAACCCTTAGAAGCTCCCCCCTGCGGTGCCTGAGCTGCTCTCATCTCAAAATGAGCCTGTCACTGCCAGACACAACAGTGATACTTGAGGAGCTGTTTCTTCTCTCCCCAGCAATCCAAGCTCTTCCAGCAGCCCCAAAATAGGGGGAGCAGGTCCCCCTCAATTCCCTGCCTTCAGGACCTGAGGCTGGGAGAGAATTTCTCCAAACACCTGGAAATTCAAAAGGCAGCTCTCAAAGTAGATCTTAGAGCCGAGGCGAGGACTGGGCTGCTCCTCGCCCGGCCCGGGCTGGATCCTGGAGCTGGTACCCACAGCCCGCAGCCTCCTGCCAGGCTGCACATCTGTGGCCTCCGCCTGCGCAGGAGAACAGGAATCAATTATAGGGCTGGCAAAGGCAGGGCTGCTCCAGGGCTCCCGAGCAGCACCCGTGCCAGCAGCCGCAGAGCACGTGGCACGGCACCGGAGCAGCCCGCCCGCAGCCCCACACCCGGGCTGGGCACAGATGTGCCACTGGCTCATGGGGAAGAGGCAGGGGAACCACTTGAAAGTCATGGCATGAAACTGCTGGTAAACCAGGGCCGCTCCTCTGCTCCTCTGCCTCTGCACGCTATTTATAGTGCTCTGGGTGCCCACCCCAGGGGAGATCAACCCTTGGGGTGCAGAGTTCTGCCAAGCTGGCTCTCTTCTCTGGTCTGCAGCTCTCTGGACCCCCACCAGGGTCTTTGAAAGGTTTCAGATGGCTCAGATTCTTCAGGGTGGGCTGTCCCAGCTGGGTCTAGGATCCAGCCAGCCACAGGGGCATGGCCACTTCAGCCTGTCCACCCTTGGACAACCAGCACATACAGCAGGAACATATAGACAAGCACATATAGACCACATCAGTCTGAAGACAAGGAGAGACCCAGTCAAGCCATGGTCACTCCTTGGAGACCCACCATCAATAACCCCAGGTGGCTGTGGCCAGGATGGGGAGAGATGTCCCTGCTCTCTCCAGCTGCAAAAGGAGGGTTGAGTGGAAAGGCTGTGTGGAGGTTCCCCTCAAGCTTTTAGGCTGGTTTCATTGTTGCATGGGAGGATGTCAGGCCTTGGCCCTGTGTCCCAGCACCCAGCAGCTCCTGGGCTTTTGCAAGGGCCTCTTAAATCACCACAGGAAGAGGAAAGATGAGCTCGCACTGTTGAAATGTGATTCACCAGTGCAACCCACAGCTCATGGGGGCTGCTGCAGGGCTTCAGGAAAGGTGGGCAGCAGGGAAGAGCAGCAGTGCTATGCCCTCGGCATCTTCCAAAGTGCAGGCCCCACATCCTCTCCTCCCGCCAAACAGCTCTGCCACCTGCAGCATGGCAAGGGTAAGTAAGCCATGGGGAGGGGTGCCAGCACCCCCTGTGATGTGGCTGAGGGTTCACAAAGCCACCACAAAGCAGGGGACAAGGCAGATCCCTCCGATGTTCTCTGCAGCATGGACACTTGCCATGTGCATGTCCAGCACACACAGAGGATTGTGAGGCAGAACAGCCACCACTATGGTGGTGGCAGCTGGGGATGAGCCAGGTGAATGAGCACCAGGTCACACCATGACAACCAGGACAGGGAGCCAGGTGCCTGGAGGAGCAAACATGGCCATTGTCCCATGCCTCCTCACCCCCCCAAGCAGAGTTGTGGGGGCTCCTGGCATCTCCCAAGGGCTCTGGCATGAGGATGCTGCCTGTGCAGCCCAGACTTGTGGTGATACAGGGCAGGGGGATAGGACCACACCAATTGGAAGCAGGTGGTTGCTGCTAGAGCTCCCCCAGCCAGCAGCTGAGGAGGAGCTAAATTTATTCCACCAATACGTGGGCAGCAGGGGGGACCAAGGGGTTCCTCCAGCCCATCTGCCCCATGCACAGCACACGTCACACTGCCCTCCTCAGCACTGGTGTGGCCGATCCTGCCCCAACACCAGTGACGGGAACAGCGCCCTCCTGGACCATCTCTTTAGCACACACGTGTCCTGATGACTGGCCCCGAGTGGACCCAAGTCCTTCCTCCCCAAACCACAGAGGCAAAAGTTTCCAAATTAAAAACCTAAAACTGGCAACAAGGTGCCCATGGCAGGAACCTTTTAAACTGGCCATTAAAGTTTATAAGTTAGACGGGCACCAGGAGTGAACGGTGGAGCTGCAGGAAAACAGCCGCCCCTCCTCGGGCAGCCTAACCACGGCTGTCCCCAAAGCCACAGGGCTGACGTCACAGCATGACTTCACCTCCATCACCCACTGCCTGGCCGGCCCCAGTCCCATGTTTACCCCTGCCGGTCCCCGCTGCTGTCCCTCTCAGCCCGCTTTTCCCTTTGAGGTCGGTCGGCAGCCCTGGGGCCTGGCGAGGAAGAGGAAAAGAGCAGAGAGAAGGAAACCAAACCTCAGCACCCACAAGGCAGGCTGCAAAACATGGAGCCTTGGCGGCTGTGCTGCAGGGATGGTGGGCTCCATCCCAGCTTCCCACCTTTCCCTAGCCATGTCCCCCCTTTCCTTCCTCCAGGCTACCTGCCCCCAGGGTGGGAGACTGAGAAAAAAACTCTGTCAGTCAAGGCTGTTCCCACTGTTACTCTCCTGTTTTCCCACAGACAACACACACTCTGTGCTCTCAGCAAGATTGGCTGGGGGAGCATATCGGACCCAGCCTGGTGTCCTGTCCTGTAGCATGACACTGGGATGCACCACAGGTACCCAAGAGGACCCAGTCTCTGTCCCAAGGGGTGAGATGCTATGGGGTGGGTGAGATGCACAGCCTGTACCCAAGCCCAGCTAGGGTGAAGCAGAGCACAGGGTTTCAGCTACAAGAGCTTTGGGACTTACAGAAACAGAAGCTTCGGGTCCCTGGGCACAGTCCCAGGGAACAGAGTTCCCCTCCCCCCTGCCAGTGTAGAGGCACTTTGGCTCTAGACCTCTCAAAGAGGAGCCAGCAGCTTCAGTGAGGTGTTGCAGGTGTGTGTTAACAGGATTGCTTTGCACAGAGGGGTTGGAAGGCAGACAGGGAGGATGAAACCCTTCAGGCAGTGATACTGGGGCTGTTTCCAGAGTGGCTGTGCACAGGGGTGGTCAGGAGCGAGAGCACAGCCCTCTGAGCCATGTGCAAAGCCAGCGCTGCACACTGGCACCAGCGTGAATGATGCACTCAGCTCAGAGGTGCACGTTGCCAGAACATGGGTGAGAGCCACAAAACCCACACAGGTTCAGGAGGTGCAAGGCCGGGGATGGCGTGGCGTGGCCACAAAGCTGCCTGCAGCAAGCCCAGGGCACCAGTCAGAACAGGCTGGGAAAGCCACTGTCCCCATCAGTGGCTGTTTGGAGCCGCACAGGGCACATTTTGCCTGCTGTCACCTCCTGGAGAGGTCTGTGGGTTGCATTTATAGCCTCAGCCACAGACCCTGGTCCTTGTCTTCTGGACCACGCAGTGCTGTCCATGCATCCGGAGCATCTCCAGGCATGGGGAGCTGTGCTGACCCCCTCTGCGCCCTGGTGAGCTGATGCACACACACGAGCATCGATCGATGGGGGAGCGCACACATGCACACACACACAAACAGGGCAGCTTCTGCAAACAACTGCTTGTTAAGTTAAAATTAAACTCTGCACAAATATTGACCTTTGGAGGGGACACAAACTCTGCCGAGATATTTACCAGCTTTATAAATGGGCCTGACCACAGTGCCCTATACGCTGAGCTGCAGGAGATGAGGGCTGTGGAGGTGCCGAAAGAAGGAGCATCTCCCCGCTCTGAATGGGACTTTGCCAGACAATGTCACTGTGGTCCCCAGCTGCCCTCCACCCTCCCTGAAGTCCCCACTCCAGCCTGAAGAAGGATGGATGGTGGTCATGAGGATGAGATGGATCCACTTTTCCACCCAGCCCATGGCAGCCAAGAGCTCTCGGACAGCCCTGGAGTCTGCAGAGGAAGATCTTGTCCTCTCTGGGCTTGGGAAACTGGTCCAGCAGAGCAGTCCTGAGGCTGCCCCTCAACTTCCACCCTCTCCAATCCTCTACACGACCAAAGCTTCATTGTCTGGCAGGGTAACCCACTGCTGAGCCTTAGGTGCCAGTGCTTGGGAGGACTGCTCTGACCCAGGGTCTGTCTCCCCTCTGCAGAGCAGCCAGTACCTCCATCCGGGAAGGTTTTAGGAGCTGAAGAAACACCAGTAGCCTGAAGTTAAGTGGGCAAAATGCACCCAGTGACAGAAACTATACGAGAAAAGGCTCAGCACTGCTCTGTGGTGGTAAGTTACCCCTCATGAACCCACCAGAGCTCTTAGAAGGGACCAGCAGGCCCAGCTGAGCATGCTGAGGGATGCAGTGAGACTGGGCAAGGTGTTTCCCCAAGTATGGCTAAATCAGCTTGGCTATTATGGGAGAAGAGGCAAGCTCTTCTCACAGCCTATGCCTAGGGTAAAGCACAGGAGGAAAGTTGGAGTAAAGGGTGACTTTTGCAGGCAGAGTGTAGAAATGGGCTTCCACAGGAGGCAACACCATCTCCCAATGAAATTCAGTTCTTTAGAGCAGTTGGAAAAGCTGCTGAGTGCAAGACATTGCTATTGAATAGCCAGGCAATGAAGGAACCATGAAACCAGTGCTGATAAATGCAGCACAAAGGACTTGGGGAACAACCCCAGCTAGATGGTCAGGGTGCAGGGGAGACATCTCTCTATTAATGCAAGGGGAACACACCAGCCTGGGGCTCAGGAAGAGGCCAGTGTGCCTGGGACTGTCACTGCCCCCCCAACACTTGGCCAAAGAAGATGACAGGGCAGTGGCACAGGGTATGGCTGAGCATGCACCAGTGGGCAGTGGTGCTCGGTATGCAAAAGGGATGATGGAGGATGGATTTAGGAGACAGTCCTCAGGAGATGAAGATGCAAACCCAAGGCTATGCATAAGCAGGAGAGGGGTGTAAAGAGGGTGTGCAGGCAGCAGGCACAACACCTGCACCAAGAGCAGTGCATGCACTGGCTGGGTAGCGGGAGGAAGGCTTGTGCCCCTGCCAGCTGCCCAGTCCCTGGCCCCAGGGATGCAGGGAGGAGAGCACGACACATACAGCAGGGGATGCCCAAGTTCCAGCTCTTGGAAATACTGAATAGAGTCTTATTCAGGCTGATGTAAAACACTGTTAAAACACACAAAAATCCTTTGAGTAATGGGTGAGCGGGAAAGAGGCATCTATAATTAACAGTAACTGTTCGAGACGGTCGCTGCCCAGAGACGTGTACTGTGCAAAACCACTTGAAAAGGACTCGTCTGAAAGGCGAAGCCTGGGGTTTTTCAAGAAGCCTGTCATGTAACGATCCTGGCCCTTCCAAAATAATTCTGCCATATTAAAAAAACCCAAAAACCTCAGCTTAATCGCCCTGCAGCACTGGGACTGGAGAGCTCTGAGAAGAGAGGAAGGGAAGCACAACCGGCTTCCAATTAGAGCCTCGTTAGGAAAGAAAGCTGGGGAGCTATTAGAGAGTGGCCCAGGAGTGAGCTGAACTGAGCTGAGCCAGCTGCCTGGAGACCCACTGAAGGAGGGGTATCCTCACCAGCCCTGCTCCTTTTTCCCCCTCAATGGGTGCTCTGGGATCCCAAAGGTGGCATGGTCCACCTGTGGACACGTGGCCTGAGCAGATCACAGAATCACAGAATCCTAGGGGTTGGAAGGGACTTCAAAAGATCATCTAGTCCAATCCCCCTGCCAGATGCAGAAGAGGCTGCTGAAGTTGCATGTCTAAAAGCCCCCTGGGAAACCCTACACAGGGCAGGGTTTGGGGATGTTCATGGAACTGTGCAGGGAGTGCTGGGGATAGGAGAAAATGGAATTGGGGCTAGAAGAATGCTGCAGCTGGAGAGGGTCAGTGGGTCTGTGGGCTTCACTGCCTCCCCCCACCCTTCGAGGCACAGAGTTGGGGCCAGAGACTACCCCAGCTTGTTTGTCCCAAACCAAGCGACACCAGGATGGGGCTCTCAGCTCTGCCAAGCCCTGGGTTGCAGGTGTGGGAGGATAAGACAGTTGCACTGTGAACGCGTCCATCCTCCTGCTCTGCACACACACCTTGCCACCTTCCCTAGCATTTTGTATCCCTGTCACTTCCCATGCAGACCAGTGTCTCCCAGTGCCTGGTGTGCCTACAGCCCAAGCATGGCTCATGCAGTGGCTACAGCCAGTCATTGAAACACCAGAGCGTGGCCAGGTTGGCGTGAGTGCCAGGGCATCATTGCTTGCAGCAGAGCTTCAGCCACAGCTTCCACCCCAGACCATGTGCTTCATCAGCTTTGGCTTTAATTGTGCCTGCCAGCCCTGCCTGCCCAGGCCAGGACACTGGGCACTCACTCTCTGCCTGCAGCCTGACTCCAGAGCTGGCCAGGCAGGAGGCATGCTGCCCAGAGCAGCCTCCCCTTCCCATCCCACAGCCTGGGACCCATCCAACACAAAGTTAATTTCTAACCATGGGTAACCACCAGTGCCCAAGCTGGGATGATTTATCCCCTATCTGCCTGGATCGGATTTATGAGCCACACATCCCCTAGGCTGCGATAAAGGCCATGTCTGTGCTCCTCCATCCCCCCCTTCCCATAGCCCCTCTGTGCAGACTTTCTGCCCCCCCCGACCCCGCCCCAACCCCCCCCCCATTTACAAGCCTTCCCTCAGCGCGGAAACCTGACAGCCCACAGAAGAACAGTAAACAGCACAGAAAATAGCACACGCTGGAGGCCAAGGAGAGACACGCCGACCAGGGAAGCCACAAATGGTTCCTGCTTTCGGGACCTGTTCAAGAAAACAGAGTGGGACGTACCCTGGGCTCCCACCAGCCTTCTGAAGGGGAGAGGGGAGCTGCTATTAATAGCCAAGCCAGGGTGCTGTATGCATGCAGGGTTGGGCTGGATGATGCCACACTGGGGATGGCTGAGCAGTGATGAGCAGTCCCTGTGGCATCAGCCAGAGGCAGTACTGGCTGGGAGCTGGCAGTTCCCCTGCAAATGGGAATTCACAAACAGGGTGGAAAATTCCTTGGTGCATTGGTGCAGAGGGAGGTTGGGAGAACCAGGAACTCAAAACAGGGTCAGGTGCTGCAACATTTGCCCCTGTCATGCAGCACTGGGCAGGGGGTGCTCATCTCTGCACACACTCACCCTGGTCCATGCTACCCTGCAGATGGGGCTCAGCAGCCCAGCACCTGGGCACACTGTCATGCCCTAGATTTGCACTTCAGGCTGCTCCAGGGTCTGACCACGGTGGTGATGAAGGCATGTGTCACCTGGCTCCTTTTTAAACAAGGTCTGAGGCTTTGCCCCCTGTGCAGGGAAGCCAAGCAGCCACTGAGCAGCGCTAGGCATTACTGCAGTGCCAGCAGCCTCTGCAGCGTGCCAAAATGTGCAGATAGCTGGATGCACCTGGATCCATTTTCTGTCCCTCTGCCAGCCAGAGGCCACTTTGCCAGAGCTTGGATGCTCTGCATACACTGCAGCATCCAAAATGCTCCAGAGCCTTGTGCGTCAGTGCCACTGACCCACCAGCCAGGATGGCATCACCCCTTGCACCACCACCTCTGCCAGAGGTGCAGCCCAACAGGTGGGCAAACGGGCCAGATCTTGGCAACCTGGCCATACAGATCGTGGTCCTGAGCTGCACCAAGCAGCCCAGCCCCAAGTAGCCCCTCCAGCAGTGAAGGGGGCAAGAGGCAGCAGTGACAGCCCTGGGGTTCAATGGATGAAGCTGCAAGAAGCACGATGGATGAGGCTGCGAGAAGCATCCTGGCTCTCAGGGCAGGCACCACCAGCCCCTCGCCATCCCCCAGCCCTCTGCAGCACTGATAGTGGCAGCCCCAGCAAGGGAGAGAAGAGAGCCTTGTTCTGGGGCCAAGACTAAGGCGATTCAGTGTTCTGCTCCCTTGAGGTTTCTCGGGTGAAACCTGGCTCTGTAATGGCTGTGTCTGTAAAACGTATGGAAATGCCCATAAAACCTGTATCAAATGCTATATGGATATATATGGATATATGGAGAGAACTATGAAATTAGGAGCACGCGGGGAATTGGGGCAGGACGGCTCCCTCTGAGCTGTAAAAACACACAAGTGAAAGGCAGGGGAGGCAGCAGTGCCGGGAGCTGCGCAGACAGGCCGGCACGGCCAGAAGCCAGGGGAAGGGCACCCTGGCTCCATGCTGCATGGCTCTGTGGAGACATGCACCCACAGAAAGCCTCGGGGATGGAGGGACTTCTCCATGGGACTGCATGGGACAGACCCTGTGCAGGGCTAGGGAATCCTTACCAGGGCTCCCCAGCAGCCTGAACCCTCACTGTGGGCAGGGGCAGGGTGGCCTGGCTGTGGGAAGACCCCAGAGGTACCCCTGAACCAGAGGTAGATTGAGGATGAACTGCCAAAGTGATGAGCTGGAGGCTGGAGAGAGGAGATGCACAAAGATACGTGCTGTGGATGACAGCAGACCACTGCAATATCAATGTCTGAGAGGCACTGGGAGCCTAAAGCGAGGGATGGGAGGACAGAGGAGAGGTACAGGGGCAGTGGGAAAACAACCAGTGATCCCAGGTGGAAAAAAAACCTGGCACCATCTCAGCACAGTCGAGCATCTGATAGCAGCCCCAGAGATGTGGCAACCTGTATGTCCCTTTGGGGGGGAAAGCCCTGTCCCCAAGGGCAAGTACAAAGACAGCATGGCACCAACTAGAGCACACGACTTCTGTTTTTCCTCCAAGAGCACACCCTAAATGCAAAGTACATGTGCAGCCCCGAACACACAGCACTCCTGAGACAGGCCCGCAGCACAAGGAGCTGTCAGGGTGTCTCTACTTGCCTGCTGGCCTTCATGCCCTGCTCTGCCCGGGCAGTGATGCAAGGACATGGACAAAGGGACGTGCTGAGCAGTAAGCAGAGCCTTACTGCCATCAGCATCCCACCATATATACCTGCCGTGAGCCAGCAGAGCCCCTGTGATTCCACACAGCAGACTCACCTTTTCCTACAAACCCATCACTCTGAGAGCTGAGGCACCAGGAAAATCTCTAGTATCAACAGGTTTTGCAGCAGAATCATAAACAAATACACAAATAGAGGGCACTTGCCAAGGAGTAAACAATAAATGATGAGAGGAGGTGAGCCATGGCAGTTTGCTGTCACCACTGATGCTGTTTCTCCCTGCACAGCACTGGACAGCACTCAGTTGGCTCCAGCCCTTTTGCCTTATCCCAGCAGGGGCCGGGGAGCTAGGATCCAACACCAAGCCTTTGCTGCTCCCACAAAAACCTTTCATCTTCTTGTAGCCTTCCTAGAGGAGAAAACAGGCCCAGAACCTGCAAATCTGGGGTCTAACCCCACTCATCTGCCCTGATCCCTTTGCCCTGTGAGCGGTGAGCATGGAGTGACCCATGCAGCAGGGAAACCCAGGGCAGGAGCCAGCTCCAGGCAGATCCCTGCTCCTAACCCACATGTAGCTGACACTGTGGCAATGGGGGAAAGCTCCTTGGCTGCTCCATCTGCCATCCCCGTGGCATGACATTCCCTACGTGGCTTCTCACTGTGCCACTAAACAGGACAAAAGCACAATGCTGGTACCAGCTGCACTGCCCAGGACCATCCCGGTCACAGAGGCTGCAGCCAGGGCCGTGCAGAAGTGCAGTGCCATGGCTGTGGAGAGACAGTGCCTGGGCTGTAGATATGCAGTGCTGAGAGGCAGAAATGCAGTGCCAGGGCTGCGGAGATGCCATGCCGGGATTGCAGCAATGCAGTGCCCGGGATGCAGAGAGGCAGTGCCATCAGGTGGCTGCTGGCCGGGGACAGGGCGCCATCTGCTGCGTCCCTGTCACAAGCCAGGGCATGGCATGTCCCCAGACACACCATACACAGCCTGCTCAGCTCAACCCTGTCCCCTTCTATTTGCGGGTGTGACAGCCAGGAGAGGCCCCAGCTCGGCACAGTGCAAGGTTTGGTACTTCTGGGGTGCAAGAGCAGCCCACAGCATTGGGGAGGAGGGGAGGGGGGTGACAGCACTGAGTTGTCCCGGGGGCCTGTGTGGATGGCTCAGAGAGCCTCGGCTACCTGCCCGTGGCTCTGGCAGCCAGGGCACCTATTTTCTGCAAGTGTGGTGGTTATGAGGATGCAAATGCCTCCAGGGCTCCAAGGCTCTAGCGCTGGGGCTTGGGGGGGGAGTTAGGGTTGTCCTACAAAATAAATCTGGGAAGCAGGGCAGTTAGGTGGCTGTTCAGGAGGACACTGGCACCAGAAACAGTCAGAGAGGGACAAAGAAGTGGCGAGGGATGGAAGGGATGGGATGGAGTGTTACAGGGGACAGGAGAGGTCCTCCTGACACTCTGATCTGCATCACCAGGCTCAGACCCTGCCAACGGCCTCCAGAGGCACTGGAGAGCTTTTGCAGGACAGGTTTAGGGGGTGTCCCACCAAAGCAGGGTGCCAGGCAGGGACAAGGCTGCAGGGACTGGAGATAGAGCCAGGATGCAGAGCAGAGCAGGGACACAGGAGGGTCCTTGTTCCTGGGCACTACCCACGGGTCTGCCCAGCTCTGAGCTCAACAGGGTGACCACAAAACAGGGCGGCACCCAGGGAGAGCCAGTCCCCAAATCCCCATGGCAGAAGCAACCCACAGATCGGCCATGCCAGCACCCAGGCCCATCACTGCCGGCACCACATGCTCAGCCCCAGCTGGTGACATGGTGCCACCTTCCTGGGCACCATGCTGCCAAGCAGGTGAAAATCAACAGGCAATAGCCACACAGTGGAGGGACGCAACATGAATATGGATGAGACCCAGTGGCCTCATGAGTATTAACACCCATTGTGGCCTCATCAACATGGCTCAAAAAACATCAACATGGCTCAAAGATCTAATATTACTCTTGGCCATGTAAACACAGTGATATCCTCATGTCAACCCTGACTGCCCTCTGCCAGGACCGTGCCAGATATGCCAAGCTGGCAAAGACAGAGTGGCATGGCTAGACTCAGTCCATGCCCCAGGGTGTGTGCCCCAGCACTCTGGGGCAGTGGGACAGAGACTCAGGGAGGAAGAGCCAAGTGGGCAGAGCCAACTGCTCTGTGACTGTGGCACCTGTGCCATGCCAGGCACATGTGACCATTGCACTCCAGGAGCCAGCCCAGGGATGTTGCCTGGGTTGCACAGCTGCTTGCACAAACTGTGGCTAGGGAAAATTGCACTGATCAGCTCCAGGCCCTCTGGGCAAGGGGTAGCCCAGGCTGGCAGGGCCCACGTGTGCCAGTTATGCCTTGAAAACCACTGTTGATGAAGATTACAGAGCCAGAGGGAGTATTCTGCAGGGAGATGCCTGAGCATCCTTCCAGCCATGAAACCAGCAAGCACAAGGGGAGGGGAGGGCAAGCAGGGCTTTGGGAAGGCATGGGGATAGCAAGCAGGATGTGACTCCACTTGGGACACACACCTCCTCCCTGTCCTTGGGCAGGACAGGACCTGGACAGCAGCTGATTTTGGGGCTTCCCAAGGATCCCCGGCCAAAGAGCTCCCAGGCTGAGACCCGAGAAGCAACCATGCTGAGGGCCATGAGGATCTAGGGATGCTCTCCCAGATCTGGCCTTCTTCCCTCTGCCCCAATACCCATCTGCATCTCCCCTCAGCAGCCACACCTCCCAGGACAGGACTGCTGCCAGCAGGAACATGATTGGGAAGGATTTTAGGGGTGTAAGCCTTTTGGCTTGGTAGAGCATCCCACTGCATCTCCCCAGCTCCAGGCAGGAAGGTGCTCTGGGACCACCTGCATCCCCTTGGCAAGGCTGGCAGCCTCAGTGCTAGCATCCCAGGCATGGAAGCAGGCTCCTGCACTCGGTCGGTGCAGTGTAAGGTCACACCCAGGCCCGTGAACCCGGGCAGGCACAGGGGGAACCTTCTAGTCGCACAATTACTATATTATGTAGCACTAATAAAAAAAAAAAAAAAGGGGGGGGGGGTGAAAGGGCTTGAAGTTTTCTTAGTGCCACATAGTAAAGTATTTATAGAAAGCCAGGCGTGAATGGGCTGCTCACAGGCCACACTCCTCCTCGGCGTCAGGATCTCCAGGAATTATTCTGTGCAGTCACATTGTTGTATTCACCCAGAGATTGAGTTTAATTACAGACACGCGGGCGAACAGGCTGTCAGTGTTCCAGCCTTGCCGGGGAAAGGGCAACTGAGCTCCCTTTAATGAACGTATTTTAAAAAGACCCAAGGTTGAAATAGAGAGGGGGGAGGAGGGGGGCGGGCAGAGGCAGTGCTGGGGGCAGCAGGGATGGAGAGAATGGTCCACGGGGGGGTTGTGGGTTACCAGGAGAGCCACAGGGGCTCTCTGGGTGTGGGAACGGGGCTGGGATGCTGGGGAGAGGATGGAGACGGTGGGCATGGAGTGCAGGGGACACAAAGAGCAAGAGACATGTGACCCACATGTGACCAGAGCTGCTCACAGGATGCAGGGACCTGAGCATCTGCTGTGAGAGGGATAGCAGATCCCTTCAGAGACCTGGAGGAGCTTCCCAAAGAAAACGGGGGGGAGTGGGGAGGGCTCCCAACTTATTACAGAGCAGGGTATAAACAGAACAAATAAATATAGAGCTGCTTTATTACAAGGCTGGCCAGCTCTGGTGGCTGGCTGATTACAGGGCAGGCCGCTCCAGCGCTACACAAGCCCAGACCTCAATAAAGGCCAGATTGGAGCTGCCTTTTGCTCATTGAGAACTTCGGCACGCTCCCGCCATGCTGCTCAGCGCCAGCACACCGCTGGCTGCCCCCGCGCGGGGCGAAGGGGAAAATAAAAGCTTAAACAAATAGTGAGTAAGCGATGAGCAGGGGCAGGCGGGATCGGCAGCCTTGCAGACAAGCACTAAAAATATGGTTTATTTTCCTAAGGAGCCAGCAACTTCCAAAACCGGAGATCTAAACAGAAAGAAAGAAAAAAAAAAAAAAAGGAAGAATAAAATGCCATAAGAATTATAGATCCATGGTGGCGGGGGTGAGGGAAAGACCCAAGAACAAGGAAAGAAAAACACAGTGATGAGTAAGACACACATATGACGTACATAAACACACCGAGAAGGAAATGCATAAGCCTCCTGCACACAGAGGCACACGCAGGCACACGCAGAGGCACACGTGCAGGGCCAGCTCCTGGCGAGGATGGAGCCAGCCCACGCTCTCTCCTCTGCCCAGGGCTGAGGGCATTAGCCTCCACACACACGCATCTTTCCAGGGCTTGGGCTGAAAGGGCACTTTGTCTCCCAGTTCCCGGCACTCTCTACACCTGGGCTCCCAAGCTACCACCAGCAAGGTGGTTGCCACTGTCCTCGAGGGCTCCTGCGACCACCTCAGTGCTGAATCCCTGGCACCCGCGGCAAGCCACAGACCCTGTGGTGGGACGGAAGGACATGGCATGGACCCAGCAAGGCTAGGAGCCTCCTGGCCAGCCATCAAGGCAGCCCCGTGCCCAGGCAGTCAGCCAGCCTGCCAGCCCCTGGCCTGCCCACAGGAGATGAGGGAGCGATGGAGACCGGCACGTCCATGGGGCTGTGGGTCAGAAGGCTTTAAAGAAGTTGATTTAGTATTGTCCCACCTGCCCTGAAACAGGCACTTAAGCAATGGATGGAGGTTGCCTCAGGTCATCATAGCACTGAACAGAGCCCTTACAACGCAGGGCAGGAGAAAGGGGCTGCTTTGGGAGCCGGCTCCCCTGAGCACAGCTGGGCGGGACTGCTGTGGTCCCACACGTCCCCCAAGCGCAGCTCTGCCAAGAAGATACTCCCCTAAACACCTCCCCACAGTGATGGATGAACAGTGCTCTGACCACCAGCTCCACCGAAGTCCCTACAGCACCTCAGCACCACTGTACCCTCCCTGGGGCACGAGTTTGAGAGAAGGGGCAGAGCTGGAAGAGAAGGCAGGCAGTCCTGGTACTGTAACAGCCTTCCTCAGCAGTCTGCTAGAATCCCTTCCCTGAAGGCATCACCATGTGCCCCAAGGGACCCCAGCCCCACAGGCTGCCCTCCCTGCTCCACAGCAGAGCCTGGCCACGGTGCTCCCAGGGAAGTGGCATAGGGACAAGCAAAATACAGCAGAGCCCAAACTCTCCTTCCATAACCCATATGGGATGGCAGCACCCAAGCCATGCCAAAGCACCTGCCACCTCTCCATTTCTTCTGCCCTCACCATCACCTGCACAGACAGGTCCATCCCTGGGCGTGTGGTGCACAGTGAGCCAGAGGCCAGCCAGGGCCACCACAGCAGCCCCCACCACTGTCTATCCCCCAGCCCAGGGAGCGGAAAACGGATCTCTGCAAAGGGCAGCTCATGCGGAAGCTGTTCGCATCCCGTAGTGCAGGCTCGACGGGTGAGGAGCAGGGCAGCTCCCAGGTCGCCGGGTTATCGGATGATAACAAGCCAGCACAGCCTGAGCACGCGACTTCCAGCAATGCAAGGCTGCTTCCTTTGTTTTGGGAAAACAACAGGGGAACAAGACCTTTTCTGGCACGTTCCTGCCCGGCCTGAAGCTGTCCCCCACTTGCACCGATTTGAAGAGGAGCCGTCCCCTCTGTCCTGCTACCAGCAGCAGGAGGGGACTGGGCCCAGCCCTCGCCCTTTTCGCCTTTCCTACCTCCACGAGGAGCAGGGCTGGAGCTGGTGACCCACCAAGTGTGGCCGGATGGCCTCTCCCTGCATCTGGTGGGGGTCCCAGCTGCCTCCCCAGCCTGGCTGTGCCACAGGTTCACAGTGCCACTGGAGAACCCCTAGGGGGTCTTGCCTGCACAAGCCCATCTCCCAGGCAGCCTGAAAGGGCAATGCTAAGGCTTGGGGGGACCAAGACACACACTTTGGGCTCTGGGGACCCTATCACAGTAGGGTTAGTTCAACACCTCCCCCCTCCCCAAATGTGGGGCTGAGCCCTATATTAGGACAGGCGAGTGGCACAGGGTAGCGCAGGGCTCAGGCAGCCATTCCCACTTTCCCCTGCGTCCCATGGACCTACTTCATCCCCACAGCAGTACCCCCCGCTCCCTGGAGAGCTGTGGGTTTGACGGGGGCATGGGAGACGCCCCCACCCCTTCCCCAGAGGAGGAGAAGGAGGAAACATAATAAGAAAAATAAAATTTATAAGCGAGGCAGTAATTACAGTGTGGCTACAAAAGGCTGCCTCCTCAGGGCCATCATTATGTGGCTAAATTTAACACCCCGCGCGGCTGCTCCAGGGGGGGGAGCCGCGTCCCCGGGGCTCTGAGCATCCACACAGACGCCGGCTCCTGCTACCTTCCCTCTGTGCCGGCCAGGGCAGCACAGCTGAACGGCAGCCAAGAAAGCCATAAAGCAGGTCAGAATTTTTTTAATAGTCTATTTACCAAGATGCTGTTTTTACTGCCGAGGTTTCTCTCATTTTATCTCTGGCTTTTTTTTTTTTTCT
Source organism: Hemiprocne comata (assembly GCA_020745705.1). NCBI lineage: Eukaryota > Metazoa > Chordata > Aves > Apodiformes > Apodidae > Hemiprocne > Hemiprocne comata. The sequence goes on from CM036591.1 coordinate 17,179,882, forward strand.
TTTTTTTTTTCCCCCTCCCTCTCTCTTTTTCCCCTGACTCCTGAACAGACTGGGCTGTATTTTCTGTTTTAGGTTCCTCACTCTCACTTGCTCTAAATACTATTTTCAGAACTCTAATTTTATATGGTATGTCCCTTTTTTTAAATTTCTCCCTTTTTTATTTTTTCTTTTTTTTTTTTTGGTAAATATTTGCCATGACTAAGCCAGGACACATCCCGTTTAAAAGGCTCACATCCCACAAAACATCAGCCCTTTAATGACATGAATCTCATTAGCTGTCCCCATGAAAAGAGGTATAGAAAGGGAGCATCACTCAGCCCCTCTGAGTTCCTCTATCTGCACAGACATATATTTAGCCATGTGTACTGTACAGTCACAAGAGGGGACATTCTGGGCACACGCACACCACCTCATTCAGCCAGAGGGACCCAGAGCGGGGGCCCCTGGGACCAGTGGGTTTTGGGATATTCATCTGTCTGGGATGGGGTTAGGAAAGGCTTTGGGCCCAGCGGAGCTGGAGCTGGTCCCCAAGAGCTGGCAGCCAGGCACAGAGAAGTCTCAGAGCCCCTCCAAGCTGGGATCTGGGATCCTCTGAAGGACCTTTTCCAGTGTGGGGGGCCAGTTGTGTAGAGTCCACCAGTGCAAGGAGCAGAGCTGTGAGAGGAGCCCAGACACTGGCTTCTTCAGGCCCTCAGCCCCACCGGCTAGGTTCGACACTGGGTGGTAGATGTTGGCTGCACACTTGGAGCTTGACCTCAGAGGGCCTGCACAGGGTCCTGGGAAAAACAGCCCGGAGAGGTTTCCTTATTAAGGTGAGCATCTGTCAGCACCGCCCCCTACAGACACCCAACACTGAAGCTGGCAGAGCATCTGCAGCCTAGGTGCAAGTACAGCATCCCTGCGGAGCAAGCAAAACTCCCAAAAGCTCAGGCTCTTCCAGCCGTCTTCCCAGAAGACAACAAGGCTCTATCTCCTTCCATAAGAGCATCTTCTGTTGGTGAACCCATCCATCCACAGTCCCATGCTGAGCATGGTCATCCCTACCTCAGCATGGTCTTCCCATCCCCAGCATGTCCAGCCCTTCCCCAAAATGGCCATCTCTTCCTTGGTGTGGTCTTTCCTTCCTCAGCATGGTCATCCCTTCTTTGACACTGACATCCTTTCCTCAGCACAGTCATCCCTCCTTCAGGATGGTCACTCTTTCCTTTTCGTTCAAGAGCTGTCTGGTATCAGAGGGTGAAACCCCAGGAGATGCCACAGGCTTCCCCATTGCTGAGATCTCTCACACAGAGCCTGAAGCCAAATGCAGCAGGAGAGGTTCATGGAGAAGAATTTGCTCTCTTTTCCAGATCCTCTTCACATTTTCCTTTTAATTTCTAGTCTAACCAGGTAACAGTGCTATCCCTCAGCTCCACTGCACCCCTACCATGCTGGCATCAGGTGAACTTGTTAGCATGACCTCCTTCTTCTCCTCCAGAGCCGTCTGCAGCAAGTGTGAAAGTTGTGCAAATGTACTGCTGAGCCCACAGCATGGGGCACGGCTGTGCTCACCACATTCACATGGGTGCTCCTCCACATCTCAGGGGAGACAGCAAGAGAAATCACCCCAGGAAGGGCTGCAGATGGGCAGTGCCATGCAGAGACCAGCACTGCTGCCGGCATTGCACTGACTGAGCAGCATGAGCTCTCCAACTCATAAATAAACCTGGAAGGATTTCACTTCCTTGTTGTTTTCTTTAAATTGCTTTAAAGATTTGGTTTCAGCAGCCCAGGAGACCCAGCATTAAGCAATACCACTAGCTCAGGCAACAGATGCCCAGTCAAAAGATATCACTCCCAGGCTAGCTGGATGCATGCTTGCTGGTTTGGGATCCTCTCCCCCACAATGGGACCACATTTCCAAGCATTTCCACAACCCTAAGAGCAGGACACAGCTGGAAGAGAAGGCTCACACCTCCCCAAGCACATGGCTACCAGAGCTGGGGCTTTCTGCAGCCCTGCCGGGAGCCAGGGCCCGTGTGCTGGGAAGGGCTCCACGTGCGCATGCCCTGCCGGAGCCAGGCTCCCCCCCGGCCCCCAGCAGCCAACATTAATTCATTAACAGTCCCATTAACACCCAGCTGTGGTTTCCCCCCAAACTCAGGCAGGGACCCGCTCCCCTGCGACAGCTGCTGACAGGCCAAGTTTCCACCTTCAACCCTTCTGGAGTTCTGTATAAAAATAAGCGGGGCTTTTTTTCTCAAAAGGAAAACTGTATTTCCCCTCTCTGCACGCCCGGGCACACGTGCAGGACTCGCAGCAGGAATTTGCTCCAATTTCCCCCACCCACAAACATAGCGCCTTTGGCTGGAGACCAAACGTGGGCATTTTCAGCCCAAAATATCACGTTTTTCAGCACCCAGAAGACAAGAAGCTGGCGTGACCGTGGGCTGGGCTAAATAGGGCACCCACTCCCTGGCCAAGGGGTGCTGGGAGACCCAGCGGTGCTCCTGCCAGGGTCTCATCCAGCATCTACAGCAAGGCAGCTGCCAGTGCTTCCCTAGGAGTTGCCTTCCTGTCACGGCTGAGCATCCTGTTTGGGATCTGGTACCAAATTTCTATTCTCCCCTTTTCATCATCTTTCCCAGACAGCCATGAGCACCAGATGCTACAGCATCCCAAGGAGGTGCCCAGCCCAGCACCTACTTGGGACCTGCTACCCAACATCTATTTTCTCCTTTTCCACATCCTCACCTTTCAACAGCTGTGAACACCAGCTGATGTTCAGGAGGCAACCCGTGACCCTCCAGAAGCCCTGGACCACCCTGTGCCCCAGAGGGGCCAATATTCTGGCCTTACTGCATCCAGCTGCACGCCAGGCTCTGCAGCCTGCATCAGCAACACAGGAGCTGGCTCTCTGGGGCTCTCACTGGGAAACTGGAGACCAGGGAGCAGAGACCTCCAGGAAATACAGCCCCTGGGGGATCAGAACACTGCTCAGGGCTGCCTAGGCATGCTACCTTGGGTATGTCACCAGCGGGGGGGGATTCATCTCCCTGGAGAGGACAAAGCAAGGGCCACCAATCTCCCAAGGTGCCTGGCTGCTAGCAAAGCACCCCGCATCCCTTTGATCCAGAGGAGTTTGCCTCACCAAGAGCCCTCTAACTACCCCTTCCTTTAAATAGCAAAGCTCACAAACGCCCTGTACGGCTCCATGTCCATACGTTGTCTATATATTTGTGTACACACATGCACACAACACACAGAGATTTATTCGTGTTTTCAGAGCGGTTCAGGATACATTCCAGGATGAAATTCCAGCCAGGGCTGGAGCCAAGAACATCAGTGGCCCCGGCATTCGCTGCCCCTCTGCCTGTGCACACACTAAATACGGAAAGGGAGAGGTATAAATAGAGAGAGAAATACATGAATGGCCCTGTTTCCTTATGCAGATACATAGGATGCGAAGGTCCAAGCGGAGTGGGAGCAGGCAGCCTCAGGAATCCCATGGCTGTGTTCCCTGGGGTGCAGAACAACCCCTCCTTGAGCGCTGCTGCCTGCCCAGATGTGCCCAGCTGTTTGGTATCACCTCTGCATGGGCTGGCACAGAGGCTACGGGGGCATTGGCTCAAGTGATAGGGAGGGAGCAGCTCTCAGAAACACTGAAAAAAGCCTACCCATGAATGTGACAAGAGAAGGGGCATAGCTGGGGAAGGACTCGGGACATGAAGGGACATGGTGAACAAACCTGGCAGCCAGTTTTGGGCACAGCAGAGGTGCAGAGAGCTGGAGGAAGGGAACACCGGGGTGCAGGAAGCCTCTATCCACCCTGCCCGTGGCTTACAGAACCATTGAAGATGACAACATCCTGGTCCAGACCCCATCATCTGGGGATGAAGAAACTGCCACATCCCTTGCTGACACTGAGCAGTGCCTTTAGAGTCCCATCAAAGTCCACCTTGTTCTCCTCCCCAAAAAGTCCTTTGCTTGTGGAAGCCACTGAGCCATCCCGAGCTGAAGAGTTGGGACAGGCGGCTATGGGGTGTAGTAGCAAGGGATATACCGTGTCCCACACCTTCCCCCCACTAGCCATCCCCTCATCCCCCCTTTGCGCTCCTCTAACCCAAACCCAGCCCCAGCAAGCTCAGCCTGGTGAGGCTGGGACCCCAGATGCCCAGGTGCTCCCCGCTGCCCCCCATGTGCTCCCCAGGGCCTGGCAGCTGCCTGCGGCTGTGGGGCTGATAATACCCAAGATGTGGGAGCGGGGCTGGGGGCGGCGGCAGTGGGATTGCTGCTCCACTTTCCGGAGGGGGAAGGGCTCTCCCCCTTCAATGCTCCTGTTTGAGCTGAGGCCTGGCACTGGCTCAAACCACCGTTTGCTGACACGAGATCAATCATCCCCTGAGCTGAGCTGCTCCTCAGCAGCACCGCACAACTGGTGCCCGTGCATGGGCTGGGGCCCCTCCTGCAGGAGCAGGGTCTGGCCCCTTCTGCCAGACAGCTTGTGACACCCCTCAGCCTGCTTGCAGTGGCACCTGGCATGGCATGGTGTGGCATGGCACAACATGGCACAGCATGGCATGTCAGAGCTTGACATGGCATGGCACGGCACAGCTTTACATGGCATGGAACAGCATGGCATGGAATGGCAGAACATGGCATGGCATGGAGAGGATGAGGAAGACACTGACTGTAATGGAGTGTTGCCTGCACGTGCCAGACCACATGCCACTGCAGAGCCAAGGGTCATACGGTGCCCCAGTGAGGGTGGCTGAGATGGCGCCTGTCCATCCCTCCATCCCCAAACAAGACACCGGGTGATGCTGGGCTGAAGTGGGGCTTGGACCAAGCAGGCAGCTGCCATACCTGGCCCATATGTCACCCTGCCTCCACAGTGGCAGAGCCAGAGTGGTGGCCAGGCCCAGGCACAGTCACAGAGGGACAGGCTGTAAGCCCCCCCATTCCCAGTGGGGGTCTCCTGCGGGGCTCTCAGCACAGCAGCCACTGCTGCTGCAGCACAGCCCCATCCCTGACAGATGCAAGGGTTGGAGCAATCACGACCAGCCTGGCTCCGGCCTGGCTGCTGGGGGCTTGCTCCTTGCCCACAGTCTGGGCACTATTTTGGGCATGCTGCTGCCCCAGGGCGCCTGTGCCAAGTCTGGTTTTAGCACCACGCAGCTTCACTGACTCACTGCTTGTGCAAGTGGCCTGTGGCTGCCAGTGGCAGCCCAGAAAGCATGCCCTGGCCAGGCCCCCCTCACCTGATCGAGCCTCAGCAAATAAATAAATAACACCGCAGTGCTGCTCGCCACGCGCCTCCATGGCAAACACGGCAGGCAGGCTGGTGCCAATGCAGCAGTTGGTCCCCATACAATGATGAGTGCCTGTGCTCCTCCCCAAATGCTCCACTGTGGGCATTAAGTGCTGGCCCCTTCAGGGATGTGCAGGGCAGCATGCACACTGTTGAACCCTGCTAGCAACAGTGCCACAGTCACCTGCTCCTTGCCCAGCCCCACAACCAGGGAGCTCAACCCGGCCAAACATCTGTGGCATCTTCTCCCCCAGGCTGTGCACCCTGTGTGCGAGCAGCCCCGTATCGCACCCATGCTGCTGGCCCCGCTCTGGCCTGGTTGCAGCTGCAAAGCCACAGCTACCTTACACTAATTAAAAACATCCCTCGTTGGAAGGAGGCAAAGGGCCACTTCCTCCCTGCTGGCGCAGGTTTCAGGGATGTCGTCCCCACCCTGCAAAACCCCACCACCGCCTTCGCCCTCAGTCAGACTGGGGCACCTCCGCTCCCCGGGGCTTATTTTTAGTGCCTGTAAAAAAGGAGAGGCAAGGCACTGGAGGCAGGTGCCGGGCCAAACCCCAGGGTGATGATGGTCAGTGGCTCCAGCGAGCACCCCAGCCGCCCTCCACCTGCCCTGCTGGCCTGTGTTCCCTAACAGGAGGGGGACGGACGCCTGGCCCCTGTCCCAGCCCCGGTGGGGAACAATAAGAGGGACGCTGACCCCCAGGCGCCCTGACGTCAGCCGGCACTGCTGCCGGCACTGCCGCCAGCCCCGTCTCTGGGCTCCCGCTCGCCCTTGGCCAGGGCCACTCTGGAAGCTGCCTGTTTGTTTATCTTCCTCTCCGGCATTGCTTGTTTTGATGGCACATCCTCCTCCTCCTCTCTGGGCCCCGGGGTCGAGCCATGAACCCGCCGCGTCCTGTTTGCCAAGGTCCTGCGCTCGGCTTGCGGAGGTGCGGAGCAGCCGCCCTCGCGCGCACCAGCTACAGCAGATAAAAATACTCAGGGCGAAGCATCCTGAGGCATGGGGGCTATATTTGCACTGATGTATCCGTCAGTTTGTCCCTGGTGTACCTGTCCCTGTTCTCCCTGGGGCAGGGGGTACAGCACCACATGGACCCCCTGCCTCCCTCGCAGAGTCAGATGACAGGCTCTGCTGAAAGTTAAGTCACACAATGCTGACCATAGCAAGGCCGGGCAAGCTCTCAAAACCCATGGGTGGGCATCCCACACTGCCCTGTGGGGTCATCTCTGCAACTGAAAGGGACACCTGGGGACAAAATACCCCCAACCCGCTGTGTCTTTGGCTGCTGGAAAGGGTGCCGGGGCAGCCCTGGGGCACTGAGCCCTCTCCAGCCGCCTGCGCTTTCCCCTCACGGTGTGAACCCCTGGGCTTGCCAATAAAAGCTGCCGGCTTTGCCTCGGCTCGCACGCGGCTGCCACTCTCCCTCCAGCTCTGCCCGAGCCCAGGCAGCTGCTCAGCAGTGAACCCTTGCCAAAAACTGTGTGAAAGCATCGTTTCCTAAACGTATAAATATTCCCAGGGCTTTGCTGGAAAACTCCCCATGATTAGTCAAAATGCCCAGGACAGCCAAGTGCACACAAGCCCGGGGAAGGCATGTTTAAGCTGAGAGGCGGGAGCCTCCCTGTGCAGGTCTGTCCTGGGGAACTAGTAGGCCCTTTCCTCTCCATGGGGGATGCTGCAAAGGTTTGGGAAGTGAGCAAAGCCATGGAGCACTTTCCCACATCCCGCCAGCCCTGCATTACATCACCACAGCTCCCTTCCAGCCAGGAGGTTTTTCTGCTACCAAACATCCACAACCTGATGCCCCATCTCCCAGAGGGAGAGGCTGGGAGGACCATCAGACCTCTCTTCCTGACCTCCTGCCCACTGATATTCAACCATGCACACCCCAAGACCAAGCCCAGCAACTTGGTCTTCTTCCAGGCAGACTCCAAGCCCACTTTTGGAGACAGCAAGAGATGGAGGATCAACTGCTGCCCTTGGGAGCATGTCCCAAATGTTAATTGCCCACAGGAGCAAACTCAAGTGCCTCCGTCCTAGCTCCAAATTGCCTGGCTCCAGCTCCCAGTGCCTGGCTCATGCTCTGCTGCTCTCCACAAGATTAAAGAGAGCCCTTCACTAACCAGCCTTTTCTCCTTGTAAAGACCCTCACAAACTGTAATCAAGGCACTTCTCAGTTTTCTCCCTGATAAGCTCAATGGAGCTCTTCCCTTCCAAGTCTCTCAATGCCAGGCTCATTCCCCAGCCCTCAATTCATTCCTGCAACTCTGTGCTGATTGTCCAGCGTCTTTTTGAAAAACTAGACACAAGAGCTGGTCGCAGCATTCCTGGCTCCCTGTGGCATGTCCTGGCGACCCAAGCCCCTCTTGTTGCTCCTTTTTGAAGCTGGCAAATGGAGTACAAAATTACCTGGGGGATCTGAAATACCTGCCCAGAGATAACGAGGTCATCCAACTCACCTTTCTGCTGCAGGAAGAGAGGGGAGACTAGGGTGAACAGCCAGATTTAATGGTGGAGAGCTTCAAAGCCATGTTTGGTGTTCCTCACTAACACAAGACCCAGGAGGCAATAGGAGGAACGATGGGGTACCACATCCAAACCAAAGGCAGCAGCTGCTCACATCTCACGGCTCATTGCTGCAGGATGGTACATGGGCCAAAGGCATCACCAGTGGGTTCATAAAGCAATGGGATGAATGCAGAGATGACAGATCTCTCCAGGCAGACTGAACGCACAACTGCATCCCTTCACCAGCCTCTCCCCTGTGGCCAATGCTCAGACCTGGCTGTCAGGGGATGTAGAGGGGGCACATCTCCCAAACCCTCCAATTCCCCATCTGGTCCTCTGGCCCCAAGACTCTGCTTTTGGGCTGTTCTTGGGACACATGGCACCAGCTGCCCTCTCATCTTTGAAGTCTCTATCAGATTATCTCCCCATCAGCCACTTTTGCGCAGCTCTGTGCAGGGCTGTGTCACTCCCCTCCTACTCACCCTGCCCCACTGAGCACCTTCCCCTGTGCCCCACACCCTACCAGCTCTTGGAGGACTCTGAGTTTCAAGCCTGACATTCATCTGTAGCAGATGTTGTTCAGCTGACCCTTGGACAAAGACATGCTTCATCATCCTCTGATCCTGGCACATCCCCTGCATCCTTTCAGTGAGAGCACTGAAACATTTACTGGCTGCTTCTGCCATGGCTGCTCCAGTATCAATCATTTTACCACCTCCATCTACTAATAAGCTTATCCCATTGCTGGGAGCATAGGGTTTTCTTCTACTGCACTACATAAAAGCCTTTCCTTCTGTCCTTCACCATGATTTTTCCCTCATGTCTTTAGCTTCTCTTATCCGTTTTCTACATGTAATAATTTCTAATTTATATTGATTGCTATCTACTCCCCCTCTCCCATTTGTTGTAAACTGCTCTTTTATTTCTAATTGCTGCCTTCACTTCACTGCTGAACCAGAACAGGCTCTCGGCCAGCACTGCCCTCTTTCTTGATTGTGGAATTGTGGCTTTTTGTCGTTCTAAAATTCTTCTGAAAGAGCTCACCATTTTCATTCACATTTTTCTATCTAAATATTTCCTCTGAGCTGATTTCACTCATAATTTCCCCCTGCTTTGGGAAATTAGCCCTTTCAAAGCATGAAGGATATAAATTACTGTTTAGGAATGTCCTTTCTTTGCCCAGGGTGAATGTAATCTGGTCATGATCATCAGTCCCTAGGCAACCTCCAAGTTGCAGTCCAGCCATGAATTCATCTCCATCCATCATAACCAGGGGGATACAAAAGTTGCCTGCACTGCATGCAATGCCTCTCACATGGAAGAGGGATCATCTCTAATTTTTAGAAACTCTGCAGATGGTTTATTGCTGGCTCTGCAAGAGCATCAGCATGTGTCTCACAAAGCTATGTCCTCTCAAAGCCCTTGTGACACCATGGACACCCTGGCTGACTCCCTGGTGCCCAGCAGACACCACTGCTCCCCAATCCTGTGCCTTCACAGTGAGCACAGGAAGACTCAGAAGCATCCTGATTCTTTTCACATGGATGACCATCAACCATTTCTGATATTGCCACATTGGTTTGAACCATTCTAGTTCTTCTGTCATTATGCCCAGTAATGAAAAAGGATCAGAGGAAAGACTCTCTCCTTACAGCCCCAGTTTCTCCAAAGCACAGGTCTGATTTGAGAGCCAAGTGGGCCAAGGGGAGAGCAGTGGGCACAGCACAGATAACAGGCTGAAAGGCACTAGTCCCCACAATGTGCCACTGCAAAGCTACCCCTAAAAACAGAAGATGAACCAAACAGAGCAGATGGCTTCTTCTCATTCACCTGCTCCCTGCCTGCCACCAGCGTTGGTGTTTCAGGTCCACAGCAAGTGCTGGAGGTGGGTGAGAATGCCCCAGCAAAGGCACACTCCAATGGAGCAGCCATCCCATTTGCACCCCTGGCAACTCCTAGGAGCCCCACAGTGGTGAGAGGGTGACAAAACACGGTGCCATGTCCCCACCTGGCCATGCCAGGCATGCCCCCAGCTTTGCTGGCCCTGCAGACCAGGTGCAAGGACAGAAAGAGCCAGTGGGCATTACCTCTTCCCAAACAAGTCTAGCCATCCCCACCAATGGCCCCATCCAGCCCAGCACACCTCACGCTGGGGCTGCTGGCACCGGCTCCCCACCACCCCCTTGCAGAAGGAGGGAGGACTTGCTCCTTACCTCAGCCACGAAGTTCTGCTGAAATGTCTCCTCCTGGAAGGGCTCTGTCCGCAGGCGGTCTGCAAGGGAGAGCAGGATCAACCCAAGCAGGTCTGGCCAGATCTCCCACCCCAAGTTCGCCTTACCCTGCCCATGGGGAAAGAGGGATGCAGGGGAACACCTCCTGCACACTCATCCCAGAGCCAGCAGGAGAGCCTTGCAGGCCCTTGGGCTAGGGACACCACCTGGTTAGCAGAAGGTACAAGGACCACATCACTTGGTTAGTAGAAGATACAAGGACCACAGGCACATGGGGGAATAAGGGTGAGCCTGCTGATGTGCATAGTGACCAGGTAGTAGACCCCAGAGCCCATCCACACTTGTCTCAGCATCTCCCCACACAGAGGGGCAGGGGACAGTGGCAGGACATGCTCAGCACCATTCACAGCTTGAAAGAGCTGCCTAGGCCTGAGCACCACACAGCCACACACCACAGGACAGGTGGTGTTTGGACTGCTTGTTTCCAACTGTTTTTCTGGAGGGGCTACCCAGCCTATATCCTCCTCTTACAGGATAGGGACAAACCCCTGTTATAGCTCATTCTGCTCTGCATCTCATTCAAAGCACTAACGTTTCCCCATCCTTGCTAAGATGTTGCCAAGAAAAGCACCTGGCCAGCTTTGCTCAGCAGCACTGGTGCATAGCTTCCTCCCAGTTTCCTGCCTTGCCCAGACAAGGGAGAAGAGAGGCCACTAGCATCAGTCCCTGGACCCAAACCAGGTTGTCTTGGCTGCTACGAGCCCTGTGGAGCCGACATGCAGGGGGAGAATGGAGAGCATGGTTGGCTGGCACAGCTCTAGTGCAGCTGTGGGGCAGATCCAGGCTGGGGACCTGCCATGGAACGTGGTATGGACCACATCACCTTCCTGGCCATGATATGCAAGTCAGGGCTGGCCCCCATCAGACCCCACATCCCAGGGGGGGCAAGGTTCCCGTGGAAGGGCAGGTATCACTGCTGGCAGCAGGACAGAGCAAGGCACTAGCAAGGGACAACCCAAAACACAGCACTCAGCCAACCTCCATGGGTGGAGGACAAACCTCTCAGGTGTCTCCCCCAGGCAGATCCTGATGCACATACTACCTGAGGGGGCTTCCTCCTGCCTGTGCCCCCTGAAGGCAAGGCAAGCTGGGCACGGGAGGGGGACCCATGAGCATGGCTATGCTTCCCGCAGCCAGCGGGGAGAGCCGGGAGCCCCTGGTTGCTCTCCAAGTGCTCAGCGAGCTCCCGTGCTCGGGAAAGGAGCCCGACAGCGCCCCAGGGGCTGGCCCTCGCTGGCATCCCCACCAGCTCCTGGGGAGCGGCCAGGTGCTCTCGGTGAAGTGGAGAGCCCCTTGGCGACTCCCCAATTCCTTCGACTACCGGTCAAGGGCGGTTCCTCCCCCAGCTCTCCCCAGGGGCTGCTCCCCAGCTTGCTGGCTACCGTCTTGCTGCTGGCGCTCCTGAACATGAAACACAAGCCTGGCTGGGTAACAGCCAGAAGGAGCAGAGCATGCCAGCCCCGTGCTAAGGAGGAAACTCGCTCCCTGCTCCTGCCTCTCGCGGCCCCAGGCATCTCTCCTCACCTCTGCTGAGAGCAGCCCCGCTCTCCCTGTAGTCTTCAATCTCAGCATCCTTCTGGAGCAGCAGGGAGGTCAGCTCTTGCACCTGGCACTGCAGCGCCAGGCTCATCCGAATCAGGGGCCGCACAAGGTGACGGGACACCTAGGATGGAGGAGAGACACTCTAGGGAAGATCCAGGGATGCACACAGCTGTCCATAGAACAGTTAAAGCAAGGCAGCCAGCAAGGTCCTAGCAAAAGCTGCAATCCAGGTCATGCAAAGATCCCCAAAATACTTCACATCTCACCCGACTCCAGTGGGCAGTGGTCAAAAGACATGAGCTGTGAGAAGGGAGGCAGGATGCTGTGGGACATGTCCTTTCATCCCAGTCCCATCCTTTCACAGCTGGGGGCTGCAGCAGGGGAGAGTTTGAGTGGGAGACCACAATGGGGAGAGGGTGTAGGGGTGGATAATGCTCCTCCCACCATTTGGGATGCAGCACAAGACAGAGAGCCCCTCATGTGCCACCCACACCCTCCCCATGGCTCTGCGCACCCCAAGGCATGTTCCTACACAGGAAACAGGCAGAGCTGGGAAAAAAACCAGAAGAACATGAGGTGTCAAACTGTAGCTCGAGGAACAGGAGAGACTTTCCCTAGGAGGCAAGATCAAAAGCAGCAGGGATCCCAATATGTAAGACTGGGACAGGCTGCAGCTCCCCATCGCAGCCCACCCTTAGCTTATGGCCACACAAGTCCCATATTGAGACCTAGGCACATCCCCTGCCCCAAGGCCAGGCTGGGACACCCTGGCCCACCAGGGACACGAAGGAGTCTCCTGCTACCCCTTGTTTTTGTGTCCAGTCTGGGCACACAGGTCAGAGGGCAATAAACCCAGAATTGCTTGAGAAACCCTGTTGCTCCTACGGCGAGTCCACAGTGGGCTCCACACTCTGCTCGCCCCCAGGCACAAGCTGCAGAGGTGATGACCCTCAGCCACCCAAGTGCTCAGAGGGCACCATCTGCTGCAGATGGGACAGGACAGAGGGAGCACTGGTTTGCCAGGTGGGGTCCATACCTGCCTTGAGCCCCTGGCCAGCTGCTGAGTACAGCTTATCAAGGCAGAGTTGGTCCCCATTCCTGCATCCACACCAGCCACGCTCAGCATTCCAACTGCTTCCTACCTCCTGGATGCCTTGCAGACATCCAGCATGATTCCAAGCAAAGGGAGAAAAGCAGCTACCAGCTGAGAGCTTGAGCTTTAGAATCACAGAATGGTGTGGGTTGGAAGGAACCTTAAAGGTCATCTAGTACCAAGAGCCCTGCCTTGGGTAGGCACACCTTCCACTAGACCAGGTTGCTCCAAGCCCCATCCAACCTGGCCTTGCTTCCAGGGAGGGGGCAGCCATAATTTTTCTGGGCAACCTGTGCCAGTGTCTCACTACTCTCACAGTAAAGAATTTAAATAATTTATTTGCAATATCTATTCTATCATTGCATCTTCTCAGCTCAGCCTCCGTGCCTCCTGCCCAGAGAGGGACAGCAAAGTCCATGGGGCAAGCCAAGACAAGACCCTGAGTTTATTTGCTCCCTAATTAAACCTTGAGAGTGAAAAGACCACCGACAGCATCTGGGGCGCCTAGCTCTCCTCCCCGTGATGCCCAAGCATTCAGAGGAAGAAGGGCCGTGCCCCGGGGCGCCTGTCGGAAGGGGGTGCCGGGAATTCCGGGTGATGCCTCCCGGGCCGCCCGGCGGCAGCGGATCCGCAGGGCCGGCGTCTGGGCCGGGTCTGCCGTCGCAGCGGTTCGCGGGTGCCGGGCGCCCTCTGGTGCGCATAGGGCCGCAGGGCCCCGCGGAGCGGCAGGGGCCGGTTCCGGCTCCGGGAGCAGACCCGACCCCGCAGTGCCCACCGCGCCTGCCGGCGGCCCGGCAGAGATGCTGCCCTGGGGTGCTCGCCTTATAAAAGGGGCTGCTTCCCGAAACGCAAAGTGTCAAGCAGCGCTGTGGTAAGAGCAACCTCTTAAAAGCCAGGAAGACCCTGCTTTAATTCCCTCCATCGTGACAGGTCGCTCACAGGTCCTTTGGGGGTACCTGCTGCCCTGTGCCCCACTTCACAGCGGGCACCAAAGGAGAACAGCACCGCTCTGCTATGCGGGGTGCTGGCAAGGCATCATCATCCCGAACTGGACATCCCCCCACTGCCCTGGTAGCAGCATGTGCTGGGCCATTACCTGCCTCGCTGCAAGGCACCAAGCAAAATGCCAAAGCCTCAACGGGAAGAAACGGGGACAATGAACTTGGGAGGGGCAGCAGGCGGAGCCAGGCACCCTACAGTCACCAGCATGGCCCAAGACCACCCAAAACCTCCAAGCATTAGGAGACAATCCTTCATTTTGGCTGTCTCCCTCCCCAGACTCTCCGCAGCTTCGCTCACCATCTCCAGGGGAGCAGGGCAGCAGTGGAAGTCCCAGTAGAAGGGTAGTCCCGAGAGCTCGCTCTTCACGTGCAGGCTGAGGCTGCCGGCAGTGTGGTGGCAGGAGAAGGAGGTGGCAGCATCCTGCTGCCCTGCAAGCAAGGGGCACATCAGGTTGTACAAGTGGCGCAGGAAGGAGGACACGTGGACCATCAGCCGCTTGTTCAGCTCCTGGGGAAAGGCAAGGTTAGGGGTGCAGCAACACCCCAGGGAGCTTGACACTGGGAAAAAAGCAGCTGGATCCTTCGCACACAAGAAGCCTAACTACTTCTGCATGTCCCAACACTGCAAAAAGCCATCCCGGGGCCTTGGCTTCCAGCCCTGCAACAGGACATTCCCTACCAGTTCACTGGTTCTCCCAGGCCAGCTGAGCTGGGACGGGTCCCTTGCCCCACCAGGTCAAAAGGCCTGGGTAGTGAGCAGGGTGCAATGGTCTCCATTAGTGCATCTGCCACACATGCCATCACAAGTGTCAGGCTGGCTGAGAGCTGTCACAGCTCATCTCACCTGCCAGAGCTGGAGAATAGCTGTCATCACATGCCCCGTTCCTGCCACCAGCCACTCAGCACAGCCACTCTGTGACAGAGGGACATGGCATATGGGGGGCACACTGGGGCCTGGGCACACGGGCTGGGGTGAGGGGATGAGGCCCCATGTATTTTGAGGGCTATGCTGACAAGACACCCCATGAGGGCCTGTACCTGGCTATGAACGTGAACAGAAGTCTCTCCATCACTGGTGGGAAGGCAGCCTTGTTTCAAGATCCTCCTTAGTACACTGGTCCTGGGGAAATCACCTGTCCCATCCAGCCCACAAGTGAAACGAGTGTGCTGGCCTCAGCATGCAGCCACAATGAACATCTGGTTGGCCTGGGCATGCTAAATAGCCTGGCACACTCTCCCAGGAGGAGGGTACTCAGCCAACTGGGGTGACAATGCTTGGTCAGAGCCACCCAGGGACTTCCCAGGCCAGACATTTGCACCCAAGCCCTGTCAGACCAAACAGCCACTGTGTAACCAAACAGATTATGTTGGGACATCAGTCACCGTGAGGAGAAAAGGAGATCCCTGGACTTTCCAGACACTCACCTTGGACCTTTGTCCCACAGCCTCAGCATCTGCACTCTCGTACCAGACGCTGCTGAGGTCAGAGATCAGCAGGATATAGCCAGTATCCCTGAAGGATGCTTTGGCAAGAAAAGTGGACTCGCCAAAGCAAACAGAAGCCCAGGGCTGTGTCAGGAGGCTGCTCTCCAGCTCCTCAGAGCCCTCCATCTGTAAGACAAGAATTAGGTCTCTGCCTCAGCCCCCACCCAGGAAGACCCTGGTCCCTAGGGTGGCCGCATATGGACCCTCAGTCCCTGCAGGCCCCTCCACGACGCCAGACCCACCCTGCAGCCCAGAGGTGAGGATGCTCAGTCAGCTCTGGTCACACACATCCCTGTACACATGCATGCAGCTCTGCTGGGGCGGGCATTTTGGGAAGGTCTGTGCAGGGCAGTTCCTACCCCAGCTCACAATAAGCACCCCAAATGCACAAGCAGACACACGGCAATGTGACTGCTGCCTCCCCGGCCTCATCCCATGCCCGCTGCCATTAACACGGCAAGACCTCTACGTCCAAATTAACGTTTCAGCTGCCCTGCTTGCACCGGGACGGACAGCAGGACGCTGCAGCCCCGCTCCAGCTCGGACTCCCCGTCCCTGTGCTCCGCCCGTCCCCTGCCTGCACTAACGCCGCGGACTGCCGGCAGCTGCCCACACCGCCCGCGAGCGCTGCTGCTTCCCGCTCCTCCCTGCGACAGCCTCTGCCAAAACACTCGGGGACCTGGTGTCTCCGGGGTGCCTACAGGACCGGGGCTCTGCGGAGTTATCCGAGGGGAGAAGGTTGTGGGGACGAGGGGCTTTGCGGAGACGAGCGATGCCGGGCCGAAGGGGAGGGCCAGACTACGGTTCCCAGCATGCTGCTCTCTTCCGCGGCGTTCGGGAGCCCGGGGAACGCCGGGATGTGCCGCTCCGGGCGTCGCTGGGCACCGGCGTCGAGTCTGGGAGGCGACTGGTTCTGCCCCCTCCTCCGCTGACATGTTCCTCTCCAGCCTTGCCGGTCGTCACAGAAGGGGGCACAAGACGCTGAGCAAAGCGATGTGGATTGAAACGTCTTAACACTGTTTTGGGCTTGCTCCTGTTGTGAAATGTCCTGGTCTCTCCTCCGGGGAGACGTTATAGGAGCCTTCCAGTACTTGAAAGGGTGACAGGAAAGCCGGAGAGGGACTTTTTACAAGGGCATATAGTGATAGGACAAGGGGGAATGGTTTCAAACTGAAAGAGGGTAGATTTCAATTAGTTACTAGAAAGAAAGTCTTTTCTGTGAGGGTGGTGAGACACTGGCACAGGTTGCCCAAAGAAACTGTGAATGCCCGAATGCCCCCTCCCTGGAACGTTCAAGGCCACGTTAGAGGGAGCTTTGAGCAGGCTAGTCTAGCGGGAGGTGTCCCTGCCCATGCAGGGGGGTTGGAACTAGATGATATTTAAGGTCCCTTCCAACCAAAACCATTCTGTAATTCCACATGCCCAGCTGAGGGCAGCCCTCAGGGGCAGCCCAGAGAGGCAGCAGCAGCAGGGGCTCCTATTGCTGGGCCCCAGGTGTATTCCTCTGGCCCTGTAGCCGCAGGGTGCCTGCACAGGTATGGCACAGGCAGGGCACAGGCCATGCACCTGCACTGCTGCTTGCTCAGGCTTGTGCTCAGACTGCTGGTCCCCCTGTCCCCCCCTGCCCAGGGTCCAGGCTCACAAGGGACTCAAGACCATCCTTCCTTCAAGCTTGCATGCAGGGCTAGCTTGCATAACACAAAGGCTGTAAAACCCCAGCCTTTCCTAGCCCAGGGCTGGGCTTTCATAGGCCAGTTCAGACTGGTAGAGGCAGCACTGTGAGTGCAGGGCCCTGTTTGTGGACTCTGATCTGCTGTAAATGCTGGAGCAGCAAGCAGGGCTGGTGCAGATTCTGCTGCTGGTGACATAACCAGCTGGCAGTGGGAAACCAGCCCACTCACTTGAGATGAATCATGGCGGTCAAAGGTGATGTTCTCTGCCCCGGGGAAATCCATCACTGAATGGTTAGCAGCAAGAACAATGTCTGTGGGGGGTAATGAAAAGTGAGCACTGCTAGGACCATCACACTGCAGGTGGAAAGGGAGTTCACTGTTTTGGGGAACTGAGCTACACCCCCAGCCTGGTGCATCCTGGTGTGCCAGAGTCAGCATGTTAGTATAGACCTGATACCATGGGCACAACTGGGATAAAGCAATGAGGAGGGGAACAGTCAGTCCTTCCCGAGCACAGTGCCAGGGAGTGAGTAGAGCCCAGGGTGACAGTCCTTTGGGGCCAAAGCACTGAGCCCCTCCCCAGCTGCATCCACAGGGTGATCGTGGGCTTTAGAGGCCCCCGGTTCCCCAGCTGCAGTGACGCCAGCTGGCCATGCCCTTCACGGTTGCAGTCCTCAGAGAACCAAGGAAGGGTGGGCTGGCATCTCCCAGGCAAATGCTGGCTGGAAAGGAAACTTCTGGAAAGGGTAAAGGTGGCTGAAGGTTTTTATAGGTCGCTCCTGAGGAGAGAAATGAGGTTTGTGCTGGGAGTGGGGAAGCACAGGTCCTTCCAGTCCATATGGGCTTCAGAAACAAGGAGCAAAGTGGTTTGCAAGCTGCCTTAGGGGCATAGCCCCAGTCCTCCATGAGATGTCCCCACACTGCGGGGTCAGGCCACAGTGTGCCATGCAGGCATCTCTGTCTCACTTGGCCTTCTGGCCCACTGCTGCTCCCCTGAGCCAGGTTTGGGGAGCAGGTGTGTCCCTTCCCCAGGGGCAGCAGTCCCCTCCTCGTGGGTACGGCTGCCCTCCTCCTCTTCCTCTTCCTCCTCACTCTCCGGGCAGAGGAAACAGCAGGGGAAAGCGTTGCAGGAGGATGGCAGCAGCCTCCTCAGTGCAGCGGGGAGCCCATACACCTGTGTGGCTTCACTCCTTTCTCCACGGGGATGGCGGCTGCCTGCCCCAGCTTTCCGCAGTTCCAGGTCAGAGAGCAGCCCTCGTTCCTCCAGAGTTCCTGCAAGCAGGGCAGTAAGCAGTGAGATGGGAGCGCCCCTTCCTCCAGCTGCACCCTCCCTGCCCGTGCCAGCCCCAGGACCCCCAGCAGGGCTGCCTGCAAGCAGAGCCAGTGGTTCGAGGACAGCCTCATGGCCAGATCCAGCCCTCAGAGCGGGGGCTCATGCAGACAGGCTGTAGCATCCCCTCACCTGAGACTGTGTTCTCCAGGAAAAATGACAAGAAGCCAGTTAAGAAGACAGGCATCATGAGCAGGGAGAGGAAGAGGAGGTCCAGGGTCACCCAGCCTGTGGGGATAGTGCCAGAATCACCCAGGACATCCCAGCCTAGCAGTGGAGAAGGGTCAGGAGCAGCTGCAGCAGATCCAGGGGTCGAAGAGGGAGCTGCCTGCTGTTATGAGGAGCCCCAGCCTCCCAGGACACCAGGGACCTGTGGTCACAATATCATAGGTGTGGAGGCTTTGCCTTGCCTGGGGAACATCCCCACTACCTGTGGCCAGGTGAGCCGGAACCATGCTGAGCCACCGTGGCACCAGCAGCGCCATGAACATGGTGAAGCCGACAATGAAGATGTTCCTCCCTGAGTCGATGTCAGCGTACTGGAAGTAGGAGATCCCCGTGCCCACGGCTACAGCATAGGTGACGCAGAGCACCCCTCCTGCAAGAGGCAGGAGTCAGGCTGTGCCAGGCAGGCTGCTGGCACTGCAGTGCAGGGGAAGGGCCGGGTACCCACCATGAACCACCAGCGGGATGCAGGTGAGGAGCCCTGCCAGCCTTGGGGACATGCCCAGCACCACACACACCAGTGCGCTTACTTGCACTGGGAAGCGAGAACCAGCCTGGCAGAAAGGAGGACAGGACAGTGAGGATGGAGAGCATCGCACCCCATGCTGTGTGTATCTTTCCCTCCTCAATTGCCACACAGACCTGCCTTTCCCAGTGTTGTCTCAGTGACAGGCTGGATGCTACAGTTCCCCCACACCTCCTGCTCCATGGCCTACCCATAACTTGCCAACCTTCCTCCTCCCACCCCGGGCATACCTGTGTGAGGCCGGTGGCACAGGTGTTGGCAATGCTGGCAGCTGTGCCCCCTGGGGTGCCCAGCAGCCCTGCCAGCAGGCTGCCCAGCCCTTCTGTGCAGAGCCCCCGGTTGCAGGCGTGGGGGGGCAGCTGGGGGGCTCGCAGCAGCCTCCCGCACAGGACGTAGCAGCTCACTGAGTTCATGCTGCAACCGATGGCCATGGCAACGCCCACTGCCAGGGCCCGGGTGGTGAGCAGTGGCCACCCCCACTTGCCTACAGTGGAGGGAGAGGGGATGGGTGACAGGGGCCCTTGCTGAGAGCAGATGGCTGCACCCAGCCCTGCCACCCCCCACCTGCGTAGGGATGCGGAGCCAAGGGGCATGGAAGGTGCTGTTGGCCCAGGACAGCTGTGCTGTGGTCAGGTCCAGAGATTCCCAGGAGACATGGAGGTGGCAGAGGACGACACAGATGATGCAAACAGCAATTAATGGGAGCAGTACCTGCAAGGCAGCAAGGGGAACCTCTGCAGGGAACCTTTCTCCCATGCCTGCCATGGCCAGCACCCTGTCTGCTGTGCCCCAAACAACAGGACCTTGTCCCATCACGTCTCTCAAGGAGCCATGTCACGTCTCCCTTGCCCCTGCAGGGAGCATCCCAGGCTCTGCTGCTCCAACACCCTTGAATGCAGGTCCCCCACACTCCCCCAACAGCACCCACTCCCCGAGAGCTGCAGCAGGACTTCTCACCCTTGCCTCTGCTCCCAGCCACCCAGCTCTGCTCCAGGACCCCTGGGTCCCACCTAACCCCACACCAAAAAGCCAGGCTGAGAGAAGCCTGGGCTCAGTAAACGGAGCAGGAGCAGACAAGTCACAGTACCGAGAACATGCGCAGGGTAGGGACAGATGTCTCCATAGCGCCCCCCCGGGCCTGGAACCAGGCACAGAAGGGCAGGCGGCAGGACCCCAGGTGCTGAGAGAAGGTGACAGCAAGGAGCATGAACCTAGGAGAAGCAGCATAGGTCACCACGCAGCATCACAGAGATGGGGGCCACAAATGCGTGCCATGCACTGCAGGAATGCCTCATTCCTGTCCCTATGGTGAAGGAAAGCCCTGCGGACTGCACACCAGTGTGGTCCCCAGGCTCACGTACAGCAGTGCTACCCCCCAGTTGGTGGAACAGAAGAAAGCAGCCTCCTTGTATGCAGACAGCCCAATGATGGAGAGACTGGGGGCCAGGACCATGGGCCCGCAGCACTGGGCTGCCCACCCACACACACCAGACACTCCCAGCACCAGCTGAACCAGCCCGGAGACCAGCACAGCTCCAGAGACCTGTAGGGGGAAAGGATGGGACCCATGGGGCACAATACACAGAGAGCAGCCCAAAACCCCCCCTTAGCCACAATCCCACCACCTCAGTAGCATCATTTGTTCCCTGTGCTCTGCTCACCCCAAGCCTGGGAGAACACATGCACCCACATGCACCATGACCACCTTTGCATATCCCCTTGTGTTCCTCATATTCGTAGCAATTCCCAGGAGGGCTGGGTAAGGGGCTGTAGGTAGGGTGCATGGGCACAGGTAGCAACTGGGGTGCTGGTGGAGCAGGAGGACAGGAGACCCCTAGCCCAACACAGGAGCACCCACCTCTCGCAGCGAGGCAGCCCAGCTCCCTGCCATGGTGCAGTGCGGTGCAGGACATGCACTGGCCACAGCTGTGCCTGGAATGGAATTTTTGAGGGATACAATACATGTGGACACTGGGTTTCTGGAGCCAGGTCCAAGAGCATGCAACATGGAGGCCGCTGGCTGGAGAAGGGCCAGCGTGCCAGGCACAGCATCCCGATAAGCCCTGATGCTGGGGAGGTGACCAGATGTGTTGCTGGTGTGCTCAGGGGTGAGCAGGGTGCTGTGCACCATTGCCAGAGGACCCAGCAGGCAGG
Organism: Hemiprocne comata; assembly: GCA_020745705.1. Taxonomy (NCBI): domain Eukaryota; kingdom Metazoa; phylum Chordata; class Aves; order Apodiformes; family Apodidae; genus Hemiprocne; species Hemiprocne comata. The sequence continues at coordinate 17,201,004 of CM036591.1, forward strand.
ATTCTTTGCTACTGCTCATCCCCACCCAGTGCACCAGGCACTTTTTCACCACTGTTCCCCTGGCACTGTCATGGCTGGGGACCTGCGGGATGCAGGCTCCAGGGCTGTGCTCACCATTCCTGTCCGTGCTGGCACCGAGGGAGAGGTGGGAGCTCAACACCATGGCAGGAACCAGGTACTCGAAGGATGGGATTTGAACCAGCGGCAGCCTGGGGAATGGGAGAGCAAGGGCACATTAGAGAGGAAAGAGCAGACAGGGCTGCTCCCAGAGCTCTGAATGCCAGAGTGATGAATGGAAGGGGAGGAGATGAGAACACCAAAGTGGCAGGAGTGTCCTCCACATCCCAGATGTGCCCTAGCACATCCCAAACGGCAGCACATGGGATGTGTGCAGGGATCAGGGGCTTTGCCAAAGCACATGTCCAGCCTTTGCACAAGGCAAGGGCAGCACAGACACCGATGGCCTGGAGAAGCTGTGTATGATGCTGGAGCAAGGCAGCGAGGAGCTATGGGAAAGCACAGCAGGTTTTCTAGAGGGACATGTGACGGAGGAGGATGCAGTGATGGCAAAGATGGAACAGCCATGTAGGGACCTTCCTCATGCCTCTTCCCACCTCCAGCAAAGCCCGTCTTCCCCTGGCCTAGAAGGGGACCATGCCATGCCATGGCACCACCCTCCTCCTGGCAACAGCTGCATCCCCTTTGTCCCCCTTGCTCACCGGCTCCCCAGGGTGGTCTGCAGCACTGTGGAGATGCCACAGGCAAAGAAGCTGCGTGCCAGCAGCTCACTGGTGGCCTCAGCATGCGTTGGTTCCTCAGGCAGGGTGGGCAGCAGGAGGAGGTAGAAGATGCAGATCAAGGAGGCCTGCACAACCAGGTGCTGTGTGGGTAAGAGAAGGGGTGATTGCAACTCCCTGCGGTACCCAGAGCTGTAGCCCCCCCCTGCCTGGCCCCCCTGAATGGATTCATGTTCACTGATACCCCCCCAGACAGCACCTACCATCCCACCATACCCCGGCCAGAGCCCCAAGCATCCTTTGCCTGGTGGGATGTGGCCCCTGCTCTGCCACCCCTGAGGATCCCAGACCTCTTCCCATCTCTCTGGCTGCTCACTGCAGTCTCCCCTTACCTGAAGGGCTAAGCAACAGCTCAGCATCCAGGAGCACATCTTCTGTGGGGAGCAGGATGCACGTGCAGGGCTCCCAGCACCAGGTGCCCCACTGCAGCCCCCATTCATGCTGCTGCCTCCCCACACTGCTCCTGGTTTGCAGTGCTGAGGGGATGAGCAGGGTCCCAACCCCCCAAGGGCTCCTCACAGCCCCCACACGGCTGAACTTCCACCTTCTGCAGGAGCTGCCCCAGGGTTAGCCATTAACTTAAGTTGGTGAGTAACCCGCCCTTGCAGCCAGGAATGCAAATGTCACCCTGGGTTGTCACTGCAAGGGCCAGGTGTGGGGAACGGACTATTTTTCCTTCTCCCCCCACATAAGATTAGGCAGAATGCCTTTCAAGCCAGCGAAGTGCCTTTTGCTGATTTAGCCAAAGTGAAACAGACTTGGCAGAAGTACAGATAGCAGGCTGCCTCTGAAAGACTGGGCATTTAGCCACAAGTTAAAGGAGAATGTTACCTAAAAGGAGGCGGGCTGTGCCAGTGAACCAGAGAACTTTCCTTCGTCTGCTGGACTCGGTGACTGGCTGAGCTGCCTGCCAGTGCTGCAGCTGCTCCGCGGGGGGGCCTGTGCTCGCTCACAGGTGATCGCTGCCTGCTGCTGCTCGCTGGGGCCTGGGGAGTCGCTGCCCAGAGTGCAGCCTGCCGTGCTGCCTGCTGTGCCGTGTCTGGCTGCCGTGCCATGCCTGTGCCTGCTTGCCGTGACTGCCTGTGGTTGTTGCCCGCTGGAGGCGTTGACCCGCCGGGTTGCCCCCGTCGCGGGGCTGCCCCGCCGTGGAGTCGTCAGGACGCTGGTCACATCCTCATTGCAGAAGGAGGGTAACACGCATATACACACACACACAAACCCCACACACACATCTATCAGGATCAACTCCTACCCTTCTCCTCCATTAATCCTGCACCTCTTTCATGGGGAGTGCACTTACTAATACCATAGAACCCTGATTTCCTTCCTGGTACGTGCCTAGATTACCTTCCCTGAACCTCGGTCCCTCGATTTGTGTTAATCCTTAATAAACCAATTAATCTGTCAATTAAAGATTGGTCTCAGTAACAATTTGTGAGTGTGGTGAGGGGGCAATTTCAATCTACACTCTAAGATACAGTCCCACAGCAGCCACGTGTGTAGTCTCACTTACAAACCTCTCCGTTTGGGGGGTTGGAAAGTTGTGGAAGCATCCTGACAGCCCGTGGCTTTTGATATCAGCTCGCGACACCAAGTGACAGCCACCCATGGCCAGGACACCAGACACTGTTTCTGTGCCAACTGCTCACAGTCCAGGTCCCATCCTTACATCTTGTGGTACAGGGACTGGGCCACCACACAGACACCCCTTCCTCATGTTCTCGGAGCATCCCCGACAGCAGCACCCTCCAGCTCCAGCGTGCCCTGCCCTTGCTTGTTCCTCCCCTGCCCTCCTGATCCAGCTGTTCCTCACCATCAGGCCCCAAGGAGCCTGTTAAAAGCAGCACAGCCCCCAGCAGATCCTGCCATACCCCTGTGAACACTGTGCCCACACCAGAAAGGTCCCTGATGGGGTTCTACACCACATCCCCCATGCTCTTAGAGGGGGCAGAGAGCCCTGCCCCTAGACAAGGATGCCAGGAACAAGAGCTGTCCACTTGGCTGGGAAGGCTCCCAAGGCAGCACAGGCAGAGGATGCTTGTGTTTTTGTCACAGGGCAGAGGTAGCTGTGCCAGCAACCACAATCTCTTGCCGCTCAAGGCTCATTTATTAACTGGACAGCCTTTGGAGAGCAAAGAGCAGTGGAGACCACGCATCCACCACATTCCCAAGGATAGGGAACCTCCTCGCTCCCACTGCCCCTGCCATCCCCAGAACACAAAACCCAATGTCCCTCCTGTGAGCAGAGAGTTTAGTCCATCTTGAGCCCTGCAGGACAAGCCTCACAGTGCTCCTGGGCTCACTCGCCAGCACTAAGACCCGACTTACACTGCAGCTCAGAGCAAGCACTGCCTGCTGTAATGCACAGGCGCAGGGCTGGGGCTGCACACTGGGGTGGCTCAGCAGGACAAGGCAGGTGCACAGCAAGAACTACTTTTATTGGAAGAGATTTGCATCTACAAAAGAGTGAAAAACAGGTGTAAAATCCACAGTAAAAAGAAGGGGGATGATGAGCTGGGCTGGTCAGCAAGACAAGGTGCCTTCTCCCTGCCCCAAGGAGCAGTCAGGCACTGTTTCCTCACAGCCGCAGACAGCTGGGGTTTGGGATGGAGTCACAGAGCACCCCAGTTTCAAAGCACCCAACACAAGCAGGATAAGGAAGCTCAGCCTCAACCCCACCTCACCACCTCCAAGCCCAGCGAGGCACAACTTTTCCCTGGGGCACAGCTGTATCAGGGTCCCATGTTGGTGTGACCCTTGTGCCTCCTGAGAAGCAGCCTGGCAGCCCCCATGGGGAATTGCTGCTCCAGTCAATGAGCTCAGGCTGCTCACTCCCTGCTCTTTCCACCACCTCTCCCCTCACCCAGGCACCCCACCTCCTCCCCGTGGACCCTGCTGCCACACTGGGGTCACTGCCCCAGCCCCTCCACCCTGCACACACAGCCCCAGCATCCTACATCCCACACACCACCTCTGCCCAGCACCACCAAGGGCCACCCGCTCGCTGTAGGAAGAGGTACAATACACCCCTTGCTCTAGCACCCTGCTTCTACCCACCAGCTAGTAGGTTCCCACCCCAGCACCCCAACAGCAAACCAACTCAGTCCCAACTTGTCCCAGCAGCCCCCAAAGTGAAAGACAACCCTGCCCCTGGTGGGAGGGACACAAATGCTGGTTTGGAAGTGATGCAAGTGCCTCCATCCCCACGCAGCCCCAGGGATCAGGGGTCCCAGAAGTGCAAGGAAGTGAGTTATGCAACACTAGGAAAGAAGGGGAAAGGGGCTGCTGCCCCATGGTCCTAGCTGGGAAAAATGAAGCTCTTGATTCTGCTGAGATCCATGGCAGTATGCAAGGAACACTGCCTCAGCCCCAGGGGGTCCAGCCAGTCCTTGCGGTTGGGGCCTGCATCCCATGTGGGGCCTGCACCAGCTGAGCAGGCATGGCAGTGGAGTGCTGGAGGAACTGGGAGCATGGTGAGTCCGAAAGGGCCAGGCTTGCTGGGGGCTGTGGTGGGGGCAGTACGGTTAGATCTCTCACAGGATGTGGGTACTCTCCGAAAAGGGCCTTGTGGGGGGGCTCCCATCTTGGGCTAGATCAGGTGCCTTTGGGTAAGACAGAGCCGATATCACACTGCCCCACAGGTAGAGCGCAGTCGCCGTGACACCCCCGCGACGCGGCTCCTCAGTTGTCTTGTTCTCTCCCAGGCAATGGGTGTCGCTGGCTGAAGACATGTCAGGGAGCCCAGGCTGGGGCTGGTCAGGGGCTGGCTGGGCATCCAGCTGGCAGCTGCCCTCCTCGGGGAACAGCACAGGCTGGGGGGCTGCAGGGCTGACGCTCCTCAGGCACACAGACCGGTGCACCATGGTGACGGAGGCGAAGATGGCAGCGAAACCGGTCAGGTACACCACACCCAGGAGGCAGGCCAGCTGCAGAGAAGTCGATGGTTAGCCCAGACTCCCCAGCTGCATCGCCCGACAGCCAGCTGTAACCCAGCACAGCCACACATCGACCCAGCAGCTGTGATTGGCAAATGGCACGACCAGCACCGGAGCTGGATGCTGGAGAACAGGCAGCCATGCTGCTGACAGCAGGTGACACACAGCCTGTCCAAAGCAGGACCTAAAAGCCACAAACCAAAATGCCCCAGCTAAAACCTAACAGCCCCTGTTTAAATAACCAGCCAGCACCAGTTCCCTCCATGCCACCACCACGACCTTACACCATGACACGTGGGGCTGCAGTCCAGCACAGGGCACAGACCAACCCAGCACCAGGCTGCAGTGCCTCAGGCAGCACAGCCGCAAATCAGCATCTTCTGGCTTCTGACATCTTCCCTTTTCAACAGGGAATAAAGAAAGCTGCTGCTCCCAGCAATAAAGAGGACCCTGCTCTGAATCCATGGCCTGCTGGGCCCCATGTTCTTGCAAGCAGCTGCTGTCCCATGCCCTTACCTTCACCACTTGCTGGTAGAACTGGCCCAGAACATGCTGCCACATTGACTGCTCCATGAGGACACACAGATCCGTGTAGGTGAACCAGCCACGCCACATACCCTGCTTTTCTGCCACACTGCAGGAAAAAAGGAGAACGGTGCATGTGGCATAGAACTTCTCCATTAATAAAGCTTCAGCCCAGGCAGGTTTGGAGAAGACCCTGCTCGAGGTCTGTGGCAGGGATCTGCAGAGCCTACAAAGGCTCAACGGTACCCCACCCTCTTACTTCACTGCAGCAGGACTAGATCTGAGCAGGGGCTGAGCCAGGGCTGCAGGGTGGATGAAAGGCTCACCCCAGCCCACACACCTACCGTCCTTCCAGCCAGCTCAGCACTTCGAACAGCTCCCGGGGGTCTGTGTAGAGACTCCAGTCCTGCAGGGACAGCAGGGACAGGTCAGTGCAGTCAGGGCATGCCACCACCCAGACACAACCTTCTCCAGTCCTTCATGGGAGTAGGTTGAGGAAAAGCAGAAATCCAAGCTCCCCTCAACACCCCCTTTCCCCTGCTCTGTGAAATAGCTGGCTGCAGTGACAGCCCCACTTACAATGGCGCTCAGAAAGTTCATCTCCAGTGTGTTCATTGTCTGGACGTCCACCTTTCCTGCTGCTCCCCACTCGTCGTTGAACACTTCCTCCTCCTCACCCTCATCATACAGGTACTTACTAGCAACCATCTAAAAGCAGCACAAAGGAGAGACCTCAGTGTCCCCCACACTCTTCCAGGCCTCCCTCCAACCCAGTGACACCCCCCAGCCCACACCACTCACCATGGAAATCAGGAAGAGGTCTGAAGATGAGATTTGCTGAAGGTATTCAGGGTTCCGGTGCCGGAGTCTCTCAATGTAAACCAGTGCCAGCATCATGGAGCAGGGTGAGATGCAAGCTTCCCTGTCGGACAAGGCAAGATCCAAACCAAAGATTATTTGCGTGCTACAAACATCCCAGTCACCACGACACAACCTGGCTGCCTGCTCCCCATATAGGTGGGAAGTTTAGTAACTAGACAGCTAATTACATCCCAACCTTGCAGCTCTGCACTGGCTGTCCTGAGCTGCAGCAAGAGAAGGCACAGGGGATGCAGGATGGAGAGCAACAAGCCCTGGCTCCTGTTCCCTGGCACAGCCAGCTTCAACTGGGCAGCCCTGCCTGCCAGCAAGGGCTTGGTTGCTGAAAGCAGAGCTGGGTTTGGACCTGGCTGCCCAGCGAGCTGCAGATCCAGCCAGTACAGACTCCCAGTAACCAGAGCACCTGTGCAACTCAAGAGAGCAGGAACAACCAGAAAGCTGGCCTGGCTGTGTCAGAAAGCCACTGACAAAGCCTGCTGGCCTTGTCACCTGCCCCCTGCTCTTCTTTGACATTAATCAGGCCTAAGCACAAAGCCAGTGCTGGTCCAGGGGACAGCAGTGAGTTGCAGGTGAGACCAGGGCTCCCAGTTCTGATGTGGGACATGAAGGAACAGGTTTTGCTTACCGAGATACATGAGACACATATTTCTTCTGGAGTCTGCGGATGGGGCTGGGAGCCACTTTCTGCAACAACTCCACAGCAATATCTAGGACAGAAAAGCAGCAAAAGGGGTTAGGCCCACATGGCACAGTCCAGCCCCACCCTTCTCTTTTTCACCACAAGCCCATTGAATCTTGGTTCTTGCTCAGTCCCTCGAGTTTAATTTAAAATATGAAGGTAACACAGGCCTTATCAGAAGTCAGGGGTGATAGAGGAACAAATAGACAGGAGAGCCAGACCAAAGCAGGAAGAGGATATGAGTGTTTAAGGCCTAGGGGCAGTGCCAGATTCAGATTAGCAGGTCTGTGTCACAGGGAGTTACCAGCAGTCCGTGGCACGGAGAGGCCAACACCCTCCCCTCACCGCACATGCTCTTTCGGAGGCTTTCTAGGACCTGCAGTCAACACCAGGTCTTCCCAGCCTTTTGCTCCCCTCCAACCACTATCCTCCCTCATCAGAGATGGTCAGCACTGACCTAGCTTCCTTCCCATCACAGCCCCTCATGATGGACAAGGTATGCACGTGAGCAGGGGGCTGAAGGCACTAACAGGGCATGGAAGAAGCAATATGCTGTAACTGCAGCTCCTCATCTCAGCCTCCTTCCCCCCACCTGTGGACAAGCTCCAGCATTCAAGCACTGAAAAGGCCAGAGACTGACAGGTGCTGGCAGATGGCTTCACCAGCTCCCATCTCACTTCCCAGTGCAACAGAACTAGCTAGGAGCACCCCAAACAGCACCACAGCCTGGGCTTGGCAAGAAGCATCTGACAGGCAACTCCAGCTCCATTTCTGCTGCTGGGCCCTTGGCTAAGAGTTGAGAGCAGAGCTCATCCCAGCAGCCTTGTATTTCCAGTTCACAGAGGAAGCACCACCCCACAACCTCTTCTCTCCACATCCCTCCTTTCCATGTCTCTTTAGAAACTAAGAGAACAGCTGCAGCCCCACAGGAATTGTTTGCCTGACAACAACCACCAAAGCTCAGAAACACACTGGTCTAAGGGACCTCTCCAAGTCACTGAAGCTACACCACTGCTGCAATCCACAGCCAGGAAGACACCACTCCAGCCACCCCATCAGCAGCTCCCAGCTTCTTGCACTGCTGCTGCTCTCTCTGCCCTGCTTGGCCATCCTTGTGCTGAGCAGGAACACACACACCAGTCAACACAGAGACAGCAGCACAGCTCTGGGGGTACATGAGATTCCCCTCCCAGGCCTTGTCCCAACACCAAACCTGATCCTTCAGTCCACAAATCCAACCCATGACGTGTCCCGCCCTAGAGGACATGAGGAGCAGCTGACTGCTGTCCCTGTGTCACAACCATGGTATGCTGAGAGCAGTTATGATTCTTCCATTCCGGAAGAAACAAATTCACTTTTCAACCTCTTTCTCCTCAGCCAGCCCCACACAACCTCCTGCGACTGCCCCAAATGCCAAAGACCTTGTCCAGCTCCTCCTGCTACTCTGGACTCTCCCCAAAATTGCTTCTATCTCATCTGAAGAGCAGTGCCATACACTGGCCATGTAGGAATAGCACAGCTGTACCAAGACAGATGCCATGGCCCTAGGTCCTGTTTTTTGACAGTGGCTGATAGCAGCTTGCGAAGGAAAGCTGTGAGAGCAGATAAGCCCACAAAGACAGTCTCTGTACATCAGTCCCACCCCCCACTGCTGGAGCCGAGGCATCTCCTGGGTGCAAGGCAGTCTTTATAGTTAATAGCCCTCAACAGAGTCTTCTTCCAGGAATGTGCTCTTTGAACCTTCAACAGCAGTAACGTCCTATGGAACAGTCCCATCTCACACCCAGCTGTGACACCAGCCCTGAAGACAAGCCACGTGCCTCCTCTGCACTGCCCGTGTCAGAACCCGTGACTCCCAGCAGCGCCCAGGCTCTGGCTACCCTGCCTGGCCCTGTTCCATCACCACACACCCAGCATCCCCCTCCTTGCTGCCTCACATGCAGCCTCTTGGCAACCTCAGACTGTTTTACCAACACTGCCATAAGAGTTTTGAAGGCAAGCACGCTTTCCCACCTGCCCAGTGCACCCTGCAAGCTAGAAGGCCTTCACAGTAGGGTCACATTGGCCCTCCAGCAAACCACTGCTTGCCCTTGACTGCTCCTCTGTGCCATCACCTACATCAGCTCCTCAGCCTCAACCCAGCTGCACCCTTCTCACAGAATCACCAAGGCTGGAAAAGACCTCTAAGATCATCAAGTCCAGCCTATGACCAACACCACCACACCATCTAGACCATGGCACTAAGTGCCACATCCAGCCTTGCCTTGAACACATCCAGGGACGGTGCCTCCACCACTTCCCTGGGAAGTCTATTCCAATGTCTAACCACCCTCTCCGTGAGGAAGTGCTTCCTAATATCCAACCTAAACCTCCCTTGGAGCAACTTCAGGCTATGCCCTCTTGTCCGGTCACTGGTTGCCTGGGAGAAGAGCCCAGCCCCCACCTGACTACAACCTCCCTTCAGGTAGTTGAAGAGAGTGATGAGGTCCCCCCTGAGTCTCCTCTTCTCCAGGAGACTCAGACTTCTGCTCCCCTAAACACTGTTGAATCAACAGGAAAAAAAAAGGATGTGATTCAGAAAAACAAAGAGCAGGAACTTGTTCCCCTGCTGCTCTCAACTAGAAGTTAAACTCTCTGGTATCTTGCATAGCACAAAAGTTGTCCAAGGCCCCTCTCATCAGGGACAGGGACACAGCCTTCACTGCCAAAGAATTCCCAAGCAAGCTAAAGGACTCTGAACAGCAGTGAGGTGCCAAAAATGCAGCAATGGGGCAGACAAGGCAATAGAACAGAGAGCAGGAGCCATGAGGCTCTGGCATCCTGCCCGCTGTGCTGCATGGAGCGAGGCAGGCTGGGGAGGGGTGGGATTTGGCACTAGGGAGAGAGCGGGTGACTTGTTGGTCTCAGCCCCTGGGCTACTTCCAATCCCCCTTGACTCAGCATTCCCATCTGGGGACACTCAGCAACCCACCTGCCACGGGGCTGGAGAGATTATCCAGGCTGCAGTCTTTGTCCCAGCCATAATAGAGCCTCTTCCGCACCCTCTCGCTCAGCTGCTGGTGCCTGGGCAGGAACTGCAGGCAGACAGGGGGAACGTGAAAAAAGCCCTGAGCACTCCCCAGACCGGGCTCCCCAACTCAATCCAACCGGCTGTGCGGTCACGCGGGGCTCTTCCGGGAACAGGGTTTAAGGAGGGAACGTCCCAGGGGCCTGCCGAGGTGCAGGGATGGTAACAACTTGGGCTGGGGACACCGGGCACCTCCAGGGGTGGCCCGGGGCCAGAAGTGGGCACTCACCGTGAACTCCTGGAAGCCGCTGAGGGAGAAGGTGCCCTCCTCGTCCAGCAGCAGCCCGTCCAGCTCCATCCCGCCCACCCGAAGGGTGTCGGGCCGCGCCGAGGCTGAGGCTGGGTGCTGTGACCGGGGACAGAGGCCGCAGAATCGCTGCTAGGCCGAGCCCTGCCGCCCGCCTTCCTCTTCCGGTGAGGGGGCGCGGCCTAACCCGTGCTTGCGCAGAGCGCCCCGTTCATCTCCGCCGCCGGCCGGGCTGCGCATGTGCGCGGCGCCAGCGGCCGCCGGACCCCGTCAGGCGGTGCCGCCCGCCCGGGCCGGTGCAGCGCTCGCCGCCCTCCCGCCGGCGGTGACAGCAGCCTCTCCCGCCCCCTCTCCTGCAGCCATGGCGAGCGGCCGGGCCGAGGAGGCAGCCGCGGCGGCCGAGGAGGAGGAAGAGGAAGCGGCGGCAGCGGCGGCGGCGCGGTTGGCGGCGGCGCTGCGGCAGCGGCTGCGGGGCTGGGAGGCGGCGCTGGCGGCGGCGCAGCGGTTGCTGGTGTGGGAGAGGCCGCTGCACAGCCTGGTCACCGCTGCCGCGCTCGGCGGGGCCCTCTGGTGAGCTGGGGCGGGGGGGCAGGCCGCGGCGGGGCCCAGGCCGCGCAGGCGGCTCCGGCAGCGGGCGGGTGCTGCTACTGCTGCTCCAGCCCTCGGTGCTGGCCTGTGGACGCTTGTGAGCCTCCGGGGCTGATGGCCATCTCTTCTGAGGCGCCTACAGTCTGTATTCCTGCACCAAAGCTGCGGGCAGCGGCCGCTCGCGGAATGTGCTCAGCTAGGAGGAACCGCGCTGTTTTCCTCCGTCGAGCATCAGCAGGCCCCGCCCTGCGAGGAGAAGCTGCCAAGACCTCGGGCAGGATTTGCCCCGCGATAATAAAATGCAGCTGGGCCCAACTGGAGGCTCGCCCAGGAGCGCTTTCTGGTTAATTTCTGCATCCATATTTTTCGGTTCTCTTCACCCCCTCACCGCTGTCAGTAAGCCCCAAGGCCTCCTGCCGGCTGCCGTGTGGCGTTTTTATTTAATCCATTCTGCTCGTTGATCTTTTTTTCTGGAGGGTGCTGATTTTTGGTGCAAAGGCTGAGGCTGCTCATTTTGGGCTTGAATCCAGTCCCCCCCCTGCCCTGTCTTCCCTTCTCTGTTCTTCGGGCAGGGCAGTAGCACCAGGAGCCGGGAGTGTGAGTGGCAGAGCCCAGCTGTGGATGGGAATGAAAAACATCCTGTTTGTTTGTATAAACAGTGAGTCAGTTTTATTGGCACAAACGCTCTCAGCTAGCAGTTTCCCATCAGAAAAGGTCAAAACTGGCCAGGGAACTAGTTAAATGTTGGTTGCAGATGAAGTAGGATGGATTCTTAAGTCAGAGAAGGGGAAAGTATGTGACCAAACACCCTTTGAAGTCACTCTGAAGAGGCTGCTTACGTTCTGCTCCCTCATCCACATCATTATCAGAGGCATACATGGTAGCCAGGTACTTGAACAGTTTTGGACTCCTCTACCAGCTGGAAGGGTCTGAAAGCAGAGTTTTGAAGTTAGTGAGGGAGGAATGCGTGTCCAGTGAGATGGCAGGGGTGGTAGATGATGATGGCTAAGGGACTGTGCATTAAAAGGTCGAGAAGAACAGAGTGCCTGGAATATGGGACAGCAGAGAGATTTAAATATCGCGGAGGGGGAGGAATTCTTTACAGTCCTGTGGAGGATTCAGCCAGCATCCTTCAGCTGCAGTACATAAATGATGTGGAATAGAAGGAAATTCTTCTAGAGCTGACATACTAATCTACAGAATAGTTGTCCCACGAGAAGAAAAAAAAATGTTCTTTAGGTCCTGTAAGCCCATGGAAAGCACGTGGCTTTCATTCTGTGCTGCCCAGTAAGACAGATCTCACTTCCCAGTCCTCTGCTCCTGGCTGTGGCTTGGTGGGGAGCACAGTCCACCCCTGCACTGTTCAGTGCATTTAAGATTAGTTATTGGCAAATTGTTGCTGAAGAGGAGCAAGGTAAAATAGTGGAGCTGCTCTTTCTTTCTGGAAAGGAGATTTCGTTAAGGGGGTGAAGGTTAATGAATTTCCCCAGCATTTGTTTCTGGGGTGACTTAAGAACAGCTCCTCTGAGATGGAGGGAAGTGCTTGCTTGGAGGAAAGGAGGAATGCAGACAGCCACTGCTGGCCCAAGTGCCACCTTGGGACCTGCACTGTTCAGTCTATATGGAATGGGGAGATAAACTATGATGTTGGGATTGCACGTCTGTCCGTGTGAGTAGCATTGTGTGAGCTGGCATTTGGCTCAAGCTGAGGTGTTGATGAGGGACCGGAAAGGTTTTATGATAGAGTCAAGTGAGCAACTAAATGTTTAAGAGCTTGACTCTGATTAAATGGGGAGAGGTTTGTGATAAAAGAATGGACATCTGGAAGCAAATGTAAGATGTGTGTTGGTGCTACTCACAATAACACTGAACCTTGTGATGACAAATAGGATGTAAGTTTTCAGCAAACAGGCTGATTCCCAACCAGTCTTCTGCTACAGCAATCTGTATTTACATTATCTAGAGCCTTCGTCTTGAGGATTTGGAGGAACTTGTACAAGGGAGCATTAGTCTTGGTTTACAACCGAAGGAGGAGCTCAGGAGCAGGGGAAGAGAGCCCTGGGACATGGCAGGTAGTCAGCTGTCTGGTGGTGGGCAAAGGTGCCATTTGAGAACTTGCAGTAGTGGGGGTGGGTGTCTGAGTATAATGCCTGCTGCAGCAGCTGGTAGCAGTTGAATGTTTCTGCTTTGCCATGCACTGAGCCATGTCAGTTAGCTCATCAAGAGCAGTAACTTGCTGACTTTTTCCTGCCTAACAATTTCTCATTTGATTTCTAGGTTGTTTTCCTCCACCTCCCTGAGACCCCTCTTTCTCCTCAGCATGTCCCTTCTTGGCATCCTCTTGCTGGAGAGGTGGAAGCCCAGGTTCCTGTTTGACTTCTCAGGTATGTGATAAGTGGCACTGTAGCTAGTGACACAGTTCTAGTGTTACCAGCTGCTGGGCTGTGGCCACAGTCCATCCTTTCCTGGCTCCCTCATAGGTTGTGTGTGGTGAGTTGACCCTAGCTGAACTCCAGGTGCCCACCAAAGCAGCTCTATAACTCCCCTCCTCAGCTGGACAGGGGAGAGAAAATATAATTAAATGCTCATGGGATGAGATAAGGACAGAGATAGATCACTGACCAATTACCATCACAGGCAAAACAGACTTGACTTGGGGATATTCTTTAATTTATTACCAATCAAAATGAGAGTAGGGTAATGAGAAATAAAAACCAAATCTCAAAACACCTTCCCCCCATAGAGGATGAGGGTTGTGGTCAGTTCATGACATGTTGTCTCTGCTGCTTCTTCCTCCTCCGGCAGAGGACTCCTCACATTCTTCCCCTGCTCCAGTGTGGGGTCCCTCCCATGGAGACAGTTCTCCACAAACTTCTCCAACATGAGTCCTTCCCAAGGGCTGCAGTTCTTCGCAAACTGCTCCAGCACAGGCTCCCCATGGGGTCACAGCCTCATTTGAGCATCCACCTGCTCTGGCGTGGGGTCCTCCACAGGCTGCAAGTGGATATCTGCTCCACTGTGCACCTCAATGAGCTGCAGGGGAACAGCCTGCCTCACCATAGTCTTCACCACAGGCTGCAGGGGAATCTACTCTGGCACCTGGAGCACCTCCTCTCCCTCCTTCACTGATCTTGGTTTCTGCATAGCTGTTTCTCTCACATATTCTCACTCCCCTCTCTGGCTGCCGTTCCTGTTGGGCAGCTTTTTCCCCCCCACCCGTCTTAACTAGCTTATCACAGAAATGCTACCACTTTTGCTGGTAGGCTTTGTCTTGGCCAGTAGTGGGTCCCTCTTGGAGTAATTTAACATTGGCTCTGTTGGACATAGGAGAAGCTTCTAGCAGCTTCTCACAGAAGCCACTCCTGTAGCCCCCTGCTACCAAAACCTTGCCATGCGAACCCAACATGTGGTGTAATGGTGTAAGCCCTGTTCCTGCTGTAGCTGCAGCCTTTGGTACGATGATGCCTCTTGCCTGTTTGTGTCAGAGTATTGCCATGTACCTCCTGTGCACCTTCATACTTCGGTCATGAGGAGGATTGCTCCTGGTGCTGGGAATAACTGATTTTGAGAGTGACTAAGAGTGCCCAGCTAGCTCATCAGGGAAGCTGGTGTTGGGGATGATGCAGTGTTTCTGCTATGTCCTTCCCCTCCTGCAAGTGTCATGGCAAAAAGATAATTCCAAACGTAAGCATATATGGCCAGCTCAGCTGAGGGAAGGAAACAGGGGGTTGAAGTGTATTGATTTTGGTTAAGTGCATTGTGGGCTTATGCCCTGAAAGAGGCAGAGCAGATGAGAGCCACTTCTTGTGGCGGGTAGCAGGGTGGATGGTGAGGTCTGATGGCAGGGACAGTTAGTGTATTGTACCTCTAGTGAGCAGCACCTGGTCTCCAGCTAATCGGTGAGACTGATCACTTGGCTTATCTTTCCCATTTATTGAAGGGTCTTTGCCAACATTAGACACAAAGGCAACAAGAGGAATAGCCTCATAACCATGATAGGCGTGGATTAGAGGCTGTCTGCTTTGAGTGCCTCCTTCATTGGAATGTATTAAATGACTAGACCCAGACCTGCCTACTGCATCTACTGCTGCTGTTCAAAGGCAGTTTGGGGCCCTCCATTCCTTCCCCCCTACTCTAGGGAGAACTCCTAAATGAAAGCCTCTCTATATGTGTGTTTGTAAGGTGCCCTTTATTTGACCTAAAAGGGTACTGACTTAAAGGGTGCTTTCACAGAAGTCCTGATAAGATTAGATACGTTTCAGCTGTAGTCTTGAAACTGTTTGCTTTGTGTGGTTCAGGGAACTAGGCAGCCAAACATGACTGGCCAATTTAATTTCCTGCTTATTCGCATTGGTTTTTTTAAAGGAATAGTTTAAAGCCAACCCAAAACGTCTCACTTGAAACATGTCCAGAAAGGCAAAAACCTGGTGTCCAATACAGAATGGTGTCATTGAGGCAAGTAGGGGTAGAATTGCTATAGCAACTACCATGCCTGTAAAAGTTATGTTATCGCAGAAGAAATAGGAAATCCATACTGAAATCAAACTCTGTGATGCAGAGCAGTGAGAAAAAAAGAAAAATAAAACAACACGCTAGGGGTTAGGCTCATCCCATGTCATAAGCTCTGCACATCCTACTGAGCCACTCCTCCCTGGTGTTCTTCCCCATATTTCACTCTTTGCTGCCTTTCTGCTGCTGACAGCAAAGAACAGGGACATCTTTCTGATATGCCTGGTTAAGTCACAGCCCTGATTTCAGCATGGTCTACTGGGCCATGTTTCCTCAGCCTCTGCAAGGAAGGAGCAGTGCTCTGCATTCCTGAGGGGCCTCCTGTTGAATTGGCACCGCTGAATACTTAGGGGTTCTTGTGTGGCTCTTGCTTCCCACCGAAGCAGAGCTGCAGCTTTGTGGCTTCCCTCCTCAGAGCTTCCTGTAAGCCTTTCCTGGAGCTTTTGGAAGTAGGTCAGTACCACACCTTCAAGAGTCGGCACGTATATACACAAACCTCAGCTTCTGGCAGTTTGGGTGACTGCTTATAACATCACTGCTGGAGGAATGCTAAAACCTCAGCGTGTGTTCTGCAGTTACTCACGCACTGTGATCAGGGACACACTAACAGCAGCAAGATGCACAACCTTTTTAGGTCCTGTCAGAAGGGACAGTATATTTTCAGCTTCCACTCAGGGTATTTTCTCCATACGTAACCACCTCTCTGTGGGGTTCCACTTAAATATTAAGGACCACAGAAGAACCTCCACTTTCTCCTGAAATGGGTATCAAGTAGGGATGTTTTCTGTACTGGTATTTGGGAGCTGTTTTGGTCAGTGTAGGAGAGTGTAGCGTGGAAGAGCTGTAGCAAAGGCTGCATTGCAACTGAATGCTAGTGCTCCTTAGAAAGGGCCCCTGCTTTCTAGCAGAAGTTTACACGCAGATGAAGAATGCATCTTGGGGAAGCGTTGAAAATCTGTAAGAGCCAAGGAATCCATCAGCAATAATTTGTCAGTACCAACGTGTAACCTAAACTCCTGGGTGGCTGACTGGTCTCCCAGAAGAGTCTGGTGTGTGTCAAGTGGTTTCTGCTAACCCACTATCCGGTGTGAAATGCCGACAGCAAGGTTTCAGCTGGTTATTGATGATCTGAGGCCAGCTGTGGGTGTCCTGCTTCTTGGCTTCGTTGTACTGGTGCTAGACAGTATCACAGAATCGTTGTAGTTGGAAAAGACCTTGAAGATCAAGTCCAAGCATTAAATTAACTCGATACTGCAGCACAGGGAGTTAAGCCTTACCCTAGTGAATGTGTCCTTTTTTGGTGGCTGGGCTGTTCCTCCAACTGGTGCAAGACTCCAGTGCTTGGCAATGGACAGCAGGCAGGCTACTCTACTACAGGAAGCAAGATCCTCTTGATTTTAAAGACAGCTTGTGTTTTGCCAGATAGTTAAAACCACGTGAACATTCTGCAGCCTGCTGAAATGTTCTGCAGCTCCCAAAAGTGTCTCTGAAACCTTCAGAAGCAGGTGTGGAGGATTGTTTCACTCCCTCTGCTGGCATAATTTGGATGGCTTGGATTGCTGCAGCCAGAGAGGAGCGGGATTCCTGTGCCGTCCCGCTGGCACGTCTGTCCAGCAGTACAGTGAGCATCCCAGCACCTGGTTTGGTAGCTGGTACAGCCAGCGTAGCCAGCCATCATGGACAGGCCAGTGCCAAATGTCATCTATTCGGTGATTTAGTGCAGGTAATAGAGGAGGCTTTGAGATATAGCTGGATTTCTGCATGCTGCGATTAAGCAGCTTTCAATTGCCGAGCACAGTAACAAAATACAACAACAGTGGTTGCATGAGAGAAGCAACTGGCCCGTGGGGGGTGGAGCTGCACCCATAATATTCCCTTTGCACCCCGGGCTCCCGTTGTGACCAGTGCTTGCTGCCTGCCCCAGCCATCGTGCCAGCAGTCCTGGGCAGAGGAGCGGATGGGCAGCCCAGTCTGAGAGCAGTTGACTCCTCTTGTCAGACCCAATTACTGGGAAATCTGGGTCACGCTCTCAAAGAATCACCTCCTCCCCTGGGTGGATGGCCTCCCGCTCTGCTGCACTGTGTGAGCCGCCTGCTACGGGGCCTGCAGCAGGAGGAGGGGCCTGACATACTTGGCACAACGTCTCCTTGAGAGAATGGTGACAGCACTGCTACAAGGGGTTGCTCTCTTCTGTGGCTTGAACCGGAGTCTGAAGTCTCCCTGGCTGTTGGCAGTGACGGATGGTCACCTCTTCTG
Organism: Hemiprocne comata; assembly: GCA_020745705.1. Taxonomy (NCBI): domain Eukaryota; kingdom Metazoa; phylum Chordata; class Aves; order Apodiformes; family Apodidae; genus Hemiprocne; species Hemiprocne comata. The sequence goes on from CM036591.1 coordinate 17,218,486, forward strand.
TGCATTTCCCTGGAGGAGTCATTGCTTTAGCTATTAAACTGTCTTTATGTCAACCCATGAGTTTTATCACTTTCACCCTTCTGATTCTGTCCCCCACCCCACCAGGGGGCAGTGAGAGAGGGGCTGTGTGGGGCTTAGTTGCCAGCTGGAGTTAAACCACAAACAACCCTGTCCCTTCCAGCTTTGGGACATTAGGCTGACAGGTAGAAGAGGGCAGACCTCAAGGGGCCTTTACAGCACGATCAGGGCATGTTAAACAAAGGAGTTTTATAAAGACTGTGTTGCTGCAAGAGCTTTGATTGAGACTTGCACATCCCCAAACACGAGTCAGCTGGTCAGGACACCCAAATCCATGGGCAGCCAGGCTTATGAGTTTCAGTTGCTGTAGAAACGTGGGATTTTTTTCTCCTGTATGACTCTAAAGGCAGAGCATAATCATATATGACCTCTGCCTTTGAAACACCCCTCCTCCCTTCAATACTGCATGCAGTACGTCCCTGTTTGATCATCACTGAGTTGGGTGCAGAGAGGAATGGCAGAAGCTTTCCCTTGCTCTTATCCAGACTGCCAGACCCTGGGAGTGTAGTTATATCTGTGCCTGGTACAAAGGGCTGTCAAGGGACATAAAAGAGCCCTAAATTTAGATAATTATACACAAGACTGCAATTTGTTACTTAGTTCTGTGGGAGAGGATAGAGACAGCAGGGTGATCTCTGGCATTTGTACATAGTGTCCTGCCAGGGACTGTGGGCTGGTCAGCGGGAAATGCAGCTCGGACCTGCTAATGCCATGTTGAGCTCTGAGGTGGGAGCTGAAGCTTTGCCCAGCTCAGGGACCGTGCTGGCAGCCCTCTGTGAATGACAAGGGCTGGGCAGCTGCCCCGGGGATGGCGCTGCCCAGGCGTGTGGGACGCTGTGCCAAGCTGTGCCATCTCCACAGCAGAGAGCCCATGTGCTAGCGGCACGGTGCACCTCGGATACGAGTGTCATGCCACATGTTTGTCAACACGGGTTACAAGGTGTGCTTCGGCACCCTGAGACCAGGGCTCTGGCTGCTCTGAGTTTCCAGGCATACTTCACTGAAGCCTGCACAGCTCAGACTCGAGGCCAGTGATTCCTGCTTGCATGAGAGCATGAAGAAGGTTCCCAGGGTGCATTCCTAACTAAGGATGATACATCACTAGCTCTGCTCTGTTCAAGTGGTTAAAATGTTGGGTTGTATTTTTCACTTGGTGGACTAATCTGCTGTGTTCTCTCTACAGCACAGCCATCGGAGGAGCCAGGAGGGGAGAGGTAAGCTCACTGGTGTGTTCTTTGGGGAGACTGGGCAAGCCTTAATTCAGTGTGGTGATCTCACCTGCCCTTCTTGCTGTTGTCGATAGACTGCATGGCTCCTGCTGTGAAATCCTGGTAGCGGTTTATCCTGCACTGGGAGCTGCTTATCAGCTCGGGAGCCATGGTTTGACACCCTGGGGAAAGCTAATGTTCTTTCAGTAGCAGTAAAGCTCAAGTGCTTTTGATGTTAGGAACTCGAGTTTCTTCCCTGAATCTATCGTGGACTTTTTAAAGAACCCTCCAGAGAGAAGGAAATCCCCAAGACTGAGTTTTGCAGGCCATACGTGCTGTCTGTGGTGTAGCTTGCATCCTGTGCTTGGCCATGGTTGTATGTCTGAGCATCACACTCTGGCTACCTTGGACTTGGTGCTAGAGGAGGCCACGTAACTAGTTTCACTTCAGTGCTTCTGTTTGCGTGGCTTTGAGTAAACTGCTTTGCATCTTGGGCTTGTGGCATGGGGATGCTGTGACATGGTGTCTGCTGCTGCTGCTGCTTGGCTCAGGTGGCTCTTGGCTCTCGGCTCTCTTCCTGATTACAGGAAAAAGTATCTCCAAATCAAGCGTCTTCCATGGTTCAGTTGAAGATGCAGTCAGTATTGTCAAGCCTTTGGTAGGGATCTCTGCTTCCCAGTGCAGCTGTTCCCCCTCCAACAAAACAGACCGTGTTCAAAGATTGTCTTCTTGCTCTTGTCTGTCTCTAGTGAGGGGGTGACTTCAGGGGCACAACCTCACCTGCTCAGTGTCCCTGAGCTGTGCCACTGTCTGGCAGAGAGCTGGGTCACCTTCAGGCTGTACCTGCAGGAACTGCTACAGTACAAGAGGCAAAATCCTGCCAAGGTAAGCTGGAGATACCTACTCTTCTGTGCAGGGGCTTTTCTTTCCATTACTAGAGGCTTAGGAGATGGAAGAATGTAAAATCAGTATTTCTATAATTGCTGTCCCTGTTTAACATATACTGTTCATTCCTTTCAGACTCTATGCTATGGGAAGCTTAAATAATGAGTAATTGGCTTCCAGTATTTGTAAACTGGAGCTGAACTTAACCCCTTCTGTGAATGGCTAGCTATACTTAGTTTTATTTCTCGGTGTGCAAAGGAAGTTCTTAGATTGGAAGTGGGGAGCAGAAAGGGGAGCCTACAGTCACTGCCCCTTACACAGGCTTCAGTTTTAAGCTGGTCCTACCTATTTTGCTAGTGAAGATTGTAGCTAGTGAAGTCTAAATACAGCGTTGTTTCTGAGCACATGGAGACTTGACATTAACCATGTTCTGATGGCTGTGACGTGTGTTGTTACGATGGGAGTCGTAGACAGGAGTTGCCTTAGCATCACAAAAAATAGGACAGACCAGCCACTGGGGTTGTATCAAGCTTGCTGTGATCCAGTGTGCCAAAAAGAGTGTGTTTCTATTGCTGCTGGTTGCTCTTCTTCTGTTAAAATACTGTTTTGACGAGAGGGAGTAGGAGACCAGGACTAAGATGCCTGTAAAGCTTGAAATCACTGGGAGCAAAGCCCTTAGAGGGCCCAAGCTTTTGTAGACCATGTCCAGTATTCATTGCTGGATTTTTAGTCTTTGTCTGAACCCATGCCCTGGCTTGCAGGGTGTCTGTTCTCACTTCTGCCCTTCCCCAGGAGAATGCAGGACAAGCCATCAGGGCTGCACCAGTATACTTCCACTTCTTCCAGCGGAGGAAGGTCCTGGTCTGGTGGGAGCTTGGGTTCTGCTAATGCTTCTGCCAGCTGGTTTATGGCATAGCAGTGGCACAGCATCTGATGACTCTGTGACAGCTTCCTGTCTGTCGGGACAGTATGGGCTTCTCTTAAAGTTCTGAGCTCTTCAAGGGAAGATGTACTCCAAAGTGGCAGTCTGCAATATCCCATCCTAGCCTCAAGGAACGTAATTTACTTCATAAAGGACTGTATAATAAAGTTTTGATTCATTTTATTGGGGTCTTGGGTTACCTTGGTCTTTCTGCGCTTGAACCTCTAATGCTTACAGCTTAACCCAACCAAGCTGTCTGTGATTGTCAGCATCTGAATGTACTCAGTGCAGAGCTGGCGTATTGACTGTGTTAGGAGCATCCCTTGTTTTGCTCTAACTGGGTTTCCTGCACTGGTTGCATAGATGTATCTCTGCCTCTTGTCACTTCTGTTTGTTCCTCTCTCTTCCTTCAGTTCTGCATGAGTGTCTGTTCAGGCTGCCTGATTCTGGCTGTAGTTGGACACTATGTTCCAGGCATAATGATCTCCTACATCATTTGTGAGTACAAGCAGCTCCCTTGTCTGACTTAAGCTGAAAGATGACCTAACTGTGCTGTTGATACGCTGGTAGAAGCATATTTGTGGTATTCTTGAGGGGATCTGTGCTAGATTATTAATCAATAAAGGCAATGTTCTCCGGGAAGTCTCTTGCTGGAAGTGCGTGCGTGCAGTACAGCTGCAAAGGCAGGAGAGGGAGCCGTCACTAAAAACACTGCTTTCCTCATCCACCCACGGCTGGGGCTGTGCTGGTGGGGCTCCAGGGAACTGGAGAGCTGCAGTCTTTCAGTTCCTAGAGGGGGGCAAATGCATACCGAGACTGTTGTTAAAGAAGCTGCATGTTTAGTAAATAAGACCTTTTTCACTGCATCATGAGTCCCTGCTAACTCTGAAGACTCTTCAGGTGGTCTGCTGCTAACTGCATCTGCAAATGAGCTCTATGCTGCTCCCCCTCTGAAAGTTTTGGTGACTTTTAGTTTTAATAACCTCGTTTCTGGGCCTCTGTTGCATGTTGGGGCTGGGATGCAGTGGCTGAAGAAGAGGACTTATGCTTCATCTTAACATAAATCCGTATCCTAACAGAGATCTGTTAGGAAAACCTGGATAATCAAGCAGCTTTGGAATGAGTAAGAATAGCCATGGATGAGGATTTTAGGCAGAGTCAGATGGGAAAGCAAATGCCATTCAGCTGCGCTTCCCGTGATGGGGAGTTTCTCCCTGGTGCTGGGTGAAGGGCTGGGTTGTTCTTGATCTGTCTCTCACCATCCCCACATCCTGTGTCTGCAGTGCTCAGCATTCTGCTCTGGCCTCTGGTGGTCTACCACGAGCTGATCCAGAGGATGTACACACGTTTGGAGCCTGTCCTGATGAAACTGGACTACAGTATGAAGGCAGAGACGCTGCACCACAAGCATGAGAAGAAGAGTGAGGACCCACCTTCTTTGTATTTTTCTGGTGCCCTACTCCCAGAGTGGAGCTCTAGCAAAGGGACAGTGAGAGAGCAGGTCTGCCACCACGGTGTGGTGAGAAGCTGCAGCCAAGCAGGAGAAAACAGACTGAAGCTTGAGGGTTGTGGGGAGAGCAGGTGATCCTGGGAACAGGAAATTATTACAGATTACAGTTGTCTCTGCGAACCTTGGGCTTCTGGGAAACCTGTGCAGTTTCATGGGATAGTAGAAGTAGTGATGTATAAAGACAAAAAATTTCTTCAGTCTCATGTAAAGCCTTCCTTCTCTTTCTCATAGAGCGACAAGGGAAGAGTGAACCTGCAGCAGGTGATGAGCCAACAGCAGAGACGGAGAGTGAGAGTGAGGCAGAGCTGTCGGGCTTCTCCCCAGTGGTAAGAGCACAAAGAGCTGTGCAGGAACCATTCCTGGTATGGAGCAGCTTGAGAGCCAAGGGGTGGTCTGAGTACAGCTGCTTTGAAAACAAACAGCAGAGCAACAAGTCACTTCTTTGCAGAATCCCAAGGGAAGAAGGGTATTAGTTTGATGAAGGCTGCTGTCTCCAGTCTGGGTATTGAGAATTCAGTGTCATGGGGCTGGTGATGCAGTAGCAGGACAGGGCAAGCTGTGCTCCAGCCTCTTGCTGACCTGTGGAATTGCTCTCATGGTTACATTTCATGCTCAGAGGATGTGTGTGTCTCCCAAAGAAATCAGCTCTCCTGGCATAGCGGGCAGAGGCTCCTCAACACTGGAAAAGGGAGATGAGCAGCACTAGTGTCTCTTACACAGTTCCTGCTCTCAGTCACACTGGGTGGGACCTTTCTATTTGTGTACCACAGAAATAGACCAAGTGTCTTCCTTTAGAGGAGCTCTGGGCATGTAGCTGGGCTGTGAGGTAGAAAGCTGTGGCTTCCAAAGGCATGCAGGTGCTTGAACTGCTGCTCCTTGTAGACGGCTTCATTGGGCCCAGTGTGAATGGAAAAAAGGGAAGGGGTGTTCTGCTCCTTGGTGATCCCAGGAGACGAAGAAGGATCAAAGTCTTCTAAGACTCCTACAGGCTGATCCCACCTTGTGCTGACTCTTTCGGGTTCTTCACCGAGGGCAGGCAAAGCTTCAGGCAGTCAATTACTGCAGTAAAACCAGTGAGCTGAGAGTGTTCTTCCCTGGCAGTGCAATGACCACTTTGCCCAGCCCCTTCCTGCTTTCATACTGTCCTTGTGCAGTCTCTCCAGCAAAAGGCTTGTGCCTGGAAGCTCTGGTTTATGCAAAGGTGCCCATAGGCAGCACTGGAAGTCAGACACCCAGGAGTTCTCCCTCTGCCTTCATCCCATGCAGGTGGATGTGAAAAAGACTGCCCTGGCACTGTCAATCACCGATTCTGAGCTCTCTGATGAGGAGGCTTCCATCCTGGAGAGTGGGGGCTTTTCTGTCTCGCGGGCTACCACCCCACAGCTGACGGACGTTTCTGAAGGTACGTGATGGGACACTTCGCTGCTTCCTGATCCTGACTGTTTTGCCCTAGAAAAATTGTCCCTCCAAACAAAGGGAGAGAACCTAGCTATTTGCAAGGGGAAGAGCATTCAAAGGAAGAAACAGTAATAGCAGCATAGCATGCCCTGGCTTCATGACTGATCATGACCTGGTCCTTAGTGGACATCTGCCCCACAAGGTGATGTTCTTTTGTCATTCCAGTAAGGGAGCAAGGCCATCCACAAAGTCCTACAGAAGTAATTATGTGGCATAGTCACATGCCTGTGGATGATGCTGGGTAAAACAGGTCAAACACCCCACCCTGTCCAACTTAAAAGCTCAGAGAAAGACTGGTTAGTGGTGGGAAACATGAAGGTAACCACTCGGATGTGGTCACTTGAGTGTCTGGGGAAAAACAGGCAGGTGACATGCTGTAAGCACAATTTCCCTGACCCTCTGGGTTTTAGTGGAGGGCTCTAGAGGCAGAGAGCGTGAGCTGGAGAAGGAAGTCTTCTCTGAGCGCAGAGAACAGGATGAGAAAAGGGGCACTCCATGGGAATCGTGCCACTGGGAGAAGGAAGTAACTCCCGACTTCTTCCTGCTGTGCTCCCAGAGCTGGGAGGATGCCCAAAAGTGAGTCCTGGTGTGTCAGCTGGGGGGAGGTGGGTGGGAGGTCTCAGTGCCCTGGGTCCAGGTGAACGGACCTGCACCTTAATGCTGATGCCTTTCAGACCTGGATCAGCAGAGCCTGCACAGCGAGCCAGAGGAGTCATTTTCCAAGGACCTGGCAGAGTTTCCCTCCGTGGAAGAGTATCATTCCAGAGACCTGGGACCACAGAGTGATGAAGATGCGTTTGGTGTGCCTCTGGGTCCTGAGCTTGCCCATGCTGCCCGTGAGCTGGACTCAGCAGAGAAGGAAGCCGCGGACTCTGACCTCTCCATCCTTCGCCTAGCGTCTCCTCTCCATTTTGTAAATACGCACTTCAATGGGAGCGGGCAGGTGGCAGGAGGCAACGCAGAGCCAAAGACTGTCCCCGCCCCTGGCCTGGGCATCTGCATTGACACGCTGAGCGAGGAGATCGTCACCACTGCCATTACCACGGCGGTGCAGAACACCCTATCTGCCCTGCTGCGGTCCTCGGAGGCCAGCGAGGGGCCCTCCCTCTCTGAGTTTCTCCCCACTGAGCCCGAAGAGAAACTGAGCTTCCAAGCACAGCTGTCAGAGAGCGAAGTGGTGGAGACAGAGACAGCAGCTTCACCGGAGGATGAGGAGGAAGCAGATGACTTTGAGCTACTGGATCAGGGAGAGCTGGAGCAAATGGATGTAGAGCTGGGGCTGGGAGAGGGGCAGGAGGCACAAGAGTCTCTTGCTGCTCAGGCTCCCCCCTCTCCTACACTTGCTGAGCTGCCAAAGCAAGGAGATGAGGAGGAGGCAGTGATGACAGCAGCGTCTATGTCTTAGGTCTTCTCCATGCGCCCCTTTTTCCTCTGTTGTCACTGGAAAGAAGGAAGAACTCACATGGTGAATGTGCAGTGGGTTTTTAAATGTTTGTGTTGACTGGGATGGAAATGCGTCAGTGTTAATGTGCTGTGTCTGGAATAACAAATCCTTTCCATCCTTCTAGAGCCCGGCCTTCGCTGGCTGAGCAGGAGATACCCCTGCCCTGCAGCTGGGGAGGAGCCAGCTCCTAGAAGCCTTATGCCACAATCCAAACACCAACCCCAGCAAATGCTTCCTAGTAATGGTGCAGTATTTTGGTCTGTCTTATGTTTGTCTTTTGTTTTGCACGCAGAGTACTGAGCTAGCTGTAGCTGCTGCTAATACCCACATCCCCGGTAGGACATATGCAATCTTATTTTATTGCGTTTTTAAATGGCTAAAAAGTGTAAATAATTTTAACTTTCATTGGTTTTGTCTGGGGAGAGAGATGGGGTGCACAGTCAAATGTGGCTCTCAGGGGCTGGGGGAGGAAAAGCGGTCTTTGGAGGGGAGGGTTGCAGTAGGGGGACAAAAGCAGATGGGCACTGTGCATTAAAGAGACTCCCCTCTGCCACCTGTTACCATCTTTCACGTCACTGCTGGAACAGGGTGTTGGGCAATACCTGTTTTTTTTGCCTGTCTGATTTGAGTTCTGCTACTGGGTGGCTGTGGAGTTTTTTGCAATCAATGAAATTTGCTCCTGGCCCTGTTCAGTGCTCCAGTTTCTTTCTGCTGTGGCCTCTTCCAGGCAGCTCTCACCGTTTGCAACACTGATCCTGTTAGCACCCCTTACGTGCTCGGTCGGGCAGCGTAGCTTGGCACCTGAAGACTTTAAAGTGGCTTGAAGAGAGCCAGGAGCTCTGTTACACAGCAGAGAACGGTGTTTTGTGTCTCTTTTGGGGATGGAGAGGGAGTGAGGGTTGGACTTCGGCAGGGGAGGGGAAGAGAAGGATGGAGGGAAATTCCGAGTTCAAGCTGTCCCACTTGGGCTGCCTCACTTCTTCCTGAGGTCCCAGCTGGCAGGTCAGTTGCTAAGGGAAGCTGCTCTGGTGCCAGCATGACCCACAGCAGAGTGGCAGATCTCAGCATACAGAGGATTTTCCTCAGGCGTGGAATGCCAGGGCGATGGAGAGACATGCCTGGAGCCAGCAGCTCTTGTTGGAGATGCTGATGAGGCCTGGGCCTTGCCAGAGCAACTGCAACAACTCCCACAGCTAAAAAAAGCAGCCTGGGAAGCACGAGCAACCAGGAGTGCTGAAAACAGAGCAGGCAAACAGAGCATGTCACATCAGCCAGGCCGTGATGTGGCAGTTTGTGTGGAAGGGTACACAGGAAGGGCACTGAAGCTCTGTCAGCTTGACCAGGGAGCAGTGGTATCCACCCTGCAGAAAGCCATGGCCTTGCTAACCTCTGCACCCAGCAGGACTGATGCGGCTTCCCAGGCAGAGCTCTGGTGGGAATATGCTGCTGCCCAGGTGTCCAGCTGCAGATGTGCCCTGCTCCTACACCAGTGCAGGACGGCAGCAGTGAGCACACCTCTGGGAGGTGCACTCAGGCAGAGAAACTCCTCTGCTGAGTGACCAAGCTCTGGGAGGAGGTGAGTAGCTTGAGGAGTATCAGGGAGTGCAAGAGAGGGAGACTACTGAAATCACACCCTGCCTTCCCTTGTGGTAGGAAGGGGGTGGGTGATATGACAGTTGGAGGCCGTCTTGGGCATTGCAATCATGAAATTATTTTGAGTTTACAGTTCTTGTAAGGAGAGGGGATCAGCAGAACTGGCACCTTGGACTTCTGCAGGGCAGACTTGGGCCTGTTTAGGAGACTGGTTCACAGAGACCCTTGGGAGGCAGTCCTGAAGGGCAAAGGAATCCAGGAAGTCTGGATGCTGGTTAAAAAGGAAATCTTAAAAGTTGCAGGAGCTGGCTGTCCCCATGTGCCAAAAGATGAGTCAGTGAGGAAGAAGACTAGCATGGCTGAACAGAGACCTTGGGTTGGAACTCAGGATAAAAAGGAGAGTTTGTGGCCTTTCGAAGAAGGGGCAGGCCACTCGGGGGAACTACAAATATGTCATTAGGCTATGCAAGGAGAAAACTAGAAAAGCCAAAGCCCAGCTAGAACTTAATCTGGCTACTGCTGTAAAAGTCTATTTAAAAATTTTTCTATAAATATATTAGCAACAGAAGAGGACTATGGAAAATCTCCATTTGTTATTGGATGCAGGGGGAAACAGTGACAAAGGATGAAGAAAAGGCTTTTACTTAATGTAAAAGTACTTAATGTAAAAAGTACTTAATGCTTTCTTTGCCTCAGTCTTTAGTAGTAAGACCAGTTGTTGTCTGGGTACTGAGCCCTGTGAGCTGGAAGACAGGGATAGGGTGCAGAATGGAGCTTGTGGCTTTGACAGGTATATGAATTGCTGGATAAAAAAACAGCTGGATGGCTGGGCCCAGAGAACTATGGTGAGTGGAGTTAAATGCAGTTGGTGGCTGGTCTCAGGTGGTGTTCCCCTGTGCTCAGTGTTCTGTTTAATATCTTTATCAATGATTTGGATGAGGGGATTGAGTGCACTCTCAGTTAAGTTTGCAGATGACACCAAGTTAGGCAGGGGTGTTGATCTTCCTGAGGGTAGGAAGGCTCTACAGAGGGATCTGGACAGGTTGGATCAATGGGCCAAAGCCAGATGTATGAGTTTCAACAAAGCCAAGTGCTGGGTCCTCCACTTGGAGGTCACAACAGCCCTATGCAGTGCTCCAGGCTTGGGGAAGGTTGTCTGGAAAGTTGCTGGAGGAAAAGGACCTGGGGGTGTTGGTCAGCAGTGGTTGAATATGAGCCAGCAGTGTGCCCAGGTGGCCAAGCAGGCCAAAGCCATTCTGGCTTGTGTCAGAAATAGCGTGGCCAGCAGGACTAGGGAAGTGATTGTCCCTCTGTACTCAGCACTGGTGAGGCTGCACCTCAAATCCTGTGTTCGGTTTTGGGCCTCTCACTGCAAGACGGACTTTGAGTTGCTGGACTGTATCCAGAGAAGGGCAATGAAGCTGGTGAAGGGCCTGGAGCACAAGTCTTAGGAGGATTGTTTATTCTAGAGAAAAGGAGGCTGAGGGGAGGCCTCATCGCTCTCTGCAGCTACTTGAAAGGAGATTGTAGTGAGGTGGGTGTTGGTCTCTTCTCCCTAGTAACAAGCAACAGGAGAAGAGGAAGCGGGCTCAAGTTGTGCCAGAGGAGGTTTAGATTTTATATTAGAAGAAACATCTTCACTGAAAGGGTAATTAAACACTGGAATAGGCTGCAAAGGTTGGTGGTTGAATCACCATCCCTAGAAGTGTTTAAAAGATGCATAGTTGTGGTGCTTAGGAATATGGTTTAACACTGGATTTGGTAGAGTTAAGTTAGTGTTTGGACTCGATCTTAAAGGTCTTCTCCTACCAGAGCAATACTGTGATTCTGTGACTTCCAGGAAGGGGGCATCCACAGCTCCTCTGGGCAACCTGTTCCAGCGTCTCACCACCTTCACAGTGAAGAATTTCTTCCTAATATGCAACCTAAATGTACTCTCAGTTTGAAACTGTTTAAATGCCCTTGTAAAAAGTCCCTCTCCAGCTTTCCTGTAGCCCCCCTTCAGGTACTGGAAAGTGCTATAAGGTTGCCCCGGAGCCTTTAAGAGGGTTACAAAACAAAGTGATGTTCTGAAGTCACCAAAGGCCACTGGCATAACCAGGTACTAGGAGTGGACCAAGGATAATCCCATTAAAGAAAAGCCAAGGGAATTATTTGCACTGCTGTTCCTCACGAGGGCTCTCATTCTCCCAGCAAGAAACATGCTGCAAATTTCTTCCGTGTGCTCAAGCCCAGTTACTCACCAGCTGCTGTTCAACCCTTCTTAGGCTGCTTTGATGCAGTGTGTGGAAGTTAATTTCCATGGCTTGAGGCTGTTTGATCCAGACCAGAGACAGGACAATGCAGTGCTAGAAGGAGGAACTAATTAATTCACCTTATTTAACATGGGCCTTAGAGACAAGGAACACCACTGAGTTTAAGTTATATAAAATACAAAGTGTTTTCCATTGCTTTAGAGATACATAAAGGGATGCTCGTTAAGCAGCTCGATACTAATTAGCCATTTAATTTTGAATAAGCAGAACTTTTAGATTAAGAGGCCAGGGCAAGTGGTACAGCTGTGTTTCATTTCCCCAAAACCTACTGTAAGGGACGGAGACACCACCGAAAAAGAAGTTACTTTAAAGCAACGACCGAGACTGCCCTCGTATGGAACAGCTGATTGTCGCAGTGCTGAGGAAAGTGCGTGAGGTCAGAGAAGCCACCATCCAGCACTCGACGCTTTCTGCTTGGACCGTTCAGCAGCTCAGCGTGGCGCTGCGGGGCTCAGGGCGGGCGCCTGTCAGCGCGGTGCGGCGGTCGCTCCGGCCGTGACGTGCGGGGTGCGGGCGGGAGCTCGCTCCGCCGCCGAGCCGCCCCGAATCCGCCTGGGCGGGACACGGGGACCTGGGTCGAGCGTGAGGCGGCGGGAGCAGTGGGGTCATGGGGAGGGGGCCTAGAGAAGCCCCGGGTGGGCCTGCCTGCCGAGCCGTCCGGCCCCGCCCGGCGGCTGTGCATCCGGGAAGCGGCCCCGCAGCGCGTCTCCGGAGCACGGGGAGAGGCTCCCGGTGGAGCTGCAGGCCTGGCTTTGCCAGCGGGAGCGGGTTTGTTCCCAAGGTGGCGGCTGGGCGCCTTGCCCCGCCGTGTGCTGCCGTTGCCGTGAGTGCATCCCGCCGTCCTGCCCCAAACCCGAGGGAAGCCATAACCCCTCCGGGGCTCAGTGACCCGCCTGTTTCTAGGGAATGGTTTGGCTGTGCCAGGGGCTGGTCCTGTTTCTCTGTTTGTGCGGTCCTGCAGACCTGGAATAGCTCTCGGTACGAGGAGGGTAGGGACACACGGGCGCTTTTGTGCTCCTAAGTTACCGAAGAGTGACAATGGCTGTGTAATACGCTTTAAAGGTTGAACAATTTCCTGGCTTTGGCTATTTTCTGGCTCTGATTTGAAATCTGTAACAATAGTTACTTTTAGGGATGTTTTGAGTCTGAGCACAAAGTTGCCAGGTCTGTTGTAGTGCTGCATTTGCAGTAATTAGGGGGGTTTATTGTAATGAGAATATGGCATGATTGGGACATCAGTGATTTCAATTCTAACTCTGTTAAAAAAAATAAAATGCACACACACAATAGTTGTAGATTAATTTGATGTGATTTCCTAATGGGAGCAGATTGTTTCTATCTTGATACGGCAGGTGGAAATTCACTTCAAATTGGAGATGTGGTTCCTTTCCTGTGTTCCTTAGATGAAGAGAAAGTTCATTGCTTTGCCTCCTTCCGTGTTTTTATCAAGTTACCACTCAATGTACATTTTTTAAACAGCAAAGACCCATGTGGCCAAGTCCTAATGTTGCACTTGAATTTAGGATTTTAGGTACAGGTAATGTTATGTCTGTAACTTGTACAAAGTTTAACTGAGACTGTTGGAAGCAGAAACTTGACAGTTCTGGTACAATTAAGGATTCCTCTCTCTTGAACAGCCTCTTAGCTGAGAATCCAATGTGCTTTCCTTCACTGGGATTCAGCACTGGTAAGTCTTAATGTCAAGGGGATGGATTGGTAGCTGGTGGGAGTACATACTGCAGCACTACAGCAACCATCACAGCCAAGCCCTGTCTTAGCCACCTCTCATTTATTTTAATTGGAGCTTTTTTTCATAGCCCTCTTCTGCATTTGAGTTCACAGTGGGCTTGTCGTGAGTTCTCAGTCTCATGTTTTTCCTGCTTGTCCTCAAATTCCAAGCTTCAGAATGCTTACTGGTACGGCATGTTGCACAAAGGTGGACTCTTTTCACAAGTATTTATTAAATTTACTTTTAATCCATTACTTTTAATCCATTTGATATTAACTTGCCTCTGCTTGATCCTGAGGTAAATTAAGCTTTGCAGTGTTTTTCATGAGTAACAATGTGGTCTTAGAGGGTTAGTGTTCAATTTAATGGTTCCAATTGATACAATTTATGATGTAATATTTGCTGAGGCTTTCATCAGGCTTTGTATTATGCATTACTTTTTTCCCCAACCTTCATTAAAAAAGAGGGCACTGGAGATGATATGTAAATATTGCTATTTAAATGCACGCTGGCTTCATAACTGTGGATGTGTTGGTGAAACTGACTCTGACTGCTCTGCTGCATGATTCGAAATGGAGGTGGTGCTTTTTGCTACAAACACAAATATTTTTGCAGTAAGCAGGTTTTTTCTTCTTCCAACCCCCTCTCCCCACAAAAAAAAAAAAAAAAAAATAAAAAAAGGATTTAAAAGAATAAAACTAGCAGGAGTTGCAGGCTCCCATCTTCAAACTTCAGGCTCAGAAATTTTACTGCTTTCTACTGAGATTTTGCTGCTTGTTGGGAGTTGCAGATAATTATTTTAATTTCATATCATATTTCTAATCTAGAGCAGCTCTTTAACTAAGCTGATAATTAGAATAATTTCTCCTCTCATAGTAATTTATTTTTAGTCTGGAGTGTTCATTGTTGAGGTATTTAACAACAGGAAGTATTTTACTTGTTACTGTACAAATTAAAGACAGTAGATAATTAGCTTTCCAAAACTGATGCTTAAATATAGGTTCAGAACATGACTTTAAACATTGAAATATTTAATTTCTGTGCCTGTCTGAATTAATCTTTAAATACATGCTTTTGGAGTTACCTGGCTTACAGCCACCCTTTGTCATTTCCCATTGTGAACATTCACGTGATGGTGGAATGGCTTCACATGAAGAACAAAGGTTGTAGGTGGAGGTTAAAGCAGCAGAATCACAAGTGCCAACTTCCTATTGAAAAGCTCTCATTTTTGAGGCCGAACTTCTGAATTATGCAACAAAAATCAGTATTTTGTGAACAAACAAGGCAGGGTATTTTTTGCCAAGTGTGGAAACAGTACAGAAAGTTTAACTGCAGCACAAGTGCAATAAGAGACTTTGTCCAGAGCTTGACAAAGGTATCTTGACTTTGTTCTTCTGTAATTGTGTACATGCATCACCAGTATGAGTATGAGTTATAAATATAGCTAACTCCTAATTATCCAAACTAGTGTGGGCTGGAATGGCTTTGCCAATTGGAAAAAACAGGATTATAGGAGTACTGGCTTGAGGACAAAGAACAAGCTCTGAAAGGCATGTGTAATCTACAACTGAAACACATTTTTTGTAGGTAAATGAGTTACCACTTACAAAAACACAGGTCCTGATTGGTATGCAGACTTAGCTGAATGGTGTCTTGTAAGAATTGTTTGATAATAAACTCACTGGAAGGACCACAGGGCTTACAAGGCACTCACTGGAAAGTTAAAATCTCTTGTTTCAGAGTATTTTGTTTCTGAATACTTGTTGATGTGACAAAATTATGCATAAGTATAAACTTAACATAGACCACATGTTCAACAGTATTGAAAGAAAGTTGTACTGTTTCAGCTACTGTAAAATTGCCTATTGTGAATTTCTGCCCAATGGATATTGGAAATTCTGTGGAGTTTTTTTGTTCCTGCTGAACAATTTTAATTGAAACAAATTTATGGATGGAGGACATTAAGACTTACATTGAATGATAAGCACAGAACGGCAAAACTGTTGCTTTTTAATACTACTAGTGCTAGGTTTGAATAAACCCCGTGTCAGAGTGGTAACAAGAAGTGACTTTCAGAGTGTGTCATGATCCCTAGCATCTCCATTTGCTCAAACAGGCTTGCAGAATAGCAGGAGCACATGAGAGCTTTGCCAGGTGCTACATAACACAGGCATGTGTTATCGTTGTTAATCAGATTCCCTTGAAAATACTTCTGCTTCTAGGAAGTTCCATGGAAGGCATAGCTGGAGGAGGGAACTTGGTGTTGACAGCTGCAAAAGAAAGTACAATTGAAATCTGTATGCTCTTTTCTAGCAGACAACCTTTGGCATGGTGCTGCTGTTACAGCGTATGTTTCTGAATAGACTGTTTTGGTGGGCTAGATAGATTATGCTAATTTTGAAGTTCTTCCCCTGACTAGACTTCATCCTATGACTCCAAGATATATGGGCACCAAGTTACAACACAGAAAGTTCCACCTCAACATGAGGAAAAACTTAGTTACTGTGAGGATGATGGAGCACTGGAACAGGCTGCCCAGGGAGGTTGTGGAGTCTCTCTGGAGACTTTCAAGACCTTTCTGGACATGTTCCTGTGTGATCTTCCCTAGGTGTTCCTGCTGCAGCAGGGGGGTTGGACTTGATAATCTTCAGAGGTCCCTTCCAACCCCTATGATTCTATGTACCTTGGCAGGTCTGACATAAATGATAAGCTGTTTCAAACTGGATAGAGGCAAAATAAGTGAAGTTAGCTAACAAGCACGTCTGTATTATCTTGAAATACGAGGAAGGGTGAAGATGGCATGAAGCGTTATTTCCAGAATTCTTAATTATTGTGGCATAACTGCAAAACGTGACAAATCTAATGTACCTGGTGACCTGCTGTTGTATGTTTGGAAACCTGTATTACATTAACATACCTGTTAGGTTTTGCATGTGCATCTAAGCAAAATTCAGTCACCTACTGGATCTGTGGAATTTTTAAATCTGTTGTGTTCTAACACTGCAGGGGAAAGTAAAATTTCATTTTATATAGTGAAGTTCAGAACTGTGTATGTCCTCCTCCCTTGGGGCAAATCTAGTAAAACTACTGGTGGACACCTCTCCATAGGCTTGTGAAATCTGTCAAGTTGGAAAGGACTCTGACGCTTCCTAGTTCATCTTTCTGTCTCAAGCCAGAATCATGTTTTTGACATACTTGTTTAACCTGCTGTTGGAAATTGTTTATATTCTCTATTTGTTCCCATCACTGTGCAAGATCATCCACCCCCCTTTGTTTCAGTACCCTTCCTGTAGAAGATTTGATGTCTATCCTTCCTTTACAATACTTGATATTGAACCTGCTTTTCAATTTTTTTTAGTGAAGTTTGGAGCAGCATTCTGGCTTCTTATTTTGGAGGAAAATGTAAAACAATGCTTCCCTTGTATGTACACATGGAACCGATGGAATGTGACCTAAACAAATCTCCTTCCTGGGGTAAATCACAGTGCTTATAGCAGCTCGTGAGTGTTAGAGGGACTAAGTAAGTTCCTGAACATCACATGGACCTGAAAAAATGATCAGATGGTTCCTGATTAGAGTAATGGATTACTGCTGCATAAAATGAATCTTTCTGGAAGGCAAATTCTGCCAATCTGTAACTATAAAGTTCTGGTTATTACTCACATTTAAAAATAGGGTAAAGAGTAAATGTTTAAGGAGGAAGAAGCTCATAGTAGCAGATACATTGGCTGAGAGATGGTTAATGTTCAAAACTATAGAAGATATTCGTGAGATCCAAAGACTCAGACTTTCATACTAAGGAAGTATTAAATCTGAATTTAGGCATCTTTGTGTAATAGACTCGTTGTACATGATCTTTGTCAGATTGTTATTAAATCCAAATACTCCAGAAGTTCAGAATCTAAATAACTGGGTTTGGAATCTTGTTACTAGCATGGAGAGTGGGGGTGAGTTACTTGGTGTATCTGCTGCTTAATCTATTGTTTTAAACAGTGTTATTATACTTGTCCACATATTGTTGAGACTTGGACTGTCTTCAGAACCTCTCCATACTGTGTGACCTTTTAGGTGTAAAGCCACCACTTGGAGCCTGCACCTCAAAAGCTATTACCTTTATGAAGCAACTGGTGAGTGGCAAAGTATTCACAGTAACAGTAGGGGATAAAGGGAGTTCTAAGTCTGTGGTGGAGCTGGTAGATTCATCAGTTGCTCCAGTAATAAATACGTCCAGACATCTCATAGAGAAAGGCTGTGCAGCTGCAGAACCAGCAATGGCTTTAGCAGCTGTTGGAATGAGTGGTGTTAAGCAAGCAAACAGTGAGTATAAGCATGTCCTGCTGAACTGGATGCAGCAGTTCCATGTTACCAGTCTTCACTTAAAAGTGATCAATGAGATATTAACTTCTGAAAAATGGGCTGTAAAGGAAATTCTGCAAGATAAAAAATAACTTCCCAAACAAATCTGTTGACATAAAAGGTAACTAAACAAATGTTAACTTTTAGATTGAACAAGAATTTTCTGTATTCCAGCCTTTAACTGTGATCTTGCTGTTTAACTATAGTCAATATCAATAATAAACATTTTTATTATTATATTGCCAGTTTTTACAGTTAAACACAAGCTGCCCTGTAGGTGGCATTATAGGCAAAAAGTGAAAGAGAAAAATTGCTGGGTTTGTCTGAAATGAATGCTATTTGAATATTTGAAAGTAGAGTTATAAATTTGCTGTGACGGAAACTTTTTCCATATTTACTTTCCAACATCTTATTTTTCTGAGGTGTTTTTTTCCTTTAACTACTTTTTGTGCTAATAGTTTATGAACAGCAAATTAAGCAAGAATTATCTTAGTTTAGAGTTCTCATTCTGAAGTGAAGACATCCAGTTGTCTCTAAAATTCAAAAAGCTTTTCTGTAACAGCTAGGTATGTGCTTGGATGAAAGTGATACTCTGCATTTTCCTACTATTTCTATTAGAAACCTCACTTGAGCAGTGGAAGTTGATTGAATTGGCCATAGATGAAACCCTCTTTGTCTGGGAAAGTTCAGTAGTCTCCATTATTACTTCAAAGAAATTACTTGAAAGAAATATTATTGAATTAATATGTCACATTAACAGTGAAAGGGACTAATGGAAATGTTAATTCAGTAAGAATGGAGAACCTTCAGGAAGAGGGCAGTCTGAATGTGGCTGACCAACTGGTAATGGAAGGTTTGGTCAAATCCTGCACTGCTGAAAACTTCAATGTGGAACATCGAGGTACACACTTTCACTTAATTACTTCAGTTTACTTATTTTGAAGAACTGTGACCACATGGGGTGCCTAAGTGACTTTTGCTTCTAAAAGAGGATTCCACACATCAGCTCTTAAATTAGGGAAACCATGTTCATGTGTATTTTGCTGATTCACTTGCTTTGTTTTTTGTAGGCAATGGAGGTGAGACCAAATGCTGCTGCACAGAATTAAAAATGCAGGTAAGATTCAGTCCAAGCAATACTTGCTTTTTGATGTTTCCAGAATTGGAAAGAAACCCTATGTGGGAAGTAGATGGGAGTAGGGATATAATAGCTGACCAGAACATTGAAGATAAGTGAATATCCCAACACTTTTTCTTAGCTTGTTTTATACATGGTAATAGAGCACCCTGAAACAGAGGGTGGATAGTGTATAGATCACACAGACTTCATTTTTCTGTGTTTGGCCACACATACAGCTTTATTTTTTTTCTCTAGAGTATGAAGGTTCAGGAACATTGCTTTTGTCTGTCGTGTAGAGGTAGTTGTGGTGTTTTGCTTAAACTGTCATTTGAACACAGAAGGTAGCTGGTTGTTGTTTTTTTTTAGTAGTATGGTTGTGTTTTGCTGTGGATACAACTTGGCAGATCCCACATAAGAAAATTCTGACTGTGTATTTCAGGTAGCAGAGATTTATATTAATGTGTCACAGTTTCAGTCCTGGAACTAGGGCTGAGAACCCAAGTTGAGTTGAATACTGAATTTGGAACAGTGTTCACCAGTTGCAAGGTTTTGGGGTTTTTTTTCCTTTTGTAAAGTCTCTTACAGACATGGCATAATCCTGCAGTTTGTGAAAGCTTTCTGGTTTTAAGCTTTCTCATTTTTTATCTTAACTTAGGCTATTTATGAAAAATTAGAATTTTAGGTTACTAGAAGTAACTTAAAGTATTCCGGAAAAGGTGCATCAGCCTTTCTCAAAGTGAGGATCTTTGTCAGAGGAAAGAGCAAGATTTTTAATTTTAAAGACCGAAACTCCTTTCAAGGGTGGTTTGAACATCCCCTTCTCCCCCCAGCCAGAGGCAGCAAGGTCAAAAGCAGAAATATGCACAATGGTATTTTGGAGGTAGGAAAAGAGCATTTTTGTTCAAGGTCATTTAAACCTCTACTGCTGGAGAGTAAACATACTTACCAGGAGTGCAGTGGCAGAAAGGCAGTAAAACTGTGCTGTTCCTGGATATAGTTGTTTTTTCCATCCCACTGTAGGCTGTGGAACCTCCTTTCCCCTTCCTTCTCTCTCTCTCTTTGATCTTCCAGATCTAATTTGATCTCAGTCCTAATTTCAGTATTTCATCAGTTTGGTTGGAGGAAGTTGCTTCTTCAGAAATAAAATAAATAAAAAGGGGGGTGGGGGGAATGGGCAGGGGGAAGTCAGCTACAATTCTGCTGGCTTTTTCGCCCTCTGGAAGATTTTACAGGAGAAAGGAATTGTGTAGTCATTGACCTACTGTGGGACTTAGCTGAGTTTGTAGTTTCAGGATCTACCCCAATCTGAAATCAGCAATTTAAAAGAAAAAGGATCATATCTTTCTAATTATTTCTGCTTATTCCACAGCTTAAAAAGCATGAATGGATCCTACTCTTCCTTTTGAACAAGTTTGGGAATCCAGATGGAGTCACTGAAATTAAAAAACTGTTGGACCACTAAGTTATCCCTAACAGCTGTATCTAGTTTGAGCTCTAGCTGGGCTTTGGCTCTCAATTTTCACGCTGCATAGTTTCACTTCATCTTTATAGACTTCATGAGTGACCTGTCCCCTCTTCCAAAGGTCATAGACTCTCTTTTTGTTCTTAAGGTCCAGCCAAAGATCCCTATTTAGCCAGGCTGGTCTCCTACCCCACTTACTGGTTTTTCGGCACACAGGGACAGCCTGCTCCTGTGCCTTTAAAACTTCTTTCTTGAAGTATGTCCAGCCTTCCTGGAGTCCTTTATCCTTCAAGGATGAAGTCCCAAGGGACTTTGTCAATCGGTCTTCTGAACAGGTCAAAGTTTGCCCTCCGGAAGTCTAAGGTGGCAGTTTTACTAACCCCTCTCCTTGTTTCTCCAAGGATCAAAAACTCAATCGTCTCATAATCACTGTGCCCTAGACGGCCTCCAACTTTTACTTCCCCCACAAAATCTTCCCTGTTCACAAGAAGCAGGTCCAGGAGGGCACTCTTCCTGGTCAGCTCACGTATCAGCTGTGTGAGGAACTTATCTTCCACGCGTTCCAGGAACCTCTTGGAATGTTCCCTCTCTGCTGTGTTGTATTCCCAGCAGATGTCTGGGGGGTTAAAGTCCCCCACAAGAACAACAGCAAGTGACTGTGAAAGTATTATAATAATAAATAATTATTATAATAATAAAGCTTACTTCAACTTTAGTACCATTAATTTTACATTAAAAACTGTATCTTATCTTGGCTAATCTTTCAACTGAATTTCCAGTCCAAGGTTAAACTGAAACTTGTTCTTCATAAACTTGGTTTCAGTATCATGAGAGGCTTAATCTTGTCTTGAAGTGTATATGGGTAGTTCCCTCTAAAATCAGTAAACGCTGAAATGCACTTCAAGTTCTTTATTTACTTTTAGGCTGAGTAAATAATACCCTTACCCTTATGATAGGCATCTGTGGATATTGTTTTGAAGTAAATTGCATTAGAGCTGCTTGTCTTGTAGATACCTTGTCAGGATTTCTACCCCCTCAAGTTTTGGTTTTTTTTTACATGACAATAGAAAAGCCTCTTTCTGGGACATTACAAAAATACTGAATCAAGTTATTACCAGATGCTCAGTGTTTTCTCTAAAATGTAGTTGATGCCTGATGGTCATCTCTGACTAATCCAGTGCTAATGTCACTAAGGAATACCATGTTATTGTTCATAATGCACAGTAGACATTGGCTTATGGAAACTGCAGGGTCAGGTTTGTCCCCTGGAAGAATATATTTTACATCTGGGCTTTGAGCAAATTGAAAGGATTTTGAGATCACACTTGTTGTGAAAGTGAAATACTTGTGTTTGACTTAATGTTTAATTTGCCTCAGATATTTTTTCCTGCCTCTTAGGTTTTGTTGCATCAGATGGCAGATCTGGGAAGCAAAGCTTAAAGACAGCAGAGATCACATCAGGCATTCCCCTTCATCTGCCCGTGAAGTAAAAGGCTCAAGTCAAGTCCCTTACACAACCAAAGGAAAGGCGATATGGTCTCTATGACTCACTAGTTTAAGAAAATTTAGGGTCACCTTAATCAGAAAGATACAGCCATTGTATTTGGAGTGGTATTAGTCTGTGCAACTTGATCAGTTGTTGGGTAATGTAAAAAACTTGTAACAGTAATAATCAGGCTGTCCCTGAAATCTGCAAAATGGGGAATTTCTTTTTGCTGTCATAGAACTATAAAAGGGGGAGGGGGGGGGGGGCACTGCTGGAGATTCTTCACTGTGGTTCACCTCGGAGCAACAGGACTGTCATGGAAAGGCCACAGCATGGGAATGGAACACTGCCCAAGGAAGGAAACTTGTCGGAATTGAGCACCTTCACCCTGCTTTTGGTGGGTGAATACTACTTCTGGATATCCCTGAGGGAGCCCTCGCCCCTTTGGGGTGGGCAACTCTATTATCTGGATACCTTTGAGTGGGAGGGTTTCCCCAGGTGTGAGTGAGGATGTGCTGGTGTGGATGCATTATAGGTTCTATGGAGGGGGTGGACTGGGATTCTGAAGGGCTTCAGGAGGGGTACTGGGGACCCTGGAGTGACATTAGGGTGCTTGGGGGGCATTAGGGGTGGGGGACAAGGACAATGTAGTGGGGTTTGGGGGTGTTTTGGGGTGTTATTGTTACTGTTTTATGATCACTCCCGAAATGCAAAGAGACTATGTTTAGGAAGGAGACATTGTTATTTATTGCAAGTTTGTACAAAGCTGGGTGCTTGGTGCCTTTCCACAAATCAAGCACATCAAAAGAGATTTTTCATGACATATTTATACACAAAACTATACAGTAAGTAAGTTTCCAAGTCCCTCCTCCTTGCAGTGATTGGTTGCTTATTAACATATAATATGGTTACATCACTATTTCTACTATCATGCATGCTCAGAGGAAGGGTCTTTACCTGGGCAGGGGTCTTTTTGACCTGGGGGTGTGATTTTTAGCATTATAATTACATTCTAATGAGCTAAATTAATCTAAAGGATGCTATCACAACTTCTACAGCTTCAGCTGCCCCAGACTGGTTTTAGCCGTCAATCTTCTTGATTTTGGTTCTTCTTTATCACCTCCTGCATTCCTTAGGTAAGCCTCAAGTGCCAAGCTGGTGATTTACATAAGACAGTCTCTAAGCCTCTTGATTAATTGCCTTCTTTAAGGATGTCCTTGCTCGGTGCTAGCTATGGTACTAATTGTGTGCCTCTCTGACTGCAATTTTAACTTGCATATATACACAGAGTACATGTTACACAAAATCACCACATCATTCTAAATTTCTGAGTTATTTTTCCAACAGTACCAGGGTGTTTTGGGGGTGCCAGGGGACTTTGGGGGGTTCCAGGGAGTTTTGGGAGACCCTAGGGTGGCATTAGAGTGCTTGGGGGGACATTGAGGGAGGTGGCTCAAAAAACCTTACTAGCAGAGTGGAGCTGTGGGTATGAGCAGCTGCTGGATGCAGAAGTGCATCCGAATTCTCTGCAGAGTTGTCCACGCAGCAGCCTCGTCTGGCAGCAGCCCAGGACCATGCAGCAGCTTGGAGCAGTACAGTCGGTCACTCCACGTTGCAATTAATTCTAAAACTATTAACACTGCCAAGCCCAAACAAATGATCATCCACTCCAATGCCAAAGCTACTGCGGGGACAGCACGTGGTGGGGACTGCATCCTGTGTGTCAGTAACGGGGCTGTCAGCTTCCATGCTCCAAAGGTAGTTGATTCCATCAAACCCTCTGGCCTCTGAATGCCAAAGATGCAGGGTTGAAATGGGTCTTGCCTCACCCATGGCCACTCAACGTCTCTGTGCTGCCACACGGCCATGGCCCTGGCTACCAATAAAGCAGGAATTGAACACACAAGGGGTGTGCTGGCCGCGTGTCTCCTGGTGTCACAGAGGTGGGCATCTGCGTCTAGGAGTGTGTGTCCCATGGGTGGGTGTTATCTGCTGGGGGTCTGTGTCCCCTGGGTGGGTATTTGTGTCTGCTGGGGGTGTGTCCCATGCGTGGGCATGTCCAGGACCAGCACACGTCTCCAGGGATGGAGATTGCCTAGCCTGCCTGCTCCTGTGATAGGTCTGACCACCTATCTTCAAGTCCAGTGCATCTCCCTCTCCCAGGCTGGCCAGGAACCTTGCAGCTATCCACAACTACATGGATGACAAGGACTACCTGCCTAGTGAGATGGTCGCCCTTGTCTTGAGGGACATGGGGGTGAAATAGAAGGCAGGAGGCTGTGAATGAAATTCTTCCCTGCCTGCCCGAAGAGGGTGTCTGGGAGAAGGATCCAGGAAAAGGATGAGCCTTTTGGTTTCCTCACCGCTTGGGCAAACCCATTGCAGTTCCCCAGCGCTCCATCATCTTCAAGGGACTTTTTCCAACCCAATCGATGATGTGACTCGGGAGGCTCCACTGCCGGCCCCTGCATGCCGCTGGCCTTCCTGGGCTCCCCATTGCCCCAGGTCTCTCCGGAGCCAGCCATTAGGACGAGCCTGCTGGGGCGGCTCCGGGGGCGGACCGGACAGGCTCCCGCCGCCGCAGCCAGGGGAAGGCGGGCGGAGGGCGGCCCCGCCGCGCGTGACGCCGTGCCGGAAGCGCTATTGGGGCCGGCGCCGGTGGCGGCCGCCATGGAGTTCCCGGACCTGGGTGCCCACTGCTCCTGGCCCGCCTGCCAGCGCCTGGGTGAGGGTCGGCGGGGGCGCCGGAGGCGCGAGGAGGGGGATACGAGTCCCTAGGGCTGAGGCGGCGCGGAGCGGCACGCACGGCCTCGGTCGGAGGCGGGGGGGTTGGGCTGCGGGGGCCGGGCGCCCGTTCGGGGTGAAGGTGTAGGGTGCCGGCTGGGCTGCCCTTGGTGGAGGGGCCCGGGGTGACTGCGGGCTCTGGGCCTTCCGTCTACCCTCGGGAGCCCCGCCCGGGCAGCTGACTGCCGGTGCCGGTAGCCTGGGGCTGCCCCTGCCCGCGAACGCGGCTCTTACCGGTGGACCTTCCAGCGTTTGGCCGGGGGCAGCGGGGCAGGGAGCAGGCAGACACCCAGCCCTTGGTGCCGCAGGCGAGGGGGTACGTTCCCGGGAGGGTCTTCGGGGTCCGTCCTTCCCCGGGGCACACAGCAGCGGTTATCCCGAGCGGGTGAGCCCCGCGATGGCTGTGGCAGCACCGCCCGCCTCTGGCTGGAGGCCGGCGGCCCCCTAGGAGTTCGGTACGATCTCAGGGTGCGCCTCCTGAACCCGGGGAGGGGGAGCCCTCCCTACGTCCGAAGACATAGCTATGGACCTGCAGCCCTTCCCTTTCCGTTCTGGGAGCTGGGGAGAAGAGGGGCGGCCCTGGCTTTGCCACGGGTCAGGGCTGTGCTAGTCGGGGAGGCCCGCAGGCAGCGCTGACCTCTCAACACTCTGCCCACGGCGTCTTCCCCCCGTTCCAGACTTCCTCCCCCTGAAGTGCGATGCCTGTGAGCAGATCTTTTGCACTGACCACATAACGTATGCCCAGCATGACTGCACCTCTGCCTACAAGAAGGTAAGTGTAGAGAGGGCTAACCCAGCCCAGTGCATGGGGCTGCCGAACATTTCCAGCCAGCTATAATAATTTGTGACTTTGGTTGCTTGTGCAGTCCCCCTTTGCATGCATGCCGAGTCCAGAGGTGTTCCTGAAAGCCAGGATCTGTATCTCAGAGCTGCAAACTTCCAGCCCACTGTCTCTGCCACTGAGTGAAATGATTTGGGCATCTCCCAGCCCGCCTGTCTTCCCTTCTCAGTGTGTGTGTCCATGCTTCTTGCAGCTGCTGGGTCAGGAAAAGCAAGTTCTCTGGAGGGTGGTGAGCAGGATCTCAAACCACAGGCAATGCTGTGGAAGCCGCAGCAGGCAGATCCTGAAAGGGAGAGAGATAGCTACACAGCACTTGGGGTTGGCCAGTCAGCTGCTCCCAGCCCCCTTTTCTTGTCTCTACAGGATGTGCAGGTCCCTGTGTGTCCCCTCTGCAACACCCCGGTCCCCGTGAGGCGGGGGGAGATGCCAGATGTTGTGGTGGGTGAGCACATTGACCGTGACTGCAAGTCTGACCCTGCACAGCGCAAGCGCAAGGTAGGAACCCAGCAGTCTCCATCTCGCTGCTGAGCTCTGCTGGGTCCCTGCTGGAGCTGGGGAGTGGAAGGAGAACAACATGCAACTCGGCCCTGCTCAGAGCCAGGTCTCTTTGCCCAGGCTGAGGGCAGGAAGGTGACTGGAGATGTGCGCATTTGTAGGGCTTTGTGGAGCGAGTCTGGGGCTGCAGTAGTGATGGAGTGGGGCTGGGCAGCCACATGGGATGTGAGGATGGGAAACCAGGTGCTGCCATTAGGAAGATGCAGTCAGCAATTAGCTGCCTCTTCTTGCGAGGAGAGGAAATTGCTGCAGGGAGTGGCCCTGAAGGAATCCATCCCTGCAGCAGCTGGAGGGCTCTGGGCTGTCCATACTGCTGTGCAGGGCAGGCAGGAGTCCCTGAGTAGGGCAGTCTATCTCCTGCTGTGTGTCCTGTAATAATGGGAACCCTTGTCTATGAAGAGTGAAGACTATGTCTATGAAGACTATGAATTACTAATAAACTATCTACGGCAAACTATTATTTGGGGGCAAACTGCAGAGCCCCACAGAAGTGGCACTGGGAGAGAAAGCTGGTCAGTGCCCAGGACCTGGTGTGGAGGGAAGGCACAGCCCTGGCCCTGCAGGCTATTGTTCCTTTTCACCACAGCCATGTCATCTTTCAGATCTTCACCAACAAGTGTTTGAAGCCTGGCTGCAAGCAGAAGGAGATGATGAAGGTGATCTGTAACCAGTGCCACAAGAACTACTGCCTCAAGCACCGGCACCCCCTGGACCACAACTGCACCGGGGCAGGGCATCCCCTCTCCACAGCAGGGTGAGGGCCTGGGGACAGAAAGGCTGACGGGGACAGAAAGGCTGACAGGGACAGGGCTGTGCTTGCCAGATGAGTGTCAGGGAGGAAGTCCAGCTTTCCCTGGCCCCTTGTCTGGGACTGCTGCATTCTCACACTGTGTGTCCTGTGTACCAGCGTGTTCTCCAGCAGCTTTAAGGTTTGTAGGATGGGCACAGCTGTATACCCAGTCTCTCCCTCCTGCAGCGAAAGCCACCAGTACTGCCTGTGGGCTGTTTTTGTTTTGCTTCTCTGCCCATCCCCTTATTCTGTAGCTGATGGTTTCTGTCTATCCTGGCACAGTTTTTCAAGGAGAGAAATGGCACTTGAAACTCTTGGGCATAGCTGAGCCATAGCCTGGGTGCTTTTGGGAGGAAGAGGGGGAACTGGATGCCAGGGAGGTGTCTTGCTTATCCAGCTTCATTTCCCTGGGTGTTCAGTGCCTAGGGATGGCCCATGATGGCAATGCAGTTGTGTCCTGTCTGTCCTAGGCACGCTGCAATTGCCAGAGCCCAGGCATCCTCTTCCAAAACAGTCACTGCATCGAGCAGTGGAGCTGCCCGGCCAGCAGACAGCCCCTCTTCTCCAGCTTCTGCCAGGTATGGTGACAGCCCGACTCATGAGGTGGGCATGACCAGGCTCAGCTTGGCTCCCTGTGGGATGCAGGAGCAATAGCTCCCTGCTGCTTGTGGGTTGGCAGGGCTGTGTACCAGGGCTTCCTGCCTTGACAATAACCCAGCTTCTCCTCTGTTTGCAGAGGAGGCAGAGCAGCTGTGTCACAGACTCGGAGCACCTCCCCTCCAACTGTCATGCTGCAGAACGGGCTGGTGAGTGGCCTGGTCTGGGTGTTTGGGGTGGTTTTGGTTGGTTCCTGTGCCCTGGGGAGCTACTGCAGCAACTGCTTTGTAACCCATGCTCTGTAGCTGACCAGAGTGCTCCCCAGCTGGGCCTTCCCTGGCAAACAGTGATCCTGGATGCTCAGTGGGGCATCAGAGTTTTCTGTGGCACCTGCAGATGGCAGCTTTTGGCTGCACTTTGTGCTCAGCTTTTCCAAAAGGGACAAAATGCACTGGCTGTCCCCAGGTGTTGTCTTACTGTTCTGCCAGCCAAGGGCTTTCTGAGCTATTTGGAAGCTGCTTCCCACGGCTATTCCTACCATGCTCCTTTCACAGGCAAGCAGGGCTGCCTTCTCTTGGGCAGCTGGAAAGAGCTGCAGATCTGCCCTGAGCCCAAGGCCTTCACCTTGGCTGTGTCTGGCCTTCAAGAAGGGAGATTCATCCACCCTTGGCCGGGCAAGATTGTGCCTGCCGCCTGTCCCTCGGGGCTGCCTCCTGCCACCTCAGCCAAGCTGGTGATGTTTTGTTTCAGAGTGAGGAAGAGGCACTGCAGCGAGCTCTGGAGATGTCCCTGGCAGAGTCAGCACGTAGCTTGGCGCAGCCACCCAGGTATGGCTCGGGGACACGTGGTGTCATGCCCCAAACCTGCATGTGAGAGGTGCCCGGGGCAGAGTCATGTGGCTCTGGGATGACATTCCTCTCAGCTGACAGGGAAAAAAAAGAAGTGTCCAGAGCCATGATGGAGCTCTGTTCAGCGATCAAACCCTCAGGGGTGTGGGGAGGGGACAGTGATTGACAGCACAGAGTAGGGCAAGCTGTTGTCTGACCACTTGTCAGCTAATGAGCATGGCTAGAGCATGACAGAGATGCAGTAGGTGTGTTCACAGAGGACACCCAGGAGTCCATGTCCTTGGCCACATTGCCTGGTGCTGCTAAAAGCACCATCTTACAGAGTGAAGTTAACATGGTTCTCCTCTGCCCAGTGAGCTGGCTGCCAGACCCAGCTGGATCCTCTGGTCCTTCCCCAGCCCCTGGCCTGTTCAGGGTTATCCTCAGTTGCTCCCTGCCCTTAGCTATCCTGGAGGGTTGCAGTGATGGGAGATTGCACCAGCTCAAAAGGCTCTGGGCTGGTGAGCCCAGGGCAGCCAGAGGCACACCATGCACCATTGTCCCCAGCAGCACACAGGAGGAGGAGGATCTGGCTCTGGCCCAGGCATTGTCTGCGAGTGAAGCAGAGTACCAGCAGTCCCAGCGGCAGGTGAGTGAGGCTGGCTGGAGGGTCTGTGCTGTGGTGGGGTTGACCCAGCCTGGCTGTGTCATGGTGGGGGTCTTCCCTGGGTTCTGCATCTTCTGGGCTCTGTGTAGGGTCACTTTTCTCATGAGGAGGGCAGCCTGGCTTGGGGCAGTGGCAGTGACACTGCTGTGCACATAGCCCTGGGGACTGCATGCCCCCTTGTAGGACAAAGGAAGAAGTCCACCTTCCCTTGCTCACTGTGTGCTTCTTCCTATTCCAGGCACACGGTTCAAAGCCATCAAACTGCAGCATGTCATAGGCAGGTGAGGCAGGCGGTGCCTGGTGGACATGGGATCCCACTTGTGACCTCAAGAGCAGCTCTGGCCTTCCACATGGGTGCTGTGGGGGCCTGAACACTGACAGCAAGAGGCCCTTGCCAGGGGCAACTCATCTCCCTGGAGGCTGTAACCGAGCCACCAAACACACACTGACACCTCAGCCCTAGTACTTGTATAAAACTGGTGCAGCAAATTGCAGACGCTCCTGGAGACACAGTGTGGGATGAGGCTGAGCACACACTGACCAAAGCAAGCCCTTAGCCACAGCTGCTGCAGCCATGTCCCAGAGCTGCTGGGAATGTCGGGTGAGGGCAGAGCTGGCCTGGAGGGAAGTGCCATGTAGGGACATCTCTGCATGCTTGGACATACAGCTGGGATGCAGCTGCCTGCTGCAGCAGCAGGGGGCTGGATTTCGTGCTCTGGGGAGGGCTGTGCCAGCCCCTCAGCAAAGAGTAACTGTGGCCAGGATGGTCTCTCACACTGGCATGGCACAGCTGAATGTTTGGCCTCCTGGCAACATGAAGGCAGCCCCTTCCATGCTCCCTTTGCCCTCAGTGCCTCCTCTGCTGTTTGCATGCACAAGAGCATGTTGGGTCTTACCCAACTCGGCTGGGGCCCAGGACCTCGCTGAGAATGAATGGAGCCGTTTTTCCTTTCTGCTTTTATTTAATGAGGGCCATTGAGTGAAAAGTAACCTCAGCAGTGACTTGACTGTGCCAGGCTCACTCGTGCAAACACAGCCCTGAGTCTGGAGCCAGCCCTTCCTTGCTGTTGTTTGGGAGGCAGGAGCTGACCCCTGGGTGATGGGGACTTGTTCTGCTGACCTCTTGCAGGGGGGTCTGCAGCCATGCAGAGTGGTGCTGCTTTCCCACCTGTTCTCTCCAGCTTCTCTGCTGGAACTGCTCCTGCCTGCAGGGCTGTTCCTGCTGCTGCACAGAACAGCCGTGTACAGCCAAGGGTGGGGGGGGGTTTTATGTGCTGCCAGTGCTTCCCAGGGACGGGAGGTGGGTTCCAGCAGGGCTGAGGGAATGCTGAGACTTGTCAAAGTGCTGCTTGGGAGAAAATAAAAGCATAGCACAAGGGGCAGAGGCACTCTGTGGGGTGGGGGGATGGGACGGTGGCAATCCCTTGCTGCCCAGGCCAGAGCAGTGCACCCCTGTGGATTGGGGTACAAGGGGGGGGGGCACACAGAGGTGAAACAGGCACTGGCTGCAGTTTCCTCCTTCTGTTGCCGTTGGGAGTGCAGCCCCTGCCGTGCTCAGCCCTTTGTGCAGGGATGGGGCACGCACTGGCAGCCTGCTCTGCCCCTCACCTGCCTGAGCCCGAGGAGCTCGACCTTATGGCAGAGCTGCTGGTCAACCCCAGGGCAGAGGCAGTAACCCTGCCCAGAGCATACCCTGCCCACAACACACAGGTACGGAGCTGGGAAGGACCTGGTTTAAGGAACTACACAACAGCAAAACAAACAGGTACAAACGTAGCGGAGTGTCCAGCCCAGCCCCTGCAGCTGCCAGGGCAGGCAGAGCCCCGGCCCACAGCTGGCAAAGGGCTCCCTGGCAGTGTGGGGGCCTGGGCCCTGGGTCAGTGTCACAGCAGAAGCCCAAGCTGGGCTCATGGCCCCTTCTTGCTGCCTGGGGACTTCTCGGTGTGGCGCTCCTTGCTCTCACCCTCGTCCCCCGCCTGCTGCTGCAGCCACATGCCAGCATAGACACCACCCTTCTGCAGCAGCTCCTCGTGCCTGCAGGGAGAGCATGGAGGTACAGGGTCCTGAGCTGGCCCCAGGCCCAGGAATGGGGTCCCACGGGGCAGACAGCACCAAGCCCTCCCCCTGTGCTCACCTCCCTCGCTCTGCGATGCGCCCATCCTTGAGCACCAGGATCTGGTCTGCGCCCACCACGGTGGAGAGCCTGCAGGGAAAGGCAGGGCATTATTCTGGCTCAGGGGAGAGGGCCTGGGGGGGGTTGTACAGTGTAAGGAGCCACAATCACAGGAGCTGTCACCTCCCCAGCAGGAGGACAGGTCTGCAAGTCCCTCTATGGGGGGGCTGGCCAGCTTGGAGAACTCAGCACCTCCTGTATTAGCCCTTTCTCCCATCCCTACCTGTGTGCAACAACAATGGTGGTACGGTGGGCGCAGACCTTGGCCAGAGAGGCCTGGATGTTCCTCTCGGTCTCTGTGTCAAGTGCTGATGTGGCCTGCAGGAGAGGCAAAGGGGGTGGGGAAGGGAGAGGGGCAGCACCAGCCACAGGGGCAGGGGCTGCTGCAGAGCAGGGCAAGGCCAGGCCAGAGGCTGCTGCCATTACCTCATCCAGCAGGATGATGCGGGGACCCTTCAGGATGGTGCGTGCAATGGCAACGCGCTGCTTCTCCCCCCCGCTCAGCTTCAGCCCTCGCTCTCCCACCTGGGTGTTGTATCCTGCAGGCACAAGGGCAGGAACATGCTGTGCTGGTGCCCTCCAAGACAGGGATAGAGACTGAGGCTCTGCTGCTTTGGGAGGTCTTGCTGGGACCACATAACCACCTGGTACAGCCTCAGCCCATCCCTGCCTGGGGGCTGATTCAGTCCTGAAGAGATGGCAGGGAGAGGCAAAGCAAGGCACAGGGTGATGCAGGTGTCCCCATGGTGGTTGTCACTCAGCGACACCCATGAAGGCAGCTGCAAGGTCATGGGGGACCCTGACATGGCAGGGGAGGGTAAGGGGGGGACTGCAGGGGATCTCACCATCGGGAAAGGAAAGGATGCGGTCATGGATGTCAGCAGCCTGGGCTGCTTCCTGCACCTCCTCATCAGTGGCCAGGAGCCGTCCGTAGCGGATGTTGTTGCTGATGGTGTCGTTGAAGAGCACTGTGTCCTGGGGCACCACCCCGATGTGAGCACGCAGCGACCCCTGCTTTACCTGGGGAGGCAGGGGGGAGGGCTCAGTCTGACACACATCACCCATAAAGACCCCCCAAAGCCCAATCCTATCCCTGAGCTGTGAGCCCAACTCCCTGCTCCTTGCAGTGTTTGCTCCAGGGGCCCCCCTGGACCACAGGCTCACTGCATCTCCACCCTGTGGTGGGTGGACCTTTCCAGCTTCCCAGCTCTTCCTGGGGAGCCCTGGCCAGTCTCCAACATTTCAGCCCAGGGGTCCTGCAGTTGTCCCACTAGCCCAACTCCTGGCATAAACATCAGCCTTCAAAGAGGCTGTGGAAGGTTTGTGCCTCACCCCTGCCCCAAGGAGATGTCAGTGTCTGCACTGAGCAAAGCCGCAAGGCCCAGAGGAGCTGGTGTCCCCACATGCCAGCCCCTGGAGGCCTCCCACCCTCACCTGGGAGATGTCCTGCCCATCGATGCGGATGCAGCCTCCTCGTACATCGTAGAAGCGGAAGAGCAGGCGGATGATGGTGCTTTTGCCTGAGCCTGAAGGTCCCACCTGCACACAAAGGTGAAGGGATTTGGAGTAGTCTCTGCCATCTCCTGCTGAAGGCCAGGGGCTAGGCAGGGAAGGGCTAGCCCTGTTGAGGGTCTGTCCTTCCCCCACCTGTACTTCCCAGCCCCTCTTCCCCCATCCCAACCTCCAGCAGTGAACCCACATCCAAGGTCCTGCTCTCACCAGGGCCAGGGTCTGCCCAGGCATCACAGAGAAGGAGACGTCCTGCAGGATTTCCTTCCTGGGAGAGGGAGACAGAGGGAGGCTCAGGGCCACCTGCCCTGCTCGACATCCCTGTGCCAGGCCCCATAGCTTGTGTTGTCCCACCCTACCACCCCATACCCATTCCCATAGCTGAAGTGCACGTTCTCAAACTCAATCCGCCCGGCCTCCAAGCGCAGGTCACCGGCATTCACCACATCCTTCACCTGCCAGAGGATGAGACACGGCCTCAGAGCCAAACTCTTCCCAGTGCAGGACCATGGGGCTGAGTCAGGGAGTGGGGCCTGGGAAGGTGGCACCCACCTCCTGCTCCTCATGGAAGAGCTCAAACATGTTCTCCATGTCCACAAAGGAGTTCTGGATCATCCTGGAAGGAGGCAAAAAACAGAGGGAAGGGTTTGGGGGAGCACATCCTGGCCCAGGCACCCATGGGGAGGGGGACTCCAGACACCCCCACAGCTCCCAATGTTACCTGTAATAAGTCCCAAACCAGTTGAGCGGTGTGTAGAGCTGGATGATGTAAGTGCCAAAGAGGACAAAGTCCCCCACCTGGAAGGAACAGGAGAGAGGTGCCCATCACCACCAGCCCCAAGGCCCCACCTCGGGTGAGGGGCTGCCCAGGCCAGCACCAGCCTTACCTGCAGCTTGTTTTCAGTAACAAAGTAGGCACAGAGCAGGGACCCCGCCAGCAGCCCCAGACCAATGACCAGGTTCTGGGTCTGGTTGAGGAGGCCCAGCGAGGCACTGACCTTCCACTCTGAGACCTGGAAGAGGAAAGGTCCTCCAGAATGCTGCCACCTCCAAACCAGACCCACAGTGAGCTCCATCCTCCCCAGAGATGCCTGTGAGGCTCAGGTCCTTTCCCCCCAGGCTCCCCCACTGGTGCTGAGTGCCCCTTACCTGGTACTTGACGATGGCATCATTAAAGCGGTTCACCTCATAGTTCTCTGCATTGTAGTACTTCACCTGCCAGATGCAGAGCCAGGGTCAGCACCTGGATCATCCCCCCCCCGAACCAGGCAGTGCTCAGTGACATCCCCCTCCCCCCAACAGTACCGTCTCGAAATTGAGAAGCGAGTCCACAGCCCGGGACTTGGCTTCATTGTCCCGCGTGTTCATGTCCCGCCGGTACTTGGTCCTCCACTCAGTGATGAAGATGGTCAGAGCTGCAGGCAGGAGGGGGCTGTGTCAGCAGGCGCCTGCTGCCCCACAGCCTGGCACAGCACCCCTGCACCCAGACCCCGCACTCACTCAAGTAGAGGCTCATACACACAAAGATGATGAGGCCGAACCAGGCGCTGAAGACCGAGGTGAAGTACACGATGCCGATGATTATGTCTGCAATGGTGGGGATGATGCTGAAGACGATGTAGCTGGGGGGCAGGAAGGAGAACGGCACATCAGCCCGGCCCAGTGGGGCTGCCCAACCACCCCCCGCCCGCCACAGGCACGCTCTGACCTGAGCAGGCTGTTGATGCTGCTGGTGCCCCGGTCCACACTGCGCAGGACCTCTCCGGTGCGACGTCCCAGGTGCCAGCGCAGGGACAGCCCGTGCAGGTGGGCAAAGAGCTGCACCTGCACCTGCCGGTTGGTGAACTGCTGCACCCACACCCACAGGAAGGTGCGCAGGTTGCTCACAAAACCAGTGGAGCCTGCAGGGCACCAGGGACAATCAGTGGGGACAGGCACCGCTGGGGCATGCAGCTAGTTCAAAAAGGCCAGCTAGGAAAGAGGGATTTGGGACGGAGCCCCCCCATCATCCTCAACGTGGGACCAGCCCTGGTTGCTGCTCCCATAAGGGCATCCCCGGCCACCCCAGCCCCAGCATGATGTGCCCCACGCTGTCTCTCCCCTGTGCCCAGTCCTTCCCAATGGTCCTTACCAGCACCTCCGCCCTGCAGGAACTTCAACCCCACGTAGATGCAGACGGTCCAGGCCAGGGTGTTCCAGGGAGCCCCCTCTGTCAGCTTGTTCACTGGGGAGAGGGTGGCAAGGGTCAAGGCAGAGGTATAGGGAACAACTGTCAGGTACTCCATGGGCACCCAGTGCTGGTCCTTGAGCCCCTAGCCCCCTGGACCCTGCTCCTGCCAGGTCCCTGCAGCCCCCCAGGTCACTCATGACACCCCCCAGCACTTAATGAGGCAATAGGCAGCCTCACACACCAAGCTCCAGGCAACTCACCAATGTTTTTGTAGTAGATGGGGACAAAAACGTTGATGGCCCTCTCCAGCCCCATGAGCACCATGCAGAATAGCACAAGCCCCTGCAGCAGGTGATTTCCCTTTGGCCACATGTATGGCACCAGCAGCCGCAGCTTCCTCCGGAAATCCTTCCAGGTGGAGGTGGTCCTACCAGCATCAGGCAGGAGTGGCTGGGGGAGAGCAGGAGGAGGGGTCACTGCCCTGGCAACCCAGCCCAGCTGGCACCAGCCCTGGGGAACACCCCACCAAGAAAACAAGCTCCATCCCCCCAGGGTTCCTCCTCCATTCTCCCAACAGGGCCAAATCCTGCTGACAGTTTGCAGGGAGCTTGAGCAGCCCTAAACCTTGCTCCTCCCCAGTCTCCTGAAGATGCTTATCCCAGGGCAGCTGTACTTCCATTTTGTCTACATCTCCTCTCTAGCCATGTCCCCAGACTGCTCTGGCCCTGGGACTCACCTGGCTGTTCTCCACGTCCCGCTCCTCCTCATTGACCAGCAGCATGTAGGGCTTGCGGGGCAGGCCTGGGGCCTTCATGCCCAAGATGAAGAGCATGAACGTGCAAATGTAACGCAGCAGCCAGAAGCTGAACTGCACCTGGACGGAGAGCAGGGGGTCAGGGCTGCAGCCAGCCCTCAGCACAGCCCAGCCATGCACGGGATGGGTATGAGCTGAGAGAGGCAAGGAGTGGGGCACAGGGATGGGGTACAGTACATCCAGGGAGAGGGGACACGCCATGTGGCTCAGTGGTAACCCTGGCTGAGTGCAGCATCTCAAGCAGCACCCAGACCCCTTCCTTCCTTCCTGCCGTGTCTGGTTCTGTGCCCACCGGCTTGGGGTGCTCCTACCTTAGGGGGGAACAGGGGGGCAAAGGGCTGGGGGGACTGGGCAGATACACCCCGCTTCTGCACCTGGGGCTAGGCCAGGCAGAAGCAGGAGCAGAGCTGGATGTACAACAGCTGGGCTTGGGGCCCAGACATGTGGCAGATGCGTGGGTGCAACCTGGGAGTGTTCACACCCTGGGCATGGCAGGCACACCCAGCACTGTGATATTGCAGCTCCCTCTCACTCTGCAAAGGGCCCTGTGCCCCTCCCTGCCCACAGCCCCCCAGCCCACCTTCTGGTTGGTGTCCTCCAGTGCCCACCACCACAGTGGGCTGTTCCAGCACACGAAGGTCAGGTTCTCGGCAGCAAAGGCCAGTGCCCAGAAGAGCAGGAGGACAGTGCCATGGCCCCGCGTCCGGTCGTGCGCCAGCACCCGTGTATGCTCCAGCTGTAGGAGGGCAATGGCACAGCCCCAGCTGAGGGCCCAGAGGCAGGCATACACCAACATGTACCCATAGAGCCGTCCAGGCCCCCCCAGCTTGCCACAGCAACCCACTGAAGGGCTGCAGGGCCAGGAGCAGGGACAGCAGGACCTGGCCACCATAGAGGCGAGAGTGGGGGATGTACTTAGGCTCCATAGCACGGCCAAAGCGGACATAGCAGGTGTACTGCAGGGCACCCAACAGCAGGCAGACGCTCAGCAGCACGGTTGGCACCAGTGTGAAGAAGAAGCAGGGCTGGAAGCCCTGCTGGACCCAGGCCTGGGCAATGGAGCTGTTGCCCTCGCAGTAGCCCTCCAGCACTGCCATCCTTGCAAGTCACCGGCTGCAGAGAGAAGAACAGATGGAGCAAGGTCTCAGGATGGCCCGTTGGGTACAGCTGTAACGAGGGACCCACGGCAGGATGGGGACCCACGGCAGGATGGCCGATCCAAGCAGAGGGCGGCACACACGGGGACAGGGGCAAGCACCGCTACACGTAGACACGTGGGACATGTGCATGCAAGCAGGACCAGCTTTCCTTGGGGATGGACATGAGTGAGCACCATGCCAGAATCTGCTTGCAGGGCCTGCCAATGCCCTGGGCGCCGGGGTACCACTATACCGGCGCCCCCCCAAGCCACCTGAGCCCTGGAGATGCACTCCGACATGGGAAACAGTGAGACCACGGGGACAGGAAGGCAGTGGGGTGCTGGGGCTGGTTTTTAGCCGGGAGGGGGAAGCAATGGGGGCAATGCAGTGGCAATGCGCGGGGAGAGAGACTAATGCAAGGGGATGGACGGGGAAACGCAACGGCAAAGGCAGGGAACAGGCCGGGGGCAGCGGCCGTGCCGGGGCAATGCCCGGGCGGCGCCGGCGCCGCTCAGCCCCGGAACAGGCAGTCCCAGGACAGGCGGCGACGGCCCTGCTACCGGCCCCGCCGGCCGCCCGCCGCCCTGCCCGGGCCCCGCGCCCTCTCACCTGCCTCAGGCCCGCCGGCCCTGGCCCACTCCGGGCCCCCGTGCCGCCGCCAGCCGGGCCCCGCGCCGCCGCTCCGCCCCAGTCCCCGCCCCCGTCAAGCCGGCCGCACCAGGCTCCTGTGCGCCCTCCCCGGCGCCGAGGCTACACCCCGGTGTGTCCTCCCGGTCGCCCAGCAGCTGGTGCCCGGCCCCACGCTGCACAGACCTACCCCCTCCGACCCTGCATCCCGCCCCACAACCGCACCCCCGTAGAGCCGGGCCAGGAGAGGCGTGGGACGCACTCCCGGGCTGAGAGCCAACGCGGGGGGGGTCCCCGAA
Source organism: Hemiprocne comata (assembly GCA_020745705.1). NCBI lineage: Eukaryota > Metazoa > Chordata > Aves > Apodiformes > Apodidae > Hemiprocne > Hemiprocne comata. The sequence goes on from CM036591.1 coordinate 17,255,844, forward strand.
GCCGAGGCGAGTCGCCCCGCTCCCACTTATCGCCGCCGCCAGTCTGGCCCTGCCGTACCGAGATAGCCTCCTCCGGCCCGGCCAGGGCCCCGCCCGCCTCAGAGGTCAGGCAGGACGGGGAGGATAAATATAGCCCCCGCCTCCCCCCAGCGGCCCCCGGACCCAGCTGCGGGTGTTCCCGGCTCGGCAGGAGCAGCCGGCAGCCGCCTCGCAGGGCCCTAGTCCGGGTCCCTCAGTCTCCCACGCCATGGCCGGGTCCGGGTGGGCCGCACGGCGCTGCAGGGTGAAGTGAAACTCGGAGGCCGGCAGAGATGATACAGCCCATCTTTATTAGACGGCTATACAGCTGTACAGCGAGGGCACGGAGGGAGGCAGACCGCATTTCCCGGGGCCCCCCGCACCCGCATGCCCCGGGGGATGAGGAAGAGTGGCTCGCCATGCACATGGAACGCTGAGGACACAAGCACAACATGCGGCAAGGACGCCAGCCTGCTCCTGCCAGGTCTATCCCTCCTGCCAACCCAGGGAAAGACCCAGGCTCCCCCTGCCCCTGGGCACTGCCAGCTTAGCTTCTAAGTTCAGCAACTCTGCCAGGAAGCCCAGAGACAGCATCCCGCAGCCCCAGGGCGGCTCACTTCCCTGCAGGGAAACAGCCCAGGTGCCAGGGGAAGCCACTGGAAAGCTTGGGTTCCCAGGAAATTTGCTTTCAGTTTCCCTTAATGATGCCATGATAGCCCCAATCCAGGGATGCTGCAGGGTCATGGCAGCTGTTCCTCCATGGGATGACTCCAGTGGCACCCTGGTCTGCTGACCCCCTGCCTGGCTGAGTCCTGACCCCACCTCAAGCTCTGCTCTACCACACTCCAGGTGGTCTCTCACAGACCTCAGAGCAGTTGCAGGGCTGGCCCACTCAACGCCATGGCAGCAGGGTGCCATCCCCAAAAGAGCCTGTCTCTGTGTGAGCACCCCGGCCCTGCTCTTGCCCTGGCCACTGGGGTGCGGGCACCCCAGCAGCACCAGGAGCTGTCAGCTCATCAGCCTGTGCACAGCCTGGGCTCAAAGGGTAGAGAGCAAATAACCCTGACAGGGGAAGGGAGGTGGCCCTGGCCTCCAGGGACAGTAAGAGGAGGAGGACCTGGGCCACAGGAAGGCCTGCAGTGCTTGTGAGGAGCATGGCAAAAGCAAGCAGCCCCCACCAGAGGCAAGCAGAGAGAGGGAGGGGACAGCAAAGCCTGGCAGGGCTCAGTGGGGATGCAGACCCTCAAAAGCTGCCACTGGAAAAGAGAGGGGAACCAGAATGATGGTGGGAGGGTGTTGTCTTGAGGCCACACTACCCAGCCAGGATCGTGACTCCTCACAACCACCCCAGGGCTGGGCTGGGGTTCACCTCTCCCTTCTGGGTTCAGAGAACCCCCTTGACCTCCACTTAGGCACAAGCCAGCTGCTTGGTATATGGTCTCCCCAGCAGCTAAAGCAATGTTGCAAGCAAAAGGATGGTTTCATGAGAGAAAGTGGAGCTGGGAGTCCCCAGGTGAGGTGATATGCACCAAAGCCTTTGCTCAGTGATGAGGAAAGGCCCGATACCACAGAAAGAGCCACATCAGGAGGACAGACCTGATGCACCACAGCCTGGGCATGGGGACAAGGCCTTATCATGCCTGGGGGAAAGGAACCAGTACATAGAGCACAAGACCTTCAGGGTGAGCTCCAAGGGGGTTGTGAGCACTCCCAGAAGATGCCAGGCTGCCCCACCTTGGGGTCTCTTTGGCACTGCAGAAGGGCCTGCTAGCAGCCACAGATGTCAGACAGTGAGGAGAATGCTGCTGCCCTAGCCTCGAGGTACAGTATGGAGGCTGCCAGCTGGGAGGGATGTCAGGGACTCAGGACCTCCACTCCACCAACCCTTCCTTGCATGCAGGGGACGGGCCAGCTGTTGTGAGAATCAAGGAAGAGTTGCAGCATCGCTGGATTCTGGCCAGAGCTGTTCCCACCAGCTCTAGGTCCCACACCAGCAGCAGCCCGGGCTCATTCCTCTGCAGTGTGTTGAGGCAGAGGGGTGGGAGGCTGCCCCACTGCTGTCCTGCTCCAAGATGTAGGGCACAACGCTGGTCCTCTCCTGGGCATCTCCCCAGGGCTGCAAGGAGGGCAGATGTGGTGCTTACAGGCTGAGCTAGACCCCCCTCAAAAGCTCCTGCCTTCATTTTGGAGGCAGGTCCCAGCTCCGCGCAGACAACCGGAGCTGATGCTCTCTCATCCTTTCAAATAGCTGCTGCTGCCGCCACCTCCAAGCCAATCCACAGCTCCCCACTGCTAGTCCTGTCATGTCAATTTTTGCAGGCTCTGCAGTGATCCTCCGACATGGACGACACAGATGTCAACACAGACACATGTATGTACTCACACACGCATTCACCCCACAAGAGTCAGAGTGGCGTTGACTTGACACACGGCTGGACACAAAGTGCCACCGCAAAGCCGCGGGCCTGGCAGTTTTGTCTCTTCGGTAACTGATGGCAACAAAATGGAGCCCGGGACTATCCTGTCCACTCAGGACGGGAGAAGAATCAGGCTGACGCCACGTCCTGATGCCCAGACGGCTCCCAGTCTGCAACCCCCACGAGATCCCCAGTCTACAAGGCTATACCTGCAAGACAGAGAGGCGATGTGGCACCTATCAGGACCGTCTTAAGCATGTGTTTCCTCTCTCAGCCACAGCCTTCACCCCTACCTTGTGGATCTGTGGTGGAAGCTCATCCTCTGAGCTCTCCTCTGGCACGGGCTCTGGGTGTCTCGCTGACTGCCCGTCCTCAGCCCAGCCTCCTAGAGGGAGGCGGGAGAAGTGTGATGGGGCTCTGTGCACTGTGCCTGGGTCTGCAGGAGAGGCAAGGAGAAAGATTAGTTACCTGGGGGGCTGTCAGTCTTCAGCAGCAGGCAGGCTGCTTGTGCCAGTCCACACAGGGCATCAGATACAGGGCTCTGACCCAGAGCTCAGGCCTCTGCCCTGGCTCCCATACCTGTGATGCCACCATACCGCCGCTGGAAGCCGGTCTGCAGTGTGGCTGTCTCCTCAGCAGGCTGCCGTGGCGAGGAGAAGGGGTAGCTGGCAGAGCGAGGGATGGGGGCAGAGGCACCACGCTGAGCATCCAGCTCCTCATGTGCGCTCTCCCCGCTCTCGTCGCTCTCTCGCCGGTGCCAAGTGTGTCGCTCAGGCTCCAGCTGGGCGTGCTGCTTGTGCAACTGCAGGCCAAAACGAGTCAGCTGTGAGGGAGAGGCCAGACACGCAAACACACCCTCTCCCCAGCACTACACACACACTGGTCTCAGCTCTCACTCACGCTGGTATCCCAGTCACTCCAGTTGGGGTACCCCAGTCCTGCCTGCCCTGGCTCCCCACCCCTCTGGCTGGCCCAGCTCTGGGCTACTCACCTCGTGCATGTAGAGTGCATGGAGACTCATCTCGGTGGAGGCGTACTCCGACAGGATCATGCTCTGCAGCTGACCTTCCCAGGCGCTGCTCCCCGAGCTCACAGTCCTCGCATCAGCACTGCCATGGGACACACAAGTCGTGTTTGCTGCCCAGGCGCCTCCCACACCACCTGGCCCCTCTCCACTCTAATGCCAGGCTTGCAGAGATCCATTCCCAGGCTGGGTGGGAACAAGCCCTCTGTAGCATCTCCTTAGATGCACAAGGTGACCAGCCCTACCATGGCACTGCCTCTTCCCCACCAGGGTTTCTCACCATAGTGGTACCTACAGGACAACACCAGAACCCAAACACTGTCCTTTGGGGTCAGCCTAAGCACCTGGGCCTAACTCTACTTATGAACATGTCCCTTGCTGTCCCAGAAAGAAATGTCATTGTGCTAGGACAACAGGATGGCGATCGGACAAGGGCTTAAGGAATTTGCAAAATGGCTGGCTGCCCATCTACAGCTTGCAGCTTACCCAGAGGCTGTCATGGCACCGGCACCCCGAGGCTGGGCTCCCTCTCCATCCCTTCCTGTCGTTTGGAAGCCACTGGGAGGCTGCTGGGCAGATTGGAGTGGGGAGAAGGAACGCAGAGCCGAGGCCACTTCGGAGAGATGGCGGGAAGCCTGTCCATCCCGGCCCATGTGGAAGCCCATTGACGAGGAGCCCGCTATCACATTGGCAATCAGGCTGTGAGGCTGCAGAGTTGAAAGGGAGAGAATCACTGTCCTGTGCAGACTTGGAGGGCTGATCCCTGCCAGTGACACAAAACCGAGGCACTCCAGCTCTCAGCCTCTCTCCCATCTCACAGTGCCCCAAGACAGCCTGTGCCTTTTCTAGAAACCCAGCAACAGTCCCAATTAATGCTGATCTCTCACATTTCCAACCACCGATACAGCTGAGGCAAAAGCAAAATTGCCCAGAGGGTCTGACTGTTTGCCAGCACCCAGCAAGCACCCCAAGAACACCCCACACCACCCCGCAGCCCCCACCCTGGGCACCTCTGACTCTGACTGCAGGGACTGGATGGAGCTGAAAAGAGCATTTTCAGGGAGCATAGCCTGCTGAGCCAGCGCCACGCTGCTGTCCCGGTGCACGCGCTCCTTCAGGAAGCCGATGAAGGCCGTGCTCTCGCGGGGCGGCTGCCACTTGGGGTTGGTGATGGCAAAGTGCATGAGGGACAGCTCTGTCTTGCCGTCCTCGGCCTGCTGGTAAATGGAGGCCTCCGTCTTTCCTGCAGACATCCACTGTGGAGCACACACAGGTAATGAGGGACAGGATCTGCTTCACACCCCCACCAGGCCTGGGAATCCTGCAATCACTCTGGGCAAAGCACACAACTGCCAGCATAAGCTGGGCCACGGCTCCACACATAGCAGGTGCTACACCAAAAGCCCCATCCATACTAGTCCAGCCCTCAGAGCCTGGGAAAGAAGCAGGAAGCACAGCGTCTTCCACCTCCATCCCAGAACTTGCATCACTGCAAGGGAACTGGAGAGGCAGGGACTGGATGCAAAATAGAGAGCTGAAAGCCTCATCTCACACTCTCCAGCTCACAGCAGAAGCAGCTACAGGCAACAGATGACTGTTATTAAAAGCTTCCTGCCACAGTGAATCCAGCCCCTCCCTAGTTCATGACCCTGTCGCTAGGGAGTCTTTCCTGACAACCCAAATTCCCAGGCACAGGAAATAGATGGATCCACCTCCCATCCGCACTAGATTTTACATAACAGAAAATACTTCCCATCTTCCCAAGACTGCCCCTCCCGTGGGCACAAGCAGCTCAGCCCAGCTTCTTTATGTCAGTTCTGAGTGGTCACGCTTTCTAAATGTCCAAATATCCCCATCCCTCCCTCCTGAGGACAGAGGACTCTTGGTTGTGAAGATAGGCAAGGAGATCAAAATGAAGAAATGACAAAGCCTGGTTCACAAAATATCAAGATAATAATCACAGCTGGGCCACAAGAGCCTTCTGGGGCTGGTGAACTGTGTCGGCAGCCCCAGATATCCAGCAGAGAGGCAGGTGTCTGGGCTGGGCCATGAGGAGCCAGGAGTGGTGAGTTATGGCCTCTCCTGGGTGTAAGGGACCAAACATGCTGGTGGGGAGCCCAGGCTGCTCTCCTGCCACCCATGGGACCTACCGCCGGGTGGCCATGCTGGCGTACATCCATCTGGGCAAAAGAGCAGGTGTCACCCACACCCACCACCTCCACGGTGAAGTTGCGGAAGAAGTCAACTATGTCCAAGGACTTGGGCCGCAGGCAGATGATGAGGATCAGGGGGGTAATGATGGGACTCAGGAGCTCCTCCAGGATGAAGACCTGAGCACAGAGATGATGGGCTCAGCACAAGCATGAGGATGTAAAAAAACCCATAATCCCAAAGCCAGCCCCCTAGCTCCAGGCCTCCATCTTCTGTGGCAGGGTGTCTCTGAGAAAGCTGCCTTGTTCCTCTGCCAGCTCAGGAGCTGCCCGGCTCTCCAGCAGCTTCTCCCTCCTGCAGGGATGGGGGCGAGTCCCCATCCCAGCCCCATGCAAGCCAAGCTCACCGCTTTGTACTGGAAGAGCTGGGCAAACTCATCCCTGGTCTCGTAGCGGTGGGCGTTGCCCTGCCAGTGGTCAGGCATGTAGTGGATGTGTGCCAGGATGACTCGTAGCAGCTGCTCTGGGCAAAACACCAGGTGCTGGTCAGGGATGAAAGACCTGTGGGACAGGACAAGGAAACATCATAGCATCACACCCAATGTTCTGGGTGATTTCATCCTGGGAGGCTTGACTGGCCCATACCACAGCTTTGCCTGCAGCCTTCACACCCAAGCCAAACCTTCCTGCCAGCCCAGGCCCTCATATCATACAACTGCTGCACCAGTACCTCAGAATCACAGAATCAACCTGGTTGGAAAAGACCTCAAAGATCATCAAGTCCAACCATAACCTAAATCCACCTACCATAACGTAAATCTATCCGCTCAATGCTTAAATCATGTCCCTAAGCACCACAACTCTATTTCTTTTAAACACTTCCAGGGATGGTGACTCCACCACCTCCCTGGGCAGCCTGTTCCACTGTTCAACCACTCTTTCGCTAAAGAAATTATTTCTAGTATCTAGCCTAATCTTCCCCTGGTGCAACTTCTGGCCATTCCCTCTCATCCTGTCATTGCTCACTGGAGAGAAGAGACCAACTCCCACCTCCCTACAACCTCCTTTCAGGTAGTTGTAGAGAGCAATGAGATCACTCCTCAGCCTCCTCTTCTTCAAACTGAACAACCCCAGTTGCCTCAGCCTCTCCTCATAGGACTTGTCCTCCAGGCCTCTCACCAGCCTGGTAGCTCTTCTCTGGACACGCTCCAGCAACTTGACATCCTTCTCCTGTCTGCCTGACTCTCCCCAGCTGTGCCCTTCACTCAAGCAAATCCATGTCCACTTGCAACCAAAGAGCACATTTGTGTGGATGGCTGCCAGCCCCACTGGTCCCTAAAGAGCTGTCAGGACCACAGGGACAGCACAGACCCACCTCACCTGCACACTGTGATGCCCACCCCAAGCAGGGTGACTGTGGTCAGGACGTGCTCAACCGCCAGCACGTCCTCATCGTAGATGGTCAGAGCGATGAGCACAGCCAGGATGGAGCCAGCAAAGAAGGCCACATTCTTGGCTACAATGGTGAGGAGTGGGGAGATAAAGCAGTTCATGTACTTGGATGCTGGCTTGTACCCCTTGCTGAGCCGTGAGTGCAGCTCGTGGTCCAGCTCGTTGAAGTGACGGAGGTAACAGCGGCCGTAGAGAGACCAGCAGCGGGCACCCAGGCTGCCCGGCTCCCGCTTCAGGATCTCTGTGTAGCTGAAGAAGGCATAGAGGATCTGCCAGATGAGGATCAGGGGGCAGAGGAGGAAGTTAGCAATGCCAATCCAGAGGATGCGAGTGCTGAGCTTCTCAGCCAGCTCCAGGCGGTTCCCAGCCCGCTTGTACTCTGCCTTCAAGCTCCACTCGTTCTCAAAGAGGGAGCCGGGCCCCCAGAAGAAAATGAGCTCAAAGTTGTACTTGAGCCCACGTGTGTAGAAGACAGTGTCTCCCAGCAGGGGCAGGCGGAAGCGGATGGGCAGCAGCGACTTGTTCACCATGGCCACCATGTAGTTCTTGAAGCGGAGGATGCGGTGGTAGATGTCCAGCTCTGTCAGCTCCTTCTTGTGGATGCAGATCTGGTGTTCCTTCTGGATCTGCACAATGCGGGCCTGCACCTCTTGCCAGGTGTAGTAGGGCAGGGTGGACTGGAATGGGGCAAGCAGCAAGGTTAGGGGCACGATGTGTCCAAAGACAGGGGCTGGGCTGAGCCCACCCAAACAGCAGACCCAGTGCATACCCTGCGGTCCTGATGAGGCACATGCAGCACCAGGACACGAGGCACCTCCCTGCACCTGCAGAAACACCCCAAACCTTGCCCCGGTGCCCTTTACCCCAAGATCAGCACAGATTACTGGTTCCCTGCCATTCACACCACTGCCTCAGATGCACCAACACAGCTCCAGGCTCCCATTTGGAGTCAACACTGGAAGGAACTTAAGCAGTGTCCCAGAGGGAGCCTGTGGAAAAGCTAGGGACAAGCCAAGCCTCTGGGCTCACCCCACCTTTCTCAAGACAGTCTGTCCTCAAAGGATGCACACGCACCCTTTGATGTTGTCCATCAGAGCAAGGACCCTGGACCAGGATAAACATAAAACCCTATCTTTGACACACCAATCTCCAGTGTGGTCTTCACCAACTAGGTAGCTCCATGCCTCAGTGTCCCCCCCAGTAAACAAGGAAGATAACATTGTCCACAACCAGGGAGGTACACGGATATCCTCGCTTATGCCTTCTCTGTTGAAAGGCATCACAGAAGACTAGACATATTGGGTGGCAGATGGCAGAGGCATGTGCCAGCAGGCAGAGAGGCAGGCTGGGCAGAGAGAGGTTAACAGAAAACATGTTGGCTGTTGGAGAAGGGGCTGAAAGGAGACCTGTGCAGCCATGGAGCAGAGGGAAGAGTATTTGGTACAAGTCTCTCAGAGAAGCTGGCTCTGGAGAGGAGTGAGGATGAGCTGCTTCTCACCACCCAGCAAATGCCTCCCGTGTCCCTTCGCAGGCCTGCACACAGCCCTTGGCCCAGCTACTTACCATGGGGATTTTGAGGGCATTGATGTAGAAAGAGTGAATCTCCCAGTAGCAGCAAATGTTGTAGATAAATTTGACAAGTCGGTGGATCCAGAAAACCCCAGCTATAATCAAGATGCAGATGAGGAAGCTGTTTGCCTGGATTCTGCAAGCAAGAAGAGGCAAGTAGTGGGAGACACCCAGGCAGGTGCCCTGAATACCTGAGAAAGCAAGAGCAGTGTCTACCATGCCCTCCCTGCTGCACCAACCTTGCACTGCAGACGTTGGGAGGCAGGAAGGCATCTGGCAGAGTCACCTTAATGGGCTCAGTGGGATGCTGGCTGTGATTTACCGCTTTGTTGGCAAAAAGGATGTCGTAATCAACACAGCTGATAAGAAAGGTGGTGAATGCCACCACGAAGATGAACTGCCTGTGAAAAAAGGGAGCAGATGTGAGGGAATGGCCTTTCTGCTCCCCAGACATGAGGCAGACAGGGTCACAGGTCATGGAGGTGCATTCCCATAGTCACGGCAACAGGAAAGCTCAAGGGCACCAGTTCCTCAAAGCAGAACACAGGTTTGGGGCATGGAAAACCCTAACAAACGGGAGACAGGACAACTGTAAAGGGAAACCTCCCACCCACCCAGCTGCAGGAGCTTGGCAAATTCCTGTGGCTGTTCCCCAACAGCTTCCACAGCCCCAGCAGGGAGGGAACCTGTGCTTACATGAGCTCAAAGATCTCTCCGATGAGCATGCAAGTGAAGCCATTCTTCTGATGCAGGTTATAGACGTGAAAGCTACAGTCAAGGAGAACAGTCTGGAGACTCCTTCGCTCTAAGGAAGGATAGGGGGGCCTCTGTTCCATTAGCATCTGCAGCTCCCCTCCCCAAGTCTCCCTCCATCATCAATGGAAACCCCCTCCCACCGCTACTCATCAGCAAGCTGGTTCTCTGCTGCAAGGAAACACACTCTGCCCAGGTAAAGCAGAGCTGGATTAAGAGGACTTGGATCCATCCAAGCTCCCTTCTTCCCCCATCCAACACCCAGAGCAGGAGCTGTCCCAGCACTGAGCAGAAACTCAGCCTGCCCTCAGGCCACACAGGGGTGAGAAGGGCAGGATGATGCAGACACAGACAAAAATACATTTAATAACCCCAGCACCTGTGACTGGTTCCCCCTGCTCCTGATGACCAGCAATGTGGTTAGCACAACTAATGCCATTTTATATGACAAACAGCCATCCTCTGGGACCAAGTGGGTCACCTGTTAGTTCCCTTTGCCTCATCATCAGGCCCTAATAGTGCTGTGAACCAAGCAGGTTGGTTCACAAACCACCACAGATTTCTTCTTCCCCTCCTTTCAGGCCTCAAGATTCCCCAGCACGAGGCTGATTACTCCCTTCCTTGCAGGCCCTGAAGGTCCCTGGCACCTGGCCAACCCGGTGGCAGCAATGACCCCATCACAGAACAGGGAAGCATAACAACACCCAGAGCATGTCCATAAAATCAAGGACTGAAAAGTCTTATGTAGGAACTGGGACCGGAGCTGCTGTTGAAGAGTGAGACCCAGGACACCGCAGTGGCCAGGGACAACCCAACCATTGTCTGCTTCCTCTGAGGACTGATCGAGTGACTCATGTTCTTTTACATTATTTCTGAGTATTACGATTGTTACACTGATACACCAAACCATGTATTAAGAGTCCAGGTGATTAGATACCATAAGCTAAGCAGTGCTATAAAATTCTGTACTACGCTATTTATACAATTGTATTACACTGATTCTGCTTACAGAAATCCTGTGCTATTCTGGTCATAAATTCTATGCCATGCCAATAATAAAATCCTGTAAAGGAAATAAAGCTTTAACTGTAACTACAACTCAGCACCGTCATCACTCTGCCAAGGATCTCTAAAAGAACGTGCCTGTCCTCTCAGCGTTGGGTGCCAGCACCCCACAGGTGTGGGGCCTCTGTCATCACCCAGTCCCCCTGGAGCCATGCAGTATCCTGAAGAAAGGGGCAGATGCTGCCTCAGCTCCCAGTGACACTGAACCCAACATTGCCCAAAGAAGAAGCAATGAAGCTGGTGAAGGGTCTAGAGCACAAGTCTTACAAGAAGGAACTGAGGGAACTGAGATTGTTTATGCTGGAGAAAAGGAGGCTGAGGGGAGACCTTATCGCTCTCTGCAACTGCCTGAAAGGAGGTTGCAGGGAGTGGAGTGTTGGTCTCTTCTCCCAAGTAACAAGCAACAGGAAATGGGCTCAGTTGTGCCAGGAGAGGATATTTGGATATTAGGAAGAAATTATTTATCAAAAGAGTTGTCAGACTCTGGAACAGGCTGCCCAGGGAAGTGGTGGAGTCCCCATCCCTGGAGGTATTTAAAAGATGTGTAGATGTGGTGCTGAGGGATATAGTTTAGTGGTGGACTTGGCAATGCTAGGTCTTTTCCAACCAAAATGATTCTAATATGCTATGTTTCTGGGAGCCCCGGAGGCACCGGGGTGCATCCTGCCCCAACCTGCCCTATAAAAGGATATGCGAGAGAAGAAGAGGTCCAGGTTCTCGATGTGATGCCAGGGAGCTGGAAGAAGAGAAGCGCGGGTTGAGGGGCCCCCGGCACACTTTGCCTTCCTGCCTGCAGGGCACAGCCCCCCCTCCTCCCCCTGTCCCGACCCCCTGAGGCCCCCAACCCGCCCCACAGTCCCCGTTCCTGGCTCTCCTCGGTGCCTGGCTTGCTCCCCCAGTCCCCAGCCACCGGGACCGACCCGGACACCGCCGATCTCTGAGGTGTTCGCCGCCTCACGCTTCCCCGCCCCTCTCCCCTCAGCCTCAGGCCGCCGGCGGCCAGGCCCCAACCCCCGGTGCCGGTGCTCACACTTGGCGCCCTCAGGGACGTGGACGAGCAGGTCGCCGCCGCCGGGGGGGGACTCGGTGGAAGAGCTCTCCAGGCGCTGGTACTGCGTCTCGAAGTGGGCCATGGCCGGGCCCCACTCCGCCGCCACCGGCCCCTGGCCTCCGGCCCCGGCCCCGGCCCGGCCTGGCCCGCCCGGCCCCCGCCCCTTGATTGGCGGCCTCGACGCCCAATGACAGTGGGGGGCGGGTCGGGAGGACGGCCAATGGCAAGGTGGGAGGGCGGGGGGCGGGCTGAGCCTAGCGGCGGCCCGTAGGCTGGCAGGATGTGACGTATAGCCAGCTGACGGGCACTGCCGAGCCGGCGCGGCGGCGGCAGCACGTGAGTGACGGGGCACGCGCCCCCGTTACGGGTGAGGGCAGAGGGCGAGGATCGTGGGTACAGCAGCTTCGGGGGCGGGGATCGCGGGGGAAATGGCCCCGGGAGACTAACGGCGGCGGGGCGGGTTTCGGGGTAGCGGCCGTGGGAGGGTCCCGGCTCGGGGGGGACCGTGGGGCGGGGGGACCGAAGGGGACCCGGGGCAGGATGGAAGAGAGAGACCTCGGAGGGGTGGTTCCCGCCACCCTCCCAGCCAGCCCGGTCGCTGAAACGCAGTCCCTTCCGCCGGCAGCAGGAGTGATGCCGGCCCCGGAGAGCAGGTCGGTTTTCGAGGCCGCCCAGGACCCCGTCCTCCTGCGCGGCTTGACCGTCGTCACCAGTGTTACTGCGAATGCGTGGGCCGCCGAGCCGGCACCGGTGAGCCACGGTGCGTGGGACTCGGCGGGGCAGCGTGGGTCGGGAGGAGAGTTGGCCAAGCTCATGTCCCCCAGCCCCACGCCACAGCGGGGGAGCTCGGTCCTCAACGCGGCTTGGGTGGCTGCCGCAGAGCTTGGCCATGGGAGCTGTCTGGCGGGTGGGTACATGGGCTTTCATGGGTGTCACCCTAAGGTCCCCCCCGAAGCTCCTTCTGCAGACACAGGGCTCCGAGTCTTGTATCAGCAATAATGTGGCCAGCAGGACTAGGGCAGGGATTGTCCCCCTGCACTTGGCACTGGTGAGGCTGCACCTCAAATCCATCTCGGTCCGCGACATCCTCTGTTCAGTTTTGGGCTCCTCACCACAAGAAGGACATTGAGGTGCTGGAGCATGTCCAGAGAAGGGCAATGAAGCTGGTGAAGGGTCTGGAGAACAAGTCCTATGAGGAGCAGCTGAGGGAACCACGGTTGCTTAGCCTGGAGAAAAGGAGGCTGAGGGGAGACTTTATTGCTCTCTGCAGCTCCTTGAAAGGAGATTGTAGTGAGATGGGAGATGGTCTCTTCTCCCTAGTAACAAGTGATAGAACAAGAGGAAATGGCCTCAAGTTGTGCCAGGGGAGGTTTAGGTTGGATACTAGGAAAAAATTCTTTACTGAAAGGGTTGTCAGGCCCTGGAATAGAGTGGGTGGAGTCCCCATCCCTGGAGGTATCTAAAGTACATGTAGATGTGGTGCTTAGGGACATGATTTAGAGGTGGATTTGGCAGTGCTGGGTTAACAGTTGGCCTTGATGATCTTAAAGGTCTTTTCCAACCAAAACAATTCTATGATTTCCTATTAATGGGTGAGAAGACACCCAGGAGGCCCTGCTCCTTGCAGTGCAGCCTGGGGAGATGCCTGTGCACAGCCCTTAATTCTTCTTCCAGAGAAACCCACAGCCACCAGCAGTGAGGAGAAGCCCCTGGGGGTCCCCGAGGTGCCGGAGCGGATGTGCTGCTCGACCTGTGGGCAGGTGTTTGGCAGCCGGGAGGAGCAGGTGAGCGAGGCCAAGTGGCCAGCATGAGGTGGGAGTGGGGCTGGCATGGCTGGTGGGGACCTGCTGTGGAGCCTCAGCCCCAGTATGGTGCAGCCCAGTGCTGGCTGCTTCCTGGAGCTCTGCTGACCATGTCCTGTTGGGGTCTGTCTCTGAGACACTGTACATTATTGCTTAAAATGTCTTTTACTGGAAGTAAGCAGTACATGCAGCATGGGCCTACGCCTGTTCAAGGTAGCTGTTACATGACTAGCTCCTTAAACACACAATACTAGAGAATGGTTGGGGTTGGAAGGGACCTTAAAGATCTTCTAGTTCCAACCTTCCTGCATAGGAAGGGACATCTCTCACTAGACCAGGTTGCTTACAGCCCCATCCAACCTGGCCTTGAACATTTCCAGGGAGAGGACATCCACAGCTTCCCTGGACAACCTGTTCCAGTGTCTTGCCACCCTCACAGTAAAGGGTTTCTTCCTAATATCTGATCTAAATCTACCCTCTTTCATCTTAAATTCATTCCTCCTTGTCCTATCACTACAAGCCCTTGTAAAAAGTCGCTCCCCAGCTTTCCTGTAGCCCCTTCAGGTACTGGAAGGCTGTAAGGTCTCCTCAGTGCCTTCTCTTCTGTATGCTGAACAACCCCAACTCTCTCAGCCTGTCTTTATTAGAGAGGGTCTCCAGCCCTCTGATCATCTTTGTGGCCCTCCTCTGGACTTGCTCCAGCAGCTCCATGTGCTTCTTACGCTGGGGGTCCCACAACTGGACATAATTCATGTACCATGATCTTCCAGTCCGGATCACTGCAAGGTCCCAACATCAGTTTAGCCCTCAGAGTCTGTCACCTCAGGCCCTTTGGAGGGGCTGGTTTCCATGGACCACCAAGGCCCTGCTGGCTCATGCCTCCTTCCTCCACAGACTGAGCACTACCGTCTCGACTGGCACCGCTTCAACCTGAAGCAGCGGCTTCTGGGGCGCCGGGCACTGCCAGTAGAAGTGTTTGAGGAGAAAACTCGCACAGGTGAGGAATGGGAGCTCCTCAGCAGAGCCCAGAGGCTGTCAGCAGCCTTGCTGGGGCTGTTCTGGGCAGGGATGAAGCCCCTGGCTATCTCTGCCAGTTCAGGGTCTCTTTAGTCTGCCCCTCTGGGATCTTCTGGGAGAAGAGGTGTTCCACCTGAGCCCCTGCCTAGGCATACCTGGGGGGCCAGAGCTCCAAACCCCTATCTCCACAGCCTCCTTCTGATATGTAGGGTATTGGACAGGACATTTCTGAAGTCGTGGGCTAGCCCTTGGGGCCACCTGCAAAGTTTGCGGGAGGCTGTTGGCTAATCTTTGCCTTACTCTGCTGCTTCATTTTCTTTCCCTTGCAGGTGATGTTTCCAGCATCTCGGGGTCTGATTCGGAGAGCTCAGATGCAAGCAGTGAGTCGGAGTTGCTGCCCTCTGCCAGCGACGGCCCTGGGACCCCCCAGACCCCCCGTTCCCACAAGGTGCTGTTCCGCAATGCGACAGGCCAGCTCATCTGTGCCTACCGCTGCGTGCTGGGCACCAGGAAGGCAAGTCACAGCCCAGCTTGTTGGGAAAGGGACCCCAGAGAAGGTGGGTGGTGCTGGGGTGTAGCCGTCTGTCTGACAGTCTCCCATGATGGGAAGGGTGGTCTCTTGTGCCAGGTGAGAGCCCCAGGCTTGCTAGTGGCCTGGCTTTTGGCTCTGCGGTGCTCCCAGAAATCTGCTTCTGGTGGCAGCAGAGGGGCTGGTCCCTGTTCTGGGTGACAGCAAGAGATAACAAGGTGATCCCATGGGTGCTAGCAAGGGTGTCTATTTATCAGGGTGGCAGTGAGGAGCCAGAGGAGCTGGCAGCGTCACTGCGGAGCCTCGGTGTGAGCACGTGCTGGGTTGTGCTGATGATGGGCGGTGGGCACTTTGCAGGAGCTGTGTTCCGGGGGTGAGTACAGAGGGACAGCTGGAGTTGGTCCTCTGGGCACAGTCAAGTGGGGCTAGGCATTTGATGGCTGTCCCCTTCTTACTGCCTGTGAGAGACGGACTCCATAATGGCCTTTAATCCAGTGACATGTGACATTTGATATCGGACTTGCCAAAACCTCAGTGCCTTTAATAAACCTATTGATTCCTAGGCATTGTTTGTGAGTGTGACGGGGAGTGGTCCTCAGCCCTCGATCCCCTGAGGAGGGGGTGTGGGTCGCAGCTTTACCCATCTCGGTCCACGACACTGCCCCATCACAGTGCCTACCACACCACAGCTCCTAGTCTTTGCCTGAGAGTTGGCTAAGCCCAGTTGCATTCCAAGAGAAGTACTAACCTTTTGGGCCCCAGGGGCATCAGCTCACCTTCTCACCATGCATGGAGCCCTGTTGCTCATGCCTGCCCCTTTCTGCAGCTCCCAGGTGCAGGAACACAAGACCTTCCACCGCTACACAGTGCGAGCCCGGCGGGGCACAGCCCAGGGCCTCCATGATGCCCAGACCCCAGGGTCTGCACCCCGGTCAGCTGGAGCCTCCCTGCGGCGTTACAACGAGGCTGCCCTGCTCAAGGTGAGGGTGCACCACAGCACTGGGCTCTCGGCTGGGAGACGTGGTGGAGGTGGCTCCATGAGGGGGTACCACACTGCTGCTGGAGGCCATGGGTGGAGCGTGAGCTCTGGAAGGGATTCAGGGCCCAGTTGAGGCTGCTCTGTCCTGGATCTCTCGCTGCTCTGGAAGCTACCGGTGTCCACACAGTGCGCTCAGGACCCCATAGTGCCTCCCCTTCCTCCCCAGGATATTCAGGACCTGCTGGCAGCCTGGGCAGAGCACCTAAATGAAGCTCAACGCATCTTCCTCCGGGCCCCTCGTCACAACCGTGCACTGCTCTTTGGTGGCAGGAACCCACCCCTCACCCAGGGTGACCCTCGCATCTGTCATATCCCCCTCAGCACCCGCAGGGCCACCCTGAGAGAGGTGCTGCGAGTCCATGCTGTGCTGGCCAGCCTGCAAGTGTATGGTGAGTCAGACCAGCCCCCATACCTGTGGGTCAGAGCAGGTGGAGTGACATGGTCCCTTGTGCATTTGAGGGTGCTGCCCTATGGGGTGGAGGTGGTAGCTCCTCAGCCCTCAATCCTTGGAGATGTGGGGTGCTCCCTGTCCCCAGGCAATGACAGGGGCATCCTTGCTGCCCAGGGAAGGACACGCCGCTGGAGAACATCACTAGGTCCCCCCGGAAGGGCTGGCAGAAGAGGCAGCGGAAAGCAGAGATGGATCGTCCACAAGAGGACACAACTGGTCAGTTGAATCATGGAGTGAAACGTGACCCTGAGCAAGCAGCAGGGTCTGATGTTATGGCACAGGACCAGATTGGCAGCCCTGTGACAGGCTCTGCAGAGTGTGGCCTTGTGCTGGTCAGGAGAAGGGCAGGGTGTGCTTGGCTGAGAGCCCTGAGTGATTTATGCTGTGTGTGGGGCCTCAGCCCCTGTCTTATCATGCCCCTCAGCTCCAGAGGAGGAAGAGGAAGAGGAGGAAGAGAGCCCTGCAGGGGAACTAGAGACTGTGGAAGTGACACTGAGTACTTTGGACCTCCGGGAGTTCGAAGTGATGCCCAAGCGAAACCGCAAAAGGAGGAAAAAGAAGGACAAGAAGGTGGAGAAAGGTGAGGGGGAAAAACTGGCAGGGGGCAGTGTAGGAAGGCATTGGGGAAGGATGGCCGTGGCTGGGGTGCAGGCAGGCACTGGCTCTCTTCCTCACCACGTTCTCCCCCTATGCAGGGCCCTGTGCCAAAGAGATTGGATGCCGTGGTACCCAAGGCAGGCAGCCTGGCCTGGAGCTGGTGACAGAGCTGCTGGGAGAGGCTGGGGCTGAGCCCCTCCTCTGGGGCACTGGAGGTAAGTGGGTTTGGGAGCCAGGTGGATGTCTGCCCTATTTGCTGGTGGCTTTGCAGTGGATTAAAGACCACTTTGTCATGCAGGTGCCCAGAGCAGCTGGGTGTGGGATAGCTGTAGTGCAGCCACAGGCCTTTGAATGACCTCTGTGTTTGGAGTAGCAGCTCTGAACTAGGGGGCAGGGACCACCTGGCCAAGCCAGCTGTGTTGGAGGGGGCGGTGTTGGAGTGGGTGTCATCTCAGGAGAGGGCTCAACTGCTACCAACAGTGCCCAGCAATGCCATGGCACGTTGTGACAGACTCTGAAGGTGTCGGAGATCCTGCAGTGCCCAGATCCAGCTAGTAGAGTGATGTTTTAACTGTGCTGTGTGTGTTACCTAGTCAGACTATATCACCAAGGGAGCCATCAGACTCCCTTCCTGTTCTTCCCTCACAGGAGACCCTCAGACCCAGCTTCGCAATGCCCTGTTTACCACCTGCAAAACGGGGGATGTGAGGATGCTGCGGCACCTCCTGGGTGTGCCAGAGAGCAGGGGCCTGCCAGGGGACAGCGAGAAGGGGGAGGACACACAGCCACTGAATGTGCCGCCGCACTCCCTGCTCAACGAGCCCGTGGATGAGCGTGGCTGCACCCTGCTCCATGTGGCAGCACGGGCAGGGAAGGCTGAGGCTGTAAGCCTGCTGCTGGAGGCAGGAGCAGACCCTGCCCTCAGGTACAGCCGTAGGGCACCCAGTGGTTGACAAGCACAGCCCCGCTCTGAGAGCCCTGCAACTCCTGTCTCAGCCATAGGGGACTGGTGCCAGCCTTGTCCTGGGACAGCTGGGATTTTGGGGCTTATTATGGGAGAGGCCTAAGAGATGAACCACCATTCTCTGCCTGCCTGATCTGGCTCAGCACAGCCCCAAAGCACTCAGTTCAGAGGGTAGAGATGTGACACTTTTGCAGGGCATTTGAGATGCAAGAAGGGGAGAATTTGGGGGATTCTGGTCTAGGGATCAGAAACTTTCCCCTCCTTGGCTGTAATACCCTGGCCTGTGGTACCTGTTGCACATCTCTGGGGAGTTGCTGAGGTCACAGCCCAGTGACACAGGCAGTAAGGTGGCAGGGTGAGCTGGTCCTCCTTGTCTCGCAGAGACAGGCAGGAGAGGACCCCCTACTGTGTCTCTGCTGACAAACTGACGCGCAATGCCTTCCGCAAGTTCATGGTGGGCCATCCAGACAAGTACGACTACAGCCGTGCCCAGGTTGGTGCCTGCCCTCTGCCCTCGCCTTCTGGGGTCAGGAGGACCCCAGGGTGAAGTGCCCCATGTCCACTCATGCCATGGCCCCTGGCTCAGTGGGGAATACTGACTGTCCTCTGCCTCCAGGTGCCAGGGCCCCTGACCCAGGAGATGGAGGCCAAGAAGCTGGAGAAGAAGCGGGCACAGAAAGCCCAGCGGAAGCAGCGGGAGCAGGCGCAGCGGGAGGAGCGGCAGCGCTGGGAGCAGGAGCAGGGAGAGAAGCAGTGGTTCGCAGCTCTGCCTGACAGTGAGAAGGTGAGGCTGTGTATGGGGAAGAGGATCCAGCCCGGCTGGAGCACTGCCAATGCAGTGGGCTCTGGACACAGGGGCTGGGGGGTCTGAGCTGTTTCTGCTCCCCAGAGGGCCCTGGCTGCTGAGCGGAGGCTGGCTGCGCAGGATGCTGGCACAGCTCTTGCCAACATCAGGTAACAGCCCTGGCAGCGTGGCTTTCTCTGCAGACAAGCTCTCTCACGTGAGCACAGCTGTTCCCTGTCCTTCTTGCTCCAGTTCTCATTTCCAATTGAAAGCTATTCCTGTCCACTTGATTCCCAGCAGTGCCTATCTAAAAGCTTTCTCTCTCTCTTCCCCTACGCCCCTGAAATATTTTGGAAAGGACTTGGTCTCCTTGCAGCCAGATCTATGGCAAGCCTATCCCCAGCCACTCCTGTGTCCCTGACCCTGTATCCCACATCCCTTCCCTGTGCCACCCCACAGGCTTGTGGGGAGCCAGCTCTGCCCCTCCTGATCTGGACAGGGGCTTCACAACCCCCTGAGGGGACAAATTCCCCATGTTCATCCTGCCTTGAAGTTCCTCACCCCAGGCAGCATCACATCCTGGGAGCATGGCTTCTGGGTGAGCCCTTTAGCACCAGGAGCCCCAGCTCTGTCATGCTGCTGCTGTCTCATGTCACAGCCCAGGCAGTGAATCCTCTCTGCTCTTCTACTCTTTTTGCAAGTGTCCACTTTGCTCATGGCCACCTCTGCTCTTTCTTGCAGCCGCTGCTGGTACTGTGGAGAGTCCCTGCTGGGCCGGGTCCCTTTCCATTACCTCGATTTCTCCTTCTGCTCCACGGCCTGCCTGCAAACCCACCGCCGGGCCCGGGCTAGCCACACGTAAGGCTGGGGACTGCTGCCTCCTGCCAAGGACCAATGGGGTGGAGACACAGCTGTGCAGCAAGGGGGAGCCAGTGCTTGTCGGAGGGACAGAGCTGGCCCTGTCAATCTTGGGGGCAAGTCTGGCAAGGCCTCGGCAAGAATGTCACTCTGGGTGGTGACTCTGGGAACATTACAATGAGGAGGTCCCTATGTACTATTGTGAGGGGTCAGGCCTGCTCTGTGGCCCAGCTCTAGCTGGAGGGTGTTGCTCCTGGCATTTCTCATGGCTACCTCACAGGCTGCTGCCCATGGCAGCGGGACAGATCCCAATGTATCTGGACCCTGCAGCCCTGAACTCCCTGCAGCAGTGCCTGTGGACACCGTCTGGGCTATGCTTTGCCCTCTCCTGGATGCTGTCAGCAGCAATATGTTAGCAACTACCTCCTCTGCCTGCATGTCAATAAAGAGGTGCCTTGACCCCCGAGGCATGGGGAGTGTCAGCATGAGCACTGGAACTATTTGGGATTAACATACAAAACAAACTTAATTCTGAGCCCCTTTGTCCTTAGCACGGTAGTGTCCTGGTCCCAGAGAAGGGCAGGAGCTCTGGATGTTCATGCCAGAACATGTGCCCCTTTCCCAGGGCCCTGCAGCGCCTCTACTGGCCCCTGTGCTTCCACCAGCCCCCTGCCCTCTCCACAGCCCCAGTGAGAGGTGATGCAGGTGTCTGGCAGCCTTGTGTTTATTCTGTGGTCACAGTGCTGCGGCTGAGGGTCCTGTTGAAAAGGGGTCGGTCAAGGAAAAGCAGAAAGGGGGCAGGGGGAGCCCCCTCCAGCTCCAGCACTGTGATGTTGTTGGGGCGGTCATCATGCAGCAGCGAGCCAGGCACAAAGAGGGTCTGCTGGGGCCCACGGCTGGGCCAGTACCTGCCCAGGTTGAAGCCATTTATCCACAGCTGGCCCTGGAAGATGGAGACAGGACTGAGCTGTGCCCGTCGCCACCCTCACCTCCCTCCCCAGCTACACATCACCTTACCTTGCTCCAACCTGGGAACTTCACAAAGGTGTCCCAGGTGATGCCAGGGGTCTTAAAGGTCCCAGTGTAGAAGGCTGGCCCTGCTGTGCCCCTGCTGCTTGATTCTGGCTGGGCAGAGTGGGGCCAGCCCTGCTTGATGGCAATGTCTATGGCCAGGGGGTAGATCAGCCAGTTACTGAGAGGGCTGGAGTCCAAGGAGAGGTTACCCAGCAAGCCCTGAGATGGAGCAGGAGGGAAAAAGAGGCAGCAGGATGCTTAGCTTCCCTAGGGTATGTTTCCCTCGCAGCACTAAAGGTGGGATGGGATCCCCTCTGAAGGGCTGCACTGGTCTGGCAGCATAACTGGGGAAGAGGGGTGTGGATCTCGCAGCCTTACTCTGGTTCTGGCAGGTTTACCATGGGGTGGTGTGAGATTAACCAAGGAACAGGTCTGGGGATGGCTGTGCCATGGCTGGGGTCTGTCTCAGGTGGCAGGAGAGGTGGCCAGGCCATTCCCTCTGGAGCCCCAGGGCCCTCTCCCCTCACCTTGAAGTCACTGATGTTGGCCCCGAAGCTGATCCTGCCCATGTTCTCCAGGAGCACATCCAGGGTGTCCCCTGCCCTGCCTGTCACACGCAGCGTTGTCTGACTATCCCGCTCCAGCGTCCCCTGGTACTCCTGCAGTCACAGGGTCAGCACTGTGGCCCCATGCCCAGATCCCACCTCCCCAAATGCTGCCTGCAGCCTGCCAGTGCAGCATCCTGCTGCCTGCCCCCCCAGACCCGGCCCAGAGTTGCCCTCCACCCCCCCAAAGGGGGCAAATTCAGGCCAGAGGGCTACCCCACAAGGGCTCAGTGTGGCTCTCAGCAGCACCCTGGCTGTTCCCAGGACCCTGGCATGGCATGACACTGCTGCTGGCAGGTCCCACAGCCCTGCCAAGCACTGGGCCAGGGCCAGGTGTCCTCCTGCAGCCTTACCTGCTGCAGCATTACATAGCCACGGTCACAGATGCTGTGGGGAGGAGACCCCAGCAAGGCTGGGTTCAGGACATCCCGGGGCAGCTGTGTGCGATACACCACAAAGCCATGGGCCTGCAGGACACAGCAGAGTGGCACAGAAAGGGAAATGGGTCTGGAGACAAGCTCTGCTCCTCCACCCCAGAGCCAGGGCAGGGCAGCCAAGCCTAGAGGCATCTTTCACACTGTCCCCTACTGCACCCAACCCCTCACCTGCTTTATGGCTTCAAAGGTGAGAGGGAACTTGTTCTGTATGGGTCCAGAGGGGCACAGCACATCCAAGACATCCAGAAGGTTGGCATACTGCAAAGAGAGGGACAGGTGCAGGGCAGTGCTGGGCAGGGGCAGCACGGGGCAGGGGCAGCACAGCCCTTGGGGCAGACACTCACCTTCTGCAGGGCCACCCGGCCGTAGGCATATTTGGGGGTGGCAGGTGGCATTGGACCAACCGGCAAGGGCTGGAACTGAACAGCAAACTGTCAGCTGCCCCCCAGAGAAAACAGGGAGATGTCCCCTGCTCTGCCAGGCCCCTCTGTGTCCCCCTCTTCCCTGGCACGGGCAGCAGTGCCCAGTACTGTCCCCCTCCTCTTGCCAGGCTCAGCACCTTGCTGATGACCGTGCGGATGGCAAACAGCTTCTCGGTGGGGTCTCCCGCCTCCGAGAGGGGGGCATCATAGTCATAGCTGGTGGTCACTGGTTTGTACTGGTCCTTGAAGTCAGCACCTGGCCAGGGTAGCAACAGGAGCTGGAGGAAGGGGGTCTGGCAGAGCCCAGGGTATGGAATCCAGTCCCAGGCTGGCTATAATGTGGGGGGGCATGAACCATAATAGAGACAAAAGGAGTTCTAAGCTTGCGTTCAGGAACCCTTGGATGTGTGTCAGCCTGCCCCATGGACAGAACAGAAGCCTGAAGCAGCATCCTGCCAAGGAAAGCCCCCAGATTGCAGTGTGTCCCGCCCTCCCCAGGTCAGGGCCCTACTCACCACTCCAGTAGGCAAAGTTCGTCCCCCCATGGAACATGTACCTATGGGACACACCAGAGAGCCCGGTCAGCACCCCCACAGACCCAGTGGGTTCTCACCCTGCTGCCCCTCTCTGCTGTACCCATGGTCCCAAGCCCAGCCTGCACCTGCTTGCTCAGCCCCTGTGGGACGAAGGTGAGCAGCGACGCCCACTCCAATGCTGGCAGAGGGGAGGGCATTGCCCCCCAGGCTGTGCCCCCTGCCAACTGGCTACTTACATGTTGATGCTGGCTCCCAGCTGCAGCATCTCCTCTAGCCCCCGGGCCACCTGCGCCGAGCTGGTGCTGGCATGTGCCTCCCCCCAGTAGTCCAGCCAGCCTGTGTAGTACTCGGAGTTCACCTGGGGGATAAAGGGACTGTTACCTGCCCAAAGCTGGGACTCCTGGGACCCCTCTGTCAGCCACCCTGCTTATGTGCAGCCTGGCCATGGCAACCCTTGGTGCACCCCTGGCCTTTCCCCTCCCCCCAGCCTCCCCACGGTGCCCACACCAAGCTCACCAGGGGACCCTTTGGCTCAACTCGGCGCTGGGCACCAAATGCCTCTGTCACATTGGAGCCTGTGGAGATGGCAGGAGAGAGGTTGGAGCAGGACAGAGCTGGGATCCCCCATCCCCTCTCCTCTTCCCCTATAGGGGTACCTGGCCCAAAGTCAACGGTGGCATAGAGCCCCTGCAGCGTGCCACAGCGCAGCTCCTCTGCCAGTGTGCCATCGGTGGTGAAGAGCAGCACCTCGCCCCCCAGCAGCGCCCGGAAGGAGCCCAGAAGATGCCTCATGTACTCGTAATCACAGGCATAGTAGCTTCCATATTCATTCTCCACCTGTGAGCAGGGCAGAGCCCGGCACTCAGCATGCACATGGCAGGGCTGCAGCCAGGTCCCACCCACCACACACTGTGACAAGCACCCAGCTCTCCCATTCCCTCCATGACATCTTTAGATGTTGTGATAGCCCCCAGGTGTGTCCCAAGACTGACCTTCCAGCCCCACTATGACCCCCAGCTCTGCCTGTGTCCCTCAAACCACAACCAGGAAGGTGGCAGGTACCCCAGAGCTCCAGCCCTTGGATTTAAACACAGGTCCAATGGTCATGAAGGATTTATTGAAGAGCTGTGCCAGATGAGGGCATGGTGTGTGGGGTACAGGTAGCTTTTTGGGGCACATCCAGAGCAGGGCAAGGGACCAGTTCCCACTACACCCTACCTGCACGCTGATGATGTTCCCTCCATGCTGGTACAGACGTGGCTTGATCTTGGGTAGCAGGACATGGAGCCAGGAGTCCACAGCTGCCAGGTAAGCTGGGGAGAGAGAGGGGAAATCAGTCTGGCCAAAGTATCCACCCCAGCCCACCCCACCAGGAGGAGGATGTTGCAGATGGGGCAGAGCTGAGCACAATGGGGAAGCAGAGGTGGAGGACCAACTGCAGTGCTCCTAAAAGGTGAAGAGATTGGGAGAGACTGTGCAGCAGAGCTGGAAGATGTGTGGAGACTGGCACCAGGCTGTAACGACATGGTGGCTAGAGCCCCGTGCCAAGGCTCACCGGGGTCAGAGGAGCGCAGGACAATGTCTGGTTTCCACAGCAGCCAGGCAGGCAGGCCTCCCTGGAGAAACACACACAGCCAAGAGGGAGGCGGAGAAACTGCTCAACAGAGCCCAGACTGGCACACAGCCAAAACCAGGCCAGGACAATGCTGATGGCTCAGCATGTGGCCTGTGGAGTGGCAGCTTGGGCATAGCTGGCATGGCACCAGGGGTGAGTATGCCAGCCAGAAGGTTTAACCCTGCTGTATCCTTTCTGGGCCACCCATGACCGCCCTGTCCCAGGTCTGGGGCTCACCATCTCCCACTCTGCACAGATGTAGGGCCCTGGCCGCAGGATCACCAGAAGCCCCAGCTCAGCTGTCAGGTCCAGAAAGGCTTCCACATCCCGGTCCCCAGCAAAGTCATAAACCCCTGGTAGTGGCTCGTGGTAGTTCCAGGGGATGTAGCTGTGGTGAGAGGGGAGATCAGCACGTGGGGGATAAGGGCACCCTAGCACGATGGATGACAATGGGGGCTGGACTGGGACTAGCCCAGGCTTATGCTTGTGTCAGGCAGGGTGTCTTAAGGGTCACAGACAGCACAGAGCAAGGGCAGGTCCCCCCTCCCTGTGATCAGACAACACCCCTGCCTCTGTCCCTATTCCTTGGACCCTAAAGGTCCTGAGGGGTCACAGTGGACTGGGCTGTGCTCCCAGGGCTGTCCCCGTGTCACTTACACCTGCACGGTGCTGACCCCGCTCATGTACATCTTGAGGAGCCGGTCCCTCCAGGCGGGGCGTGGGACACGTGCATAGTGGATGCTGCCCGAAATATAGCGGAAAGGGGCACCATCCTTGCGGAAGCAGTCCTCCTCATAATCCAGCTGGAAGGAGCGTGCTTGGGGGGAGGCCTGCAGGAGAGGGGCAAAGCTGGGGGACTGCAGACCCTCCCCAAGCCCGTCCGCCCCCTCCCACCGTCCCTGAGACAGGGACCGATGGGTCCGGGGGGGGCACCCTCTCCATCCTTGGTGAAGGGACAAGGCAGGTACCACGTTGTCCCGGGAAAGTGGGAGGGACAAGCAGGGCAGCCATTTGTACCACCTGATGCCCTCCCCCCCCAACCTCCTCTGCTAATCAAACACCCTGCGGCTGAGCTGGTGGCATTTTGGGGGGCCGGTGCTGCTGGGGACGGGTGCTGGGAAGGCAGGCCGGGAGCTGGGAGTGCAGGCGGGACGTTGGGGCAGGACGTGGGCTGCAGCAGAAGGGAGCCATAGCAGGGACACATGGAAGGAAAGCAAGGCCGATCCCGGAGCCGTCCCACTGGCTCCGTCGTCGCTCAGCCCCGCGCATTTCTCCTAAACTTTTCACCCGTGTTTACCAACCTGCGTGTGCAGGAGCCCCGCTGCCAGCAGCAGGGCGAGCGCCGGCAGCCCCATCCTCGCCAGGTGCTCGGTAGGCTCGGGATGTGGGACGAAGGGGGACGTGGACACCACCATCACATGATTCTGCTCGGCGAGCGCAGGCAGCTTTCTTCAGGTCCTAAGTGCAGGCATCTGGAACAGCAGCACAGCTGGGGAGAGAGCGTGGAATAAGGAGATTGGCGGCTTTGGCCCTCTGTGCCTGGGTCAGTCTCCCATTCCCCCGCTCAAAGCCCACCCAGCACGGGCTGCAGGCAGCACCCCACCCCCCGAGCCAGCTCCAGCCGGCGGACACATCACCGATGCCCCCCGGCGTGGTGGATATCACACGTGGAAAGACGAGGAACCTCCTAAAAGTGTCACTAGCAGACAAAACACCTTCGAAGGAGCTCAGCCCGCTTGTTTCAGAAAAGAGGTGGTGCTGGGACACCCCAGCTCCAACTGCGGGAGGGGGAGATGCTGCTGCTGCTGCTGCCTAAAATAAAGGAAAATGTCCCTGGACCGAGGGTCGGAGCCTGGTGCCAGCGCTGGCGACAGGGGCATCGACAGGGCAGGGCCAGGAGTTGAGGCCCTCGGGGACGAGCCCTGCTGGGATCGCCTTGCCATCTCTGTCCCCTGCATCGTCGACCTGCCAGCCCGGGCGAGGGCCTTGGCTCACCAGGGCCAGCTCCGGCGACCGGCGGGGCTGCGGAATGCCGCTGCCACCGCTCGCAGCAGGGGACCGCGGGAATGCCACCGCGCTGTTCCACCCTGGTCACAGTGCGGGGCGGGCCAAGGCCTCGGCACCGCCCCGCCCCGCTCCGCTCCGAAGCAGACATCCGCGCCGGGGCGGCACAGGCCACAGGGAAAACTGCAGAGCCCCGCCCTCTTGGTGACGCGGAAGGTGACGCAGCGGTGACGCGCGGCGGCTGGCGATGACGTAAACGGGCGATGGGGCAGGCGCTGTGCCTCTGCTCCCGCGGCACCGTCAGCCTGGGGGGCGTGCGGTACCTGCTGCTCCACCGCCTGGCAGAGGGGTCCGCAAGGCGGGGGGGCAACGGGGGGCTCGGGCGGCTCGGGCGGGGGCTCCGCGGGCACGGGCGGGTGTTTGGGTGGGGAGGATGTGGTCGGGCACGGGAGATGCTCGGGCTTGTGGGGGTGACTGTGCATGGCGAGATTGTTTATCGGGCACAGGGGAAGGCTCGGGAGTGGAGGTGATGCTTGGGCGTGGAGTTGATGCTCAGGTATAGGGGATGTTCGAGCATGGGTAGGAAGCTTGGGCATAGGGGTGATGCTCAGACGTTGGGGGGTATGCTTGAGTGTGCGTGGCATGCTTGGGCACAGTGGGGAGGTGCTTGAGTACGTGCATGGAGGAGGATTCTCATGTTGGCTGGAAGGGGTCATTCATACTCAGGAGTGGGTGCTTGGACCCACAGGGGTGAGGGTGATTGGGCCAGTGGGGTTGTTCATGCAAAAGGGGGATGCTTTGGGTGCCTGGCAGGTGCCCCCAAGGTGGGGGGAGTCTGCATGCCGGGGGGGGCTCCCATGGAGGGGGGTGCAGGCGCCTGCTGCCCTCTGCCCCCCTACCCTGGGTGCTCACAGCTGAGGCTGGGCACAGGGGCTGGATGTGGGACACCCAGCCTGTATTATGGTCGGGTCCTCACAGGGGCTTCAGCTATGTGGACCTGGTGGAGGGGCTGAGGGATGGGCACTTCTATGCCCTGAAGCGTATCCTGTGCCATGACAAGGAAGACCGCCAGGCTGCCCTGCATGAGGTGGAGATGCACGGCCTCTTTGACCACCCCAACATCCTGCGTCTGGTGGCCCACTGCATGGTGGAGAAGGGCGCCAAGCATGAGGCCTGGCTCCTCCTGCCCTATGTGAAGGTGAGGGGGAGCTCCCCTGGCTGCCCCCACCCCCTTGCCATCAGGAGTGGCAGTGGCAACTGGCTGCTTGTGTTTGCCAGGGGGGGACCCTCTGGAGTGAGGTGCAAGCACTACGAGAGAAAGGGACCTTTATGCCAGAGCAGCGGATCCTCCTCATCCTCCATGGAATCTGCTGTGGGCTGCAAGCCATCCACAGCAAGGGCTATGCGCACAGGTGGGGAGCCAGCAGACCTGGCTGCAGGTGGGCAGGGGGCCCAGCAGGTGTTCAGTGATGTCCATCCCCACAGGGACCTCAAGCCCACCAATGTGCTGCTGGATGAGAATGATCGGCCCATGCTGATGGACCTCGGCTCTATGAACAAAGCTCGCATTGAAGTTAACAGCTCTCGGAAGGCCATGGCTGTGCAGGTGGGTGCTCTGGGATGTCACCTTACCATCCTATCTCTGATAAGCCTTCACCTCCACCATCACCCTCCTTTCTGCAGGACTGGGCTGCCCAGCGCTGCACCATCTCCTACCGTGCCCCTGAGCTCTTCACGGTGCCGAGCCAGTGTGTCATAGATGAGCGCACGGATATTTGGGTAAGGAACTGCCCACCCCCCCCCAGCGCCTCCCCCCCATGGTGGGGCTGCCCTGACCCTTCTGCACTCCAGTCCTTAGGCTGTGTGTTGTACTGCATGATGTTTGGGGAGGGCCCCTACGATGCCGTCTTCCAGAAGGGTGACAGTGTGGCTCTGGCAGTGCAGAACCCCATCACCGTGCCCCCCACGACCAGGTGAGGGGATGGGGGGAGGGACCCTGCTCCCAGGCAGCCCCCTGAGCTGTGCACTGTGCAGATGCCCCTCACTATCTTTCCTCCAGGTACTCGGCTGCCTTGCAGCACCTGCTCTCTTCCATGATGACGCTGAACCCCCAGGAACGACCTAGCATAGATGACATCCTCCACCAGCTGGAGGGGCTACAGCCAGCACCAGCGGGCCAGGACACCACACAGATCTAAGCCCATCCCACCTTGTGGCAGCAAAGCACCCCGAGGCTAAGCCAGGGGAAAAGCATCTGCCCTTGTTGCTGCTGCCCCATGGAGCCGTTGCAGAGGATTTCTGCGTGGGAGAGAGCTGCTGCACTGTGCTGGAGGTGTGTTGGATTTGGAGTGGTCTGTACCCTGGATGCTGCTGCCTGGGACTTGATCTGGGCCCCAGGGCTGTGGATGTGTGACCTGCTGCTAAACATGGGGCCCTCGCCAGCCGCTGCCTCCCCTGGGGGTTGCAGAGAAGGATGATATGGAACCCCCCGGGTGAGGGCAGCCATGGTCCTACAGCTCTGTGCCTCAGGAGGGCTGCTCCGAGCTGCAGTGCGGGTCCCGGTGCGGTGCTGGAGCAAGGCGGGGGGAACCCGGCCCCCGCTCCGCTGCTGTTCTCGGCAGCAACGTTGCCTTCTGTTTGGAGTAAAAGATGTTCTTGCGGAGGTGTGGATGTGTCCCTGCCTGCGGGAAGTGGGTCCCGCCGGGGCACAAGGGAGAACTGTCTGGGTTGTGCAGGCAAGTGCTGCCAGAGGGGAAGGGCAGCAGAGGACAGCCCTGGCAGGGCGGTGCGGCTGGAGCATTAGCAGTAAGCAGGGAAAGTTAATCCGCGGCCCCAGCGCGCTCCTGACGGGAGTGAATACAACTCTGCAGCTGGAGCCAGGCACCACTGTTGGGAGCCTCTGAGGCTGGGCACTGTGGGAAGGGGTTCAGCACAGCCCCGGCAGGCAGTGGCAGGGGTACAGGCAGAGCTTCTCAGCTACCCAAGGATGGTGAGGTGGGTGCCCAGGTTGGGGAGCTGCCAGAGCCTGGGGGGAAGAGGCAGCAGCGCTGCTCCTGGGGGTTGAGCAGAGCCTCGGGACAGCCCAACCACCATTGGCTGGAGAGGCTCCCTGGGACACACAGCAGTTGGACGGCCCACAGAGGCTGGGTAAAAAAAGAGATGCAGACAAGCAGTTTCACAGGGAGCATTCCCATCCTTTAATCCTCTCACCACAACACAGCAGTAAAGCAGCCGCGGGGGTTCATGCCACACTGGATGCCCTTGTGGGGCACACCCACTGCACCGCAGAGCCAGGCATGCCACTTGTCCCATGCTGTGACCACAGGGACAAGGGTGCCAAGCTTCTCCCACTGCTTCAACCTCCTTCCAACTCCTTCCAGACAAGCCCACACCCTTGGGCTTTACCTGGGGAGAAGTACCAGCAGCCACAGATGTTTTCCTGCTCAGGCTAAATCTGCTCCCCTGGACTCCAGGATACAACATGGGGCCATAAACCACCTCAGGAAGTGATACCCACCGTCAGCTCAAGCAGCAAGAGGGGTGGGCTGTGTGCCATGGCCAAAGGGAGCAGACATGGGGGCTCTTACCTACATGGGGAGCAAGCTGGAGCTAGAGCAGAGCAATGGGAGGAAGCATAGCAGCACCTGCAGCAGAGCTAAAGCACTCACCACACACCTGACCTGGCAAGAAACCAACACAGCTGGGGGGTTAGTGGGAGACATGGAGGCTCTGAAATGATTTATTGCAAAGGGTTCCTGCAGGTAACATGGAGAAGGAGCACAGTCCTTTGGGGCAAGGGCTTCTCTACTCCTCGCCCTCCTCTTCATCCTCGTAAGAGTCCAGGCCCACCTCTTCGTAATCCTTCTCCAGAGCAGCCATGTCTTCCCGGGCCTCGGAGAACTCCCCTTCCTCCATGCCCTCACCCACGTACCAGTGCACAAAGGCTCTCTTGGCGTACATCAGGTCAAACTTGTGGTCCAGGCGGGCCCAGGCCTCAGCAATGGCCGTGGTGTTGCTCAGCATGCAGACAGCACGCTGCACCTTGGCCAGGTCCCCTCCTGGCACCACCGTGGGTGGCTGGTAGTTGATGCCCACCTTGAAGCCTGTGGGGCACCAGTCCACAAACTGGATGCTGCGCTTGGTCTTGATGGTGGCGATGGCGGCGTTGACATCCTTGGGCACCACATCCCCACGGTACAGCAGGCAGCAGGCCATGTACTTGCCATGGCGAGGGTCACACTTCACCATCTGATTGGCAGGTTCAAAGCAGGAGTTGGTGATCTCAGCCACTGACAGCTGCTCATGATAGGCCTTCTCTGCAGAGATGACAGGAGCGTAGGTGGCCAGGGGGAAGTGGATGCGAGGGTAGGGCACCAGGTTGGTCTGGAACTCAGTCAGGTCAACGTTCAGGGCCCCATCGAACCGTAGTGATGCTGTGATGGATGAGACAATCTGGCTGATGAGTCTGTTCAAGTTAGTGTAGGTGGGGCGCTCGATGTCCAGGTTCCTGCGGCAGATGTCATAGATGGCCTCATTGTCCACCATAAAAGCACAGTCTGAGTGCTCCAGGGTGGTGTGGGTGGTGAGGATGGAGTTGTAGGGCTCCACCACAGCAGTGGAGACCTGTGGTGCAGGGTAGATGGAGAATTCCAGCTTGGACTTCTTGCCATAGTCAACAGAGAGTCGCTCCATCAACAGGGAGGTGAATCCAGAGCCAGTGCCACCTCCAAAACTGTGAAACACAAGGAAGCCCTGGAGTCCTGTGCACTGGTCAGCCTGTGAAGAGAGACCCATCAGATTGTTTTGAGATGGATTTCATTGTGAACACCTGACTTCGGAAGTCCTCCAAGATCTGGTCCATCTCTGTCATGTGCAACCACAGAGCCCTCCCAGAGCACAGCAGGGCTTGCAGTGTGTTCTGAGCCCCAGCAGAATGCTGGAGCCCAGCTCAGGGGGACACGTTACCCCTCTGTGGTCACCTACCAGTTTCCGGATCCTGTCCAGCACTTGGTCGATGATCTCTTTGCCAATGGTGTAGTGCCCACGGGCATAGTTGTTGGCAGCATCCTCCTTGCCAGTGATCAGCTGCTCGGGGTGGAAAAGCTGGCGGTAGACTCCTCCTCGAACCTCATCTAGGAGAGAGCAGGGGACTTGAACCTGGACCAAGCTGTAGGTTTGAGCCAGCCACCAAGCAGTGGTGTGAGGACCCATGCCTTTCCCTCCTCCCAGCTCCCCCTGCCAGGGCCACAGCCAAGGACTCACATGCTAGGGTGGCCACAAGCATCAGGTTTCTCTGGCAGACAGAGGTGGCTGCCACCTCTCTTGCGCAGGAGCTCAGCTTCTCCCACCCATCGGGAGCTGCCTGTCAACAGCTGCTGCGACAGCAGGAGCTGCTGTGCCAGTTGGGCTCGTTTCTTTCTGTGCACATGTGATAGCAGAGACTACCAACATCGATGCCTCTAGGACACTTCAGGAACAAAAGCTGGTGCTCAGCTTTGTGGCTTTTCCTGGGGAAAGGCAAACCCTCAGACTGAACCCAGTGCTGGATACTGCCTGCAGACCACAAGATCCAGCTGCTCCCTAGCCCCCTGGGGGTGCACCACATGCCATGCACACCCCAGCACTCACCGATCACAGTGGGCTCCAGGTCCACAAAGATGGCCCGTGGGACGTGCTTCCCAGCCCCAGTCTCGCAGAAGAAGGTGGTGAAGGAGTCGTCCCCTCCACCAATGGTTTTGTCACTGGGCATCTGCCCGTCAGGCTGGATGCCATGCTCCAGGCAGTACAGCTCCCAGCAGGTGTTGCCCATCTGGACGCCGGCCTGGCCGACGTGGACGGAGATGCACTCGCGCTGGGGAGGGGGAGGCAGGGTCAGACCCTGGCACAGCTCTGTCCATCCCACCCCAGGGAGGGCTCTGCCTGGTG
The DNA here is from genome assembly GCA_020745705.1 of Hemiprocne comata. Classification (NCBI taxonomy): domain Eukaryota; kingdom Metazoa; phylum Chordata; class Aves; order Apodiformes; family Apodidae; genus Hemiprocne; species Hemiprocne comata. The sequence goes on from CM036591.1 coordinate 17,287,942, forward strand.
TCAGTGCTGTGCTCCACAGCCACCTGCACAGGACCTGCCCTGGCCAGCAGCCCTAGGGAACATATTTGCTTTTGGGTGACCTCCCATGTGCCCCTGAGGGTCCCTAGGTGGCTGACATTGCCCTTGGCCATGCACTGGCACCACGCAGGGTCAGGAGCGGGCCCTGGTGTCCCTCCTGCGCAGGCCACCCTGGGAGTCATCAGCCCCATGGACTCTGGCCGGGGTTGTCCTTCAGCAGCATGGGGAGTAGAGCCTGGTCTAGCTCTCCTGCTCCAGCTGCCCTGCCAGCCTCAGCACCTTCCCCACACCATGGCAGCCCAGGGAGCTAACACAGGTACATAGGTGTCCCATGAGGTGCAGCCAGCATGAGGAAGCCCCCGCCTGCTGCTCCAGAGCCTGGGAAGCAATCAGCCTCATGGGCCGAGAGCCTTTGGGGTGTGGGTGCAGTGGGGGACAGCCAGGGGAGGGCTGGTGGTGAGGCCAGCAATGTCCTAGGCAGCGCAGAGGCTCCTTGGGCTATGCAGTCCCAATCCCATGCTGGAAAACCCATGTGGGCAGAAGCATCAGAGAGGGGGCTTTGAGCTGGAGATGTGCCTCCTGCACTCCCATCCTGCAAGTGCAGGCCTGCTCTGCTGCCCTTGGCATCCCTCCTCTGCTAGTTCTGCCATCCTTGGTCCCCTACCCTGGCATCCCTCCTCCTCTAGCCCTGTCATCCTTGGTCACCTGTCCCTGGCATCTCTCCTCTGCTACCCTGAGCATCCCGGCTCCCCCGGCGCAGGACACCACAACTCAGCCTGAGGGTCCTGGGGTCCTCGTTCCCGCATTCCCTGTCCATGCAGCGCTCTAAGCCGCGATGGTGACCGTTCCTCTGTCCAGCGCCAGGGGTGGCGGAAGGGGGCACAAGGACTCCTGCCTCCTCCAGGAAGAGCAGGGCAGACTCAGCCCGCCGGGAGAAAAGGCAGCCCGGGGCAGGGTCTCCGGCAGAGCCCCGTAAGCGCTGCGGCGGGCGGGGCTGCACCGCGTCTCCTGGCACGGCCCCGTCCCCTTTCCCGAGCCGCTAAATATAGCCCCGGCCCCCAGCGAGGGCAGCGGATACTGCCCGCTTGGGTCTGCCCGCTCCGCCGCTGCTAGACGCCCATGGTACGGGAGGGACGGGACCCTCGAACCCGCTCCCCGCCGCAAGCCCCAACGGGACGCCCGCTGCCCCGGGGGGAGCTCCGCCGAGCGCCTGGCTCCAGTCCCCGGTGCCCGGCTGGCGCCTCCATGCCGGGCAGCTGTCACCGTCCGTCCGCGACAACTGGAGAGATCACCCCCCTCCATCCCCATTACCCCCTACAGTTGCGGCGGCGGGGTGACCCAGGCGCCCCGGAACCGGTGGCGGAAGGGGGACTAGGCAAGAATGGCGGGGGAGGGTACGGCTGCCCCCGGGCAGGCGACGGTGGGGCTGCCCAAGGTCACGAGGGGGAAAGAGGGGTCGCGCCGCGGCGGCTCCACAGTGCCCGGTGCTGCAGGGGGCCACCGCCGAACCCCTCCCGCCGCCGCCGTGCCCCCTCCACCCGGCCCGCACTCACCATACTGCGGCGGGGGGGTCCGGGCTCTCCCAGCGGCTCGGTGCGGTGGGGCTCGGCGAGGAGCTGCAGCTGCTGCAATCCCCTCCGCAGCGCCCTCTTATAGGTGGGAGGGGCCTGATACTGCCCCACCCCTTCATTTGGGCACATTTGCATGCCAGGCGGGAGCACCCACTTCGGCAGCAGCGGGAGCCTGCCTGGGTTCCTTCTCCCCTGCGGAGGGACCCCAAGGGGCAGGGGGCCGAGGCTGCTTTCCCTTTTCTGTCGGGAGGGAAGCAGGGGACATCCTGCCAGCAGGAGGTCTGGGCTCCAGACCTCAGGGAGTATAGGTAGTGCTCAGCCACAGGGACGGGGAGGATGGGACAACAGCCACCACCCCCCCACACTGCAGGGTCCCTAAGGTCTAGGGACACCTTGAGACCATCTAGGCCTCTAGAGCAGGAGAAAGGAGGAGAAATGCATTAGAGACACAAGTCACAGGCTTTGAGATCCAGGATGCTTCCAACTCTCCCTTTGCCATCAGCACTTCAGGTACCCTGGCCAAAGACTGCCCTTCCCTCCTGGAGGGGGCAGACAGGCAGTGCCATACCTCCACGAGGCTGCAGGTCAGCATGACAATTCTGAGCTGGCCCGGCTGCAAAAGAACAACAAAACCAAACAACAAAACCCAAAACAGGGTCATCGCAGCCCATTTGCTGGTAATGATGTGTGGCTACACTCAGAGAATCCCCTCCATTTTGAACCCTGGCTGGCACAGCCTTCCCTGCCGGGGACAGGGCTGGTCCTGCTGCTAAGGATGAATGGAGCACCAGCCCAGCTGGGGGAAAAGCAGAGTCCAGCATCCCAGCCTTGCACACTGTGAGCAGCAGGGAGAGGGCTCAGACCTTGCTGCCAGGGCATGGGCTCACGCAGCCATCGCTGCCCATGGGGACAGGGGCTCTGCTGCTCAGGAGCATGCCAGGAGACACCTCCATGTCCCTCTGCAGCAGGGTCCAGGATAATCTTTAATAAAAAAGGAACAGGACATAATTCCAACTGCTACATGTATCTGTCAGTGGTCAGGTCTCTCTGAAGACACAGAGAGAAGGTGTCTCTGCAGACAGTCTTGCTGCTCCTCACACCAGAGCAGTGTCTGGTGTGAGGGGCAGCAGCTCCTGACCTGGTATAGCAGCAGGCACTGCTCAGCCTGAGCCCAAGGCTCTGGTCACAGGCACAGGGAGCAGCGCCAGGAGCCCTGCGCAGTGGGACAAGTGCCTGGCCATGCTCCAGGAATTGGTGCAGCCCAGTGCTGGCTCACACTTTCCCCTCCAGCTGACACGGGTGCATGCTGGGAGGAGGAGGGCAGTGAAGGACAGCCCGTGTGGCTCAATATAGCTGGAGCATTAGTGGTAAGCAGGGAAAATTAATCTCTGGACCCAGCATACTGGATAATGCGTAACAGAAATCTCCCATTTGCAGCTGGAGCCAGAAGCTGATGTTTGGACTCTTGATCACCAGACAGGGCAGGGAGAGGGCTCCACACACAGCCAGTGGAGAACATGGCCTGGGGCAGGCAGTGCAGGGCCGAATGCCCCAGGGGGATTGCAGAGCACCAGCACAGACAGGCAGGGAGTAGGCGGAGGTGCTCCCAGATGGACCCCATGCCCACACATGCTAGGAGAAAGCATAGCAGCACCTGCAGCAGAGCTAAAGCACTCACCACACACCTGACCTGGCAAGAAACCAACACAGCTGGGGGGTTAGTGGGAGACATGGAGGCTCTGAAATGATTTATTGCAAAGGGTTCCTGCAGGTAACATGGAGAAGGAGCACAGTCCTTTTGGGCAAGGGCTTCTCTACTCCTCGCCCTCCTCTTCATCCTCGTAAGAGTCCAGGCCCACCTCTTCATAATCCTTCTCCAGAGCAGCCATGTCTTCCCGGGCCTCGGAGAACTCCCCTTCCTCCATGCCCTCACCCACGTACCAGTGCACAAAGGCTCTCTTGGCGTACATCAGGTCAAACTTGTGGTCCAGGCGGGCCCAGGCCTCAGCAATGGCCGTGGTGTTGCTCAGCATGCAGACAGCACGCTGCACCTTGGCCAGGTCCCCTCCTGGCACCACCGTGGGTGGCTGGTAGTTGATGCCCACCTTGAAGCCTGTGGGGCACCAGTCCACAAACTGGATGCTGCGCTTGGTCTTGATGGTGGCGATGGCGGCGTTGACATCCTTGGGCACCACATCCCCACGGTACAGCAGGCAGCAGGCCATGTACTTGCCATGGCGAGGGTCACACTTCACCATCTGGTTGGCAGGTTCAAAGCAGGAGTTGGTGATCTCAGCCACTGACAGCTGCTCGTGATAAGCTCTCTCAGCTGAAACCACAGGAGCGTAGGTGGCCAGGGGGAAGTGGATGCGAGGGTAGGGCACCAGGTTGGTCTGGAACTCAGTCAGGTCAACGTTCAGGGCCCCATCGAACCGCAGTGATGCTGTGATGGATGACACAACCTGGCTGATGAGTCTGTTCAAGTTAGTGTAGGTGGGGCGCTCGATGTCCAGGTTCCTGCGGCAGATGTCATAGATGGCCTCATTGTCCACCATAAAAGCGCAGTCTGAGTGTTCCAGGGTGCTGTGGGTGGTGAGGATGGAGTTGTAGGGCTCCACCACAGCAGTGGAGACCTGTGGTGCAGGGTAGATGGAGAATTCCAGCTTGGACTTCTTGCCATAGTCAACAGAGAGTCGCTCCATCAACAGGGAGGTGAATCCAGAGCCAGTGCCACCTCCAAAACTGCGAAACACAAGGAAGCCCTGGAGTCCTGTGCACTGGTCAGCCTGGGGAGAGAGCCAAGTGAGATTCCTCCAAGCATTGATTTTACCAGAGGGAAGTTTCAGATTCTTGCTTGGGCAGCCATAGAGCCCTCCCAGAGCACAGCAGGGCTTGCATCATGCTCCCACCCACAGCAGGATACTGGAAGACAGCTCAGAGGGACACATTCCCCGTCTGTGGTTACCTACCAGTTTCCGGATCCTGTCCAGCACTTGGTCGATGATCTCTTTGCCAATGGTGTAGTGTCCACGGGCATAGTTGTTGGCAGCATCCTCCTTGCCAGTGATCATCTGTTCAGGGTGGAAGAGCTGGCGGTAGACTCCTCCTCGAACCTCATCTAGGAGAGGTTAGCACAATGTCAGAGATATTCTAAGTGTCCCCAGGGCAAGGTGGCAGGAGCCACCCTAGGGACTGTCCTGCAGGGTTTTGTTCCCAGAGATAGTGACCAATGTCACTGCCCAACTGACATGCACTCACCGATCACAGTGGGCTCCAGGTCCACAAAGATGGCCCGTGGGACGTGCTTCCCAGCCCCAGTCTCGCAGAAGAAGGTGGTGAAGGAGTCGTCCCCTCCACCAATGGTTTTGTCACTGGGCATCTGCCCGTCAGGCTGGATGCCGTGCTCCAGGCAGTACAGCTCCCAGCAGGTGTTGCCCATCTGGACGCCGGCCTGGCCGACGTGGACGGAGATGCACTCGCGCTGGGGAGGGGGAGGCAGGGTCAGACCCCAGCTGGGACTGCAAATGCAATCACTGCAGGTGGGGAGGTGCCCAGCTCAGGCCAGGCGGCCCAGGCCTTCCTTGCCATGTGTAAATCCACACTGCCTGGCAGCCTGGGTATCTGTTCATCCCGGTCTGCTGCCCTCTGCCAAACCTGGTGCTCGGCCTCCCATTGCTGCACCGCCCACCTCAGGGGCCCAGGGAGATGGAGACTCATCTGATGGAACCAGGGACATCAGGCTAGCACATTCCATGGACTACTCCACTCACAGCCCTGGGAAGCACCAGAGAAGCACCTTCTGTTTCCCGAACACCCACTTGGCTTAAGGGCTGAAGCCCTGCAGTAGCCACCATGGCCCCTGTTGCTAAACCAAGAACAGGCTTGTGGGCTGAGATGACAGATCACCCAGGCTCTGGGAGCTGAGGAGTGTGATAGCACTGAGCATGGGTGCCCAGCAAAAGCAGGTATTGGCAGCACTGAGCAGTTGCCATGCTCTGAGCCTTGGCTTCCCTAAATTAGCTCTGGAGGAGGAGGAAGCATTTAGCCACACGCTCTGCTGAACCGAAGGGCTGAGGTGGGAGAATTCCGCAGCTCAGAGCTTCAAGGGCAGCCTCAAGTCCCTCATCAGAGGAAACAAGGCTGAGGTGGGCTCTGCAGCCTCTCTCCCTCCAGGTAAGGCATCCCAGAGGCTGTAGCCCTTTCACCAAGAACCAAAATATTCACTGTCTCAGCCCTGCTGTTGCCAAGGACTTGGATGTGTCATCTGGCACAACAGAGGCAGAGAAGCATCCAAACCAAACCGGATTTCCAGAGCCATGGGTGTCCCACTGTGAGTCAGCTGGCAGGAAGCTGGTGGAGCCAGCCATTTTGTGCTCAGGAGCACAGCAGCAGCGATTGCTGTCTGAGGAAGTTGCACAGGTCGCAGCAAGTCCTGGCTCTGTGCTTCTAAGGTGCTTTCAGTGCTGCATTTCAGAGGCAGCAGTGACAGTGAGGGATGACAGAAAAAAAAAGCCCTTGGTGCCCATGGTGAGAGCCAGAAGTCCATCTCCCCACCTTTCCCAAAGTTAAGGTGCAAGGAGCAGCAAAGTGACACCCCCTCTTATCGCTCCCAGCAGGTCCATAAAGGTTTTGTAACACAGGAGCAAGTCCTGAGGAAGCTCCATGATCTTCAGCAGAAGTGCACAGCAAACACTGACACTGCTGCAAGCACCTCCGGATGGCCACAAGAAAGAAGATATGAGAAAGGACTCCTCCCTGGCCAAGGACTTTGCGAATCTATCAGGGCAGCAGCAGAAGGTTATGCTGATCACCGTCCTGCATCCTGCCAACACGCAGCAGCCAGGACTGGCTTTGTGGGACCCAGCACTGACAGCAGGCTGGACAAGAGTCCCACAGTGCTGGAGACAAAGCACCACTGGTCACCAGCCAGCAGCCTCTGCCTTCTTCGTGACAAGGTCTGGCTTAAGAAGGGCAGAGAGCAGAGCCCCGTGGGGCAGCAGGCAGGGAGCCTTGGCTCCCTGGGGCTGGGATGCTCTCCCGAGCAGCTGGAGAGGTCAGGAGGACGTCTCGCAGCAGGATCTCTGCGGCAGGGCAGCCTGCAGGCTCACTCAAAGTGATGCCCACCCATGAGCTGGCTCCTGGTGCCCGAGGTGCAGGGCAGTGGGTGAAGCCATGGCTTACTCCTGGGGCTCAGCCGTGGGGCTACAGCGTAAGGGCCTGGCAGCCTGGACACACTCCCCCCAGCCGGAGATGCTACCACGGGAGCTGGACAGGAACTGTGGCCATGAAAAGGGAGGAGAGGTGAGAGGGTCAGCCCAAAAGCCAGTCTGGGCACACGGCGGGGTTGGGCTGGTGGCCTCTTTGCCTCCAACACACGAGACGCTTACAAGAGGAGGGAGGCTGCTGAGCCGGGGCGGGAGCAGCTCAGAGGAAGCTGAAGCCAGGCAGTGGCAGGGCAAGCACAACCGGTACTCCTCCTGCCCGCCCCCCTTGGCTCCCAGGAAAACCCCATCGGCGAAGCTATGGTGGTCACAGACTGCTCCAGAGAGATCTCCGCTGGAGTCACCTCCATTCCTGGAAGCACCCGCGTTACCGGAGGGAGGGGACACCTCGGGACCGGCACTCACCATGATGCCGATGCCGACACGACCTGCCTCTGCCCGGGCTGCAGCAGCTCCGCACAGCCGGGACGGCCGCTCCACCGACTCCTTATAGCGGGGGCGGCTCCGGGGCGGACCGCCCCGCCCGAGACTGTTCCGTGCGCTCGCATAAATTTGCATGCGTTGCGCATACTTGCATGTATTTGCATAGAGGCGGCTGGGCTGTCAGGCAGTCGGCTGGGTGTATTGACGGGGCCACCGAGGAGCAGTGCCCTCCAGGTCCCCCGCTCCCTCCGCGTCCTCCATTCCCTGCCTCTCACGGGAGACCGGAGGGTCTCCTCGAGGGAAGGGCAGGGGAGCATAGGTCTTGCTGCGCTTGCCTTGGCAAAGGGGCTTCTGTTCAGGGGCAGAGATGGCGCTTTCTTGCTGGGTGTCCTGCTGGCGTCAGGCACCATCCAGGTATTAACCAGGAGAGACTTGGGGAGCTGAGGAAGGAAAGTCTGCAAAGAACCTGGCTCAGGTCTTCCCCACTGGTGGCTGGAGGAGCTGATGTGATCCCTGGGTGAGCACGGAGCCAGCCATCAAAGGCCTTCAAGGATCCAGAGGAAATACTTCAGAGACAAGCACGAGCTTTACTGGCCTCTTTTAAAAGCAGTGAAGAAAAAGCAGGAAAACTCTGTTCTGTTCTTTGCCACAAGCCCCTCAAGAACAGGTTTGTCCCGGGGCTGTGCCTGAAAGCCCTGCCTGCCAATGGGCTCCTCCTTTTCCAGCCTGGCTCTGCTTTACCTCCTTGACTTTGATCTGATTTCACAAAGCTTTATTAAATGACCAGTGAGGGGATGTGGGAGAGCCCGGAGCACCTCCAAGGAGGTTTATTAGAGATTCTTTGCAGTCACTTCACTGATACCTGGTTTTGCTACAATGAATAATGTGCTCATCCTTTCCTCCCCCCTCCAAAATCCTTGCAGCATCCACTGCCATGCAGAACCAGTCCTACTGCTGCCTGAGCCATGGGACTTAATGAGTTTTCATTGAAATGTGCTGTCGTCACTCAGCTGGGTCTGAAAGTTGAAAGCTGGACCTGATTTATCCACCCACAATGGCCTTTCTTTGTGCCTGAGTCACCTGGAAAGTGTCACCTTCCCTGATGAACACGTGAAAAGTGACTGAAAGCAGCAGTACTGCTGTGAAGCCTGTGCTGGTGTCTAAGCAACACAGTTTTGAGATCTGCAGAAAGGGCTGAGCCAAACTATCAGAGTGGGTTTAATCAAGCTCATGGGAAAGGTTTTTTTTCTGCAGAGATGCCTCAGGTTGTGAATGTTGCTGAACCTGGACAGGATGCTGTGGTGACTAGATAATTCTGGAAATGCCTAAACTCCTTCCTGTGGTATAAATGTCCTTTGAGTGACCTCAGAAATCACTAGATAACACAGACCATGCTGATGCAGACAGTCCATGAGAATGAGAGAGCAATTGGTAGCACTGAGGCATCAAAATTTGAGCCCCAGAAGTTAACTGGTGTGAAAAGGAGTGATGGGATCATCTTTCTCTGTGAAAATCTTTGCCAAGGTGCTCACAGAAATGCATGCTGGATGCCAAGGCATCACTTCTGACTGGGTGACTCCTAGCATCCTTCTTCATTCCACGTGCCATTCACTCTGGGGTGTTGTCACGGTTTGACTCAGGATCGCCAATTAAACCACAAACAATAATGCTCTCGATTCCCTCCCCCCTCCCACCCAGCTAGGGAAGGAGGGAAAGAATGAAGGAGAGAGACTTAGCTGGGTTGAAAACTAAATTAGACAGCTTTAATTATATGTACAATTATATACAAGTGTGTTCAGGAATGTGCAAAAGCTTCTTGCCTCCCCCCACCCCAGCACTCTCCTTAGCTGTGAGCAAAAGTCTCAGCCTGCAGGCAGGAGATAAGGCAGAGCAGACAGGGGCTGGGGTATGAGGGTTATGAGGTCGGAGCCTAGGGGTTGATGGTGATGGATGGAGTCCTCCCCGGATGCTGGCCATGGACAGAAGAGAAGGGAAGAAGAAACAGGAAGGAAGTTGTCTTCTGTGATCTCTGACCTTCCTTGGAGCTTAGGTAGATATATGGAATGGAATACCTTTGGTCAATTCTCCTGTCTGTCTGGTCCCCCCCCCCCTATGGGAGGGGTCATAGATACAACTCTCCTGCCCTGGCAGCCTCTGTAGCAGCGACCTTGGCGTCTCAGCAGAAACATAAACATTCCAGTGTTATCAGTCCACTAGCTGGAACACTTGTTGCTAGTTAAAAGCGAGCTTACTGAAGGAAAAAAAAATCAGTAAAAGGAAAACTGGCTTCATCCTGGCTCAAACCAGGACAGGTGTTTATAGCATGAATGGTTTGCAGCAGTGGTTGGAAGCACAAGCATCAGAGCTGGGCAGTGAGTAGCTTTTCTAGGCATGCAAGGCTTACATTGTTCACCCAACCTTGAAAGATTTTTGTGACAATCTGGTGGCACCTCAGGGTGTAAAACACTCTGATACTTCTCCAGGAGATGCCTGGATCTGCTTATATATCATTTTAGTAGAGAGTTGAGGGTGAAATGTCCCTGATTAGTCATTGCTGCAAATGCATGCTCACTGTGAAGATCACCACTCAGATGCTGTTATGCTGAACAAGCAGGGCAGCAATGACTGACAAGAGAACCATCAGTCATTTGGAGCTATGCATCTCCATGTACCTCTGATCTGAAAAGCCCAAACAGATGTCTCACCTTATTTGAAATGCTTAAGAACAGCTGGCTAAATCCAGGGAGCACCAATCAGCTGCATCTTGTCAGTGCCTAGCTGCTCAGCAGCCTGCCAGATGCAGGGACCAGCAGACTGCAAGTGCATGGTGGAGGATGAGTTCACCCTGGCTGGAAGAATATTCATCCCGAGGTGTCCCCTCTCTTTCAAAGATGTTACCCATATATCTAAAAAGACCCTGCAAAGGTTTCCAGATCACATCAGAAATCACAAGTTTGCATGAATCACTCAGGAAATGTTTCCATCATTGCTCAGAATGAAGTGAGACCCTGCACCAGCACCCAGAGAGGTTCAAAAAACAACTAAGGCAAAGTTTAGGCTAGTGAGTCATAATTCAACCATCTCTTGATAGAAGTGTGGGAAAGTAAGACTGAAGATACGCCAGGGGCAGAGACCTGCACGCTGCAGGAGAAACCCCTCCTTGCTGCTGCCCAAGGGGCCCAGGAGATCAGCCAGCTCTCAGAGAGGTACCTGCTTGGGACAGAAACCACTGTCGGCAGAGCTTACAGTTACCCAAACAAAGCCTCTCAAACAGCTGTCTTCCAGAAATACATTGAAGTCTGCCACACCTAAAAGCACCCAGAGCTGACACTGGGGAGGAGATGACCCATTCAAAGTCCAGCCTGGTACAACCCGTCCACACCCTAATCCACCCCTCTCTTCACTGCGGAAAGCCCAAACTATTGTTTCCACTTTTCAAACTTCAGCTCCGCCTAGGCTGCTCCAGGTAGAGAAACAGTGTCACAGGGCACTCTGGGGACATGGTTGGCTTGGGAAGGTAGGAGAGACTACAACACTATGCTGTGGGTTTGGGGAGGAAGCTCAGTGCCCTCCACTTTAAGCCTAGTTGCAGAGGCACAAAGCAAGCACCAGATGATGATGAAGGTGCTTGAGGAACAGGGTTTCTGTCCACATCTTTCACCAGGAGCTTCCTAAAGAGGTTGCATCTGTCCGTGTCCTGCTTACCCTTCACTCCATCCTTGTGCAGTTGCTCTGCCCATAATTCTCTTAGCAGTGTGGTTCAGCAACGAGGTGGAGGAATCAGGATAGTGCCATGGTCTAGATGGTGTGGTGGTGTTGGTCATAGGCTGGACTTGATGATCTTAAAGGTCTTTTCCAGCCTTGGTGATTCTGTGATTCTGTGATTCTGTGTGACAACCTTCTCTGAGCAGAAAGGCAGCTCTGCATTTACACGGGGTGGACAACCTTGGCTGGTGATCTTGCAGATGCTGTGAGTTCAGCCAACTCCCTTGTGATGTTAACTGCTCCAGCAGTGTTCCAGCAAGCCATTGTGCAGGGTCCCTAAAGCACAGCTTGGACCTGAGGGCAGCCCAGCATTGTATAGTTGATTGCTGCTGCTGCAGTTCTAGTATGATGGCATTTGGGACATACTTTGCCACCCTGAAATGTTCTAGCACAGCATGGAACTGGGCAGAAAATGCTCCCTTTGCCATTCTATAATATATGCATGCCTTGCTAAGGTCAGAAAAGGCCCTCTGAGTACCTCATTGTTCACCTGGAGTAAATGGAGATGACCCAGAGATGAGAAGCAAGGGTGACTGGAAGGCTAGATACTATGGGCTGCATTGAAAGGGCGAAAAAATGGGGACATTCTAGAAGACCAAGCAGAGACTCGATGAAGGCCTTAAAATACATTTAAGGCAGATGCAGGAAGGAAAGGGATTAATGCTTTTGCATGCTCAGGGCAAGAAGATGCAAGTTTAAGACTTGCTAGCAGTAAGGGTAGTGAACCATGATTGTCTCAGGGTCAAGGGATCTTCATCAGTGGATGTCTTCAATAACCCAAGTGTGACATTTACTCCTGAAGAGCTGCTGGAATGCAGAGCATGGTGGTGATCTGACAGTTCTCTTTGCTAGAGCTGAACAACAGCAGTGTAATTGCTGGTTCAGATAAAATGAAGTCAATTGTGCAATGCCTGCTGCATTGCCCTGAGCATGTGCACGTTACAGGAACAATAAAGCTAATTCCAGTTCTCGCTAGAGTCCTAAGCCCTGAATCACCAAGCAGTGGCAAGAGTAGGGAGGCACTCCCAGGGATGCAGGCAGGCCTGCTCACATGCCTCAACCTGGAAGGCTAAAAAGGGACTGGTGGACGAGTTGGGACTAGATTTTTTCAGGTGCAGCAGCCCCAGGTGAGCAGCCTCCTTGGCTGTCAGTGTCACCCACCTTTCTTCATGTCCTGGGAAAGGCAGCTACACACCCACGGGAGTGAAATAAAACCACAGCTGTCTAATTGCAGTGACTTCATGTGTGAGGGCTCTGAGCATGCCTGGCATGAATCAGCTGCCTCCAGGCAGGTGATGGAGGGGCTGACCCTGCCGAGGTGTCCCCATGCTCTCAGGGGATGGCAGCATGCAGCACCAGTGGGCTGCATGGAGGGGTCAGCATTGCTTTGCCTCTTCTCCAGTAGCTCTTGGAGCTGGCAGTGGTGCAAGGAGTGTAGGAATAGCTGGAAGCAGAAGCACGAGGAATTCTGCATGTCTGAGTGATGGTAGGAACTCCTGGAGGGGCATGGGTTACCCCATCAAGCTGGAGGGGCTCTGCATACCCCAGGCAGGACTGTAGGCATGTTAATGAGTCAGTCTCCATCCCCGGCCCTTTGGGCCTTCCTGTTTTACAAGTTCTCAGGAACTGCAACAAAGCTGTGGTCAGCTCTGTTGCAATGCCACAGCACATTCGTGTGTGAGCTGGCAGCGATGGGGCAAGAGGCAGTGATTGCTTCCCCCTCTCTCAGGAGCACAGACCTCGTCTGTGGGGCTGTGGCTGACCCCCCAGCTCTGGGCAGCAGAGGGGACACGGCAGAGTCATGCTGGGCAGCTCTGCAGATGCACCTGCTCCTTTGAGGTGGATAAACCAGGGAGGTGAAACCTTCCAGGGAAATCAAACAATTCCTGGCACAGGAGCATCTTGCCAGCAGCTCTTCTCTGTCTTTGGGGAGCAGTTGAGCCTCCAGTGGCTGGACAGATGTGTGCAAGGGGGGTTTTGCAGGAGGAAGTGGGTTGTACGTAACACAAACAGCTTGCTGGCCTGAGGGCAAGCCCAGAGCTAGGTCTGGAGGAACTAGCCCAGAGTCTTGGGGATTGCAGTCATTAGAAGTGGAAAGGAGGTGCTGGCAGCTGGCCGAGTGCTGGTGGATATCAGAGGGAAATGGTTAATGAGATAAAAGATGCATTTAATTACCCAGCTGGGCAATGGCTCCTGCCCAGTGCTGCCTGTGTGTATGGAGAGAGTGTGGTATGCGAAACCAGGGCTGGGCTCTCCACTCCTCCCAGAGCCCCAGCACTGTGCTGAGACCTTGCGTTTGATGGCCATGCTGAGAACACATCCCTGAGAGTTCCGTGGCAGAGTTAACTCAGATGATGAGATGCCTGTAAAACTACAGCTGTTCTGCAGGATTTCCCTGTTGTAAGGACTCAGGACCCTGGTTTGCTGTGCCTAATGTGGCCCTCCAGGATGGCAGGAGCCATCGCCAGGCACCCTGTGCACACTGGGGCTTTCCCTGGGATAGTGTGGCTCTCACACTGCCATTTAGTAGCCCCCCACAGCCAGGGAAGCTTTACCATTACCCAGGCAGAGGGATATGGAGCCTGGCATGAGCTGGGTACCGAGGGCTCCTGCATATGTTGAGGGACCTTGAGCATTGTTACCAGGCATCGATTAGCTGTAGAAAATCCACCTCACCAAACAAACCTGGTTTCATTCCTTGTGATGACAGGTCTGCTCTGGGAAAGGCAGAGGTGGGAAAGGCAGAGGTGTAACCTGCTTGTATTGTGGAGGGTGCCCTGGGGAGCAAGCAGCAGTGTCAATGCTGTGCCTGGCAAGGCAACCTGGGGCACCCAAGCACTGGTTGGAGATGGTGAATCCTCAGCAAAGGGCTGCCAGGCTTCTGCAGGGATCCCCGCCAGGCACTGCCAGCTTCAACACTTTAATCAATAGTCTTGAAATTAATCCTGAATTACCACTGATATGGTTTGAGGGTAACAAGTTGATTTGCAGAGTAAGAAGTGACAAGACTGCCCCTTCCTCCGAAATTCCCAAATTACTTATTTCATGTTTCACTGTATTAAGGCAAATTTCGCTGCAGTGGAGCCTTCTAATCGGGCAATTCTAAAGCATCCCTACTAGTAAATTGCCCCTATTACCCCACCAATCTTATTGTTATTCTTAATTTTTCTTAGTAAATATTTCTTATCACTGTGAGCTTTGCAGCCATTCCTGGGGATCTCCACTACAAAGGCTACCACCAGCATAGCTTCTGGCTGACAATCACACATTTACTATTGATGCATTTGGTGTGTCTTTAGCAATGCAAGAAAACAGGCTGCCTTGGCCTGTCAAGGTAAATATTCTGGGACAACCGAACAAGTAGATCTGGAAAGACCTTCAGCAGCAGTTATGACTGTCCTTCTTCCTGGACATAGAATACAAATCATTCCATCCCTCTTTACAGCAATATCACGATTTATGTGAGTGCTGTTATAATTATCTTCCAAGGAAGGATGTACCAGTGATGTTGATCTGAATCAGCCATACACGTAGTCATGCTGAAAAGTGACAAGTTTGCACAGCAATACCTGCCTTCCCCGAGACAAGGCTGATCAGTATTACATGCATTTTGAAGTCTTTAATTCTTTGCTGACAGTATAAAAAATAATTATTCTGTTCTTTTTTTTCTGGTATTATCTGTAATCTAGACTTTTCTGGGTCAACCAGTTTATTTTCTTAATTATTGAAGTGACTTCTGTTCTTCAGTCCTTTGGAACTACCCCAGTTTTCCTAGCTCTATTAAAAATTACCATTAGGGGCTCAATAAGACCCTCAGGTCCATTAATATTCTCAGTGTGGGCTTGATGAATTTGTGTGCTCGTCGTAGGTAACCCATTTAGTCATGGGCTTCTGCCACCTCCTTCTGCCTCTGCCTCTGTTGATTTAAAATCTGCAAGCACCTTGGTTCCACCTGGGTTTTGGCTGCAGCAGGAGCCCTGGGTCAGTATAGGGGAACACTCTGGTGGGGTGGTGCCTGGGATGCACAGCCTGTGCCTAGCACATGTCTGTATCCTGCTCAAGGTCATTGCCCTGCTTGAAGAAATCACCCTGACTTTGCTGTTTCTCACTTTTCTGTCCTGCTACACCAACTTCTGCTAAAAGAGCTGACTTTCCCCCTAGATACTCCCCAGCTCCTAGAAGGTTCATTCCACCCGGGATGAGAACAGAGTGGATAATTTGCAGTTTAAGGAGGCTGTGAAAAGGTTTGTGTTCTCCTGAGGAAACGAAAAACTGAAATGTTGTGAAGCTCTGAAAAAATACCTCTCTTAAGATGTAGTTTGCATAATAACATAGCACGAGTTTATGATGCAATTGAGTCGGCTTCCTAAGAGATGGGGTAACCAGGATTAAAAAAATTGGTCCTTTGGGGTCCTGCTTAGCTCACACAAAAGCTCTTTTCTCAGAAAGCCTGAAGAGAATTTAATGAGTATTTTTGTGACCTTGGAAAGCTAAAAACAGGGTTGCAACACAGCAGTTCCCAGAATTTTTAAAGAAATCAGGGTCTTCCTGAGGCACACTAAAGGTGCCTGAGCTGGTTTTGAAGCTGGTGTGAGCCCAGCGGACAAGTAGGTGCACCAGGACTTTCAGCAGACCTAGGAGGAAAGAGCTGGGGAAAGAGGGCAGGGTGCTGTGGCTGAAGGTGTGCACCAGGTGAGGCACCAGCAGGTGATGAGCTGCCTTATTAGCTGCAAAAGCCAGGGAAAGGAGAGCCAGGTGCTGAGGCACGGCTAGGTCCTGGAGGCATCTCCTTACCTTCCCAGTCAGCACTACTGGGGCACTGTGAAGCAGTCTTGTGGCTCCATCTAGTGCCCATGCCAGCCTGGCACCCATTGATCGGCAGATGGGCCGAATCAGAGCTCCTGGCAGCCAGTGAGAGCACCCTGGCCGGAGGCAGCCTCCCCAGGGAACCTGCAGCCTGCTTCTGGGTACAGAACGGCAGCTCTGGGATGGAAAAAACCTAAACCAAACAACATGGAATACTCCAAGCAGTCGCTCAAGGAAATCAAGTGCTGTCTGATGGCAGGGAATGGGTCTCCCATCCTTTGGAGAGGAGATGTTCCTTGGCACAGGAGATGCCCTTGGCAGTTCACCAGGCCCACTGCTCATTGCTGGTGAGGGCTCTTCTTGGGATGGATGTCTTGAAGCTGGTCCCTGTGGAGTGCTGGGAATGGCCTATCTCAATGCCTGGGTCTCCCCAGCCTGGCCAGTAAAGCGGCAGTAAGAAAGTTTGCCAGGCTTCCTAGCTAGGGATTTACAGGAGGTGAGGAAGATATCCCAGCTGTAGTGCAGGAGTGGTGGGATGTCCACAAGGCTCTTGCCCTGCAGAGGGACCAGGCTCACTCCTTCTGCCATCCAGACAGCAAGAGGGAACAGTGTGATCTCTGTGGCCAAGAAAGGTTCCTGCATGCAGGTGAGTGGCCTCGAGTCTGCCCACAATCCTAAGGACGGGCAGGGAGCCATGAGGAGGAAATGTCCACATCCAAGCTCCCGGTGTGTGCCTGTTTTCTGAGCCCCGGTGTTCTGGACACTGGGCACCCTGGTGTGCCGGGTGGCTCGCTGCTCCCGGCTCCTCTCTGCCTGAGCAGGGCTGGTGAGGGTGCAGGGCTAGTGAGGGTGCAGGGCTGGTGAGGGTGCAGGGCTGGGGAGGGAGCAGGGCTGGTGATGCTCTGCCGGGGCCTGCGCCCGCCGGCCGGACAGGCTGCACCCCTCCATGTCCCCGCCCCGGCGGGACAACCCGGGCAAAGCGCTGAGTCACCCCAGCTGTCCCCTCCCGCTGTCCTTTCCGGCAGGGACCAGCCGGGCAGCTGACTGGGCAGGAGGCCAGTGGCGAGGGGAGCCCAGGGCGGTGGCCGTGCCCCGGGGCGCTCGCAGGACTGGCCACATCACTGAGGCCAGCGAACGAGGTCAGTGCCCTCCCGCCCCTTGCCGGTGCTACCCCGGGCACACACACAGCCCCGGAGAGCGGGGGGAGCCAGAGAGGAGGCAGCCAGAGGCAGGCAGACCCCCCCGGGCGCTCCCGGTTTTCCCACAGCGCCCTGGAGGGTCCCACACAGCCTGGCTCTGCTCCCCGCCTCCAGCGGGGGCGGTTGGGCGGATAGCGGGGCGCAGGAGCTCCCGTCCAGGTGCCCTTCCCCGGGCGGCGGGGACGGGGATTGCGACGGGAACTGAGATGAGGATGGAAACTGGGGCGGGTAAAGGTACGGGGACTGGGATGGGGACAGGCAGTAGGAAGGGAGCCTAGCTGCGAAGAACCACTGCTCCTCCCTCAAGCACGCCTATGACCTCACCCGCCTGAAAAGCGAGTGCGTGACGTCAGACGTCGACCGCGCCGTGGTTGGCTGCAGCCACCGCTCGTCGGACAGCAGAGCCCGCCTCCAGGCCCTGCGGCGGCCGGGGAAGGGAAACACGCATCAGCGGCCGCGACACCGGCCGCAGGCGGCCCGAGGCGGGCTGGGAGGCCTCGGCTGCGACACTCAGGTGGGTGCCGGATCGAGGAGGGCGGGGGGGGAGGCGGGCGAGCGAAGAAGGGAGCGGGGTGCTCGGGGGCACCGGGAGCTGATGGCGCACCGGAGATCGGTGCATGGGGGGAGCGGGGACGGTCCTGTGTGGTCACTTTCCCTGCTGCCGCCCCCTCCTCTCCCGGTGGCCTAAATCCGCGGGCCGCAGCGCAGGGCTGCCCGCCGGTGGCAACGAGGGGAGGGGGGGAAAGACAGAAACTTCCAGCAGCTGTGCTGTGCCGTGCCGTGCCGTGCCGTGCCGTGCCGAGCAGCCCCGGGAGCGCCGTGTTTACAGCTGGGCCAGGGGGGCGGTCCCTGGCGGCGCTGCCCCGCTGTGCTCCCGGTGCCGGTGCCAGCGCTGGGCAGGGCCAGCCCGCGCCGCCCTTCCCGTCAGCTGATGGGACCGGCAGCACGGGCGGGGATCGAGTACAGAATGGGGCTTCGGCATGCCGGGGGCAGCGGAGCAGCGGTGTCTCGCTCCTCGACCCCGTTCCGGAGCTCGGCAGCCGGTTGAAGTGCCCCGGGGTGCTCGGGGACGGGGACGGGGAGGGTCCCCTTTGAGCCCTTAATCCGCTTCAGACACTAAGCACCTTAGCGGGCTGCTCCCGCCGCCTTCCCCCCCTGTCCCAGGACAGAGCCCCTCGGAGGGGGCGGGAGGGGAGCTGGGGCAAATGGTGGGGAGCGGGGCTGGGAGCACGGTCCCTCTCCCCTCGCTTGGGCAAGTCGCGGGACTGCAGATGGGACAGCAGTGCAGTAGCGGCCAAGAGACCTCAGCTGGGGCTGTGCAGGCCAAGGTGCGGGCAGGGCAATGGGGAGCCGTGGGAAGAAATGCTGCTGAGCTGCTCTCGGGGGTAGCTGTGGGGTGCTCAGCGTGCTTGGGGAGGGCGAGGCAGCCCACCCGTGTTCTCTTGTACTTGGTGCTTCCAGGCTGTGCCTGCGGACCCCTGACATTACCTTTCACCCCCCACAGTGGCCCCGCGGGGCAGCCACACGTCATGGTGGACTACTACGAAGCACTGGGGGTGAGCCGCAATGCCACCGCTGATGACATCAAGAAGGCGTAAGTGCATGGCAGGTGTGACCCTGCCTGGAGGACAGAGCATCCTGAGCCCCCCCTCCTGTGGGTTCCAGTGATCCAGAGGCTTGGGGTTCCCTGCAGGGCCAGTGGTGACAGGGCCCAGGTCCAGAGGTGACAAGCCAGCCTTTGTTTCCTTTGTGAGGAGGCCAGAGTGGGGCTGGGCTTCACTGGACTTCACAAAGGAACCTCTTGGTGGGGTTTAGTCCCTTTGTCCCAAGTTTTAGCCCAGGGCTGGGGATGGAGGCGAGAGGTGGGTCCCACTGGTGTTTGGATGCATCCCCTCCCTCTGACAGAGGGTGGAGGGATGGTAGAAGGTATCTGGGGCTCTGCTAGCATCAGGGTTAGGGGGCTGGAGCTCACAGGGCTCCCCTGGCAGGGACATGGCACTCTTGGCAGCTCCTGTGCTGTGGCCCAGGCATTGCAGGGGAGCCCTGGGGGCAGACAGAGCCTCCCACAGGCCCTTCCTGGCACCCTGATGAGGTCTTGCTGCTCTCACTGGGGTGAGGCATCACCCAGGGAGCAGAGGTCCCTCCTAAGAGGGGATGAGAAGAGCAAGGCAGCCTGGGTTAACCCAGGGCAAGTGGAAGGAACAGGCTGCTTGTGCTCATCTGGCTCCAGGAGCTCCCCAGCAACCCCTGGTCCGTCCATGTCCACAGCAAAGCCCAGGAAGGCTCTGGAGCAAACCTGTGAGCATTGTCCAGAGCTGCTGCTGAGAGCAGCTGGGGCAGCCACAGGCTGCGGCCGCCAGGGTCACGCTCCAAATATTTTGCTTGGGAGGCAGAACTGGTCCAGGAAGCTCCCATTTGATGCCTGAGGCTGTGGGGCACTGGGTGAAGTGGGCTCGGGGTGCCCCTGCCCACAGGGTCAGAGGCATGTGCTCAGCAGGGGGTCCCTGGCACAGGAGCTCTATCACTGCCTGTTTGTGCAGGTACAGGAAGGCCGCACTGAAATGGCATCCGGATAAAAACCCGGACAACAAGGAGTACGCTGAGCAGAGGTTCAAAGAGATTGCGGAGGCGTACGAAGTGCTGTCAGACAGTAAGAGGCCACAGTGCTGTCTCGCGTGTTACCCCCACCCTTGGGGCTGCTCGCCCTGGGATATCCTGCTGCTGGGCTCACCCAGGTGGCAATCCTGGATGTCCTTGGGAGGCAGTGAGTCTCTCCCCCTTTACTGCTTGACTTGCAGGGGCTTGGTTACTTTCTCACACATCCCCCAAAATGGCTCTTCGGAGAGTTGCTGGGGTGTTGGCTTCTGGGATGAAGTCTCCTCTGCAGGGCTTAGGCTTGTGCATCCTTGCCCAATGCCCTGACTTGGGTTTGGGAGCGGTGCTGGTGCCTCAGGGGCTCATGCCACCCTCCCTCCCCTTGCTCCCTGCTGTTCTGCACCTCCCTTGGCCAGGGGAAATGTTAGTGCTCCTGCCCATGCCTGGCAGCTGGCTTTCCCTTTCTTCTCCTTCCAGAGCAGAAGCGTGATGTCTACGACCGTTACGGCAAGGATGGACTCATGGGGCCAGGTGAGTGGGTGAGCAGGGCCATGGGGCATTAGTGCAGCTCTGGATATAGCCCTGTCTGAAAGACGCGGTGTGAGTCTGCCCCCCCCAGAGCTCCCTACCCTCCAGGGGGCTCCTACCCAGGGCTCCACTTAACTCTGAGCCTCTTCCCTCCAGCAGGACCAGGGGGCTCCAGGGCCGATGCCAGGGCTCCCGAATTCACCTTCACCTTCCGCAGCGCTCACGATGTCTTCCGGGAGTTCTTTGGTGGCCGAGACCCCTTCGCTGACTTCTTTGGTGTGTGCAGGGCAGGGCAGGGCGGGGCTGGGGCTGGGGTTTAGCTTTGGGGCGCCTCTCTGGTCCCAGGGCACCTGCTGGGCTCACGGACAGAGCACACAGCTGGCCCCAGCTGGGGTTCTCCATGGCGGTACCGTGCTCCTGGCTCGCCAAGCTGTGGGGGCAGTGCTGACGGGGGTTCCTGCCTTCCAGATGAGATGTTGCCCTTCTCTGAGCTGCGAGGACCTGGGCCCCGGCACCACGGTGGAGGCCACTTCTTTTCCTCTTTTCCAGGATCCTCAGGTAGGAGACACTGCCAGCACCTACCTGGCAGGGGAGTCCCAGGACACCATGTCACCCTGTGCAGGGTCTGTTCCCTGCCTTCCTCATGCCTCCCACCCTGGCACCAACCTTGTCACTCCCTTTTCCAGATTTCTTCACCTCGTCCTTCAGCTCTGGTGCCGACGCAGGGCTGGGCTTCCGCTCTGTCTCCACCTCCACCACCTTTGTTAATGGCAAGCGCATCACCACCAAGAGGTGAGGGCACTGCTGGCCCACCTCATCCTTGCAGACCCCCTCATCGGTGGGCCTCAGACCCTGCAGTTTGCTGCTGCCATGCTCTGACTGCCTGACCCTTGACTGTCCGTCTGTCTGTCTGCAGGATTATTGAGAATGGGCAGGAGAGGGTGGAAGTGGAAGAGGATGGGGAGCTGAAGTCGATCCACATTGACGGTGAGAAGCAGCATCACAGACTGACTTGTTGGGGTCTGGTAGTGCCACCTCCCCATGCCCTTTCTGTTTAGGGACCCCTCTCCTCCTTTGGGGTGTCTGGGGGGTGCTGCCTGCATCCAGGCTTGGTTTTAGGCTGAGTCTGGTTGGCCCCGGTTGGGAGCTCAGCCACAGAGGATTGGTGGGGTGGACAGGAGTTGCTTGGGCCCCATACCAGCTCTGAGGAGCTGGAGTGGACACGATTCCTGTCCTCTGCCTCTGTCTCCATAGGTGTTCCCGATGACATGGCGCTGGGGCTGGAGCTGAGCCGGCGGGAGCAGCAAGCCTTCCCCAGCCCACGGCCCCCCTCACCCCCACCGTCAGCACCGCACCGGCCCCCGAGCTCCTCGCCCGTCCGCCTCTACACAGACAGCGAGGACGAGGACGAGGACTTGCAGCTGGCCATGGCCTACAGCCTCTCCGAGATGGAGGCCGCGGGGCACCACCAAGCAGGTGGGCATGGCCCCAGCACCCCGCTGGCACCAGGGGGCAGCCCTGGCACCCCATCTTCCACCCACAGAGCCCGTGGTCCTCGGGGGGGACCAGAGCGGGAGCTGCCGGGGGTCAGCAGCCCTGCTGCAGCGGGGCATGAACTTGCCCCCAAAGCAAAGCAGTGGCACTGCCCCCTTCTCTGAGTGTGGGGCTGGGATTGTGCCCCCCTGCTGTGGGGCAGGGAGAGGAAAGTGTGGGTGGGGGCTTGCTGCCTGGGGCTTGGCTCCTGCGTCCTCCAGCGAGAGAGGGTGTCTCCTGCCCTGCCTCCTTGCTGTTCAGGTGGGTGGGTGGTACCCCGGGGTGGGGGGACTGCCACAGCTGGGGGTTGTGGCTGGAAGAGGGGGCCTTGGTGGGGTCCTAAGAAGAGGGGCAGCTCCCTGCCCTGGCTCCTGGAAGTGTGGGGTGCCCACAGGCAGGCGTGGCCTGGCTCTGCCTACTCCTCACTCCCTGCCTGCCCTACAGATGGGCAGGGGATCCAGCCGGTGCCTCCCTGGCTGCTGCCTGCCCCTGCTTGGGCTGGGCAGTACTGGGTTGGGCTCTGCCCCCTTGCAAGGAGGGATGCTCTTGTGGGCTCTGCTTTGTGCCTTGTGTCTGTATCTCCTCTCTGGATGCTGTCGCTCCTGCTTGTACCCCCTCCTCCTCTGTCTCCCCCTTTGCAAACTCTGCCTGGTCACCCCCTTCCCTATGCCTTGCATACCCTGCAGGGCACTGTCACCCCCCAGCCTTGGCCTGGGGGAGCTACCCCTCCCTACTTCCCACAGCAGCATTGACCCTCAGTGATGCTCACAGGTGTTCCCACCCCCACCATTGCCTGTGGTCCTGCCTTGGCTCTCCTTCTCCTGGGACCTTCCTCCCTTCCTTGCCACTCCCTAGCTCTGGGCCGAGGAGGGATTCACGGGTGCTGTTGTGTCCCCCCCCTCTGCTTGTCTCCCCAGGTGTGTTCTGAGGCTGCTGCGCCCAGGGACTGCGCACGCCTGCTCGCCCACGGAGGCTCTCCCAGCCAGGACTCCGCTTTGTCCCTGCACGGCCACCCCCTGCCACCCCTTTCCCCAGCACCCTCTGGCTCCGTGGGACGCGGCAGGGTGGGGGAGGTGCGACAGGGCTTATGGCCGAGCAATACCCAGGGCACCACGAGGTGGTGGGGAGGGTGATGATAGGGTGCCAGAGGGGAGGGGGCTGGTGGGGGGTTGCTGTAGATTAGGCTGCTGGGGGGTTGCTGGTGGCAGGCAGTGAGGGGCAGCATAGTTGGGCTCAGCCAGCTGGGCTGGGCTCTGCCCCCCCTCCTCACTGTAGACCTCTTCTCCCTGACCCTCTTCTGCTGACAGCCATCAATAAACCTGTTTGCAGTAGCTGCTGCCTGTGGGGTGCCTTTAGGCTGGGGGCTGCAGGGTAGCCCCCCTAGGGTGGTCCCCCTAGGGTGGTCCCAGCTGCACTCGTCTAGCAGTTGCAGGGTGCAGGCTCTGCTGCAGGGATGGGAGATGACTCCCTGTGCCCCCCTGCCCTCACACACACAGTCAGAGGCTAGGCCTGGCTGCAGCTGCACCAATGCGACACGAGAACTTTATTCACATCAGGATACAAAATTATATTTCTCTAGAAATGTATCTTCTGCTTGAGTGACAAGCCAGGGAGCACACAGAGGGGATCTGGGGCTGGGCTGTATGGTCCTGGGACCTCTGCCCACTCCTGCACCCCACATGGGCACAGGGAAGGGAGCTTACACTGGACTGCCAGGTTGGGGTGCAGGAGGATAGCTGTGGGGAGCCCCACAGCCAACTCCTAGCAGCATCACCTGGTCCCCTCCTCTGCAGGGGTAGGGTACATGAGCTCAGTCCCCTCTGCAGTGGCAGCAGGTGTGATGGGTTTCTGTGCCCTGCAGAAGGGCTGAGGCCTGTGTCCCTGGAAAGAGAGGCAGAGGGGACTGGGGTGTGGGGGGGAAGGAAACAGCCAGCAGCACAGACAGCATTTTACAGGGACAGCAGCCCTATGGTGAGGGCGAGGAGAGCATGTGAAGCCAGGGGAGGCACAGGGTAAGACAAGGGTGGGCTCCTCGCCATCACTGTGGCAGTGCCTTCAGTATAGCATTCACTTCCTCAGCTACGGCCGTCAGTGCAAACTCAAACTGGTCCTGAGGGAGGAGAGGAGGGGGGAATAAGGCTCCCTGCCAGCCCAGCTCAAGGAGGGAGGGGAGCCCCAGTTCTTGGGATACCTTGGTCTGCACCATGCCAAGCCGCTGGTCTCGGATGTGCTCCAGTGTAGCAGCTATGTCTATCTCCTTCACCCCTGTAGCAGAGGGGGGGGAAGGGTGGTAGGAGAGGGGTCTACAGGTTGAGCACATGGCCCCACACACCCCCGGACAGGGCAGAGGGGGTGCTGCCCTGCACCTACCTTTGGCCATTCGGTTCAGGACCATATCGACAAGGATGTATGTCCCGGTCCTGCCTGCACCATCACTGCAAGACATGGACACTTGGACGAGGGGGACAGGCTCCAGGGACTGGTCCCAGCCAGCAGGTCCCAGACTTCCTGACCCCTGCCCAGCCTCTGCCCCCCTCCATCCCCATCAATACCTGCAGTGCACAATAATAGGGCAGGAGCGACCCCGGTAACACTTGTTCACCTTCCTGCAAGGACAAGAAGCAGAAGGTTGGTGCCCTGCCATGCTATGGACAAGGCTGCCTAGGTGCCCCTCACTGTGCTGAGCTGGGGCGGGAGAAGGCAGGGGTTATTCCATGATGTGGCCCTGGGGGTCCAGTGCATGGCTCCTCCTGCCTTGCCAGCGATGCTGGGCATGGGATAGGGACCGTGGGTGGAAAGGGGCTGGGGCAGGGAAAGGGGCTGGGGCAGGGAAAGGGGCCCTGCTCCTCAGGTGCCCAGCCCAGGGAGGGGAGCAGTGGCAGCACCCCTAAGGGAGCAGCTCTGGTCCGGTGGGGCGCGAAGCTGGGGGCCAGGCGCCAGCGGAGCTCCCGGCATGCTCCATGCAGCAGGCACGGCTGCCAACGATCACTTTTGTGACTATGCAACTGGAGCCAGATTACTAGCTGCAAATCACAAAAATGACGCCGGCAGCTGCGAGAGAGAGACAGAGACAGACAGAGAGACAGAGAGAGCGTGAGCAGGGCAGAGAGGAGGGCGACGTGCTTGGAGACCCCCACTGCCCTAAGCAGGTTCCATGGCCCCACACAGCCTAGGGACAGTGACAAACCAGCCCTTGACAGTAGCCCACCACCACCCAGTGATGCTGAGACCCCAGCAGGTGCTGCCTGCAAACCTCCTGGGAGCAGTCCTCTTCCCAGGCTGGCTGGGGACCCATTGCTGGCTGTAGGGCATGGGGAGCAACAGATCACAGCTATTCAAGGCTGGCTCCAGGGGTTTCTTCTTGCACCCATGGCTGGGGAGGGTGCCAGCCAATGCTGTCCCTCATGCCAGCTCTTTCCCACCCTCCCCATGACGGCTGGAGAGCCCTGGCAACCTCAGCTAGAGGTTTCTTGCCCACCAGGCTCTGCTGAGCCTCATCACAAGCTGGCCAGCACCCGGTTCTTCTGCCTCTCCCCATGCACGGCAGCCCCCTGTCCCCCCAGCCGGTCCATGCCACAGCCCTGACCCTCATCACATCGGCAGCAATGTCCTTGCCCATCAGTCCCCTGCGGTCGGGACCACTGCCGGCTCCCCAGGGGCTGGCCCGGCGCGGGGTGGGCGCTCACCTGCGGAAGTCGAGGAGGGGCCGGGTGGTGGCAGGGATGCCCTCGGCCGGCCAACTGAGGAAGTGGAACTGCGTCAGAGTGCGGGTCTCCTGCGACTGCACATTCTTCAGGTAGAAGCTGCGCACCAGGAAATCCTCGCACCAGATGTGCTCCGACACCAGGTTCACCTGCCCGAGAAAGGCATCCAGTGGGCATCAGTGCCAGGCAGGGGGGCTGGGTGCAGGGGGGCTGCGTGCAGGGCACGGGGGCTAGAGCATGCTCCTTGCCCCAGGCTACCCGCCACACTTGCCTCGTAAATATGGTAGAGAGAGGAGCCTTCATCCGGCCAGTAGCGGTCACACTGCTTGACACTGTCCTCAGCCAGGGGGCTCAGCATGACGATGACGGTACAGCCGTGCTCCCACACCATCTGTGGGCAAGGCACGAGGGGTGTCACCGCTGGGTGACAACCCAAGCAGGAGGGCAGCTGAACCACTGTGACCCATCCAGTGAGCAGCACCCAGAAGGACCACAGTGGGCTGGCACAGCCAGGTGATGCTCACCTGCCAGAAGTCAGCGATAGTATGGGACAGAGGCCCCTGTGTGGCAATGTACGCTGGCATCCGTGGGTCGTGCTCAATCTGGAGTGGGAAAGGGGGTGTCAGACTGCATGCTCTTTGGCCAGCAGTCCGGGACACCAGGAGGAGCAGGGGGGATACTCCAGGGGTGATGGGAGGGCTGAGAAGGGAGCTTCAGGTGCAGCAGCCAAGAGGGAAACGGATTTTAACCATGTCTGAGCAATGGGGCAGCCACGTTGCTCACAGCGTAGCCCATGGGTATGTCAGCTCAGCCCAGCTCTATCCCAGGGTGGGAGCCTTGCCTGGGCTGAGCACATAATGAAGCAGGGTGGCAGGGCAGGATCACTCACGATCGGACTGGCATTGATGAAGTCACTGCGGGAAGGGTTGCTCTCAGCTTTCAGCTTGATCCGCACATGGTCATCTAGGGAAACAGAGACCAGGGGATATGATGAGAGCCTGGGGAAGCTGCGGGCAAACCTGCACCACTGCCTGTCATGGCCCCAGGAATCCCCATGCCCCTCACCACCCTCCTGCCATGTCCCTGGGAGCCAGTCCCTGGGGCAGAGCAGCTGGGATGCTCACAGGGCACATAGTCAGGGTTGCGGTTCTTCTTCAGGTTGGTTTCGCTCTGGGCAATGGAACAGATGCTGGGCTCAGCTTGGTAGGCACAGAGAGCCTGCCACTCCTTGGCCAGCCGGTCCCGGTTGCGGAGGTGGTCCTCCATATAGGCCTGGGGCAGAGAGACAGGGGTCAGCTTGGCAGCTAGGGGCAGGTACACAGAGGGCTGCCACCCTGCCAGGCCAGCTCACCAGGATCATGTGTCCAGTTGAGATGTCCATGTTGGACTGGACGGGCTCCTCGCACCAGGATGGTGTGCTGCTGTGGGAGCTGGGGCTGGGCTGCGGGGCATCACTGAACTGGGACGAGACGCTGCTGACCCTTGAGGTCTCCGCTGGTACCGCTGGAGCCTCAGCACGGCCAAAGAGGGACTTGGCAGCCATGTGCTGGCGGCACAGCTCCTGGAGGACCCCAGCAAAAGCCCTGTCCCTTGGGCACAGCGGTGCTGTAGGGCAGCCCTGTGCAACCCAAGCAATGCTGGCACAGAGGTGCCGCATCCCGCAGGGTCCCACCTCCTGCAGGGTCCTACCTGGTACTCGAAGGTGGTGTCAGCAGCACCCTCGGGCCCCAGGGCAGCCAGGCGCTCCTTCTCCCGCTGCTTGGCATGGCGCCGGAGACAGAAGGCAGCAGTAGCTGCGATGGCAATGCCCGCCATGCAGGCCAGCACGACGAAGGTCAGCAGCACCGAGTGGAAGCCGTCCCCGAAGCGAGATGGGCGCGAGTAGGTAGCAGCCTCGTTTCGCTGGGGGCAGAGCCGAGAAAGGGTCAGCAGGGGGCATCTGCTCGGGGCTGGCGCGACATCCTGCTCTACCCATGGAGCTCGGGTTCACTGAGCTCCTGCCCAGCTGGAGGTCAACAAGGGCCAGATTCAGACCAAGGGGTTAATGGCCACAGTAGCACTGGGTCCAGGGCAGCAATTGCTGCTCCCAGGGGGCTTCCCCAAATCGGGCTGGCTCTCCCCTGCTGCCACTGCTCCATGCACGGTAGGACACAGGGTGGGGGTATGGGTGGGATGTGCCGGCATTGCCAGAGGGCTGGTGCCATCCCAGCTGCAGTGGCTGGGGGACAGGTCCTCTCTCTCGCTGTCCTCAGCTGAGACACAGGGCAGCCCCTGCCACCTTGCAGGTGGCTCCTCCGAAGCTCCTTCCCTGTGTCTGGGGCACACAGCCAAATCCATTCCAGTCCTCTGCTGGCATGGGATGGTGCTGAGCCCTTGCTGGATAACATACTCCCCCCCTTCCAAGGCCAAGACTCCCCAGGGCCTTGTCCCAGAGCCAATGGTGATCAGGATGCTGCCCCCGACAGCCGGGTGCTGGGGCAGCATAGATGTGCTGGGGCATCACCACCACCAAATATCCTGTGCCCAATGAGGTGCCAGAGACAGCATTACCTCACTGCCACAGCCTCCCATTGGCTATGAGCCTGATGAGGTTACCGAGGGAACACTGCATCATCATCACCTACGTCATCATCATAATCGCCTGGGGATGTCCCCATCCCAGGGGATGCCCCCGCCCCAGGGGTCCCCGCGGCTGCTGCCTGCCCCACAGCGGCGCTGACCTCGCTGTTGCCAGGGCCCAGCCAGCCCCACAGCCAGGGGTAGCCCTCAGGGCGAGCACCTCCTAGCTCCACCAAGCACCCAAGCAGGAGCAGCCCTGCAGCCCCAAGACGTGTCAGAAGGTCTGGACACATCATTAGGGCTGTGGGGAGAGAAGGGGCCTCCCTCCCAAGGTCTGCCTGTGCCCTGCTGTCCCCCTGCCTCTCTAAATCCCTCCTTCCCCAAATCTTGCACCAGTCCCACCAAACTCAGAGCCCAAGAAGGGGGACAAAGGAAAAGCACAAGCTGGTCTGGACTGGGGAGGTCCATGCAGAAGAGGGCTTGCAAAGCTGCCTCAGCCCCCTGGGAGCTGCTGCTCTGCCATCTCCCCCAGCTCCTGCCACTTGCCACATCAAAAGGCATTGCCATAGCAACACTCCACATGTTGCTGATAAAGACAGGTTGCCTCGGTGGCCTTCTCCTCCTCCAAGGTCCCCTCTTCCCTCCTCCCACAGCTACGACCACAGGGCAGGAGGGTGAGAAACAGGGACCCTGCGTTGGGGGATGTGGTTCACCCCTCCCCAGGCTGCAAACACAAAAGCCAGGCTGGATCCCCCATCTCCAGCCTTTGCTTCCCCAAGGGACTGTTCCCAGGGGTTCCCAGAGGAGCATGGGAAGGGGGTGCCCTTCTCAAAGCAGATGACTCTGTTCCATCCCTGCCTTCAGCTGCTTTGCCATTCTCTGGGGGTACGATGGCATTTTGCTTGCCTAGCCATGGTCCCTGGGGTGCTCTGGGGTCTGGGATGGAGGGGAGAAAGCCTTCAGGAGATCCTCCCAGACTGCCTTCAAACCCTGCAGAGCTTTTGTTTTGAAAAGATCCGAGTGCCCAGGGAGTGGTGGGCAGCATCACATTGCCAGGTGGAAGGGGGGTCATTAAAGCTGTCCTGCTCCAGCTCATCCCAGATAACCTGTCTCTAGCACAGCAGCCCAAACATTGCCCAGAGCCCTCTGCTCCTCAGCTGCCCCACTGACCCATGGGAACGGCTCACTCAAGCCCCTGCACCCCAGAGCTGAAGCACAGTGAGCTTCCCAGCTTGTACCCTGTGGTAACACCCCCACTGCCCTGGCCCCCATCACCCTGCCCCAAAGGACGGACACGCTCACTCCTACCTCTCCCACTCCTGTTTGCACGACCTTGAGGCCCAGCGCTGCCTCCAGCTCTGCCTTCGCTTGCTCTGTAGATACAGAGGACATGGTCAGAGAGGTGCTTCCCCTCCACCCAGGAGACCCCCTCCAGAGACAGAACCAAGGGATACCTCTGACAACTGTCCACCCCACACCAGCTCCCCAGTTCAGCCACAGCACTGGGATGTATGGTAGGAAACCCTTCTTCCCAGCCCCTGGGAAGGGGCACCCCGCAACTGGGGCGGAAGGGAGGAGCAGGATCAGATGGACCTCTGCCCAACTCACCAGCCTGGCTGGCCACATCCGACAGTGAGAAGTTCTGGGGGTTCTGCCGGATGCGGAAGGTGAGTGCAGGGCCCACGACACTGCCGGGGAGGGGGAGATACAGTGTGAGACTGGGAAGTGCAGACCGCGCCCCCATCTCCACCACAGTCTCAGTCTCTCCTGCCCCCCCCACACAGTGGCAGTGCATGGTCAGGGTTGTGACAGTAGCACCTCATGGTCCCACTTCCCTCACCTGATGTTGATGAAGCTGGCCGTGGAGAGGTGGAGGTGCTTGGCAAGGAGCTCCAGCAGCCGCACGCCAGCAGCCAGCCCCAGGGGCCTGCGGGGACAGTGGAAGGGTGAGGAGCAGGCGGTGGGGGCAGGGGAACAGCTCATACTCCCCGTGGCCGGGGAAGGGGGACAGACAGGCACTGGGAGTCCCACTCGTGCAGCAAAGGCTGTGCTGGCTGCAGTGGTGTAAGGGTGGGGAGTAGGTGGATGGGGATGTGTGGTGGCAGAAGTGAGCTTACCCCCCCCACACCCCTGCACAAGAGCATGTGCAGAGGTGGTTGTGCACACACTCTCGGCTGAGCCCATCCCAGCCTCCTGTCCTGCAGCAGCAAGCCTTTGGGGTGGATCAAGGGCTGCAGGTGGAGAGGGGATGGGGGAGCTAACACCACCAGACACCTGCCCTACCGAAGACCAAACAGGCTCAGCTGATCATGTGGAGCTGTGACAGCCAGCAGGGGGGTGGCTTCAGACCCTCCACACACAGCCACTGTCCCGACCCCCGGCTCTCACTTCTGGTCTGTGATGATGTAGCCATACTCATCCGGTGGCCGTGTGCCCCGCTGTGCCCCACCATCCTTGGCCTCTGTGTAGCTCTTCTTCTCCACCACGATCGACTTTTCAGGCCTGAGTGCATCCCCAATGTGTCCTCGCTGCGGCTCAGTATGGGGGGCTGGTGAGGATGCTGCCCTGCCCATTGGCCCATCCCCTGGGGAGCTGCTAGCTGGGATTTTGGGGGGCAGCACTGTGGAGGAAGGGTGCACTGGCTCCTCTCCGTGCTGCATGTCCCCTTCTGTCACCTGGAAGGAGGAAAAGGGAGAGGTTGGGACTTCCAAGGAGAGCCCTGGGGGGCTGCCCCCCTACACACACCTCTCACCTGAGATGTGGCACCTCCTCCAGCACCACCCTGCTGCAAACCCACCCGCTTTGCTGTGGGCACTTCGGGGCTGGCAACACCTGTGAAGGAGAGAGACAGAGGTCCTGTGGCACCCACTTTGGGAGAAAACACCCTCCCCTCCCAAAAAAAGGCATACTGGCACCCACCACTGCCAGTCCCTGCCTGTCCCATCCCTGTGCCCCACTCACCAGAGCTCTGGAGCAGCTGTAGGAGGGTGGAGAGGCTGCTCAGCTGCTGGGGGCTCAGCTCTGGCAGCCCCAGGCCATAGCTGGCCAGGAGGGAGGCCAGTCTTTTCAGGGCAGCATCTGCAAGAAGACACAGCATCGGGTCGAAGACTCTGCATTGGCACCAGGACCATGTGTTGGGGACCCAGTAGCCAGGGCAGGTGGGGTCAGAGAGATATGCTGCCCATGGGCATGAAGTCAAAGAGGAGGGAGAGTCTGAGCCACGAGGAATATGGCTGTGGGGACAGGATGAGGGTCACAGCTGGTGCCTGGCTGGATGACATGGTACCTGTCTGTGCAGGGGGTGGCTGGGCAGCCAAGGGAGCTGGCTGCTCCCTCTCTTCCATGTTCCTGTAGTCACTGGGGAGCCGCAAGCTCTGCTGGAGCCTGGTGCTGGCAGGGCCTGGGCGGCTGGCTTTCTCTCTGGGCAGAGAAAGCATGCCCAAGTCCTGGAAGAGATGTCCCCCATCTGTTCCGGGCTGTCCACCATAGGAGGCCACAGGGCTGGCCCCAAAGAGGGCCTGAGCAGGGACTCGGCCCAGCAGCGAAGAGGTCTCGGGGCTCTGCCTGGCTGAGCTGCTGGGGAGTGGGTGAGCACTGTCCTGGTAGCCGAACTGCAACCAAAACACAGAGCTGCCATGGTCAAAGCCCATGGAACCCTGCCTCATGACAGAGCACCCCAAAGCTGGGGTGGGGACCCCAGCACTGGAAGAAGGAGGGTGTTGGGACTGTAGCAGGCCCTGCCCATCTCTACCTTTCCACTTGAGAGAAGGGGGCTTGCCCCCATGGCTTACCTTGTGGTAGGAGTAGGGGTTGAGCACAGCCTCCTCATAGCCCAGCTGGGGTGGGGGAGGCAGCAGGAGGTGCTCCAGGTACCGTTGCACCAGGGGGGAGGACAGCAGCGGTGGGGGCTGCCCCAGATGCTCAGCTGCTGGCAGGCCAGGGTCTGCAGGGACTGGGACTTGCCGGGGGGAGCTGCGGAGGGGCAGGAACCTTGGAGCAAACAGCACTAGGGTGACTCGCCTGGATCCAGGGGAGGTCATCCCCCAAAACCCCATTTCGGGGGCAAAGCCCTTGCAGCCCTGCAGGGCTCTGCTTGCAGGCTGGCACTGCTCTACCTGTCCCTGGCAGCTGCCTCCAGAGAGGATGGTGTTCGGAGGCGGGGGATGCGTTCCATCTCCTGTGAGATCACATACTGAGTGATGCCATCCTGCCACGAGAGCCCTGACATGGGAGATGGCTGTGAGACATGGACAAGGCCTGGGGACTGCAGAGCAAGCTCACAGCAGGCCACCCTGGTGTCTTGGCCCTGAGTCCCATGGCCTGGGTTTAGCACCACTCCTCCCAGAATCAGCTGAAGCCCTCCTCAGCCTCCCTGGTGCCTGGGCCAGCAGGACCCCAGACAGCCCTAGTACCACTAGGCATGATGCCTGACACCCCCATCTTGCAAGGTTGCAGTGACCGCTGCCATGCTCCCCCCTTCACCTTGTGCCATGAGATGCCGCAAGACATCCTGCAGGCGCTGGAGCACAGGAGAGGTGACTTGGAAGTAGGGTCTGTCCTGCATGGAGCCCACCTGGCATTGCCCAAACAGCCCATCTGCAAGACAGGGGGGGCAACGGGGCCAGATGGGTGAGCATCCCAAGGGTGAGGGTCTCTGGGCACAGCCCCATCTTTCTCCTGCCATGCTCCCCTGCATAGTGTCCCAAGTTCTGCTGCAAGGCAGCCATGCACCCTCCACACCCCCTTGGGAAGGAAGCAGGGATGCCTGCACCCCCACTGGACACTTACCCTGCACACACACCTCCTTGGGGGAGCATAGCCTCCGGTCAAACAGACAGCCTGGGACAGACAGACAGGCCAGTCAGCACAGTGTTCAAGGGGTGGTCCAACAGGGTTTACCCATCACCAGCTGCTTGGGGACCCCCACTCTTCAGGAAAGCACCATGGGGGTGCAATGTGGTGATAGTGGTGAGGGGCACAGCCTGGTAGCCCCAGGCAGGGCCTCAGTGCCAGTCTCCCCTCAAAACCAAGATAGAGGCTGTATACAGAACCTGTCCCTAGCTCTGAGGAGTTGCCTGGAGCGTTTTGGGGTTCCAGCACTTAGGAAGGGAAGGATAAGGGAGCAGACACTTGCAAGACCACATCTGTTACCCTCCCACATGTGGCACTACGAGGCAGGGACACAGTCCTGCACCCTGTGACACGAGGGACACGCTCTCCCTGCGGGGGGGACCCCAAAGCAGACATGCAGTGGAGGGGGATGCCTGCCTATCACCTTCGGGGGGCAGCACTTGGACAGGGGGCGGCTTCCCCCTTCCTCTCCCCCTCCGTCTTAGTCCAAGCCCGTCAGGAGCGAGACGGCAGCAGGCGATGACTCAGCCCCGGATGGCGAGGAAGGAACGAGAAAACAACCAGGGGGGAGGGGAGGGAGGGGCCCGCCGAGCCCGCCGCGGGGGAAGGGGGCAAGTGGGGAGGGGGTCCCCGGAACCCGGGCACCTTCGGGGGGGACGGAACTGGTGGGGCCACAGGACCCGCTGCCGAGGGGTGGCCGGGGAGGGCGGAGGGGAGGGGCTGGGCCGGGCGGGCGCTGTCCGCGGTGCTGAAGCGGCGCAGCCGCCTCCGCCGGGACGCCCTGCTCCGCCGGGAGCGGAGGGGCGGCGGTTCCGGCCCCGGTAGGCTCCCCCAGGCAGGACAGGGCTTGGCCGTCCCCGCCACGTCACCGTCCCCGCCTGCTCTCTGGGACGGTGGGGTCCCCGCGGTGCAGCCGAACCCGTCCCGGCGCTCCCAGGCCCGCCGGAGAACGAGAGACGCAGCAGCCCCCGGCGCCCGGTAGTGAGTCAGCGGCCGCCGTGGTCGTGCCGTGCGGGGGGGCTGCAGCTCTGCCACTCGGGTTCAGGAGAGCCCCGGGCGGGGGCCCCACGGGCCAAGCTGGAGGAGAGCATATGCACGGGCCCGCCCTCGAGTGCCGGGCCGGGCTGCACTTATTGGCGGAGGACGGCTAAAGGGCGCTGAGGTCCCGGAGGGAACGGCCACTCAGGGCCGCTGCCCTAGGCTTCCCATCCCTGTAGCAGCTCTAGGCGCCAGCTTTGCCCCGGGCAGTGTCCCTGAGCGAGCACCGCCCTGCTCTCGTTCCGTCCAACCGGCCCTGGGACCAGCAGCAATTCTGCAGGCGGCGGGTGCCCCGGGGCCAGCACCACCATCAGCCCGACAGCCCCAGGAGAGAGGCGCGCCCCGGTGCCAGCCACGCACCCGCCGTGCCGGTACCAGGCTGCCCTCTCCCGCTCTCCGCCGGGGGACCAGGCCTGCCACTGCACGCCGTGACAGCACCCACGGCAGCGGCGACAGCACCGGCCGCGGAGCCCCCTGCCCGGCCGCTCCCCGGGAAGCACCTGCCCGGCCCCGGCGTCACCCTGCCCGGGGCCCCGGTCTCACCGTGCGCGGCGGTGGCGGTAGCGGAAGCGCCGCCGTCCCGCAGCAGCCCGCGGCCGGCCAAGAGGAGGAGGCAGAGAAGCGCCCGGAGGAGCCGCCGCCCCATGCTCCGCTCACGGCCGCACCATGGCGCACCCGCCGGCCGCGCCCCCGCCGCCGCCGCCAACCCGTGCCCCGCCGCGCCGCGCGCCACGCCCACCGCCGCCTACCCGCCAATGGCGCCACGCCCCCCTGCACCGCAGCCAATCAGCGACCCGGGCTTATTCCCCCCATACGTCGGGTTCTCGCCCCCTGTTATGGAGCGGGGCCAATTACTTGGCGCCCCGGGGGTAGAGGGCCGAGCACCCCGCCAATCGCAGCCTTCCTGGAGGCGAGCTACGCCCCCTGGGGGTGTGTCACCGCGCCTGCAGCACCTCCGCCAATCACCGTCTGCCCCTTCCCAGCCCTGCGGTCCCATTGGCTCCTGGAAGGACCACGCCCCAGAAGAGCGTCCAATGAGCGGCGAGCGCCCAACCACACCCTCGCACCCCCCCGCGGGAAGGGCGGGAGGAGAGTGAGAGCACCCGGAGTCCCGACTGGGGCAGACAGGGTCCCGACTGTAGCTTGGGGGCCAGCAGCACCAGGCAGGGGGCCTGGCAGCCCACCCCCAGCCAGGGCAGGCTCAGCCCTCCCACGCTCCCCTGGAGCAGCCCCAGCAAGGCAGGAGGCAGGGGACATTATCTCCCCAGCCCCACTCTTCCTGGGGGGACAGAGTCACATCCTGGTCCTTAGCTGGGACCTCTTGCACCCCCCCCACCTAACATTGTGCTGAAGGTAGGTAGGTTGGTCCCACTCCCGGCCCCAAGGGAGAGCGCAGGTAGGAGCCAGACCTGTCACCCCTTGGCCCAGCTGCATTCACTGACCACTCACTGGCAAGACAAGAGAAGCTTTAATGGAACCAGGGCTGAGCCCACCACTGCTCTCTCCCTGCCATGCTCAGTCGACTACCAGGCTGCTGCTGACTGCTGGCAGGAGCTCGAAGAAGCCCTGGAAGGAGACAGGCCATCAGGGCACCGTTGGGGTGGGGGGACAGGCAGCAGCTCTCTGTTGGCTTACGTGCACCACGTCATTGCAGGCAGCTGCTGGCTCAGAGCAGTACCATGTCGCCATGGTAACCCATCACTGACTCAAGGCAGCGCCAGTTGCCATAGGAACCACCTGGTGATGGCAGCTGCCAGGGAAGGCTGGGATAGGGAACCTCCAGAGCAGCTGTTCCAGAGGGGTGGGGAACTGGGTGGGATGGCCAGGCTCAGTCCCAGGTTGGGGGCTGGAGGGGACAGGGGGATGCAGGAGATGCAGAGCAGCAGAAAGGGAGCTCTGGCACAGGATAGGACAGATGGGGCTCACCTTGAAGAGGGTGATGCTCTGCAGCACCCCCGAGGTGCAGCACATCTCCCGGATGGAGTGCATGGCCAGCTGTGGGCAGCCGATGTCCAGCACGCGCAGCCCCAGGCGGGAGGCCAGAATGGGGCCGATGGTGGTCCCGCAGGGCGTGTCGTTGCGCACCATAAACTCCTGCATGGCAAGATGGACTCAGCAGCTCAACACCCTGTGGCCTCCCATGTGCCTCCTGGGCCTGAAGGGAGGCAACCTGGGGCAGGGAAGCAGCACCGTCCCTGAGCCAGGGTGCGAAATCCCCCAGAGATGGGACTTTCTGAGGCCAGGCCAGGCCCTCCTCTCCTGCTCCCAAGCCTGCTCCGTGAGGCAGGCATGGAGCTGGAGCCCCGGAGCAGCAGGTAGTGATGGAATATGGTAACTGAGAGAGAGGTTGGGGGTCTGGCACAGGCCCCCTCTCCTGCACCCAGGGGCAGGGCCACAGCCCGTGCTGGTAACATTCACAGAGGGCTGGCTGAGCCCTGCTCACCTGCAGAGGGACACCCACACGGGCAGCGATGTCCCGGATGACTGCCTCAGTGACAGCCGTGGAGGCGTAGCGCTGGTTGCTGTTCACTTTGATGACGGGGCCCTGCACAAGGGAATTGCCCCCGGGGATAGTCAGCGGCTCTGGAAACACCCGTGCCCAGGCAATATCGTTCTGCCCCAACCCACCTGTCCATTCTCCCCTCCCTGGGTGATCTGAGGGGATGGGGACAGCCCTGCGATGGGGACTCCCACAGCTCACAGCAGGGAAGGGCTTTAGGACCAAGGCTGTGGTCCCAAGTGATTAATTAACACCAGCCGTGTGGGCACGGTCACATTGTGCTGCAGGACAAACATCTCCCATTTGGGTGCTGTTCAGTTGCACCCCAGGATCATGCTCCAGGGAGTGGCTGGGTGTTTCACAGTGACTGCAGGACAGACAGCACCTGCCCCAGACCAAAGCAGAGGGCTGCCCTCACCTTGTGGAAGGCGGGCCGATGATTCTCCTCATGCTTGTCCCTGCAAAAGAGAACCAGGAGTTTAAGCTACAACCCTCCCATTCTACTGCAGGACTGACCCATCTGTTCTCCCTGAGGAATGACAGAAATACTTCCCCCCAGACAGCAGGGCAGCCCCCCTGCTGTGTAGCACTGCTCAGGCTACTTACACGTAGTTAGGGTGCACAGCATGGGCCATGTCAGCGCTGATCATGTAGGACTTGGCCACAGCCTCCTCGAAGGCTGTCAGGTTTTGCGGCGATGCCGAGATACGGCGCAGCACCAACTCCGTCAGCAAGGACTCAGCACCCTGTGCGCTCTCTGACCCTACCTGCCAAGGACCATCATCAGCACAACCCAACAGTGCAATCCACTGACATTCCAGGGGCTGGCTGAGCGGCACAGGGCTCCCCAAAGGCAGCAGAGCAGCTTCCAACCACACCAGTGCTTCCCACCTGTTGCCTGGGCTGTGATGCACAGGGGATTAAGCAAATCCCATCTTACCCCGCTGGGGCTTGGGATCTATCTCTTGCTAGGCAGGGTTTGGGGAGTGTGAAGAACGTAGAGCCCCTCCCTGTGCCAGCCATCCCACAGCTGTGCCCCTCACTCACCTCCTCATTGTCGTAGAGCGCAATGAGACGCACATTGGGCTCCTGGGAGAGGGAGGAGGGTGCTGCGCATGAGTCAATCAAGGCCTGGAGGGTTGGAGGAGAGAGGACACCAGTTTGAGTGCCACCTCATCCCTGAAAGCTCAGCACTGAGCCGGCAGAAACTTCCCCAGGAGAGCCCAAAGCACCAGAGAAGGGAGCCACAGGCGCACACATGGCCCAGCGACAGGAGTCACCCTGGGAACTGCTGAGAACCCCACACACCCAACAAAGGGGGGCAGCCCACATCCAACCCCATATCCTCCAATAAATCAGACCTATCCCATAGGAATATGCCTCCCTGCAGAGACTCGTGTCAGCGCACAGCCCTGCTACGCTGAGCTGGGGTGTGCAGGGGTCATCCTGCAGCCTCCAGGCTCCTTTCCCCATTCTGCTCACCTGCAGGGCGCAGTAGCAGCTGTGCAGGTTGTCCAGCCGTGGCGAGAAGATGAATTCATCGAAGGCACCACCCAGCGTCTGCAGGTAGAAAGCCAGGAGGAGCAGGGCACAGGCTCTGGGTCACCAAAATGGGGACCTGCCCTTGGGTCCCCATTCCAGTCCCCTCATCTCTGCTCGTCAGGAGATGCCTCCTCTCATTCCACTCAGCTCTGAGCCCTGGCACGCCCCAGGCAGAGGAAACGTGCCAGGTAAAACATGTGCAGTGCCAGCCTGCAGGCTGTGTGCAGGCAGAGGGAAGCTCCTTCCGTTACTCACCGCTGGCTGTGTATCTGCCAGGCACAGTTCCAGCTCCACAATCTGCTCCGGTTTCACCCCCAGCTGGGAGCAGAGCAGAGATAGCAGGACAGGGCTGTGCCGCTCTGCCTGGGAAGAAAGCAGAAACGCAGGCTCGGCAGGCAGTGGATGGCAGGGGAAACTCCCTGTTCTCCCTGGCAAAGCCCTTCCGCAACTCACTCCTGCTTCCTACTACCAGTTCCCATGTTCAAGCATCCACCTCACACAGGATAGAAGGGTCATTTTCAGGGTGCAGTGAGGAGCTCTCTGCCCCCTGTGCAATCCCCCCTCCCTGCTCTGTCTGCTCAGGGAGCCTTTGACAGCTTTATGGGGGCTGCAGCCCCTTCTATATGATGGCTGCAGACCAGGATGGGAACAGAGAGATGGCTGAGCAGATGTGCAGTGTACACAGCTCTGGGACAGAGAAGAAGGTTACCAGCTGTCCATGAGGAGAAAGGGAAAGGGAACCTGCTAGCAGGTCCCTACAGACTAGAAATCAAAGGTGACAAATGTGAGGTCCTGACAAGTGCCCCTGCTAATTGTTTGCACCCGGCTCACCTGGGCTGCAGCACTGCAAGGTGTGGCCTCCATGAGCACCTCCTTTTCCAGCTCCTCTTGCACAGCAGTGGCCAGAATAGGAACCCTGTGGGGAGACAGTGCTGTCAGCTCCTAGGGCTTTGCTCAACTCTCCTGCTTGGGTCAGACACAAACAGCCTTTCCCGGTGTGACTGCCTTGCTCCTCCAGGGAGTAATACCATGCTGAATGGAGCAAGAACACACATTTCAAGCACAGATCTATTTTGCCACCTCAGGACACCCCAGTGTCCTTTCTCAAGCCCCAGGCTTGGAAGCATCTCCTAGGAGGGCTCTATAGGGCTAAGAAGAGCCACTGAAGAACTTCCCACTACAATGAGCAGCTGCCAGAGGGAGAGCTGAGGCTGGGCACTGCTCCAGCTGGGTGCCAGCCCTCCCAACGGACGGCCAGGGGTCAGGGCTGAGCCAGGCCTTACAGGTGGTGCTCGGTGTTGGGCCCAAAGTTCTCATTGATGCTGCGCTGCAGATGGATAGCCAGGTGGGGAATGCGGAGGATGGGCCGCTCCACACGTACCAGGCGCTGCTCCAGGCGTCCCGTGGCCGGGTCCTGAAACACAAGGAGGGCAGCTGGGGCCAGACCTGCAGGGCTGAGAGGTGGCAGTAGGGCCCATTCTGGGTAAGAGTCACAGACCCAGAGCTGGGACACACAGCTAGCCCATCATGTCTGTAGCCAGTCAGGCTTACCTTTACGATCACCCTCCCGGCCACGGTAAGGTCACGGTCAAACCAGGTGTTCCAGATGCCCCCTCCATAGGTCTCCACTCCAACCTGCACTGTGCCCACCTGCCCCCGCTTAGAGCGCCGCTTCACCTGGGCAAGAATACAGGTGTCACCACAAAGCCCCAGGGACTGGGTAACTGGTGCAGACTGGGCAGAGCACACCCAGAGTCTCATCATTGATCCTGTCAGCACAAGGTGCTGCAAGGGACAGGGGGCACAGAGGCAATAACAGCAGGTGGAGCAATGCAAGGGTCAGCATGGCCTGCTCTGGGTGGCAGATTTGGGAGGTGTAAGGGCCCAGCAGCAGGGCTGTGGGGCACAGGGGGAGTCAGGGCAGTTTTTGATTGCGGAATGAAACTGGAAATTGCTAGAGAAGGCACCAGCCGGCTGGCTTTACCCTGAGGCAGGGGCTGTCAGTGTGGGCGCCCAGCAGGCTGAACCCATTCCCGGGCTGGAACTGGCCGCCAACGGCAAAGGCGATGAGGGTGGAGTAGTTCCTAGTGACGAAGTACTGCGGGCAGAGGGACAGGGGTGAGGCAGCGGGCAGGGGTGAGGGCCGGTCGCCCCCCCGACCCCCTGCCCCCTGCCGGACCCACCTTCTGCGCCGGCCGCACTTCCCAATGCTCCGTCTCCTTCAGCTCCTGGAAGCCGGCCTGCAGGAGCCGGCTGCGGCACTCGGCCACCACTGCGGGGGAGAAGAGCCGTCAGGGGGGCCGCACCGACAGAAGGGGAGGGGAAAGCGGGCGGGCGGCTCCTCACCGTGGTAGGGCGAGGGGCTCCGGTTCACGAACTTCACCAGCTCCTGCGCCGCCGCCTGCGCGGCCTGCTTCGAGCCTTGCGCCGCCGCCTGTGGGCATCGCCATCAGCGAAGAACCCCGACACCACCTCCGCCCCGGGCCAGCACCCCCCGGGGCCTCCGGCCCCGGGCAGGGCCCGCCCGGCTCCCCGCGCCCCGCGCCCGGTACCTGCATGGCCGCCGCCGCCGCTGCGCTCCGTCCCGCCCCGCGCGCCCCCTGCTGGCGCGGAGGAACCGTTCCTGGGCGGCCATCCACACCCCGCACCCCGCACCCTGCACCTCACGCCATGCAATCCATGCATCCCAA
This sequence comes from Hemiprocne comata, assembly GCA_020745705.1. Lineage (NCBI taxonomy): Eukaryota > Metazoa > Chordata > Aves > Apodiformes > Apodidae > Hemiprocne > Hemiprocne comata. Next base: position 17,328,486 of record CM036591.1, read on the forward strand.
ACCCTGCACACCACAATGTGCAATCCACACCCTGTACCCCACACTCTGTACCCCGCATCCCAAACCATGCCCCTCACGCCATGCAATCCAAACCACGCACCCTGTACCCTAAACCTCACAGCCCACTCCCCCCACAATGCACCTTGCACTTTGCAACCCAAACTATATACCTCAAGGCATGCAATCCACACCCTGCACCCTGTACCCTGCACCCTGGCCCACGGCCAGGCAAACCTGGCAGCTGCCAAAGGCAAAGCAGAGCTGGGCCCATGGAAGCTGGGCACAGACAGAAGGAGCTGGGGTGGGAGCCAAGGGGCAGGGACAGGCTCCTGAGGGATGGCCACCCACTGCTGCCTTGGGGTACCCCAACTCCAGGTACCAGGTAATTAGGAGCCACCGCAAAACAGGGCTTGGCCCACCTGCAGCTGTCCCTGCATAGCACAGGGGTGCTCTGGGGAACATGTGGGTTCCCCAAGGCTGGGTGTCTTTGGGGTGAGTCACCAATGTCAGCCAAGTGGCAGCCCCCTCATCGTTGCTCCCCTAGGGGCCTTGAAACTGCCCAGCTCTCACAGAAAACAAGGCACAAGCCCTTGCTGCCATGTCGGGGACTGATGTTCTTGAGTGACAGGAATGCACGGGGGTGCTGGGAGGTGGCACAGTGGCAGGGTGAACCCCAGCTGCCTGCCAGCCCCAGGAGGAGCCCAGCCTGAGCATGTCCAGGGGATGGGACCCCTGGGCCTGCCACAGACCAGGGTGGCTTCTGCCCTTGGCTGTGTCCCCTGCATGGGCTGGGTGTGGCAGTGGGGTTTTGGGTTTCCATCAGTGCTAGTGCATCATTTCCCAGCAGGATCCCGTGTCTTCCTGGTGATGGAAGGACATGGCAGTCTATGAGCATCGCATGGGGCCCAGGTGCTTGCTGCCAGCCGGATTCCCAGCTCCTGAGTCACCAGCACGGGCACCCTGTTAGCTGGAGACACTGTCCGTGTCCTGGGGACTGGAAACTGGTGGTCCCGCTGTCCCTGACCCTAGAACCTGTCGTGCTTGGAGTTCATGACAGCTCTGGATTTATGCTCTCAGTCCCCAGCACCTGCCCCTCCCCCTCCCCAAAGTGGACAAGCACCCCCACCACCTGGCACCGCGTGAGCAGACAGCTGGAGCGTCTCCATGTCAACCACAGCCACGACAGCAAAACACATGGCCAGCGCCCTGCTGAGACGGGACCGGGCTGGGAGTAGGCACCCAGCACCTTGGCTTGGAGCTGAACCACACGCACCCGCTGTTGTGCACCCTTCTGCCTAAGAGAAGGTGCCAGGCAGCCAACCCTTCACTCCTCTTGCCACCATCATCTGGCTCAGGGCTGGGTGCTACTGGGTGGTCCCCAGGCCATGCCTGGGGGACACATGGGAACATTTGCAGCATGGGTGCCTGGAGCCTCTGGCTGCCCAGAGTGGGTGGGTACCCAGTGGATGAGTGCCCAGGGCAGTCTGGATGGTGGGTGCAGGAGCAGGGGGGTGCCCAGATTTGGGGTGGCCAGCGTAGGGGTGAGTGGCAGGGCCGGGTGTGGCCCTTGCCCAACCCCACAGGCTCGAGCAAAGGGCAGTGCCCTGGCATGCCGCAGCTATTCCCAGAGCAGTGGGGTTTCCAGAAAAAGCACCCACCGGCTATTTCTGAGTGAGCTGTGACTCACCCCTGGCTGGATGCCAGGGGACTGCACAGCACCTGCCATGGCTGCCCCCCACCCCATCACAATGTTTCTGGGAAGGCAATGCTCCTGTCCCTGCCCCATGGATTCCCCATTGCCCCAGAGAGCCGCAGGCAGCCCCCCAGAACCAGTGCCAGCTCCTCCTCGGGGCCTTGTACTCCAACGCTGGGTTCACACGTGTGCCCAAGGGTGCCTGGCAGGGAGGAGACCGGTGGGGATAGGACACCGTGTCCCTTCCCACATCCCCTGGCTGGGGAGCCATGCAGGTTTTGCTCTTGGAAGCATTCTCTGGGGTGGTGGAGGGTTCTCGGGGTGGGCAGCCAGGGCTGAGCTCCACTGGAAGGGGTTAACAGAGATGGCCCAGGGCAGAGCCTGTAAACACAGCCGGAGCTCCAAGGAAGTGCCGCCCCCTTGCTGCCTGCCAGGCTGCCCAGACCCCCTCCCTGACACCCCTGCCGGACTGGGCTCGGGGATGGCACCCGCGGAGGGAGCAGCGAGGCGGTCCCTCCCCGCGGCCCACGTGTCTGAGCATGAGAAAACAGTGCCGGGCATTGCTGGAGGCTGAGCACACGGCCACCGTGCCTGACGTGAGCTGCCAGCCATGCAGCGGGTAACTGCTACCTCATCGCACTGGCACGGGTGATGCTATCGAGGCCTGCGGGAGGGCAGACAGACACCCCAGCATCCTTATGGGCTACCAGGGAGGCCAGTCATTGTTACATCCACATGGACCATGAGGGCAGCTGGGCACCCCCAGAATCCCCATGGCTATAGGGGCAGATGAATCTCCCCAAGGACCACAAGGGGAGGTGAACATCCCCAGCTTGCCCCTGAACTTCCAGGGCAGGTGAACACCAGCATCCCCATGGATCATAGGACTAGGCGGAGATGAGTGACAGAGGCAGGCATATGCTTTGAGCATCTGCATCGACATGAAGGTAGCTGGTCTCCTCCAGCATCTACATGGCCCTGGGGGCAACAGATCACCCACAGCATCCTTGTGGAACATGAAGGCAACAACTCACTCCAAGGATCTACACAGACCCAGGAGGGCAAGCAAACATGCCCCAGCATCCTTCCTAGCCTATATAGGAGAGCTGGACACTTCCAACATCTATGCATGTTGTGGGGACAGCTGGGTGCTCCCAGCATCCCTGAGTCACTCAGAGGCAGGCCATCACCCACAACATCCCCATCACCTGGTGGCACAGGACTGGGACCAGGGGCAGCCAGATGGGCTGTGTGCCCACACTGCAGGCCCCAAGCCCTGGAGTGAGCAAAGGCATGGGGCAGCTGGGGTGAGTGATGGGTGGGGGCCTGCAGCCTGTAGGGCACCCACCAGCTTCCAGGACCCAGACAGGCCTGGCTGGGACATTGTTCCAGGCAGGGAAGGAGAACCATCTCCTATTTAGACAATAGCACGTGCCCTGGGTCCGTAAGCACTGGGGAATGGGCCGCACAGTCCTTCCCTGTTAGGGTAAAGGCGCCTTGGAGGCTCATGGCTGTAAAAGGAGCTGGATGGAGGGAGACTTCCAGGGGCCAGGAGGGAGGGGGATGGATGCCCTCACTGCTTCATTCCCATCCCTCCACTCACCCCTGAGCCAGGGCCAGGCATGAGGGGGGTGCAGGGGCCCTTACAGCAGAGTACCGGGCTGAGGAGGGGCCAGCACCCAGTCCTCAAATCCCACCCGGGTCCAAACCCCGAGATGCCTCTGCAGCCTGGGAAGGCTGTGCCTGGCTCCCCGGGCGGCTTAAATCCTGGGGAAGCAGCAGGGAGGGAGGTCCGGGGAGGAGGGGCGGCTGCGGGATGCAGCTGGCTTCACTCAAGGGGATGTCATGACCGGAGGGAGTTGTTTGACGTTCCAGCTCCCGACGCCTTCCCGGCAGCAGCCTTGTCCCAGGGCCAGGCGGGAGGTGGGGCCGGGCCAGTGCGGGGGCTCAGGGGCTGATTCCCAGGCTCTGCCGGTCTGGGTCAACCCAGCCTGGGATGGAGCTGTGGGCTGGCCGGGACAGGAGGCACCCCTGTACCTCTGCTCTCTGCAGCCTCCTCACTTTTTGCAGCCCCTGGGGGTTCAGCTGGCACCGACTGCTTGGAGCCATGTCCCTGGGATGGCACTCTGACAGAATCTCTGGGTTCTGCTCCTCACCCCCTGCCTCCATGCTGCTGGTTCCTACATGCAGATGGGGCTTTCCTAAGAGGCTGCGGAAGTCCAAGGCGTCTGTCCACTCTCTGCCAGACATGGGGCCCCCGCCTGCACAGAGCCATCCCGGAAAGCTGTCATGAAGCTGAGGAAAGGCCACTTCAAACATTTTGTCCTAGAGGGGGTCAGGAGGATGCTCCTGGTTAACCCCTCTGAGCCTCTTCCTGTCCTAGCAGCAGAGCCCAGGAGTACATTTCCCTTCCCTGGGGCACCCAAACCCTGCACCTCCCTGCTCTGTGGGATGGGGACAAGGGCTTGCCAGGCCTTGTAGGGGGTTTGTATCACTGCAGCCCTACCTGAAGCACCAGGGCAGGTTGCTGAGCACTGCTGGACATGCCGCCCCTGGGGGCCCCATCCTTCCCACCTCCTGGCCAGCGGGGCTGTGGGGTGGTGTTACGAGAAGCGATGGCTCAACAGTGTGGGTGACAACATTCTGGCCCAGGCTCCTAAGGTCTCCTGCAGTGGTGTGGGGACCCACCTGCCCTTCTGCACCCCAGTCAAAGGCCAGCACGCCATCCTGCTGGTACCCATGTGGCAGGCAGGGCATACGTGCAGGGTGTAGGGATGCTCAGGGCACGCTCGGAGCAGGGCCAGGAGGAGTAAGGATGCTGTATGTTTTTCCATCTCCCTCCCCACACTCCACAAGCCCCCCTTCCATTCTCCCCCCCTGCACTGGGATGAAACAACCCCATCTGGAAATACCTTCCCTTTTAAAGGCAGGCTTCACCAGGCAGCCTGCACCCTCTGGGAAGCTGCTGCATTACGTGGCCGGGAGAGGCTCCAGGGATGGGGGCTTGGGGGGGGCATTGAACCTCTGTCCACCTGCATGGCCACAGGGCCCAGACCTTTGCTGGCCCCCCAGATGGCAAAGGGATGGCAGGAAGTAGACAGGAGTGCCCTTGGGAGCCAGGGCAGTTGAGGATGCTGCTGTGACCTAGCCCAAGCCTTTGCCGTGCCAGTGCTGCCATGGGCAAGCCCTGGCACCGCTCAGCATCTGAGTTGCATCCAGGGTGGGGGGCCGGGAGGTATGAGGCCAGGCCGAGTCGAGTGCTGCTCCTGCTGCTGAGTCACCCAATGCCTGGTGGCACAGCTGTCCCCTCCACCAAGGCCTCCAGGGACAGAGGCACTGGGGCTGTGCCAGCTGATGTGAGCCAAAACAGCCCAACTTGGGGCTGGGGGTCACCAGGTGTACTAGGGTGCCTGGCGAGAAGGAGGTGCTGCCCAAGGAGGTCCCCCTGTGCAGTCCCCCTCTGTCAGAATGCCCTCTTTAGCTGGCATGGGTTTGTGCTTGGTCGCAGGGGTCCCTGCCCTGGCCCACAACCTGTCCAGGAGATGGGAAGCTGTGGTGGGGGTCTTGGGGTGAGCTGGGGTACTCTCCATTCTGAGAAGGTTTGGAGAGCTGGGCTGGGCTTTCTGCTCCCCGAATACTGACAGGCCAATGAGGAGGCTGAGAAGACAAGGCAGAGCCTGCAGCACCCCAGGATGACCTGGGGACCTCGCCCTGCTCTTGGGGTGACAGGGAGCAGGGAGCAGCTGGGGCTGCTCCAGGCAGGGTCCTGATCCAGCTGTGCACTCTGTATGCCTGGCACGAGAAGGGTTAACCGGGTGCCTTCCCCATCTATAAATATCACGTATGTCCCACGCATATGAGCTTTGGAGGCTATTTTGGTTGGGTGCCTGCTGCTACGGGAATGTGCCAGAGTGAGGACCTGAGGGGTGACGTCACCGGGACCACTCTGGTTCCAGCACCTGCTCGGGGTCACTCAGCACCACCCTAAGAGCACCCAGACCCGGGTCAGTGCTCAGCCCCCCATATCAGAAGGGGGTTTGGGTGGTGGGTCAGCACAAGCCCACTAAGACCAAGGGTGCCCCCACATCACCCTCTACCTAATCTTCTCCTTTGTGCCCAGTCTCGGGGAAGGAGCTGGAGTCTGGCCCCACGCACAGAGCTGAGCCTGTTGCTCTTGCTGTGCAGCAGATCTAGTCACCATTGTCTGGTTTTTAGGGTGCTCAAGGCCAATTTGTCGACTGTGACCAGCAGGCATGGGGTCCAGCTCAAGGAGGAGAAAGTGAAGGCTGAGCCCCCATCTTTCCTCCCAGCATAAGCCCAGGTTGTCTGTCTGTCCAGGCCCTCAGGGGTGGCACTGTACCCCAATGGGCAACAGTGCAGTGCTGGGGCAGCTCACCACCATCCTGCCCCTTTTCTTTCTCTTGCACCCCCAGGGATAGGACAGCACAGTGGGAGGCCAGGGGGGGAGGCTGATAAACCAATGGTATCTGGGGGTGCCTGGGGTTCCATGGGCATCATTGTCATCCATCCAGGGGTCTGCGGCCCAGTGTTGAGAGCAGATGAGGGGTGGTGGGCGGGGGCTGGCTGCCGTCACCCCCCCCCCCCCTGCAGCAGCATCCCCCAGCTGCCCGGCAGCAGGAGGGGCGGGTGATGTCAGCAGGATACAAATAGCGGCAGCGCTGGTCCCCTCCCAAAGCCTCTCTGAGCTACCGGCCGCTCGCCAGCCCCTCTGCCTGCTCCCTGCTCCGGCCTCGCCATCCCACGCTGCCACCATGAGCCAGTCCTACTCCTCCAGCCAGCGGGTCTCTTCCTACCGCCGCACCTTTGGTGGTGCCTCTCCAGTCTTCTCCCGTGCCTCCTTTGGGGGCAAGGGCAGCAGCGGCAGCTCCGTCACCTCCCGTGTCTACCAGGTGTCCCGTACCTCGGCCGTCCCCAGCCTGTCCAGCTTCCGCACGACCCGTGTGACGCCCCTGCGCTCCTACCAAAGTGCTTACCAAGGTGCCGGTGAGCTGCTGGACTTCAGCCTGGCTGATGCCATGAACCAGGAGTTCCTTCAGACCCGCACCAATGAGAAGGTGGAGCTGCAGGAGCTCAATGATCGCTTCGCTAACTACATCGAGAAGGTGCGCTTCTTGGAGCAGCAGAATGCCCTCATGGTGGCCGAGGTCAACCGCCTGCGGGGCAAGGAGCCCACCCGCGTGGCTGAGATGTACGAGGAGGAGCTGCGGGAGCTCCGGCGCCAGGTGGATCTGCTCACCAGCCAGCGGGCCCGTGTTGAGGTTGAGCGTGACAACCTGCTCGATGACCTGCAAAAGCTCAAGCAGAGGTGAGGAAGGGCTCTCGTGTGTTCCTGTGGGTGCCCATCCCTGCATCTCCATCCCTAGGAAAGGGTGGTGGCAGAGCTCTCCCCGGCAGCCCCCTGAGTGCTCAGTACCATCCTTGTCCCAAGGCGTGGACCCTATTGTGGCTCCGGTCCTCTGTCCCCCTCACCCTGTCCCCTGGGATAGGAGAGCACTCAGGCCATGCCTCTTGCTGGCTGTATCTGCCTGCAGGGTGTTTTGAAGGGTGTTAGGTCCTAGCACAGTAGCTTCAAGTTTTGGGAGGGAGAAGGACACCCACAGCCTGCTACAGCAGTGCAGGGTACTCCCCAACCCATGGCATGGGGCAGGCAGGAAGGAGCTGGCCCAGAGGTGTGGGGCCAGGTGAGTGAGGTGTCCACAGCCTGGGTATCTCTGCAGGGCACTCTGGACAGCCACATCCAGCCCTTGCCAGGCACCCAGGGAGCACCCAGCAGGCAGGATGGCAGGGGTGTCCCTGGTGCCTTCCCTTGCAGTAGGGCCAAGGCAGGGCTGTGATGCCATAGGACCCCCAGTACTGAGGGATCAGTGTCCCCCCGGCATCCCTCTCCCTGCTCACACCAGGAAGGGCTGGTGAGCCCCTGGGTTTGCTGAGCCCTTTGGGACAGACAGACAGACTGACTGAGCCAGCAAGACAGGCGGAAGTGAGGGGGAGGACGATGACCTGGAGAGGGGTGTGCTTCAACAGCTCTGGACATGAAGGAGGGAGGGGAGGAAGCAGCCACACTTCTGCAGGCCAGGGATGCTCCAGTCTTGATGTGGGTGTCTGTGGTGTCCTGGGAGCAGCAGGGACCCCCAAGGATGCTGTGGGCCTGGCTGGTGCTGGGCATGGGGCTGGGACCAGTGAGGAACAGCCACAAGGGTGGCCAGGCTGAGTGGCCCCCCCTAGCATGGGGGTACCTGGCAGCAGTGGTGAATGCCTTGGGGGAGCCCTTTGCTCTGATGCTGGTCTGTGCCTTCCCTTCTGTCCCCTGTCCCCCGGGGACACTGAGTCCTCAATCTCCTGGGGGTGACACAGCCAGCTGCCTCCCCATACACCCCCACAGCCCCAGTGGGGTGCTGGTGAGGCTGCTGTGGGACAGAGCCTCTGATGCTGAGAGTCTAGGGATGACAGCATGGGGGACCCCTGAATGTCAGGGGAGGAGCAGGGCACAGAACAAACAGGTGGTGGATTTCCTGCCACCCCCTGTGCCAGAACCAGCCAGGGACACTCCGAGTCCTGCCTGCTGCCCTCCCCCTGACCAGCAGCCTGCGGCACTGCTCCCTCCCCTGGTTCAGCCCGACCCCCCGGCTCACACCCCGGCAGTCCCCCCTCCATACCCCCGTCACACAGCATTGCTGAGACCCGCCTATCCTCCTGCTCTCCCTTGGACGGACCACCTAGTGGCCATCCCTTGGGCCCCCGTGCTGAACCCTACACACTGTCCCCCCGGTCACTGGCCACTCTGCCCTATAAGGGCTGGGGCAGCGCGAATGGCACCAAGCTGACCTCATGCCTTTGTACTCTCTCCGGCGTTGACTATAATAGGAAATGGGAGGAAGAGCTCCTGGCTCCCCGCCAGCCCTCCTGCTGCCCGCCGGGAGTGCAGGACAATCCCATGTCTTTCTACCGGGCCACTGTGGGCTCAGGGGGAGCTCCTGGGGACATCGCAACTGGGGGACAGGGCTCCCTCTCTGTACTCCTGACCTCCTCTCTTTGTCCCCAGGCTGCAAGAGGAGATCCAGCTGAAGGAGGAGGCTGAGAACAACCTGGCTGCTTTCAGAGCTGTGAGTACTCAACTTCCCCATGTGGTGTGGGACCCCCACCTCCCTTTCCACCCCCGTCTCCCCCGAGCAGCCTGGCCCCAGCACCGGGAGACGGCCCTAGGCACGGCTCTTTCCCCCTCAGTCCTGATGTGTAGTCCCAGTCCTCCTCCTGCCCCCCCACCCCCACTAACCCTTGCTCCCCATGTACCCCCAGGATGTGGACGCAGCAACGCTGGCACGCATCGACCTGGAAAGACGCATCGAGTCCTTGCAGGAGGAGATTGCCTTCCTCAAGAAGGTGCACGAAGAGGTAGGCCAGGGAAAGTCCCCTTTTCCACAGGCACCTGTGGGGCCCAGGGGACAGAGTGTTAGGTGCCTGGGGGCCGGAGCATGCCCTAAGGTGTCACTTTGTCCCTCCAGGAAATCCGGGAGCTGCAGGCTCAGCTGCAGGAGCAGCACATCCAGGTGGAGATGGATATCTCCAAGCCTGACCTGACCGCAGCACTACGGGACATCCGCGCCCAGTATGAGAGCATCGCTGCCAAGAACATCGCCGAGGCTGAGGAGTGGTACAAGTCCAAGGTGCAAGAGGCAGCGAGCTCGGGCTTGCTCTGGCATGGCTGCTCCAGGGCATCCTGGTGGCCATGCCCACTGATCCCTGTCTCTCCCCAGGTGTCTGACCTGACACAGGCAGCCAACAAGAACAATGATGCACTGCAACAGGCAAAACAGGAGATGCTGGAGTACCGGCACCAGATCCAGTCCTACACCTGGGAGATTGATGCCCTCAAGGGCACGGTGAGCCATGGGTAGCATTGGGAATACCCCCAGCTTCCCTGCAAGGACTGCTTTGGGGCTGCTTGGGAACCTCTGGGTCATCTCTGGGGTGGGGGACTCTTCCCCGCTCTCTGAGTTGCTGTCATGTGGGGACTCGTCCCTCAGATTTGGGCTGTGCTTTCCCCAGCGGCAGTCTAGGCCTCTGTGAGGTGTTTGGCAGAGTCTCAGGGTCAAGACACAGCTTGCAAAAGGTGCGCAGGCTAGGAGGCTCCAGACAGGTGGGTGCAGGGATCAGGGTGTCTTGTTGCAGGCTGGGAAGGTGGTTGCAAACAAACAGGGCACAACAGTCTGGTGCTGGCACAGTCACAGTCACAGGAGCCAGACATCAGCCACCAGTGTGGCAGTGCCCCCCCCTGGGCAGCTGTCCTGTGCTCCTGCACCTCTCAGCACTCTACCTCTGGGGTAGGGTGGCTTTGCTGCGGGGCCTGGGCACCGGGGCAGAGGGTACTGGGTCGCTCAGCTTGCCCACCTGCCAGACCCTGCTAGCCAGAGCTGGGCAGACAGAGGGTGATTGCCACCCATCACTGTCTCATGTCAGCTTGACCTAGTCCAGGGCTGACCATAGCTCTCCCCAGGTCCCTTGCTCTCCCCTAGGACCCCCTGGCAACCCCAGCTCCCACCTCAGGTGAACCCTGACCACTCCAGGTCCTCCCGTGTTTCTGAGCTCCCCTGTTCCCCCAGAACGACTCGCTGATGCGCCAGATGCGGGAGATGGAGGAGCGCTTTGCGGGGGAGGCTGGTGGGTACCAGGACACCATTGCCCGGCTGGAGGAGGAGATCCGGCACCTGAAGGATGAGATGGCCCGGCATCTGCGTGAGTACCAGGACCTGCTCAACGTCAAGATGGCTCTGGATGTGGAGATTGCCACATACCGCAAGCTGCTGGAAGGAGAGGAGAACCGGTGAGTGGTGGGGGGCAGAACAAGGTGGGGGAACCAGCAGGGTCAGCTGTTTTTTTTGGGCTTCCACCCTGTGAGCAGCTACCTGAGGGCTGGGGCTGACTGGCACTGAGCTCTTCTCTCTGTGTCCCCACAGGATCAGCATACCCATGCACCAGACCTTCGCCTCTGCACTCAATTTCCGAGGTGAGCATCACCCCATGAGGAGGGGGACCTGGGATGAATCCCTGGGGGTCCCCAGTGTGGGGGTAAATATTCCTCCTGAGGGGGCTGCACGCAGGCTGGCAGGTTGTGAACCTATGGGTGCCACACTGAGGCACTCATGAGTGTGGGCACTCAGTTGGGTGTTGTCATGAGCTGAGAGGGGGTTAAACCAGGGCTCCTGAAGGCCCCAAGTGGCACCAGCCCCCCCCATCCCCTATCCCCTGGCTCACATTCCCATGGTCCCATCCCTTGTGTCCTCCCACCTGCAGAGACCAGCCCAGAGCAGCGTGGCTCTGAGGTGCACACCAAGAAGACCGTGATGATCAAAACCATTGAAACCCGTGATGGGGAGGTGAGTGCAGGGTGGCAGTGGAGGGTGGTGAGGAGGCTGGAGGGGGGCCAAGAACAGAGCCTGTCCCCAGCTTGGGGCTCCGGTGCTGGCATGGCATGGAATCTCATGGTGCTTCTTTCCTGGCAGGTGGTGAGCGAGGCGACCCAGCAGCAGCATGAAGTGCTGTAGAGGAGGCTGCTCCAGCAGCCCACTGGCACCTTCTGTCCCTGCCTCCGTCCTGCCGCCAAGCCCCCCTCTTGCCCCCCACCTCGCCTGCCGGTGCTCCCCCAGCACTGCCTGAGGAGTCCCCACCGTGCAACCGTCTCTAGGCCCTCTGCACCCCCGGGCTCTCTCTTTCGGCTTCAAAAGGCTAGCTCTGCTTTTGCAGCTTTGCAGCAGCAATGTCAGGATCAGGCCCGGGCTGGGGGAGGGCGGCAGGAGGGAGGGAGGGGGCAGGCAGGAGGGGCTGAGGGGAGCAGGTGGTGGCCTGGGTCAGCTCCCTGGAGAGCCGGACCGTTCCAGCAGCAGGTTCTAGATCCCCCTGCAGCTCCCTCCCTGTGCCAGGCATGGGATTGAGGTTCGTCTCATCGGAGCATGAACTTGTCCCCCCATGCTGGCCTCCCCGGAGCTGGCACTTCTCCGGGTGCATGGTGGCGATGCTGGGGATGGGGAGAAGTGGGGTCTGGGCCGAGCCCCCCATTCTCTGCCCAGCTCGGAGCCAGGTTGCTCCTAACCTGCATCCTTCCCCCGACCCGGGGGGACTGTGGCCTTATGCTCCCCCCTGCCTAAGAGGCAGCCCCATGGGGCAGAGGAGGGCAGCACCCACCTCCCTCATCGTGGGGACCCCCAGCAGCAGAAGGCTGCACGGAGCCAGGCTCGTGAGCCAAGAGGGTACCTGTAGGTGGACACAGGAGAGAGGAGGAGTGAGTGAGTGGGAGAGAGGGGGGAGAGAAGGAGAAGAGCCGGAGAGAGGCCCGGGGGCCAGGGCAGGCACCCCCACCCCTCGCCCCACTGCACCCCCACCCCACCACATCTATGTGACTCTTCAGGCGGCTGAAATAAACAGCGGAGCATCACCTCTGCCTCCCAGCGCATCTCTGGGGCCGGGGTGGGATGGGGTGGTGGGGAGGCGCCACCCAGAGGGGGCATCACACAAACCCCTGGGGATGGGCTGGGGTGGATTGGGGGGCCAGCATCTCCTCGAGCTATCTCTTCCCTAAGCTGCTGGTCCCCAAAAAAACTGTGTGTCCCTCACACTTGAAGCTTCTCTAGAGCATTTTGCTGCCTATAGCGGTGGGTTTCCCAGTTGCACTGGGGGGGGCGAGCCCTGCTGGGACTGGGGGCAGGGGCAGCTGAGCCCTGAGCAGGTTTGGAGGGATCCTGGGTGACCAACCCCTGTCCCCCCCATACACCCAAGCCCTCATTCCATGTCCCGGTGGGTCTCAGCCCCACCACTGCCCCTTCTCTTCCCTCACCAAGGCCAGCCCTGCCCCAGACCCACAGCTGCCTGGGGCCTATCCAAGGCTCTGCCTCCCACCATTGCCACCGACCTGCTAGCAGAGCCTTCCTCACTCCATATATACCTCCTCCATGGAACCCCACGGCTATCAGCCCCACCACCTGACACCTGCCCCCACTCCAGCTCAACCTCCAGCCTCAACCTGCCCCCCATACCTTCTCGCCCCAACACACATGACCACTTCCCTTAGGCCGGGGTGTATGGGGATCTCGTTTCAGTTTATTTGCCCCAGCAATGGGACACGTAGCAGGAGAACACAGGCAGAGCATCCCACAGGGAAGAGTGATTCAGGCTTGCTCTCCTCCAGGAGGCATCAGAGGGTCCACACACCCTTGTCCGGCAGCAGAGCCCCTGCGAGCGTAGAGAGCTTGTCAGAGGGTGGCATTTTAGCGATAAGACAGGTGCTGCTGCCAGCAGTGGGAACGGGGCTGGGCATCCCTGATGGGGAGGGCAGCGTGGTGAACGCCACTTTTGGCTGCAGGGCTGGCCAGGGCCAGAGGCGTGCCGGCTCTGAAGGGCTGTCTCCAGCAGGTGGCCCTGTGACATCGAGGACGGTCGAAGGCTGCGCTGGGGAGGGAAAACACCTCCCTCCCTACCCGACCCAGGCTGGCTGGGCCAGGTGTCTGCCCCGGAGGGTGGCAGGCCGGGGGACAGATCAGCCCTTGGTCCTCGGGGCAGCTCTCCTCCAGCCTCCAGGGACCCTGGAGCTTGCTCAGCTGCTCTGCAGTCGGGCTGCGGGTCCAGCAGGGCATCCCACTCCAGTGTGCCCCAGCCACCCAAAACAGGGGGATCCTGGGATCTCCTCTTTGCTGGTGATGCTCCACTCATGGCAGCACCCTTGGGCCAGTGACAACGAGCTCTGCCAAAGCCGGCGGGGCTGGTCTACAGCAGGGCACCAGTGTGCCATGTCACTTGTATCCTGCTCACCCACATTTACAGCCCGTGGTGAGGGCAGCTGGGGCCAGGTGCAGAGCTGTGTCCCATCACGCCAGGAACCAGGGAAGCCCTGCCCGGGGGTGGCACAGGCAGTCCCTAGTTGTTTGTTGTCTGGAAGGCAGCATGTGGGAGCTCTCACTGGGCTTCCAAAGAGAAGGGTGCTCCTGCTCCAGGCAGGAAGGGCTGGCCAGGACTCATGCTGACCAGAGAAGCAAGGCAGGAACTCAGTGAGAGAAAAGGGGTTTTGCTGTATTTGTGGCCTCCTGTCAGATGGATTTGGGGTGAGCAGGGTTGCAGGGATCCCCGCCTCTGCTGCCTGCTGGGCACTGGGCAAAGGGGCCCTGCAGGGCTGGCTCCTGCCCGAGGTCTCGCATTGCAGGAAGCATGACAGTGTCCTTTCCCTCCACATGCCACCAGGGTCTATCTGTCTGGATCCTGTGACACCACCGGAGAAGGGGAAGGGGAGGAGGAAGACTGGGTCCCCCCGAGCCTCACTGCTAATATGGAAAGGTGCTGGCTCCTTTCTATCTTTGCAAGTGGAGCTGGGCTGCAGGGCCGGGGCGGCAGGCGCAGAGAGGGGGAGCCTGGCCAAGGAATGTGACATATCAGAGGCAGCTGCCACTTCGGCAGAGGGGGCAGAGGGAGCGCAGCTCGCCGAGGGCTGCGCGGGACGGGACAGTCGAGGGGGGGGGACGCCACGGCCCCAGCGCCAGGACGGCTCAGCCAGAGGCCGGCACCCGTGGGACTCACACCCAGGCCGGCGGAGGAGCAGGTGCTGAGGCGCTGGGCGGGCTCGGGGTCGCAGCGGAGCATGGGGTGCGGTTGCCGCACTGCCCCCGGTGCTCAGTGAGAGGTGGCTTGGCGAGCAGCAACCCGAGCCCCCACCTAAAAATAACCCCTCGCTTGCCCACAGCACTGCAACCTTCGGGGCTACAGCCGGTGGGGGGGAGGCACCGAACCTGACAGCACCTGCACCGGGGGGCCACCTCTGCCCCAGCACCCCTGGCAGGCATCCAGCACCCTCGGGCTGCAGGCAGGGGGAGAAGAGGGGCACGGAGCTGCTGGCTCGGAGCTGCAGGGGTCGTGGGCGTGGGCAGGGAACCTGCAGACCATGCATCGAGCTCAGGGACGTGGTGGCACAAGCAGGGCCAGTGGGGAGCCCCGGGTGGCCCCACCGAGCCCTGGCATCCCCCCCAAGCGCGCCAAGGTCACAGCAGAGCAGGGGCACCCGAGGAGGGCCCAGCTCGGCTGGCAGTGCCATTTTTTGTGCGGAAGCTGAAGAATGCGGCGATTGGCACTGGCTGTGACATCCGTCTGCGGGTGGTGGTGGTGGGCAACCCGCAGCCCACCCTCCGCTGGTACCGAAACGAGGAGCTTCTGGCCCCACAAGGGGAGGAATATGGCACCCTCTGGATCCGGGACAGCAAGAAGGAGGATGCTGGTGTGTACACCTGCATTGCTGAGAATGAGCGGGGAGAGGCCATGACCAGCGCCGTGCTGGCCATCATTGACATGGAAGGTAAGGGTGGCATGGCTGCTGGCACGGCTGTGCTGGCACAGCCCTGGGCACAGGTTTGTCAAGGGTGGCTGTGGTGCTTTGCAGGCTGCAGTGCATGCCCAGGGCCAGCCAGGGCTGGGCTTTGCTGCAGGATGGGGTGCCTGGTGCCGGCAGCACCAGGGTGGCTTTCTGGCCTGGAGTGAGCATGTGGCTGCAGTACTGGCTGCCAGGCCAGGCAGGGTGCCAGGGCTGGGCACGGAGATGTTGGGAGTATGTGATGCCAGGCCTGCTTGGGGCAGGAGGAGAGAGAGAGAGATTGAGACGTGGGTTGGGTGCATGGCACCGGTGGTGCCACCCTCTGCAACCACCGACATAGTCCCTGGTAGACCCCGGTGCTCCTCCACGAGCCACCCCCTTGCACTAGCTGCCCACGAGCAGAGCTGCCTGTAGCACCACCATCACCAGGCTCTGGGGCTGCACTGGGAAAACTGGGACCCTCTGGCTGTGGAGCCGGGGGGAGGAGCCTAATGCTGCAGGGGGTGGGGCTGATGAGGGGTGGAGCCTGTGCTCTGCAGTGGCCGTGGCCCGGTGGTTAATTAGAGCCTTATGGCAGCCCGTTTTCTCATCACGTGGTGCACAAGGGAGCTGCTCATGGAGGGGCCTAATCCTGCACAGGGGCCCAGGAACGTTTGGGGCTCAGGCCCCTCTGCCTCAGGATGGATGCCCCCTCTCTGGGGTGTTACAGACCTGGATGTTGGGGAGCATGTGGTGCTGGCCAGTGGCACCGCTTGGAGATGCGAGATGAGCCGTCTTCCTGGGGACAGTGAGGGCAGGGAGCGAGGGAGGTGGTGCTGAGTCCCGCGGCTGGGACTACACCAGTCCCAGCTCCAGGAAAGGAGCTGCACCGGGGCTTGGCAGCATGGGAGGTGTGCTGGAGATGCTGCACCATGAGGGGGGACTGGGTGGCAGTGGGGACACAGAAGGAGCCTTTGCAGTGCTGCAGGGGAGCAATGGACGAAGAGGAGGAGTTTCTCTGTGTGAGCTAGGAGATGGAGGAGCAGTGTTTGGAGGATGGAGGAAGGGTTACATGATACTCATGGGCCTACCTGGGGGACAGGGGAAGCAGAGATGTCTGCAGGAGGGGTCCTGCCCTGCAGTGGTTCTGTGCTGTGTTGCTGCTCATCACGCCTTTGGGGAGTGTGGCACTGTGCAGTCAGATGCATGGTGCTGTGTGTGCAGAGAGAGCGGGAGATGTGCACTGCCCCATGGGGCAAGAGCAGCCTGTCCTAGGGGGGCTGAGGTGGGGGGTCACCCTGTTCTCACACTCTGGTGTGCAGCTGCACCTCTCCATGGCGCTGTTGTCCCGGGCCCCCTTGCCTCTGCTCAGCAGCGAGGCACTGCCTGATTTCCCCAGGTACCCGTTCCCATTGTGCTGACGCACTCATCCCTGTTCCCGATTCCCAGCCGCCTTTCTGGAGCAGCTGAGGGAGGGATGGAGCAGCCAGGATTGCCTAATGCACTGGGTGAATGTCACCCTGCCCTGGGCGCTCCTCCAGGCAGGCTCTTGGCCATGGGTGCACCTCCATTGACCCAAACAGCCAGCCCCGGGGCAGAGATCCTCTGGAGCCACACAGGCTCTGAGGCACTGGGCTGGGCAAGCAGCAGGGCAGCTCCTAGTGTGGCTTTGGTCCTGCTCCAGGACAGAACAGTCCCTGCGGTGTGCCTGGCAGTGTCTGTGGAGCAGCATGTGCTGGTGTGGAGGTGACGGGATGGGGTGGGTGGTCCAGTCTCATCGCCTGGCCCTGTGTGTTGTTCCCCTGAGGCCTTTCTCTCCATGCCAGTGGCCAAATGGTGAGATGGGTCATCATGTGAAATGGCGGAGTCATGCCACTGCTCCGCCTGCCCTGACACCCTGCCAGGATGTGTGGTGTTTCACTGGCCACTGGCCTCGACTGCTCAGGGGCTCCCCACACTAAGACCCAGCTCTCTGGGGACCATGGAAGTTGCACTGGTGGTTGTGACATCCCTGTGCCAGGCAGGGACACCCAGTCCTTGTTCTCTGGGGGGACCTGTGAGCTGAGTCATTGGCCAGTTATGGGGCAACGGGGGTGTCTGTAAAGTCCCCAGGCAGGATGAGGTCTTCCTCGGGGCTCGGGGTCCTGGCCTCACATGTCTGGAGGTATTGGGGTGCCCTTGCTCCATTTGCTACCACCAGGTCGTGGTCTCTGGTGAGCACAGAGCCCGGCCCTCCACCTTCTCTCTCCATTGTGCAGGCCAGGCTGCAGCCCTCCATGGGGCCAGCATCAGCTCTACCCAAGGTGGCTCAGGTCACTGCTCGTGGGGTGGGGGGGCTCTGTGCTGCTCAGCTCTGCACTTGTCCCCAGCAGCTCCTCCTGTACCAGCTCAGCATTCCCCCTTGCTCACACGAGCCTGATTTAGCTCCTCTAATCCCTTGCCCTGAATCTGTCGCTCCACCCCACTAATGATTTTCTCCTGCTCTTCTCCCAGGTCCCCGAGCACGTCAGTGCTCAGCGTGGGGAACAGGGAGCCCACACATGGGGCTGGCTATGCAGCCAGGCACAGGGGCTCCCTGGGGACACACCATCCCCATTGTGTCCCACCATCCCCCCTGTGTGCCACTGCTCTGCCCCTCTCATGCTGCCAGTACTCCCTTGTGACCCTACTGCATGGGCACAGGTGGGGTGTGTTGGCCCTTCTCACACCAGCACCAGGCTGGTCCAGGGGCTTCCCAGGTCCATCCATGGACCCTCCAGACCCTTCCAGTCAGCCCTGGTCCCTGCCACGGCTCCATTGTCCCCAGGTTCGCTAAAGCCTGTATCACCTCTCATCTACATCTCCTGAATTTTTTCCCCATAAACCAGATTAAATAACATCTTAAGAACCCGAGCTGATCTCCATTTAGAGCCCAGCCCTCCCTCACCATGCCAGCACTGCCTGATCCTCCCTGACAGGGCTGCCTCTTGTTTCAAGGTTGGATGTGTCTGTCTTGGGCTCACAGCACAGGGTTTTGCTCCACTTGCGTCCACCTGCACTCAGCAATCAAACTGCCTTGGAACTTTTCCTTTTCCCAGGGAAACAGTCTGCACCCGCCTGGATTCGGGAGCAGGGAAGGGGGCAGAAGCTGCCTGTGCATGGTGTCCTTGCACAGCCCCCTCCTGTCTAGCCCAGAGTTATGGTGGAGCAGAGTGGCATGCTTTTGTGGAGGTGGTCCATGGCAATGGCACCCTGGCAGGGGCGGCCACACTGACAACGTCCCTGGTGGCTCAGCACCTCTGACAATTTATCTCAGTGCCTAATTTTAGTCCCTCACTTTGCAGGGCCATGCCCATGTTTAATGCCAACTGTCTCTTCCCTCTGAAGCCCCTGCCAGACCTGCTCAGGCACTGAACAGGACTTAAGGCCTCCCTTTGCCATCTCTTCCTTTCCATGGGGCTCTCTGGGGCTGCCTCGGTTTCCCTTTGCTGTCCCACTAGGCTCAGGTCACAGCAGCATCTCTGAGGAGCCCAGGATGCAGCAAAGCTCCAGCCCATGCTGCCATGCCCCACTATGGGGTGGGCACCATGCCCAGCTGTGCCAGCACAGGGGCTGCCTCTGCAGAGCTGCTTGGCTGGTGCTGGTCTTAAGTGACACGGGGACAGGTCCCTGGGGCTGGGCAGTACAGGGAAGACAGGGCTGGACCTGGCCATCAGGATGCCACCCCATACTCTGTGTTGGTGAGGCCACACCTCAAATACTGTGTTGAGTTTTGGGCTTCTCACTACAAGAAGGGCATTGAGGTGCTGCAGCGTGTCCAGAGAAGGGCAACAAAGCTGGTGATGGGTCTAGAGCATAAGTCTTATGAGGAGCAGCTGAGGGATCTGGGGTTGTTTAGTTTGGAGAAAAGGAGGCTGAAAGGAGACCTTATCCTCTCTACACCCACCTGAAAGGAGGTTGTAGCAAAGTGGGTGTTGATCTCTTCTCCCAATTAACAAGGAATAGGACAAGAGGGGATGGCCTCAAGTTGCAGCAAGGGAAGTTTAGGTGGGATATTAGGAAAAATTTCATTATCAAAAGGGTTGTCAGGCCCTGGAACAGGCTGCCCAGGGAAGTGGTGGAGTCCCTGTCCCTGGAGGTATTTAAAAGCCGTGTAGATGTGGTGCTTAGGGACATAATTTAGTGGTGGACTATGCAATGCACTAAGTTAACAGTTGGGCTTGATGATCTTAAGGTCTTTTCCAAGCAAAATGATTCTACCATTCTATACCCACAGCCAGGGGCATGGAGGGGTGGCATGGAGGCCAGCCTATGGGCAGCTACCAGAGATCTGGGCTCTCAGCTCTGTTCCTGGCCACCTGGGCAGGGGGCTGGTGTGGTGGCCACACATGCCAGGTCCACATTCTGGGGCACTGGGGACCAGGAGGGCTGCTCCCCAGTGAGCCGAGCAGTGGGTGCAGCTGTCCAGTCAGTCACCTCCACCCCTGCCCTCTCGCCCGCTGCCGGGGGGTTATTTTTGCTGAGGAATGTGCAGTCCCCTCAGATTCTGGCAGGCTGCAGGGCTTGTGTTACAGGCTGAGACCTGGGCCTGCGGGTGGGTAAATATAGCATCGCCACTTGGAGCTGCGTGATGGGGCGATGGCCTCTTCCTCCTCCCAGGGCTACCCAGCGCTCCCTGTGCCTCTCCTGCCTTCCAACACCAGGCTGCTGCCTTGTGCTTTGGTGTAGTGGCACTGAGAAAGGGGTAGCAGCTTCTACCCTGCTTCCTGCACGCTTGCTTGCTTCCACATTGCCCTCGTGGATGTAGCCCCTCAGCCCCAGGCAGGGGGGATGGTGGGAGCAAGGCTGGCAGGCAGGAATGAAATGCCTCCTGCCACCCAGCTCTGTGCCCAGAAACCCGGAGCCAAGGTCACTCTGCTGTTTTGTATCCCCATGTCTTCCACCTGCAGCAGGCACTGTGTGCTTGGACATCCCTTCTAGTGGCAGCAAGGGGCGATCATGCTCAGGAGGGAGTCCGTCACCCTTGGGAGAGGGGTCACAGCAGAGCATTACTCTTTTCCAGTCAGAAATCTGCTGTGCTGCTGCCCTGCCCTGTGACGAAAGCCATCCTGCTGCATTTATTTTCTCCTGAGGACAGGGCTGAGGATGGTTCCCACCTCCCCAGGATCCCAGTACATCCCCACCTCCCATAGACTATCCCCAGCAGCTCCCAGAGGCACAAAAACATGAAAAATTCATGCCCAGACCTCTTGCTGCCTGATATGGCTGCATGAACCCACTGCCATAAATTATTTAAGGGGCTGATGGCTGGGGCTAGGTGGCCGGTGCCTGGCTGGCGTGGCAGTGCTGGGGCAGGATGGGTGCAAAGTTGCCAGGGAGGCCCCTCAAGGTGTGGGGAGCCATGGCTCTCTGAGCAGAGTAATTAATGCTGCATTTTGGGCAAGTGTTTGCTTTGCTTGGGGCTGGTGTGTCCAGTAGATGAAGCTGGAGCTGGGTGGCAATGGGGCCACCTGCTCTGGTTCTGCCCCTTGTCCATGCCATGGTCATGCCTGCCCCTGTGCCCTGCCTCGTGTTCCTGTCCTGCAGAGGAGCAGTGGTAGTGCCAGGACTGCCTCTGAGCTAAGGCAGGACAGAGGGGCTGCCCTGCATGCTGCTGCTGTCATGTCCTACTGGGCATGTTATGCAGGGACTTTGGCTTTGCCCTTGTGGGTGGGATTTGCTGGTGCTGCTGCCTCTGGAAGCGACTTTCAGATCCTGCACCTCTTGGAGGTGACCCAGCTGCTCCCAGGGGTGCAGCATCTCTGAGGCAACCCAGAGCCACTCCTGGGGCTTTTGCTGAGGGGTGACTAAGTGGCAGAGCACAATCACAGGAAAGGGCTGTGTTCCCAGCTGGCCAGGAGCTGCAACCAATGGGACAGCAGATATGGCAGTCAGAGGATACTCAAAATTACTGTGTTTAGGCTTGGGCACATATGGTGCCTCCCTGGGCCCAGCCCTGGGGCTGCCCCTGCAAGTGCTGTGGTGGCAGCACCCTTGCCCTGGCACCACTGTGTGCCAAGCCCAAGCCTTCGGTGCTCCTTCTCAGCATCCCTGACCAGGCTTTTATCCCACTTGAATGTGAGAAAAAGGCACAGGCTGTGCATGCTGGCAGCAGCACCACAGAGATCCACAGCCTGGATAAGTGCGCCTGGGCAGGGAGACCCTGGGTACAGGGACCCTGTCAGACATGAGCTCCACAACCCACCCCTTTACCCAGCCCTGGGTCAGAGGTATCCATCTCTGTCCCCACCCAGAGCTGGGGGAACCAGCAGAGTCCTCTGGCAGGAGATTCCTTTAGTGCCAGCTCTGGCATTCGTGAGACTTGCCTGACGTGTGGGGTCTCCACGGAAACTCCGCACCATCACTCGAATTGTGGGACTGTCAGAAATGTTGTATAAACAGCTCCTTTTGTGCTGGGTAATTTGCAAGTTATTATGAAGCCATGAAAAGCCTCATGTTGGGAGTCATGGGCTGGGAGGGGAAGTAGAGAAAAGCAGCTGGAACTGCCAAGTGTTGTGGGAAACATGATGCCTGCGTGCAGCCCCATGTGGAGTGGCCAGCTCCCCAGGGGACAGGTGAGCAGCTTGGGGAAAAGCACTGGGTGGGGATGTCTCCAGCAGCATCCTCATAGATGTTCTGCAGTGGGGGAGAGCCAGTGGGGCTGGAACCTCGGCAGCCTCTGCAGGAGCCTGGAAGAGGGGCTGAGGAATGCTGCAGGGCTCAATAGCTTGCTGAGATGGTGATGGGCACCAAGAGCTGTGGGGGACATGGCAGCTCAGTCCTGGGCACCCAAACCTGCCCTGAGCTGTGCCATCGGTCTTCACTCCAGCATGAGTGGAGGTCTTGTGTGTGTCATGCAACATGGACAGGGACAATGGTCTATATCCCCGGGTCATGCTTGTGTCCCCACCAGTGAAAAAAACTGTGATGCTAGCCCAGGGCATCAGCCCTACCATCCTAGTGCGGGTTCTGAGGAACCTGGGGGGCAGGGTGCAAGGTCTGCCCTGGGGCACTGGATGCCTGGGGCTGGGAGCTGTGTGATTTGCAAGGGGGGCTCATGCCGTGGTGTAGGCAGTGCCTGGCCAGGGGGGGTTGCTATGAAGAACTGAGCCCATATGAACTTCATGCACAGCCAGGTCAGCAGTGCTGAGACCAACACCTATGTCTTCGTAAGGGGACCTTTCTGCATTGCTGATGACTGGAGGATTTGGGGGACTGAAGAGAGACTGAGAGAGTGTTGGTGAGCCTGGATCTTGGCTGGGCAGTGCCATGGCACGCTGTGGCTGTGCTGCTGTGTGCAGGATTGTGGCAGCGGAGTTGCCTCGTTTGGGGGCAGTGTGTGGAGGGCAGCTGTGTGCAGCGCTCGTGTGCTGTGTTGTGCCCTTCTTGCCCCCGTTGGGGTGAGTGTGGGAACCGTAGTGGTGGGCTGTGCCCCACGGAGCTAAGCACGGGAGAGAAGAGCAGCCCGTGCACCGGGCAGTGGGACAGAACGGACCGATGGCAGGGGACAGCAGGACAGACGCACTGCTGGGCAGAGGGCTAGGACCCCTGGGTGCCATGGAGTCAAAGCCAGTGGGGGGGAAGACGTATGCCCGCCCCAACCGCCCCCCCCGCCCCGCGGCTGGCCTCGCCCCCCACCACCTGTGCCCTGCCTGTCCCCCGCCTCTGTCACTGTGTGCCAGGGCTGGCGGGGAGGCGGAGGCGGAGGCAGGCAGGGGAAGTGTGGAGGGAGGAGCACTCCAGTGATGCTTCATGCTCACAGCTCCAGCCCTCCTGAGCCCAACCTGGCGAGCCCCTTCCTCTCCCTTCGCTGTCCCCGGCTGCCGGCGGTGGAGGATGCTCGGAGCATCGCTTGCCCCCGGGGCGTGCTGACAGCAGGGACCCCGCCGAGAGCGGGCTAGCGCCCTGCCGGGCCTGAGCCGGTGTGACCGGGCCAGCGGGGCTCTGCAGAAGCATGAAGAAGATCTGGGTGAAGAAGCGTTTCCAGGTAAGAGCTCCGGGCTGCGGCGCTGGAGGGTGCCGGGAGGAGGGGACAGTGTCGGGAAGTGGGGGCACATCGGGTTTGGGATGAGGATGGGGATGGGAGTGTCCCTCCGGCCCTGCCACTGCTACCTGGGGCTCCCTAGGGCTTTGCCCATCGCCGACTCCAGCCCCGCTTGCAGAGCTGCCAGCTGCCTGCCTGTCCTAGCCAACACGGGCAGGAGGAGCAGAGGGCAGATGCTCGCCACCGTTTGTGCCAGCAGCGGGGGCAGAACCCCCACCGAGGGCTTCCGCCCCCGCCACCCTCTCCCCTCTCTGCCCCCCGGAGCGGCAAATGGACGCTCGTTCATGGCTTCCCCCAGCCCCGCTGCTGGTGGTCACGAAGCTGGAGACGAGGCTTTGCATGCGTCATCCCCTCCGCGTCAGGAGCATGCCTGGCACAGGCAAGGCTCCTCCACGGGCCCGCCGCACGCTCTGCCGCCGAGCAATGAACAAGGACGTCACTTGGCCTCGGCGGGGGGTGGAGGATGGGGGGGGGGGGGGGCATCCTTCCAGGAAGCCCCCTGGGGTGCACAAACCCACCCTGCTGCTCCAGCCAGCGCGGGCGCGTAGCCTCCCCGTTGTCACCCTGCCTGGTGGCCCAGCGGGGGCTGGGGAGGGGCCGTCACCTGCAGCCCCTTCCCAGGGGTGTGGGATGTGCCCCGGGGGACACAGGTCCCCAGGGATACTGGAAGCCTGATGGGCGGGGTCCCTCCGGGGCAGAGTGGGTGGCACTACCTGGCTGCCCCATCTGTCCTTGGGGGCAGTAAGCCCATGTGGTGGGGCAGGATCGTGCTCCACTGGCCAAGCTTGGCACGTATTGGGACACTCCTGCACCAGACAAGCCACCCACTGCCTCCCCACCTCACCCTGTCTCGTCTCCCTGTCTGCCTGTCTTGCACCCGTGGCACCAGTGCTGTATGGTGCTGGGCTCCACATGCTAGGTTGTGGCAGGTTGCACAGGCTGTGCTCCATGGCCCCAGGAGCCCCTTCTCCCCTGTGACCCCCCTTGGCCCTATGGTTATGTCTAGGGATGCCCCATACCAGGGTGAGGACAGGACTGCAGCCCAGGCGGGGGTGGTCTATGCCTGGCACAGGGGAAGGAGGCAGTGCCAGGTTTCACCTGGCTGTCCTGTGTGGCAGGGCTGAAGCCTGGTGCTGATCCCAGCCAGCCCTTCTCCCCATCCCTGGCTGAGTACAAACAGAGCAGGCTCTGGGGCTCCCCCACCCCCTTTTTTCCAGGGTTCAAATCAAGTCCCAGGCAGGGAACACACATCCCCTTTCCAGCCGGCCCCTTTGCCCAGGACCTGACCCTTCATCAAGCCCCAAGCTACTCCTGCCCCCTTTTTACCTCCTTGCTTGGGGGTGACCCTGCATCACCCAGCACTCGCTCCCTTCCAAGCTGCAGGGGGGGTGCTGTGCCCGAGGGGGGTCCTGGGTGCACCAATCCCACAGGGACCTGTTGCAGGGCAGAGAGGAGTGGGCTTAGCCACCCTATAGCTCTGGGTGATGGAGCTCAGCCCAGGCCCACTGGGTGCAGTCACCATATTTGATAGGGAGCTGATGGCGCCAGTCCCTGGGGAAGCCACAAGAGCACCTGATAATGGCACTCAATTGTATTTTCATTTTTTAATGGGGGAATTATCCGCCGATGGTGCAGTTAATCACTCATCTATCTTTCCCTGGCCTGGAAGACGGGCTGCCAGCCAGAACCAGCACAATCAGCCAGGGAGGGGAGGTAAAGCCTGGCTCAGCCTGAATACAAATGTGTCTCGTGCAGCCACTGCCCTCTGGCCAGCCCTGCATGCAGGCGAGGGTCTGGTGGGAGTCCCCACGCACTGCCCACAAGCAGGGTCTGCTGCTGCAGTGGCAGCAGATCTGGGGCATGCAAAATAAGGCTGCTGCCCTTCCAAGGGCAACTAACTGCTGGCCATGCTCGGCTGGCTGTCCCTGGGGGCCATCTGTCTGTGACCATGCCTGGGAGCTGTGGGGAAGCAGGAGGGGCTGGCAGAGCAAAGGGCTTCAAGAAAGCTGGGTGTCCAGCTCTGGGCTCCATGCTGGGGAGACAGGGCACAGGACATCAGTGTCCTGGGGAGACTCCATCACCCAGACTGGCTGGGGAGGATGCTCAGTCCTGGCAGCCCAACCCTGCCTTTCTGCACTCCATATCCCCACTTCTGCCTGCCTTGGAGATCACCCCATCCCCCTGCTTCCCTGAGAGACTCTGTCGGTGCACGCCAGGCCTGGCACAGTCTCTCCCTTGGCAAGAGGGTGCTCAGCCCTGGGCTGCGGTCACACCCCGTGCTCTGGTCCTGCCTGGCTGCCCAGACAGTGAGGGCGAGCGTGGCTCCCATTCCTCCAGTCCTGCGCAGACAGGCCAGCCCCATGCTGCTTGTGCCAGGCAGCCTCTCTCACAACTGGCACAGCCTCCTCCGGGCATGGGGGATGCTGTCCCCATGCTGGGCCAGTGCCCACAGCGGTGTCTGGGCCAGCGCCTGGAAGACGCTTTGCTGGCCCAGTCCCCACGCTGGCGTGGGCAGTGGCTTCAAAGGGGCTGCAGAGAATTTGGGGACCTGCCTGAGCAAAGACCTTGCTGTAGGCAGTGGTGCTGGGGCAGCTGCACTTCCCAGGCCTGTCACTCCCTGGGCACTGGCTGTGGCACAGGGCTGGGGTGCAGGGTGTCACCACCCAGGGACAGGCAGGGGTGCAGAGCTGGGTTGCAGGGTGTCATCTCCCAGAAACCGGCAGTGGCACAGGGCTGGGGTGCAGGGGGTATGTATGCATGCGTGTGCGTGCACACGTGGGTGCGTGTGATTGTGTGTGTGCACTGCTGGGAATGTGCTACACGTGTCCACCTACACCCATCCATGGCTGTGAGCATGGGGGTGTGCGCCTGGAGGTGTGTGGCTCCGGGTACCCCGTGGGTGTGCAGCTGTGGGGGGTGTGTGTGTGTGTGAGCGTGCATGTGAGCAACACCTTTTGTGCTGTGCCAGTGTGAGTGTGAGTGGTGGTGGGTGTGAGTGCTGCGTCATGTGCCGCGGTGGGGTGCGGGTGTGCTGTGCCACCTGTGTCTGTGTGTGTGAGCAGGTAAGTAGCACCATCCCATGGGTAATGCTGTCTTCTCTTTTCCTTTGCAGAAGACCGGCCACTCGCGGCGCTTCGGGCGCTTCACGCATGGTGCGTTGAGTTACCAGGACCTGGCTTCCCCCCCTCAGCTGCCCTGAGTGTGCCGGGATGGGGTCCGGCCCCACCACCATGCTGGAGGGGGGCAGCGAACAGAGGCTGTGCAGGGGTGGGCTGCACCTTGCCAGCCCTGAAACAGGGTCCCAGTAAGCTGGGGACTCCCAATGTCCCCGACAAGGCCAGGCTGCTCCTGGCCCCACAGCTCTAGTTCCTCAGGAGTTGCCAGGCTGTCGTGGCTGTGCTGGGGAGCCTGGTGCAGTGACAGTCTGCTAGGCTGAGGAGGGGTGGCTTGGACCGGGGGGAGCAGCGTGGCCTCCCACTGCACTGTGACAGTGCAGTGGAGGGGACCAGTGATGGGGCAGGGGGCATGTTCCTTGTCACAAGGGTCTGTTGCAGTAGCTTGTGAGGGCTCAGGCAGTGGTGAGGGGGAAAGGCTGACCCTCGCCGACTCCATGGCATCGACTTTTCTGGGACAGGACATTAGAGTGGCGCTGCTCTGGCCTGGCTGCATCCTGCCTGTGGGGAGGCTCTCTCTGATGCTCTACTGCAAGCATCCCTGCTTTATCAACCAGGGCTGTGCTGTGGGGCACGGCCGTACCGCGCATCACTTGCCACCAGTGGGGTAGGGGATATGTGTGTGTGTGTGTGCGCCAGAGGGAAGGTGCTTGCACATGGACATATGTGTCCGTGTGCCCCAGTACCCCAGAGCATCCAGCTGGGGCACAGCCTGGGGTTCTGGCCCCAACCTGCAGTGCCCTGCAGAGCACGGGGATTTACAGGTGCTGTGCCCATGGGGCAGCTCCAGCAGCTCTGGGGACAGGCAGTGGCTGTCCTGCTGGGTAGGATATGGCCACGGCATGGGGAGGGAATGGTGCTGAGCACTGCACAGGTGGGACAGTCTGTGTGCAAGGAAGGTCTGTGTGCAGTGCTAGAGTGGCATGCAGCAAACATGGGTGTGGAGTGGAGATATGGTGGGGGAGTCTGGGGGAGACAGACCTGTTTCCATCCCCAATGGGCACTTGGCCCCTGCCATGAGGCCGGACAGGGCATGGGGTGCTCCTCGTGGGATCCTGAGATGGGCAAACGTCCAATCCTGGACCCATCCCCAGACCCAAAGCCTGGCACAGGGTGGCAGGCTCTCCGAGCAGGCATGGCCCACCCAGATGATGCCTTGGCAGATCCCTGCCCCATGGCAGTGCAGGGAGATGCTGGGGACAAGGTCCCTCCCCACTGCCCCCGCGTCTCTGCAGGCCGGGCCAATAACCAGGTGTTGATGTCTCTCTCTCTCTTGCTGCCCCTATGGAAGCGAAGTTTTCCGCTCCTGCAGGAAACAAAGCTACGGTAGGATGACCCCTGCCCAATGCCAGTTCCATCCCCAGAGTGGGCCCTATGCCCCAGCCTGCTGCCCTGCCCTATCACTGCCACCGTCCCCCTGCCCTGCCTCCCCATTCCCATTCCCACCACTGCCACCATCTCCCTTCCTCCCAATACCTAACGCTGCTCCTGCTCGCTTTGCCTGCCCTCACCCTGACTGACTTTTCCACCCCTGGTCCTGCCTTTCTCTGCTGGCAGCTTGCCCCTGCAGGTCACAGTCATGTCCCCGCTCTGCAGCTGCCCATGTACTGCTCTCCTGCCCCCAGAGCCAGTGGGTCTGCAAGGGGCATCACCAGCCTGGCCTGTTATCCCTGTGTCCTCTCACCCCTTGATCTCCTCCCCCTTCCCCAGACTCGGAGACAGGCGAGGATGAGCCCAGTGATCCCCAGGTGACGCAGCGCAGCGAACTCCAGGATGAGACAGCCTTCAGCACCCCCACGGGTGAGCAGGGAGCATCCAGCTGGCCACCCTGCAAGGGCTGTGCTGGCCCAGCTTTGGGGGTCTCCATGGAGGGGGGGAGCTGTAGTCTACCCATGCAAAGAGGGGAGGGCTTGGGGCAGCCTGCTTAGGACACCTTAGGACACCCTGTGGCTGCTCAGCCCTCTCTGAGCAGGGTGCTGGGCTCAACCCTGTGGGCACCCACTGTTGGCTCACCCCTCTCCTTCCAGGTGGGTCTGACACCCTTGTGGATGCCTCCATGAACACAACGCCGACCTCGGTGCTGGCCTTGTCACAGGCGGAGGAGCGCTCCAGCTGGTCGGGCAGCCAGCAGACCGTGGTGGAGAAGGAGATGGATGCCAGCCTCTCCACACAGGGACCCTATCTCCGCCCCACTACCTGGCAGCAGCCCCAGGGAACCCCAAGGCAAGCAAACACGCCGGCCTCGCTCGGCGCCGAGGTCCGGCACCTGGGTGTGGAGCCACTGGTGCGGGCATCAAGGGCTAATCTGGTGGGCACGAGCTGGGGGTCGGAGGATAGCCTTTCAGTGGCCAGTGACCCGTACGGCAGCGCATTCAGCCTGTACCGAGGACGGGCGCTCTCACTCCACGTGTAAGTAGCTGCGGGAAGTGCGTGGAGGGGACATTGTGCTGGGGCCATCTCCTGCCAACCCCCGCAGCCATCTCCTCCCCTCCGCCTGGGCTTTCTTTGCCTTCGCCATGCCTGGATGAGGAACGGGGGCTCTGAGCAGTAGGCAGCCTGTTCCCAATGAGAAGGTGGGTTGGTACAGGCCCTTGGGTGAGGGGGGATACGTGGAGTGAGGTCCCTTTCTGCTGTGGCTAGGTTGAGGCTGGGGGTAACCCCTGTGCCACTGTACGATCTGCAGCATTTCTGCAGGCTGTGCCACGGGTTTCCTCCTGTCCTCCCCAGCTACGGGGGCTCTGCACAGCCCAGGGTATGGGGACCTGAGGGTGTGCGGCAGCCTGGGACACCTGCTGGCAAGGCTCTGCCACCTGAAGTCCCCACCACACAAGGGTGGCAGCAGAGGCCAGGAACATGCTGCCTCCTCAGGACCTGCTGATGTGCTCAGAGCCCTTGTCCCTCCCCATCACCTCTGGTCCCCATTCCTGCAGGCCTGGCTCCTTCGACCTCCATCCTGCCCCTTTTTTTTTTTGAGGCTGCTTGTTCCACCAGAACCTCATCTCCACCTTATGATTTCTGCACCACAAATGCTCTCCTGGGGGAAGAGGGGTGGGGCAAGACACCTACAGCAGCATGTGTGCAGGGGAGATTGTAGCCTAGGGGACCCTCTCCACTTTGCAGAACAGCTGGCCTCTGCCACACTGCCCTGGCACACCAGGACACCCCAGCAAACTGGGGCAACCCTTGGGCCCCAGTCCTGGGCGGGGCCTTGCTGGATATCCCAGCATCACCCCACTGTGGCACATGGATACACTTGGGCAAGTGGACACCCTGTGTCACAGCAGCCCAGGACTCTCATTCAATCCAGCTGGCTCCTGGTGGTCTCTGGGTGTCCAGATTCACTCACCAGGGCCCCTCAATGCTCCCCAGGCCTGGGGCTGCCCTGATCACCCATGCCCTTTCCTATGCCCCATTGGGCACCATGGCGTGGGTTGGGAGCAGGGATGCAGCCAGGCAGTGAGAGTGGGCTCTGAGCCATGCTCCTCTGTCTCTTTCCCTGCAGCAGCATTCCCCAGGGGGGCTACCGGAGAGATGACCCCCACAGTGGCCCCGTCTCTCCAAAGCCTGGTACCGAGCCCCCGAGGTCCCCCGCAGCCCTGCCACTGGCCACCAAGCCACCCATCCTCCGCTCACCATCTCCCCGTACTGGCCTTTCACCCATGGGCACCACGACCCAGCCTGCCACCCGTGGCCCTGGTGTCCCCTCCTTCACACCCGTGACCCCCCCGCAAGAAGTCCTTGGTGCCGGCTGAGTACCAGGACACAGTCCCTGAGGAGTATGAGGAGAAGATCAAGAAGCCCAAGTCTTCGGGGTACTCACAGGGCAGCACGCAAGAGTCCCGTCCCCAGACACCCATGAGTGACACCTCTGGCCGCATCTCCATCCGGGCATCTCCCAAGCTGGTGCGTGCTGGCTCCAGGATCTTCGAGAGGCTGCAGTACTTCGAGGAGCGGCGGAGGAGCCTGGAGCAGGCAGACAGCCCCTTTCCCACACACCCCTGCCTGCCCTTGCGCAAGACACGCTCCTTTGACCAGCCCGGCTCTGGCTCTCGCCATGCCGGCACACCCAGCAGCTCACGGGAGGATGTCTGGGAAGGCGGCCACTGGGAGCCGGGCAGCACGGCAGCGTGCCGGCGTCTGGCCTTCCGGAAGAAAGCGGCATCCTTCGATGAGCGCGGCAAGTTTGCCAGCCGTGTCTACGCCATTGAGCACAAGTTTGCGGAGGAGCTGACCCGCATCAAGCGGACGGTATCCAAGCAGCAGCTGCGGCGCTCTCAGGAGCTGTGCAAAGCTGGGCTGCCCCCGGCACCCTCGCCCCCAGTGGCCAGCGAGCCCCCTGCCCCCTGTGTCCCCCGCACCCCCTCCTCACAGGGCACCGGTGGGCGCAAGGGTCTTCCACTGAAGACTGTCCCGCCAGTGGAGAGCACGCACGTGATCCAGCACCTCGCACTTTCCAGTGTGGCACTTGTGGGACCCGACGGGGAGCCAGAGCCAGGGAGACAGCGTGGGAGGAAAGCCCCAGTGTGGGGTGGCACAGCAGCTGGCCAGCCCACCGAGACAGAGGATGTCAGTGCCAGGAAGGGTCTGCAGCAAGAAGGCACTGGGGAAGTGAAGAAGAAGGAGCAGTGGCTGTTAGCACAAGCCACCTCGCAGGGACGGGTGGCCCTTTCGCAGGCGGGTCCCGCCAAAGGCAGCCCATGCCCAGATGGGAGCCCTGCTGGTGGAGCCCGTGCCCCCGGCGTGGTGAGCGAAGCCCTGGCTGCCCGGCTGGCTGTGCCCCAGGGGCTGTACCGGTGGCCAGAGGTGCCAGCTGAAGTACGGTTCCTGCCCTGGGCAAAGCCAGGGATGGAGCAGGAGGCTCGCCTGGAGAGGAGCTGGGCAGGGCAGCACAGCATGGGCAGGGAGGTGGAGAGAAGGCAGACGAAAGTGTCAGAGAAGAAAGAGAGTGGCCGGATGGCTCAAGAAGGCAGGAGCACGCGGAGCAAGGGGAAGGGGCGCCGAGCCAGGCCCACCTCTCCAGAGCTAGGTAGGGCTTTCTGCCCTCCTGCAGGCACAGAGCTGGCCCAGCCAGGCCCCGAGTGGGATGAGGCACCCCCAGCCTGCCCTTGGGAGGTGTGGGGAGCCCAAGTTGTGCCAAAGAGCACAGGGGTGGGGCAGGGGGACACAGCTCAGGAGGCTGGGGATGTTTGCACCAGCCAGTGCTGTAGAACACACAACCCTGTGTAGCAGTTTGCTGGGCCTTGAGGTCATGACACTTGTCGATGTCTCCATCCCCCCTGCCTGGTGCAGGAAGGACACAGGGTGCTGACCTCTGGCACCTAGTCTGAGTCTGGTCCAGCCCCTGGGGCACAGGGCACCCATTGCAGCTTGTCCTGGCTGGATCGTGCTTGGTGCTCCAGGCAGGGTGTGCTGCCCAAGCATCCCCAGGGGATGCTGTGGTGGTTTGGCTGGGGGAGAGGCCCATACCAGCATGCAGGGGTGAGACCAGACTTCATCCAGGCTGGGAGCTCCTTCCAGGCTCTGCTGTGCCTGGACCAGTACCAGGCCCACGTGCCTGAGGCTCCTGGCACAGCCCCAGGACCTTTGCCTGTGTGCTGGGGCCATGGGAGGGGAGGGAGTTGAGAGCCTGATGCTTGTGTGGCAGGGCAAAGCAGCCAGCACCCTGTGGGGGGCTGGGAGGAGTTCAGAGTGAGGGCTGTGGTGGGCTATACAGCCCTCTTCCTTCCACACCCTACTGTTGCCTCATCCCTTATGCTGTATGGGCCCCCTGACTCATCCTGCTACAGGTACTGTGCCATGGTGGCCCCTGATGTGGCCCTTTCCTCCACTGCACAGCCTGGGGACCCTCTAATGCCCTAGCAAGAGTGTGGGGCATGTGGTAGCAGGGACGGACAGAGGGTTGCGAGGCCCCTGCCCTGCATGCCTGCAGCCCAGCATGGCACAGGACCTGCTTGTTCCACCCCACTGACAGCCATGGGGCCCATCTCTCCCTGTCCAGAGTCCTCTGACGACTCCTACGTCTCAGCGGGTGAAGACCCCCTGGAAGCCCCCGTCTTTGAGATTCCTATCCAGGACATGACAGTGGCCGTGGGGGCGGAGGTGCTGCTCAAGTGCATTGTCACAGCCAACCCCCAGCCAGAAGGTGAGCATCTGTGGAGCTGGGGAGGTCAGACAGAGGGGCTCTCTGCATGTCCACATCCCACCCACTTAACCATCCCTTGGGGGCACCTCAGCTGTGCAGACTGGGACATGTAGCTCTGAGCTGAGTGTCTCACAGAAACACTGCCCTGCCTCCCTCCAGGCAGGAGTGAAGTGCCTGGGCACTGCCTGCTAGGCCAGGGTGCAGGCAGGGTGTGGGGCAGGGGGTTTGCTGTTGCCCTGTGCTGGGCTGCTGGGCACTGTGGGCAGAGAGTGGTGATGCTCAGGGCTGCTGTTGGCACAGCTCAGGTGGTTTCCCGGGGGCAGAGCCCCGGTGCCCGGCTGACGACTGATGGGCTCCAGGTGTACTGTAGCCAGAGGTGGGCAGGGGCAGCTGGGCAGCCAGAGCCAGGACCAGCCGACAGAGCCGGGCGGGAAGGAAGAGACTTTGATTCCAGCCTCCACGGAAGGGCAGGAGGATGCCAGGAATTGGAAAGGGGCCGGCCACGCTCCCTCCATCAGGGGCTGTGGGAAGTCGTGGCCGCTCCCTGTGGCAAAGGGGTCCCCAGGCCAAGCAGGGGAGCCTCTGTCGTCACCGGGATCTTGCAAAGACCCCCGGGGGAGCTCGGGTTCCCCTGCCCAAGGGTGACCCTTTCCTCTGCCGGCAGTGTCCTGGAGGAAGGACGGGGTCCCGCTGCGGAGCAGCACGACGCGGCCCATCAAGGCAGAGGGTGAGCGTCACACCCTGCTGGTCCGGAGCGCCCGGGTAGCCGACGCTGGCCTCTACACAGTCACGGCGGCCAACGAGGTGGGAGCGACCTGCTGCAGTGCCATCCTCAGCGTAAGGCCCGGTGAGTGCCGGTGGAGGGAGCAGAGGGAGCGGGAGCGGCGGGGGGGCCGGCGCCGCGGCAGGCGGCCTGCCAGTTCGGCCGCTGCTGCCACTGGGAAGAAACCGGCTTCCTTACCCTACAAGGCTCTGTCTGAACCAAAGCAGCTGACGTGCTGCCGACAAGGGCGGAGGGAGCCTGCCGTCGGGGGGAGCGGGGTCAGGCTGTGAGCATCATCCGGCGCCCAGCAAGCAGCGCAGTGTCCGGCCTCCCGCCCACGTGCACTGCTCGCTGCCCATGGGGGTATCCCTGACTGGCCTCCAACCTGCAAACCGTGGGGGTACCCGTGCCCTCCAACCTGCTAAGCATGGGGATACCACTGCCCACACAAGCTATTAGCCTGCCCACCAAGTTGCCAGCCCGGGGGTACCAAGCCTGCCCTCCACCCGGCTGGCCGTGGGGATACCCAGCCCGCCACGGCCCCATCCCAGGAGCGTCCATGGGCAGTGTGCAGGGGAGGCTCAGAGCTGCTCTGGGGGCTGGAAGTACCCAAAAAAAGAACACCCGCTCGGTGGTGCAGCAGAGCTGTACACCGGGGAGAGCAAGTCGGGGACACAGCGCCGGGGGCCGGGAAACGACCCGGTAGCCCCCCGCCCCGTGGCGGGCCCTCCCCCGCGCAGCTGGCCCAGCCCCTGGGGCCGGCCGGCGCTCGGGCGGGGAGGGCTCAGCGGGTCGGCGGTGCGGCTGGGGCTGGAGACGAGCGAGCCTGGCACAGCCGCACAGGCCCCGGCAGCGGCGGCTCGGCGGTGCGGTGCGGCCTTGCCCGGCGCGGCTCGGCTCGGCTCGGCTCGGGGCGGGGGCTGCCGGGGCCGCGCTCCCCGGTGAGTGCCGGGGGCAGCGGGGGGATGCGGGAGGACGGGCGGGGGGGAGCTGGGGTTCGGGTCCCCCGCGGGGGGGCATAGCCCTCGCCCTGCCGCTGGCAGTCTGTCCGCCTCCCCCTGGAAAGGGGAGGGGGGGCGTGAGGGCGCTCCGGCAGCCGGGCTACAGCACCCTCTGCTCGGCGGCCGGGCCCTGCCAGCACCCCGCGTCCCTCGCTGCTCCCCACCTCGCACCGCCCAGCCCCGGCCCCCACATGCATCATCCCGCACCCCGCCTGTCCCCCCTCCCGGCCCCGGGTGAGCTCCCCGCGCACGGGTCCGGCCCCCCGGGAAGCGGGCAGGCGGCCGGCAGGGCTGCCAGCGGAGCGCAGCTGCCAATGTCACCTTCAGCCCTCGCCGGCTCGGGGCCGGGACAGCCATCCCGGGAATCCGGGCGGCTTAAGGATGGGAGCGCGGGCTGCTGCGTAAGAGCCACTTGAGCCCTGCTGTCGCCTTGCGGGATATCGCGTCCCCTTATCGTCCTGTTGAGTGCTCCTCACCCCCTCCCCCTGCGCGGCCCCGCACCCCTTCACTGCCGTCTGCTGCCGAGCTGGAATGTGGCATGGGATGGGTGTTCCTAGGCACCCTGGGGGTGCAGGGTGATGGGGAGGGCTGCCCTGACTCACCTGCTGCCAGTTTCTTACCCAGCCTCTCCTGTGCTAGCCCCTGCTGTGGAGCGGCATGGGAACTTGGCACCCCCCCTCGGCCAGGCCAGCCCCATCACCTCTGACGAGGAGTACCTGAGTCCCCTGGAAGAGTTCCCCGAGTCTGGCACCCCTCAGCACCGACCGGCCATGAAGCTACAGCCTAGAGCCGAGCATGGGGCTGCCCATGGCTCCCCAGAGAGCACCTTCAAGGCTGCACCCACCTTTGAGGTGAGGCGAACCCCGCCCCCTCCCCGCGACCTGGCAGAGGGGGAACAGTGTTCTGTGACCACAACCCTGGGGTTCCCAGTGCCAGGAGGTGCCACGAGGTGCCAGGTCAGGCTTTCCTACCCTCTGATTTGGGGTGCTCCCAGCACATGGGCAGATTCCACTCCACCAACTTCCTTGGTACTCCAGGGCTTTTGATGTGATAGGGGGCACATAGCCCTGTGCGCAGTAGTGAGGATGTATGGCCCTAGGTGCAGTGGTGAGGATGCATGGCACTGGGTGCAGGTGGGTTCTTGCTGCTCTCTGACCCCCACTTTTGCAGGTGTCCCTGTCAGACCAGTCGGTGCTGGAGGGGCAGGATGTCAGCATGAGCGTCCATGTCCGTGGGGAGCCCAAGCCCATCATTTACTGGTGAGTCCTAGTGTTCGCTGGGTCACAGCTGGTCAGGGAAGGAGGGGACAGGCATGGTGACCTTCCCATTTGGGGATGGCAATCTCAGAGCTCTGGTCCTGAGCAGGGTTGGGGTTTGAGGAGAGCAGTCTTTTAGAGACAGCCAGGCTGGGTGTTCAGGGCCAAGTGTGACCATGCTGTGTGTGTCCTGAGCAGGCTGAGGAACCGGCAGCCAGTGAAGTACGGCCGCCGGCACCATGCAGAGGCAGAAGGGGCGCGGGGGCTCTTCACGCTGCACATCCTGGCGGCAGAGCGCACCGATGCTGGCTTCTACACCTGCAAGGCCGTCAACGAGTATGGCACCAAGCAGTGCGAGGCTAAGCTGGAGGTCAGAGGTAAAGCTCCGCGGGCTCCGTCCCCCCAGGCCCAAGGGGCCAGCTGGATCCAGTGCCCTGCATGAGCTGTGTGGGGAAGGGGCCACTGCAGATGCCCCCTTGGCGGTGCTGCGGGAGAAGGGGACGAGCAAGCCTGCCCTTCCCTGCTGCAGCTCAGGTGGGTGCAAGCTGGGAGCAGGGAAGTGGAGCTACACGTCTGGGGCTGCCCAGAGAGGCTGACACTGCAGCAGAGGGCAGGCTGCCCTGTCCATGCCCCTGCTGCTGATATGTGACTCCATGGTCCTGGGTCCCATCACCCAGCTGTGCAGGGCCCCCACAGGCCTGACCCAGAGCCCGCTGCTCCCTGCAGCCCAGCTTCACCTGATGTTCCCCCACATCCCCATCGCTGGGGCTGTGTGCTGCCCCTGGCTGCACAGGGAGGCTTTTTGCCTTCAGTGGCCCTGCAGGGGACATGTTCCCCTACTGTGCTAACGGCTCACTCCCTGCCCCAGGCAGCCTGCTAGCTGCATGCCAGGCACAGGGCAGCTTGGAGAGGTCCCCCTTGTCCATTTCCAGCAATAGCCCATATGCGTGGGTCCGAGTTCCAGCCCCTTTCCCTTGCCATCCCTCCCCAGCCCTGCTGTGGTCCTCCCAGGACCCCAATATATGTGTCTAAGTGGAAGGGGGGAGGGCGTGGGACTGATCTGATAGCCAGGCTCTGTCTGGCATCCCCCAAGGCTAGGGAAGGAGACTACAGGGACAAATGTTGCTGCCTCCCTCCTCTTGCCCTTTGCTGTGTGTGCCCTGCTCCCCCCAGCCCTCCCCGCTGATGGCTGCCTGAGCACCCCGGGCTGCTCCCATCCTGCCCTGGCCTTGCTGCACTGCTTGTACCCTGCCAGGACCCTGCTCCCAGCCTCTGGCAAAGCGCGGCGGCACGAAGGTGGGAGCAGGAGCCAGTCCAGTGTCCCACAGCTGATAGAAGCTGGGCTGCGGGGGTGACAGCTGAAGCCCCAGCCCCTCTTGGGGGGCTTGATGGGTGGCTCTGTGCCTTGGTGCACGCTCACACCCCTCATCTCGGCGCTGGCGTGTGCCTGCGTGCGTGCCCGCCCCATTGCTGCTGCACTAACCCTTCTGCTTGCTGACTGCAGTTTTTGTCTGTACGCAGGGGGAATACGATAAGGGGGTGCATCTCTCAGAGTCGTGGCCGCGGGGCTCTTAGTTGGACACCTCTTAGGCAGTGGACCTCACCTTGTGTTATTACCTTCTGCTCC
This sequence comes from Hemiprocne comata, assembly GCA_020745705.1. Taxonomy (NCBI): domain Eukaryota; kingdom Metazoa; phylum Chordata; class Aves; order Apodiformes; family Apodidae; genus Hemiprocne; species Hemiprocne comata. The sequence goes on from CM036591.1 coordinate 17,365,545, forward strand.
ATCTGCCGCCTCGTTCTGGATGCACCGCGGGGACGTGCGGGCCCTCAACTGTGGGCAGGGGCTCGCCGGATGGTTGGGGGAGGCATAACCGAGGAGGGGGGGTGGGGGGAGCGTTGGGGGAGCACCAGGCACCCCCTCAGCCAGGCCAGGGTGACCGTATGATGCTGTCTTGTCTCTTGCTCCATCCGTTTGTCCCTGTCTACGTGTCCTGCTGCTCCTCTCCTTGTTGCCCAGTGAAGGGGAGCAGGGAGCTGAGCCCACAGTGGCCATTGTGCCAACCAGGGCTGTAGGGAAGGGGCTGTGGTGCGGTGGCAGCTCTGCAATGGTCACCTCAGAGTGTGGGGAACAGAAGACCAAGGGGACCCTTGTGGGGGAGCAGCCTGACCCAGCTGCAGAGGGGAGGGGCAGCACCAGCCCCTTTGGCTTCACAGCGGCCACCCGAGTGCTGGCCAGGCCACCATGAGATGTCCCTCGCAGTCCCAGGGCTCGGAGTCCACCCAGAGCACCCCCTGGCTCTGGGTCTCTTCTGCCTGGGAAGGGGGCTTGGCAGGGGGGTGGGCTGCGAGGCCGTGACCCTTTTTTTTGTAGCTCTAATAAAATCTGTTTGGTAAAGCGCTGTGTGGTGTGTTCCTGGCATGGACACCTCCCCTCACCCCCAGTCCCTTCCCTGGCTCAGCTCTGCTTTCCACATCTCGCCCCCCCATTCCCACCCTTGCCTGTTGCACTCCCCGCCCACTGCACCTGCCCCCCTCCCTGCATGTCCCACCTGCCCCGCATGTTGTTTCCCTTCATCCTGCCACTTCTCATGGTTGCTTTTCAGTTGCTGAGACGCGTCTCTCTTTCTTTCTCTCTCCCCCCTTCCTGGGCAGCTCGCCCTGAGTGCCAGTCCCTGGCCATCGTGGTTCCCCTGCAGGACGTGGTGGTCGGGGCAGGGGAGCTGGCCCTCTTTGAGTGCCTGGTGGCTGGCCCACCAGACATGGACGTGGACTGGCTGTCCCGGGGCCGGCTGCTCCAACCCGCCCTGCTCAAATGCAAGATGCATTTTGATGGGCGCAAGTGCAAGCTGCTGCTCACCTCTGTGCATGAGGACGACAGCGGGATCTACACCTGCAAGCTCAGCACTGCCAAAGGTAAGTTGTGGTCATGCAGCTCCCTGGGGTGGGTCTCACTCGGGGCTTGGCCCTAGGTGAGTGCTGGAGATGGACAGCCCTGGCCTGTCCCTTCGTTCGGGGCTTTGGTCCCGCTGGGATGTAGCTGTGAGTGCTGGAGGTGAGGGCCAAGGGAGTGGTTGCTGCCTCAGGAGCTGGGGAGCTTTCACCAGCTGGGAAAGCTGGCATGCATCAGTCCTCGGACTTCAGCACCCTGAGCCCTGCAGCCCTGTCCCCACTCTGCTCCTCCACTAGCATGCATTGAGCACCCAGAAAGGTGGGGAGATGCATTTGCCTGGGAGCCCAGCTGTCCCTGTCCCCTGGCTCCAGAGCCTCCAGGCACCCAGCTCTGGTACTGACCTGTCCCTGCTGGCCTGGGAGGTGGCAACAGTGGGGGGTCAGGTCTGCCCACCCTCTCCCACTCAGCCATCACTGGTGGCAGCTGAGGAAGAGCAGTAGGACCTATCCTCTGTCCCATGGTTTTGACACCCTGTACCTATGCCTGCTGCACACAGCCTCTGTCCCCTGCAGAGACAGGGACAAAGGTCCCTTTCTCATTCCTCGGCCTGCCTCAATAGCCCCTCAGCAGTCAGCCAGACTGCAGTGGGTGCAGGGGCAGTGGCACTCCCAGCACCCTGCAGCTGGTGCCTGTGCATCCCTTCATGGAGGAGGCTGTATGATTGTGGGGATTTAAGAGCAGCAGCAGTTTTGGCCACAGGGAGGTGAGGCTGTGCCAGAGCATGGTGTCAATCCCTGCCGTAGGTGGCTGACTACACCATAATTGCGAAACAGTCCTTGCTGCAAAGCCCCTCATCTGGAGCATCCAGCCATCCCCGTGTTGCCCCTGGGTGCTGTCTGTGCTGGCACTACCTGCTTCAGTATCACTGCCCTGTCCCCCAGGGCTAGGCCAGTCATGACCCACTGGCCTATGGGACAACAGGGCATCAATCCCCCTGTCCTACCTTGCTGCTGGCTTCCGTACTGCTGTTAGGGGAAGAAACAGGCACCCTGCTGCCAGCAGAGCCCCAGCCCTGGGCTACGGGGACCTTGCAAACACTTGTACCCCTCCTGCCCCATGCAGGGATGGAGCCTGGCACCCAGCACACTCGGGCTCAGCCCCTGCAGGGTGTGGGGTAGCTCAGCTGCAACCACGTTGGCTGCTGGGGGTGCAGACGGGGGTCTTGCAGGCTGCCTCCTGCCCTGCACACGTGTGCCACGCAGGCCTCACCCCTGCCCACTCTCCTTGCAGATGAGCTGACCTGCAGTGCTCGGCTGACGGTGCAGCCCTCTGTGCAGCCACTCTTCACCCGCAAGCTGGAGGACGTGGATGTAGTGGAAGGGCGGACAGCGCGTTTTGACTGCATGATCAGTGGGACTCCCCCTCCGGTGGTCATCTGGACCCATTTTGGTAATTCCCAAGCCCAGAGAGCTTGTCCAGGGCCCTGCAGGGAGGCTTCTCCCATGCCTTTGCGGGCTGCACCCAAGGGCTCATGCCCAGCCAGGGCTGAGAGGGGTGCTGGTGCTGATGCTGGTGTGTGTCTCTGTACAGGCCAGCCCGTGCAGGAGGGGGAGAACGTGCGGATCCAGCAGGACGGGGGGCTGCACTCGCTGGTTATTGTGCATGTGGGCAGCGAGGATGAGGGGCAGTACACGGTGACCGCCAGGAATGCCCAGGGCCATGTGGAGTGCTCTGCTGAGCTCTATGTGGAGGAGCCGCGGCCATCTGCTGCCTCCCAGATGTAAGAGTCAGGGGTCTCCAGGATCTGCATCCCCTCTGGGATTTAGGGGGCAATGGGCTTGTGCAAAGCCTGAGGTTGGGGCTGGGTTGGGGTCACCGTTCTCCCACCACAAGCACGTGTGGGCTCTTGCAGCTCCAAGCTGGAGAAGATGCCATCCATTCCAGAGGAGCCAGAGCAGGTGGAGGCAGAGACAGAGTGCTTCACCATGCCCGATTTCCTGAAGCCACTGCACAACCTGGACGTGGTGGAGTCCAAGGAGGCTGTGCTGGAGTGCCAGGTGGCTGGGATGCCCTACCCCTCCATCACCTGGTTCCACAATGGCTCCCGCATTGACAGCACGGATGACCGCAAGATGATGCAGTGTAGGGCTCCCCGCTGCCCTCCCTGCCCCCTTGGGGAAAGGGAGACATCCTGGGAGGAGGCATCACCCCCAGACCTTCATGCCCCATGAGGCAGGGAGGGGAGCTCTGTGCCACTTTGCTGATGGAGTCTTACCTGTGTCCCCCTGTTCCCCCATCAGATAAGGATGTCCATCGCCTGGTGTTCACGGCCGTCACCCATGCACATGCTGGTGTCTATAAAAGTGTAATCGCCAACAAAGTGGGGAAGGCCACGTGCTATGCACACCTCTATGTCACTGGTAAGCAGCAGTGAGTACCACCAGGGGGGATGTGCAGCCACTTGCTGCAGCCCTGCCAGGCTGGGGGTCAGTGGCCCTGTAGCAAGGTCCTAGGATGACAGGATCCCAGGGCAGTTCAGGTTGGAGGGGACCTCAGGAGGTCTCTAACCCAACCTGAATGTGAGGTCAGCTGTGCAGTCACTTTGTGGGGTCAGGATCCATCTCTGGACCCCCAGGTCCCACACAGGACTTGCTGGCAGCATCAGCCCCACAGGGGCTGAGCCTCCACTGGGGAACCAGTGAAGGTTGCTGGGCCCATCTGCCCCCTCCAGCCCATGTCTCCTGGGGCATAAGGCAGATGCCCTTAGGAGCTGTGGCTGTGACCATGCTCACACCTCTGCCCGCCTCCCCATGCAGACGTGGTGCCAACGCCTCCAGATGGGCCCCCCACCGTGGCCTCAGTGACGGGCAGAGCCATCACACTGACCTGGAACAAGCCCAAGTGGCTGGACACTGCCATAGGTGAGGGGGCTGGGGATGGGAAGAAGCTGAGCAGAGGGTGGGAAGGGAGTGGGCAGTGGCATGTTGGCATCCAGAGGCCAGTCTGATGCTGGGGGCTCTGCAATGACCCTCTGCCCTTGCAGACCCTAACTCGGTGACCTACGTGGTGCAAATGCAAGTGCTGGGCACAACACAGTGGTTGGTGCTGGTGGCTGGTGTGGGGAAAACCACCTACACAGTGTATGGGCTGACCAAGGGTGCCCAGTACCTCTTCCGTGTCATCACTGCCACCCCGAAGACCAACAGCAAGCCCTCCCCACCTGTGGGGCCTGTGCAGCTTCTGGACCGGGGTGAGAGGGGCAGTGGGGAGGGAACGGGTGGCTGGGGTAGAGGGGTCTCTGTCCCTGCTGGGGTGGTAAGCTGGCCATGGCTGGGTGATGTGCAGTCTGGAAGTGTTGGTGATGATGCGTGTGACAGGTCCGTACTTGGAAGAGGCTCCAGTCATCCTGGACAAGCCAGATGTGGTGTACGTGGTGGAGGGTCAGCCAGCCTCCATCACCATCACCATCAACCATGTGGAGGCCACTGTCACCTGGAAGAGGTAGGACATGGTGCTGTGTCTGTTGCCTGCCCCATGCCCAGCATTACCCCACCGGATGCACAAAGAAGGGCTCCTGCACCAGCTCCCCGTGGAGCCTGTGGTGGGTGGGGGGGTCCTTCCCTGGGGCCAGGCTGGGCATGCAGGCAAACGTGATGTCCTGGGCTGTGCAGAGCTGCATGGAGGTGGAGGCTTTTTTGGGGGAGGTGGTGTCTGTAGGGTGTGAAGTGTTGAGAGCCATTCAGGAGGCAGAGCTAGCGATAGGATGTGAGCTGTTTGCACAGCTGGGGGCAGCCAGGGCTGTCTGTGGGTCAGGAGGTGGCCATGGGGCTGGGGGGTGGGAGCTCTTAATGGGGCAGTGGGTCTGGGGCTGCCTGTGGAGCTGTGATGTGGCAGCTGGTGTGCCTGCAGGGGTGGGCAGGTGCTGGGGGAGAAGGAGGGCACATGTGAGGTGACGATGCCAGACGACGACCAGCACTGCCTGCGACTGCTGCGTGTGGGCCGGGGGGCGGCAGGGCTGCTGGCCTGTGAGGTGAGCAACCACCACGGCACTGCCTGCTGCACCATCCGCCTCCGTCTCGCAGGTAGGTGCTCTCGTGCCTAGGGGCTGTGCCCATCTGCTGGGGGGTGGCATTGCCCTGCGGTGCTCCAAGCCCACGTGCCATGGGGGGGGGGGTCATTGCCCCATAGGGTGGCACTGCTCCTCAGTGCTCCATACTCCTATGCCATGGGGTGCTGCTCTATAGGGTGGCAATGCCCCATGGAGCTGGAAACCCATGAACGATGTGTTGACACTGCTGCCTGGTGTCCTATACCCATAGCTAACTTTTTGGAAGAAGTGTCCCATGTACCCCATGACCACATGCATGGGGTGGCACTGGCCCATGGTGTCCCTCAGCCATGTGCCATGTGTGGCATTGCTGCAGGGTGTCCCATATCTGTGTATAATGGAATGGCACTGCTCCACAGTGCTCTGTGGACAAAAGCCATGGGAGATACTTCCACAACGCCCCACAGAGGTGTCATGGGTGGCACTGGCCTACAGTACCTCATATCCATATGTAATGGCTAGATGCAACCCCACAGTGCCCCATGCTCATGTGCCATGAATGGCAGCGCCCCACAGTGCCCCACACCAATGGGGAAATGCCCCACAGCACTGCAGGCACATGCAATAAGTGTCCTGCCCTGTAGTGTCCTGCTCCCATGTGGCACTACCCCATGGTGCTCTATGCCCCTATAGTATGGGCTGGCACTTCCTTGCTGTGCCTCACAGCCATACACCCTGTGTCAGTGGCAGGAGGGTGGCACTGCCCCACAGCGCCCTATGCCCCATCTCTCGGCAGAGGCACCACGCTTTGAGTCCATCATGGAGGACATTGATGTCCAGGAAGGGGAGACGCCGCGCTTTGCCGTGGTGGTGGAGGGAAAACCGCTGCCAGACATCATGTGGTACAAAGTAGGCTGGGACCCCTTCATCCCTTTCCTGACCCACAGCCCCCCCCAGTCCACTCCCTCACCTGGGTCACTCCACTGGGGCTTTGGGGTTGTGTTCACTTGCAATGATGCAGGATGCACCCCATGCCCTATCAACGGGGAAATGGTGGTGTGAGCTGGTTGGGGATGGGACTGGACTCCCCTTGATGCCCCTGCCACCCCCAGGATGGGGAGCTGTTGGAGGAGAGCAGCCACCTGAGCTTCGTGTATGAGGACAACGAGTGCTCGCTGGTGGTGCTGGGTGCCGCCGAACCTGACAGTGGTGTCTACACCTGCACGGCCAAGAACCTGGCCGGGGAGGTCTCCTGCAAGGCAGAGCTGGTGGTGCGAGCAGGTACGGCTGGCTGGCCCCCGGCTCTGGAGGGGCAGAGCCTGGGTGCCTGCTTGCCCCCTGCCAGCACCTTTCCTTCCCCCAGCCCAGCCCACTGCCGATGCTGCCATGGAGGAGGATGCACTGCACAAGGCACGACGCCTGACTGATTACTACGATGTGCATGAGGAGATCGGGAGGTATGGAGCTGCGGCATGGTGAGCCGCAGGGCACCCCAGGAACCACAGGAACAGGGGTGCTGGAGTCAGGCTGCATGCTGGGGCTCTGTCCATCAGTAGTGAGCTCCATGGTATGCCAGATCCTGATGTGCTGGGGCTGCTCTCAGCCACTGCTGGATGCCCTGGTGCCAGCTCAGAGTGGGGAGCTGGGGTGGCCAGGGCAAAACCAGGCCTCAGGTGGATGGTCTTGGAGCATTGCCAGGGCTGTGGGCAGCTTCCTGTGGAGGGGACACCTGCCCCAGCTGCTCATGGAAGGGGAGGTCTTCTGCTCTCCCACTTTCTTACTCCCCTTTGCCCCACTGCCACACTGCAGAGGGGCTTTCTCCTACCTGCGGAGGGTGACAGAGAAGAGCAGCCGGCTGGACTTTGCTGCCAAGTTCATCCCTGGGAGAACCAAGGCCAAGCTGTCGGCACACCGGGAGCTTCACATCCTCTCGCAGCTGGACCATGAGCGCATCGTCTTCTTCCATGATGCCTTTGAGAAGAAGAACGCTGTCATCATTGTCATGGAGCTATATCCTCTGGATTCTGCTTCAGGATTTCACAGTGCTGGGGATGAGGGAGCTTTTGGAGGGGATGGGTGGGCAGAGCAGGTGAGAAGGAGCTGGGTGCCCAGGAGGGTGCAGGGCATGGTGGGACCTGGAGGTTCTGTGTTCCTTGACTGAGCCCAGCTGTGCTGAGGAAGAGCTGCTGGATAGGATGGTGAGGAAGCCCTCAGTGTGTGAGTCTGAGGTGGGTGAACCCTGGGGGGGCAAATTGATGGGGGAGGGAAGGTGCCTGGGGATACTGGGGTCTGTCCCAGCCCAGGGATGTGCAACACTTGTTGTATCAGGCTACAAAGGTGCTACAGCCTGCACCCTTCACTGCACAGGGCCAGCGTGGGGCCGACACACACTCAGGGTGCCCACCCTCTCCCTGCTCTCTCACAGGTCCGGTCCTACATAAGGCAGGTCCTGGAGGGGATCTGCTACCTGCACCAGCACAAAGTCCTGCACCTGGACATCAAAGTGAGTGTGGGGCTCTCTGGCCCCCTCCCACCCCACACCCACATGGATGGGCTCCTACCACACTGCAGGGGGCTCAGTCCTGCGGTCGGGGGACGTCCCTTCCCCAGGGAACTCCCCACCTCCTGCCAATGTCCCTCCTGCCAATGTCCCTCCACCTCACACTGTCCTGTAGCCAGAAAACCTCCTGATGGCGGATTCAAGCAGTGAACAGGTCCGGATCTGCGACTTCGGGAATGCTCAGGAGCTGACGTCTGAGGAGCCACAGTACTGCAAGTATGGCACCCCCGAGTTTGTGGGTCCTGAGATCGTCAACCAGAGTCCTGTCTCCAGTGTCACCGACATCTGGTAAGGGCAGCCCTAGGGTGGGCACTGGGCTCCCTGCTATGTCAGGAGGAACTGGGCACTGTGGAGGGCTCATGCTGTGCAGTAACTACGCTCTCCTCTCCACAGGCCCGTGGGGGTCATCGCCTACCTCTGGTAAGTGAGTCTGGTGGGTGCCCACTGGAAGGACCCCCTTCCTGGCCCCCTTTCTGGCTACAGTGCTGGGGCTGCGGCTACGCACGTTGCTCCTTGCAGATAGCCTCCTTCTTGGCTGCTCCCACCTCTGCCCTCCCCATGGTACTGGAGCTGGGGTTCAGGGTCCTGTCCTCGGTCCCCTGTACTTGCCCTGATGTTCCCCATCTCCCCCTGGCCCAATGACTGTGTCCCCTCCTCGGCAGCCTGACTGGGATCTCACCCTTTGTGGGAGAGAACGACAAGACGACGTTGATGAACATCCGCAACTACAACGTGGCCTTCGAGGAGAGGATGTTCCAGGGGCTCACACGAGAAGCCAAGGGATTTGTCATCAAAGTGCTGGTCAATGACAGGCTGTGAGTGCTGCGGGGTTCCTGGCCCCCATCCCTCCAGTGTGAGCCTTGTACTCAAAGGAGGGTGGGGACCCCTGTTCTTCAGGGTGCCTGAGGGCAGGCCGGCTGCACAGCCCTGCCAGGGTTCAGCAAGGGCAGCCAGAACGCCCTGCCCCTCTCCGGGCTGGCCAAAGATCCCCCAGATCTCACCCAGTGGTCTTGTTTCACAGGAGACCTAATGCGGAGCAGACTCTGGAGCATCCCTGGTTCAAGGTAAGCCTGGACAATGGACCCAGTCTCCAGCAGCAGTGGGGTTCCCCTAAGCCTGCTGTAGGCTCCATGGGACACTGCTGTTCTCTTGCCCTGCAGACGCTGGCCAAGGGGAAGGTCATCAGCACTGACCACCTAAAGCTCTTCCTCTCCCGTCGGAAGTGGCAGGTGAAGGCAGGAGCTGGGGCAGGAGAGGGGACAGGCAGAGCTGTGTGCTGGGCAGGATGGGGAGATGCATGCTGGGCAGGACAGGGTGCTGTGCAGGTTGATGTGCCCTGGGCAGGATGGGGTGACGTGCTGGACAGGATGGGGTGATGCGTGCTGTGAAGGATGATGCTATGCTGCCTGCCTGGGCCTGATCCAGCCCTTTCCACTGGCTGCAGCGCTCACAGATCAGCTACAAATGCAACATGGTGCTGCGTCCAATCCCGGAGCTGCTGGAGGACACGTCCAATCACCTCTCCATCGCTGTGCCCCGTCACCTCAAGGAATCACCAGCACTATCATCCTCCTCAGACTCAGATGACCTGGATGAGCTGCCTTTTGTCCCCATGCCACACCAGGTGGAGTTCTCTGGCTCCCGCATGTCACTCAATGAGATCCCTACGGATGATGAGGCCATTGGGCCAGCTGAGGGGCCATGCCTGGAGGGAGTCACACTGGAGGATATCTCTGCCATGGAGTGGCAGAACCAGGGTGTGGGGAAGCCTGGAGTGGCCCTGGGGAAGCGGCCAAGAGGCACTGGCCCACGGCGGCCATGCACAGAGGTGGAGGCACCTGGCTCCTCTGACGAAGAAGCCCCCGAAGCCCAGAAGCGGCCGGAGTACCCCCGCAAAGCCATGAGGAAGGGCTCAAGCCTGGAATCCCCAGGAAGCACCCGGCGGGGAGAATTGAAGAGGGGTGGCTCTGCTGACAGTGCCCTGCTGATCCAGCAGCCCCCAGGGAAAGAGGAGAGGACCGAGGTGGGCCGGGACTCCCACCGGGCCCTGGCCAAGGCAGCCTCTATGGAGCTGCCACGGCGGAAGGGGGTTTTGGGGGAGGATGATCACACCCAGCGCCTGGAGCTGATGTGCCAGCGGCTGCTGCGGGGTGGCTCTGGGGACAGCAAGGTCAGTGGCCTGCGGGGTCCCCTCCTGGAGACCCTGGGGGTTGGTCCTGAGAAGAAAGTCCCATGGTCAACACGGTTGGAGCCACCAGCAGTGCCACGGCTGGTGCGGGCAGCTTCCAGTGAGGCCACCTCGCCGCGCCTTCTCCACACCGAGCGCCGGTTGCAGAAGAGCAGCTCCTTCAGCCATGGGGATGCTGAGCCTGTCGTCCGGCACCGCCGCTCTGGTGCACCCCTGGAGATCCCCGTGGCCTGCCTAGAGGCCCAGCAGCTGAAGGAGTCCCCTTCGCTCTCAGCCCTTTCTGACACCCGGCCCCTAGCCTCACCGGACACACCTGGCTCACCAACACCCCCTGTGGTAGACATCACCACCCCCCAGGCCCCCACCACCTTTGACAGGAGGCGCATCCCTGAGGAGCGTGGCCAGCCTGGAACCAGTATGACTGCCACCACCATGGGGAAGAAGCCCATGGTCAGGTTGCAGGAGAAGAAGACACCCACCAAGGCTGCTGGAGCCAGTGGAGAGGGGGCTGCCAGGATGGGAGCACCTGCCCCACTGCAGCCCCCGGCTGCTGTCACCCAAGCTTTCAAAACGTCCTCTTATGCCAAGGTCATGCAAGCCATGGGAGCCGTGCGAGATGAGGAGCCACCCACTGAGGAACCCCCTCAGCCCCTGCCAGCCACCCCTGCTGAGCCACCTGTGCCAGCAGCACCAGCACTGAGGAAGGAGGCAAAGCCCACCAGCTCCTCCAGTTCCCTGCTCATCCAGGACATCGACTCAGAGGAGGTCTTTGAGGCCAAGTTCAAGCGGGGCCGGGAGTCATCGCTCAGCCGGGGGCTGAAGCTCCTCACCCGCTCCCGCTCTGAGGACCGGCACCTAGCCAGCCCCCCAGCCCCCGATGAGGGCATTTACCGTCCCACACCGGCTGGCGTGCCCCTGGAGCTGCGCAGAGACCGGCCCACTGGGCTGGTGGCCAAGTCCAAGTCAGTGCAGGACCTGCATGAGGTGGAGAAGGATGGGGGCTTCCTCCGGAGGATGTCCGTGCTTCTCAAGCGGACCCCACCTGCAGAGCGGAAGAAGTGCAAGGGGGAGGATGGAGGTAGTGATACCCCATCCAGCAGGCGCCGCTTCTCCTGGAGCCTGGCTCGGGGCAGCTCCAAGGAGCGGAGGGACTCAGAGAGCCTCAAGTCGGAGCCGGGGGGTGGCGGGGAGAGCGAGTCACCGTCTGTGGCTGTGAGGAGGAAGATCAGCGCCACGATGGATCGGGTCTCTGCACGGCTGCGCAGCCTGTCGGACGAGCGGCCGGAGGGTGAGGGACCCGGGGAGCTCCGCCGTGCCAGCTCCGAGGGGGAGAGCCTGCAGCCGGGGCTGCCCCCGGCACCCGCACCCTCCTCTGAGTCCCTGCGCTCGGAGGGCAGCGCCCGCTCCTCTGCCTCCACCAAAGGTGAGCGATGAGGGGAGGTCCTGCCGGCACCTCATGACCCAGCTGCCCTGGGCACAGCTGCTGCGGCTCGGCCGTGCCCTCAGATGCCCCGCGTGTTTGCAGGCGGGGGTGAGGGCCAGAAGCGGTCCCGCTGGGAGCGCTGGGGACTCTCACGGGGCAAGAAGGAGAAGGTGGCCTCGCAGCCCAGCATCCCTTCCAGCCTGCTGCGGGAGGAGGGATCCATCGCCGGCCGGCCGCACACACCCAATGAGTCAGGTAGGTGCAGCCCTGGAACGGATGGCTGCTGCCCATTGCTGCCCCAGACTGAGAATCCTCACTCTGCTTTCCAGATTTCCCCCCCGTTTTCCACATCAAACTGAAGGACCAGGTGCTGCTGGAAGGCGAAGCATTGACCCTCTGTTGCCTGCCTGCTGGCAGCCCAACCCCCAGGATCCTCTGGATGAAAGGTGCAGGGGCTGCTTGTGCGCTGCCTCGGTGGGTGGGCACCAGGAGGGGCAATGCCACATCCCTGTTGCCTTGCTCCGTCTTGCAGACAAGAAGTCCCTGCAGCCAGACAACGCACTGAACGTGGTCTCCTGCAAGGACGGCCGGCAGATGCTCACCATTGCCAAGGTCTCCAGGAAGGACGCCGGGCTGTATGAGTGTGCAGCTGCCAACGCTCTGGGCACAGCCATCAGCTCCTGCACACTGGCTGTGGCACGTAAGGAGGCGAGGGGGGGGACGCCCTCGGGGGAGAGAGCTGCTGCTCTGAGGGGAAGAGAGCACATACCAGGCACGGACTCGGGGGCTGGGGACCGATCAGAGCCAGTCACTTGAGCTCTACTCTCCCCACCTGGAAGACATGGGGACTTTTGAGGTGGGACGTGCTGGTTTTGCATGGGCACCTCCAGCATCTCCAAGCCCTCGTGTTGTGCTCCCCTCGTACCACAGCAGCTCTGCCCTGCTCCTGGCCGGGCATCCAGCCTGTCCTGTCTGTCCCTTTGCAGGGCTCCCTGGGCGGCCGGGCACCCCAGAGATCCCCCAGAAGTACAAGAACACGGTGCTGGTGCTGTGGAAGCCTGCAGAAAGCAAAGCCCCCTGCACCTACACACTGGAGCGCAGGCTGGATGGTACGTGGGGATGCCTCTGGTCCCCCGGGAGCCACAGCGAGAAAGATGGGCTCACCAGGGGACACCAAGCCAAGACAAAAGTGCCCAATGTCCTCACTATCGCCTGGGGCTTAGCAGGGTTCTGGGTCAGGGGGGGTGCACAGCCCCTGGTCTGCCCCTGCCTCATCTTGCCCCCACACTGGCAGGGGAACATGAGTGGAAGATCATCAGCACTGGCATTGCCGACTGCTACTTCAACGTGACGGATTTGCCCGCTGGGAGTGCTGCCAAGTTTCGCGTGGCTTGTGTCAACAAGGCTGGACAGGGGCCCTACAGCACCCCCTCTGGAAAGGTGCACCTCGAGGCAGGAGGTGAGTGAGCCCTGTCCTGTGGGGTGTGGTACAACCATGGGGCTGGGTGTGGGGCTGTGGCGTCTGGGATGCTCTGGGGGTCCTTGAGTCCTGAAGGATCTCACCCTCAGGGCTTTGGGGAAACAGGCTGCTGCTTACACCCTGCTCCTGGCCTCCCTTTACATGGCTCACATTTCCCTTTGCTCCCCACAGATGCCCAAGGGTCCCCAGCCAAGGACATCGTCATCCCAGTCCCCGGGAAGGTGGCTTCCAGCCGGTCGACCCAGACATCCATGGGGCAGCTGGAGCCACCAGCCACGGGGGCCCCCCCCACCACGCCGCCCTGCAAGCACAAGGGAGTGGTGCAGAAGGCAGATGAGGTGGCACAGGTGGATGTCCCCCCAGGGGTCCTCCAGCTCCCCATGCCCCCCATGGAGGGGCCTCAGCCAGACCTGGAGCTCCCGCCCAACATCACTGTCTGCGTGCCCCCGGAGCTGACATTCACCCCCCCTCGGACTGCTGCCACACCCCACACAGAAGTCCCCACTCGGGGCTCCCCTGCACCCCCCACGGACATATCCCCACCACCCCGGGCTCCGTCTCCTTCCAAGTTCTCCCCCATTTCCCCAGTGTCGACCACTCCCAGTTCAGCCCCCACACTGTCCTCCACCCCCAACGCCACACCCACACGGAAGATGCCCCCCTACATGGTCACCTCCTTTGTCTCCATGCCCCCCACATCACCTCCTGTGCAGGACCCCACCAGCACCACCCCATCCTCCAAGGAGACCCCAGCTGAGAGTGGGGTCCCAGGGGCTAAGGATGGCACAGCTCTGCGGCAGGGTGTCCCTCAAAAGCCCTACACTTTTCTGGATGAGAAGGCGAGGTGAGTAGCAGTGGGACAGAGTTATCTGGCAGGGGTATTCCCCCCACCCAGTGCCCCACATGGGGGATGCTGAACACCACCCTGTGCCACAGGGGCCGCTTTGGGGTGATCCGGCTGTGCAAGGAGAACTCCACGGGGAAGCACTTCATGGCCAAGATTGTGCCCTATGAGGCAGAGAGGAAGCAGAGTGTGCTGCAGGAGTATGAGATCCTGAAGGCACTGCATCACGAGCGCATCATGGCCTTGCATGAGGCGTACATCACCCCCCGATACCTGGTGCTCATCTGCGAGAACTGTGCTGGCAAGGAGATCCTCTACAGCATTGTGGACAGGTATGGATGGGTGCAGGGCTTCTGGGGACAGCTGCCAGCACAGGGCCACTGATGCCACTTGCCCCCAGGTTTCGCTACTCGGAGGATGACGTGGTGAGCTACGTGCTACAGCTCCTGCAGGGTCTTGAGTACCTGCACAGCCACCGCATTGTGCACCTCGACATCAAGCCGGATAATGTCATTGTCTCGGGCATGAATGCCCTCAAGATCATTGATTTTGGCAGTGCCCAGACCTACAACCCCCTTGTGCTGCGGCAGCTGGGGCGGCGTGTTGGCACCCTGGAGTACATGTGTGAGTGGGGCACTGGCGTTGTGGTGGCATGGGTAGGGGGATGGGAACAGCAACAGATCTGGGGTACGCCTGTGCCTGAGGTGTGCATGTGTACCCATGCACTGTGGGGCTTGGGGATAGGGAGGAGTTGAGGTGTTCATGGGAAAGCTGGGGGTCTTTGGGGTGCTAGGGGTGTCTGTTGAGGGTTTCTGTATGGTTGCTGGGTTCAGTGGGAGAGTTTGGGTGGTCTGGGGCAGTTGGGTTATCCTTGGAGATGCTGGGCTCTGTCAGGGTATTGGGGTGTCAGGGGAGGATGCAGGAGAGCATAATGGTGGGGTGCTGTGGGTGCTGGAGATGCTCTGGGTAATGTGGGTGCAGGGGATGCTGGGGTGCTGGGCCTGGGCCTCCCAGTGCATATGACATCCCTGCTCCCCTGCCTGCAGCGCCGGAGGTGGTGAAGGGGGACCCAGTGGGCTCTGCAGCAGACGTCTGGGGTGTTGGTGTCCTTACCTACATCATGTAAGAGAAGGGACCGGTGGGGGTTGAGCACCCTGAATTGTAGCCAGCCCCACCCAGGGCTCAGTGCCATGGTGGACACCAGGCTGGTGGTAGGCTGGGGGATGCTGCAACGCTTCAGACCCTTCCCAGCTGGGCATGGGGGCTGAGACCCTGGGTGACTGTGGCTGTTCCAAACCAGGGATGGGTGGGGATTGGGGGTTCTGGGTGCCCTCCCACTAGTGTCCCTCAGCCTGTGCCACCCCCTCCATCCTCACAGGCTCAGTGGACGGTCGCCATTCTTCGAACTGGACCCCATTGAGACAGAGAATCGCATCCTGGCAGGGCGCTTTGATGCCTTCAAGCTGTACCCCAACGTCTCACAGGGTGCTGCCCTCTTCATCCGCAAGGTCCTCGCTGTCCACCCCTGGTGAGTGCCCTGCCCAGCCCAGCTAGGGAAGACATATGGCCCTGGACTGTGTCTGTGACCAGACCAGGTGGGCAGCATGAGGGATCCTCAAGACATCACCAGTAGAACCCCTGATCTTGGAGAGGGCTGGGACCCCTGGGGTCTTGCAGGGCAGGGGTGGTGGCCAGGTTTAGGAGGTGCAGTGGTGGTGGGCACCCTGCAGCCCCTGATGCAGAGCTACCTCTGCCCCAGGAGCCGCCCCACAGTGAAGGACTGCTTTGCCAATGCCTGGCTCCAGGATGCCTACCTGATGAAACTGCGCCGCCAGACCCTGACCTTCACTACCAACCGCCTCAAGGAGTTCCTGGTGGAGCACCAGCGGCGCCGTGGCGAGGCTGTCACCAAACACAAGGTCTTACTCCGCTCCTACCAGGGTGGCCAGCCACCGGGGCCACAGTAGCTGGTGCCTCGGCTGCAAGGGGCTGAGGAGCCAGAGGAACATTCCAGGAGCTGCCAGATAGGGCAGCCAAGGAGGAGCTAGGATATGCTGGGACAAGCCCATGGACCTCATGTGCTGCCAGCAGGAATGCTGGTGGTCGGCATCATTTTGGCAGTGCCGATGGAGAGGGAAGGTGCTGCCCAGCCAGCCTGGTGGTAGGGTATGGCAGTGGGCAGGTGACAGGAAGCCTTACTGGGAGGAATGCAGAATGTGGCAGAGGGTCAGGAGAAGGATGGGATAGGGGTGGGGGAGCCAAGGGAAGACCCAGGTGGGAACAGGAGAGCCACTGGCCAGCCCTGGCCATGCAGGTCCCGTCAGCTGTGTGCCTTATGCTGCAGCCTGCAGCTGCCCTGGCCACGGCACAGGGGTCCCTGCACTTACCCCAGTTTCGACACCAGTGCACGAGGACTGAGGCTGCTCCAGTGGTTCCAGCATAGAGGGGTCCACTTGCAGCCTCCCGATCCCCCCAGTCCCAGGTCAGCCGGCACAGCCCCAGTCCTCATGGCTGGGTGCAGGGGCCACCAGTCCACCACCTCCCACTTCTCCCAGCCCTGGCAAGCAGGTTTGTGGCCCCAGGACTGATGCCGGTGCCTTCCCTAGGGCTGTCGGCTGTGCCCCGCACTGGGACGGGGAGCTGTCTGGCACCCTGTCTTTGCAGGGGGGCACCCAGGTGCCATGCACACCTCCTGCGCCTGCTCAGGCCCACGCTGCTCATGCTCTGCCCACCTGGCTCTGGCCTTCACCCTGCTGCAAGCCTGTCCCCAGGCCACCCCAGACCCCCCTAACCTAACCCTTACCGCCCACCTCCCAGCCGACCCCTGGTGCCACGGCACAGCCCCAGAGGTGCCTTGCTGAGCCCCACGACCCCTCCTCACCCCCTTCCTGGCTGGTGGCAGGATGCTCCAGGGTGTCTGGGGTGGGGGGACAGAGGCAACAGTTGGGCATCTGCCTTCCAGATGCTGCTGCAGTGATAGGGCTTTATTTATTGACTTTGGGGAGAAGGCTTCTGCCTGTCACCATCCCCTCCACCCTGCCAGGCTCCGGAGTTGCCAATGTCCCTGTGGTTTGGAGCAAACAACGTACCAAAGCAGCAATAAAGAGACTGAGCAGCTGGTCCCATCTCTGTGCCTTTGCTGGGAGGAGTGTGGGCAGAGCAGGTCTTGGCTGCCACCTAGGGCCAGGTGCTTTGGGAGGACCCTGTCCCCAGACCACAGAATTGTATTGCTTGGAAAAGACCTTTAAGATCATCAAGGCCAACTGTTAACCCAGCACTGCCAATTCCACCTCTAAATCATGTCCCTAAGCACCACATCTACATGTATTTTAGATACCTCCAGGGATGGGGACTCCACCCACTCTATTCCAGGGCCTGACAATCCTTTTAGTAAAGAATTTTTTCCTAGTATCCAACCTAAACCTCCCCTGGCACAACTTGAGGCCATTTCCTCTTGTTCTATCACTTGTTACTTGGGAGAAGAGACCATCTCCCACCTGGCTACAATCTCCTTTCAGGGAGCTGCAGAGAGCAATAGTCTCATCTCAGCCTCCTTTTCTCCAGGCTACACAACCACAGTTCCCTCAGCTGCTCCTCATAAGACTTAAGCTCCAGACCCTTCATCAGTTTTGTTGCCCTTCTCTGGACTTGCTCCAGCACCTCAGTGTCCTTCTTGTGGTGAGGAGCCCAGAACTGAACAGAGAATTCCAGGTGCAGCCTCACCAGTGCTGAGTTCAGGGGGATAATAACTGCCCTAGTCCTGCTGGCTACGCTATTTCTGATACAAGCCAGGATGCCTTTGGCCTGCTTGGCCACCTGGGCACACTGCTGGCTCGTATTCAACCACTGCTGACCAACACCCCCAGATCCTTTTCCTTCAGCAGCTTTCCAGACACCCTTCCCCAAGCCTGAAGCATTGTGTGGGCCTGTTGTGACCCAAATGCAGGACCAACATTTGGCCTCGTTGAATCTCACAGAATTGGTCTCAGCCCATCAATCCCAAATCCAGGGACCCGCAGCCAGTAAGATTTCCGGGTGAGGTCGGGCTGGGAAGGGTGTGGGAAAAGGGGTAGGTACCAGGAGAGCTGCGAAGCGCCGGGGCCGGCTGGTTGACGGGGCGCTGGAGGTGCCAGAGGTCCCGGCACCGCCGGGGGGTTCTGGGCTGCTTCGCGCTGACCCTCCGTACGCCCGCGCCGGCCCGCGCACCAGTCCTCCCCCTAGCAGGCGCGCTCGCCCGACCAACACCGCACGCCCTGTGCACGCCCACCACCGCGCAAGCGCACAGAGTTCCCTCACACGCCCCGCCCCGCCACGCCACGCCCCTTACATAGGCCCCTTGCAGGCGCAGCTCCCTCCTCCCGCCGCTGCGGCGCCCCCTGGCGGCCGGCGGGCGTCCCCGGTCATACCCTCACCCCCGTGACGCATGAGAGGCGGTGCCCCGCGCTGAGCTGACGTGTGGCAGCCACGTGTGCGGAAGCGGCGGAGAGTGTTGGGGCTGCGGGAGCCGCCGGAGCGGAGCGGGGTGGCCATGCCGCTGAAGGCGGTGATCCTCATCGGGGGCCCGCAGAAGGGTAAGTGCGCCGGGCCCGCGGGGCCTCCCGCCGGCGCCGGGCCCCGCCGACCCCCCTCTGCGCCGCAGGGACCCGGTTCCGGCCGCTGTCCTTCGAGGTGCCCAAGCCGCTCTTCCCCGTGGCCGGGGTGCCCATGGTGCAGCACCACATCGAGGCCTGCGCCAAGGTACGGGGGGAGTGCGGGGGCTGGCGGGGACCGGGAGAAGCCGGGTCGGCCGGGCCGCCCTCCCCACTCCTGCCCCTTCCCTTCCTTCCCCAGGTGCCCGGCATGAAGGAGATCCTGCTGATGGGCTTCTACCAGCCCCACGAGGCTCTCAGCCGCTTCCTGGTGTCGGCGCAGCAGGAGTTCAAGATCCCCATCAGGTGGGCAGGAACCTTCCCGCCCCCGCGTCCCTATGGTGGCACACCCTGTCTCGGCCCCCGTCCTGGGCGGACAGCTCCCCGCCAGTGCCTGAGCCCTGTGCAGGTGGGCTCTGCCCCAGCTGGCCTCCCGTGTTAGTTCTGCCAAATCTCCCTTGCTTCAGACCCTGCCCTGGCTGTTCCCTGGTCCAAAGATGCCTCTCAGCACAGCTCCAAGCTGCCACTTCCTCCTTCCCTTCTGCTGATGCCCCATGGCAGGATTATGTTCCTCTAGCCCTTGCCAGCCCTTCCCTGCCCCGCTACTGGGAAATGCCACCAAACTCCCACTTCCCTAAACCCTTGCTTTGCCCTTCTTGGCTCGCAGGTATCTCCAGGAGTATGCAGCACTGGGCACAGGTGGTGGCATCTATCACTTCCGAGACCAGATCCTGTCAGGTGGTGCTGAGGCCTTCTTTGTCCTCAATGCGGACGTGTGCTCAGAGTTCCCCTTGCAGGAGATGCTGGAGTCCTGGCAGCAGCGTGGGGACACGCACAGCTTTATCATTCTGGGTACCACAGTGAGTGGCAGTGCTGGGGAGCAGAGCAGCAGTGGTGCTCTGCCATGGGCTTGTCTAGGAGCCACTGGCTCCTGCAGTGGATGTGTCCCTGGGTGTGAGCTCTGGGTCTTATCTGTTCTGCATCCCCATGCCCGCTTCTCCACCACTGCTAACACGTCCTTGCTCTGCAGGCCAACAGGACGCAGGCACTGAATTACGGCTGTATCGTGGCAAACGCAGACACGCAGGAGGTACTGGCGGGCCTCCAGGAGATGGGCACAGTGTGGGCAGCCAGTGCTGTGCTGCCTGCATGGGCGCATGTTCCTGGCTGAGCCCTGGGACTCATGTCTCTTCCCTCGCTTCCAGGTCCAGCACTATGTGGAAAAGCCCAGCACGTTTGTCAGTGAGATCATTAACTGTGGCATCTACCTGTTCACACCTGCCATCTTCCAGCACATTGGTGAGGTCTTCCAGAGAAACCAGCAGGAGCTAATGCTGTGAGTGCTCTTCTGTGCCCCTTGTCCCTCCCACACCACTGCTTCCTGGGGCTGCAGCAGCACGCTCATCCTCCATTCTTTCTCTATCTTCTTTCCTCTGCCATCACTCACTTGTTTCCTGGTCCTGCACCAGCTATTCTTACCTTGGGTAAGTCTTCCTCTGTGTCTGCACTGGCTGCTTTCCAGGCTGAATTGTCCCTAGGGATAATGCATGCTTTCCTCCCTGCTCCAGGCTGTTCTGCAAGGCTGTTCTTTTCCTCTACTCCCCTCCTGGCCAGCTTCAGGCTCCCCATCTCCCTTCCTGTCCTCCCACCCCATCCTCATCCAGCTCTGAACAAGGAGCTGAGCAAGCCTTTCACCTGGCAATACTCCACTCCTTCCTCCAGCTCTTTGTGCCAGCCAGCCACCTGGCATTCTCCACCACCACCCAGGCAAAAATCCATCTGTACAGGACTCTGGAACAGGGGCAGGATCTGTCACTTGTGCAACTGCGTGGACTGGGTGGGGTTATTGCACCATCACCTTCAGGCTGAGAGCTTGTTTCAGTTGGCAGAGCCCTGTCCCTCTGCTGCCCTGGGACTCACCCTGACAGCTGGGGCTGTCCCCACCTTTGGGAAGAAACGCATGGCTAGGAATGAGTGCAGGATCACGAGAGCCCCCAGATTTGGGGAGGGTAGCTGCTGGAGTCCCTGGCTGAGGTTGTGGCTGGGGTGGGTGTCTAATAGGCCTTTCACTTTCAGAGAGGAGAACTCCAATGGCTGGCAGCGTGCAGAAGTGATCCGGCTGGAGCAGGACGTTTTCACAGCACTGGCTGGGAGTGGAAAACTCTATGTCTACAAAACTGATGGCTTCTGGAGCCAGATCAAGTCAGCCGGGTAAGGACTGGGGCTAGCGTTGGCACAGTGGTTGCCTCAAGCAATATGTACCTGGGATGGGAGAGAAGGGTGCCCAGGCAGCACCCTGGGGGTGGGTGTGGAGGTGCTGAATTTGGAGCCTCCTCTGCCCTAGTAACACCAGAGAGGTAATAACAATCTTTTGCTTTTCCTCCCCCAGCTCTGCTATTTATGCCAGCCGGCTTTACCTGAACCAGTACAGCAAGAGCCACCCAGAGAGGCTGGCTCAGAACAAACCTGGAGGCCCTATCATCCGAGGTACACCTCTAACACGCCCTGCCACCTTGGGGGCTGTCTGGGGAGGCAGTGGAACCCGTGGGTAGGACCACCCCTGGTCTGAGAGGAGGTGCTCCTGTGAGCTGCCTCTCCTGCCACAGCTGCTTTGTGTTTCAGGGAACGTGTACATCCACCCCACAGCCTCCATTGACAGCACTGCAGTGGTGAGTGCAGGCAGGGGCTGCTCTGCAGCAGGGTGATGCTCGGGGGGGCTGAGGGTGCCATTGTCCTTGACCTCATCACCTCCCTCTGTCCTCACAGCTGGGCCCCAACGTCTCCATTGGGGAGGGGGTAACGGTGGGAGCTGGTGTGCGTGTGCGGGAGTCCATCGTCCTGCATGGTGCCTCGCTCCACGTAAGTCGTGTTTGCCCAAGGGCAAACCTCCCTTGTAGGGAGGCAGCAGCACCCTTCATCCCTCTCCTTCACCCCAGGACCACACCTGTGTCCTCAATACCATCGTGGGCTGGGACAGTACCATCGGGCGCTGGGCCCGGGTTGAAGGAACGCCCAGTGACCCCAACCCAAATGATCCCTATGCTAAGATAGACAGCGAGACCCTCTTCCGGGATGGGCGCCTCACGCCATCCATCACAATCCTGGGTATGTCCCACTGGCACCCAGCTGACCCAGCCCCTTGCAATGGGGCAGGTTCTGTCCCCTCCTGCTAACCCCCTCATGCTCTCCCCCCAGGCTGCAGTGTTACCATCCCCGCCGAGGTTGTTATTCTCAACTCCATTGTCCTTCCTCACAAAGAGCTGAGCCGCAGCTACAAGAACCAGATTATCCTGTGAGTCACCTGCTCGGTGGGTGGGGGGCAGTGCCAGCCCCCCCACTCCCTGCTGTGCCCTGCAGCAAGAGCCTATGCTGGGGCTTCACCTCCTGGGAGGTTCCTACCACCCCCAAAGGGATAGATGCAGGCCAGGAGCCCTGCAAGTGCCTGACTTCTACTCCAGACAGACATTAAAGCTGGTGAGCATCAGCCTCGCATGCTCCTTCTCTTGCAGCCCCAGGACAAGCCCTGGGGCAGGGTGAAGGCTTTGGGGACAGCTCATGTCCCTTGGATCAGCCTGTGTGTCTGTGGAGGGAGGCTGCTGAGGGAGCACTTAGTGCCTGCAGCATCTCAGATCCTGAGCTTTGGGTCTTTCTCCACCGAAGGGCACTATCAGCATGGTCTTGCCACCCCTGACCCTGTTCTGCAGAAGTTGCTGTCTGCAACTCCCTGGTAGGTCTTGGCCCATCTTGGAGGCTGGCGAAGTTTGAAGCTGCCTGTCCCCCTTCCTGAAGAAGCTGGCTGCAATTATCCCAATTTCAGCAGTGTGATTGCAACAGCATGAGCTGTGCTCCTGCCTGTTGCTGGGAAAACAGAGCAGCTGGTGCTAAGGGCACTGGCTGTCCTAAGGGCACTGGCACAGGAGGGCTGGTTGGGACAGGCAGGCTGCTGGCCCTGGAGGGAGCTGCAGAAACACCCCTTCCCCTCTCCACCCACAAGGGCTCAGCCTGAGTCAGCAGAGCTGCCTGCCCTGCTGCCATCAGAATGGGACCTGCACAGGATGCCTAGGCAGGGCTCAGGGTGATGGCAGCAGGCCCCTGCCACCCTGGTGGGCCAACAGCCTCCTCTGCACCCGAATGGCTGTAGCCTGGGGGGCTTGCTGCATGTCTCCCCTCTCACCAGCCATGTCCACAGGGCACCAGAGCAATCAACTTGAATGAGTGCCTGGGGCAGAGATCTGTTGCCTCACTATCTCTCAAAAAACCCTGCTTTTATTGAAGGCAGCTACCTGCTGATCCTGACACACTCTGTCTACAATAACCAGCACTGTTCTTTATCCACTTACCTCCCTGTCTTCTCCTCTGGTTTTGGAGCTCTGTGGTAAAGCCCTGCACTCTGCCAAGGGCCCCTTCATGCCTTGCCTCCCACATTCAGAGAGGCACCACATTAGGGATTCTCCATCCATCCAGTACCACCCCAGCTCAATGGATTTGCAGTAAATCCTTGCTCCAAGGCCTGTGCCTTCCCGTTCCAGTTCTCCTGTAGTCCTGGGTGGGGATTAGCTGTTCCCTGGCTTTAAGGACATTAAACTCCTTCAGTTTTGCCTCTGCCTTAGATGTGCTAATTTCTTTGCCCGCTAGCAAACACCTCTGCGCTGGGGAAAACAGCCAAAGTATTTGCTTTCAGAATTGTACATTAATTTTCTCCCGTGTCCCACCTCTGGCCTGGATTTTAGTATGGACAAAGGTTTCTCAGCTGCTGGACGTGGCCCTTGGGTTGTTCTCAGCCCTCTTGTGTAAGGCCCCTTTTAACTACGTTCCCCTTGTACTGGTTGTCCATTGTGCAGTTATCTGGGGGACAAGCCCTTCCTCGGTATTTGCTCCATTGCAGCCTCATCCATCTTCCCTCTCGTGGAGCGAGAGGCTGTGCATCCCAGCCCTGCTTGGCTTTACAGTGCCGGGGCTGGAGGGGAGGAAGGAGTTAAAAGGGGCTTCTTCGGAGGTGCCAGGAAGTCTGGAAACACTTAAAGGTTGTCTTGCCCTGAGCGGAGGCAGCTCCGATTACTTAGGAGCAACGGCTAGGCTGGAAGAGGGGCCTCCCGCACGCCTGGCTGCAGGGCAGGGAGAGAAAACCTTCAGCTAGGGCGGGAGGGGGGCTCTGCCCACCCTCCCCTCCCAGCAAAAGGAGGGGTTATGGGGAGCACTGCTCACCCTTGCTGTCAATACAGCTCTAGTGCCCAGCCAGGCTCCATCCCAAACCCTGGCACCCGGTAGCAGCCGGGAGGGACATAACAGCAGCCACAGCCAGGCTTGTTTTGCTGCAAACGTTTAATACAAACCAGGCCCCGAATACAGTGTCCCCACCACCAGAGCTAGGCAGGGCCAGCCCTGCTCCCCGATCCCGAGGGAAACAGAACAGTGCTTGGAGCTCGGCACCGCTAGCCCACAGGCAGCTGCCTGGTCCTGCAGGTTTCACTTCTCCGGTGCCGGCTCTGTGTCCCAGTGTCCCCAAGGGAGCCGCTGCTGCTGGCTACACCGGAGAAGGGAAGAACCGGCCCACTTTCTTTCCGGCCGGCACCTGCCTGCGTGGGGAGAGACGAGTCAGGGGTGCAAAGCGAGCTCCCCTGCTCCCTCCTACCCCCCAACAACACTCACGGGGGCTGGGCAGCCCTTCGCTCGCAGCTCTGCGGCGTGCTGGGGAGGCAGCAGGCTGGGCGGAACTGGCGTACTTTGGGCTCCAGGGTGGTGATGGGGGGGAAGAATGGCTCTGTGGGATAAAGGAGGGGACAGGTATAGCACTCCAGCCCAGCCACGGGCACCCAGGACCCTGCAACAGCCACAGACCAGTGGCACAGAAGGGGCCAGGACTCCCCATGCCTCACCATTCTCACTGCCTGGGGCTGGCGTTGGTATCAAGTTCTCCTGCTCTGTCCCCACAAAGCCTCTCCAGAAGCTGGATGGCAGTGAGAGGAGCCGAGCCACCACCTGGGCAGGGTGGGATGGAGGTTGGGGGATGCTGACAGTGCCCAAGGCACAGCCCATGTGGGTTCTCAGGGACGCCCCCCCTCACCTTGCACTGTCGTGGCGTGTCCTCCAGGATGGTGTATGGTGCAGGGTTGGATGAGCTGTGTCCCACCAGTGTGGGACCAAACACACAGGACAGGTTGAATATGTCCATCTTGCAGTCAGGGCTGCGTGACACCCTGCAAGGTGAGATGGTGTGAGCACACTGTCTGTTCAAGGGGCCCCCTCATCCTCAGCCTGGCTTTCTTGCTCTGCTGCATGGATCCCGGGCAGAGAGCTGGGACATAGGGACAGACCCATGGCAGCCCATGCTGGGATGAGCCCCTCACCTGAGCAGGTGCAGCATGAGGAAGGCCAGGGTGTCCCTGTTAGCCGGGGGCAGCTTGTTCACCACATGGCGCAGGGCTGTGCCACAGGCAGCGTCATCTGGGATGTCTGCAGCAGCACCGCAGAGGGGTGGTTATAGGAGGAGCAGCTCCTTTCCCCTGCCCCCAGCTCAGGACCCCTGCTCACCAGCAGCTTGCAGGAAGGCAGGGTGGAGGCTGAAGGTGACCAGCGGCTCCTTGAGCCCCCGCAGAAAGTCCTTGAGCACTCCACACACCACGTGGATGTCAGCCACGCTGCTGAGGGCAGGCAGTGTGTCCCCAGCCCGCAGCAGCCTCCGCTTCCACTCCTGCACCAGCTGCTCGGCACCCCGTACCCGGTACAGCCCTGTCTGGGGAGCAGGGAGAGTGTCTCAGCCCCGTGGGACCATAGCATCGCCATCTTCCCTGCCCCAACCCCTACCTCCGTCAAGCCTCGAGTCTCCACCTCGGTCACACACTGCACCACCAGCGCAGGCACCAGGGGTGGTGTGGTGGGGGCAAAGTCAGCCAGCACACCCTGGAAAGACAATGCCACCCACTCTGTCCCCACTGCCCAGCAGCCAGGGCAGGCAGAGCTCCAGCATTCTGGGGCTGATAGCTTGGCAGCCCCATGGGGACACGGAGTGGCCCCCAAGCAACTGCTGTGCCCCCCCCTCACCTCAAGGGGCCAGGCACGGTGGCGAGGACGGGGCTTGCAGGACCTGGGGCACTGCTCCTGGCACTTAGGGTGCAGCAGCAGCTGGCAGCGGCGGCACTTGATGGCAGCCTTCCCAAAACGGATGCGGGCACCACAGATGTCACATGGCTCAGGGCGGATCACCTGGCAAGGCAGAGCAAAGTCAGAGCCCCTCTTTCTTGCGGGTACCTGGTACCATTCCTTCTTTCCCCCAAACCAGCCCCTGCTGTCTCCATCCATACCCCTGTGCAGACAGAGCTGAGGTAGGGGGATGGAGAAGAGCTTTGCCCCCCAGATTCACTCCTGCCCTGCTCCCTTCTCCATAGTGGCCAAGAGGAGGGAGAGAGGCTGGGGCACACACCATTTTGGAGATGAACTGGTGCTGGAGCAGTGCGAGGCCCCGTGGAGGTGAAGGGAAGGGGGTTGGTGCTGGCTGCCTGGCAGAGGAGCCACTCTTGGTATTGCTCTGCTGCCCCGCGGCATGACAGCCCAGATGATCGCTGGTGCCCTGTGCTGTGGTCAGCTCTGCAGAGAGAGGAGGCAGTGGAGGGGTCCCCAAAAGGCAAACTGCCCCTGCTCTCAGGGAGGCTCCCACCTCCCAGGGAGCCCCAGCAGCACCCCAGCTGCCCTGGGATTTGGTATGTCCAAAGGACACCACTAACCCCACAGGGAGGACAAGCATCCCTCTGCAGATCGCCTCCCTCCCCCATGACAGCAGCACCCTGAGGCTGGACCCACACTACCCTTGAACACCCTCTCCCCAGCCCTTCCTGTGACCTGCACGTGTGGAGACATGGTGTCCCTGACAACGTTGTAGAGCCAGAGTGGCAGGCAGGAGGCTGCCAGCAGGGACTGGGACCTCAGCAGGAGGGGGTGCAGGGGGTACACTCGCCTGCTGGGATAGGGGGCAATAAGAACGTGCCTGGCTGCCGCCTCACAGTGGTCCAACATTTCCCCATGTGCTCTGCTCCACCATCTCCTCAGCCCTGCACAGCCCAGGATGCTGTCACCATGGGCACAGGGGAATAGAGACTGCAAGGCAGAGGCATCGAGAGGGGGGGACAGCTGAGCACCCCCCAGACCCCACAGCACCCATGGGACTGGAGGACTGAAGGTTGCAATGTTGCCTTCTGGCACTGGGGCAGCCCACACACCCCAACCCTGCCCAAGGCACACTGGGGTCCCTACTCACAGCATTGTGGGGTGCCACAGAAGACCGGTGCCGCTTTGCCACCACCACAGGGCCAATCTGAGGGGCCAGGGACACACGCTGGGGACAGAGCAGATGGGGTGAAGAATATGCAGAGACCCCCTCTCTGAATCGACCACCTATCCCAGAGCACCCAGGCCAAGTGGTCTCAGCCCCACTAAAAGTCCTGGTCTCATCCTGTGCCCCAAACATTGCTCGCCCCAGACCAGGCACCATGGGGACCCAGGCCCCCCCACCTGTATCAGAGCCAGCACTGGGACTGGGGGGGCCAGACCAGGCCTGCAATGCAGAGGTGTGAGTGGAGCAAGGTGCTGGATGCCCATATGTGGGGATGAATTATTGAGAAGCCTGGCTGGGCCCTGGTGGAGGGTAATGGAGTTTCTATTGATCGCAGGAGGCTTGCCGAGAGATGATGCTCCCAGCCCAGCATCAATAAATTAAACCCCCTGCAGCTTCCCATGCTGGGATAGAGAAGTATCAGGGCACCCTAACCCTATGTGGCACAGGGCAAGCACCACAGCTAGGCTGCACCCTGGTACCTGTGTGGGCAGAGGATCCCACAGCCATGATGCAAGACAGCAGACCCAAGCAATCCTCACCCATGTGGGGGCACAGACCCCAGCACTAGCCCCCATGGGCTGCTGCATCCCAGCATTCCCCCGTACCTGCCTCTCCTGGGCTTTACGCTTCAGGGTCCGCACCACCACCATATCAACATCCTGAAAGACAGTGGGGAGGCTGGGGGCTGGCAGGGCTGCAGGGGGCCAGGGGCACCCCTAGCATCCATGCTCTGGCAGCAGCCCAGGCCAGCTGGCCCCTAACTACAGCCATGCAAGGGGCCGCCCCACTGGTGAGAAGCCAAACCCTGGGACTCACAAGGGGTTGCCCCTTACCACGTCATCCTCGGTGCGGTCATAGCTGATGTCTGAGTGGGATAGGAGAGACTGGCACGACTCATCCACCACAGATGACCTACAAAGCAAGCTGGGGGTCAGCCTGGCCAGAGCATCCCCCATGCTCCAGCCAACACCTACTTACACAGCCACTCCTGGGAGTCCAGGGCTGATGCCTCTGTGGAGCCCAAGCACCTCCGTGCCCAGCCAGCCCCTCAAGCCCACTAGATGCACCGCTGAGCCCAGGGCTGCCCGAGGACCACCAAGGCTGCCCGAGGACCACCAGGGCTGCCCACCTCCTTCCTGACACCAGGGTCTCCCCGAGGCGCCGGCCGGCCAGGGCACTGAGGACAGAGCGTTGTTCCCTGCTCAGCACCTCGCTACCCCACGGCTCCCGCATCAGGGACTCAAAGACCAGCTGAAGTTTACGCTCCTGCAAGCAAAACGGAGTGGTGGCAACCAGTCTGGGGTCCCTGCAGCCAGTGTCACGGGGTACCCCTGTGGCCAGCCCCTTCCCCCCGACCTGCTTCTCCAGCTCAGCTTCTGCCCGGTGCCGCCGCTTCATCTCCACCTCCACCTGGTTGCGGGCGTGCTTAAGCTTCACCTCCAGCGCCGCCCGCTCGGCCTCCACGCGTGCCAGCTGCTCCTGGGCCCGTTGCCTGTCCTGCTCCAGGAAGCAGCATCTCTGGCGCATCGCCTCGAAGCGCCGAACGACTTGGATGAAGTCTGGGGGCAACACAAGCAGGGGGCCAGCCGGGATGGGGGGCTGGCCCCCTGGCTCTCCAGCCCGCGCTGGCAGCAGAGCCGGGGGTCCCGGGCTGCCCCAGGCCGAGGGGCTGCACGCACCCACCTTGCTCCACGCTGCCGCTGAGCTCCAGCAGCTGCAGCAGCCGCTCCAGAAGGGACAGGAGCGGCCCGCAGCGCTGCCACAACATCCTGCCGCCCTGGGACATGGCGGGATCCCCCCGCAGCCTCCCGCTTCCCACCGCTCCCGGGGAACTCTCCCACGTACCCCCTCACAGCTGCTGCTACCCCAGCCACGCCCTGCCCCAGAACGGCGCCAGCTCCAGGGAGAAAAAGCCCTCCCCACTGGCTTATGCGGGCTGGGGGCCGGGGTGGAACCCTGCCCGGCTCCGCCTCCGCCTCCCGACGCCACTGGGGTTTGGCCTGCCCCCCGACGTGGCATGCCCCGGGGTGTGGGGCGGCAGTGCTGGCTGCAGGGGTCCAGGGCAAGATGAGGGTGGTGGGCGGCGAGGGAGAGGGGGGGGTTCGCCTTTGGACGTGGGATGCCCAGGCACCGGCTCTACCAGATGAGAGCACTTGAGTGGTTCAGGCGCAGTGGGTGCGAGGTGCTCTGGGGGTGTAGGGGCGTAGGGCGGGAGCACGGGGCACTGGGTGCGCTAGGGGAGGTGCAGAGGTGCGAGAGGGTCTGGCTCCCGGCTCTGTTTCCCCCAGCCCCGCTTCTCGGGAGCGGCGGGAGCGGGAGCCGAAGGAGCCGATGTCCTTGTCCGCTGTTTCTCGGCCGCTGTGCACCGGATGCAAAGTGGCTGGCGGTGGGCTGGGGTGGCGGGGACCCTCAGCACCGAGGCTCCTGGACAGGCCCGTGTCCTGCAGATGGAGCCACCTCCCCATCTCAAAGCCCAGCCGCTGCCCGGTGTTGTGACCCCCGAGGGTCTTCTGCCCATAGGCTCGCCGGCGCAACTCCCAGCCCCGGAACGCCCTCCTTGTCGCAGCGCACAGTTCCTGGTGGCCTTGCGTCCCTGCAGGGGCTGCGGGCGGCTTTGCAGGGGGCGTGGGGGGGCGGTGAACGGCAGCTCCCCCTCTTCGGTGCCTGTCCCGACCTGCTGTGAATACCTGGAATAGCAGCGAAGCTGGCGTACAAGCCCATGCACACCCACACAACGACCACACACCTTTGCCGGCCTCTTGCTGGTCTTCACACCTCCCCGACTGCCTCTGACCTGGAAAAGGGTGTTTGCACCCCGTGGGCACACTTTAGGAGGTCCCCCCCCAGCACCCTGGTGCCTCTTAGTGTTGGTTGTGGGTTCAGCAGGCTTCCCTCCCTGTGATGGTCCCACACAGGGCCTGGGCAGTGACAAACAAGGGGCATGGGGAAGCACCCCCATATCCCAGAGACTGAACCTCATCAGGGTCACTTGCGGAGCTGTGTGTGGCAGGGGACATCTGCAAGGATGCTGCCTGATGGGGTGCTGCTGCCCTGGGCCCCAGGCAGCCCTGGGCAGGGTCCCCTTTGGGGACGGAACCCAGCAGGGGGCTTGGAATGGGCTGGCAGCACCCCGGAGAGGCTGAGGCTGAGCTCCATGCTGTGCCAGCACACGGAGAGCATTTCTCAGAGAAGCTCCTTCCTCCCAAGGTTGAATATGAGTCAGGTTTTGGAGCGACTTTAATTACTACTGGATCGATAGGCTCAGCACAGACAAGAAAATCCAACTGCAGCCCTGGGGGCCTGTGGGCTCAGCCCCCCCACTGCTGGCTTGCCCCTGGGGAG
The DNA here is from genome assembly GCA_020745705.1 of Hemiprocne comata. Classification (NCBI taxonomy): domain Eukaryota; kingdom Metazoa; phylum Chordata; class Aves; order Apodiformes; family Apodidae; genus Hemiprocne; species Hemiprocne comata. Next base: position 17,395,494 of record CM036591.1, read on the forward strand.
GCAGGTGCTGCGAGTGCTCCCCAGCACCTGCCCAGCACCCAGCTCCAGGAGGTGGGACCCCATCCTGCATGTGGAGACAGCACCCCGCTTGCTCAGTCCTAATAGGGGACATTCATCCCCTGGGCAGGGTGACGGAGGAAGCTGCCCACCCTTGGAGGACATGGCCAGTGCTGGCTGAGTGACCCCACACATCCCTGAGCTCTCTCCCTTGCCTAATGCACAGAGCAGGTCTGTGGCACCTGAACCCACCCTGTACCCTGGGAACAAGCCCAGGGGACCCCAGGAGGGCAGAGCTGCCCCAGAAGCATGTAAGCAGTCCCCCTCATGCCCAAGAAGGGTCAGGGGCACTTGCCATCCACCCTGTATCCCCTCGTTGCCTGCTTCCTCCTTCCTGAGCCACTCTGCCTTGGTCAGGCACTGCATAAATAGCTGTTTGTGCCTCAGCTCGGCCCTTGCGTGGGAAATAATATTGGCTGATGGAACATAATGCCCTGCTTCACATGTTCAATTTTATCATTTTCTGAGGCAGGCAATCTTCGTTTAAAGCTGAATGGGCTGGGGAATGTTAATGAAGCGCCGGCACTGCTCTGCACCGCGCTTTATCTCTTGGAGAATAATTTGGGTGAGCTCAGAAATAGAGTTCCCAGTCCCAATTCAAGCGGCGGCAGCACCGTGTGCTGATAAAAGTGTAATTCCTGGCCAGCGTGTGGCCTTGAATACATGACAACTTAACCCTTGGGGCCCCACTGGGATGGTGCTGCCTGCAACTGCCTGCCTGCCTGCATTGGGCCCGGCTGCCTTGTGTGCTTAGTGACAGTCCTGGAACTCAGCTGGACAGGGTGGAGTGTATCACTTCTGCTCACCTGGGCCATGGAGCAAGGCATGCAGCCCGGGGAGTAGAGATAAGAGAGCAGGAGCAGAGCCGGAGGAAATCAGTCTCTCTGGATAGACAGGACTCCACAGGCAGATCTCTAGCAGCACCAGCCCTCAGGGAGTCAGGAGAGGCGTGCCCGAGGTCCAGGGATGCCCAGGCACTGAGTTTAAGGAGGAATGAAGAGGGAAGGGGCTAGGGACTGGGGGAGCAGGCTGAAGGGAGAGGTCAAGGGAGCAGCCCCATGTGTGAGCATACAATTCTGGAGAGACAGGCAGAGCAGGGCAGGTGCTCATGGGCTGAGGGCACGTGCCTTCCTGGATGGCTGAGTGAGGGACTACCCCAGGAAGGGCCCTGGGCCCTGGTGTGGACTGAGGGGTCTGAGATGAATTTGCAGGAGGTGTTTGCTGGTCCACAAAAGGAGAAGTGTAGGTTAGCGGAGCAGGCAGCTTGTATTTCAAGGAGCAAGCCTTCAGTGGTCTGCCTGGTCCTGCTCTGAGCCCAGACACAGGGCTGGCTCCATCTCCCACCAGCCATACTCTGGCAGTGTGTCCCTGCACAGGGCGACCCTGGGGCTCTGCCCTCCCCATCCTCTGTGCAGCTCCCATGAGTTCCAGAGGCACCAGTCAGCTGCGTCTGGGGTGGTGCAGCACCCTCCAAGTGATGGTCTGCATGTCCTGGGCCATCCCACCCCTGAAGGTGCTGGGCAGGAGATGCCTTGGCCCAGCAAGGGGTCAGCAGAGCTCCTCAGATGCCAGCCTGGGCCACCTCCAGTGGGACAATGAGTGGGTGACAGGATGGTCCCTTCCCCTGGGAATGAGTAGAAGGGGGCAGGTTTCCAGTGCCATTAATCAGGGCTGCGAGAGCTGGGATTAATGTGCACTCCAAGGCTCTCCAGTCCCAGCTGTGCTCCAGCCCTCTGCTCTCAGCCAGAGCTGCCTCCACGCACTGAATTATCAGCCTGAGTAATTAAGTGGAGAGCTTTGTTTTAATGCAGACATCTGATGCCTTCACACCGAGGAGCACAACAACTGTCGTGGGTGTTTATGCTCCATGCAACACATCTGGCTCACAGGGAGAAAATCCATCTCTGCCACTGTGTGAGATTAAAGGGAACGCAGCCTGGGTGAGGAAAGAGGAGAAATGGCTTGGCAGCCAGTGTGGTGGGCAGGATTTGCCCCCGAGCATTGCCTCGATGTCTCCTCAAACCCCACTGGCAGAAGGCTGTGGCCCAGGGCTGCCTGGCAAAGTACACATCCTCTCTGTTCCTCAGTGCACAAGGCAGCATGACACGCTGCGAGATGAGGGATAATTACGGGCTTGGAGATAAATGGAAATAGGGCAAAATAAAACATGGGCTTATCGACTGTAGATAGTGCCTGTTTCACCTGATACCTGCTGCTGATAAGGGAGCTGGTGTTAGGGGAAGGAGGGATGCAGATCTCAAACCAGCCTCTGTGCCACGCAGGAAATCGTTGCTTTGCACAGATCAGGGGATTAGCACCAGTGCAACGAGCTAGAAAGAGGCTGGTGCAGGAAGGAGCCAGGCTGTGCGGAGAGAGGAGACACTGGGAAGGGGAGGGGCGGCTGTTGGAACTGCTGTGGATGTGCCTCAGTTAATATCTTCCTGTCAGCCCAAAAGTGGGGAGAATGGGTTTGATCTGCTGTTGCCACAACACACAGACCTTTTCTGTCTGCTTGGTCCCCAAACCATTGTTGCTTTGCTCATCACACTCACTTGGGATGTCTTAGTGGTCTCATGGATTATTTCATGCCTTCCTCACAAAGTAGCTTGGCTGGCTGGGCACTGGGGTGAGCTGTGCCTTTGTGAGCCACTTCTTCATTGGCTTCCCCCCGCACCTCATGGCTCCCAGGGACCCCATCACTTTGTGGGTGCTGGCAGCAGCAGGACTTCCTCGCTCGCTGCAGCGGTGTTTCCATGAGAGCCTGCCATCACCTCCGGCAACCCCAGCCCCTGGCTCCTGGGCACAACCAGGAAAAAGGAAGGGGCTTTTGGGGATGAGATGAACTCTTAAAGTCTGTGGAGAGTGACTTTTTAAAGTGCATGTGGTGATAGAACAAGGGGTAATGATTTTTAGCTGAAAGAGGGTACATTTAGATTGGATGCTCGGAAGAAATTCTTTCCTGTGAGGGTGGTGAGACACTGGCACAGGTTGCCCAGAGAAGCTGCGGCTGCCCCCTCCCAGGAAATGTTCAAGGCCAGGTTGGATGGGGCTTTGAGCAACCTGGTCTAGTGGGAGGTGTCCCTGCCCATGCAAGGGGGTTGGAACTAGATGATCTTTAAGGTCCCTTACAACTAAAACCATCCTGTGATTCTACGATTCTATGAAGTGGACAGCAAGAGGGACTCCTCGGTCAGGCGAAAGGAGGCTCCAGGCAGGAGTGTAACTGCTGTGTGTGGTGCTCCCAGTGTGAGCATCAAAGGAGCTCTGTTTTGAGGAAATGTTTTCAAGGAGAAAGACTACAGGTGCTTTCCAGCAAAAAACACAGTCTGAGCTGCTCCACCGTTGAGAAAAATGTATAGAAATTTGCCCTAGGACCTCTGACCCTGTGCTGGTCTGGCTGAGGAGTAAATGCCATTGCAGTTGAGTGAAGCTGCCTTGCCGAGGCTTGTGCGGCCCCCCCGTGGTTCAACAGCTGGGGCTGGAGCAGCTCTGAAACGGTGCTGGGGGAGTTTGGACAAGCAGCACAAAACCAGCTGACTTTTGGGCAGCCTGGAATAATTTCAGCCTGGGAAATTTGAGCTGGAGCAGCAGGGTCGGCACTGCCACCTCTGGGCAAGCAGGCTGATGTACTGCCAGTATGAGCCAAAATTGCCACCGATGCTGGGCAGAGAGGCAGGAGCAGATCCCCCACCTGGAGACATTAATGATAGATCAGAAATGCCATGCAAAGAGATGCAGGAGAACAGCTTGAGACATCCCAGTCAGTCGTGCCTGGTTGGGCACCGCTGCTCACACTCAACACCATTTCCCAGCCAGAGTTCTTCAGGCAGAGCCTGTGGCAGAAGCAGAAGAGCCATGAAGCCTCAGGATGACCATGAGCACACAGAGGTGGTGGCCCCAAATGGATGCAGTGGGGGCACCAGGCTGGCTATGGGCACTGGCCCATGGGGACTGAGCATGGGGCTGCATCTGACAGCTGATCTGGATGTGGCCCTGGTCCTCCCAGCACAGCCCCCATGGGAGCCAGGGCACAGAGCAAGAGCTGTGGCACATTCATCTAGTGTGAGACAGAGGGGCTGCCCCCATGGGTGCTGCAGGCAGTGGTGTCACAAGATGCCACCATGCTCCCCATGCACCTTAGGGCCACCCCATCACCCTCGCCTCCTCCAGTTACTCCCAGCCCAGGATTGGCTGTCCCTGCCAACTGGAATTAATTCCCTGACATGCTATATCAAATGCTTTAAGAAAAGTCTGATATATCACACCTCTTGTCTCCTGTCCATCGATTAATTTAGCAATTTTACCCAAAAAAGGCAATCAGGTCGAACTGGGGAGATTTATTCTGTGTGAGCTCCAAGCACATCTTTATTGCTCCCCATTCTCCTGCCCTTGAGGTCCTCAGAAGCATTTTTCTCTTAATATTTGTTCTATTATTTCACTAGGGATGAAGCTCTGTTGATGGCCAGTAATTGCCTGTACTGCTGTGCCTGCCCGTGATGAAGATTGGTACCTTACCGGTGGCTGTCTCCTGCTACCCTGCTCGCCTGTCCTCCCTCGGCAACATTATTGACTAGGAAAGTTCATTAACAAGCCCCGTAATGACTGTAGCTGTGCCAGCCCAGCCCATGGTACTAACCTCTCCTGTGACTTCCCCTGGTGGCTGCTTGCAGGAGAGGTCACAGGACGGTTTCTGCATCTCTGGATCTGTGTGGGTGCCCGAGCCACTTCTAAAAATCTGCCGACTCCCTTCACCCATGGATGCTGTCCCTGTACAGGCTCTCATCCCCCCTGTTCTTGGGGATTGACCCCTCTGGGCAGGTTGTGTTGGCCAGGCAGTGCAGGGGAGGTCTGTGTCTCCAGTGGTGGAGAGCTTTTGGGGGGTCCTTGGAGCACCTCTGAGGCCAGCTACAACCCAGCAGGGCTCCCCAATGCTGGTGCTTGCTCTGCCACCTGCCATCCCAGTGCCAGCAGTCTTGCGAGACAGGCTGGCGCTGAGCCAAGCATGATGCCGGGATTAGGCACTGCCTCCTACAAATGAGCTGTTAATTACCATAATCTGGTAATTGAGAAAAATCTAATTATGCAAAGCTAATGGATTTAGAGCTGTGCTGGGGAGCACAGGCCAGGGGAGCACAGCTGGGCTGGGCCACCATTGCTGGGCCATGGCTGAAGGCATCGCGAGGCCTTGCAGCATGTTTCATTTCATTCTGGTGCCCTGGTAAACACCCAACAAGTCTGAGCATCCACAGGAGAGAGCCCAGCCCTCTCACCCCCCTCCAGCCCTGCTGGGTCTAGGCATCGCCTCCTCCCCGTGCCCAGGCATCCTCACCTCTGGTTTCACCAGCTTCCCTCCTGGGAGGCTACTGCACCGGTGTGGGGCTTCGGAGTCCTCCGTGATCCCAGCCCGTCCTCCCTGGCCCCATGGATATGCATCTCTGCTCTGGGTCTCCACCCTGCTCCCACTGCCAGCCAAACAGCCCTGAGGGACCTGCCCAGGCAGGTGTGTGTGTGGCAAGCCTGGTAGGGAAAAGCAGTATCTTTTATTAGACTAACTGGGATGGTTCAGAAAGGGAGATAAGCTCTTGGGTACATGGGTGCATCTCAGTGCTTGCACACAACTGTTTTCCTCAGCTATATTGCTGGCCTCATAAAAGATTTTTCCTCTTCCTGCACACCTCAAGGTTGAGGGATGCGGAGCTCTGCCAGCCCCAGCACTGTGCCAGAGCTCCTGTCCTTGAGGTAGAGCCCCACTGGAGAGCCTGGCAGCATCCCCGCTGTGGCATGCAGATAGTGCCAGCTCCTTGTACTCCCTTGGGGTCTGTGTCAATGTCCCCTCTGACACCCCCCACCCTCTCTCTGTGCTCGCAGAAGCCTGACCCCTCGCAGCTTTTGGGGAGTCCAGAGGAAGTGCTTGAGCCCGAGGGTGCAGCAGCTGTGACAAGAGTGACCCTCAGCACCTCAGCTTCTTGGCCAGCCCAATGTCTTGGAGCCGTTCTCTTGTAAGGCTGGTGCAGAGCTTGGGATTCCCCCCACAACCCCGTGGCCATTGCCCCTCGAGACACACCTGCCCACGCAACTCTCTTGAGCCCAGGGCCACACAGCCCTGCCCAGGAAGCTCCTACATGCCCTGGCTGGGGGATGTGAGGAGTTTGCCTGCTTCTCCCTTCCCAGGGAGCCCACGCTAAGTGCATGCAGAGGTGGAAGGTGGTGGAAGCAAACAGAACTCCAGCTAATTGCCTGCACCCCCGGGGGACAGATGGTGAGAGTGCCCTGAGCTTTCCAGGACGTTTCAGCCTCTGGCTCCGGTTCCTGCAGGATGTGGTGATCACTAAGTACAGTCTGTGGTCTCTCAGCACTCAGTGAGCTTCCCGCTCGGGGCAGGGTGTGGGAAGTGCTGTGCCACGCTGCGTCGGTGCCGCCCCGGCCCTGGGTACACGCTGCCTGCCGCACATCCCAGCCCAGCTGCCGCCTGTCGCCTCTCCAGCCGTCCTCTCCTCAAACCTTCTCCATTGCTTTGGGCTCAGCAGGGAGAGGCAGCATGTGGCTGGAGGAAGCCCGAAGCCCTCCCCCACGCCCCTGGGGTCCCCCCTGGCCCTCAGAGGCCCTTGCCAGGAAGGGCTGTCCGACCAAGCGCCCAGCGTGTGATGCCCCAGCTCCACAGCAGCACCCGTGCAGCCTAGAGGAGTTTGCCAGCAACTCCACACTCCATGGCATCCAGCACATCTTCCGGCACCAGCGCTACACCATTCGCAACCTGCTGTGGCTACTGGCCTTCCTGGGCTCACTGGCCCTTCTCATCCATGCCTATGCCAAGTGCGTCGGCTTGTACTTCCAGTACCCCCACAGCACCCAGCTGGAGGAGGCAGAGGCACGCAACAAGACCTTCCCTGCTGTCACACTCTGCAACCTCAACCCTGCCCGTTTCTCACAGCTCTCTGGCCACGACCTGTACTGGGCAGGAGAGATGTTGGGTCTCCTGGATGGGGCTGGCCGGCCTCTGGTGCAGGACAGCATGGAGAGGATCAGGATGGAGGCTCTGCTGGGGATGCCAGCCCTGAGTGAGGAGGACAAGAGCCGTCCCTTTGACATGGAGGAGTTTTATGGGCGTGTGGGCCATCAGCTGGACCTGGGTGAGATGCTCGTCTGCTGCAGGTTCAGTGGAGTGGAGTGCAACAGTAGCGACTTCCAGGTGGTGAGTGGCCAGTGGCAGGATGGCCCAGGGGACAGGGAGGGCTGGGCATGGCTCCTGTGCCAGCACCCACAGCAGGAGCAAGGCTGGGGCACTGACAAGGGGATGGGGCATTGGGGAAGGGGAAGCTGGCAGGGGCTAGATTTTGTAGGCTGTAAGGCTGCCAGGTTTGATGCGGGGTTTGTCAGGGCTGTTTCAAAGCCTGTGCAGAGCAATGGTGTGCTGGGCTGGGCTGGAGATGCTCCAGCAGTGTTTGTGCTGTGAAGCTGGGCTAAGAGGCACAGGGAAAGAACAGGTCAAAGACCCCAGTCCTGGGACTCTCCCAGCCTGGCTCAGTCCCAATGGAGGCGGGCTGTGACCTGCAGCCTTGCTCCAGCTGGACCTGGGAACCCTGGCTCCATACTCTTCCTGCAGGCTCTGGAGAAGAGCTGGGCTCCCAAGGGCTTGCAGAGGGAGGGAAGGCAAATTGCTGCCTAGAGGACTTTGGAAGGGAGTAAATCATATCCCATCCTGGGAGAGCAGGGGCCAAGGGATGGGTTGTATCAAGGCAGTAGCATCAGTAGGCAGAGTGAGGCACAGTCCTACCCTCCCAGACAGCACAAAGAGATGCCTGTGGACACTGGCTGAAGTCTAGTGTTGTTGGAGCCGTAAATATTACAAGAGCTCTCACAAGTCCCAGCAATGGATGCTGCACAAGCGCCCTTGCCTCAGATGCTTGGCACAGATTTGCACAATCCAGCTGGGTCAAGGGTGAGGGAGAGCTGCAGCCTGGCATAGAGTCCAGGGAGCCCCCTGTGCCCCACTGGGGTGGGGGGAGCCAATGCAAGGGGGCAGGGGCAGGCAGGGCTGTGTCCTGTGCCAGGAACTGGCACCCCAGACCTGCCTGCAGCCTGCCTGGGACACAGAACGAGTGCTTACCGCCACAGCACCCGGATCTCCTGACTGGCAGCCACTGCTGGCTTGGCAGATGCAGAGCTGCGAGTTGCGATGGTCCCTAATTTAGCGTGACGGCTCCGCTCATCACACTAATGAGAACAACGCGGGACTGCCGTGTGGGGCGCTTCGACCAGGTGTCAGGCAGCTGGCGGGAGGCACCACCACATGCAGGGAGAGTGCAGCGGGCGAGGGGGAGATCCGCAGCCACCTGCGTGGGCCAGCTCCGGCAGGGCCGTGTCCACTGCCACAGCAGGCTCCTGCCACCGTGCCATCATCTCCCAACCGGCCATGGAGCCGCCGGTGCCCAGCGAAGCACCGCAGGGCGTGGGTGCACGTTACCCTGCTGAGTCGGAGCCAGGCTGGCACTGCGGGGGGCTGCAGACAGGGCAGAGGCGGTGCCCGGGGTTGCAGGCAGGGCAGAGGCGATGGCCAAGAAGAAGCCACCTCCTCCCTCGTCTCTTTGCTACTGAGTCAACAGCTGAGGATTACGGGGCTGTAAACAAGAGGATCAATGGTGCTGATGGGAACATTTCCTGGTAATAGCTTTGGCCTGTAAAACACAGCAGCAGGGGGAGGAAAGGGCGGCTCTGCTGTCGCAGCTGTTAACCCTTCCCACCCACAACCATGCGCTGGCTTCTTGGTGGCCAGGGCATGGGCTCGAGCTCGCTGGGACTGGGCTGTGTGCCCCATACCAGATGAGGGCTGGGTACTGCTGTGCTCCAGAGGCAGGAGTGCCAGAAGCTTGTGGGGTTATTGCAGCCCTGGGAACCTGGGTGACCAGCTGTGGACCAGACTGCTGTGCCTGGGCTTGGGCAGGCACCCTAAGCCACTAGGAATGTGCCGAGATCAAGGTCTGCTTGGTGGTGGGATGCCAAGCGAGCGATGCTGGAGGAGTATTTTGACATCTGTGGCCGTGGGGCAGCTGCCCAGCACTGATAGATGGCTGTGAAAAGGCAAGTGTCATCCTGGGCAGGAGCTGCCAGCACTGACCGGAAATGTTAATGCCATCATAGAAGTCTGTGACGGATGGGAAGATGAGGGCTGCTGTGGGCAGATGGAGAGGTGGGAACAGCTGCCATGACATCCCTTGGCTCCTGAGTAAGGCAGAATGTGCTGTCAGTCCTTCCCAGTAGGGCTTCAGGCAGGTGAAGATGCTTCTTTCTGCTGCTTGCAGGGGAGGGTGCCCAGGCAGGCAGAGAAGGGTTTCCTTCAGCTTTCTTGCACACCTCCCAGGACACCTCTACCAGGAATCCTATCCCTACTTGTTCTCATCACTACCAGCCCCCTGGGAGAAATGAGTCCCTGAGCAGGCTCCAGGCTCTGGCACCAGCCCTGCCCTGAACTCACCCCTTGCCCATGCCACAGCTGCCCACCTCGCTGCCTGCCACCTTGCTGCTCAAGTCCATGTACTGACAGCCCTGAGCACACCATGGCCCAGGCACACATGGCTGTCTCTCTCATCGCTCTGGCATTAATGTTCTGCATGCACCCCTGCCTCAGCAGGTCTCCTCATCACTGGTGTCACCCCAGGGCACTGCCCTGCACACACACAGCCACACCACCACATGCCACATGCTGTCTCTACATCCTGAGCAGGACAGTGGGCAGTGAGTGCCTGGCACTCAAGCAGATGCCTGCATCCCTTAGTGGGCATGGTCTGTCTATGGTGCCCTTCACCCTCCCTGCTTGGGGCTGGCAGGTAAATGTTAGCCTATTTTTATCTGCTCCCTCATGGCACAGCTGTTCCTTCCATTCAGATGAGCAGATATTCCTCCATTTCCCCTCCTGCTGGGGAGCAGTGTTAATCTCCCTGAAATTCACCTTCCACGCTTCCCGGAGCCGCCTTCCCTGGGGCTGGGCAGCAGGGGATCACCGACTAATCCTCCCAAAATGAGCCAGGCTGTGGTGGGTGCTTGGCATCACAGCTCGGCGACTCCCGAGAGCATCACCTGTGGGTGGTAAAGGCCAGGTCCCCCCTCCAGGATGGCAGGGTATGTCTCCTGCCCACAGCCCAGCCAGGCTGCATGGGGCCAAGCTGGCTGTGGAGGATGCAGAAGGCTCTAGGGTGGAGCAAGGACATGCCATGGGGTTTGTTCAGTGCTGGCTCGCTGAGCAGCTGAGGACACAAGGCTTGGAGGATGACCCAGGAAGCACTGAGCAGCATCAGTGCAATGTGTACAGCACAGGTAATGGGGCTGCAGCTGAAACACCCATGGTGGACTCCAACTTGTGTAATTATACCCGTTTCCAGTGGTTTTCCTGTCTGGCTCAGTCCACGGCACCGCTGAGGGGCTGGCGTGGCAGCCACAGCCACGCGCTGAGTGATGGTGTATGTAATAGCAGGGCTGGCGGGGAAATAGTAGCCTTGGAGTCCATCAATAACCCTGCTCCCTGATGGATGCTGCCCTCCCCTCTCCTGGCACAGCTGGTGATTAGTTACAGCAATGCCTGCCACTGTCCTCACAGCACCAGCACTGGTAGCACTGGGGCTTTTGGCAGGACTGGGGGGTTGCTGTGCAGGTCATCCAGGCACCCTCACCTTCACTCCCACCTTCATGACTCAGACTCGAGCGGATATGTTAATGTTCTATTAATAGTCCTTAAATTATTGATCCGAATTTACAGCCAGAGCTGTCAGTTTAACAACAGGCTTTCTCAGGAACCAATCTAGGATCCTGCACAGGAGATTGGGAGCAGAAGGGTGCAGGGGGGGGTGAGAGATGACTGGGTGGGGGGCATAGTGCAGGGCTGGGTGCAATGGACTTCATGGCCCTGGGTTCCCAGGGCACCCTGCTCACCTCTCACCTCTGCTGAGCTGTCTCAGGATAACGCTCTCAGTGCTTTTACTCTGTGAACATTGAGCCCAGGCCCTTCCTTCCCGGCTGGCAGGTGCCAGAGGGCCCTGGGCAGCCGGTGGAGACAGCACCACTATCTCTGCTGCCCAGCCGCTGCTTGGCTGCTTGCACCCAGCTGCCTGCGGGAGCATCTGTGCTCCAGCTCACCTCCGTGAATTATTTAAAGCTTCCCTGGGTGCCGTGGGAAGACGATAACATTGGAACCAGGGATGGATGGCAAGTGGGGGCTTGAGGGGAGCTATGCCTTGCCTGTGCTCCGGGTTCGTGACACCCCCTAGATGGACCCCTCTGCAGCTAGGCTAGCTTTGGGGATGGGGCTGACCCATACAGAGGACCCAGCATGGGGCTGCGACCCTAGACCTGGCAGGAAAAATGTGCCTGACATAGGAGAGGAGTGTGTTGCCCCTCCTGCGAGCACCCAGGGCTGTCCCCAAGGGTGCAGGCAGGCAGGTCATGCAGACAGGCAAGGAGCAGAGGCAGGCAGAGGTGGCAGGACCAGGCAAGGTGTGGGGGCGGTGAGGTGGCAGGGAGGGAAGGAAGGGTGTGCAGGTGGGGGAGCCCCAGGCCCTCTCGAGCTGATTGCGGATCCGCCTGGCAGGGGATGCGGAACCTGCCAAATAGCAGATTTAATTATCTCCTTGGAGCAGCGGGAAACCAGCAAGCAGGGAGGGAGCACTTGTACACAGGGCTGGGGTGTCTCAGAGTGGGGGCAGTGAGGGCTTGAATCGAGCAGGGCTATGCCCCCCACAGCCTCCAGCCCCACAGCAGGCACTCCACAGCTCCTGAGCTAAGAGCCCCCCTCCTGCCTCCCCTCCAGGAAAGACACAGCTGCATGCTGTGGAGCAGTACCCCAATCAGGGTCCCTGTGCAGTGCTGGGGACCCCCTCGGCTGTGCAGCCCCCTCCCCAGCCTCTGCTCAGTATGCTGCATGCTCCCTCTGGGCATTGGGCAGGAACTCTTCATTTCACACATCGTTTCCTGCTGCTGCTGCCAAGGCACCCACAATCCCCATTCCCCTCAGCTGCCCCTTATCCCATCCCCTCAGTGCTAGCCCCTTGGCTAGCCCCAGGACTGCTGGATGCACACTGCTGTTCATGTGTCCTTGGCATTGCCTGTGGCCATCACAGCCTGTCCCTTGGGCACTGTCCTGTTGTCACCACCTGCCATCCCCATACAGTCAGCACTAATCCCTGGCACCATGCCCCATCCTCTCTGTGCTGTCACCTTATCACTGCCTGCCACCCCCATCCCCTTGGCCACACCAGCCATCTCCTGCCTGCTGCTCTGTTCCTCCAGCATCCCCCTGACTGCCTTGGTCCCTCTTGTTGCTAAGGGGCATTCCCCACTGCCAACCCAGCCAAGCCACCCCTGCTTGCTCTGCTCTGAGCCCTAGCCAGAAAACCACTGCTCTTCTTCTAAGAGAGAGGCCCTAGCATACCATTTCCTGTGGCCTCCACTCATTCTTCATCAGAGACCTTTCTGGTGTCCCACATCCCACCTGCCAGATCCCATCCTTGGCATTTTACAGCACCCACCAACACTGAGACTGGCCTGGCCCAGCTCTGGTCCCTCTGGTACAGCACTAGCTGCCAGCCTGTGCTGCCCCTGCTCCACTGCCAGCCTTGTCCTTGTGGCCAGGTCCTTCCCACAGAGCCCCCCCCAACGCCCCTGGGGGCTCTAGCTCCCTTGCACACACTGAGAGCAACTGGGATTCCTTCTAGACTTGAACCTGCTGCTGGGCTTTCTTGGTGCTGGCTCTGGGGAGCCAGGCCAGGCACAGCCACTGGGCAGCAGGGACAGGGTGGACAGGCAGTGACACAGAGACCCTGCAGGCAGCATCAGTATGAGATGTGGGCCAAAGGCAGGGCTGCAACGGAGTCAGGGGAGGGGGGTCCTCCCTCCCCCCCAACCAGCCTGGGGTGCTCCTTATTGCCCTGGCTGATGCAGCACAGTGGGGTGACTTTCCTTGGGGGTCCCCAGGTCTGGAGGAGTTAACAAGCAGGACCAGCTTGCCCACCTCTCCAGGCAGGAGGGGCTGGGAGGTGAGGGAGCAGCGGGAGCAACCCAGAGTGATCAATACTGTGTGCTGGAGCCGCGCACAAATCGCAGCTCAGAGCCATAAATCTCCCTCCCGTCACATGCGATGAGGACGAGTAGGGAGCTTATCTCCTGGCTGCGGCACTGCCAGCTGCTCCTCCTACACGTGCCCAGCCCTATGATGCCATGGGGCCACATCAAGCCAGCCGGGAGCTGCAGCCTCCCACCTTGCCAGACACCCCACAGCCTCTACAGGGTGGATGTTGGGTCAGTGGTGGGAGGCTGGCAACTCCTGGGCATGGGTATGGCCAGGCTGCATCTATGGGGAGCGCCTTCATGGGAGCTGGCACGTGGATTCCACCAAGGGCTGGAGGCCAGGCTGATGGGCTGGCTCCAGGTGAGACATCCAGGCCTGGCTGAAGCCACCCTGCCTCTCCAGCTGCTCCTGCAAGCTGCCTGGGATTAATCATCCAGGAAAGAGAAGTTACCTACCAGCCCTGCGGCCCCAGCCACCTTGCTGGCAGTGCTCAGCAGCTTCTGCCACTCTTCCTCACCCATCCCTTGGCACAGCAGCAGGGCTGTTGTTGTTTGGCTTTCTTGCAAGGAAAGAACAGCATGGGGGATGTCCAAGGGCTTGGGGAGGCACAAACAGCACTGAAGGTTCAGCAGTGTCCCCAGGGGTGATTCCAGTGCTCTGTGGATCCCTTCCAAAGCCAGATGCCAGCTCACCCCTGTCCAAGCATGGAACATTCTGGGCAGGTTCAGATCATGGACGTGTGGCCAGCAGCCTGCTGCTGACATCTGGTCTGGATCCATTTAATTCATCCAACCTGAGGAAATCCAGCTCAGCAAGTTCTGAAAAGCAGTGGAACCTGAAGCAGCAGGCAGGCAGGTTATTGGGCAGTGCTTGGGACCCCGTCCTGTGGCCCTGGTCAACCTCCAATTGCCCTGGCACAGCATGGCTGGTCGCTCATCAGAGTTGCGGTGAGGCCAGAGCTGCTCTGGCTGCATCCAGCTCATCGCCAGCTCTGTGCCCAAAGGCTGCTGCCCAGAGCATCCCTAAGCTGAGCTACCACAGGTCCCTGTGCCCAGAGGAGGGCACAGAAGCTACTGCTTGTACCACTGCACATGAACCCAAGAGCTCCTGCCAGAAAAAGACATGGCTGGGCAGCAGTGCCCTGGCCAGAGAAGAATCAAGACACAAGGCTGGGCACTGCCCAGGCCCAAGCAGGAAGCAGTCCTGCCTGCCAAGACCTGGCAGCTGCTGCCACTGTGCCCAAGAGCTTGGGCTCGCATTAGTGACATGTCACTAGCATGGCATCAGTCGTGAGCTGAGCCCTCGAAGCAGGAAGGGGTGGATGCCAGGACCCTGCTCCTCCCTGGGATCTCCCAACAAAGCCTGCTCCAGAGCAAAGGGCTGTGCAGTCAGCAGCTGAGCTGGGATTGATTTTTCGATCCGGCATCCATAGGGGCAGGAGCTGGGAGGGGCTCTGGCTTGATTGGCCTCCTGCAGATGAGGCAGACATCAAAGGCTGGTGCATGGGCAGTGGTGGTGGCCTCTCTCCAGAAAAATGGGGAATCTGGCTGCTGTCCCATGGGCCATGGCCTGGGATGGGGACCCAGCTGCCCACAGGGAGCTAGAGCTAGCCTTGGGCAGCCAGAACTGGCACCCCCACCCTTTCTGGTGGCACTGGGATAGGGAAAGGCTGGCAGGGTCCAGGGCATCCGAGGTTGAAGCATAACCCCAGGGAGGCAGAGGGTGCCACGAGGGTGGGCAGCCAGTCTGCTCTGTGCTGCTGGCACTGGGGCATCCGCCGTCCCTGGGAGAAGCAGCAGATGAGGCTGCAGCTGTATCCCAGGGGATGACGGGCAGTGGTGTGGGGCAGCACAGGCCCCAAGGCCATGCCCAGCTGCCCTGAAGGTGGAGGAATGGGAAAGGTGAAAGGGAGCGGGGCAGATGTTAGTGCAGCTGCTAAGCAGGGGTAACAGGTGGGATAAACGAGCCTGGGTTCTCCAGGGGCCAGTAAATTAGAATCAATAGGAAGCAGGAATAATTTATTTGTTTGATATTGCCTGTTAATTAACTGGGCTGATGTGTGTGATGGGGAGCAGCAGGAACCCCTTCACCTGCTCAGCTGGTGTGTCTCTCTGGGGACAGAGAATGGTGTGGGGGAGTCCTGTCCCAACCAGCACAGCATCTGACCCTGCTCTCAGCAGTAGGGCAAGACAGGGACAGGAGGGGATGGTGTACGAGAGCTGCCCACAACGGCCTTACTGCCTGTGGCAGGGCACGAGGCAGGGAAGGGGTGTGTGTGGGACGCTGGGTGGCCGTGGGGCCAGCAGTGCACATGGTGCCCTGGCTCAGCATCTTCTCCCTGCCTGGGGAGGCTGTGGGAGCAGGGACTTGAGTCACTGTCAAAGACCTCAGCTCCTGCACCTCCCTGGCTGCTGTGGCACTGGGGGACACCATGTCCCTGCTCTACCAGCCGAGGGTGACTCCAACCAGGGCCACCTCTGCGAGCTGTCTTCACCTCCTCCTGCACCTGCTCTGTCCCCAGAGCGGCTGGTGGCTGCTCTGGCGATGTGCTGCCCGTGTCCTTGGCCTTAGCTTGGACACCTCCTGCCGGGCTCACACGCATCCTAGGCAGGAATGGCTGCAAGCTCAGCTGGTTGCAGACACGTCCGAGGCAGTGGCACCCTCAGCAGGGTGTGCGTGCAAGCTGCCCCCAGCCTCCTCTGGCAGGGTGTTGTGCTGACCCCTCTGCAGCCTTGCCTTAGCCCCCCAGCCCCAGGCAGCACCATCACCTCCTTCTGTTTTTTTTTTAAAGAATAACATTTCTGCTAAATACTTTAATCAGATTAGTAGCAGTGTGTCTGCAGTGCTGTTAAATCAATGCTCCCCAACACATCTCGGCGGCTAGAAATCAATTACTGTTTAAGCTGTGCCTTGGTCCCTGGCCTGCGATCAATATGGGAGATGTATTACTCTCCCGGAGTCTTTCCCACTAAAAACCTTTCATTTGTATAACAGGAGCTCAGGCAAAGTGCCGGTGCCCTCCTACCCTCCCGCCTGCTCCCTGGGGACCAGGCAGCCCCACCCCAGACCCACGCAGGGGTTACCTTGGCTCCAGGGCTGCGTGCCAGCCTCCAGGGGGCGACACGCAAAGCCGGGCCAGAACAAAGGGGTTGCCCATATGCTGGGATGGCAGGTTAGAGACCCACGGTTGGGGATGCCTGGAGCCCCCCGGGGCTGTCTGGTCCCTGCTCCAGGGTGGCTGAATTCCATGCCTGCCCTAATGCCTGCTGCCCTGGCGCCTGCCCATCAATGCATCCCCTACCTGGGCACTGCCAGAGCTGGGTACCCTGCATGGAGGGTACCACCACTCCCCTTTGTACCCTTGCCTCAGAGTTTTGCCCCTCTGCAACCCCCTCTCCCCACAAGGCTTCCCCCCCCCCAACCTAGTCCCAAAATTTGGAGAGTGAGCTCCATTATTCATGATAAGGATCTTTAATTAGCTGTGAATATTAATGATTTACTCTGTAATTAATCATGCTTTGCATGCTGGGGAGCATGTAACTCCCACCACCATGGCTAAGCATGGGTGGGGAGACCCACTCTGGTGGTGGGGGCAGCCCCGATGTCTCCTCACCCCATCCTGAGTGAGATGTGGGACCAGGGGAGAGGTTGCATGGGGTGCTGAGCTGACACCCTGTGTGTGGGGCAGGCCATTCCTAGTGCTTTGGGGACTGCAGCCCTACCTGCTCCATGTGACAATGGAAGAAACTGTCTGTCCCTCCATAAAGATGCTGGCATCTTTCTGGCCAGGGGTCTAGCCTCCTGCCCCTACGCTGGGGCTGAGGGGTGCTGCTCTCCTCCTGCTCCCTGCCATGGTGCTGCTTCAAGATCTGACCTTGCATTGTACTGGGTACATATGCCCCACATAACCAGTTTCTGGAGGTGCCTGACGAGGGATGAAAAGTGGCTTTCAAGGCATCATGTCCTTTTCTGCTGTGTGCCATGAGCTCTGGCAGGCTCCAGGCAGGGTCCTGCCTTGGAGGCTACCAAGCCAAGGCAGCTGCCTGTGAAGGGTAGGTCTGTATCTGCTGAATCCCAGCCTCGCCCCTACACACTTGTGGGTGCCCTGCCTGAACCAAGTTCAGCCTCATCCTGCCTGTAGCTCCCTGTGCTCTCTGCTCACCTTCCCACACATCGCTTCTTGGCTCCTGCTGGCGGGGAACTTGCAAATCCTGCCCAGTAGCCCTAAATGTGGCTCTCAACTTCCCTGCACCGAGGGGAGACTGAGGCACCAGGGACAGCAGTGACAGGAGAGCCCTCATGTTGGTGTCCCATGCCTGTCCCCATCCTAGCACAGCAGGAACCTCCCTGGGTGTGCCAGGGCTGGGTGCCCTGGCTGCCCCTGTGGTGGGAGATGAGTGGAGATGCCTGCTGCCTGCTGGAGTTTCTCTCCTGCCCGTGCCAAGCGCTCCCACGAGGGCAGAGTTTGCTTAAACAGAGACAGATTTAACTATTTCCATTACAGCTAAATGATGAGGCCCATAAACTTTATGGCTCTGTGTGCGCGAGAGCGGCTCTAATGGCCTTCGCCATCTGGAGGAGATGGCTCTGCGGGGGACCCGCCACCCACCCACCACCAGGACCACGAGTGGGGCTCCCAGCCCCTCCCTGGCACCAGCCCCAGCATGGGGCTGCCAGCACCTGCCGGTGGCACAGTGGGGCCAGCAATCTGTGCAGGGCCAGTGGTGTTTGAGCCTGGCATCATCCTACTGTGGAGCAGATGAGCTGGATGCAGAGGTGGCCTGGCTAACACTGGTGCTTGCAGGGGTCCACAGCGCTGCCTGCACCCAGATTGCAGCGGGGTGGTGGGAGGGTACCCCTGAGCGCCTCTTCCTCCCATCCTCTGTCCCATTGCTCTGCAGAGGCAGGCTGAAAGGAGGTACTTTGGTCCTCCTTGCACCTCCAAATGCCATGGCCTCCAGCATGCACCCCTCCACTTCTCTGCTGGTGCTGTGCTGCAGGATCCATACCTGGCAGGAGCAGGGAAGCTGCCTGACAAGGCCGTGGTCTGCATGCCCGACTGCCCACGAATAGCCTCTGCCTGCTGCCTGCTGATTCTGGTGGCGACATGGGGGGGCCGTGGGGCACCGGCACCAATTAGCCCTTACAAAGGGCTGTTGGTGGTATCGCTGCGATCCATGTGGAGATGCTGCTGGGCTGACAGTCCAGGCAGGGAGCTGCGGGCACGGCTCTCTCCTCCAGACGGGCGGAGGGACAGGCGGATGCAGATGAGGACACACAAGCCTCCACGCTGCTAACCCCTGAGTTTTGTTGCTCCCATGGCAGCACCCCCATGGCACAGAGCATCACCCCGTGATCGTGGGCCAGGATTGCCATCGAGGAGCAGGAACAATAGGTGCGTGGCTGCATTGACACCGCCAGCCAGGGTAGGAGGGCTCTGGGTCTGCCAGCTGATGTTCCCGCGCTCTGAGTGAGGGCTGCTGGCACCGTGCTGCAGCAGAGGATTAGGTTTGGTGCAGGGGAGCTAGGCGAAATGCTTTGAAGTCTCATGAATATGAATCAGTGGCTTGGGGCGGGAGCGGAGGGTCTACAGCTAATCTCTCCCTTGCCATGGTGACAGGTGTGACAAACAGTGTGGGGGCCAGGAGGCGAGGGCAGGGAGCAGACAGGGGACAAGTGATGGGGCTGCCCTGCTGTCACAAAGGGCAGCCTTAGTGAAGGGGGGACAGGTGGCTGGGGTGTGCTGGGGTGCTGCAGCTGGGGCTCTGCAGGGCACCCCGGGGAGCCTTCCCCATCCTTGCAGCCACCCCAGCTCCCCATCCCCCCACCCCAGCAGGGTGCTGTCCCCATGGATGCTGGCACCCCACTGGACTGCCCAGGGCAGAGGTGGCTGAGACTGAGGGTGGCTAAGCTTGCCACCAGCAGTCAGGCAGGGAGTGCAGTGCAGGCAGGAGGAAACCTCTCAGGACCAGCTGTGCAGGCAGTGGGCAGCCGCCTCAGATCAGCCTGGCTGGGTGTCCAGGCAGGGTTGCAGGCATAGCTGGAGGTGGGGGGGACCACAGTTTGGGAAGGGTCCCACCCCTGTCCCTGGCTCATCCCACCACCAGCCCAGCCCTGTGTGAGCTGTTAGAGCCATCACGAGGCCTGGACAGGTCCCATCGATCCAGGCCCCAGAGTCATCTGCTCAGTGGTGATGTGGCCCTGCATGACATACCCCGGGCTCTATGGAGATGTCATGTTTGGGTCTGCTCCTCCTGTGACAGCCTGAAGCCCTCTGTGTTCCCCTAGGAGACTGTAACTAGAGCTGACGCTTGCTCCTAGCAGGACGTGACTGGGGCTTGCAGAAGAGTCTCAGAGATCAATTTGGAGGTTGTTTTGATGCTCTCCTGGTTGCAGGATGGTGGTGGCAGCTGCTTGCTCAGCCCAGGAGACCATGCATGGGCAAGCACTGGCTGGCAGTGCACAGTGGGGTTCAAAGAAACTGTTTGAGCTTGTACAAGCCACAGCGCAGGCTTCTCAGCCCCACAAAGCTGCAGGTGCTGGCAGTGAAGCAGCTATTCACTCCAAGGTGTGCCCAGAGCTGCCCTCTCTCTCCCAGCACCCATAGCCCAGGATGCTGTGCCCCTGGGTTGGGGCAGAGCGGTGAGCAGGGAAAATTGCCCTGGTCCCAAGTGCTTGCTGGAGGACAGGGAGGGGAGAACGAGGATTGGAGCAACGTGGCAGCAGGAAGACAGGCAAATTCAGAGCAGATGTTTAATTATCAGCACAGTGTTCTCAGATCCCTGGAAGTCTCTGCATCCAAATGTAGGTATTTTACGAGAGCATACGCTTCTGCTGAGAGCTGGAGCTGTAACACAGTGCCCACAAGCCAGCTGCCCCATCTTCTCATGGACAGTGTATCACCAGGACTGATGCAGTTTGACTCCACTGGCCATGGGGCACCTATGGGGCTGGAGCTGGACTGGAGAGTGCCCCCAGGAACCGAAGGCAGCTCTTGAGGACAAAACTCTGCTTTAGGCTTGCAAGCCCAGATGCACAGCCCTCCATCCATTCTGCTGCATCCTATTCTGCAAGGACACACTGGGATGCAACATCTGGCCCTGGTGCCCAGGGGCAGGCAGGGGCTGGAAACTGCCACCTTCTTACATCCATCACTTCTCACAGCAGGTTCTTGCTGGCCAACGCAACTTGTAGACATTTTTTAAAGTTCTTTGAGGTCTCTATTTTATACTGTAAGACTTACTGGGTGTAGATGTGTATGTCATTCCTGCGGATAGGCTGTCTCTCCCGTGTTTCACATCTGTGAGACATCTGGTCCTTGGCACAGGCAATGATGCCTGTTATTAATGGAAATAAGTAAAATTTTGGGAAAAAAATCACACTTGGGAAAAATCACATAAAAGAGAACATAAGGGGGACACAGAATAAAAACAGGGCCTAGATAACAGTGAAACAGTAAGAATTAGATAAAACCAGATTCCAATTACAGAAAAACACACCTCAAGTAGTCAACAGCCCAGCCTTGAGACAGGCCTGCAAGACACCTGCTGGACAGATGGAAGGAATGGAAAGGAGCACTGCCCACAACTTATTTTGGTTACAGGCTTGAGCACTGGGGAGAAAAAACACACTGAGTAATTGAAATAATAATAATAACATTATATTAATTATCTATTAGCATACTAAAATTCACACCCACTGGCTAGAGGGACCCCTACTAACAACAAGCATCTTACTCTTTGAGCATGCGTAGTGAAATTCTTGAGCATTGCCACTTTAAATGGAAGCGAGGGATTCATTGACCAATCGTGTGTGCCAGTGATAGAATAATGTTAAAGTTCTTTCTCACATTTTTTAGTCTAAAAGTAGCACTTGCATTTCAGGAAACTGACCTTGCTTTGTGGAATCCCACCCTGCTCCCTTTTCTCTGCAGAACTGGGTCTTAAAGCAAATATCTCAACTCTCTGCACGGATTGGCTTCTCGCACACTGGGTGATGGACCCTGCTTTTGGGACAAGAGCAGGGCAAGCAGCAGAGCCACCTGGGGCTCTGGGCTGGCCCTGGGCTTCGCACACCACTTGCCTCTTGGCTGCTGGAGGAGTCAGCAAGGCTGCCTGCCCTGCTGCAGCCATGTGCTACTGTAGGTACCTCGAGACAGGGATGTGCTTGCTGTAGGTCCCTTGAGACACCCCAGCGCAAGGCTGCAGCCAGATGTGGGACTTGTCTCCAGTGCAGAACCCAGTGCCATGTCTCTGTAGTAGCATCACCCAGGCAAGGGCAGGCTGAGGGCAATCCCAGTATCCCTGCCTGGGCACTCAGGCACAGTGAACCCCACTATGACCAATAAAGGAGTCATCAAAAAGAAGTTAGTCCGGTCTGGTCCTCACCCATGGGCAGGACCGAGGGGCACTGGGGCAAAAAGTGTGGAAGATCCCTCTCTGGCATCACTGTGAGATGCCTTTGCAGCCCGGGGGATCCCCCCATGCCAGGACTTCGCTGCAGGAGTGGGTTCGGCACGGCAGTACTGGGCTTCCCTGAGCCCCCCTGCTGGTCCCACACTGCTGCTGAGGAGTTGCCTGTGCTGAGGGAAGGATTTCCAACAGCACATCAGGGATGCTGATGGTCTCTCCCCAGTGTGGCTGGCTTACTCCTGGCAGCCCAGCCTGCCTTCCCTGCTCCGCAGTCGCCGTGTCCCCTGGGGCTGTAAACATTTTGAATTCCTTGCCTCGGCTGCTCAGGCACCTTGCGGATTCAGGGCATGTTGCTGTCTTAAAACCTATCAGGTTTCCTGTCACCTCCCGGGGCCCATGAATCTGCAGGCTGGTGTCAAAGCTGGGATTGAAATGATCCTGTGGGAGAACAGCCCTGTGCTATTCTGTGCCCCCCACCAAAACCACCTTCAGCTCCCAGGTTTATAATTGCCCCCAACCCGTGGGAGACTGCTCCAGCCCCACAGAGGGGAGAACAGTCCCTGGCATGCTGGAACCCACTGCTCTTCCCTGGCTCAGCCAGAGTTCCCAGGGACATCCCAGGCACCAGATACCACTGCCAGCCATGCCCAGTGCCATACCCTAGCTGCCAGCTCTGCCAGTGGGCTCAGAGCTGGGGCAGGTAAAGGGCTTGTCACTCCTGCCAGCCTAATAAGACAGGACTTACAGGTTGGGACATTTTTCTTGCCACTGTCATGTCGCTTAGACACGCTGGCTGTATCCCTGCCCCCAGAGAGGGGGGAATTAGAGATGCTGTGAGTGCCAGAGCCCCAGTGGGCAGCAGTGAACATGGGCTAAGCACACAGGTGACAGCCCCAAACACTCATAAATCTCCTTTGCAAGGCCCATGGCTCACCTAAGTAGATTTGATTTGTCAAATATTAAAATTAATTTAGGATTGAGCGGCAGCTCATGTGTGCACCCTGCTCTCCCACCTTCCCTCCACCACCACCTCTGCTCCTGCCCAATGCATCATCCCTGGACCCACACTCTCGCCCCAGCCAGGACGCCGGGAGCTGGGATAAATCATCCTGCTGCCGCGCTCGAAGACGAGCCGATTGCTTGCTCAGTGGCAGGGGATCACAGGGGAAATCACACCGCGTGCCGCCCGCCCTGTGCCGGGGGCGGGGGAGACGCCACGCTTAGGCAGAGATTTATTTATTTGATTTTACTGGGCTGGGATTTTTTTTATTTTTTTTTTTTTTTTCCATCTCTCAAACGCCCGCTAGGGAATTACAGCCCTTGGAATATTAATGCCACGCAGGATGCCGGCTCGTTAAAATGTCACCTGGCTGTAATTTCTCCTGCGCTTATTATTCCCTGGGGAATGCGAGCTCCCATCCCTCCCTGCCCGTGGTGGTCCTGGCACACAGGGCAGCTCTGCACGTCTCCTTTGCTGCAGCACAAGTGCTTCTCCATCACATCGCCCAAAATGTTCCTGGCCCTCTTCCACCACCGCAGCAGTGGGCTGCACTGCCTCCGGCATCTCCTGCTGAGCAGAGCCTGGGGACCAGTGCTGGGAGAGCCCCATGCCACCAGCCAGCACTAGTATGGTGCAAGCCCAGCCTGGCTGGCTCAAGGGACAAGGGGTGCTGGCATGGGCAGGGGTGGGCTGGGCAGGGGGTCAACCAGAAGGCATTGCTGGCACAGTTTGGGGGCAGGGTGGCACAGGGAACAGCTGCCTTAAGGAAACTTTGGCTCAGTTCCTGCAAATTAATGTTTTTTTCCCAAACAGTTTCCCGGCGCTAAGCGCGACGCAGGGAGCAATTATCTTTAGTGTCGATGTTATTACCATAAAAATTGCATTGAGGACTTTTCTCCTCCGATTAGAAAGTTAACGATCATCACTGCCTTCATTGTTCCCCGCACCGTGCTCGCTCTAATAAAGAGTCTGTGCACTTTACTTTTCACTTAGCATGAAAATTACCCAGCTGCTGCTGTGCATGGCTGTGCAGCCCCCACACTTGCTTCCTGGTGATGGGCCCCTGGCAGGTACCGGCGAGGAGCAGCCGCCGGCACACCAGGGATAGACGGTCCAACCTTTGGGCTTCCCCGCGTGGCAGGCTCCAGGGGTCAGCTCAGGGCAGGAGATACCAGCATCGGGGCTGCTCACCTCACCTCTGTGCCATAGGTGTACCTAAGGGATACTTTTCCATACTCTCTCCCCCATGGATGTGCCATCAGCAGTCCCCACCCATGCCCATCTGCTGAGCATCCCCAGCCCCCCTAAAACCCACATCCACGGGGTGCCCTCATCCCAAGAGCTTGGAGTGGCTGGGGTGGGTCCAGCCTCGCTGTGGCAGCTGCATACCTGGAGCGAGCCTCTTCCATGGCTCTCCATCCACGGCAGAGCTGGGGATCCCTCCCAGCCACACTCCCATGATCTCTCATGGGCAGGGGCGAGGGGTGAGCCCTGCTGCTGCCAGCTGCTTGCCTGCCCGGTTGTGCAGGCAGCACAGCATCACTGTGCATAGCAAGCCAGCGTTGTGCCTGCCTGTGGACATCCAGGCTTCAGCACTTGTCATTGGTCGCACTGCCTGTGATTTTCACAGGGAATATTTGTATCATTTTGCTTGATACCAGCATAGCTCTTTAAATTCTCCAAGTGCTGTAAAAATCTTAGCTAATCTTCAGAGAGCTTTTTTTTTTTTTTCCAAAGCTCTTCATTACTCCCTAATTGTTCAAACTTCTCTTCTTTTTCTCCTGATTAAAAGCAGATTTTAGAAGTGAAGTTCAGTTTCTCAGCTATTTTCAAGTCAAATGGATTCCATCCCCCTCTCCATGTATTAATAACCTGTTCTCGTGCATCCCCCAGTGAGCCAGTAAAAGCCCTTCTGAGCAGAGACAAGGTGACAGCAGCACTCCGGAGGGAGCGATTGGAAGGGGGTTACAGCTTGGAGGGAGAGAGATCCATCCATCCAGCTATCTATCATCCACCCTGCTATCATCCATCTACCAGAGAAATAACATTTGCAATTCTGCTTTAGCTCTTCCTAATAATCATTAATATTTTTATTTTTTTCATCTTCTGAACCAGCAGCAGGAGGAGATGCAGGGGTTTGGGGTGCAGGTAGTGCTGCGAGGCTTGGGGGGTGTGGGTGGGAGGTGGGGGTACAGTGGGGTAGTAGGATGGGGTGTGGAGGCCGGTGTGTCTGTGTGCTGATGTGCGGGATGGCTGCATTGCTGGGAAGCTGGATGAGGGGAAAGCAGGAGATCCAGCATGGTCCCCAGCATATCCTGCAGCAGAAGGGATTATGTGCCGGGCTGGAGAAGCGTCTTTCCAAGGGGACTGGGGGATGCAGGGACTCTGGGGGTGAAGAGCAGGCATGGTGCTGTCCCCAGCTTTGCCTCTGCCCAGAGGGACTAGGCTAGTGCTGCTCCCAGGCGCAAATGGTGCAGCTCAGTCACAAACAGCACCCAAGGGTGCAGCATGCATCACCTTCTCACCATCTTCTGGGACCAGCCCCAGGCAGCTGCGCTTCCTCCAGCTGCTAATGCCAGCTCCCCCTGCAGAGCCCTGTCCCCCAGCCTGGCTGGTCTGCCACAGGAGAGTGATGGATTGTAGCACTTACACATCTTCCCAGGGAGGAAATACCAGGTCCCAGAGGGCTACATCAGCGGTTGGCAGCAGGCAGGGCAGGCCATGCCGGGGAGCGAGTGCTGATTTTCGATGAGTGATGCAGAAAGTGAGAGTGGGAATATTGGATCCCACTGCCCAGACCGAGAGCTTCTTCCCCTTGTTGGACTCCTTCCCTCCTTTTAGTTACCACAACACAGCACACAACAATGGCCCCATAAAGCACCTCTGCTCATCTGGAGGTGCCGGGAAAAGATCCCAGTACATCCTAGGAGAGGAGCTGCTGCAGTTAATGGTCCCACTCTCCAGCGGGCTTCAGACCTGCCCCCAGGTTGGTTTGCACCATCTTCAAGCCACTTACTGCTCTTAGACCATCACCTGCCAGTACCAGTGATGATAAAAGTTTTATAGCTTGTGAGCCACGTCTTTGGTCACCACAGTTCCCAATCACATCCATGGGAAGTCCAAGGTGTCCCCTGTGCCCTGTTGGTGAGATCTCTTCAAAGGGCTCCTCATTCCTCTGGATGGCCCAGGCCATCCATGGAGCAGCATGGGGCAACCACAGGGACCTGATGGGGCTGAGAGGTGGGAGAGCCAAGGGAGGTACCAGGGGCTGGCACTGGCACCTGGGAGAGGCTGCAGGCAGCGTTCCCCACAACAGGCTCAAACCTTCAGGAGATGCTGGCAGGCTCACAGCTGTGGCCATGCCATGGATGGAGGGATGCTGGTGGCCCAGGCATGGGGAGAGCTGCTGTGTGCTAGGGTGCTGGTGTCCCCTTGGCTGGCCCATCCCGGCAGATGGCAGCAGGGACGCGTTGCAGCCTGGCAGCGCATGGGGACCTGCCTTGTGCCCCGACCTTGGAATAATCTTCAGTAGGATTAAGAGCTTAAACGTATCCATGTAATTGCCAGGCCCCTGCTGAGCTAGAGAGAGTGTGAGTGCCAGCATGGAGAGGCGGTGCCCAGGCATGCTTGGCTTCCTCCAGCTGCCTACCACTGCCTGCTGCCACTGCCACTAGCACAGGCACCACTGGGTCCACCACCCTGAGCATGGATGACTGGGTGCAGGAGGGTGGCTTGAGAAGACAGGGTGCTTGGCATGGAAAGGGAGGGTACCCTGGCACCGCAGGGGGCTCAAAAGGAGGATAGCAAATATGCAGAGCCGTGGGTGTGCTGCCTTTACCTCCCTGGTATTGTCTCAGTCCTCCAGGGCACCTGTCTGGGCACCCCTCTGCACCAGCTCTGCACCCAGGGAAGGACGTGGTGCTGCTCCTGTGCATGTCTCGAGGAATAAGGACAGTTGGCCAGGATGCCAGGGGCCAGGGGACTGTGTCCTGCCAGGCTGAGCCTGCCCGAGTGGATGATCCAAAAGGTTTTGTTCCCCTACCCAGGGGGAGCAAGGCATGTGACTGGCAGTGTTTTGATTTGTTGGGTGCTCAGTGTAGGTATTCAGCACCCACCAGCAATCAGAATTTATTCTGGATTAGCAGAGGTGCCAAGAGGTGCCTGACACTCCCAAGGAGCACCCAGGCAGTGGGCTAGGGACACTTAGACCACCAGTGTGCCCCTGCCCAGCCATGCCAGGGAGGTGCCAGCACCCTATCCCGGTCCGTCCAGCTGTTGTGAGGCTTGGCACAGAGTGGGGAGCTGCCATCCCAGCCCCCTCCCTGTCTGCCTAATGGTCCCTGACATTTAAATGAGATTTAGTGCTCAGCCCGATGCTGAATATTCATGAGCCCATGCGGCCCTGACAGCCTGGCTGGGGCTGCTCTCATGATTAATAATTTGTTTTTCCCTTTACTGTAAACCTCACCTGCACTCGCTGCTTGCTCTGGCACTGCCATACCTGTCACTGCCAGGGAGCTCCCATACCCTTGCCCAGTATGTCCTTCCCTTCCCTGTCTGCTGTGGGGCACTCACTGCAGGCCCGGGCAGCCCCCAGGGACCCAGCCAGGGGGTGAGCAGCATCTGCCAAGCACCAGGAACCTCTTTGTTGCTCTGCATGGGTCAAGTCCTGTGCAAGGGGAGGAAGCATCCTGCCTTCTCCTGATGTGGAGGCAGCCCTGGGTGCCTGGCCTCTGCAAAGGAGCCCCAGAGATCCTGCGTTGGCCACCCCAGGGAGGGGTCTGGGGCCCAGAGCAGTGCTGTCCCTTGCCCACTCCTGGTGCCCTGTGCTAGGTGACTGCATAATCCCGTGGTGCTGGGTCCTGAGTAATTCCTGCTGCCTCCAAATAGAGACATCCTGAAGAGGTGCAACGAAGTCCTCCTGGTGCTGGCATGCTGAGCTCCGTTTCTGCTGGCACCAGCTCATGCAATGGAGAGACTACTGGGCTCTCCCAGGTGGACAGGCAGCAGGCAGGCAGCGCAGGCAGGCTGCACAGCCAGCACCTCATGAGCCCAGTGCCTGGGACCTGCTTTTGGTGCTGTTTGAATAGTTTGTGGCTGGTGCAGATGTTTCTGCTTCAAACCCAGTGTAGCAGTGCTCAGACCTGCCTTGGACACTGCACTCCCTTGCATCCATTCCTATGATGTGTGCAGTGGCATGGCCAAGCAGGACCAGCCCTGGGGAGGTCCCATGGGATCTGGGAGGGGAACCAGGGGGCCAGGCTGCTATCTCCCCTCTCACTCAGCAGCTCAGCTCCAGCAGCTCTGTGCAAATTGCATAAATATTCATGGCAAACTGAAGGAAATGTGACTGTCCCGGCTGATTACATGCACCCATCCTGAAGGCTGTGGCTGCTCCCCAGGTATTGCTGGCCAAGGGCAACCCGCAGTGCCCAGCTGCAGTGTGGTGTGGGGCATGAAGCCTATGGGACCCATCACAGTGCTGGAACAGGGGCTGTGGTCTGGGGAAATGCTTGTCTTCAGTCTTTCTGCAAGATCAAGCCAAGGATTAGGCCCCAAGAAGGTCCCAAGACACCTACAGCTTTCCCAGGGTGTCCCAGCAGCCTCACCACTTGACTCAGGGACTGTCCCGAGCACGGTCATGGGATGCCCTCTCCCTGGTGACACGTCACACCTGCTTTGGCAACCCTGCCACATTCAGTTGGGCCTCCATTCCCCGGTGCTTTGGGTATGTTTCAGCAGGGAGCCAGACAGAACTCCTGGGAGGAGCTCGGGGAGGCACCTGGGCTGGGATGCCCACGCACTGCAGAGATTAGTCCCCTGCAGACCTGATCAAGGTGCTGGGCTAATAGCCTGATTTATTCCTTCCCGTCTCTCTAGAGCACGCGAGGTTCCCCACTGTGTCCTGAACGACCTCATGCATAATACCATGCACAATCCTATTAACGCCGCCCCGCCACG
Organism: Hemiprocne comata; assembly: GCA_020745705.1. Taxonomy (NCBI): domain Eukaryota; kingdom Metazoa; phylum Chordata; class Aves; order Apodiformes; family Apodidae; genus Hemiprocne; species Hemiprocne comata. The sequence goes on from CM036591.1 coordinate 17,423,977, forward strand.
CGCTCCCTGCTTAGCGCCGCCACTCGCCAATGCAATTTGCCCATGATATATGGGAAAAATAATTGAACGATATTTGAGAATATATTGAGAATTACGGTTTGCACTCAGCGGGATTTATAGGGGCCATATTTCACAAAACCACAGCCCGGCACACCAAGGCGCCCGGTGATCCCAGGGAGAGACCCATGGTCACGGTGGGTGCATGCCCAGGCGGAATGCGACCCACCACCCTCATGGGGCTCAGCACGTGCCCATGGGAGCAGGTGCAGGGCACAAGGGGGTCTGGCACAACCCCTTGCCCTGGGAGCAGGGTGGGGGTGCCATGGGAGTGGGCAGTGGCTGCAGCAGTCATGGAGCACCCAGCTGCATCGGGAGCCAAGGCGGCAGCTGCAGCCAGAGCTAGGCTGAGCTTAATCCACTCCTGTTGGGAGGGAGAAAATGCTCCTGGCATCAGGCTGCCTGCTCAGCTGCATGGCTCTGCTCACCGTGCCCGGCAGCCAGTCAGCTGGGTGCTGGTGTCCTCTGGACTGCTGTGGGTGGACCTTTGAGGGGCTGGTGGCTCCCCAGCCAGGCCAGCCCCTGCACTGAAGGAGGCAGGGAAGGGGCTGAGGGCTCTGCACAGAGCTTCAAGACCTGCAACCCTCTGAAGTCACCTCTCTTGCCCCTTTGACTCTGGCACTGCCCTGCCTGTGAGGTGGCAATCCCTGCCTGGATTTGGATGGCTGATGCAGTGATGGTGGCTCGGTGCCCAGGGGACATGTGCCTTTGCTTCTCATCCCCACATCTGCCTCCCACACAGCAGAACCTGCTCCCTCTTCACATGGCCCGGGCACCCCTGGCCAACCTGCCCTGGCCCAGGTTGCCATGCTGGGCAGGTCCTCAGCACCATGGGTGCTGCTGGCACAGGTGCCATGGGAAATATTAATCTTTAATTTCCTGTCAAAGCCTCTTGCTGGAGAGAGCAGTGGCTGGCATGCAGTGCAGCAGATGCTTGCTGCAATTAGGGGGCCAGGAGGCAGGCTGCCCTTGGGCACAGGGGGCTTGGCTGAGGCACCCAGCTCTCCACCACATACCACAGCTGCTCAGCCCCACACCTGAAGCAGACAGGGGAGCAGCAGCAGGAGGAAGAAGAGAGATACAGTGTTGCTACCCATGATTGAGAAGCTCTCCCAGGGCCACCAGCTGCCCTGGCTGGGCAGGAAGCAGACCCCAGGGGGGAGCCCACCCTCCCCTTGGCTCAGGCTCACACAGCTGCCCTTGTAGCTGCCCTGGCTGCCCTTGTAGCTGCCCCTGCAAAGGGACCACACAGGGATGAGGCTTCTTTGCAAGCAGCTCCCTAGGCCACAAGACTGAATATCCTTCATCCCTGCAGCCTATAGAAGGGATCCCAGAGCATCTCTGTCTGGAGGAAATTCCCGGCGTGCCCTGGGGAAGAGAAGCTATAAATAGCCACCCAGCGAAGGGCAGAGAGCGACTGTTTGGGAAGCCGCTTTGTGATCAGGACAAAGAAGAGGCGTCTTTGCACTTGCTCTTCATTAGCTGCCTTCCTCTGGCTGGCCGGGCCAGGATGCGCTTGCATCGAACGACAGCAGGATGTAGCTGCCGGTGTCAAGGACGCGAACAATAAGGGCTTTAAATAGCAGTGCTGGCTTTGAAACTGGCTTGCCTGCTCAGAGCCCGGGCAAATTGTGCCATGCAAGAAGCTGGGGACAAAGAAGAGGGGGCGCCCTCACCCCCAGGAAGGGTTCCCCCCAAGCCATGGCTGCTGCCTGTTCAAAGCTCCCTGCACAGTCCCCTGCAGCACTGGGCACACAGCTAATTAGCAGCACCTCCCTGCACTGCCAGAGAGGTGCCTCTTCGTTGCATCAGATTTCCTCTCCCTCTGACTCCAGGGCTTTGATCTCCTCCTGTCCTCCTCCAGGAGATGAAAGAGCCCCATGGGGGCTGCCAGCGGTTCCCCTCTCATGCTGGGCATGAAGGCACCTCTTCACCTTCGCCAGGATGAGCCAAACAGCTGAGCAGTTCCCAGCAGTGCTGGCAGGGGTTTGGTGGAAGGTGAGATGGAGAAAGAAGGTGCTCTGCTGTCTTGGGGAGCCCAGCTCCATGCTGTGCTGGTGTAGGATGGCCTCAGCCCTGGCTCGGACATGGGGTTGGGCACCCAAGAGCTGCACATCAGTTGGATGGAGAGAGAACGGAGCTGGCGAGCCACGTGTGGGCACGTGCATGTACACGGGGGGGGGTGGGGGGGGGCGGCTGCGCGTATTAGCGGGCCCTTAAATCAACACAGCACTTCAGACAGGAAGGAAATAGGCTTTGCCGACGGCAGGAGCGGCACTTGCTTTGTGCACATTACAGAACATCAGGAAAATGTCAAATTTACATAAAAATGATACAAACTCATTGGAAGAAACATGCATCCAATTATCGGCCCCAGTGCTGGCACGGCTCCGCAGCCAGAGGCTGGCCGGCCGGCTGGCTGTGAGGGACCCAGCCCCGGGGCACGTATTTCATCTCTGGGTGTTTAGCATCAAAGCAACAAAACTGCCTCAGCTCTGCCTGCCACCCCGCTGGCTTCCCACCCCATCACTGTCACACAGCCTTTGCATGCCAGGTGCAGGGTGAGGTGAGTGCCCCAGCTGGGTGGGCACTTGGTCCTGCTCCTGCCAAGGCATGATGGGGAAGGGGCTGTGTGGCTGCAGCACCCCCATACGGTGGGGGCATTGGGGAGCCTGGAGTAACACGGATAGAGAGCTTGCTCATGCAAAACACCTCTCGGATGTTTTGCCAATGCTGAGTTGGGACCCTGTTCCTGGCTCTACACCAGGCTCTCCTGGTGGCCCTCTTTCCTGCTCCTACCTTTCCCAGAGAACGGCCACCAGCATCCCCAGGGCTGAGAAAAGCCACATCTGACACATCCTTCCTGCTGCAGCCCCACAGCTAGGCACGACAGCTTGCATTTGCCCCAGAGCTGGGGATGTCCAGGAGGACAGAGGCTGGATGAGGGGACACAGGCAGAGGTGTCCCCAGAGGGTGCCCTCCAGCTATGCCCTGCCTGTGCTGGCATCCCAGCCAGCTGCCCAGGATTGATGGCCCATCCTGCGGCCCATTCCCAGCATGCTGAACGCTGCGTTTCTATCCCTGCCACCCACCGGGATTGATGTCTCACTGGGCGCAGGCAGCGGCCGTAACTCACGACTCGGAAGCCGGGCTCCCGGCTCGTTACTCACCGGGCACCATCACCCACTGAGTTACGGCTCTGCCTCGTGCCAGGACACCTCGGCAGTGAGGGGTTGGAGCAGGGGGTACACGGCTGAGGCAGGGCTGGGACAGGGGAGAGACTTCTCCCTCACAGAAACCCATGGGCTGGTAACCCTGGCAAATCTGCCTGTACCCCACCGGCTGCCTCTGTCCCTGGGAGATGGGAGATGGGCACCCATGGCCCCCCTAGGAAGGCTGCTGGGGTCCCAGCTGGGGGCGGAGGGTGGCACCACAGCGGGGATTCCCCCCACCGCACCCACCGGCTGGTGCCGGGGCTGCAGCGCACGGGGGAGGCTGACGAGCTGTTAATTACAGGTGCTGCTTGGCTGGTGCAGCGTGTCTCTGCTGCTCGGCTGGCAGAGCCGTGCGGCGGGTGACACACTCCATGATAAATTGATATCCCGTTTAGCATCAATTTTCCTTTCTCTGGTGGCAGACAGCTGTGCTAATGGGATGGGACAAGTGGAAATGAAATAACAGGCCCTGAGCACACCGGCACGTGCCGCACCACCGGCCCTCCTGCACGGCTGTCGCTCCTCGAGAGACAGGCAGGACCCCACACACCCTGGGGCTGGGGAGCCGTGGGGCTCAGTGCCGGCTGCAAGTGGCTTGCCAGGTTGCTGTTGCACACCCAGGCCAGGTTTGTGATACATGGTGTGCCACACGATGTGTCAGCACCCGGTGCTGCTGCTGCCGAGCCTGGTGTTTACAGAGCACTGGGCACCTGGGGGGGAGCCGCATTTTGCACTGGGCTTTGAGGCAGGCGCTGGAGGAAGAGGGCTGGTTGCGGCATGCCCAGCTTTTGGTGGTCACCATGGGGTGCCTGGTGTCTGTGTCCATTTGGTGTTTGCAACGCATGTAGAGCTTGGTGCCTTCTTATTCATAGCGCAGCACAAAGGAAGGAGCCAGAGGAGCATTTGGTTGGCATTCAGTGTCCATGCTATGTTGGGTATTTGCAACACAGACAATACCCAAGCTGATGGACACAGTATCCCTAGTGCCCACACTGGGTTTGGTGCATGTTATAGTCTGTGGCACACTGTACCCACACTCTTATGGCTCTTTTTGACACTCTCAGCACCAGCCAAAGGCTTGTTACCAGGAATGTGTTTGTCAAATTGGTGCCTGCAGTGTGTTTGGGGTCGTGGTGCGTGCAGCACTTCATGCCCACAAATTGCTTGATAATTGTAGAGTGCTCAGCACTTAATACCTGTGGCATTGTTATTATTTGCACAGTGCTCGCACTCAGTGTCAGCAGTGCTTGGCACACGTGGTGTGCTCAGGGTGTGGGACCCACCACCGCTGATGTTTGTAGTGCATTCAGTTCTTGGTGTCAGCTGTAGTTTTGTGTTTGCCAAGCGCTCAGCAATCTCCACAGGCAGCATTTTGTGTTCCAGGTGTGCCTGGTGCCTGGCACTTGCAGTGTAGTCAGCACTCGCACCAGCTTGCTCTCTGTGGTGTGCTCAGTGTTTTGGTCCCCATGGTGTGACCAGAGTTCACAGCAGACTTCTGGAACTGCAGCCGGTGCTTGGTGCTCAGTGCCAGTGATACAGGCAGTGCTTGCAGTGGGCTCAATCTGTGGTGTCAGCAGCATCCTCCCGCTTCCTGAGTGCTCCCTGCTCACTCCCCAGTGCCTGATGCGCTGCTCGCTTGCTGCGTGCTTTGCGATCGCAGCCCACAGTGTGGCCAGTACAAGCTTCCTGATTCTTTCGCTATTTACAGAGCTTACCGTACGGCCTTAGCGGTGTTTCTGCTGTGTAGCCTCTGCTTGGTTCCAGCTGCCAGCCTGCTTTGGAGTGGCAGCGTGCGCTGTGTGCATGGCTAGCGCTGGCTCTCCCATTAGCAGTGCCATCAGCCCATGCTTCCCCTGCTGAGGCTGGCTTTGCAGCACACTCAGTACTCACAGCCCTCCATGCAGCCCATGTTCACAGTGCAGTTTTCAGTGCCTGTGGCACATGTGGCGCCACCAGTGCCCTCAGTGCTCAGCATTAGCTGCCTGTTTCCAGGGAGCTGAGGACATCGCATTGGCAACTGCCCAGCTCACATTTGGGGTCAACACTTTGAGGATGCTCCGTGGGCGGATGCTTCCCCTATTTACTCAGGATGAAGCACAGAGAGGTGTTTGGCATTTGCAGTGTGCTCTGCACTTGGGGCCACCAGTGTGCCCAGGGTTTGCAGCACATGAGGCACTGGGGCTGCCTGGCTCTGCAGTGCCCAGCATGGCACATGTGGCATGTTTGCTGGTAACCATGTGCTCTGCAGCAGGTGGTAACCACTGTGCCGTCAGCATTCATGGCCCGTGCTGGGGCTGATTGATGTGATGAGCTCAGTGGCCAGCTATGCACCGTACCCAGTGTGTGCTCAGCCCTGGGACCTGCCACGGGCTGGATCCCAGCCCCAGGATCTGGGCTGTGAAGCTCCCATTGGGACTTCCTGGAAGCCTCCTCTTGAATTACTGCTCCCTTCTGGAGAGCCGGTCCGGCCACTGAGGGGCAGGGGCACTCCCAGCCCCTTTGCCTGGTGACCCCGGGGGCGCAGATAGGGTGGCCCTGACACACATATCACTGGGGGGGCTGTGGCATTAAGGTTGAGGTTTTAATCACACAGATGTCAGGAAAAGGGGAGCCATGGTTCCTATGGTAACGCTAACTATGCCCCTTGCCCGCGGCACGGTGGCTGTGCACGCACCAGGCTGCCATGGGCACCATGCGGCTGAGCTACAGCTGCTTGGGGACCCATAACTTCCAATCTCTTGACTTGGGTGCATTTAAAACCTCAGCCCTATTGCTGTGCTGAGGCAGCTCTGCTGGCAGTTTATGGCTCTGTTGTTTTTAGGAAAGGCAGGCAGGAGGCAGGAGCCGCCTGGGAAAAGAGCTGAGGATGGGGCAGGAGGAGCAGTCCAGGACTGGGAGGAGCAGGAGGACACTGCCCAGTCACTGGGTGCCAATGCCTGCAGGGCACAGGGCAGGACAGGGCCTGTGGGCACAGCCAAATGTGAGGGACAGCTGAGCAATATCTCTTGGAGCATGAAGAGTGGATCCGCATGCTCTGCTGGCTGGGCACTCTCCCATCCAGCTGCTCACATCCCTTGGGGCCAGGGCTGAGATGGAGGAAATGCAGAGGGTGGGCACTAGCCCTTCTGCCCAGTGTGGGTGCTGCTGTAGTGCTGGCATTACCTGTGCCCACCACTGGGGCTACTTGCAGGCTGCACCTCTCCAGATGGTGTCTAGGAGAGCCTGGTGATGGGCTCCCCACCACTGCTGTGCCAAGCTCCAGCCCTGCAGCATCCATCACCCTTCTGCTCCCATGCCAGTGCAGGAGAGACCTGCTCCCTTAGTGCAGGATCAGGGCTGTTCAGGGTGGGATGGTGCTCTCATCCTCCCTGTGCACCACAGCAAGGCTTCACCCATCTGCATCCTGCCCCTCCGGTGTGGCACAGCTCTGGGCATATTCCCTTGGCTGTGAGATGCCCTCCCAGCTGTGCCAGCTGTGCCCATACAGCTGTGTTCAGCAGCATCATTAGCCACACATGCAGCTGTGCGTGCCAGCACACCAGCCCTGATGGGTGTGTGTTGAGGTTGGCACTGTCAAGGCAGGACAGGGACACCTGTCTGCTGCTCAGGGGCTGCACGCAGTGGCCAGGGCTCACCCCAGCAAGGAGCCCAGTGCCATGGGGGCCTCCCACTGCTGTAAGCAGGATGTTCCCCCAGGCTCAGCCCAGCTCATCCAGCTGAGCATCCCCTGCCAATGAGTCAGAAACTGCCTTAGGGAATCATGCCCCCCATAACTCCTTTTCCCCTGGAGGTCTCCTGGACTGGCTTATGGTCAGGGATGACTGTGGCCAAGGTGGGCTGCCTGCCCTTCAGTCACTTTTCCTCTGTTGTAGAGAGTGAACCAGGGGGATTCCCTGCTCACAGCAGGAATGGGGTAGGTTTGACCATCTTCTGCCGAACTGGCTGGAGCATCTCCCAGCCCTGATGCTGCCCTCCCTACCTAACTGCTGAAGCTCCTGTAATGTATTCATCCCAGGGTGCCCTGGTGCAGCTGCAATATCATTATTGGAGTTTATTACACCATTAGCTTTAAAGTTTTATAAACCACTAAGCAGGTGACAAGTGATGGGGGCGGGGGGGCTCACACTGTGGGCTGTGCAGGGATAGCACTGGGGACTGTCCCAGCAGGGTGCTGAGCCCAGTTTTGCTGCCGGGCTGGTGCTTTTGCTAGTGGTGCAAGCCCCGTGGCACCCTGGACCAGGCACGTGCCTGGCCACCAAGCTGCTCGGCACAGCACGGCCACGTGCCAGCCTGCCCGGCTGCCCTCCTCAAGATGGCAGAGAGCAGGGAGGATCAACCAGCTGCAGCAATAAAAGGCTATAAAATCAAACAAGTGCCTTTGCAGGCTGCAGCCACGGCTCCCAGGACGCCTTCCCCTTCTCAACAGCACCAAGGGCAAGAGGGACTGTGCTCACCCAGCGCATTGTGCTCAGAGCCGGGGCTCCTGCTGCCACGCAGCCACTCTGGTCACGTCTGCGACGGCCTTTCCATCCACAGGGGACGCTCTGAGGGCGGTGAGGCCGTTCCCTTCACTCCCCCTGCTCAGGACTGGAGGGCAGCATCAGCCGAGCCTGACCTCCTGCTGGTCATAGGCCAGTGAGCACCACGGGACCCTGAGCCTGGAGATGCGTGCTAGGCTGAGGATCCTCCTGGGGTTGCTGAACACCTTCTGTGCTGAAACGTGTGCCCACCCTGCTGGGAAAAGGGTTCTGCTTTGGTCTTCTCCATGGATTTGGAAGGCTTTAAGTGTGTTTTCTCTCAGTGAGGATGTTTGTGCCGTATGATCAAGTGGGTGGCTCAGTTTGGGGGTACTGACGAGGTCCGAGTAGAATAAGGATAGCAGAGGCTGGTTGCTCCTGCTCCCATTGCTTTCAGCTCGGCAAAGCCGCGGTAGTGCAGGTCCGTGGCACAGCGGGTGTCTCAGATGGAGACCAGGAGAGGGAGCTGCTGTGCACGGGTGGGTAGCCCAGAGCAGCCGCAGCCTGCTCCCCCTCCCAAGGCATGGGGGCAGGGGCTGGCTGGGATGGGGGCATGGCTGAGCATCTCTGGACAGAAAAGTCAGGAGGAAAACTAGCAAGGTCTCAGCTGCTCCTTGGGATTCGATTCCACGGAATCAGCCTGCGCCCAGCACAGACCCTTTTCTCCTATGAACCAGGCTGGTATTGGAACCATTATCCCATAGAGAGTCTATGGAATCTAAACCGGCTCTGATGCAGGCAGACATTGTTCTCCCAGCTATGGTGGATGCTCCCACACTCAGATCCTACTGAAATCCACTCCTTAAACTCCTGGAGATACAACCCCAAAAGCCACATAAACTCAGTGTTGTTTTTCTGGCAACAGCAAGAGGTGTCCAGGGCATCTTGTGCGAGCTTGTGCACACAGCTTACAAAAGAGATTTTGTAATTGAGGTTTTGCACTTAATGAAGGAATAAATTGAATGGGAGTACTGTCCCTAATTGGGGTGTTGCATTAATTAAGGTACTGTACTTAATTGGGGTAAAGCATTTAATAAAGTATTGTGTTTAATGGGGGTAGTTTATGTAAATAGGGTCACTGCATTAATGGGGTGCTGCACCAGCAATGCATCTGCCAGCCCTGGCAGATGTGTCATTTGCCGCACGTGACCTCAGACCAGACCAGACCAGCCATCTCCTGCTGTGGGACCAGGGCCACCAGCGAGGCTTGTCTGTGCATCGGAGCTGCTGTCCTTCCCATTCCAGCACCACCTGGCTGGTAACGGTACTCGTAGCCATGGCTCCGCTCCATGCCCTGAGGCATACGGCTCCCTCCTGGTGTTTCCAGCGCCGCTGCTCCCTACAGGCACAGGAAAACAGAATAGGGGTTTTGGTGAGTGGGGTACACACCAACTCATAGCTAGCCCCATGGCAAGCAGTGATGCCCGGCATGCTCATCACACTGTTACAGCCCTGCTCTCCTGTAATTGGAGTGGACACCTTGTCATCCCACATCTCCCCACAGCTGAGGTGCTTGCTGCCCTTGCTGCAGATCCTGACCTGCCAGGCAGGCACCAGAAGCATTCCGGGGAGACCGGAAGCAGAGGCTGTGCTTGTTAAGCCGACGTGTTTGCAAGGGTCTCAGAGGATCTGACCGGTGTGAGGCAGAGATGAGCACTGCAGCCAACTGGGCTCCGCAGTCACGTTTCCTTCAATTAGATAAAAATTAATGATTGCCCCAGATCTACTTCCCTCCTGGTGCAGGGCTGCGGCCAGCCCCAGCTCTGGAGCATGTGGAGCTGGTGAGGAAGACATGGCAGCCAGCTCACAGGCTTGGGCTGGGCGCAGAAGTGCCCAGAAAAAAGGATCCACATCCTAGCTAGGTCGGACTAGTGGGGGCAGGTGAGGGCTGCCTGCTGGGGCTCTCCCCGTGGACAGGTGCCTGCTGCCCACCCAGGGCTGTAACTGTCCTGTCACCTGTGTTCCCCAGCTGCCTGGGCTGTTCCTGGCCATGGCACCCTGTGGTCCCCTGGGCTGATCTGCTGTGTCCGCGCTGAGGAACAACAGCCCTGTCAGGTGGCCAGGAGGGTGGCCTGACCACAGCAGCACAGCGCAGAGAGAGGTCAGGTTCTTGTACAGCAAAGAGTCAATCCATAAATTTGGTGGCAAGATAGGGAAATCACAACCAAACCCTCACTGGGTTCAGCTGAAGAATAGGAATGGAGAGTATCTGTGTCTTGGGGGGAAAGAATCACCACGAGGGTGCTGGAGGTCACCACAGCAGGATCAGTCCCACCAAGCACCCTTCCAGGCTGTGGGACAGCTTCTCCCACGTGGAGGCTCCACCTAACCCCTGCTGTCTTCTACAGTGCGTCAGGGTCCTGATGCTCTGGTAAGCCCCCTCCTTCCATGCTCACAGCAGTTATCTTCTCTACGGGTGCAGCCTCTTACCCTCCTCCACTCTCGCCCAAACCCCCAGGGAATCCAGACGATCTCCAGCTCTGTTCTCTGTTATTGCCATCCTATCTACTCTTTCCAATTAGTTTAGATTTTTCTTGACGTGTGGTCCCGGACCAGGCACAGGGCTCCCACCAAGGCCTAGCCGCCAGCAAATGCTTCACATGCCTTGTGAATGATGCTCCTTTTCACACAGCCCTGAGCAACATCCTCCTTTCCACTGAGCTCAGTGCAGTTGCAGGGCAGCCAGACATCCCATATTGAACTGGCAGATCCCATATCCCAAATGAATGAGGTTTCTCCTGTTTTTTTCCTAGCTCCCGGCTGCTTTTCCAAGCAGATGCTTGGCTGCTGGGCATCTGGAAATGCAGGTTCTGCACATATACAGATAACAGCACCTTCACAGTGCATCCTGCCTGGGGGTGTCCAACCCTCTGCCAGCCTTGTTTATCTGCCTGGGACTGTCCAGGGTTTTGGTGTTAAACTCGGACAACCCAACGCTGCTGCCTACCGACAAGCTTGGGCTCTGCCCTTCTCTCCTGCTGGCTTGGCAGCTCTGCCCTCCAGCAGCTCACCCTCCACTCACTGGGCAGATTTCCTTCCCGCCCCAGCCCAGCTCTTGGTGCTTGTCCTTTTGAATTGTATCTTATTGTTTTCAGGCCATTTCTCTGATTTGTCAACATCATTTCAAATTCCAGTCCTGTCTTCCCTGGCGCTTGCAGCCTCCCCCCTCATCTGAGCGTAGCACGTGGGCCCCACGCCAAGTCCCTTCTGCTCAGCATCCCCATGGGTCGGGGGGCACAGGGGCAAGCAGAGAGGACCCCACTTGCCTGATCTGCTGGCAGATCCTTGGCTGGCTCTTCTGTCCTGTTGGCTCACTTGTGTTGTGGCTAGTGAAATCAGCAGTCCGGAGTCCAGGGCATCAGGCTTCTCCTGGCTGTTAGCATCAAACCCAAGGGCTGGATGTGGGAGCATCAGTGGGCACACAAGCTCTGTAGCTGCTCATGGCTGGGCAGAGGGTCAGACAATCCCCACTGCACGCTGCAGAGTCCCTCCTTGTGGTCTCCATGCTCAGCCACAGATAGGAGGCTCCAATACAGAACCATGGGCCACCGGCATGCTGCCAAGTTTCAGAGCTGGCCATTCCCAGCTGATGCTGTGCTCGCTGACTTGTCTGGTCACAGGAGAAAGCAGCCCCTGAGCCCCGCTGCCTCGCCTCCAAGCTGCGCTGCTTCCGCACTCCCTACAGCTCCAGCCCAGTGTCTCTCCTGGCATGCCCTGGCCATAAGTACTTCTGGCCATGAAGCCACAGCCCTGCCTGCTCTGTGGCTTGCAGGAGGCCTGCAGCTACAGCTGGAGATTGGGCTTGTGTCCTGGGTGCCACTCACTTGGGCACAGCTTGATCCCAACCCAGCCTGGCTGCACTTCAGCCCTGTGCCCTGGGGTCATCCTGCAAGGGGATGAGCCCTGGCACCCATCTGTTCTTGCTGTGCAGCCAGGCAGGATCAGGACACAGCAGAGAAGGAGAGGCAGGAGAGGGAGGAGGGGATACATCTCTTTGGCCACACAGGACGGGACAATGCTGAGGCTGCTGAGAGGTGTCCCAGCGCAGGTAGCAGTTCCTAATGGAGCAAAAGGTGCCCAGAGACGACAGCAGTCTGGGCTGTGCAGGGAGCTGAGAGGTGGTCCTACTCTTGTGTCATGATTGTCGAGCATCAGAGGACACTGGGCTCCTGCTGGTCTCACACTCACACAGCTCGGTTTGCCCTGTACCTCAGGATCCACACTGACGTGCCCCTCATGCTCCTTGCCACCACAGAACTGAGAGATGCAGGCAGGGACTCCACACCAGCCTCTGCAGACTGAAGACCCAATGTCAGCCATTGCTTTGCACTGCAGAACCTCTTTGCCACAGGATCAGTCCCTTGGCCCACAGGCCCAAGCACCCCCCCCTAGCCCTGTGGAAGCAGCTTGTGGCTTGTGGCTAGTGGCTGGGGTCACCCGTGTTGATGGCAACACTTGGGCCACCTGCCCAGCCTGCTGCCCACCATGCCTCTCTGAGCTGGGGATGCGGGGCTGGCACGTGCACACCACGTCCCCTGGGCAGGGTGACGCGAGGCCATGCGTGCTCCCTGCCGGAGGCAGCCTATCATGCTGTATTGACCCGCACAGAGGCAGGAACATGTATGCCATGCACGGATCGATGGGAAGATTGAAGATGTGTGTGTGCTTGCCGGACGACTGGGGAAAGCTTTGCCGTTGGCACTGGCAGCACAGTGAAGGTCACGCTGACCTGCGGCGCAGTCCCCGGGGGGAGGCGAAGCCTCTTGTCGAGCACATGGGCAGCTGTCTCATCACTTGTCCTCGGGGAACCCTGGCTTCCCAGCCAGGCACGCACCTACCCAGCAGAGCCACGTCTCCCGGGGCTGGGACGGGGGGGGGGGTTGGGGCATACCCGGCGCTGTGCGTGTTCTGGAAGCAGGGAGTTGGTGTCTCCCCCACCGCTGAGCCACTAGGCAGGGTCGCAGGTGGTTGATTGACTCGGGCGTGAGGGGTCTGGCTCAGCCCTTATAAAAGAACTAACTCGCAATCGCCAGCTGAAGAAACTGAGGCAGGAAGCTGAGGGATATAATGATTTGCTGGCAGAAGGTACCGTGCATGGGGACCAGCCAGTTCCAGGTGCCGCGTGGCTCTGTGGTTGGTGCCTCAGGGTGAACCCGTAACCTCATCGCAGCTCTGACCCTGCTGAGCGATGCAAGCAGAACGCCACTGCTGCGGGCAGTATGGGGCAGGAGGACACCCTGCTCCCCCATCTGCGTGCCCGGCAGTGTTGCCACTGGAGCAGGGTCCTGCCTGGGGCTGTGCACAGGAGCAGACCCGAGTGTGCTGCAGAGGGAGCAGAGCCAGCCCTGAGGAGGGGCAGGGGCTCAGCAGCGTGGGAGAGGGTGACCCTGGCTCAGCCTGTCTAGCAGAGCCGGTCACTGCCTGCAGTCACCCCCGCTTTTCGCAGACGGGCCGTGGGGCAGTGCAGAGCCCGGCGTGCGGCACAGAGCGGTGTGGGCGGCAGAAATGACGCTGGGGGAGCCCAACTCGGGCGCACAGCGGGCGCTGTGGGGAAGGGCGCGGCGGGCACGGGGGGGGGGCGGGGGGGTGTGCTGCTACCCCCTCGGCTGGGGACACCGGAGAGCACGGGGAGGGGGTTCGCGGGCAGATGCACCCCCGGAGTCCCGTCTTCAGCCCCGCTCCGGTGGCCTGCTCGGGGCCGGGGACCGGGACCGACGTGTCTAGGCGCCGGCTGACTCGGGGCGCGGCGGGCCGTGGCAGGGAGGCAGTTAACGGCCAGGGAGCCGCCGAGGCAGGAGGAGTCCGCAGGCGGGCGAGCAGGAGGGGGCTGCCGGGCGAGCTGCCCGCAGGCTGCCCGCCCCCGCCGAGCCGCGCCGCGCCGAGCCGCGCTCTGCCCCGGGGCGCACGGGCCGGCGGGGCACGGCGGGGCCGGGCGGCGACTGCGGTGGCTGCGGCGGCGGGGGGCAGGCTCCGTGCCCCGCCCGCCTCGGCTCGGCACGACTCAGCACGGCGCGGAGCAGAGCGGTTCAGCAACGCACGGCTCAGCATCGCACGGCGGGAAGCGGAGCAGCGCGGTTCGGTCTCGCACGGCTCGGCACGGCTAGACACAGCACGGCTTTGAAGGGCTCCGGCAGCTCCCGAGCCATTCAAACAAGTGGCTCCGGCAGCACTTTCGGACCCGGGGCTGGGGAGAGGGCGCAGCCCAGCTCCCTGCCCCGGAGGCGCCGGGCCCTTCACACTGCTTCTTTTCTCTGGCGCTCGCTCTTTATTTGACGACGAAATAATGTTGACATGTCTTGAATTATTAAGTATTCCCTGGATTTTATTAGCACATGATGCTTAAATGCTGCCTGTATCTGCTGGGGTCTTAACCAGAGAGGAGCGAAGGAGAGAGGCAGAGAGAGCGAGGGAGAGGAGAGAGGGGGGTTTTTGACAGCTGTATTTGTGCTGATAAGCGAAGGCACACGGAGACGATCGACTAGTGAGACAAGAGGGAAGCGGCGGCTCGGAGCTGCTGAGAGGGGCTGCGCTTCCCTCCCGAGACGGCTCGGCCCTCCCGGCGCCGTGCTGGGATTTGGGGGAGACCTGAGCCCCCTCCCAGCGCCTGGCCGGGCTCTCAGCTGGTGCCCGTGCCGGGGGGCAGCTCGCTGGCTGGGCACGCCAGCCACGCGGGGCAGATGCCGATTGAAATCGTGTGTAAAATCAAATTTGCCGAGGAAGATGAGAAGCAGAAGGAGAAAGAAGAAGGGGATAAGGAGAGCCTGATCGAGGAGCCTGCCCGGCCCCGCTCCCGGGACCTGGCTGCCTTTGCCAGCGCCAGCACTCTGCATGGCTTGGGACACATCTGCCGGTCAGGGCGTCTGGGCGTGCGCCAGACCCTCTGGGCATTTGCCTTTGTGGCCTCGCTCGCCTTCTTTCTCTACCAAGCAGCCAAGTCTGCGCTGCTTTACCTGGAGCACCCCCACGTCATGGCCCTGGACGAGGAGGCCATCCGTGAGATGGTCTTCCCTGCCATCACCATCTGCAACATCAACCGCTACCGCCACTCAGCACTCACCGACGCCGACATCTTCCACTTGGCCAACATGACCGGGCTGCCCCCCAAGGACCGGGATGGCCACAAGGCCACGGACCTGCTCTACCCTGACCCCGACATGGCTGACATTGTCAACCGCACTGGCCACCAGCTCGACGACATGCTCAAGAGCTGCAACTTCAGTGGCGAGAACTGCTCCTCTCGTGATTTCACTGTGGTGAGTGCACACCTGGGTCAACTTCCACAGGGACCCCAGCCAGCACAGGGGGCACCCACCCGGCCATGCATCAGCGGAGCAGGGCTCTCTGGCTTGCTCCGGCTGCTGAAGTTCGCATCTTTCTCTGTTTGAGTTTCCCTCCAAGTTTCACACGGAGAGAGAAAGAGAGGATCCTCCGTGGGAATTCTCAGTGGGGCTCTGCACTACTGGAGCGGGCTGCCGGCAAGTCTGTGCCGGAGGTGCTCACAGGCAGGAGCTGGGAGGGAGGGAAGTGGGGCTCAGTGGTCCCTGGGGTGGGTGTCCAGTAGGCAGGGGGAGAGTTGTGGTGTAGAGCCCGCGCCAGCCTGCACTTGTCCCTGGGTTGAAGTGCTCTCTTGCAAGGTGCTTTGGACAGCAAGAATGGCGGGGGAAGAGGAGGGGTGGGCAGAGACCCCTTTGCACAAAGGGGAACCCTCCTGTGTTTGAGAGGCTTGGCACTGGCATGTGTGTGAATCGGAGGCTGCCAGCATTGCACATGCACATGTGTGACACACCGAGCAGCACTGCTCCAGAAGCATTGCTACGACTGGGAGAGTGGGGGGCTGCTGGGGGCTGCCTGCTCACTGCCCGGGGCTAGCTGACAGGGCCTCCTGCCTGTCCAGGCAGCGAGCTCCTGGCTGGGTGCCGCCAGCGTGCAGCTCTCGTTAATATTGAGCCTGGAATCACAAATCCCCGCTGTGGTTTGGGAAAATAAATGTGCTGAACGGGCGGAATACCTGATGGGACCCTTTTCAGACCGTAATGACTCTGGAAATGAGCCGCTTCTCTCCTACGGCTGCCAGGGGCTACTGCTCGGCTGGCTTGCTCCGCTCCTGGGAGCAGCGCTGCCAGCCGGAGCGCACTCCATGCCGGGGAGGGAGATGCGGTGCCATGGGCTGTGTAGGATGCTGAGGGGGGAGAGGAGGCACCGTGGGGCTGGAAATGGCTGATGCAGCGTGTCCTGCTTCACTTCATGCCCATCAGTACAAAGGCTGCTTGCTGCTCAGGGTGATGCTTGTCCCCAGGAAAGTGCTGTTTTGGAGGGGCTGCCCTGTGCGGGGGGGTGGCATGGGGCATTGTAGTGGAGTGGGAAGGAGCAGGGGACAGGGCCAGGGGGGGAGCAGCCCCACTCCTCCCGGGGTTTTGCTGGGATCTGCGCCTGCTCTACACCAACCGCCTGAGTTTGCTGGGAAGAAGCGCAGTTCAGCAGGGCTGGAAGCAGGGAGCTCCAGGGCTGGACAGTCCTGCACGTGGCTCAGCCATGCTGGGTCTAGCCCCTGGGGTCTTCTTGGGGGATCCTGCACAGCTTCAGTTTGCGGGGGAGGCAATGAGCCCAGCCTTGTGCCAGGCACCAGCATGGCAGGGCATGGCAATGGGATTTGGCGTGTGCTGAGCTGAGGCTGGCAGAGCAGAGCTCAGGCAGATGGGGCTGGGTACAAGCTTCCTGGAGAGTGGACATGGTGTCTGGTGTGTGCCTTGCTGTGTAGCAACGGAGGGTGACCGCCAGGACAGTCACCAGGACCCAGATTCTCAGTGGGTGGCTGTGCAGGACCAGCTGGCTGGCCTGCCTCAGCTGCTTATGGGTCTGCCCTGGGGATGTCAGGTGTAGTGGCACTGTGCGCTGGAGCACACTTTGGGCATGAGGATGGCTAGTGCTGGCTAACCCCTGGTCCTTGGCCTGAGCAAGAGGAGCCCAGCGCTCCTGCAGCCTTCATCCCCTGTCCCCAGTTCAGCCCTCCAACCCAGCCTTTGAGGCATCATGGGCTGTCAGTAAAAACGGGAGTCCCTGTCACCTCTCACCTGCCTGGAGCAAAGGGGTGAACCTGGGACAACAGAGGCTGCAGGGCTTGGGTGTGTGGAGGGATGGGGAAAGATGTGACTGCTCTCTGCCACATACTGTGTCCCAAAACCTTGCCAGGCAGCAGTGGGACCTGTTGAGGCATCACATCTTTTGCAGTTGGATCCTCCTACTCCCATTCCCCAAGCTGAATCGGTCCCTTGTGCTTCCTCCTGGGAATGACTGAAATACAGCACAAGTTGCATGGCAGGCAGGGTGAGACCCAGCAGTCATGTGTGGGCTTGGCCACTTCCATGTCTCCCAGCTGTGGCCCCAATGCAGGGGCACCTGGTCTGCCCTGCACCCAGACATCATGTGGCAGTGAGCTCCAGGCTTCATTGGTCCCAGTTGTGGGTCCCCATGTGTGCCTTTTTGTTCAGAAAGATCTTGTGCCCCCGCTGCAGTGGGTGGATACATGAGTCACAGCATGTCCCAGCAGTGATGGAGGGCTCCCAGATTGCAGCACATCTCAGTGGGACAAATGCCCTGGGGTCCCAGGGCACCCAGCCCATGGTGAGTATCCCCTGGAGCAGAGGGCATGTCCCCAAGGATGGCAGGGAAGGGAAGGAGCTTTTCCTGTGGCCTTGCTTGCAGGAGCACTGGAGTCCTTCCTTCCCTCTGTGCACAAGGTGGACTTTATCCAGAGGCTGGAAGTTTTACAGCATGAGGATGACCAAGCCATGAGGCTGCTGCCGGCCATCTGTCTGCTTGGGAGTAAGAGTAGCACGGAGGCTGGAGCATGTCCCCTCATGCTGCCACTTGCAGCCTGTGCTCACACAATAAATAACTCATGCGGATCCTTTAAGTAAGAGCTCTAAGTGGTAAATGATCTTTCCCTGTTTAACGTCACAAATCCACATTCTTTATGGGATAGCAAATTAAGAAACTATGGGGGAAAAAAATCTCCAGCGTAAGCATCTTCCATATAATAAAGCCCGGCTGGGCTGTAAATCTCCCCAGGCGGCAGGGACAGCCCTGAGCCGCAGCAAGGCTCCCCTGCAGCCCCGCTGACAAATGTGGCCCCTGCGTCAGCTGCCAGAGGCCCGTGCTGGAGCCCCCGCAAAGCCTCTTCTGACCCCCCCGAGCCGTGCCATGCTCCGCAGCCCTTCTGATCCCCGCCCTGCCCGGGGGCACGGGGCTGGGCTTCCCCTGCCCAGTGCCCGGTGCCCTTAGGTACGCTGCCCGATGCTGTGAGGAGGGCGGCAGGTGCAGAGCTCTGCCGGCAGGGCAAGCGCGGCTGTGGTGCCGAGGGTGCGAAGCGTGCAGCGCCAGCACGGGAAATCAATAGGGCTCTTTACGTGCCATTAAGCGGGAGGTTGGGAAGCATCCCCACAGGGCTGGGGCTCGGCTGTGGCGGGTGGCTCACGATGCCCTCACCCCCATGCCTGGCACCCCCAGTACAGCCACAGCCCGAGGCCACCGCTGGCCACACATGGCGGCTCTGTGGGAAGGGAGAGCCCTCCCGGCCGTGCTCTGGGGACAGGGAGGATAGGCAGGGGTCTGGGGGCCGTGAGAGGAGGTGCGAGGAGGTGGTAAAGCCGGCAGCAACATCCTGCCTGCTCACTGGCAGAGGCTGCAGCAGGAGGCTTCGCTTGTGGCTGGGCAAGAGCCCGGTGCCTTTCTCTAAAGCGCGTCCCCTGTCAAAAGCCTTTTGTTTCTGATGTGTGGCTGCCGAAGCCAGTCCTCCCAGGGCTGGAGGTTGAGGGGGAGTGGGGAGGCTGCTGAGAGCTGGCAGAGCTTCTCAGAGTTGGCATCGGCCCTGGCTTTCCAGGCAGGGCCTTCTGCCTGCCCAGGACGTGGGTGGTGTGGGGGGTCTCCCATGCAGACCACAGAGAGGGAAACCCTTGTGCTGAGACAGGGAGAGCATCCTCAGCGGCACCCCACATGCACCCCAAAAGATCCTGGCTGGGGGGTGGGCAGAGTGCAGCATGCTGTTGCCTCTGTCTCCTCCCAGCAAGGTTCAGCCACTGTCTTTCATGCAAACTGCACCGCCCCCGACACGGGGACTCTCTCTGACCTTTCTGCCAGAACCGTACTTAATAAATGTCACATTTTCAGCCTATTTTTACACCAGATAAAAGAGCTAGACTCTCTGCTCCTTACCTGCCCTGCCCTGCTTGGTGCCTGCTCAGCTCCCGGCATTCCACCCCATTTCCCCTCTCCCCTCTGTGCAAGGCCGAGAATGCCCCAGGATATGGGGGGATTGCTGGGAGCCCCTCAGTTGCTCTCTGGGCTCCAGGCACTGCAGGACCTGGCCTGGCTGGAGCACAGAGCGGCTCTGGGGACAGACAGTGCCTTATGGATTCCAGCACAGTGTTGTCCCCACCGGAGGGTGGCATGGCTGCAGCTGTGGTGAGTGTCCTGCCATGCATGGCAGGGGCTGGCTGGGCTGGGCTCATGGTGTTGGTGCCCAGGAGAGCCTGGAGCATCCCTTGACAATCCCACATGAGCTTCTTGGCTGAGCCCAACCATGCCCATCTGGGTGACCACACTCTGCTCATCAGATCTACGTCCTGCAGCCCCAGCCCAGTGCTTGAGCCACCTCCCTGGGGGCTCGCAGGCCATCTGGAGTCCCCCATCCTCACAGCCTGGCCACTGTGCTTGTGCATCCCCAGGTCTATGTCCCAGGTGGTGCAGACACAGTTTGGGTGCGCTCCTGTCTGGAGCAGCGGTGGTGGCAGCTCTGGCACTGTTACCATGAGCTGGCCGGGCATGGCTCAAGGCGCTGCTTGTGCCAGAAAATGGGGGACTTTAATGCAATTCGTTGCCATTTAATTTTATACAATTCCTGCTGCTTAATCCACTGAGAAATGCTAATTTATACAATTCACGTCTAAAAATAAATGTCAGTCCAGCAGCTCCCAGCAGCGGGTAGCTGCTCCCACCAGCCCCCACCAGAGCCTTCTGTGGGGACCCCAGCCTGAAGCCCACCCTGCTCCCAGGCCACCAGGCTGCTGCTCCTTGTTCCAGAGTGCCTGGGCTGCAGCAACATGTGGGTGGATATAAGAGTGATGAGGATTTGGGGTACCAAGGTGGGACAGCGAGAGATTGGCTGCACCTAGGGGTGTCACTGCACCATCCCTGGATGTTTTCAAGGAAAGGCTGGATGTGGCACTTAGTGCCATGGCCTAGCCGATGTGGTGGTGTTAGGTCATAAGCTGGACTCGATGATCTTAAAGGTCTTTTCCAACCTTGGTGATTCTGTGATTCTGTGGACACCGGGTGTCTTGGAAATCCAGCTGTCTTTCAGATGGCTGGGGAGGTGTGAAGGGTGTGAAGCTCCCAAGGTGTCTTTGGGACCTCTGCTCCCTTGTGGCTTTCCCCAGGAAAGATGGGCTCAACCCCACATGCCAGCTGCACCCTGTGCAGCAGCTAGGGGTGCACAGGGCAAGTGGGGGGTCCTGGTGTGAAGGGCTGGCGTGGGGACACCTGGGCTACACATGAGGGGTCTGGCCATGGGTTGGGGCAGCCTCCAGCTGGCTGGCAGGTATTAATTGGTTGTAATGCCCCATTAATGAATGTAGAAGGGGAGGGAAGCACACACCCTGCCTCCCTGGGGAATGGGATGCACCATTAGGTCCCTAAGGGGGCTGCTCTGGGGAGGGCGACAGGGAGGGAGTTGGATCTAGTGGGGAAGGGGACCTGTGGCTGGGGTGAGCCTCAGCTCATCTCCCCAGATTCCCTGGCTCACGCGTCCGAGCCTTTCCATACTCTGCTGCCCTCCTCCCCCACCCTGCTGGCCCTTGCATCTTGCCCCCATAGCCTCCCATCTCCCACCCCTTTGCTGGGCAAGCCCCCATGCCACCCCGGTCCAAGGGGTGTGGCACTGGCACCAGCAGCAGCACCAAAGAAGGGGTGCCAGAGCAGAGGGGTGGGCAGCAAGGGCTGTGGCCGTGGGTGCTGGCTCCCTGAGGGTGGGGGCCCAGGTGGGGGAGCAGGGGGGTGTGGAGGCAACACAGCAGGGGAGAGGAGATGCTGAAGGAGCCAGCGGCTTTCCCACCGTCTCTCTGATTGAGATCGGATCACTGTGAGCATGAAAAAGCTCTCTTCATAATTATATTTAATGAATTGACTTTAAAAGCTCTTACGCTCTTATCTGGGTAATTTAATATCACACACTTAATAAGCCTGTCTCTGATACGGGGGGAGCCAGCGGCCAGGACGCCTGCGCCTGGTGTGGCTCCCCAGGGATGTGGGACGTGCCATGAGGCTGGTCCCACATGCTGAGCTGGGCGGATCAGGGGCAATGCCATCCTCTGGGGCCCAGGCACCTATAGGGGTCTGTGGGGCAGTGCCCCCACTCCCCTCCCCCCATGCTGCTGCTGCAGAGTGGAGTGGGCAACTTAGGCAGCTGTGGGAGGGATGGGGCTGGGGCACCCCTGGGCCTTGGCCCCAAGAGCAGGGACTTGCTGGTGCATGGGGCTGCAGGGCTGTGCAGCCGTAGGATGACGGGGACACAGGGCTGTGGGGCTGATGGAGTGCAGAGTGACTGACTGGGGGGTGGGAGGAGGGTTCGTGGGGTGCATTGTGGCCAGCTGGGCAGAGAGCTCTGAAGGTGCAGGTACCCTGTGCTGACAGTGTGGTTGGATGTCATGTGGCACTGTGGCTGGCAGGACATTCCTGTGACCTTGGTGCCAGTGTCACCCATGGTAGGGGTCCCACAGCCAGGCAGCACTGGGGGCAGCCACAGGGAAGGGTGCACTACAGGTCCCAGTGCGATTATGCTGTTAGCTGCTGTTAGCTCCCTGTGTCACTCTGTCTCAGGCCACCGGCCCACCTGGGGTAGCCAGCTGGGGTGTCACATGGCTAAATGAAGGCTTGTCACCACGGTCCCTGCAGCTCTGATTCCCCAGTTCCTGCATTGCCAGCCATGGTGTGGGCTGCCTCCCCAGCCCCCTTGTAACCCATCAGTGTGTGCAGATGGGTGCCTGCAGCAAGCCGGAGGGACAGGCTCTGCCATATGGAACCAGGGGCCCCAGGAACTGTAGGAGCCTACATGCGGGCTGGGGATGGGACCTGTGCCCCATGGGCTGTGGGAGCAGCCCCTGGCATCCCCTGCACCAGGCACTTGCTGGGCAGGGGGGTGGAAAGCTACAGGCTGGGCTCATGTCTCCTGCATGTTAGAGCCGGAGCTGCCAGGAGCCGGCCAGTCCCCCAAGCCTGGCACCATGTCCCTCCAGTCACCCCTTTCCCTCAGATCCCTGATTCCCAAGCAATGGAGGATGCAGTGGCACCTCCCAGCATCCCTGCCTGCGCTGCCCCAGGATCTGCAACAGGGCCAGGAAGAGTGACAGGGGCAGGATGTGTGGCACTGGCCCCTGGCTGGCTGTCCCCAGGCACCAGGGTGCCAGGCAGTGCTGGCTGCCATGCCGGCACTTGGTGCCAAGGCTGGGCGGGCCAGAGGGAGACGTGCCAAGGCGGCAGGGCAGGGGGATGAGGACACAGCTGCCACCTGGCCCTGTGGCAGCTGGGGATAGCCCCAGGCAGAGCAGGGACCCAGGGTTCCCCGCCAGTGGTACCAGGCACGGGGCAGCCATGCTGGGTCTCCCTCCATGGGGAAGCGGCTGGAGCAGGAGGTTTACGGAGCTGCACTAAGTGACGCAAATGGTTTGAAGCCCATAAAGAGAGATGGTTTTATGTAAGACGACTATATAAAGCTCTGCTGTTCTGCCATTGATGAGATATAGGCCTTTATTTATAGAAGGCAATGTTTGTGGTGCGAGTGCTGAAAGCCAGCCAGGGACCCGCAGATAGGGCGTCGAGTCATTTCACATGCAGCTGCCGTCGACACTGTTCACACATTAAAGAAAAAAATTAACAAGTTTGCAGCCAGTCAGGTGGAAAAAACAATAATTGTCAAAAATCGTTTTTCCCCCTTTTTCCAATAACAAATAGCTGGAACGCTGCTGTGGAGGCTTGGGCTCGCTGTGGGAAAGGACGGTCTGCGGCTCCAGTCAGGCTAGGGGATGGAGCGGGTGGGGGGAGGCAGACAGGGGTGGGAGGAGAGGCCAGGCAAGGGTTGCAGGAGCTGCTGCCAGCATCCAGACGGCTGGCAGTGGATGGATACGCCTGCCTGGGCATTTATACGTCTAGGACTGGATCAACAGGGCCTGCATGTAGGGACAACAATGGTGCTGGCAGAGCAGCAGGGCCAGGTGTGTGGTGGGGGCTGGGGCAGGGGGCAAACACCAGGAACATATGGCTGAAGGTTCTCACTGCACAGGGGGCTTTGGACCAAGCCCCACTGAGTTTTCCGGACTGGCCTGGCATTGCCTTTCCCCACCTGCACACACAGGGATGCACTCTGGTTATTTCTTTGCCAGATGTGGCTGGGTTTTTACTGGAGAGCAAGCAGCAAGTCTCTGTGGTCAGAATGCCCTGCCAAATTTTGTTTCATGCACGAAAGGAGGAAAAACCTCTCATGATTAATTGTGCAATAGGGGAGAACATGCATCTCTCTAACCTGCTGCTTGCTGGTTGCCGGCTTTTTCTCCCAGGTGCCAACACCTCTGCCACATCCTAACTCTGCAAGGGCCACGACGAGGAGGAAAGCCAGCCAGGGCTTCCCAGCGGGGCAGCAGAGTCAGGCCTGTGCTTGAGCAGCTTCCCTGCAGCTCTCTGCACGGTTCTGGGGGTGGCTGTCTGCTGCTTACGCTGCAAAACCTCCCCCCGGTGCTCTGAGCCCTGCCCCGGCGTGCTGCACCAGCAGCGGTCATGGACAGGGTGCTGCCGGCTCTGCCTGCCCGCGGCTGCATCGCCGTGCCCGTGCCAAGCCAGAGGCGAGGACAGACACATCGCTGAGCCAGGGCACATGGCACCGTGTGGTAGGGGGGTTAGACCTGCACTGTGACCTGCTGGGACAGGGGGCTGCTGCATGTGCCTGCCCTGTCCCCGGGAACACCGCTGCCTGCACAGCCGGTGCTACCCACCCAGCCTTGCACGGGTGAGAGGGCCCCTGGTGGAGACACCCCGGCTCACTGGGCCCCTCTCCAGGTGTGGATGCAAGCCAGAGCACTCTTTGCACCTGAATGGCTGTTAAGGGCTAGCTGAGCTAGGCTGGACTCAACAGGTTTTCTTCCAGCAGAACAAAAGCTTCCCTCCTGATTGCAGCACCGGGAAGGCAAACTCAAGAGGAGGGATGGGGGGAGGCTGGAAAGCCAGAGGCTGGGAAGACTTGTGGGTGATGTGTCCCAGTGGCACGGGGGTTGGGGACGCTTCTCTGTGCTGGGGAGCTGAGCTGGAGAACCGGGCTGTCCTCTGCCCACAGTGGCTGGGCAGGCAGGGAGCCAGGGCTGGGAGACCCGCTGGCCCACTGCCAGCCACCAGCCCCTGGGATGTGCAGGGCAGGATGGGAGAGGAGACACACACCTCGTCAGAGCAGAGCCCCTGATTAATCACTGACTGCCGGCCCTCCAGCCAGCAGCTCATTAGCAGTTTAATTCTTGGTGCCCGGTGTGCTGGAGGATCGCAGGGCTCTGATTGAGCAAGTCTGCTCATCTGGGCAGCTGCAATCAGGCCACGGCCCCCTAGCCCTGGTCACAGTGGACCACAATTACTGGCCATGTCCACTGTGTCCCCAGGGTGGGCTGAACAACAGGTGTTGCAGGTGCTGTGGGTCCTGCAGGAGCTGTGGGTGCTGTGGTCAGGCACAGGTGAGGCACATAGGTGACAGTAGCTGTGCAGGGCAGCCCTAGAGCAGGAGACATGCCTGTGTCTCCTCCTGTATTCCACTGTATCTGCAGGGTCATGGTCCCCACAGTGTCACAGGACCAGGAGCAGCTGTCAGCAGCATCAGTGGCTGTGGTGAGGTGCTGTGCTCAGCTGCACAGGAATATCTCACCAGTCCGTTACCCCCGGGGGACAGTGGCACCCCGTACATCCCCATGCTGTCCCACCTCTCTGACACCTGCACCTGCACCCACAGGGTGGCAAAGCAAGGGCTGCTGGTGGCACCTATGTCCTTGCCTGCACCCTGGTGTCCTTACCAATCCTCAGGCTCTTCCTGCCCTAGCCCTTCTTCCTCCCAGGCTGGGGCTCAGCCTGGGGGACCCCTCTGGGGATGGGATGGGGGTGCTCACCTGGGCCCGGGGAGCAGAGCAGGGGCAGGAGGGAGCTTGATGCCCCAGGAGAGCAGGCACCAGCCGTGGATGGTGGCCATGGACCTCGTACCCCATCCTGACCACTCAGACCAGGGCACTGCCATGCCTCCCAGCGGCAAGGGGGTGCTTGCAGCTTGGCTGCCCCCCTTTGCCCTCCAAACCCCACTGTGCCCTTCACTCCCAAGCTGCCATCGCTGCAATTTCTTTGCAGGCCAAGGAGGGAGGGAGGGACCCTGTGGCAAAGGGAAGCGTCTCCATTTGTCTTCAACACTCCATGGCTGGAGCAGGACAGGGGTCTGCTGGTGTCCCTTTTGCAGGGGGTGAGGTGGGGTGGGATGTAGGGCAAGCTGGGGGCCACTCTGGGGCTGTGACCCCCACGAAGGAGGCAGGGCCAGCATAGCATCTACTGCTGCCCTTGGGAAGGGCACAGAGCAGCCCACCTTCCCGGGCAGCTCCGGACTGCAGGCATGATGCAAATCCAGCCGATCCTGAGACAAGTATTATGTCCTGGTGGCTCAGCTCCCACCTGGCCAGGCAGGGTGCTACGTACCACAGCGGCTCACACGAGTGATGGGTTTGCACTGGCAGCCTGTCCCCTATGCCTGTCCCCCTGTCCCCAGCCTGCTCCTGCAGCCCTGCTGTGCACCATGCTGTGGTGTGCTGGGCCAGCCCTGCTCTCCCAGACCCCCGGCACTGCCTGGCCCAGGGGACAAGGCCAATACTGAGCAGGGAGATGAACAGTCTGAGGCAGGAGCAGCATAAGAGCTGTCGAGCAGCCTGGTGTGCCTGGCTCAGAGGTCTTACTAATCAGAGACTGTCAGCAATTACATGTGCTAATTATGGGCAGAGGTTCACAGAAATTCCTGCCCTGCCAGCATGGTGCTGATCACACTGGGGCCTGTTGCTCCTGTGCAAGAACAGGAGTGGAGAATCACAGAATCATAGAATCATAGAATGTTAGTGGTTGGTAGGGACCTCTGGAGATCATCGAGTCCAACCCCCCTGTCAGTGCAGGACCACCTAGTGCAGGTCACACAGGAACGCATCCAGAGGAGTCTTGAAAGTCTCCAGAGAAGGAGACTCCACAGCCTCTCTGGGCAGCCTGTTCCAGTGCTCTGTAACCCTTACAGTAATAAGTTTTTCCTCATGTTGAGGTGGAACTTCCTGTGTTCCAGTTTGCATCCATTGCCCCTTGACCTATCACAGGGCACGACTGAAAAGAGACTGGCCCCTCCTTCTTGATACCCACGCTTCAGATATTTGTAAACATTAATAAAGTCCCCTCTCAGTCTTCTCTTCTCTAGACTAAACAGCCCCAAGTCTCTTGGCCTTTCCTCGTAAGACAGGTGTTCCAATCCCTTAATCATCCTCGTAGCCCTCCATTGGATTCTCTCAAGTAAGTTCCTGTCCCTCTTGAACTGGGAACCCCAGAAATGGACACAATACTTCAGGTGTGGTCTCACCAGGGCAGAGTAGAGGGAGAGGAGAACCTCCGCTGGACAGACTCTTCTTAATGCACCCCAGGATACCATTGGCCCTCTTGGCCACAAGGACACATTGCTGCCCCATGGATAACTTGTTGTCCACCATGACTCCAAGCTCCTTCTCCACGGAGCTGCTTTCTAGCAGGTCAGTTCCTAATCTGTACTCGTACACAGTGTTATTCCTTCCCAGGTGCAGGACTCTACACTTATTCTTGTTGAACCTCACTAGGTTCCTTTATGCCCAGCTCACTGTCCAAATCTTGCTGGATGGCTGCACAGCCTTCCAGTGAATCAGCCAATCCTCCCAGTTTCATATCATCAGCAAACTTTCTGAGTATACATTCTACCCCCGAGTCGTTGATGAAGATGTTGAACAGGACTGGAGCCAGCACTGACCCCTGGGGAACTCCACTGGTTACAGGTCTCCAGCTGGACTCTGCACCATTGACCACTATCCCCTGGGCTCTATTGTTTAGTCAGTTCAAAATCCATCCCACTGTCCACTCTTCTAACCCACACTTCCTGAGCTTGCTCATGAGGATGGGCTGCTCAGCCAGCTCTCCCTGACCAGGCATGGCATATCACAGCCAGGCTTCCTGCCTGCCCCATCCCATTCCATCCCCATTCCCATCTGATCCCCTACTGGACCAGGGTCCAGCATGTGTGGTGCCATCCTTGAAGCCCCTGCACATGTGGCTATGACAGCTGCCCTGTCCTAGAGTGCCTGGCTGATTGTATCTCAGTGGAGCTGCTTTTCAGAGGGAGTTTTTCAGGCTCCAACTCCCCTGTGCTGCTGCTGCTCTGACATCCTGTTTCTTTATCACCTGACATGACCTTAATTAACTCCCTGGGCTGATAACGCTCTGGGCTTCTCCTCCAGCTGTATCTCGGCCAGTGTTCTGCCTCACCTGCTCAGGGATGGCTGCAGAGACTGCACAGGCAGCCTGGCGCAAGGGAGAGAAGAGGCTGCAGAGTCCAGGCAGGGCAGGGCAGTCATAGCTGGGGACACTGGGGTGACATGGAGGGTGTGTAGCAGCACTGAAGGGAATGAGTTGGTGCTGCATTGAGAGTTGCAGGAGAGATGCTGATGGACAGAGATGGCTGTCCTGGTGCAGAGGTGGGGGTGAGGGCAGGAGGGGGGCTGTGCTGATGCCTTGGGGCAGGGTGGCACAGGCAGCAGTGTCAGTGGCAGCAGCATCCATCTCAGGCAGGCAGAGGTGCTGCACAGCAGCGCGGAGGGGTCCTGGCTCTCCTTGCACTGCTGCAGGCAGGGCACAGGGGCTGCTTGGATGGGAGCCAGGGCAGGGGACACGGGGGGGGCTGAGCTCTCAGGGCCCCCAGAGGCTGTCAGCCTGTCAGGCCACCCCTCTGCCACCAGCCCAGGCAAATTGAAATGCAGGCACTGATGACTTTTGTTGCCACTTTATCTCCCACACTTGGCAAATATTGGCAGAGGGGAGAAGATTCAATAGTGAGGTTTGCAGATGGGAATCTCGGCATGTGATCCCACTGGCTTCATGCCATGCAGGCAGGCACTGCTTGCCAGGGCTGAACCTGGCATGGGCACAGCCCAGGGCCAGCAGGGCTGTTCCCAGCACCACTTCCCCATGGACTGGTCCCCAGCAAGGCACTGGTCGTGTCTCACCCGCCAGCACAGGCAGCTAGGATCCTGGAGCAGGGTCCCAGCTTGGGGCTCCTGTCACTCAATGGCACCAGATCTGTAGGCAGCCTCATCTGGGGCAATGCCATGAGCTCTGGAAAAAAAAAAAAAAAGGGTACCGAACACGGTCAGACCATCTCTTCCCAGGTTGCAGTCACACAACTCTCCTCCCCACACTCCTAGTCTCCAAAACCTTAGTTCTGTCCTCACCTCCCATTCCCGGGCCCCCAACCCAGGCAGCCGGTGGGATGGGGTCCATTTGTTCCTGGGATATCTGTGGGTAGGGTGCAGTTTGTCCCCTTTGCTAATGCTGAGTGGAGATGCAGTGGGAAGTACATTTTCCTGAAGCTTGGCATGCAGTGGAGACCATGGGCATTGTGGAAAGGGTGCACAGACACTGCTGCTCACAGCACGTGATATATGAGCTGCTGCAGGCAGCACATGGTTCTGGGAATGGGGCACTGGCTCTGAGCAGAGGAAAGGGGAGATGGTCAGGAGGACAGAGGAGATGGAAGCTGCCAGTGCTGCTCCCCAGTGTGTGGTGGAACAAAGGGGACATGAGGAGGGGGAAGAAGTCCCCCCAGCTGCAGGGTCAGGTTGTCCCATCTCATCCCTGCCAGGACATGTCCCTGCTCCCATAGCAATCTGTGGGAGCCAGGAGGAGCTGGGAAGGGACTGGGGAGCTCCTGCAGATGCTGAGGGCCAGCATCAGGGCAATGTGACCCAAGCATCCAGGAGGGGCAGATGCCCCGGGAGTCCTGAGAACCCCTGGTTCATCGCCACTTGCATGGCGAGCACAGGAGGGGGATACAGTGGTAGGGGTGATGGGGTTGCCCCTGCCCTCCAATGCCCAGGCCTCCTCCCTCGCCTGGCAGCCCCATGGAGGGAGCCCCTGCCAGCACCAGGATGTGGGGGCTCTGTCGGTCAGCCCCTCTGCCCAGCAGTGTGCAGGCTGGGGAAAGCCAACCCCTATCATGTTTGTTCCATTGATTTAGCGCCGCGGAGAGGGTTTAATCAGCCTTTAGCCTGCACGCTCCAGCATTAAGAACAAATCCATTAGCCACGAGATAACCACAAAGGGTTGTGCTGAGGCTGGATGAGGTCCCAGCGCCTTCAAGATGCAAATTGGCAATCAAAGATCAAAGCCGCGCAGCTCCCTAATCTCTACTAAAAGGGCTCAGCTATTAACGAGCCCTTTCCCGCTGGGCTGTGATCACCCACTTCACTCAGGCTCCTGATGTGCTGGCTAGTTTCACCATCACCTCGACTGGCCCTCCAGCACCCACAGCACCCTGAGCTGGCCTTGCGGAGGAGGGTGCAGCTGGGCTCGGTCTGTTTGTTTGCATGTTGTTTCCTTCAATTCTGACATGCTGGGGTCAAAGTCATGTTGGCAGGCAGAGTGAAGCCCCCAGCACTGTCAAAGGGTCAGCAGCTGGGAGGGTGGAGAAGGGGAAGAGGCGGGAGCTGGGATGGACCAGAGAGGTGGGGGAGCTGTGGAGGGCTTATGTGGTGACTTTGGGGATGGGGGGGGTGGGGCGGGATGCTGGCAGGTGGCTCCTCCTCACGCTGCTCAGGGATTTAGCCTGGTTCAGCCCCTGCCTGGCTGCACCAGGTGGCTCAGGTCAATCCCTGCTGGCCCCAGGGAAATCAGTGCTGGGGACCATGGTTGAGGGGGGGGAAGGGGCACAGGCAGCAGGGTGTGGGTGAGGGACTGGGGTAGATCAGGGTGCCTTGGGGCTAAATTCCCCCTGCCTCCTATAGCCACCCTGCTGGTCTCTCCTGTGGTGCCAGGGCCAGGCTGCAGGTTGGGGGGCTTCTCCCCACTGTCTGCCTAGGGTGTCCTGCCTGCAGTGGCTCCACACACAGCTGCCCCTGCAGCCCCACGAGTCCCATCTACCCTGCACCATGCGAAGCCGTCGAGCTGTGACAGGACCTATGCTGCCAGTACCATCAGCAAATCTCTGGCAACACAGATGTGTGCTTTGCTCAGCCTGGTTGGCTCAGGGACCAACATTCCCCCACATCCTACTGCAGTGAGGAGAGGCTGAGTGAGGCACCCTGGGATGGGCAGACAGGGGACTCATCAGACCTGACACTGGGGAGCAGAGAGTCATGCTCAGCTCCCCTCTGTTCAGGGACCTGCTCTGCTGGCAGCCACTCAGTGAGGTGCTGCCTATGGCTCTCATGGCACCCCTAGGCAGGTGGCACAGCCTTGCAAAAGGAGGAGGCAGTGAGGCTCTGGCAGTACCTCAGCCAGGGTGACAATAAATCTTACCAGTATAAATCCATCCATAGGCAGCAGGATAACTCCTGTGACAACCCAGCTAGTGTGGAGGCTTCATCTGCACCATGTCAGTGCTGCAGATTCACAGATAAATGCCATGGCTGGAGGGACCACAGGTGTCTGTGCCGTCACCTGCCGGCTCCCTGAAGGTGGCCCCACCTCCTGCCCACCGCTGCCCTGCAGCTGCGAGAGCTGCTAGGGCCAGGCTGGGGGTTATCCAGAGACATTGGCCATGGTGTGCCTGGTGACATGAGCAGAGAACAGAGCTGGTCTGGCATCCATCAGGGGAGTGCCTGGATAGGTGAGAATGGAGGGAGGGGGACATGCAGGATGAGGTGGCATTGTCCTGCCTGCTGTCTTGGCCCTGCTGTGTCCTACACACGCCATCCCATGGAGCCCTATGTCCTCCACCTACACATCCAGGCACCGGCATTGTGTAGGTTGGACCACCAGAGTACATGTGAGGGGGCAAACACCAGGAAATGTGTGGATGTGTGTGTGTGACACTCACTGGCAGTGTGTCCCTGAGGCTGTGTGACAGCGCTAGGCGTGAGCAGCGCCATGTGTGAGACAGCAGGCTCCGTGGGTGCAGTGTGTGTGTGTGTGGGGGGGGGGGGCGTGTGGGTGGAAGTGTGTGTGTGTGCCTCCCACCCCGTGCAGCAGCCCCGATCGGGCTGGGCAGCGGGGGGCCTGCGGGGTGCCAGCGTGGGCCCGGCGGGCCCGGCGGGGGCTGGCGAGCGAGGCGGGCTGGCAGCAGCCCCAGGCCAGCGCTCCCCGGCTCAGCTCCCGCATCTCCTGGCGAGCCGGCCGCGCAGCCGTGGGAGCCGTAATGAGATGGAGCAGCAGAAGGACGGCGAGATAAGGCTGCCTGCGCTGCCCCAGCAGATTAAACGCTGGGATTAAGCAGGCGGTGCCAGCTCTGCTGCCTTTTTATCTCGCTGCTTCTCCCCTCTTATTCTCCCGCAGTCGATAGTGAACGGTCTCCGAGCTGTCAGCAAAGGAAATTGGTTGTTAACCCTTTGGGGACGAGCGGCGCAGCGTTCCTCGCACGGATGCTTTCAAAGAGAAGCGGTCCCCGGGGACGGGGCTGCCCGGAGACCTCTGCTTGCGCTGGGGCGGGGGCTGGGGGGAGAGCAGAGGGCACTGCGGGGCCGGGGTGCCCGGTCAAAGCAGGGCCGCTGGCACCCAGGATCTGCCGCCGTCCCCCACACAAATGCCACCAGCATCCAACCAGCACCGTGCAGAAGCACTGATGTACCTGCAGGGGTCCCTGAGAGGTGACAGCAGGCAGAGAGCTGAGGCTGCCCGAGCTCCACAAGGGAGCCCCAGGGGCCCCACATACCCGACTTTCAGGTAGCCTTGATTATCTCTGCTTCCTCCAGTCTCCAGGATGGATGGGTTCAGTGCTACATCCCTGTGTAAACCACAGGGCTTTGGATCCTTCCCTGGTCCTGGAGCCAAGTGGCACGGACTGACTGTGTCTGCACAGCACCATGTGTGGCACTGGGTCTCCTCCAGCTGCCAAGAGGAACCCTCAATCCAAAACCTTAACAATTGTTCTCTGTGTATGTGCGTGTTTTGTTGGGTTTGCAGCAGCGAGGCTGAGCTGCAGTTCATCCCAGTGCTTATCCATAGCGTGCTGTGCTGTGTGCCTGGCATGGGGGATGTCTGAGGATGGGAAGCCAGCTGGAGAGCGCTGGAGGGTGCACAGAGTGATGGCAGGGTTACTGCTCAGCACAGTCCAAACCCAGGCCAGGGAGTGTGTTAGGAGCTCAGCAAGCTTGCTCTGGCACATGTGGGGGTGCAGCTTTGGTGCACCTTTCCCATGGGGATCTTGAGCACCTCCTCACTCTGCCCCACAGCTTTTCCCCATCTTCCTCCCAAGGGAAGCAGAGGCAGAAATCTTCTACAACCCCAGCACCCAGCCCACATTCTTAGGGAGAGACCAGGGATAGCAGGCATCACACTCAGCATCTCAGAGAGGTTTGCTGGCTGCTGACAGGCTGAAGTGACCTTCCCAGGTCCTGCTTCCCTGCCTCTCTGCACCCCTCTGCAGCGCTGCAGCACACCTCCTCCCTCCACCAGCAGCCCCAGCACTTCATCTTCTGCAGTTCCCTTGGTGTTGGCTCCTTCACCTGCCCAGATGACCCTTTTGGTGGATGCTTTAAAGTGCTTAGCGCAAGCAAACCATATGAAAGCACAAGCCACTGGGAGATCTGCAGGGAGCATGTTAGCCCTGGGATGCTGCACCACAGCCTCTGTGAAATGAAGAGGGCAGAGTTAGGCATCTGTGTGGGCTGGAGACCTTGCCAGAGCAGTGTCCAAGGAACCTGCTGGGGAATGGTACAAACTGACCATGAATAAATTTAAGTTGGGAATAAGGAGCTGAACAGGATTCTGGGGCACGTTGCCCCCAGGAGCAGTGGGAGAGGAAAACACAGCTTTGTGATGACACTTACCCTGCTACTGGAGACAGCTCTGTGCTGCCATGCCTGCACAGTGGGGCTGAGAGGTGAAGACCTGGGCTGGCCAGCCCCTCACCTCCATGTCACATCCATCCTGGAACCATGTGGCACTGGCAGCACGGCCTCCTCTGGCTCCTGGCATGGCCACTGCCGGACTCCTGAGGCAATGTCTTGCAGGAGAGCTCCTTCCTTGACCACATGAATTTGGGTGTACTGCTTCTGAAAGCAGGATAGTACCAATGTCCCCCTGCTTTACTGATGTCACTGGCAGCACTGGGGCAGATGCACTAGGAAGGTGTTCTTGCATGTGTGTGTGGTGCATCCCTCTGCCATGCATTGTATCCCTGTGCTTCTGACCTGCCAGGAGAAGGGATCCCTAGTCTGGATCCTGCCCACTCCTGGAGGGCACTGGGCTGCTTGCTGGCCCTGATGCACCAGCCTGGCAGTGACCTGCTTACCATGCCTTGCACTGGGGTTTGGGTGCCTCCCACCACTCTGCCTGGCTGGTGGCACAGCCCGCAGCACAGCTGGGCACTTGGTATTCCAGCAGTAAGCCTGCTTGGCAAAAGAGGGGCTCTGCCAACCCCATGTGCCTAAGTCTCCTCTTTTGTCTAAGCCTGGAAAAGGGGGCTGAGCTGACACAGGGTGGCCTATGGCAAAGAGAGAGGCATATCTGTGGTAGCAGGAGGGGTCTCAGCCCCTCCAGGATGTCCTCGCAGCATCCCTTGGTCTCCCTGCCACACCACTGCTCCCTCCTCCTGAGGAAACAGGTCTGGGTGCCACAAAGGATGCTACAAAGCTTGGCATTTCACAGTATAGGGGAAAAAAAGGAGCCCAGCCCAGCGCTGGTGTGTCCTGCTCGGGGCCAAAAGTACCCTGCTGTGCCAGCGGTGATGCAGAGCCTGGTGCCCCATGGAGATAGGAGCCCCAGCCCCCACAAGCAGGGCTGCATCCAGCAGGAGCCATCCCAGCAGCTCTCCAATGGACAGGGGGCTGTGCTGAGGGGCTACCGCTGTGGAGGATGGCTGTGCTGCTGCCGGAGCTGGGGTTGAGCCAAAATGGCACCGTTCCCCAACCCCTCCTGGGAGTGAGAAAGGGAAATGGTGCAACCGTGCATGAGAGGGGACGTTTGCAGAGGCGAAAACATCCCACTGGCTCAGAAAATTGCTGCAGAATCGGGCTTGAAATGAGTAGAAATTGCTGAATCCAAGCGGATCTCATATCCCGGGCAGTTGCAATGCTGGCGTCAGCGCTGCGGCTTCCCTCCCGGGGCACCCAGGCGGGGCCTGGCCGAGCAACGCAGGGAGAACGGGCGGCTGGGGGGGTGCAACGGAGCGCCAGAGTCATGGGGAGGGGCTCCAGCAGAGCTGGGCCCCGGGGTCTGAGTCGTGGAAGGAAGAGGCAGGAGCAGAGCAGGGGACAGCGTGCAGTGGTGGGTCGTTGTCCCAGCTCTACCAGTATCTTCCCAGTTTGGCCCCAGCTCCTGTGCCGTGTCTCCTGGCCAGGGTCATCCGTGTGCCTCCAGCTGCCTGCACTCACTCAGGAAGCAGCAATTCCAATTTTGGAGACTGCTGTCTTTTATACCACAGCCCTGTCCATGCTAATTTGCTCTCTGGGCACGGGTATCCGGGGATCACTCTCAAGGTTACCCCTTCACTGATGTCCCCACCAAGCCCAGGGTGGGTAACAGTCAGGTGTCTTCCCATCCCCAACATGCCCCAGTGATGGCTGTTCTCAGGGGTGTCTCTCTGCTGGAGTTCTCACCTCTGCATGGTGTGCCCATGCCCAGGGCCTGCCTGCCAGCTGCATGCCCCAAAGGGCATGTGTGAGCAGGGCTGTGTGTCCCAGCAGGGACACGGGACCAGAGCTGGGTGCCCCATGCATGCAGGAGCAGGACGTGCTGCTCTTACCATAAAATCTGTCAAAAAAAAACTCTCTAAGACTCGTATTAGAGTTTTAGAAAGCAGGCATTCTTTACTGCAGTGCTGGATGCATGAGGAATAGCTTCCAAAGTCATGCATAAATCCCATTTCACAATGTTAAGCTTATATAGACCTTTTAATCACAGTTCTCAGAGAAAAGCAAAATATTTTAAAATTGACTGTGGTATTTACATTTTCTTCACGCGTGTGCAATAGATGATTAAAACTTCCTGCATATTTTACTTCCAAATATGAGCATTGCTCAGTGAAGGGGCCAAGTTTTGCAGCTGGGCATCAAGAGCTTTACCAGTAACTAATCCCATGAGCTGGGTATACTGGGGCAGACTAAATATTGATACCTGGTGGTACTCTTGGTGCCAGTCCTCTGCCACTTCTCATAACAAGTCTGGAGCCCTATCGCTTTCCCAGGAACACAGGAACAAAACTTCCCAAAACAGAACTTCAGAGCTAGTAATCTTCCATAAACAATAGTCTATTGTAATGAGATAGATTCACTCCAGTAAGTTTCCAAAAGGCCTAATTCTACTTTAACACTTATATTAAATAATTCTATTAAACACATCTATTAAAATTAACATAAAAGATTCTATAGGTATCACTGCAGCTTATTTCCCTCGCATTAAAATGTTTGGCTGGAAGCTTAGAGCAGCCTCTTGTCTCCTTGGAGCAATCAGGATTTGTTGCTGCTTGCAATGTTTAACGTCGTCTTCCAGAGGCTAAATACCGTGGGGAGCCATGTAAGCTGCAGAAATACCTGCGTGAGCTGGGATCAGCTGGAGGCTGGCACAATAGATTGGTAGCAATGGGGATGGGGGATTGGGAGTGTGTGGGGATAGGTCTTGTGCCCCCAGTGCTCATGGGTGTGCTGGCATGAGCTGGTGTGAGGATGCTGGAGGCCAGCACCTTGCTCCCATGGGGCTTCCTGCAGAAGGGGGGATGGGATGGTGAGCCCCAGGGAGGTGGAGGGGACTTGGAGGTCCTGGAGCTGTGTGGGATGGGGAGGAGGATGCCAGGGCCTCTGGTGATCTCTGGCTGGGATCTCCTTGCCAAGGCACAAGCAGCTATTTCTGTCAAGGTCAGCATGTCTCCACAGCAGAGAGCAGGGAAATGAGGAATCATGTTGAAAAATTACCTCCCTAATGGGGTCTCCCCTGCATGTGAGCATGGCGTGGGGATGCCAGCATGTGGTGCTGAGTGGGGAGATCAGCATGCAATGCAGGAATCCTTCCACCCCAGCCCTGAGGCTGTGGCACCCATGGGTGCCCCAGGCACCATCCCTGGCTGCACACGTGTGCTCCAGTCCTGCAAGGCACTTTTCTGGGTCAGCTGCAAGGAGGAAATCATGTTCTCAGTGCAGGCAGGGTCTCCTCTGCCCTTCCTCTTCCTCCTCCTCCTCACGCACTCACTGTTATCTAATTGGGTTTGTCATGCTGGAAAGGCAAAGCCCTCCAGGACTCTGCTGTGCTCTCGCCAGCGCAATTTCACAGCTGGCCTCTGCACCCTGGCAGCCACGGGCATCCCTGCCCTCCCCACATATCCCTGCAGCCATGCCTGCTTCCCTGGGGCTGCAGGGGACAGGGGACAAGGCCACTGCCACCACTGGACCTTCTCCTTCAGCCCTGGCCAACACTGGTCCCTGTCCCCAAGCTGTCTGTCCTCACATGCCCTAGCCTCTGTACCCCGTCCCCATCCTTCACACCACTCCAGGGTGATTGAGATGCTGCCCAGAGATGTCTGAACTGACACAAGATGGAAGTGTTCAGAGAAATGACATTTCCTCCAGCCTGGGAAGCTCATCCTCCGTTTAAAGAAAACTAATATAAAAGCTGCCCTGATGTGTACAAGGGGCTGATGGTATCAGGCTGGCAGCCTCTGGCTCTCGGAGGCACAATAAATCTCAGCAAGAAGCCAAGCCGGCACAAGCAGCCCCACACAGACACACCGGCACGGTGGAGGGGGCCTAAGCCGTGTCCCAGGGATGGTGCAGGGATACATGGGCTGGGGGTGACAGCTCAGCAAGGGGTGGGGTGATCCACTGTCCTGGTCCCAAGGGTGAAGAAAGCAGGCAGCCCGCGACAGTGCTCCTGCTCACGACAGCTTTTTGCCATGGTGGGGATGGTGCCAGGACCGATGACCGCTCTGGGGCCTGGGGCCATGTGGGTGGTGAGGGCTGCGGTGCTTTGGAGGTCCCCTCCCCATAGGGATCGTCCTTTCCTAGGGCGAACGAGTGCCGGGGACTGAGGGTGCACCCTGAGCAGCCCAGAAGTGGGATCCTGCTGCCCTCTGCTGGACCCCGGCACCCCACTACCACGGCACCCCGGATCCGGGTGGCTGCCGGGATCCGGGGTGCCGGAGTCTGGCAGGGTGGGAGGGAAGTGCTCCGCCTCCCCTGGGCGTCAGAGATGCTGCCCGCTGCCTCTGCTCACCTCCCTCGGTGCCCATTCCATTTCCTGAGGTCAAACCCCATTCCTGACCTGCTTGGCATCCTCCTGCACCTGTCACCAAGCTGCCAGCTTGGATCCTGGACAGGTCCTTAGGGTGGCTACAGAGTCACACCTTGCTCAGGAAGCAAAGCCGGTGGCATGGATCATGCTGGGAGTCTCTGCTGAGGTGAGCAGGATCTTCCATTTTTCCTCTTCCGCCTTTTATGGCTGCCCTCCTCCCATGGAGCAGCAGGGATGCTGCTGCCCTTCACGGGAGGCAGGTATTGTCCCAAGGCTGTGGACCCCCCGAGGGCCAGCCCGTGCCTTGGCAAGGCTTGTGCTGAAGGCGGGTGCCTGGGATCGGTGGCAGCAGGAGATGAGAGGCTGCTGGGGAGCGCGGTGCTGAGCTTTGAAGGCACCCTGACAGGCTGTCGGGGCCCCACCAGCCATGCTGACAGCCTAGTGCAGAGACACCCCTCCCCTCCCCCCCCCGGTGCCACGCTCTGATCACAGCCTCGCAGTCACTTCAAAGCACCCGCCAGGCTCAGGTGGGCTCCCACGCACCCTCCCGCCCCACTGCTCTACTCCTCCTGCCCCACGGCCCCACTTCTCCCATCCCACAGGGCCCAGATATGCTGGGGTCCCCAGCTCCAGGGTGAGAGATACAGGATACAGCATTGGGGACCAAGGTACACATGTGGATCCAAGCAGTGCTGGTAGGAGGCAGTGGCCCCCCAGGCCTGGCACTGTCTTGCCTCTGTGGGGCAGGGACCCCAGCCCCAGAGCAGCTGTGGTTAGGGACTCTGGGGTATAGGCAAGGATCCAGGGGAGGCTGCAGTGCCAGGGCAAGAAACAATGGGGACTAGCTGGGGTGCAGCATCCCCAGGCAGAGGGCTCACACAGAGTGGCTGTGACAGGGTGTCACCATCCAGACACAGGTGCCCACCATGCTGGGGCACTGGGTGCTGCCAGGTCACCCTGCCTGGGGTAATGGAATATCTCCCCTCCTTCCCAGCCCAGCTCAGGGAGGAATTTTCCATTCCTGCATGGAGGTTGGGGGAAGGCGTGTGTTTGCAGCAGCCCCCTTCTCTCCCTCCCCTTGCCCGTCACCATCTCAGAAAGGCGCCTGCCACGTTCATCTCCAGGAAGGTGCAGAGCAAAAGCCTCCCAGAAGGAAAAGCTACCTGAAGGGGACCAGGGACCCTCGGCAGCCTTAGGGGCAGCCTGCTCCCCATTTTCCAGAGAAGCAACCCTGCCTGCAGCCATGCCACTGCCCCTTGCCTGCTGCCGGGACAGGGAAGCCCTGGCAGAGGCTCAGGATGGTGACGCTGTCCAGCTCGCTGTCGGCATCCTGCGAGCCACCAGGATCCCCGGGCTGCACTACATGTGCACCCGGCCGCAGTCCCGCCTGCGCCGCCTGCTCTGGATCCTGGCCTTCCTGGCCTCTGCCGGGCTGCTGGCCACCGGTGCCACTGACCGCCTGCACCACCTGCTGTCACACCCCGTGCACACCCGGGCTCGCCTTGCGTGGGCCCCCCAGCTCCGCTTCCCAGCCGTCACCCTCTGCAACTCCAACCGGGCACGCTTCCTGCACCTCACCAAGCTCGACCTCTACTCTGTGGGGCAGTGGCTGGGGCTGGCCCAGGAGAACCATTCATTGGTGCCTGAGATGCTGGCTGTGCTGGGGGAGGACCAGCGCACTTGGCTGACGCGTCTCGCCAACTACTCGCGCTTCTTGCCACCCCGCCGCTCTGAGCGCACCATGCAGAGCTTCTTCCACCGCCTGGGCCACCAGATCGAGGACATGCTGGTGGAGTGTCGCTTTCAGGGAGAGCACTGTGGCCCCCAGCACTTCGCCCCTGTGAGTCCTCTCCTGGCAGGGGCAGGACAGCCCCATGAGTGCTGGGAATGATGCTTCTTCTTCCCCCAGTAAGGGTGGAGGGGTGGCAGCATGAGGGGAGGGCTCGATAAGCCTTTCCAAGGACCATGCAAGACTGGTCCGCCCCCTTCTAGCACCTCCATGGGATTGGAAAGGAGTCCCGGGATCTCATCCTGCTTGTGGAATGCCCTGACAGATCACTGCCTTTCTCCATCCCCAGGTCTACACACGCTATGGTAAGTGCTACACCTTCAATGGGGACCGGAGGAACCCACGAGTGACTCGCCAGGGTGGCATGGGCAACGGGCTGGAGATCATGCTGGACATCCAGCAGGAAGAGTACCTGCCTATCTGGAGAGAGACCAGTGAGTGGGGCCATGGTGAAGGCAGGGCACGGGCAAGGGTGCTGGGAGGGAGGGCTGCTGGGCCAGCAGGGCACCCCAGGGGGGCTATGGAGCAAGCAGGGCACTGGAGGGGTGCTGGGCCCCAGGGTGCAGGTTCTGGGCCCCAGGGTGCAGGTTCTGGGCCCCAGGGTGCAGGCATGTGGCCCCTCTGTCCTTCTCCTACAGATGAGACATCATTCGAAGCTGGCATCCGAGTCCAGATCCACAGCCAAGACGAGCCACCCTACATCCATCAGCTGGGCTTCGGTGTCTCACCCGGCTTCCAGACCTTTGTGTCCTGCCAGGAGCAGCGGGTAAGGCAGGATGCCCATGGGGAGGTTGCCCCTGGGGATGTGCCCACAGGCACCCAGCCCAAAGCAGCCGTGCAGCCATGTCCCTCTCACCCTGGCAGCTCACCTACCTGCCACAACCATGGGGGAACTGTCGGGCCAGCATGCAGGGGGAGCAGACACTGCCGGGCTATGACACCTACAGCATCGCTGCCTGTCGCCTGCAGTGTGAGAAGGAGGCCGTGGTGCAGAGCTGCCACTGCCGCATGGTCCACATGCCGGGTGAGGGGCACATATGACAGCGTGGGAGAGCCCTGCTGCCCTGACGGCCCTGCCAGGGCTGTCCTGGTCCCCTACAGCCTGCACCCAAAGATCACGCCTTGCCCCATCCCTCTGCACTCCAGGACTACCCCCTGTCTCATCCTTCTGCACCCAAGTGTCCCTCTCACCCCATCCCTCTGCACTAAAGAGTCCCCCCTGCCCTGTCTCTCTGCCCCCAGAGACCACCCCATCCTGTCTGCATGCTGGGTCAGCCTCTGTCCTATTCTCCTTACACCCCAGGTCAGTCCCTTCCCTGTATGCCTTGTACCCAGAGGTCCTGCCCCATCCAACCTGCACCCAAGGGCCACCCATCCCCATCCCCTCCACACCCAGGGTCCACCCCCACCCCACACTACCTTTAAAGGAGCAAGTCAAGGGTGGGGGGCAGATGCAGACCAAACTCCAACCCCCCCCAACAAGCTGCTTCTCCTTAGGTAATGAGTCCATCTGCTCCCCCAACGTGTACATCGAGTGTGCTGACCACACGCTGGGTAGGTGCAGCAGTGGGTGGGCAGCTGGGGGCCAGCAGGGTGCCCCTGGGAAAGGGTGCAGCCATGCTGATGGGTACGTGCCCCCAGATGCAGCGGTGGAGGACAGTCAGGAGCGCTGCAGCTGCCCCACACCGTGCAACTTGACACGCTATGGCAAGGAGATCTCCATGGTGCGCATCCCCAACAAGGGCTCAGCGCGCTACCTCGCCCGCAAGTACAACAAGAATGAGACGTACATTCGGTGAGCCACCAGTGTCAGGGTTTGCCAGAGAGGTGGGCAGGGGGCTGGGGACCTGGGAGACCCCCACCCCTCTCCTGGCAGTGTGCAGGGAGCCCATCCTGGCATATGCAGTCCCTGCAGCATCCTCTGCCCATGGGTGACTGTTACTAGAACATCTCCTTGACCCGTCCGTGTCGTCCAAGCCCTCCTGCTGACATCTCCCCACCTCATGGTCCCTCCCAACCTGGTACATGGCCCTCCCATGTCCCCACTGCACCAGCCTGAATAAGTCACCATGGCCCTGGGAGCACTCGGGAACTTGGGGACAGGGTTGTAAGGTCTGGGGGGAAGTGGGGGTGGGAAAGTTGGTGACCAGCCCTCCTTGCCAAGCACTATGGTGTCCCCACAGAGAGAACTTCCTGGTGCTGGACATCTTCTTTGAGGCGCTCAACTATGAAGCCATTGAGCAGAAGAAAGCCTACGACCTTGCCGGGCTTCTCGGTGACTCTCTCCACCTTTTCGTGGGACCCAGAGTGGGGTCCCAGCCCAGAAGGGTATAGGGCTG
The DNA here is from genome assembly GCA_020745705.1 of Hemiprocne comata. Classification (NCBI taxonomy): domain Eukaryota; kingdom Metazoa; phylum Chordata; class Aves; order Apodiformes; family Apodidae; genus Hemiprocne; species Hemiprocne comata. The sequence continues at coordinate 17,465,381 of CM036591.1, forward strand.
GTTGGGGGGGGACCACACGGGGCAGGAGCTGGCCACTGCCTGGCTGAAGGTTGGCATGCTGCTGGCTGTCCCCTGTCTCACGTGTCCCCTGCCACCTCTGCCCCTGTGACTGCGCTGTCCCCCTTGTCTGGCAGCCCTGGCACCGCTCACAGAAGACCTGCTGGCCCACCCTGGGCACCCAGCAGGCTTCACAGCAGCTCCCAGTGACCATCTCTCCCTCTTTCTCCCTAGGGGACATCGGGGGACAGATGGGCCTGTTCATTGGTGCCAGCATCCTCACCATCTTGGAGATCCTGGACTATGTCTATGAGGTGCACTGAGCCCTCAGGGCTGTGGCTCCGTGGTGGCAGCGGTGCTATTGCTCGCAGGGGAGGCGCAGAGTGGGGGCCAGGTGCCCCAGGGAAGGGGTGCTCTGTGTGGCCACTCCAGAGGCTTACTTGCAGCCCCTAAATTGGGGAAGTCCCAGCAGGAGACAGTGGGAAGAGGATGGGTTCCCCTGCATCCCTCGGTGGCCTGGGGATTGGGGCAGGCGGCGGGCAGAGCTCAGCCCCGTGTCCCCCGGGCAGGCAGGGGAGTGGGAGGCAGGCCTGTGCAGACCAGGGTGCGCATACATGTGCTGCCTGCATGTGGGTTCAGGGCTGACCCCCCATCTGCCCCCAGGTGATCCGGGACAGGGTGAGCCGGGTCCTGCGCCGCTCCAAACCGCCCCTGAAGAAGCCCTCAGGCAGCATCGCCACACTGGGACTGGAGGAGCTCAAGGACCAGGTACTCCCATGGGGGAGAGCTGCCTGGGGAGCTGCAAGGACAGGGCCTGGGCAGCATCCATCCCCCACCCAAGGAGGAAGGGACACCATCCCAAGAGTGAGGGACAGCACAGCTCCGCATTTGGTAGCCTCAGGCTGCAGAGCTGGGGCAGCTCCAGGGTGGCAGGGAGCTGGGTGCCCCAGGGTGGCTGCCGGGGACAGGCAGTGCTGGGGGTGGGAGAGGGGTAGCAGGGTGCATGGGGTCTGCACCCACCCCACTGACTGCCATCCCCACAGAGCCCCTGCGAGACGCTGGGCCGGCATGTGGAGGGTGCCTACAACACAGGCATCCTGCCCAACCACCACCACCGCCACCACTACCCTCACCAGGCCGTCTTTGAGGACTTCGCCTGCTAGAACAGCTTGGGACTGGGGGGTGGGGGGGCAGCCCCCTGCCACCCCCCTTCCCACCGTCTGCATGGAGAGGGACTGCGGCACCAGGCAGGCCCCCGTCTCCCCCACCCCACCGCCAGGACCAGCTGTGCCATTTGCCCCTGGTGATGCCGCTGGAGCTGCCTTGGAACTGACCCCAGAGCAGTCCTCCAGCCCGTTTGCCCATCCCCTCCACTTGCCCCCAGTACACAGGCTCTGACCTGTCTCAAGCACATGGCATGGAGGGGGATGGTTACACTGGGGAATTCTGGGGGAGTAGCGGGGTGCAGGGCAGAGGGGCCCTGGAGATGCAGAACATGGAGGGTGTGAGCTGGGGTACCTGTGAGACCCTCCAAGCCCTTCCTCTGCTGACCTCTCCTGCATGGGGGTCTCTGCCCTGCATGATCCTCCCCAGGAGAGAGATGTGCCTGGAATAGCTTCCCCCTGCCCCAGGGACCACCCCACCCCACCTTCCTGCTGCAGGGCAGGGCAGCATTGCAGGGTGACCCTGTGAGCAGAACAGCCTCCGGCCAGCCCAGGGACACCCCACCTGCAGCCACACCTGCATGGCACCACCCTGACCCCTGGCACCACCACCACTGTGACATCTCCCCAAAAAAACATCTGCCCACCCTTCCCCAGCCTCACGCAGCCTGCCAGGGCTGCAGCCACCCCCACTGGTGTTCCCAGCCAGACCCCTGCACTGTGATGACCCCCCCCAACTCCAGTGTTGGCTCCCAGTAGCCCCCAGTGTTTGCAGCACTGCAAACCTTCTGCCTCTCCCCTCTCTTGGCCCCAGTCCACCGTGCCCCCCCCAGCCCTCCCTGTCCTCTCCTTGTCCAGGTATTGCCTAAAGCGACTCGTCCCTTGGTGCAGCTGCCTGGCACAGCCCAGGCCATGCAGGGGGGTCCTGCCCTCACTCCCCTGCCTCTTGCTGCATTTTTGCACCATGCACGTACCCCTTGCCACACTCCTACCCCCGGGGTGCTGAGCACCCACTGTGCCTCCCCCAGACTGTACATGTTTAGGAGGGTGTCCCGTGCCTAGCACCACCCAGACAGCCACAGCCCAACCCGCCGGCTGAAGCCTTGGCCAGCACCGGCACCCACAGCCCTCCTGCCTGCCCCGAGATGGCAGGACCCACGGGCAGGGCCCACAGCAGGACCCACAGCCCTCCTCCCCCTCCACTGTAGCAGACACCAGCGCAGGGCAAACTGCCCCAAAATATCTCAGGAGGGGGGGCGGCTGGCAAAGCCCCCCTCGACACACAAACAGCAGAGAGAGGGACCCCAGGGCAGGAATATGGGACCTCTGGGGGAGGCTGGGATTGGGCCAAGCGACCCCTGGCCCTGCTGATTTGGTGCCCATCCCCAGTGCCCACAGACAGAACACGGCTGTGCTGGCTGTGGCAAAGCCATAGGTGCACGAGGAGCCATCATCCTTGCAGCCCCCAAGGCCCCATGCACTGGGGGCTTGTGATGTCTTTCACAGCCCTGGCTCTGGGTACGCACAGCCCCAACAGCTCCCCAAAATAAGCATCCACATGGAAATGTGTTTCCTGTTGGTGCAAGCACCTGGCAGCATGGTGTCCCGTGTACCCCTGCACAGGGGGACACAGAAAGCATCCCAGCAGGGCAGGCACAGTGCTACTCCCTGAGGACCTCCTCCACAGCACCCCATGCCACCTTGCCACAGGGGCCCTCTGCACCCACCACCCAAGTGCAAGCCAGGGTGTCCCCAGAGGGGTGCCATGCATGAGCCCAGGGATGTGCCATGGCTGTGCCTGCCAGCCCTACACCAGTGTTTCCTGTGGCAAGCAGGGGGGTGCAGGAGGTAGCCCCCTCCCTGCCAGCAGGAGCAGCAAGCCCTGAGCAGGGCAGGAACAGGCACCACGGCAGGAGGGCTACTGAACATGAGAGATGTGCATCACTGTTTTATAAATGTACAAAAGCTCCCTAATAAAGAGGCACAAGGCAGGAGTGTGAGGATACCTGTGAGGGTTGGGGTGGGCACCTCTGGGGGGCTGGGGGCAGCAGTCAGGGCTGGGGGGTGGGAAGAGAGGTGGAGGAGCTGGTCCCACCCCAGAGGTGGTGGGACCCAGAAAGCACTTTGCAGCTCTGCACTGTGCTGGGCACAAAAGCCAGCATGCCTGGTTGCATCTCTGCACCACTGCCAGCAGGCAGCCTTGCCCGCTGCCCAGCAATTCCTGCCGGCAAGGTGCAGTGGTTGCTGGCTGGGCACCAGCAGTGGGACCTGCCAGAGCCATACCCCAACAGTGATCCCTGGGCTCTATCAGCCCCAAGCAGGTGGGAGGACAGGCTCTCATCCAGCTGCAGCAGGGAAGGGGGCAGGTAGGAGAACAGAAACATGGACTGGAGGTGCCATAGGGGGGACTCCATGGACACCATGTCCCGGAGCAGCACCCTGCACCCTGCTCACAGCCAGGTCCCCTCCCACAGGACATGCTTGTTGGTGGGGTGCTCCCATGGTACCCATGGTCCCTCCACTGCCCTCACATGGGGTCATCAGCAGTTGGCTCCTCCTCTGGCACCCACTGTGGGCCATGGGGCCCATCCCCTCAGCAGGGGGGCTACGGTGCAGGTGAGATGCCAGGGGCACCAGCAGCCATTCCACAGTGAGACCTCCAGCAGAACCCCCATGGATGCCATGGGCAAGGGGTGAAGGGTGAAACTGAAACAGGGAAGACAGGATTGTGGGGGCAAAAGGGGGCCCTGCTGGGGCAAGGCCTTGGGGCTTTCCACAGCAGAGGTTCTCCTCAAGCTTCTGCCTCCTCTGGACACTGCTCTGGAGGTGCTGGATGGCAGCTGGTCCTGATAAAAAAAAACAGAAGGATGTGGTAGTGTCAGCCAGGGAGGGCAGGGGGCAAGCGCTGTGACCCCCAGAAGTCCCTTCCTATGCTGCACCCATCCAAGGGCCACCAGGACTCCTGTCCTCACCAGGGATGGGGCCACTGCCACCTGGGGCTCACCAGGCTGCAAAGCAATGTTAACCCAGCCCAGCACTGACTGCTTGAATCGCCTGTAATGAGCCACATGAAACAGCTGGGATGTAATTAGAAGGGGATTCACTATAGTGAAACAGGCCCTTAATTTTAACGAGTGCAGCTCTCTGGACAAATGCCAGACACCCGAACCCAGCAGGACCGGCTGCGCTGGCAACAGAACCTGTCACCGTGGAAGTGACAATTGCAGCAGACACAGCTCCTGCAGAATGTGGTGCCGGCCCCTGGGAGAGTGGACGAAGATGGAGCAGGCAGCAAGGGCTCCTTCTGCCTGTGAGACAGGCATCTCCTGAGGCACTTTCAACTGTACCTCTACTGCCACACACGGCAATTACTGCTGCTCTCAGGGAAAATCTGTGTTTCAAAGACAATAAACCATCCGGCTTGGGAGCGGAGGGGCTGGGAGTGAGCCCCAGAGTGCAACCGGACATGTTGCCTCACTGTTGTCACCTCGTCCCCATCACCTCCTCCCTGGAAACACTGGAAGGGACAGGCAACATGTGGAGAAAGGAGCTACCCTCAGCCTCTCCTGATGACCTGAGCAAGCCAAGCTTCCTGCTTTGCTCCTAGCTGTTTCTCCATAACCCCCTTGCTAGGAAAATGGACTGGTGGGGCCTGCTGGTGGGGCAGGCAGGGAACACACAGCCTTTGCTTTCCACTGCTCAGTCCCTGGCAGCTGGCACACAGGCTGAGAAAAGCAAGGAGGACAATTAAAACCAAAATCCAAGCTGCCTGCATCTACCCCCAGCCCCAGAGCTTCAGGCTCCTGCAGTCTCCCTTGATGGGGCTGTGTGTCCTTGGAAGGGGCATCTGTGGACATAGCTGGGTGGGCTGACATCCCTGTGCAGGGAAACCACTCCAGGCAGGCACAACCAGCAGCAGCCCTGCCTGCACTTAGAGCTAATGGCTGTTCCCCTCTTCATCAAAAGGCTCTGATTTCACAAAATCATCAACTGCTTTGGGTTGGAAGGAACCCTAAAGATCATCTAGTTCCAACCCCCCTGCATGGGCAGGGACACCTTCTACTAGACGAGGTTGCTCAAAGCCCTATCCAAAGCCTCGTTTCCCCTGAGCTTGGCCAGAAAAGCTCCTGGCCAAAGCCCTCTACAACCTCAGGGGGTTCTTGGTAGTGCATTAGGCTGTGACCCAGGGCACTGGGCACAGGCAAAGCCTGGTATCACCCTGCCTGCTCCTCCTGAAGCAGCACAGCTTCTTCCCGCCACAAGTGAGGTTGGAGAAAATATTTGCCAGCATTGGTTCCCACTCCGCAGCTGGCAGAGCTGCTCCCATGGGACAGGCAGTGAGGCACTGCTGGCCCCTTCCCAGTGAAAGCAGAGGGACGAAGGGGAGCTGTGCTTATCCTTACCCTCCAGCCTTCTCTTGGCACAGCCTCACTTCCTGCATCCTCCAGGTCAGATATCGAGCTGATTAACATTGATGGGGCTGAAGTAACTCTGCCGCGGGGTTTAGCACAGCCCAAAATGACCCAAGCAGGGCTGCAGAAGCAGGCTTTGCCCTCCCTGCTTGCAGGCTCACTGCTGCATGGCCACACTGGGGGAACAAAGCTGGGAGGAAGAACAGCAGAGCAGCAGCTTGGGTTTTCCCTGCTTTAAGTCCCTTTCCTTGCCATGGTACAGGAAGGACAGGGGAGGCTAGCACCCGCCCAGCCCATGTGCCCAGCCTGCCCCTCTCGTGCTCTGGAGTGCTTTGCTCTGAGCTGACCCTTCACACCCTCTTCCAAAAAACTCCCGAAGACGAACCTGAGCTGCTCTTCATGAAGGCCATGGGAAGCCAGTAACACTTCTGGAGAATTTTCTTGAGAGAAGCAGAAGTCTACAGACAACAGACGTGTTTCCTCCTGCCCCACTGGTAAAATTGCCCTTTCGCTGCTCTGCCTCTGCACAAAAATCAGTACCTTGTATGGAATCACAGAATGGTTTGGGTTGGAAGGGACCTTAAAAACCACCTAGTTCCAATCCCCCTGCCATGGGCAGGGACACCTCCCACTAGACGAGGTTGCTCAAAGCCCCATACAGCCCGGCCTTGAAGACTTCCAGTACCAGTCAAACCTGAACAGGGATTGCAGGAAGTCCCTGTCTGCTCAGCCACCCATGTCAGCACCCAGGGCCACTCCTCTCTGCCTCTTTCAAGGGTGTCACAGTCCTGGTCCAGAGCCCTGCCTCCACCTGCCACCCAGGCAAGAGGAGGGTTTCAGCATGTTGTGACACTGCAAATAACTTGGCAAACACCAAAGCAGCTTCCAACACTGCCAGATCCCTTTTAAAAGGGAGCAGTAACTGTGCTGGGAAGGCCCTGGGGACTGTAATTTGCCTGTAGGTCATTTGTTTGCTGGTGCAGGAGGGACTTCATTAGTGTTGATAGTGCAGAGCATCAGGTATGCAAACAGCTCTAACTCTGTCTGGGCAAACAACAAAGAGGAGACATGAGCAACTCTATCTAGACCATCTTGTGACAATTAGATGACAATCTGGCATTTCTTTTTGCAGCTAACTTGATTTGAAGCCAGTTTGCTTTATTACCATTTGGATACTCTTCTAATACCTAATCACATCCAACTTCCAAGGTCTGCTTTTCAGAAGATAAATGTATCCACAACGCACCTCTATCCGCCTCACTCCCGCTGTCCCAGATTCCCATTTAAAGGGAATTAAGGATGCGCTTGGGGAAGACCAAAAATAGAAATACTCAGAGCAAGCAAACAGTTACTGTCTGAAATAAAATTATATTTAAACATATATGCTCCTACATGGTGGATAGGAAGACTGGAGCAGGAACATATGAATGAGGTATCTTTGAGAAAGGCGTGCCACACAGCCCAGGGGCTTTCCCCTGAGTTTTGCTGAGCACTAACAGCCTGGCTAACTAACAGCAAGTCGGTTCAGTTAATTTTCTGGGGGATGTCTCTTTGATATGGGTGTTTCCATGAACAAGTGAAATGCGATGACCAAGCAACTAGTGGAAAGAATACACAGAGCCATGAAAATCATGCCTGGAGCACGCAGCATGGGCAGAGGACACAGTCCCTGCTTCACACACCGCAGATAGGAGCTGTAGGTGCTGAGACAGTCTGGGACAAGACCATGGTGCTTTGCTTGACATAGCACCATGGCAGTGGGGATCTGGAAACCACAAGAAGTTGAGAAGCCCTGAGATGCAAAAGAGCCTGAGAAAGGATGAAATGAACCCAAAGAGTAATGATTCATCAGTTGTCCAGCACTAATAATTCAACACCGTGCTCAGATGTGGTTTCTGGCCCAGAAGCTTCCTTTGGAGCTGATCCCAGATGGAAGGCAGTGCTCAACATGACCAAGGGTCCCCTCTTACGCACAGCCCATGAAGGCTGCTATGGGGACAGCCCACATAGAAGGACACATGGCTGCAACAGCCCCTCACCACCATGCTTTTCCGCCCCCAGACAGGTCAGCAGGATCATAAATTTATAGCACCGGTAAAGACAGAGCATTGCCCAGAGCTCCACACACTACAAGCAAGCACTGGGGCTTCCCCTGGCAACGGGCTCAGCATCCTACTCCACCACCACTGACTCAAAGCAAGTGGTGACATCAGGATGGCCCCAGGGACAGGGGGCATCAGAGGAATCATAGAATCATTTTGGTCCAAAAAGACCACCATCAAGTCCAACCATTAACCCAAAACTGCCAAGACCCGCACCAACCCATGTTCCCTCAGCACCGTATCTACACATCTTTTAAGTACCTCCATGGACGGTGACTCCACCACTTCCCTGGGCAGCCTGTTCCAGTGCTTGAAAATCCTTTTGGCGAAGAAACTTTTCCTTATATCCCATCTAAACCTTCCCTGGCACAACTTGAGGCCATTCCTTCTTGTCCTATTCCTTGTTACTCAAGAGAAGAGAACAACACCTACATCACAAGACTCTTACTGCGAGTCCCCAGGTGTTCAAGCTGGTATTTCCAACTGTTTGCTTGGCCTGGTGTCTGTGAGCCTGTCCCTAAGCCAATAGCCTCCCTTGGCCTCACTAAGGAGAGGCAGTTGTCTCCCAGCTCAGGTAGAGGATGCTGCAGGTAGCTTGGGGAAAGCAGCAGTCCTGCAAGGAAATGGTCCAGCCAGGTTTTGTACAAGCAGCCAGCATCCACCTCCACACAGACCTCCAGCAGGATGCCCAGAGATGTCCTGGTGAAGAACCAGCCAGACCCACTGGTTCATCTCTCTGTTTTATTAGTGTAAACGCACGCCCCTCCTCTCCCCACTATTAAATACAAATGAGGAGCAGAGAGTGGCTCCTCAGTCACTTTCTCCTTAGGAGATGCGCAGCCAAACCCTCTGCCATGCCCACCAAGCCAGGCACCACATCCCCCACCCCCCGAGGGTGTCCCCATGGCAGGGGGGCTCCCACCTGTCAGGAGGCTCTCATCCGAGGGCTGCGACCTCCGACGTCCTATCAACATTGCGAAGGCCAAAGCGGCCTGGGTCACGGTTCCCATGGGGAGCAGCTCACGGTACGTGAATACAGCAGGATCCCCTCTGGCACCCCCTGTGCCCACTGACCCTGGGGGCCAGGACCTCCCACCCTGACTCACTGGGAGTGCCTTGGCTCGTCGCCAAGTGGCAAAACCCTGAAACCAATGTCCTTATTGCTCTTTTGGGGTGGGACATGCCCTATTCCACTGTCCCTGCATGACCAGGCCAATGCACCAAAGGAGCAAGGGGTACGGCCCTGTCCCAGAGGAGGGATCACCCCCAGCACTGTGGCAGTCATGGCCCTGCAGCAGGGGGACCTTGGGCTCTGTGTGCCCCTGGTTGAGGGGGGACAGCAAAGGACAGGGCAGCCTACTGCCTCCCTGCTGGGCAGTGGGGCCAGGACAGAGGGATGAAGCCAGTGTCCAGCAGCTGTGGGGTGAGGAGCTGGGCATCCCAACTGGCAGCTCAACAACTCCAACCCCACCTCATCCGGGGTCTACGCAGCCACAGCTGCTCTGGAAGGACCTGGGCACTCCGGGCTGGCAGACCCCGGCCCAGACAGCCCCAATGGGGCAAGTTATGAGCCTGGGCACCAGTGATCCTGGCAGTTGTCAGAAAGAGGAGTACAGATTTGTGCAGCAGAAGGCGTGGGGCAGGCAGGGCAGGGCCAGCCCCTCTGTGCCCCAGGGTTCAGGTGCTGTTCCCCTGCTCCTGCTCAAAAAGCACCATGGCCAGCTGGGACCGAGAGCCTACGCCCTCCAGGCTGCTCTGCACACAGCGGTGGTAGATCTCCTCGCTCAGCCGGGGGTTGCAGGCCTGGTGCCTGTAGCGCTGCAGCAGGGCAGGCTCCACAGCCCGGAAGACGTGCAGGTTGGAGTACTTGATGAACATGTCGTAGATGTCCAGGGTCTCCAGGATGTCCTCATTCTCCTGCACGTCGCCCACCATGCGGGTGCGTGCCGCCATGTAGTCGGCGTTGTAGAAGCAGGCTTCATGGAAGACGTCACGGTCGAAGCGCCCCGCATCCCGCAGCAGGTCCAGCGTGGCGGGTGGCACCTGGTTGTGGTAAGCAATGGCAGGGTTGTAGCCCTGGAAGTGGATGGGGAAAAAGACCTGCCAGTTGTTGATGGTGTTCATCCGGCAACGGTTCAGGAAGTCAACGGTGACCTCCGTCCCTACACCAGCCACAAAGAAAAGCGTGTCCACGGGATGCTTCTTGGAGATGATGTCCATGACCTTGATTTGGGAGGGCGCATCTGTCTTGACGCTGATCCACGGATCTTCACCTCTGCATACTTGCGCTCATACTCGGTGATCTGGGCCTTCACGTGGGCGAAGATGTCATTCTGGGTGACCTGCTGGGCCTCAAAGGGGTCATAGATGAAGAGGAAGGTGAGCACTGCGTTCTCACTGCTCTCAAAGGCGGCTGCTGCATAAGTCTCCAAAAAGTGGGCAGCATGGTCCCGGTCGTGGACTGTCAGGGGCAGGATGACATTAATGCGGCTGGCCTCTGTCACGTAGGGCATGGGGATGATCTCCACCTCGCTGAGGGGTCGCACCAGATGCACGCGCTTAGTGACAGAGCGGCTATGCCCCTTCTGGGTGACCACTTCCACCTGGAGGTCCAGCGTGTACTCCATGCCACGTGTGGGGTCAAAGCGCCGGTACCCATTCACCAGCTGCTGCTTGCGGACGTGGAGCACCGGCTGGTACTTGCGGTTCAGCTCCTCCATAGCTGTGGCCACCACATCGGCCACATCCGCCAGGTCTGCACCAAGCAGCTCGCACTTGGGGGAGCCATCCATGCAGGCATAGACCTGCTCTTCCGTGAAGTAGTCCCAGCGCAGCACCTCGAAGCGGGTTTTGGGCTGGAAGGGGGGTGGGATGCCAATGGGCCACATGGCACCACGGTCCCCATCGGCAGACAGGCTGCTAGCATTCTGGATCTCCAACTGCAAGAGGAGAGACAGAGGAGTGAGAGCCAAGGCAGGCTCAGGTAGGCATTCTAGCTCTGGCTGCAGGCAAGGTAACTCCCAGTACCGAGAGATCAGCCATTCCTGGCCCAAAGAGCAGTGCCAGAACAAGTCTGCTTCAGCCTGACTGCCTGACTTCAGGACCTCAGTTTTCCTTTGGACAGCATCCCAAATATAGCACTCCAGCTCCATCAGCAGGATCTGCACTCTCTCCCACCCTGCCTGGCCTTGCTAGTGGACCTCAGCACCCTGTTGGTTCCATCAACCTCAACACCACCACAGCTTCAGGGCCTATCCGGGTCCAAAGCTATCCTTCAGCAGGATCCCCTCTGACACCCCCTGCAGCCACCCAGCGTCAGCTGATCCTGTTCTACAGCAGTTCTAAGTAAGAAGCCCTCATATGACAGTGGAAAGGTGACACAAAGTGACCAGAAAGCACATGAACATGACAGAAGAAGCCCAGAGCCTCCCAGTCAAGTCAGGTCTCACCTGAAGCTGCTGGATCTCCTGGTATGTCCTCTCAAGCTCCACCTGCGCGAAGTACTTGTGCAGCCGGTACATCTGAAGGGGATCCAGCACAGGATGGACAGTGAAGGCACTCTGGAAACGGAGGTCAGTCTCTTGCTCAGGGTCCGTGTTCTTTCCCAGCTCAAAATAGTGGTAATGCAGGCCCTGCGCCAGCCAGGAAAGACAGGTCACAGCTGGCCCCAACGTGTGCTCTCACCCCATCACCTGCCAGCATAGCAAACTCAAAGGACAATAGGGTGCAAGGGCTGGTTTCCCAGGCCCTAGGAGCCCCTGAGGAGGCAGGGAAACATGCTGGGCAAGGGCAAGGCTCCTGGAGGCCATCTCCACCGCAGGACCTACCTCATGCTCCTCGGCACAGTTGACACCTGTGTAGTCAATGATGCAGCGGCCCAACCACTCGTCAGGCCGGGCACTGAGGATGTCATTGCGACAGCTCTCCAGGTGCTGCTGCAGGAGCAGGAAGAGGCTGCGGGACAGCAGGTAGCCAAACCCCCCATAGCAGTAGCGTCCCTCAGTGTCTCCGCCAATGAACTCCTCAGGACGGCCCATGTAGAGGTGGGTGTCAATGCTGAGGTGGGCGACCAGGCGGCTGATGCGGTGTGCCTCCGTGTAGGTATCGTCCTGCACCAGGAAGAACCAGTCGAAGTCATTCACGTAGTGGTCCAGAAGGTACCTGATGGTCTGGTACATGTTCCAGATGGGCCGCTCATCACTGTGTGTCACCACTGTCATGCCATGGGGCACCTTGCGGCCCCGCGTGCCCGTGAAGTAAACCAGGCGCTCCAGGCGGTGGGCCAGCGTGCGGTTGACAGCCACCCCCAGTGTGTTCAGTGTGCTCTTGGAAGTCAGCACACCCACAAAGAGCCGCTGCCGCATCCCCAGTTCCGTGCTGATGTACCGTGTCCTGCGGGAGGGAGAGAACGTCTGGCCTCAGGGTACTGCACCCCACCTTAGCCTACACCCTCCCCATCCCCACCAATGGCACCAACCTCAGCCCCTCTGCAGGAACTGCTACAAGGCTTCAACTACACACAGAAGACATCGCCACAGCAGCACCGGTTGCCACTGTGCCTGGGCCAGAGGCACAGCAGAGGGCTCTGCTGAGGTCCCCCCCAACCTTAGACCACAAGGTACTCTCCCCTCCCATTAGCTGGTCAGCCTGGCTCAAACCAGAGGCTCGCAGAAGGCTAAAAGAGGGCAACAGGGCTGCACACCTCAACTCTAGCAGGAACACGACCCACCAGGCACCCCACCATGCTGCCAGCCCCAGCCAGGATGTCCAAGTTGGGAAGTACCTTCCTGCCACTCCTGCCAGATGCACCACTCTTAAACGGCAGGAGAGCCCCTGCAGTGACCCCCGGGGAAGCCAGACCCTGCTGGGGTGCCTAAATCCAGCATGGCTGTGCCCCCCCACCACCACAGCCCCCAGCTGCCCTACTCATAATGACTTCCAGGTTTAATTCTCCCAACCCGGTGCAGCAGCAGGAAGCAAACCCCCCCCTGGCCCCCAGCTGCCGCCTGGCACACACTGGCCCCATTCAGCCCCCTCCATCCACCACCTTGGCGGGACAAGGAGGCCCTTTCACTGCCTGCTCCCTGTCATCCCGGGGACGGGGAAGCAGGCTGGAGTTTGCAGTATTGGGTAGGGACATGCCACCGAGGAGGGGTCCCTGCTAGGGCAAGGCAGGGCAGCAGAGGGGCCATGGTAGGGTGCCCAGCAGCATGTGCTGCAGCAGGCAACCTTTGCACTGCAGGCAGCAGCACAGGCAGGGGACTCTTTCAGAAGGTCCTGAGGCAGGCAGGGGGGTAAGGAGAAGGAGAAAGGTGCAAAGGAGGAAGGGAAGCAGCAAGGAAAGGTACTTGCAGTGAGAAAAATCCAGCTGCAGCCCTGGGTGGCTTGTAGGGGTTGGGGAGCACCTTGGCAGGTTACCTGTAAAGCTCCCCAGTACCCGCCCAGCAGGCAGGGGAAGGCAGGCAAGCCCCCCAGCACCGGCCCGGTGAGCAGGGGCGGGCAGGCAACCCCCAGCACCGGCCTGGCAGACACACAGTCAGGCACCCCGGGCTCGGCCGCACCTACTCCCTCCTAAAGCCCGGTTAGCGGCGGCGGCGGCCCTTCCTCTGCCACAGCCGCAGAACCCAGCTCCCTCAGTCCGTCCCGTCCCGTCCCGTCCCGCCCCGGCTCCCCGCACCTGACGGCCTTCTTGGCGGCCCTGCCGGGACTGGGCGGGCGGTAGGGCACGACACGGGGCTCCCAGCTGTCGGAACCCAGCCCAGCGGGGACAGCATTGGGCCTGCGCGCCGCGTTGCCGTTGGTGTTGCCGAGGCTGGGGAGCGGCGCAGGGCCACCGTCGGGGTGCGAGCGGGCAGCGGGGCGCGGCGGCGGCCCGCACGGCTCCTCCACCCAGGTGACGCTGAGCAGGCTGAGGGTGAAGCCCAGCGAGACGCCGATGGCCACCGGCCCAGCGGGCCGCAGCACCGACAGCACCAGCGACAGCCGCATGGCCGGGACAGGACCGGGACCGGGGGCGGCTCCAGCTGCCGCTGGCGGCGCCGCCGTCCGACGTGTCACCCCCTGGCCCCGCCCCCCTAGCGTCACCACGGGCCGCCCGCCCCGGCCAATGGGCCGCGCTGCCACGGCTGCGTCACGGGGCAGTGCGGGGGGAAGCGGGGGGCGGCGTGGTGGCGGGGCAAGGTTGCTAGGAGACGACGCGGCCGCCCAACCCCTACTCCTTATTGTCCCCGCCCGCCGAGCCTCCCCGGTGGGGCAGAGCCATTGGCCAGACCACCACGGCGAGGCCAAGGAGGCTCGCTGCGGGGCTGTCCTGGCACTTGGCACCGGCTTCTCCCTCGGCCCACTGCGCTGCGTGGCGGCAGGGCAGCGTCCCCGGCCCCAGCTGCCCCCTCAGAAGCGCCTATGCCCGGGCGGCGGCGAGGCTGGTACCGGGACATAGCGCCTGAGCCGGCTTAAGGGCGGATTTCCCCGGGCGGGTGCGGCGAGGCTGGGGCACAGCCGGCGCTTTGTTCCCGGGGCCGGGGGAACGGCCGCGGGGCCGGCTGAGTGTAGCCGCTGCATCTCCTCCCTGGGACAGCCCAACACACCACGCTGGTGAATTCGTGGTGGTCTGGAAGCGCCATGCTCACCTTCTCAAATCGGTGCCCTGGGGGTCTTATGGAAAGTGTGGGACTCCACCTGGCCTCCCCAGGAGGTAGTCGGTGGTCACGGGTAAGTGGGTGGGTGGGTTTGAGGCCAGGAGCAGAAAACACAGCCTGCAGGCTTCAGAAGGCAGCAGGGCAGGCTGGGTGCTCAGGGAGCAGGTGTGCAGGAGGGCAAGCAGCACCTGGAAGGCCTTTGGAGGCAGAGCAGCAAACCATCCTGGGCAGAAGGCAGGTGGCTAGAGCAGCAGGAGATCCCAGTGGCAGGGCCAGAGAACCCTCAGAGGCTGCAAGTCAGAATAGGACCAAAAAGGTGGGCTCCTCCAGCTGGGACCAGGCCACCATCCCACTATGAGCTGTCTGCAGCACAAAGCCACCATCCTGCCGGCTGCCAGAGAGAGCCCCCGGGCAGACAGAGCTGGAGGAACCGGCTAGGGGAAGAGTTTGCAACATATACAGAGCCTCCGGTGCAGGAATGATCCAACCCAGAAGCAAGGCCGGCAGCCCTACATGGGCGCTTGGTGCCAGCAATTACTGAATAAGGACAAGGAGGAGGACCCAGCCTTTCTGCCCATGCCCAGCCTGTGGCTCCACTTCAGCTCCCTTGCAGCACTCTCAAGTGCTCCTGGATTTACCCTGGCTGGTGGGAGCCCATCCCACCCTCTCCACGAAATACATCCCACCTGCCCCAGGGAGCATGGGTGGCTACAGAGCACAGCAGGGCACTGAGGGCTGGCAGGAGCCTGCTCTGTTCCAGGGTCTCTTTCATTTTCTGGAACAAAGCAGCCTGTTTTCATCAGGAAGCAGTTGGCAGCATCCCACCCCCCAGAGATAGGGGACCATCATCCAAGCTCGGCTCATTTTCATAGGCTTTTTTCTCCTGAATAGGCCAAGAGAAGCAACAGGCAAAGGCAGTCACGTGGATGGCAGTTTAATAAAGAACAAATAAAAACTAGAAACAGGGGGAACACGGTGGAATGAGGAGATGCCAGCAGGAAAAAGATGCAGAAATAAGAAGTGAGTGGAGATTTTCCATGGATGATGGCCAAAAAGCAGGCATGATCATAAACAAGCAAAGTCACCTGCTTTCTGTATGCAGAGAAATATGGTAGAAATAGCTGCATTTAATTTCTTTTACAGTTTAGAAGAGTGGGCATCAGTCACCTTAGACAAATCCAGATGATTTTACAGGAGGTTTAATTCTGAAATGACCCTGTTGATCTGAACTTGTATTTAGATAGAGGTGCAGATTGGACAAAGATCTGAAGTTTTCAGAAATAAGACTCTTGAGCTCAAGAGAACCAAATGGAGATGAAGCTGTGGGAAGAGCAAACACTTCTCTGAGGCTTGCCAGGGCAGTCGCTGAGCCCAGGGCCCCCATGCTTGGCCCCAGAAGATCCCAGGGGGAAGCAGCCAGCAGGCAGCAGCGCCGTTCCTCCAGCAGCCCCTTCCCAGCCCCCCACCAGCTGCAGCTCCTGTCTTTGTCTCCCCAGCATTGGTGTGGGGCTAGGATGAGGCTGCCAGGGGAACGGCTGCTGCTGCCAAGAGACTGCTCCCTGCCAGCATTTCCACAGGGTCTCCGGGCACCACAGCCCAGGAGGTGCCAGCTCCAGAGACCTCTGCCTCCACGGAGCTCCATGTCCTCCCACCTAGCCGCCATGCCTGCATCTGCCAGCTTCTGGCAGGGGGTCTGGCGGCCAGCCTCATTAGGTGCCCCCTGTGTAGGCATCTGCCCCCTCCTAATGCAGGCACCGCAGTCCCTGTGGCCCTGGCACCAGCCCCTTGCAAAGTCCACCGCCTTCTGCATGCTCCATCCAGCGTGCACCAGCAGCACAAAGCTGTGCATACCTGACACGAGGCACTCCTGCTCTTTTCACACCCCTGCATGCCCCTCCTGCACTCCACACCGCTTCGTCACTGTCACACCATGCGCGGGGACCTGCCACCCTGCCGGCCACTGCACACCCTGTGCACCTCGCAGCCGGCACGGCCTGCTGCACGCTGTGCCGTGCTGCGCACCGGGCCCTGCTCAGCATCGCCGGTGCACGGCCCAGTGCACGCTCTGGTGCACAGCCTGCTGCAAGCCTCGACGCACGCCCCGACGCGTGTGCTTGTGCAAAACGATAACACGTGTGCCAGTGCACGCCCCGACGCACCTATGGGTGCACCCCCTAACCTTTGTGCCGGTGCACACCGCAGCGCACGTGCCGGTGCACACCCCACCTGCTCACCCCACGGCACGCCCCCCACCCCCAAGCCCCGCCCCCTCTGGCGGAGAGGCCCCGCCCCCCTTCTGGCCCCGCCCCTGTCGGCCGGCGCGGTGACGTCAGGCGGAGCTGTCCGCTCAGCACCGCGCGGCGGGGCCGCGCCGCCAGCATGAGCGGGGGCGGGGGCCGGGGCCGGGAGCGCCGGGCGCCGCGGGGCCGCCGCCGCTGCGGGGCCGGGACCGCAGGTGGGAGCGGGCGGGGCGGGGCGGGAGGGGGTAGGGCAGCACGTGGGGGCCTCGGAGGCGGGGGGCGTGCTGGGCCGCTCAGTGGAAGGGCCCCGGCACCGGGCTCCTACCTGCGGGTGCCCGGGATGGGCGTGCGGGGCCCGGCGGGGCGCCCCCGGGACCCCCGCCCCGAACAAAGAGAGGGGCGGAGCAGCGTCGAGCCCCGGCGGCCCTTGCGGCCGTCGCTTAGCAACGCTGCGCCCGCCCCGCCAGCCCGGGGCCCCGCAGCCCGGCGGGGGACAGCGAGGCCGGCCGGGGGGCAGCGGAGGCGAAGGGCCGCGGCGGGTCTCGGCCTTGAGCGCTGTCCCCGGGGCCGCACCGCGCTGTTGGCCTACGGGGCAGGGGAGGAAGAACGGGGGGCTGCGGGCAGGCCGCCGCAGGGAGTCCGTGGCGGCGGGGAGGGCGGCAGCAGGTGGGTAAGTCCTGGCGCCAATGAGCAGGCGCTGGGCTCCCCTAGCAACAGTGCCCGCGCCAATGGGCGCCGGGAGCTTCTTGCAACGCTGCCTGCAACCCTTCCTGAGAGCCTGATGGAGAGACGAGGTGTCCCAAGCGACCCTTCCCCGCAGCCCCGGCCGCGGCCTGGCGTGGGTTGGGGGGCAGAGAGCAGTACCTCGCTGCCCTCCCTCTGCTCCGCCGGCCCTGCAGAGCCACAGCCCCGGCCGCCTGGGCACAGCCGGACGGCAGAGCCCTGCTCTCATCCTACACGGCATCGGCCGTCCTGGCCGGGGCAGCCAGGGCCGCCGCCTCTCTCTCAAGCTCCGGTTAAAGTCCAATCCTGCTTAGCATCCCCCCGGGGGCTCAGATAGGGCAGGCAGAGGCCCAGCTCTCGGCTACCCCCTCCCTGCACGCCTGTTTTCCCGGGATTAGGATCCGCGCTTGGCTTCCCCAGGGGGATTTGCCCGGGCTGGTGTTTCCTTTCCCAGCTGGAGATAAGGAGGAGGCTGGTAGTGGGGAAAGAGGTGCCGGTGGAGCACGGCCCAGTGCTTGGCGATAGAGAGACATGACTGCAGCCTCTCCCCTCTTCCCTACCCATTCACCATGCTGTAGTTTTGTGAGCTGTCCTGAGCTGGCTGCTTTAACGCGGCACTTGGAAGGACCAGCACTGGCACAGGGACAATGAGTGACAATAAACTCATCCTAAATCAACTGAGCCTGGAAAAGTGCCAGGGAAGCAAAGAGATGCTGGAACTGGCTCCAGGTGGGAGTGGGCAGACAGCTCCTGTAATTAGGTTTAAGCTGGAGCTGGATCAGTCTTTGCAGGGGATTATGACCCCTCCATCTGCGTAGGCGCTGCGGGGGGCCCAGTGGCTGCCTGCTCAGTGTCCCAGTGCTGCCACAGTGTTATGAGTGAGCCCTTGAGTAAGGGGCAGCACCAGCCAGGGCTGATGCTGCTCTGGCCCCATGGGTTGGCCTGGGAAGGCTGGATGCAACGCGGGGCCCGCTTTGTTTTAACAAGGACGCTGGGAGTTGGAGTGGGGATGAAAAATAGCCAGAAATATGATTAGAGGATTGGAGAAAATGCCTTGAAGTACAAGCTTTAAGAGCTCAATCTGTTTAGTCTACAAAAATAGAAGACTGAGGAGTGACTTAATTACCAAGCATAATTACTTCACAGGCAGAAAATACCAGGTAGTGGAAGTCTTCCTTTAATCGAGCAGGGAAAGGGCGCTGGAGAGCCAGGGACAGGAAATTGAAGCTACAGACAAACTACAAAGCACCGCGTCCCAGCAGTGAAGCTCCCCAGGGGTGCAGACGGGTTCCCCAGGGTTGGCACATCCCTGCAGCCACTCTCCAGGTGACAGTCTGTGCCCCCACAGCCCCTGCAGGCCAGGGTGGATGAGGCTGTTCTTCCATTCCCTTCCTTCCCACCCCTGGTAGCGAGGGTCCAGAGTGGGTTTTCTTGTGGCTGTGTGCCCAGTGGTGGGCATCACTATCGGGCATGTGCCAGCAGTGCCTTCATCTCCCTTCTCTCTCTCGCTCTCTCACCAGCTGGGGTGGGTGCTGGGGCACAGTTTTGCTGGCGATCCATGGGGCAGGAGCGGAGACTTTGATGCCTCTCCCAGGAGTCCCCAGAGCCATGACTGCAACTGTGCAGACGCTGCGGTTCAAGCTGCTGCCGCATGAGCCGGACCAGGAGTGGGGGCACAGCTGCCAGCAGGAAATAGAGCGTCGCTACCAGGTGGTGCCCTCGGTGGTGTGCGCCATGTGCTGCCTGTTCGGCATCATCTACTGCTTCTTTGGTGAGCCAAGCCAGCCCAGTGGCTGGTGGGGCAAGTGGGGAGAAGGGCAGGGGGGAGCTGAGGGGGTGCTGGCCATCCACCCCCTGACTGCAGTGGTCTCTCCACAGGCTACCGCTGCTTCAAGGCTGTCATGTTCCTGACAGGGCTGATGTTCGGCTCCATCATCATCTTCATGCTGTGCTACAAGGAGCGGGTGTTGGACACACAGCTGAGTGTGGAGGCCTCAGTGGGCATTGGATTGGGCATCGGGGTCTTGTGCGGGCTGGTCACCATGCTGGTGCGCAGCGTTGGTCTCTTCATGGTGGGGCTACTCCTCGGGCTGCTGCTGGCAGTGGCCACGCTGGTGGTGATGGAGCAGTTCTACCACCCGCCAACTGTGTGGATCCCCATTGCACTGCTCCTGGGTGTGGGGATGCTCTTTGCTGTCCTCACGCTGCAGTGGCAGCGCTTCTTCACCACCCTCTCCACCGCCGTCTTTGGCAGTGCCATCATGACCGTCACCGTTGACTACTTCATTGAGCTCTTCCTCCTGGTGCAGTACATCTATGAGCGCATCAAGGTGGCCCCTGTTCGTCCAGTGTGCTGGTACAGCTGGGTCATCCTGGGTGTCTGGCCACTCCTCACCACACTGGGCGTCCTGGTCCAGTGGAAGGTCACGGCTGAGGGCTACTCCCACACAGAAGGTGTGTGTGTGCTGGAGGAGATGGACATGGGATGGGATGGGTGCAGGAGCTGGGAGGCTGGGGTGGAAGTTCTCAGCACCTAATTTGCATGCACAGATAAAGGGGTTTTGGACTCTGTGGGGGCACAGCACTTAAGGGAAGGCCTGGATGCACAAAGCTGGGGCTGTTTTGGGTGCAGGGAGGATTTTGGGGTGCACCTTGGAGCTCACAGGCCCCTCTGCCCTGCAGTGATCATCAGCCGGCAGCAGCGCCGTGTGCAGCTGATGCGCATCAAGCAGCGGGAGGACCGAAAGGAGAAGAAGAAGAAGCGGAGACCCCACCATCCACCACCCCACCAGCACAAAGCCCACCCACCCGAGCCTGCCTATCGCCGCAAACCCAACCCTGTGCGCCGCTTTGATGGGGACGTGCTCTCTCCTGTGAGTCCTGTGCCCAGGGTAGAGATCTCCCCCAGCCTCTGTGGCTCTTCCTTCTCCATGTGGGTGGGCTGGGGTGTGGAGAGGGCAGAGGTGTGCAGAAGCAGCTGGCATCTGAGCTCCTTGAGGGACAAAGATCATCCCAGGGGCTGGGCAGCTCAACAGGGACTGAGCTGGGACATGCTCACCATGGAGGGCTTCAGCCTTTGCAAGCAAATGTCAACCAGTGGCCAAAAGCCCTGTGGCCACAGTGAAAACAGGCAGTGGGCAAGTTGCGAAGTGTGCACCCAGGGAAGGGATCTGGCTGTGCACCCTGCTATGGCCATCCCCCAGAGGGCCTGAGTGCATGGGGCTGGTGGGATTGCACACGGCAGGTTCTGGGGAGCTGCTGCAGAGTTTAGGATGGGATGGAATGGAGTGTGCCAGGAGGAGAGCCCTCCTCACTTTCTGTTCCCCCTCTCTCAAGCAGAGCTACATCCAGAGTTTCCGAGAGCGGCAGACGGGCCCATCCCTGAATAGCCTCATCGCTAGTTCCCACGCCGTGGTGGACCTGGACTATGACTGCAGCTCCACTGTGCCCCTCACCACGGGCTCTGGCCCTGCTGTGCGGGTGTAAGCAAACCCAGTGACCTCAAGCAACACCAGCACCCCAGCCTGCTCCAACAGACCCCTGGGACAGGTGGGGCTGTGCCCTCGGCCCCGGGCAGCCATGCGTGCCTCAAGGCTACAGATGGAGACCCTTCCCGGGCAAGTGTGGACTTGGCTGGGTGAGCCTCAGCTGCCCGCGGGGCCCGGAGGTGCTGTGGGAGCCATCTGGCAGGGACTCAGCCCAAGGACTGAGGACACCAGCACCCATGAACGTGTGGTGCGAGCGGCTCTGCTGGGGCAGGGGGTCCCTGAGCCCCCGCTGCTGCGTGTTCCTCCATGGCCTGGGCACGCTCATCCTGCATCTCAACATCTCCCTCCCCATGTTTGAGTCCCTCTTCCCCAAGATCAGCTCCTCGCACCTGCCCCCACCCCATCGCAACCCCCCCCCCCAGCAACTCCCCAAGTGCCTGTGCCCCACATCCCTTCCTCTAAAAGCAGGTCCCACAGCCCTTGCTCCCCACCAGGGACTCCCCAAAGCATGTGTGCCCTATCCCATCCTGGCCCAGAGAGCAGCTTCCAGGAAGCACTTCCCAAAACCTGCCTCCTCAGAAGGTTCCCCTGCCCTAGACACTCTCCCTGCCCCCCTGAGCAGCTTGCCTACTCCCCTTCTCCCAAGCTGGACTGGGTTGGTCCTGGGGCAGAGGTCAGGTGGTTCCGGTGAGGGTGCTACTGTGGGGTGATGTGCGTGCATGCCCTCAAAATGTTTTGGTGAGAGACAGGACACTGGATCCAGCCTTTGGGCAGAAGCTGGGCTGCCTCAGGGAGGTGGGACCCCCATGGCATTAGAGGCCATCGCTGTTTTGCTGGCGACTGGATTTTATAGTGGCCAGGGGCGACCCTGGGGTTGGGCCAAGCCTCCGGACGGGGCAAGGCAGGGTAGGAGCCCCTGCCCTGGGCACCGCTGCAGGCAGAGGCTCCTGCCTTGTATATATTTCTCTTGCTGTGATTTATATTAATTTGTTACGGAGTGAGCCAGGAATTCCCCATAGCCAGGCAAGCAAAATGGCAGCAAAACTGGACCGGGGTGACCCCCTGCTTTGGGAATCCCCCCCTCAGCCCAGCCCGGCCAGCCCCACTGCCCTGGGAACTGCATGTTTCTGCCAGGCAACCCCCTCCCCACAGCGCCGCGCCGCCGTCCCACTTTTCAGTCTTTTGTAAATGTGCCAAATGCTGCTGAGGCCACAGCCACACAGTAAAGAGCCTTTCAGAGCCTGGCGTGCAGGGCCTGGGGGCAGGGGCGAAGGGTTGCTCCTTCTCTTAATGGGACCCTGGCTTGCTGGGGTGGAAGAAGCCATGTCAGAAAAAAAAAATGCTGTTTAATGCAGAGCCCTGAGGCCAGAGCAGGCTGGGGATGGTGTCCGTGTGTCTGTGCATCCTGGGTTAAGCATGACCCCATCCCTGCAGCGGTGTCCATCCATCTGTGAGCGACCCCGGAGCACTGCTTCCTGGCTCCTAGCTCCCTGTGGGCACAGTGAGAGTCAGGGAGAGCTGCAGCATCTCCGGAGCTGGTGGGACACCCAAAAGGGGTGTCCCAGCAAAGGGAGGCACAGATCCCTGGTCTCATAGCCAGCCTGCTCCCCCCCCCCTAGTGCTTATACCTTTGCAAGCAGTGAGGTGTGGGGACAGGCCCCCCAGTGTCCCTCTGCTGTGAGGCATAGTGGTACCGCCAGCCCCCAGTGGTGCCCCCCCAGTGGGTGCCCCCTCACCCTCCACAAGGAGCCGGGCGGTGGAGCGGTCATCAAAGGCATCGCAGGTGTATGAGTCCTCATCCTCAGGGCCCACGTGGTGGATGATGAGCGTGCGATAGCAGTCCAGGTTGCAGATCTCATACTTGTCACCAGCGAAGATCTCTGTGTCCCCACGAAGCCAGCGCACCCGGCCCCGGGCGTGGGACACGGTGCACTCCAGTGTTGCCTTGTGCCGTGCCAGCACTGTCTTGTCCCGCAGCGGCTTCACAATACGGATGGGCAGCACTGGTGGGCAGGGGGGAGCCGTTGGCCTTGTGGGGCAAACAGGCTCCCGTGGGGACCCCACAAGCCAACTCTGGTGCACCCCAGCTCTGGTGCTGGAGCCTGGCCAGCCCTCGCACCCCACACTGGTACCTTCCACCTGCAGGCTGGCCTCTGAGACCACCATCCCGGCCACGAAGCGGATGAGTCCTGCATCCTCAGGGCGCACACTGCAGAGCAGCAGGAAATGCTGGGTCCCTGGGGAGGGAGAGGCTGGCTCAAGGGGATGGTGGTGGTACCCCTGGCAGGCAAGAAGCTGCTGTGTGTTTCCCCATTCGTGCTTGTTCTGCATCCCAGGATCTCCCTGCACATATCTGAGCCCCCCATTCCCAAGAGCAGCTCCTTGCGTCTGCCCCCACCCCATCACATCCTGCCACCCCAGGCAGGAGGCATGGATACCCCCTTTGTCCACACAAAAGCCCCTTGCTTGAATTTGCCCCCTCCCAACCCCAAACTGGGTGTGGGGCCATCTGCACCCCTACCTTCTTGCCGTATCTTCACTGTGCTGGAGACTTTGATTTTCTCCCCATCCCGGAACCACTCGCCCTTCACGTCCCCATGCGAGGCCTCACAGGTGAAGATGGCGTTGTCACCCTCCCGCACCTGGGCGTCCTGCAGGTCCTGCACAATGTGGACCTGGCGCTCTGTGGGCGAGGGGCAGGGTGCCAGGGAGGCCAAGGGCAAGGGGGTGTGGGCAGCACAGGCTTTGTGGGTGCATATGTCCCCAGGCCATACCCTGGACATGCAACGTGGCAGAGGCCTGGCAGTCGCCCGTGTTGCAGGTGTAGGTGCCGGCATCAGCCAGCTCACAGTGGCTCAGCTGCAGAACTCGACGTCGACCTGCTGAGTAGATGCGGCAGTTGGGCCCTGGCCGCAGCTCCTGCCCATCCTGTCACGGGGAGCACACAATCAGGGGTGCAAGC
Organism: Hemiprocne comata; assembly: GCA_020745705.1. NCBI lineage: Eukaryota > Metazoa > Chordata > Aves > Apodiformes > Apodidae > Hemiprocne > Hemiprocne comata. The sequence continues at coordinate 17,489,106 of CM036591.1, forward strand.
AGGCAGCACCCCACTGCTTCACACCTCCCTCCCCTGCCCACAGCCCCAGCAAGGAGGGCAGCGGCCAAGGGGCAAAGCAGGGACAAGGATGTGGCTGGGCACTACTGGAGGGGGCCGAGGCAAGCCCTCACCTTGAACCACTTCACCTCCACACTGGGGCGAGACAGCTCGCACTCAAAGCTGGCAACCCCTGTCTCCAGCACCCCCAGATCCCGTGGAACCTTCACCATAGTGACTGGAGGCTCTGAGGAGAGATGACACAGGGTGGAAAGGTTTGGTAGAGGAAAGACACAGTCTTGAGGCTGTGGGGACAGGGTGTGCTGCCCAGGGCATCTCAGCGTGGGACGAAGGTGGTACTTCTCAGGGCACCACCATGGGCAAGCACACATCATGGGTGTCCCAGCTGGCTCTGGACCTAGACCCTGACCAAGAGGCCCCACTGCTGAGCTCACATCTCCTCCCTGGGGACAGGGGTACATATGCTAGAGTATGCCTGGGGTGGCCCACCTCTGTCCTGGCATCTCCCCCAGGACTGAACAGCTGCAGGACAGGCAGTGCTGGTGCCCCACATCCCCCCAGTGCCCACCAGAGTGACCATACCCCGCACAAGCAGGCGGGCGCTGCAGCGTAGGGTGTCAGCCATGAAGGTGATGGTGCCTGAGTCCTCCAGTGCCAGCCTCTCCAGTGTCAGGCTGTGCCTGCAGCCTGTGGCACTGATCCAGCATGTGCTGCTGGGCTTCACCCGGATGCCATCCCGTGTCCAGACCCCGGGCACATCAGGGTGAGACAGCTCCAGATGGAAGGTGGCTGTCTCTTTCTCGAAGGTCTCCACGTCTGCCAGTGGTGTCTGGATTGACACCTTTCGGGCTGCAAGTGACCCATGTCCACAAGCAGGCATCTGCTCTACCCCCGACCCTCCCAGGTCCCCAGTGTGTGCTTGCTGGACTGATCACCTCAATTCAGCCCTTTTTACCAGGCACCCACCCCTGCCCATCCCTAATGCCCATGCTCACCTCCCTGCTTGACTACCCCTTCCAGCCAACTACCAGCTCTGCCCATGCTCCCTCCTCCAGCCTGCAGCATCCTTGCAGCAGACTGGTGCTCTCCCTGTCCCCATCCCTGTCCTCAGCCCAATCCATTCCTGTTCACATCCAATTACTCACGCTCCACGCAGAGCCTGGCCTGCGTGCGGTCATGCAGGCTCTCGCAGCGGTAGGTGCCACGGTCGGCAGGGCCGAGACAGTGGATGGTGAGGGTGCGCCGGCACCCTGACTCCTGCAGCTGGTACTTGCTGCCCGGCTGGAGGAGGACACCCTGCTTCAGCCACTGCACCTCAGCAGCCTCGTGGCTCACCTCCACCTCCAGGCACACATCCCCCTGCTCTTCTGCCACCATGTCCTGCAGCTTCTGCACAAACAGCACCTGCGCCTCTGCACGGCCCATGTGCTGGGTCAGTGTCTGGTCCCAGGGCTGTGCCCTGGGCTGTGACCCAGAGGCTCCTTCCCCCTCACCTTGCACGCTCAGCCGGGCCATGCTCACCAGCCCCTCAGCGTTGGCTGTCACGGTGGCTGCATCACCTGGCTGGCACTGCCGGAGGGTGAGGCTGTGGCACATCCCACTCCTCGTCACCAGCAGCCGCTCACTGGGGACCACAGGCTGGCCATTTAGCTGCCAGGCCACAGCCACATCCTCGGGGGACACCAGGCACTTGAAGGTGGCATCCTCCCCCTCCAGCACCGTCAGGCTCTGCAGCTCCATGATGATCTCCACCACCCTGGGGACTACATCTGGGTTGTCAAGGCATGGCACCAGGGACCCCATCTTGCACAGCCACTGAGCATCCCTGCAACCCCCTGCCACTACCATGCCCAGCTTTGCCACATCCCCCATAGCACAGGGGTCCCCAGGGGGCTCGGCTGAGCCTTGGGCACAGCTCACCCTGCACAGTCAGCATCGCCAGCGTCCGGTCGTCATTGGACTCGCAGCAGTACTCGCCAGCGTCCTCAGGCCCTACACGGCTCAGCACCAGCGAGCGCTCTCGCCCCTCTGCCATCATCTGCCGATGGGGGCCAGGTGCCACTGCCTGCCCGTCCTTCCACCACACCACGTCACCCCGTGGCTTGCAGAGCTCACACCACAGCACCACCCGCTCTCCCTGCCGTGCACGCACGTCTGACAGCCCACGTAGGAACTTCACCTGCAGCTCTGCGTGGCCAAAACCCCCACGATGGCACCTGCTGCCACTGTGGAGGTGTCCCCGGGTGTCCCTGCTACCCCCATTTCCCACCTCGGACGCTCACGTCAAACTGCATCTGGTCGTGGGGGGAGAGGCAGGTGTAGACACCAGCATCCTCCTTGGCCACGTTATGGAGGACAAGGCTGTGCACGCGGCCATCCCGCCGCAGCTCGCAGCGGTCACCAGCCACCACTACTTGCTGTGGGCCCAGCCAGGTGACATCAGCTCGCTCCGTGGAGGTGACAGCGGAGAGCACAGCACTGCCACCCTCCAGCACCAGCAGCTTCTCCTGCTCCTCCTGCTTGTTCACAAACAGCACGGCTGCCTCTGTGCCAGAGGAGCACTGGGCTTAGCTGTGCCTCCTGGGCATGAAGCATCCTGGCGCAGGGCAGGGAACTGCTCCTGGCCCCCTGGCATGGGTGAGGGACACCTCCAAGCTCACCTTTCACGTTCAGCGTGAAATGCACTTCATCATCACCAGCATCACAGAGGAAGATGCCACTGTCACCCAGCTCCACTTTCTTGATGGTGAGGCTGCGCGCAGGGCCCTCACTGCACACCAGCAGCCGCCCGCCTGAGCACAGCGTCTGTCCATCCTTCTGCCACTGGGCCCTCGCTGTCTCCAGGGACAGCCGGGCCACCAGCGTCACGCTGTCCCCCTCCAGCACCTCCAATGGCCTCTGGGCCTCCTCCTTGTTGACAATGCACACAGGCCGGGCTGGGGGGCACACAGGACAAGGCAGGGCTCAGAGGTGTCCCTGTGGTGCATGTGCAGTGCATGGATGTGCAGGGACAGGATCACTGTGAGCAGGGAGGTGGTGACGCCTGCAGTGGGTCACTGTGGGACAAGAGGTCTGCGGAGCTGATGGGGGTCATGGTGCATCCAACTGCAGGATGCTGTGAGTGGCTGAGGGTTGCTGTGGGGGTGGTGGAGGTCATGGTGGAATGCTGGTGGGGTAGGCATGCAGGCTGGTGGTGTCTGGCAGCTCAGGGTCCCCTCGGGGAAGCGTCCCTAGGCAGGGACAGCAGCAGAGCCTGTCACTCCTGCATCCCTCCCTGCACAGACAGATCAGCTGCTGGGTTGGGGCCATTAATTTTGGTGTGTCCCCCCCATCCCAAGTGCCTTGCTGGGGAGCAGGGACACCTGCCTGCACCAGGCTCTCTTCCACCCTGTCCAGCCCTCCATCTCCAGCTGATAAAAGGTCCAGGCTGAACTCAGCCCTTGGCAGCCAAAGCAGGAGGAGCGGCGCCTGGGAGCTGTCCAAGGCTAAATTTAAACAGCCCCTGGCTGCGGGAGGCAGGAGACACAACCCTGACATGCCCCTTCCTGGCTGATGGCTCTTGAGAGGTTGCAGACAGGGTTCTCACCCTCTCCTGCCACAATTCTGTCCCATGGCCTCTGCCATCAATGAGGTTACAGAGGTGTTCCCTTCCCTCACCCAGGGCTGTGGCACAATCCCACCATGCTGGAGTTCCCCAGCACTGAACTCCTGCCAGCTCACCTGACACCTCCACGCTTGTCACTGCGCGGTCACTGGCAGCATCACAGATGTAGCACCCTGAGTCGCTGGGCTGCACCCCATGGATAGTGAGCTGCCGCAGCACCCCATGGGCCTCGACCTGCACCCGCTCCCCCGGCTGCACCTCCTGGCCATTCCAGAGCCAGCGCACGATGGCATCGGGTCGGGAGAGCTCACAGGTGAGCACCAGGTCCTCCCCGGCCACCAGGCAGCGATGCTCCACAGCACCAGTGCTACCCACAATGGTCACCGGTGGCTCTGGGACTGGAGAAACAGGCTGTCACCATGGGAACAGCAGCCTGTGCCAGGTGCTGCAATGGCCAGATCCTGTCTGGACATCCTCTGGCTGCAGCTGGGCAGTGCAGGGGTTTCCACAGAGCCCCTGAGTGGGTGCAGCCCAATCCCTGTGTCCGGCCCCACCAGCCTCTCCCTGCTCACTGCCACCCAGCCCAGCCCCACACCAGCCAGGCAGCAGGCAGGGACCCACCTCAGTCCTTGCCCCACTGTCTATCCCACCCAGGACCTTCTGCTCACCTTCCACGGTGACAAAGAAGACAATGCTGTCATCGCCAGTGTCGCAGAGGTACTCCCCTGCATCCCTGCCTGTGGCACCCAGGACAACGAGCAAGCAGCTTGCCCCATCCTCCTCCAGCCGCACACGCCCCGTGTCCTGCAGCTTCTCCCCATCCTTGTACCACTTCACCTCCCCATGGGCGTGCGAGAGATGCACCTCCAGCACCAGGTCCTCCATGGCCCGGCAGTGCCTGCGGGTTGGCAGGACGTCCCTCTCCAGGATCCTGACCATCGGGTCTGCAGCACCCAACACCAACAGAGCTGGAGTCTCTGGTTCTGTGCACCCAGCACCCCCCACCAGGTTCTCCCCCAGCCTCTTGCTCACCCAACACTTTCACGGTGAAGGTCACTGTGTCATCAGTGGCATCACAGACATATTTTCCAGAGTGTTCAGCTTGGGCCACAGGGATAAGCAGACGGCGGTGGGCACCCTCCTCCTCCAGGACTAGGCTGCCCCCAGCCTCCAGCCTGATGCCCTCCTTGACCCAGTGCACAGGTGCATCCGCACGGGACAGCTCACAGCCCAGCGTCACTGTCTCCCCCAGGGACACTGTCACCATGGGGGGAGGTCTGAGGGGCTGCAGGATCCTCACTGGTGGCTCTGCAATGATGGCATGGTAGTGATGCAAAGCAGAGAGGGAACAACACAGTCCTGGGGACAACCCCGCTGCCAGCCCCAGATGAGCAGCCACAGTGGGTGGCCCAGCACCCAGGGGTGCACATCCACCAGCTCCATCACTACAGAGGAGCCGGTCCCCCTCACCCAGGCTGGGAAAGACCCTGTAGCCAGGGCCCCATCAGCTCCTCCCGGCTCCTGAGTCCCCACTGACCTGACACCTTGACATCGAAGGAGACAGCCTCATCCTTGCTCTCACAGATGTACTCGCCCGTGTCCTCTGCACTGCTCCTGGGGATGAGGAGGCAGCGCCAGGCCCCCTCCACCAGCAGCAGCAGGTTGTCTGACTCATCCACTTCCAGTCCATCTTTGAACCAACGCACAGGAGCATTCGGCACAGAAAGCTCACACCGCAGCTCCACGCACCCTGGTGCCTGCACCAGCACCCCCAGCGAGCGCTGCAGAGGGTGCAGGATCTTCACTGGTGGCTCTGCCAGGGATGTGGAGGAAGGGTATGAGACCTTCTCTCTGCACAGCTCCTGGCTCTGGCTGTCCCTACTTACTGTCACCTGCATCCCTGTCCCCATAAGGCTGCATGGATGCTACAGCCTCTCGCTCCAGTGTAAAGGGGCAGGAGCTGCTGGAGAACAGGGGCAGGGGGCACACGGTGCAAGCCCGGCATGGCTGGAGAGGACATGCACCAACCAGCCCCTGGGTGATGCTGCTGCATCCCCTCTTTGGTGATACTGCGGGCACTGTGCAGCACTGGGCACCACATGGCACACAACTGGGGCTGTGCTGCCCTTCCCAGCAGGACATCCCTGCTGTGCCACCAACCTGACACCAAGACGTGGTAGGAGACAGACGTGTCCCCGGCATCACAGACAAACTCCCCTGTGTCCTGCGGCTGGGCACAGGGCAGCACCAGCTGGCACCGTGGCCCCTCCTGCTTCAGCACCAGGCTCTCACTCGCCTCCACCTCCTTCCCATCCTTGTACCAGCGCACTGGGGCCACTGGGTGCACCAGCTGGCACCACAGTTCCACATGCTGCCCAGCCATGTAGGTGTGGGGAGCCTCCTCATTGGAGTCGATGATCCCCACCATCACCTCTGCTGAGGGATACACAGCAGAGCTCAGCAGTGGTGGGTGATCCCACAGGAGGACGGGCACCCCCAGGGTAGCTCACCATTCACAGTCACCCGAAAGCTGGCAGCATCATCCCCAGCATCACAGGTGTACATCCCTGAGTCAGCCAGTGCAGCTGCAGCGATGTGCAGAGTCCGTGAGCATCCCTCTGAGAAGATGGCCAGTGCCTCGGTCGGGACCACAGCCTTGCCATCTTTCAGCCATTGGACTGGAGCATCTGGAGGGGACACCTGGCACTCCAGCAGCACGGGCAGCCCTGCCAGCACCTCCTGGAGCTGCTGTGCCTCAGGCACCGGGGCAATGTGGACCTGTGGGGCTAAGAGGACCAGGACTCTGTGTCATTTGGCCTCCATCCTACCTGCTCTGGGACCAGCAGCTAGGGTTGTCCCAGCCCTGCAGAGCTGGCAGCTGAAAACTGAGGGAGAACCAGGGCTGGGGTATGAAGTGGCATAACCCATGGGTAGGCAGCATGGCTGTGGCCTGAAGTGTGGAGGGGCAGCACAGCACTGGGCTCTGGGAGGAGACAGAGCAGCCAATCTGCTCCTGCTCACATCCCCATCCAGCACGGGCAGGGAGCTGCTCACTGGGAGCTGAGGGGCAGCTGAGATGCTGCAGCTGCCAGTGGAATAGCAGCATGAGCAGGGAGCTGTGGCAGAGGGAGAAGGGGGAGTGCATCACTCCTGTGCATCACTCCTGTGCATCACACCCACCTGCCACAATGATGGTGTAGAAGACAGAGTCCCCACCAACATCACAGACAAACTCCCCTGCATCCTCTGGCTGGGCACAGGGCAGCACCAGCCGGCACTGCGGCCCCTCCTGCTCCAGCAGCAGGCTCTCACTTGCCTCCACCTCCTCTCCATCCTTGTACCAGCGCACTGGGGCTGCTGGCCGGGACAGCTGGCACCACAGCTCCACACGCTGCCCAGCCATGTAGGTGTGGGGAGCCTCCTCATTGGAGTCGATGATCCTCACCGGTTCCTCTGCTGGGGAGAGACATGGGGCTCAGCAGGGATGTAAAGACCAGAGCGGGTGATGGTGGCAGTCACAGCCCTTTGCGGAGCAATGGCTTCACCAGCTTGTTGGGTTTAAGGCTCCTGCATAGCACAAGCAACTGGGCTGCCCTGCCAGACCTCTAAAGTCAGAGGAGACCCCAGTAAAAGCATGAAGTGACTAGTCCTCCTGTCTCCCGGGGAAAGGTCAGGATATGACCCCTGCCTGCAGCAGCAAACACCACCCTCCTGGCCATGCATGTTACAAAGGCTGTAGCTGGCCCAGACTGTGCCATGGTGCACAGCCAGTCCATGGCTCCTGGTGGACACAGGGCACCAGCACAGCCAGGACCAGAGCACTCTGGTGGCGCAGCAGTGGCCTGTCCTTCTCACGGCCCTCAGCTGCCCCATGCTGGGCATCCAGGCTGCAAACTTTCCGGCAATTTCCAGCCCCATGCCCAGGCTCAGCAGTGCACCACAGCCCTGCAGCATGCCAGAGGAGCACGGCACCAGTTTGAAGCATTCAACCTGCACCATGCTGAGCCTACATCTGCCTGGTTCCATGATCAAACGCTTGGCAGCTGCCTGTCTCCCTGGGCCTGCTAAAAGCAATCATGTTGGTGAAGTGCGGCTGGAGAGATTGAACAGCATGGAAGCAAGGAGGGGGCTATATGCCAGCGCTCGGTGTGCACTGCTGCTCTGGTCCCAGCCCTACCACCGGCTCCAAGGGAGCCCGGGCACTCAGCAGCTGCCAGAAAAGCCAGAGGCTTGTGGGCATGGCTGGGCTTGAGGCAGGCGGGTTCCATGCCGCAGCAGCCCTGGGGGATAGCTGGAATGCCTCGGGGAAACCCAAGCATGCCACGGCAGCACTGACTGCAGCAGCCAGCTCGGCACTCATGCCAGAGGGACACCAGCCTGCACTGCCTGGCACCCACACTGAGCCCCACCAGTTACCCTGATGGCTAAATCCTGATCAGACTGAGCCACCTTCTCTAAGACCCTTCCACCTAAGTTATGCAAAGCTGCTCAGCTGAAAGGCTGAGCTTCAGCAGATGGTGTGTCCCCCTCCCGCCCTAGGGAAGCCAAGCTCTCCATGCCCTGCACCCCTGTGGGGTGAGCAATGCCTCCTGTCTCTGTCCAGAGTGCATGCAGCTTAGCCTTCCTGCTGGAAATTTTGCCTTTATCATACTAAATCCCTTTCTTCACCCTTCCAGCGGTCACCACTTCACTGCCTTTTCCAGCATCTCTCATCACTCAACCCACCCTCACTCTTCCATCTTCTGCCATCAGCTTTGGCCCTTTGCCACATACTAACACAGTGGGGAGGTTTTACCACTGTGGTCACAGAGCCTTTTAACTGGGCTTTAGCTCTGCCTGTGGCCGCATTCCTGTGGTTGCAGGATTGGGAGTTTCGGGGCCATCAAGTGGAAGTCTTTCACTTGCTTTCACCTTTCATTATCCTCTGCCAGCCGGTGAGGCCAGCAACTGCTCCATGGCCGGGGCAGCCGCCACAGGATGCCATCCCCTGCTCAGATCCAGCAAACACCACCCAATCATGGGTACCCAGGCAACCACTAATTTTCAGGTCAGCAATTAACACCATCTGTCAGAGCAATGTTCAACCAGGAGTCACCCCACACCAGGTGCCAGGCGCTTGTACCCACTATTTTTAGGAACTCAGAGGAGGGCTTGTTTACTGGCCATGGGAGAATTCCAGCAAACATCCCAGTGTGGGGGTGCTGGGTGACAGCCCTTGGGCACCTGAGCATTTCAAGCTAGCAGAGAGAGCTGTCCCCTTTGCCAGTCAGTCTGGGTGATTTTACACACCAGAGCTGCTGCATAGACCCCTGCCCAACTGACCCATTGGTGAAGACCTGGCAAGAGCACCTCTGACAAGCATTCCCAACCCCAGAGCAGCAAGCAACAGCAACAGTGACACATGCTCTGGTCCCCTGCACCACTAAAGAAAGCCCCTTAAGATGTGACCCTGCCAGCCCACCTTCATCACACCCACCTGCCACAGTGATGGTGTAGAAGACAGAGTCCCCACCAACATCACAGACAAACTCCCCTGCATCCTCTGGCTGGGCACAGGGCAGCACCAGCCGGCACTGCGGCCCCTCCTGCTCCAGCAGCAGGCTCTCACTCGCCTCCACCTCCTCTCCATCCTTGTACCAGTGCACTGGGGCTGCTGGCCGGGACAGCTGGCACCACAGCTCCACACGCTGCCCGGCCATGTAGGCGTGGGGAGCCTCCTCATTGGAGTCGATGATCCTCACCGGTGCCTCTGCCAGAGATAACATGGGGCTCAGCACGGGCACTCGACTGATGGCAGCTTTCAGCCCCATCGTGGGTAAGAAGAGTGGCAGGAGCAATGTCAGGAGGTAGGGTCCAGGAGCCTGCACACAGTCCCCAACTCACCAGTCACGGTCACCACAAAGCTCACGGCATCATCCCCGGCATCACAGGTGTACGTGCCAGTGTCTGAGGGAACTGCTGAGCGGAGGAGCAGCCTGCGCACACAGCCCTCCACCTGAACTGCAATAACATCATCCAGGGGCACAGCCTCACCGTCCTTCAGCCAGCAGACGGGGGCATCTGGGGGGGACACCTGGCACTCCAGCAGCACAGGCAGCCCCACTGACACCTCCCGGAGCTGCTCAGCCTCAGGCACTGGGGTGATGTGGACCTGGGGGGCTGAGAGACATAGCAGTGGGGTGAGAAAGCCAGGTTGGATGGAGCTTTGAGCAACCTGGTCTAGTGGAAGGTGTCCCCACCCATGTGCAAGGGAGTTGGAACTAGATGATCTTTAAGGTCCCTTACAACCCAAACCAGTTTATGATTCTACAAGAAGCATCCAACAGCATGAGAATTCCTGCTGGTCTTCTGGCAGAACACCAGGGTGAGCACCTCACTCACCTTGAACGTGCAGTGTAGCCGAGTCCCGCACACCAACAGACATGAAGGAGACCTGAGCCCCACTGTCCACCAGCTGTGCTCTCCGGATCAGCAGTGAGTGCTCTGTCCCACAGCGCCGCATGCTGCACTGCCCACCTGCCTCCTCCTCCTCCTCACCCAGCCTGGCGCCATTGAGGAACCAGGTGCCCTGCACCACGGCTGACAGCTCCAGGGTAAACCGTGCATCCTCTCCGTCCCGCACCCACACATCCTGCAGACTCTTCTCCAGGCGAGCTGCTGGGGCTGGAGCACAGCTGGACTCAGCCCTGGTGGCACCAGCCAGCAGCATGCTACGGCACAGCATCCTGGGCATACCCAGGTCCTGGGCAGGGGTCCCCATCTTGGCACCCTCACCGAGATGCACGGAGCCAGGGAACTCAACGGGAGTGCTCCTGCCATGCTCATTGGCTGCGCAGACACGGAAGCAGTAGTCAGCCTCGCGGGGCACGCCATCGCCCAGCACCCGCACACAGCTGGGCAGGTCAGTGGCGAGGCACTGCACCCACTCGCCCCCCTCTGCCTCCCGCCGCTCCAGCAGGTAGCGGGTGGGGGGGCGGAGGTGGGCGTCGGGCGCGGGGCACCATCGCAGCAGGGCCGCGTTGCTCTCTGCTACACTCATCTCGGCTGCCACCGGCGCGCTCGGGGGGTCACGCTTCACACCTGCAAGTCCCAGATAGTGTTGTCTGTTTGGGGGTAGCAGAGAGGCTCCCACCAGGGGGGGCAGAAGAGCTGAGTGGGGCTACAGAGCCTGTCTCTCTGGGAATCCTCTCTCTGATGGAGCAGATGGTCTTTCTCCCATGTATCATGGTGCTGGTTAAAAGGGTTTGTGAGTGCCAGCGAGGATGGGGCCTTGAAGCCTTGCTAAATGCCTCCTTCCCCAGTAAAACCATTGCAGCATCACGTCACAGTGTTGTGGGTGCCCATCCCTTCTCTCCCCTCATGAATGGGCAGGATAGAGGACATAGGGCCCCTCCAAGCCTGGCACTTACACTTGACCCGGAGCTGTGAGGACGTTTGCGATTCCCCAGTGGTGAAGCAGATGATGCCTGCATCCTGGCGGGTGACGTGCACCAGAACCAGAAGGTGTGTCCTGCCAAAGCTCTTCAGCACGGTGCAGGGTGACTCCCGCAGCTGCTGCCCATCCCGGCTCCAGCAGATCCCCTCCATCACCTCCCGTGTCTCCACACAGAAAACCGCGTTCTCCCCCTCCATCACATCCAGCTTCCGTGGCAGCCGCTTTGTGATCACCCCTACAGGAAAAGATGCATGAGAGATGGGGAGGGTTGCTGGGAGCAGGGTTGGCTCCCCAGGGTGGGAGTGAGGTTGAGGAGGAGCAGCAGCAGGCACCATGGCCAAACAGTGAGAAGGCAGGTGCAGGGAGCAGTGAGGAACCTGGCAAGGAAGGGGATAGGAAGGCAAAGCCATACCACCAGAGACCTGTGCCCCACCTCGGACGGAGACCTCAGCAATACTGCGTCCCTTGTCCTTCATCTGGCAGAGGTAGATGCCATCATCATCGGTGCGGGCGTCGCGGATAGTCAGGCGCCGCAGCATGCCTTGCTCCTCCATCACGTACTTGTGGCTGGGCTGCAGCTCCCTGTCTTCCAGGTACCAGGCAGTGGGGATGGTCTCCAGTGGCACCTGGCACTCTAGCACGGCATCCTCCCGCTCTGCCACCTCCACGTCTGCCAACTGCACCTGGAACTGCAGCCGGTGCTCTGCCGCCAGGAGAGATGAGCACTGTGGGCACACAGGGCATGGCACCCGCCCACAGCCTTTTTCTCTGGGCTCTTCCAGCTTGCTAACAGTACCGAGCCCTTGGACCTTCTCTGACCCTCTCTTCTTCATCTTGCATGGGACGGGCACTGCCCAGGGAAGCACATCCCCCAGAGTGGGTGGAGCACAGGCTGGGGACACCCAGCAAAGCCCCCAGCATCTCAGCAGGGAGTTTTGAGGAATTCAGGGGCATGTATTCCAGCATGTCATGGCAGGCATCTCCGTGCAGGAAAGCAGTGGCATGTAGGTGGGGGATGCACCAGGTGTCAGGTCACCCCAGAGGCAGGCTGTCCCCAGCTGGCAGGGTGGCGCTGGGGGACAGGGCTGCCACCAGTGCAGATGCTTGGAGCCATGCCCTGCAGGGCTGCCTGCCAAAACCACTTGGCACTTTCAAGGGAATTTGTCACCAAGCCACTGTCCCCCTTCCCCACTCACGACTAGACATCTGCAGCCCTCCAGAGACACTGCCTCTCTGCTTGCAAGAAGAGAGGGGCACGGGGGGAGGCAGCTCTCCAGGGGAGCCTAGCATCCCCTGTATCCAACCCACAACTCTCTCCGGAGGAGCCTGGGGTGACCCCAGCTGCACAGACTGGTGGCTCCCCAGGGATTCTGGGTTTACACACAGACACATACCAGCCAGTTGAAAATCCCTGGACTCCCCCCACCCCCCAGCACCTGGCCACCTCCAACAGCATTTGGCCACCCTCCTACCTTTCACCTGGAGCTGAACTGCGCTGAGGGTCTGGCCAGCAGTGTTGGACGCAGTGCAGACATACAGCCCCTGGTCCTGGGGTTTGCAGTACAGCACCTTGAGGATGAAGTAACCCTCGCGGTCCTCATAGATGAGGTGCCTGCGGCTGGGGATGAGGGACTTGCCATCCTTCTGCCAGACAATCTCTGGCTTGGGCTTGCCAGTGACATAGCAGCGAAACTTGGCGTGCTTCCCCACGCTCACAGCGAATGCCTTGGCTCCCGGTGCCCCGGCCAGCACCGTGCCGTTGGGCACATGGGTCTCTGGTCCCATGTGCTGTCCCATCACATGCCGCCGCCGTTGCTGCTCTGCCAGCAGCTTGGGGCCATCAGCAGGAGAGCCATTGGGGAGCCCATCCAGTGGTGCCCGGGGTTCAACCAGGAGCATGGCAGCAGCCAGGGCCTCCCGGGAGCCACTATGTGCCCGGCACACATAGACCCCTGCATCCGGGGGCCGGGCACCAAACAGCTTCAGGAAGTGCCAGTCCTCTGGCTCCTGCCCCACCACGAAGTGGCTGCTCTCAAAGAGGTCAGACAGCTTGCGCCCATCCTTCTCCCACTCCAGCACTGGACAGGGCTGCCCAGACACCCTGCAGGTGAACATCACATCCTCCCCCCGGCACACCCTTGTGGATGAGGGAGAAACGAGGAAGGCAGGTGCCTCGCCACCTGAGTATCCCTCTTCCTGGGGCTTCCCTGCCTCCACCTTGAGTGTTGCAGCAGCGTAGGTCTCACCAACGCTGTTCTTGGCCTTGCAGACATAGAGCCCACTGTCCTGGGGGGTGGCATGGGACACCAGCAGGCTGTACAGGTCCCCCTTGGCCTCCATGTGGAAGCGGCCCACAGGTTCAATCGGGGTCTTGTCTTTCTCCCAGAGGATGCTTGGCTGGGGGTCACCTGTAATCTGGCAGCTCAGGACCGCATCGGCACCACTTTGCACTGTGAAGGCCCGTGGATAGGCCAGGAACCTGGGGGCTCCCCTGAACCCCTCCATTGCCATCTTTCCAGGATCACAGCAGGCAACTGGCCAGGGCAGCAGTGGGGGTCATCAGCCTGGAGAGATGTACAGACCAATGGGGACATGGGCTCAGGCTTTGGAAAAGGGACCAGCATGGAGTACTGCCAGGGGAACCCCTGCCCAGAGTGAAGCCCCCAGCACCATGCCCATACCGCAGGAGCATCACCTTCGCTCTGAGCACACCCACCCCACTGGATACGCTCCTGTCTCTGCCCAAATTACCCATTTCCCAGGCCAACAGCAACAGAAGAGGTGACAAAAGCAGCTCTTTGCACCCCGAGATGCCGGGGCACCCACAGCCCAGACTGCCTGCCCCAGGGTTGCAGAGGGGACCCCAGCTCAAGGGGCAGCAGACCCTTGTCTAGATGGGGAGTGCAGGCTCGCTGAGTGCTGGGGACTGGGGATGGAGATGGCCGAAGCAGGACGGCCCCAGCCCGCCCCTTCCCCACCCGCGGGGCATTCCTGCAGTATCGGGTGGTGGCAGAGCCGCATTCCTGCAGCATCTGGGCTGGCTCAGCAGGCAGGTGCTGACATGGGGCTGTCGCGGGCAGGAGGCAGCCAGCCAGATCCGGGTGCTTCCTCCAGGGGTCGGAGGGACAGAGGACGCCCCCTGTGCCTGGCAAACGCCCTTCCCTGGGGCAAAGTGGGAAGCAGATCTCCCTCCAGAGTGTGGTCCCACAGACAAGATACAGCCCTTGGGTATTGAAAGCCATGGCTGGAAATCGTCACGCAAGCCCCAGAGAGCAGAGAGAAGTCCTAGGGGGGACAGGTACTGCTTTTGGAGGGCACTGCCTCCATCCCCAGTGTTGTGGGTAGCCATGCCCATCATCAAGGGCTGGAGCAGGGCAGGATGCTCTGTGCTGCCTCTGAGCGAGCACACACCAGCCTCAGCCCACACCATGGAGGGCCTTGGGGCAGAGGCATCTCTGCCTCTCCTCAGGCAGGGGGAAAAGAAACAAAAATAAAGAGCCAGAGAGGGCAGTGGAAGAGGGCTAGTCCCTAAAGAGTGGCAAGAATCAAGGCCAGATTCTCCTCCCAGACCCCTACCCCTGAGATGCTGCATCCATTCAGAGCCACCTCCCTAGACACACACTCCCCAAACCCATAGGCCACCCCACGGCAGCTCCTGCAGACACACCTGTCCTCAAATGGCTCAGCCAACGTACTGCTCTTTCAACCACCCCCTTCCCCAATCACCCTGCCCCATGCAGCCCCACAGCCCAGTCCCCTGCCCCACTCACACACCTCACTCCGCCGCCTCTCTCCTAAGTCTACCAGTGCCGACACCAGCTCCTGCCGCTTCCCCCAGCTCTGCTCCTGGGTGTCAGTGCACAGAGACCAAACGTTACAAATGCCTGCAGCTGCTGTCCCCAAAAATACCCTCCGATGACACGCTGGGTTGATAAGACTGAGCCTGCTCCATTCAGCGCCTCGCCGGGGCTGGGCTGGCCTATGTTTAGCAGTCTGGAGAGAGCCACAGGGCCTGTGGCAGGCAGACAGGGTTCCATCTCCAGAAATCTGGCATGCTGCAAGCCCAGCCGTGCCTGAGTGCTAGGTCTGCCTGTGGCAGGAGGCAACACACCACACGGGGTGCACAGCATGGGACATCAGGCTGCAATAGGATGGGGCATTGTCAGCAGGAAATTCTGCACAGGGTGGGATATGCCACACCAGATGCTGCATGAGATGCCAGACGGCAGGGGAAGGGATGCACCACATGGACCACACTTTGTGGGACCCCTGGCAGCAGGAGGAGCAGAGGGGTGCAGAGGCTGCCCACCACCCTGCAGGCAGAGGGAGGAAGGGCAGTACATGCTGGGTACCATCACAACCTGCACCCCTCCTGCGCCAGGAGCCAGCTTTCGGCCAGCCAGGCCAAACAGCACCACAGCATCCTTCTCCCGGCACTGCTGCAGGGTCTCCAGCTCTTCCTCACCTCTTCCTCATCGTCCTCCTCTCCTGAAGCTGGTCCAGCCTTCCCCAGCCCCAGGCAGTGTGAAGACATCTTGCCATGCCTCCTGCTTCACATCCCCAGGACTTGGCCAGTCTTCAGGTTGCCCTGGAGATGCCACAGCCTCCCAAGCTCTCATCCTGCCCTCCCCAGGGTCCCCTCCTCACATCCTAGCTGCCCTGTGACTCTGGGTTGTTCCAGACATCTCCAGCAGGAGGGTGTCCAGCCTGCTAACCCCAGTGTACCCCCTAACTGGGGCCTTGCAGGGCTCTGGACTCTGTCAGGTCCCTGCCTGGATGTCCCGGCTCTGCACACCTACTGCCACCTCCTACTGTCCACCCCGAAGCCTCCAGTCTGCAGCTCCTCCAGCATGGGGGGCACCCAGCACTGGCAGCTGCAAAGCTTGCCCAGTGTGCCCCCTCCATCCCTGCCAGCACAGAAAAACCTTCCTGTCAGCACCCTGCCTGCAGCCCAGCCTCCTCAGCCCCATGGACCCACTGCCCCAAGCAGCATCGCCCCCCCCCCCATCCCCCTGCCTGGGTGCCCTCCCCCCGCCCCCCCCCCCCCCCCCCCCAGACCACACTGTCCTTGCAGTCCTCACATTCCAGACGTCTCAGCGCTTTCACTGCCCAGAGATAATATTCACGGCGAGCAGACGTTTGCGTCAGTGTCAGATAGGTCTCAATGCCACCCTGCCCGGGGGGAGCACAGTGGGCAGACAGGCTGGGCAGGCAGGCAGGATCCCGCGGCAGATCCTCCCGAGCCACCAGCCCGCTGTGTGCCCCACGGTCATGCTGCTCCTCCTGCACCTGCTGCCTGCCATGCTGCCCATTGCCACCCTGGCCAGCTGTACTGGGGCTGGTGCTGATCGGCAGCTCATCCTGGCCAAGGTGCGGGCTCGGGTGCTGGAGCATCTAAGCCCCCCGCTTCTCCAAGAGGAGCCCCAGAAGGAAGCAAGGAGGGTGCACCGGAGAGACATCCTTGAAAATGCTGAAGTCAAGCCCGAGGAGCTGGAGGACACCTCCCAGGTGATCCTCTTCCCTTCCACAGGTGAGAACACACTGGTGGGATGGAGACAGCAGACAGATGAAGCAGGGTAGGGGCTTGGACAGCAGGGATGAAGCAGGATGGAGGAGCTGCTGTGGGGGTCTGCAGGAGAAGAGAAAGAGGGTACACCAGGCTGGGGCAAGGGCATGGATGAGGTGTGGTGGAGAGCCAGGAGGTGGAAAGGGATGGCACGCAGGGACAGGCAGAGCAGCACAGGACACAGCAGGGAGGGGGGCAGGCAGCTCAAGAGGGTACCGAGAGTTGGGGGAACAGCTGGGCCAGGTGGGATGTGGAGAGATGGGGAGGTCTGAGAAGGCAGGATAGGATAGGGTGGGATGCTAGGGAGAATGGAGCAGGATGCTGGGAAATGGGATGGGATACAAAGGGACAGGGCGAGAGGCTGTGGGGGCAGAATGTCCAGCTATGGACAGGACACTGGGAGATGGAGCAGGATGCTGGGGGACAGGGGCAGCTGTAATGGATCAGCTTAGACCACAGCAGGGCTCAGCTGTGGGGTGCAGTGTGGGGTGCAGTGCAGGCTGCTGCATAGCACTAGACATCAGCTCCCCCACTCCCTGCCACAGCTCCCACCAGCAGCTGGGAGACCTGGCCAACACCCTGGGGACCCTCTGCAGCACCCCACCTCCTGCCTGGCACCGGGGACACTCCTTGGGTTTGGATGTGCACCCAGAGCATCTTTCTCCCCTCACAGATGTGCCCTGTGGGCCCACACAGCCAGACGAGCTGCTGGAAGAAGAAGGGATTTTCACCTACCTCTTCCAGCCCTCAGTGCACACCCTGAGCCGCACAGTGACCTCTGCCCAGCTCTGGTTTTACACTGGCCCCTCGTCTGCCCCCAACCACTCAGCCCCTAACGTGTTGACCCTGTCGCCACAGGGCCGTGTGCCAGTGACAGCCACAGTGGTGCAGACACCTGAGAACTGGACAGTGTTTCACCTTGTCCCAGCACTGCTGCCAAAGCTCTCGCAGCCACTCTTCATGCTCCTGGTGCACTGCCCTGGCTGTCCTTGCCTGGCTGATGGGGACAAGATGCCCTTCTTGGTGGCCACCACCCAGGCCAAGGGCAGTGAGAGGGCTCGTCGCTCCACTGTGCCCTGGTCCCCAGCTGCCCTGAGCCTGCTGCAGCGCCCGTCCGAGGACCTGGCTGCCCATACCAACTGCCGACGGGCTTCCCTCAACATCTCCTTCGAGGAGCTGGGCTGGGACAAGTGGATCGTGCATCCCAGCAGCTTTGTTTTCCACTACTGCCATGGGAGCTGTGCTGAGGGCCATGGGCTGAGCCACCGCCTGGGTGTGCAGCTCTGCTGTGCTGCCCTGCCTGGCACCATGCGCTCCCTGCGTGTCCGCACCACCTCCGATGGTGGGTACTCCTTCAAGTATGAGACGGTGCCCAACATCCTGGCCCAGGACTGCACCTGCGTCTAAGGCATCCCACAGCCCAGCCCCAGACCATGATTCCACCCAGGAGGAGTCACTCACCCAGGGGACCCCTGACCCCATGCCACAGGGAACAGAGGGACCCAGCAAGGGGGTTTGAGCTGTTCCACCTTCCCCTGCACAAGCCAGAGTTTCGGGCTGCCCCGGGTTTAGTCACGTTGCCAGATCTGTGCCAGGGCTGGTCCCATCCCAGAGCAAGCCAAGGGCATGGCAGTGCAGGGACAGGCACAGCCTCTGGCAGAGCTGCCAAAGCCAGCCTGCTGTCTGCAAGCAGCTCAGCCCCCCGCTTTCTCCCTACCTGCTCCCGCCCCTGATTCCCACACCCCAAAAGACTGGGGTCCTGCTGCTGCAGTGTGCACCAGCCTCCCCGTGGTCCCAGGCAGGACCAGGCTGACAAGGCATGGATCACGATGTGCGAGGGTGAGCCCATGCCAGGACCACTGCTGGCGGGGCTGACAGCATGTGCGGCACTGCAAGCGAGCCCTCTCCTGGCAGCACAGCCTGTTGGAAAGCTTAATGGGATGAATGAAATAAACCTGTTCCCTTTATCAAAACAGCCTGGAAACTCCTGCTTCCATCAGAAGCAGCCACTGATGTGGCACAGGATTGCACAGTGGGATTGCACAGTGGGATACGAGCTCCCTGGGGGCTTTCGGCTAGAGGAGAAAGGGGACAGGCAAGTGCTGCAAGAGGCATCCAGCTCTGACCTGGGGTCCTACAGAGCTGACTGAGGATGTTGCTGGCCAAAATTGGCATAACATGGCTGGGTTTGATCCAGCCCTGGGGCAAGAGACAGCAGGGCAGGGCAGCATCCTCTCTGCTCCCAGCTGCAGCAGGATGGGGAGACATGGGGATGGCAGTGGAATGGGGAGGCATAAGGGTGGCAGCAGGACGGGAAGGCACAGGGAAGCCCCTCACTGGGCCCCTCACCAAGGACAAGACCACACAGGAATGCGGCCGGAGCAATCCCACTCCACCAGGCTGATGGAAGCTGCGTGGCTGCAGCCGCCTCTGCACGGCAGGAATGACTGAGTCACCCCAGATCAGTGGGGAGGTCTCAGGGCTGGCAGGCAGGCTGCCTGCCCCAGCCCAGCTGCGCAGGATTCCTTCCCACCCCTTCCTCCCAAAGGACCGGATGCAGCAGTTCAGTACAAAACGTCTCCAGCCTTTACTAATCTAGATATTAAAAAAAAAAAAAAAAAAAAGAAGAAGAAAAAACAGAGTGACAATCATTTCTGAGTAAAAAACAACACTACAAAAATCCCTTTGTGACCCAGGCTGAGATGATGAGAAATGCCCCACTGGCTCCTGGCCGAGCCTGACTTGGGGCACTGTGTCCCCTCTCTGCGGGACCAGGGTCCAGCCGCACGCAAAGGGGTCCTGGCCCCACGGCCAGAGTGGGAGGGGATAGGCTTTGGTCCAATGGCAGCTGGCTGGGAGCGGGGCAGAGGCAGCGGGAAGGGCAGCCCCTTCCCTCTGCACAGACATTTCCCAGCAGGCCAGCCCCATGGCTCACAGCCCTGTGCCAAGACTTTGCACAGCACAGCCCCCCCGGCCACATCAACACCAGCACCACCAGGAACCACCCTCCCTCCACTCCCCACTGTCCCCTCTTCCTCAAGCACAACGCCAGCCTGGCACCCTGCCCCATGCTTCAGCCCGGCCAGCCGGACCCCCAGGCTTGGTTCCCCTAAACCCCCATGCCACGGGGGCAATGGTGGCATCACCAGCGTGCACAGCACCGGTGTATTGGCAGGTGGCAGGGGGGATGAGAGGGCACGGGGAAGCACAAGCAGAAGATGCTGCAGGAAGAGGGTGCAAGAGGAGGACAAGGGGTGGGAGGGCACAGGCCCAGAACAGGGATCGGGAGCAGAGTATAAAAATGCTGGGGTGCACACGCTGACAAGTTTATAAAAACGTACAAAAATAAGATATTCCCTTTGTGAAAATTAAGTAGGAATGTCCCCCAAGGCCCCCATCCCTGCCACTGCCCACCAGGACAGGGGCTGCCCAGCCAGCCCTGCCAGACAGGCACGTGTCACCCTCCACCCTGCACTCCAGGCAGGCTGCCTGTCCCACGGTGGTGGCAGCATCTTCTCCGGCAGAAACTGATGTTGTCCCTGGCGACATTCACAGCCCTGTGGAGAGCAAGAAGCAGGTTAGCACCCACCCGGGAAGAACAGCATCCCCTCCCCAGGGGAGCCCGAGGGCAGCCCCTCATACCCTCACCCCAGTCAGCCAGATCTGTTCCCCTCCGCAGCTCACCCGTGGTCCTGTCACAGGCAGCAGTCCCCTTCTCATGGGCGAGGTTGAGGCGGTTCTGCTCAGCAGCGATGCCGTTGGCCTCGGGGCTGCTGCTGCGGGCAGGGCTGGGGGGTTGCAGAGGGGGCTGGAGGTGGAAGGCCACCTCCAGGTGCTCCTGGGCCAGGCGCAGGTGCTCACGCAGCCGGGCCAGCTCATGAGCTGGGGGAGCCCCGGCCAGGGCAAAGCGCCCTGCTGCCTGGGCTAGGCTTTCCCGGTAGTCCAGCTTGCCATCGGGCAGTGGGGCTCGCGGTGGCTCCTTCTTCAGTGAGTGGTAGGTAGGGGGTGCGCTGGGGGCTTTCTTGGGGTACTGTGGTGAGGGGCTGCCACTGGCCGGGAGTGGGGGGCTGTTGGGCTGGCTCAGGGCATCACGGATGCGTCCCACGCCGAGGTGCACAAGCTCGCAGAGGTTGAGGAAGAGGCAGAGCCCGCTGACGGCATACATGACGAGGAGAAAGATGGTCTTCTCTGTGGGACGGGAGACAAAGCAGTCAACGGTGTGTGGGCAGGGGCTGCGGCTGCAGACATAGGAGGGGCTCACCTCGAAGTGGTACAGCAAGTACTGCCCGAAGAGGAAAGCCATCTCCAGCAGTGAGCGGCACAGCAAGTGGAGGACATAGGCATGCATCAGCCCGTCCTGCTTGATGCGGCGCCGGCCATCATGCTTCTCTCCACCCTCTGGGCTCTTCTCCTTCTCCACCTCAATCTCTTCAAAGATCATGGGGTCTTCTTCATTATCATCCTCCGCCTCCTCGTAGTCCCGCCCGGCTCCTCGGCGTACCACTGGCATGCGTGCCCGCTGGGCTCCCGGTGCCCGGCGCCGCAATGACTCAGGCATGCGGGCGATGCGGTGCATGGCGAAGCCCAGGTAGAGGACAGATGGTGTGGCCACCATGATGATCTGGAAGATCCAGAAGCGGACATGTGAGAGCGGGGCAAAGGCATCGTAGCAGACGTTTTCGCAGCCAGGCTGTTGCGTGTTGCAGACAAACTTGCTCTGCTCATCATAGTAGATGGACTCGCCCCCCACAGCTGTTAGCACAATGCGGAAGACAATGAGAACGGTAAGCCAGATCTTGCCCACAAAGGTCGAGTGGTTGTTGATCTCCTCCAGGAGTCTTGTCAGGAAACTCCAGCTCATCCTGGCCAGGCCGTTGGCTCAAACTCTGTGGGGAAGGGGCAGGCAAACAGGCACTGAGCAAGCCCATGGGCACCTCATTGGGTCCCCCCAAACCACCAGCGTCCACCTCAGCCCCAACATCCCTTCCCTTACCCACCAGGTACACAAGCACAGCCCTATGCAGGCACTCATCTCCCCAAAACCACAAGTGCTGCCCAGCACTTCCTCCCCACACTCCTGTCCTCATCCTGCTCCCCCCACCCCCATTGCCAGCCTGGTGGGCAGAGGAAAAGCTGGGATGTCCCAGTCCCCTGCAGGACATATCTGGGGGAACACTCAGCACAGCCAGAGTCAGGGTAAACACGGCAGCATGGAGCAGCAGCAGCTGAGGAGGGCAAGGGGACAAGCAGGGGACTGACACAGCCTCCTCCACCCACAGTGTCACAGCACCCGTTTGCCACCTGGTCCTGGGCAGGTCCCCGACAGGTCCCCAACCAGTGCCACACCCTGCACCATTACCCACACCCTCCTGTGGGGGTCCACAGGTCCCTGGAGGAGGGCAACACACCAGCAGCACAGCAGGGTGCCAGCAGCCCCTCTGGCCCATTGCAGCATCCAGCTCTGAGTCACAGCCAAGGGGTCTACCCCAAACATCATCCCCCTCCACATGCTCATGAGTCAGGTCCTCTGCACCCCACAGCTCTCCCTCAAGGGCTGGCAGAGATGCAGCATCACTCTGCCCCACCAAATCTCCATGCTGTGCCCTCTCTCCTGTGGGACCCCCAAACCCCCCCCATCCTTCAAGCCCTCAAAGCCCACGGTGGCCGCTGCTCAGAGCACCCCACAGCCTGATGGCAAGTGCTTGGGAGGGAGCAGATCAGGAAGCAGGAACGTGATGGTGAGGGGCAGAGTGGGGCAGCCAAGAAATTGCTCTAAGTCCCAGCAGCTGAACACCGGAGGTAGGGGAGGAAATTACAAGGACTGTGCCACAGCTCCCAGCCAAAGGAGAAGACACAAGAAGAGGCATCTCGCTGCCACCCCCGGTTTTGGTAGCTTGTGTACAAGCCGCTTCAAGGGCAGCTGGTAGCAGGAATGCCCATGGCAAGCAGAGGGGACATGTACCCACAAAGTCCCCAGCCTCCCCCACATCTTGCCTGCTCTCTGGACAGCCCCGTCCTATCACCTCTGGCCAGAGCATGTCCCTGTGGACAATGGTTCCTGCTGCACTCACGCCAGTATTGTCTAGAATAACAGATCTTTATGGCTTAGCTCAGCCTGCCCCCCCGCTAGCAACCTCACCTAAATAGAAAAGCCCCTCCAGCACAAGCACAAGCACCTGCCCCCGGGATGCACTCTGGTGACAGCCTGCCTGGTGCTCAGCAGAGCCTGCTGAGTCGTGGAAAGTGGCAAAGGCTGGCACCAGGGACTCAAACCCAGCCCATCAGGGCCATCATTCTCCCTGTGGCTGAGCACCATACAAGGTCTCACCACTGCCCTGTCCCCCCGTGCAAGGCCCTATCCCCTAGGACCCCACGGGAAGGAGCATGCTTTGTGTCTGCATTTAGTCCTTGCCTGGCATCAGCACACTGCCCTGGCACCAGGGTGAGGGGCTGGGGACAAGACAAGGGGACCAGGTGGGCAGCCCCAGGAGATAGCAACACCAGGGAAAGAGAAAGCACACATGTGGGCAGTGCCGTGGTGACCGAGTGACACTGGAACAGACCTCAACCTCAGGAGCCCCAGTGGTCAAGGCCACGGCAGCACAAACCTCCTCACATCCCTTCCCCCCCGCCCAAGGCAGGGCCCCACCAGGGCAGGTATCCAGAGCCCAGCTCTCTGCCAAGGCGGCCAAGCTGCCTCTGAGCCACGCTGTGAGTCAAGACCAGCGCCACGTGCCTTGGCCGGGCCCTACACCTACACCCCAAGCCCTGTCCACCCCGGGCTCCCCAGCCTGGGACCCCAGGCCCCTCTGCACCAGCCTGCCCAGTCCAGGGACCCCCAATATCCCCAGGCGTGCCCACCCCGGGCCCCCCGCCTGAGACCCCCAGGCCTCTCCGCACCAGTTTGCGCTGTCCAAGGACTCCCAATCTTCCCTACCCACATTAGGGACCCCTGTGCCACAGCCCACCCCGGAGCTCACCAGCCCCTGCCTGCCCGGGGACCCCTGTCCCACTGACACCGGACAGCCCACCCTTTGGCCCGCTGACCCCTGCCAGCCTGGGGACCTAGCCCCAGTCTTCCCGGGGTCCCCAGCCCCACTGACTCCAGCCCATCGGGTGCGTTTAGCGCTGCTGACCCCAGCATGCCCGAGATTCCCACCCCCTCCATCCTTCCTGCCTGCGGCCCCCAGGCTCCCTGCCCGCAGCCCACGCCTGGGGCTTCTGCCCCCCGCCCCCTCCGGGTTACCGGCGCCTGCCCCACCTGTCTCCCCCGGCCCCACCGACCCGTAGCCCACCCGTAGCCACCCGCTCACCGGCCCCACTCACGGTACGCCGGGACAAGCGGCTCCCGCCGGCGGCGGCGGACAAAGCGGCGGGGCTGGCGCGCCACCGCCTCCCGCCGAACAAAGGGGCCTGGGGCCGCCCCGCCCCGCGCCCGCCCGCCGGTGCGCACCGCCCGCCCCGCACCGAGCGACGGCCACACTCGATCCGGAGCTGGTCTCCTCTTGTCCCGTCCCGGCGGGTCCTCCGACCGCCGGGTGACTCAGCCGCCGGGCGGGGCGCTGCCGCCCTCAGCCCCATCCCCTCCCGCGACCCGGGAGGCCGCGCAGGCCTGCGGGCAGGGGTCGGCCCCGGCCGAAACTCGCTCGGGCATCGCGTCTGTTGACATCAGCCGCCGAGAACCACCCGTCGCCCAGCGGGTGCCCCCCGGCAGCCCCATCCAGCCCCCAGTGGGGCGGCTTTCTCCCTGCCCTCCGGGGAGCTCGTTGGCTCCCGGGGTGCCGCCCCCGCCGAGGCGCGAAGCTGAGTCTTCCTGCTGGCTGTAGGGAAACGCTCCAAACCACTGATGCAGGAGTAGCAGCCTCGGGGGCTCCGGCTCAGCCCGCGGCATGTCCAGGGATGAGCTGCACCTTCCGAGGGAGCATCGGGGGGGAGCCTGGGGAGAGGAGCGAGCCAGCGCTCTGGCCATGAGACTCACTAGCACAGTAACCTCCTGTCCCACATAACCTCAAGTTCTTCCTCTCCCAGTGAAAAGAAAGAGATGAAAGGATGGAAGAAAGAAAGGACCTGGGGGCACCAGAGGAGAGGTGGCCCCAGACATGGGAAATGTAAGAGCAAAATGTGCCTGTGTGGTGGGAATGTGCTTCAAATCTTTTGAAGCCCAAGCTGCTTCTCGTGCCCCAGGCCAGGTCCCTGCAGCAGAGCCAGGGCTGAGCACGCAGCACCTCCAGATGTGCCCTTACAAGAGTCACCACTGCTCTTCCTGGGCAAAAGCACTGCTCTCCCAAGGCCAGAGCAATGGCAGCAGTGGCTTTGACTCACCACCCTGGAGCTGTCCCTGGCTGTCCCTCTGCCAGAGCACCCTAGCCACTCACTTTCTGCACTGCTAAAATTGGCTCGGGGGGGTTTTGTTGGGGCTGAGTGCCTGTGCTGGGTCAACCACACCCATGACATTCCGAGCAGAGCACCCTGTCCTTGTGTGGGGACAGGGAGGGGGGACACTGGGCTGCCTTGTGCAACCCTAGTAGTCAAGGGGAAGCTGGTGTCTGCATAAGCTTCTCCCCACTGAAACACGTGCTCCCTCTTGCAGAAGGGTTTCCACCAGCAGTCACTGGTGGGTGCAGCACTTCCAGCCACCTCCTGTGGGCAGTGCCGGGGGCTGGCTGTAGGGAGGCTGGGGTAAGGAGTGGGGTGGGAAGCATGGCTGCGGCATCCGGTGTGGGGTTTTGGTTATTCTGGGCCCGCTGAGTAACTGCAGCTCTGACGCTTCCCCTGATGCTTCCCTAGGTCAGCAAGAGCTACCAGGGCACTGCCAGAGCATCCACCCAGCTCAGGCACAGGCTTGGTGCTCTCATACAGGAGAGCAGCTGAAGCCCCTCAGAGCAGCAGCTGCACCCCGACATGGGCACAGATACGTGCACAGCCCCACTTTGGACTCTCTTGCTAATGCCTTCCCCTTGCTCATGGATGGGTCCTTCCCAGGTGACAGCCTCAGCCATGTGGAGTGAGAGCTGCAGTTGAAGGGGAATTTGATCTGGCCATGAAGAAACACTTTCCGTTGAATCCCATTGCTAAACACACAGTTGCGGCATTAACATTCCTGAAAGGAGAAACGCATATTGCAGATCCAGTCACACCTGCTCTGGGAGCAACCCTTGGGCACTGGCTCCATCCCAGGCCAGGAGCAACAGGTAGAGGTGGATGCAGGGAGACAGCAAGCTGATCACCGAAACTCAAGCTTTTGGAAGGATGCAGGGAGGTGTTCAGGGTCAGGGAGGGAGCCTGGAGCTGCAGCCAGGTGGCACCTGCAGTGTGGCATGGAGAAGTGGGAACAGAGCAGTGGGCTGGGGAGGAGAAGTAGCACACAGCCTACATTGAACCTCCTGCCCTTGCCAGGCTGTTCAAGCAGCTTGGGGTTCCTTTCCCCACAGTCACCACTAGTTTTCAAGCTCTCCCAAGTCTTGCCTCCAGCCTGGCTTTACCCCCAGGCAGTCAAGAAGTTTGTTAGAGGTAAGGGACCTACATCACTCTTTGACTCTAGCGCTCAGAGCATTAAGAACAAGCCCCAGTAGCAGCCTCAAATTAAACTGGAAAGCATGACCCACTGAAGCTCTGCAAACTAAGGCCATTGCACCCAGAATGAAGCCACTTGTTGGGCTGAGGCCAGGTATAGCAGCTGCAGCCACATTTTTGTGCATTTTTGCACAGCAGAGCTCAGGCTGCAGGGCAGAGCTTGCCTTGGTAGACCAGGCCCAGAAGCTGGTGTCAGACAGCCCCTAAGGACAAGCGTTACTGTGCTTGCCAGCATCCGGCCTTTGGCGTCAGAGCCTTCCCATTTCACCCACAACGGTGCTTCATGTGTTCCAGGGCAATACCCTCATCTTGAGCTTGCAACATCCAAGTGCCTGCAGAGGTATCACCCTTCCAGCCTGAGGCACAGGGCAAACCCACAACAGGCAGGAAAGGAAGGCAGCAGGCAAAGGGTGTTGCCCACCCTCATCCCTTTCCATATCAGCTGAAGCTGACTGAGCCTTGGCCCATCATGGGCAGGAAGGATGTGCAAGACCAACAGCCTTGTGGGGTCCAGCTCGGAGATGAACTTTGCAGAGGAAACAGGAGCACAGTCACCAGCCACAAAAAACTGGATCATCCCCAAACCACTGAGTCTGTGGGGTAGAGCCCAGAGCTGGAGCAAGTGTGTGGAGCATAGCAAGGCAGTTGCACAGCCTGGTGAGAGCAAAGGGAGCTGGTAATTTGGGAGATCATAGAATGGTGTGGGTTGAAACCTTAAAAATCATCAAGTTCCAATGCCCCTGCCACGAGCAGGGACACCTCCCATTAGACCAGGTTTCTCACAGCCCATCCAACCTGGCCTTGAACACTTCCTGAGAGAGGGCATTCACAACTTCTCTGGGCAGCCTGTTCCAGTGTCTCACCACTCTCACAGTAAATAGTTTCTTCCTAATACCTGATCTAAATCTACCCTCTTTCAGCTTAAAATCTTTTGCCCTTGTCCTATTGCCCTTGTAAAAAATCCCTTCCCAGCTTTCCTGAAGCCCCTTCAGGTACTGGAAAGCCACTATGAGGTCTCCTCGGAACCTTCTCTTCTCCAGACTGAAAAGCCCCAACTTTCTCAGGCTGTCTTCATAGATGAGGTGCTCCAGCCCTGATATGAATGAGGGGGAGAGTAAGTGCAGGCATAAGGAGAACATCCACCCTGGAACAAACAGTAGAGCTCAGGAGGGATGTGGCAAGAGCTCCCACAAGCAGCCCCGGCTCAGCCACAGCCCTGCAATGGAGGCACCCTCAGGGACTCCACCCGTGGGACCCTGCCTCAGCTGCCAGACACAGGGTGCCAGGGAGGGCAGAGGGCCCAGTCTGGCTCTGGATGGCGGCCTCAGTTCCTGCTCTAATCAATAGGACAGGATGGGTTGGGCCCTGCTACAACTGCATCTGCTTCTGGGGAGGATGGCAGAGCAGCAGATGGCGGGGCCGGGCGCCCCAGGCATGTTTGCTGCCAGGCGGCACAGACCCTGCCCAGCTGGTGCTTGGCAGCGGGGTGAGGAAGGGGTGAGCTAGCTGCACCCTCCCTGAGCAGGGCTGCAGGTGGGCAGGGCTGCAGGTGGGCAGCACAAGTCCTTGGCAGCAAACATGATCTTCCCAGAGTAAACAGCTCATCTGGCACTGGAATGGGGAGTGGATGGCTCTATTAAGGACTGTTTGTCCTGATACAGGACAGCTCTGCAACTAGCTTAATAACCTTCTAATTAGAGGCACGCTCCGTCCCAGGAGCAGGAAGGGCAATGGCTGTCCCTTGTAACACAGGCTGAGAGAAGGCTGGGATGGCTTGAAAATAATGTCCCCTTCCCTTTCCCTCCAGCCTGATTATGAAGCACAGTGGGGGGTAGATGGCACAGCCCTTGCTCACCTCTCCCCTGCTAGGATCTCCTTCCCAGTTCCTGGGTGGTGACTTCTGCCAGCACCAGGTACTGCATGTGGTACTCAAGCCCAGCCAGTGTTCGCTGCAGTTCCGCTGCCTGGAGAGCAGCCCAAGGGGAAGGGGTTTACACTGCCCTGGGCCATTGCTCTGTGAGCTGGGTAAGAAGCATTGGCACCCGCAGGAGGGACAAAGCTGGCCAGGCAGGTCTGCAAGCCGCAGGGAACACGTGTCCCTTGCTGCTACATCGCCAGTCCCCTGGAGATGAGGCCAGCAGAGATATTCTGCAAGAAGTAAATGACCAGTCCCTCCAGTCATGCAGCTTGATTAAAAACAAGGCTTCATTAGTTAGACATAGTGCAAGGGGGCCGACAGATAACCCACAGGCTATGTATACTCAAGGCAGTTCTGCTTTAGAGGGCAGAGAGACAGAGAAGAAGCACTGAAATAGCCAGACCCACGACTGAGGCACCGTTTTCACTGATGAGTTGAACAGTGAAGTAAGGCAGGGCTGGTACATGCCTGTGGAAAAGCAGTGGTAGCTTCAGGCTCATGGCAATGGCCAGCCTAACGCCTGAGCCCATGGCTACCTGCAGCCTTGTCTCCAGAGCCCTGTGGCTGCTGCAGGCCTGGACGTCCCTTCAGCTACACACACCTTGAGAAAAGCCTGCTCTGGGCAGATACAGGCAGGGAAATGCTGAAATTCAGACCAGCCTTGCTCCATGCTAGCAGCAAAGCACTGAAGTCATGTGAATCCAGAAAAGGAGAGGGGAAAGAGGGGGGGAAATAAGAGTGTCTAAGAGCACAGCTGGGGGACTGCATGTTCATTGTTATGATAGGCAGCTGGTTCAACAGATGCCATACCTTTCCACAAACCCTGGATCTTCTACACAACCGCTGTTCCTGCACAGCCATCAGTCAGGGCTGCCAGCAGCGCTGGAGTGCAGAAGCCCAGCTGATGCAATGAGACCAGTTAGTTAATGCTATCACTTTGCCTAGGGTGAGGAGCCCCTCAGCAAAGTGTTCATGATCACGAATTAACCACAAAGGGGTTAATCTGGTCACAACCAGGACAAAACCCTAAGGGAAAATAAAGCAAGTGTTTCATGCAGAGGCAGGAGACAGTTTGTGACAGCCTGTGAGCTTCCCTGTCAGTGGCCAGAGGAATGCAGAAGAGCAGGGAGCTGCTAACAGGACCAAGAGGCTAGTGTTGCACTGAGGGCACTGACCTGCAGAGACATGGCAAATGAGTAGTCACTTCTGCAGTAAAAACCAAAAAGAGCCTGAGAAGAGCAACGGACCAGCACATCACTGAAACCTTTGGTTCTGGCAGTCCACACTTTGTCAGGCATCTCAACGTATACAGGGACACAAACACAGCAGGCTGAAGGTGCAACTCAGCTTGAGATGTAAAAAGCAAGCTTCAGAGATGGGCTTTCTCAGGCGATCAGCTTATGGAGAAGAGACATCAATGGGCTGGGCCAGTAACTCCAACTTTACATCTTGCCCTTCGTGAAAAACACGGTTATAGATGAAGACAGAACGTACACAAGCTCCTTAAATGGCAAGATGAAGACAGAAAACCTTTATTGGTCTGTATCGGCTCAGCTCAGACTTCTTCTCCCGCCCAAAGCCCTAGGTGCTGGCAGCGCTTCCACTGAGCTCATTCCCACTTGCGGTCTGAGGTTGCTCCAAAGGAATGGAGGGCGGCAGCCATATGCCCATTTAGGAAGAGGGGAGAAAGTGGAATGCATTGTGACATGTGCCTCAAGACAGTTTAGATCTTGTCAATCAAGGCTATAGAAGGCCAGATAAAAATATGGGCCACTGCAGGCCTTCAGCAACTCAACTGCTTCTGGAAGTGAGAGGAGAAAGTCTAATCACCGCTTCCAAGAAAGCGTTCAAGAGCGTGCGGCAAGGTGGCCACTATAAAATATGGAAACTGAACTTCCTGCTCTCCTAAGGCAATGAGGATGGCATGCTGGGTTTGAACAGGGAAGAAAAGTTCAACTCATCTGCCCAGGTGAGACTGGAACAGCAGGATGCTGTGAGACCCAGTCACTGCTGTGTTCCAGAGGACACCAGATGACAGAAACTGAAGCCACAGACATGGACTTCAGGTATGTGACAAGTTTAGATGTTGTAGAGACTGTTGCAAAGAGCTGCCATACTCAGTGTCCAAAAAAAAAAAAAAAACAGGCATCAGGTCACTGAATGACAAATACACATCTGTAAAGGAATCTAGATCACCTTGACATAAAATAGGTGTTTTGTCACTAAGGAATCAGCTGTGGGAAAACTTGCCCTGAAACAGGGGGTTGAACCCTCATAGCATGGCAGAGACACTGCTCTGGGAAAAGCAGACATCAGTAAAGGTCCCCGTGTGGGGTATCAGATCCCACCTGGCAGCACCTTAATGTAACAGGTCCATGTCTGCTTACCCCCATAGGGAGCTTCAGCTGCTTCAAAACACAACACATGGCATCTTCCCTTGCTCTTCTCTGGGCAGGGCCCAGAGACCCCGTGACACAACAAGCCCAGTCCAGGCAGCAGCAGTTTTTCAGCTGCTTTTGACTGTGCAGGACAGTTTGAGACAAAGTGAAGTCTGGTACAGGATAGAATCTGGGGGCAGGTACTCCCACCTCCACAGCCATGGCAGCAACAGCCTCTGTGAGAGGCACACCTCTCAGGGCCTGTACAGCCAGTGAGCAACTTGCTAAGGCTGGAAGCCCACAGGATGCTTACCTGAGGGCAATTGTCACAGGAGAGTAACACAACCAGTACCTGCTGTCACTTTAATCCTGTTTGGGCCTTGTTCCTTGGGAGTCAGGCAGGTGGAGATTTGTCTAGTGCCCATCAGCACCCTCCCTGAATAGGACAGGGAGAATAGCTCAAACACTGTGAGATGTTGGGGAGCCCTTGAGGCTGCTGCAAAGCTAGTATTGCAAGACTTTACAGCAGAGCGAGAGGATGAAGCAAGGAAAACATGACAATTAAATAAATATAAGCTTTTATTACAATAGAAAATAGTAAAACTCATGTTAAACTAGACTCTTGCTTTTGGACTGCTCAGAAAAGCCTAAGCCTCACTTGTACCTGCCAGCGCCCATCAGGGTCCTAACCCCTAAGCAATGAGCACCACATTTCTGTGCTAAAAGCCTCACAGCTCCTCTTGCCCCAGTGACAGTGAAAGACTACAGCAGCTGCCTGAGCCATGCCCCACCAGGCAGGCAGGTAAGGACTATCTGTGGGGTTATGAGTACAACATGCCTCATCCCCTTGTGCAATCAGGCTCCTGTTTGAAGTAGGCAGCTTTAGGGAGGGGAAGGAAAAAAAACAAACAGGAGAAAAAAAAAACAACCCAGCAGCAGATATTGACTGCTGTTCAGAGACAGCTAGAAAGGCAGCAAATACACCTGCTAGGAAGACCACAGCACCCAGCTGCCTCTGGCCTGCTGTTTGCCCAGTGCCACTGCATGTCCTGCTGAACATGCTCTGGCCTGGCTCCCCTTTTCTTTCAGTGACACTCCATATGACCCTGAAGGAGACTAGCAGGCACTACGAAGTTAAAATTCTGTGTAGCTTATGCAGTATTACAGGGAAAACCCCCCACCTCCTCCTTCCATGGCCAGCCCGTTCAAGTGAGTGACTGTGCAGTCTGGACCATCATGTGCTCCCCTCCTCCTCACCAAAAAGGGCCAGGGGCAAAAGTAGAAAGCAGAGGCCACAGGGCAACAAGGTCTGATGGCAGTGGGAGACACCTGTGCACCATTGCCAGCACAGCAGCATGCTTGACTCAGAGTCCTGCCTGCCTACAGCCAGCGAGCTCACTCCAGTCCCTCGTACACAGCCTTTCGTAGCTCGATTGAGAACATCTCCTCCCAGGGCCCGCGGATCCACTCCACCAGCTCTACCAGGAGTTCAGGGCACTCTGTACGGATGTGCCAAGTGCTCTCCACCTTCAGCATCTGGGAGGGATGAAAGAGAGGAAGGCAGATGAGCAGGGCCTAACCTCAAAGGCACTGATCACCCCAGAGCTGCTGCTCCCCAGCGCTCCTCCCAGTTCCTAAGTTGCACCCTCCTCCCTCTCTGCTGCCAGCCATGGAAGTGTCCCTGCACGACTTTTGTACAGCCACAATACACAGTGCTCCTCTGCCTCTCTGGTGCAAGGCCCTGGGTTAGGATAGGAGATGACAGCCCCAGAGTGGTATTGACAGGAACAGGATTCTGGGCACAATGTAGCCCCCAGCATCTTGTGTGCCCCATTACCTCATCATAAAGCATCAGCTTGATGTCACACGGACATCGACGATAGGTTATGACATTGCTAATACTGCTGATTGGCTGCTTCTCCTTCAACTGGATGTTGCTCCTAGGAGGCATTTCTCCCTCATGGTCTGCATCCAAGGAGGGCTGCACCTGCCACTGGTGATTCTCCTCCAGCAGAAACAGCATGCTTCGGGTGCTCAGCAGGGTCACAGGGAAAGCAGATGCCCCTAAAAGGATACAAGGGAATAGGACAGTCTTTGCTGAGGAGCCTGAGTCACCACAGAATCAGCTTTGCTTTCCTCTAGGGAAATCCTTTCTAGCAACAGTAACTGGGTGAACAGCCTTATCCAGCTTCCTGACTGAAGAGGGGGAGGAGGGTAGCTAAATGTGGCTGGGCTTGACCAGTCTACCCAAGCTCATTGCAGGAGCACGCATATGGAAGACCACCATCCAGCAAGCTTTGTCCAGCCTATGTCCTCATGTGAGGCAGGAAAACACACTTGAGTCCTCTGACCTCTTGAACAACACTTTATGAATCCTTAGTTAAAAGTCTTCAGCTCCAGCTAAACGGCTGCCTTTTTTGGCCTGAATTCATCTGACTGCAGATATCTGATGGTTGGAACAGAGAGCACACTCATGAAGTTTAATACCAAGTTGGGATGCATCATAAGTATGGCAGGAAGCAAATTAGTTTTGATAAACTTTAGGGAGCATAAATATCATCCAGCTGATTTCAGCCGATGCAAAGAAAAAGCACTAGAACTTGGGAATAAGTCAGATGCACAGGAATAGGGAACCAATAGCAGAACTAGCAGAGGTCACAGGGGATCACAAGCTGCTCCAGCAACATGTTGCTTTTCTCGTCACATTCCACTCTGGGGAATGAGTAAGAATATCAGAAATCAGTCCTGTCCACTCCACAATGAGGCCTCAGCTGGAACTGCGTCCAGTGTTGGGCACCATACTCTAAAAATGAGAAAACTGTAGAGTAAAAAACCTGCACTTTTAAGTTCTCCCTCCCACAGGCTATTTGTTCAGCTTGAGGAGACTAATAAACATACTTCCCACAGATTCCTCTGATTCTTGTTCTCTCATACCTCTCCAATGGCCAATGGTGAACAAGGGTATAAGAGCAGTAACAAATTGGTCAGAATTGATTAACAGCTAGGTTGCTTTTTTTCAGTGTCCCAAGCTAAGAAGACACTGGAATTGTTCACTGAAGATTCAAATCCCAGGTTTAGCACATTTGGCCCACAGCAAGCCCTGGAACAGAACTTGATGGGCTCCAGCAGGCTGCTCCTGTCCTTCCGTCTCGGGTTCCAGACACCTGCTTCTGTTTTCCCAAACTGAGGAGCCTTTCAGCTCCTCACACAAACCAGCTGTATTTATGACCCCTCAGTTTTCCCTCAGCTCAGGGCAACGATCCAGCCCTTAGATAATCTCCAGCTTCTCAGAAACCATTTTGAGTTGTCACCAAACCTGGTGTGCAAGACTAGCTGCTCTCTACAGCCTGGACTTCCATGCAGAAAAGGAGTGGGAGATTCACTTGATACATAGGAAGAAGCATACTGCTATCTTATACATCTCAACAGTAAGAAAAAAAAGAGCCCTCACCTGTGCACCTGCCCTATCTCACTGCTGGACCAGTGGCCCAGCTCTTTTCCCAGACTGTTCACTGAAGATACAAGCATGTAAGCAGATAGGGACACCTGGCTGCTGAGATCTCCTGTACCTTGAATGAGGTAGGCCAGCAGGTAGAAGAAACAAGGGTCA
This sequence comes from Hemiprocne comata, assembly GCA_020745705.1. Classification (NCBI taxonomy): domain Eukaryota; kingdom Metazoa; phylum Chordata; class Aves; order Apodiformes; family Apodidae; genus Hemiprocne; species Hemiprocne comata. Next base: position 17,523,208 of record CM036591.1, read on the forward strand.
TCTGCAGTTGCAGAATCTGTGGTCTTGGGGTCCAGCAGAGGCCTGGAGGAGATACAACAGTTAGGATGGGAGATGACAGCCTCAAGGAAGCACTGTTTCTAGTCTAGGTTTGCTGTGAGCTAGCTATGGTTCACTGTCCTCCAGGGGAAGGGAAGAACCCATCTCTTCCAGGTGCTGTAAAATTCCTCTCTCTCCTGTTACTCTGCCTGCCACCTTGCCAGTTAGGAAACATGCTTCTTTTCCAAGGGAAGAGGCTTCCCTATGTCTCCCCCTTTTCCTCCTTCCATTATATTCAGCTCAGGCTCCTCTGTCAGTGATGCCCCTTTGCCTGCTCACCCCTGTGCAGCTGGCACTTGAGCCAATTGCCTTAAACCTGTAACGTAGGCCTGGCTGCCACTCCAACACTGCCTCCTCCCATGCTCTGCTGGGAGCACTACACTTCTCAGGCGCTGCTGGAGAAGCAGACATCCTGTTCTATCCAAAACCCCAACCTCTCAGAGGCTGTTCTTACCATAGCCAATGTTGTGGATTCATTTCCACAGTGGGGATTTCCTTCACTTTACTCCTGTGCTTAGCAGGCAGCTCTTGCATGAGATCTAAAGAGAGGCAGAAGGTAGACATCTCTTGTTGCAAACCCAAGGGCAGAACATAACAGCTTAGGAAGGTTCTCTGGTCCACAAAGAGTCATGCAAAGTTATGGTGCCAACAGGTTCTCCCCCAACTTTTTTCTGAGCTGGAACGAAGTGTATTTCCCACCTACATCCAAATACAGCTCTCCTGGTAGCTCTCCAAGAGCAAATCTTCCAAATCCTCTCCCACCCCGCTCCCGCTACGGCTGCACTCTTACGTGTCAGGGTCTGCAGGAACTGGTCACAGCAGCTTTGGTTTCGAATCAGCAGATTGTAGGAGGCTTTTGGGTTCTCAAACTCCATTCGCAAGCTCTGGTGGCAGAGTCCCACTTCCAAATGGGAAATATCAGACAGGTGGTGAGAGTCATTCTTCTTCAGCCAGTCTGCAGGTTGTCCCCTAATCACAGAGCACAGCCCTCAGCTGCAGCAGGCTGCCCCATCTCCTCTCCCACATCAGATTGCAGTAGTGGTGTTTGCCAAAAGAGCCTTTGCATGTCACCACACCTCCAGGGTAAGGTTAGCACAGGCTGGCACTCACAGCCTTGCTGCAGGGTCTCACTTGCCACCATTTTCCTCACCTGATAGCCCCAGTGACTTCCAGCACATAAATCTTGAGATCAGAGGCAACCAGGATTGAGAGGAACTCTCCTTGTCGGCCAAACTTTACCATGACAACCTAGAGCACAGAGAGGGTGGGTCATAGCACTTGGCCTGCCTCTTGCCAGCCCACCCATGGAAAGGACCAACTCAAACACTTCAGGTCCCTTCACACCCCACACCATCTGCGATGCTACCCCAGTGCAGAACTTGCAGGATGGGAAGGACAGCCCAGGTCCTGTCAGAGCTCACCTTGAGAAAGCACTGGAACTCCTCAGTGTCCTCTTCAAAAACCTCCATATCCAGGTACAGCTTCAGGCGATGATCCACAGAGCGGAAGTCCCTCGTATTCAGGATGCCATTTACAGCTGAGGAGAGCAAAGGGTAGGATTGACACTGCCCTCTGACCAAGTGTTGCCCAAGCAGCATCACCCCTTCTGCACACCAGCTTTCACCAAGTCTCTCCTCAAGACAAAGGGCCAAATCTAGGGCTTTGTAAGCCACAGGTCTCAATGTGGAGACATGAGGGGACTTCATCACTCCAACACTTGTCTTTTGTCTCTTCAGAGACACATGGGTCTTAGAAGGTTCTGGGAGATCTCTACAAATCAAGAATCTGATAGGTTTGCAAATCAGGACTAGACTGCAGTGGCAATAGTCACTTGGTGGGCTGGACCAGATAACCTCCACAGCTCCTTTCCAGCTTGTTATTCTGTAAATCACAAGCTGATGCCCAAGCAAAGGCAGTCTGCTGCATTAGAAATCCAAGGCGCTTCACAAAAAGCATTTGTGGACCTCCTACTAACTGCCATCGTGCACGACAGCCCTTACACAGCCAGCACACAGTCTCTTCTTTTGGACAGGCTTTGTCATTTGAACCTCAGAGAGAACACTGAGGAAAGCACAAGTAACTGCAGATCCACTACCCAGAGTCTGCTACAAACACACCAGCCTCACACTGCACTTAAGCCAGAGAATAAACACAGAGAAATTGTGCATACTGTTCTCCAAAGGTAATGCTCCAGCTGGCAGCTCACTGGTGCCACAGGAACCCAACGTGTCTGTAACTGAGCAGTGCAGCTCCCAGAACAAGCCCTTATTACTCAGAGTCTGAGCAAAACTGACTCAGTTTTCACTACCTTCAGGCAAGAGGATTGAACAGAGAGGGGAAAGAAAAACCGCACACAAGAACCATGGTTACTGGTGCTCATGCTTGATGACCCTCCCTCCTCATTAAACAGGGGGCAGCACACCCGGCAAGCACCAGTGACAAAGCCCAACAGCAAGCTGTGCACACCCCTAAGCCCCACACAGCTCCTACATACTCACAGGGACTGAGATTCCATGTTGCCTCAGGCTCGGCCTTCAAAGAGAGCTGGGAAGGAGTGGGCCCACGAGAAACACTGTAACGGTAGCTGCCCATCAGGCTGCCCCCGTTGGTGTCTGTGTGGCTGAAGGAGAAGTACTGGCTCTTCAGGCTCAGCTCCTTCTTCCCACAGCCCTCATCTGGACTGCGGGCGCTAAAATAGAGCGTGCCATTGTGCTCGCCACTCAGCTCCGGGGTCCTGGTGCTGTTGCTGGTGTCCATCTCAGAGCTGTCCTCCCCGCCGATGTAGAACTTCCCACTCTCACTGGCCAGGGGAGGTGCTTTCTCTGGGCCCTCCTGTTGGCTGTCTCCCTCCAGGACAGAGTCTGAGAGGTCCTCACTTGTGCTATCATGGCCAGGTGGCAAAGGTGTGCTGGAGCACACCTCTGAAGGCAGGATGACCACATGGTCACTGGAACAACTGGGACAGACTATGGGCTCACCAGCTGCTGTAGCATCTGTGGAAGATCTCATCAGGAATAAAGAAAAAACACAACAGCTCTCTCCCAACAAGATTTTACTTTTTTTTTTTCCCTTCTGCAAACCACAACCTATTCCTTTCAAGGCAGGCAATAGTTATTGTCTGACTTGAGCAGCCTGTTGAACAAATCTATTCAGAATCAGATCCTACACACCTTGCCCTCATAAATCAATGAGAAATTCTGGATCAGTGCCAACATCCACCTGAAATAGCTCTGCTCAGATTTAGGGTGACCAGTGTGTGCTGTAGTTGCAACTGAAACTACATCAGGGCTTTGGCTAATGACTTTCCTCCACTTGGTGTCCACAAGCGCTCACGTAGCCTTTGAGGACCAAGCTCATGACCTTCCTTAGCCACCTCCATCCCCAGCTTGGTTTACCCCCCAGCCAGCCACGCCATGTCCCTTCTCCAGCTGTCCTCATCCCTCCTGACCCCAATTCCTGATGCTTCCCTCACCCACACCACAGAAGACTCCCAGCTGGATCTTGGGACTCCCACTACCCTGCTGGGGGGCAGAAAGGGTTGGAGGAAAGTGCTGCAGCCAGGACAGCACTCCTGCTCCCACTGAAGTACTTCAATTGCAATATACTTCACCAAATGAGCAGCATCTTCCGAGCTAAGGCTGGGCACTCCCCTCTGAGCTTTGAAAAAAAATCAGCAATTGGAAGGTGCCTATTCAGCACTAGCCATGTCTCAGCCAAAATACCACATCTAGTTTCAGACGCCCAAAGAAAAATGTGGACAAATGGGAAAGAGTACAAAGGAGACCAGCAAGAATAACTGCATTGTATGAGATATGACTGACAAGCAAATTATCTAGGGAGTTGAGCTTATTTAGTCTAGAGGACAGAAGACAGTCATGGGGGGAGGACAACGGCCCTCAAGTACAAAGTAAGGAATAAATCATTCCCCATATGGGAAGCAAGAGTGGGCTTAAAATCACAGCCAGGGCGATTTAGGTTAGGGTTCTGGTTGTTTTTCTGATGTCTAAGAGCCAAAGTTTTGCCTGAAAAACTGTAGCAGATTCCCCAGAAGCCTCTGTTAACAAAAGCCCTTTAGAACAAATTAGTTTCTGTGGCAGAACTGACCATGGCTTCAACAGGATGAGAGACTACATGACTGTTAAGGTCTCTGCCAGACTTCAGATTTCTGTGGACCATCTGCAGTTTCCAGCACCCCTGTGTTCTCTCAGACACCAGGCCAACCACAACTGGGGTGCTGTTTGCTTAGCCTTAAAACAGTGGCTTTTCCTGCTAGTGAACAAGGCAGGCACTTCCTAGTCCAAGAGGACCACGTGAGAGTGCATCCCACATCAGGTTTTAATTCCAGTACAGCCAAGGCATCACCTTCTCCTACACATTCCATGCTCTGCAACACAGCTGCCATTCTGGCATTCTGCCTGGGCATTAGCAAGCATCCATTTTCTGGGCACTACATTTTACCTTGTTGATCTGAGGCAACCAGGGTCTCCAGGATTTTGGCATCTCCAACCTCTGAAGGATAGGAACCTTGATGCCAGGGAGCCAGGGACTGTGAAAACTCCTGCTTGCATTTCAGGCACTGGAGCTTCATGGATCCCTTATCCTGGTCCTGATTTTGCCGGTTCTCCTCAACAGCTGGGGACAACACTTCAAGGACACACTAAAAGTAGCAGCACAGGGAAAACAGTGCCAGCAGGCAGCTATAACCATCCTAATGAAAGGAGGCCTCTGATATCAGCAAGTCTCCTCCCATGCCTCATTACAGCATTTCAGAGTGCAGGGGGTGCAGGGCCATTTCCCAGCTAGCAGAGTACAACAGCCAGTCTGTGCAAGACTTGCAAAGGGCACAGAGCTTCACTTCAGAAGACCAGGAGAACCTGCTTTTTGCAGGTCCAAGCCTTTTATCTACATATTGACAGGTTCTCCCTGGAACTGTGGTCTCAAAGGTCCCATCTATTTGTGCCTTCTCTGTAAGAACTTGTTTAAATGTACTTAAACAACAGTACCCTGAGAAAAATACTTTGAGACAAGAGTCCCTACAGCAGCTATGCAGACCAGAGCTGCCATAGCACCAACACACTCACTGCCCTGAGGGCCAAGTACAGGCTAGCACATCACTCAGCACCCAGGAAACATTATGTCGTCCACGCACGAGTAAGGATCACTAACGTGACTACTAACTTTTCTCCTCAAGAAGGAGAAAACTGCAAAGCTTTCTCCTTGAAAGCACCCTTTATGCTCCAGGAGCTCCACTGCCCATGGCCATGTTCACAGGGCCCTCCACAGGTCATTTGTGCAGCAGGAGAAATCCTGAGTTTACAAGCCAGGCATGGGATGCCATAAGGCAGCAGATGCACACGTGCTCTAAAAACAGGGGCCCCATGCTGGCAGGGGTCAGCGTCTTCCAGTAACACTGCCCCCCTCTCCAGGCGTCCCCCTCCCCTACCTGTAGGCACTGCTCCGGGCAGTCGTCCAGCACCACATATTTGCGCTTCTGCCGGTCCTTGCGAATGTAGCTGAAGTGCAACGTCAGGACGGGGAAAACTCGCTCCAGGTCCTGCAGGAGACAGAAGACACCAGTTCTAGAAAGAGGGTGCAGCATGAGGTATACAGACTCCATGTGTTTGCAAGTAGTTGAACCAGGGCCATACATGCACTTAATTGAGTAAGCCCTGAGTAGCCCTCCATAGCTGAGAGCATTTGGGAGCATGGTAAAATGGGCATAAACAATTAAGCAAATATCAGCTCACAAGTGCTGAAGACAACAGCAAGTTTCAAGGCCCAGAACTAAGCATTTCAAACAAAAAAAACCTTTTCACAAAGATATTGTAAAAATTGACATTCAGAAGAATATCAAGACACAAACATTTAAGAGGTACAAGGGCAGGAAGAAAAAATTAGTTGGAGCTTTTGGGGAAAACAGTATTAGAGAGGCCTGTGAACATGCCCATGCACACGTTGAATGCTAAAATCTTACCATGAGAAAAGAGATTTCTAAACTCCCTTTCTTAAAACCACAAAAGCAAAATAGGGATGGTAGTGCTAAAGCATACACCTAGAGTGGCTGGAAAACCATCCACTAAGCTACCAGTAGCTTTCTAAACATTACACTAGGCTCAATGCTGCACTGTCTAAGAAAAAGCGCACTCCACAAACAGTCCTCCACGGCCAGGGCAATATCCCAGTGAGGAATGGATGGGAAGGAAGTCTCCATTTAATTCAGGCTCCTTTTGAGAAATCTCTCATTCCTGTGCGCTGGAACAAGTCCAGCCATTGGCTTTTCAACTCCAGCTTTGGAATAGAATTGGTGCTGGCTTCTGCTGCATTATCACAAGTACTCTAAGCAATACAGATGCTGTTAGACACACATGCATTGGGTGCAAGAGATCCTCAATAAATCAGGCTTTTCAGGACCAAAGACCTGCAGGGTACTCTGACAGAAGCCCAAATCCAGCATGCAGATATGCAGGGAGTAAGGTGCCAAAAGCTCACACATAGGCGTAACTCACCATCCTCTTCCAGTTCATCTTGGAGGTCTCCACCTTCTGCAGGCATTTCAGCTCGAGCTTGTGGAGTACTCTGGCAGCCTTCAGTTCCACCTCAATCACATGCTTAGCTGTGACTCGCAGGAAGATCCAATCTGGCTCGGGGTCCCCTTCACCTTCTATTTGGCTCACCAGCACTGGCTGGCAAAGGTCCACTGCCAAACAAGACACAGTACAGGTAAGTACACACAGCTGGCCTTCAGGCCTACTTGGCTCAAGTCCTTAGAATTCCCACAATACCGGGCAGCACAATAAAGCTTCGGGGTTATCACATTTGATCCATCTATTTTTTCATTACTCAAGCCCTCAAACACAGCAGCAAAAGGACCTGTTTACCTTCTGGCTTCTCCTCTTCTTCCTCCCCCAGCATTAGCTCATCTGCCTCCTCTTCTCCTTCTACAGGCTCATCAAGCTGTACTTCAGGCTCTTCCTCCTTCTCAGTATCATCCAAAGGAGGAGGGGATTCTTTCTGGGATACTTGGGGATTTCCATGCTCTGGGTCAGAGCTCTCACTCTGCAAGTCCATTGCAGCAGGTCTGCCTGTGATCTCATCTGCAGAACGGCTACGACAGATGACAGGTACTCGGTCATGCTCCTCCAGATGCCTCTTGTACTGCAGCCAGTCAACACCAAAGCGATCTCTGAAGCTGTTCAAGCGCTTCATCTCCTTCTGATGCTGTAGGACCAAGCCTGCAGAGATAAAACTTGGGCAGCATGAAAATAGTCACCACACCAGAGCACTCCTCTGACTGTGGACAGTTCAGTTGCTGTGTTACTGAAGACGACAAGTCTTACCAGCAGAGAGAGGTAAAGCTGGGGGCTCATGTTCTGTGTCACTGGGCTCCGAAATGCTCGCTCTGCGCACTTTGACTTTTCCCTGGAACAAACAGGATAAGAATAGTAGGGAGGCACCAGAAAAACCAAAAACACATCTGATGAGGGGCTTTGCTGCTACAGTGCAGTAGCACACTGTGAAACGTTTGTCACTGTATATCAAGACTGATGTTAAGCCCAGCTCCTTCTGAACACAGAATCACAGAATCACCAAGGCTGGAAAAGACTTTTAAGACCATCAAGTCCAGCCTATGACCAATATCACCACACCATCTAGGCTATGGCACTAAGTGCCACATCCAGCCTTGCCTTGAACACATCCAGGGACGGTGCCTCCACCACTTCCCTGGGAAGTCTATTCCAATGTCTAATCACCCTCTCCATGAGGAAGTGCTTCCTAATATCCAACCTAAACCTCCCTTGGAGCAACTTCAGGCTATGCCATCTTGTCCTGTCACCAGCTGCCTGGGAGAAGAGCCCAGCCCCCACCTGACTACAACCTCCCTTCAGGTAGTTGAAGAGAGTGATGAGGTCCCCCCTGAGTCTCCTCTTCTCCAGGCTAAACAACCCCAACATCCTCAACCTCTCCCTATAAGACTTTCCCTCTAGTCCTTTCACCAGCCTTGTTGCTCTCCTCTGGACCCGCTCTAGCACCTCAACATCCTTCTTGAAGTGAGGGCCCCAGAACTGTACACAGTACTCAAGGTGAGGCCTCACCAGTGTTGAGTACAGGGGGAGAATTACATCCCTACTCCTGCTGGCCACACTATTCCTGATACAAGCCAGGATGCCATTGGCCTTCCGGGCCACCTGGGCACACTGCTGGCTCATGTTCAAACACACAGCAGCATAAAGCCTCACTGCCACACAGTCAGTCCAAGACCACATCCCACTGCATGAGGCTTTCATGTTGAGGCAGCCCCTTCACCCAACATGCCAGCTACATGGTTAAGAAGCTGTCTCAGTCCCAGACCTTATTTTTCTTCCGAGGGAGCCTGACAGCCACTTTCTCTGGTGGGGGTGGACTGTCACTGAAGTCTGCAGCACAGGAACTGTCCAGAGCACTGCGGTCCAACGCGGTTTTCTCTGAGGTAGAAGTGTGGATGGACTGTGACACATTTTGCACAAGTCTTGGAAGGTGCTAAAGCCAAAAGAAGAGAACACTGCCTGCTGAGCACAAAGGGGAGACAAGGCAACCAAGCAACAACTCAGCCTGACAACCTCCTTGTCCCTCACCCCAAACTTTCACCATCTCAGTTGATGTGGTGACAACAGATCCAGCCTGGTTGACTGGATTGTTTATTACGACCACTCTGATTTAATTCAATCTCTGCCATTGTTAAAAACAGCAGATGGGAAACTGGGAACTGTTTGTTTTGCTGTCATGTAATTCAAGTGTCAAGTAGCAGACAGTACCTGAAAAGGAAACAGGCAAGGCTCCAGGGCTACATAGGACAGAATAAGTGACATGGGCCAGTCCCAACAATTACTAGGAATCGCGTGGACTGAGCCAAAAGGAACTGTGTCAAAGAGTCAAGGCAGCCTGTACAGATTCAATGGGACATGTAACAATGCAAAAACCTGACAAGGTTCTCACTCCCAAAGCCAGTAAGATCAGTTTACAGCAACTGTACTTACCATTAGGTCTGAGGAAGAGAGTGGCTCCCCATCTAGGAGGAACTGTAATTAGAGATCCATTTGCAGTTAGATTCCATTTGGCTGGCACATACTCAGGACAACATCTGCTGACTCCTAATCCCTCCCCTTCGGGCCACCCTAGGGTTTGGTTCCCTGGCACAAAACTGCAAACCCTGTTCCTGCCTATCCATCACTCCTTCAGTGGTAGCTACCTGACCTAATAGCATATAAGGCCAGAAGAGACTATTGTGGCTTTCCTGTTTACAGACTTTACGACTCCCAGAAACTTATCCAAGACAGTTCACGGAAGAGATACAATAGAATATTCTGCAGCAACTCACAAATCGCTTTGAGAGGTACTCACTTTCACCTCAAAGCTTGTACTCTACTTCTAGCCCGCATCTACCTAGCTTCCAGTAACTTGAGGTCAGTGAAAGCTTGTTCCAAGATGCAGTTTGAAGACAATGAATCCAGACATTAGCCACTAATATGAAAGGCAGATCAGCTCTGGAACACCTCTGATGCTTAGCAAACAAGTTTACTTTGCTAAATTGCCAGAACACTGTCTTTACTGGCTTATTTATTTAAAATCAGGTTACCAAGAACTGACCTAAGCACCAGAGTGCAAGGGAAACAGTGATGATACCTAGCTGAGAGGAGAGGGATGGGGAGAAAGAAAGAGGTGGCCATGGCTGCCAAAGGAATATGTAGGCAAGGTGGGCCAAGACCGTGAGTTCCTTCTTTGCAAAGTCCAGCTACATAGTCACTATCTAGCAGGAAAAGAGTAAAGTTTTGGGAACATCACTGAGGAAAAACTGATGAAGGAGACAGTGAATATGTATTAAGTTCTAAGGTCTCGCAAACCTGAGATCAGTATTGAACTCTGTCTGCCCTGGCCAGCATACCACATAAAAATTTAAGGATAAACTACTGTACCTGAAAAAACAAACAAACAAACCAAACAAACCACACATCGATCATTACTGTTGCAGCTCAGGAACACCCTAGGCCTTCCACGACAGAGCAGAAAACACGTGGCTGATACTCACATTGGAAGAGACTGCCCTGGGAGACAGATGTGCAAGGGTGGCTGATCGGTGGTTTTGATGGAACCATAATGGGTTTCCCTCTAAATGAAGCTGGGTGGGGGAAATAGAGAAATTGTTATTAGAAGTAATATTCTATACCCTGACTTAACCTGTCTGCAGGCTACAGGCTCTCTCTCTGCCTCAGAAAATACCCTTGCAGTAGAACGGTGATCAAGCCAGGAGAGGACTAAGCTTTTACAATGCTTCCTGAAATTTGCTCAGCAAATAGAGAGGAAATTAAAATACTTCCTAATCAGGCCCCTAAATCATTAAGAACTTTTTCCATACTGACTCTGAGAAGTGTTGAGAGAACAGTCCTTTGCAGGCCATTTTCCTTCACAAGGACTCTAGGGACGGCAGTTACCCTTCTTCAGACTTCTCTGAACACACAAATCCACAACAGGATTAGAGGAGGATCTTTATGGAACTTGACAGCTTTAAAATCAGAAAGGGAAAGCAAGGAGGTGGTAGGGAAGCAAGGGGATGAATTCTGGAAAAAGGTTACCTTAAGCAGGGGTCACCAAAAATGAAGGCTGCAATACAGGTGTCTCTCCAAGGCTCCTCCATCAGCTTCCCACATTATATTTAAAATGCTCAAGAGTTGAATTGATCTTTGAAAACTCTCTTCTTACAAAGTGTTCTCCACCTTGCACCTCCTGACTATGACATTGATAATCTACTAACACGTCATGCTTTGTGCTTACTTTTTTTACACAGTGCAGAGCAGACAATGGTGCCAACTGGGCATGTTCTAGCAGCAGGTTATAGGCCACATCCAGGTGCTGCAGATTCACTAGCTGTTCAACCCCTGCAAACAAAGCAAGATGCCATCAGCACACTAGAAGATATAACTTAAGAACCTCCCACCCATCCCTCTCCCCCAAAACTGAACCCTAGTAAAAATAGCTGTGCCCTAGATCTCAAGTTCTGTTCCTCCTCGAGGAAGACAGAAAACTCAGAAAAGCTCCTCCCTTGTGGGCTCACCATTAATGCTGTCAAGCTCATTGTTGCGCAGGATCAGAGTCACCAGCTTGGATCTGCTGAAGATGCCAAGGCTGGGCACCTTGGACAGGAAGTTAAAAGCCAGATTGATGTACTCTAGTTCTGTAAGGGTCTGTTCAGAGAGAAGAGCAGCAGTGGATCAATTGCAACCTGACCCTGAACTCAAGACAGGGAACTAGCCCCTACAATTTTTTTCCATCCCACCAAGGTCAACCAGCAATTGAGTTGGCCACGCACAGGTGCCAGGTGATACATACAGCTAACTTTCCTGTCTTAGAACAGATGAGGAACACTGTCTTCTCTGCCCCAGTGGCACAGGGGCTGCACACACGGGACAACAGTTTCAGGGCTGCAAGCACTAGGCTCTAAATCACAAGCCTGCTGGGCCACATCTCAATTTCTTCTGTTATACTTCACCTAGCAGGCACATGGCCAATGACTACAGCACTGTAGCAGCATCCTCTCCATACAAGAAAACTCTGGTGCTCAGCCCAGGATACTCACTGTTAAATAGTGCTCACAATCCTGGATCTTGTTGTGACTCAGATCTAAGATTCTCAGAGCATTCAGTAATTGCTGAAGGACAAAAAGATACTACATCAGACCCTCCAAATGTCTCGATTGCAGCATGGAAACCCTGTCCTGCTGGGAGAGGCCAGCAAAATTAACACTGCCCGCTCCCTCCCACACAGACCTAGCAGTACCAGTAGAGGAAGAGGTGCCTGGTTCTTGGCTGTGATCATCTCCTCTCTTCCCCTCAGTCATGCAGGAAGGAAACCCCACTCACCAGTGAGTCATCCAAGGCAGTGATAGTGTTATAGCTGAAGTTCACAGTCTGCAGTTCCAGCCATGGGAGAGCACAGCTTAGATCTCCACCACATGCTGAAATGATTTCCTAGGAGGAAGTGAGGAGCCATTCCTTGGTGAGTGCCAGTTGCTACAGTAACAGCAGATGAACACAGGAGAACAGCTAGTCTAGAACTAGGCTGGCATATTGTGCTTTACAGACCCTGCCTTGCCTAGAGTGGTAATGACTTTTGTGTCACTAACTGAAGTATTTGGAGGTGGTGAGAATTCCACAGCTAGATATTTAGAAAGAAGGGGAAATGCTTTTGCTTCCCACACTCAAGTGGCAATAGTTAAGCTAACATTTCAATTGGTAGGCTCTGAAAACTAAGCACTAAGATTCAAGCTAACAAAACCTTTTTCAGACCTCTGTCAAAACAGAAGATACACACATCCTGGCCAAACAGCTTGTGCTCTGGTAGACAAAAGAACTGCTGAAAGCACTTCCTACCAGCAGCTCCTGTTCCCAGCAGGTAGCTGCTTCTGTGCCACAGACAGAAGCCTGCAGCCCCACAGCTAGTGCAGCCCACGCCACTCAGTTCTCTGCAGCTGGAGCTTCCCTTCGTGTCTCAGAAACCTGCTGGGCACCAGTCAGGATGAGACCCGGGGGCACAGCATTCCCCCTGACAATCAGCTCAAATTTAAGGCTGATGAGGTGCAATGAAGCTCCATCAGCTGCAGGCCTGATCATGGAAACAGCCAGACACACAGAATGGTCAAACCTAGCTGATACCTTATTGGACAGAGCCAGAAATTCTCAAGCAGCTAAAAAGGAGACTACAGAGCACACATGTATCCAACCAGGGAATACTTCAACATTGCTTGAGTCAAAAGTATGACCCCAGAACAGGAAAGGGAGAAAAAGCCATACACAACATGGATAGATAAGATGGTTAACACTGTCTCCTCCATCTTCCCTGTATGAAGGGCTGTAGGATCAAGACAGCCTTTCCCCTACAATTTTCCCCACGAGCTGTGTTGAGGCACTCACCTCCAGTGTGCTGATACATTTACAACAGGTAAGAGATTCCAGTTGAGAATAGACAAATCGCAGTCCCCGGAGGCAATGTGGAGGGACAGACCTCAGCTGCAGCAGTGATGAGAAAGTAAGGACAATACACATCAAAATATTACAGTGTAAGATCAGCTGCCATCCCAGGCTCATCTCTGCAAGAGATCTCCCATTTCCCTGCTGGAGCCTCCCTCTCTAACATCCCAGCCTTTGCTCATATCCAAGATTCACACAAGCAAGTGTTGCAGGAGTGTAGACTTAGCCTTCTATGGAAGCCACAAAAGCCTACCCAGTTTTTAGGAGTAGAGGCATTCTGCAACCACAAAGAAAAAGTCAAACAGAAAGACTCAAAGCCAATTCTGCCTCCTGCACTTACCTCCAGATGCCGGAGGGACTTGAAAGGGAAGATCTTCACAGCAGATTGCAAAGCAGAGTTTGGAACATGAAGGAGCTGGAGAAATCAGAAAAGAAGTCTCATGTCAAGCTCGATTTGTGCTCAACTACTACTACTCTCCAAACACACTGACTTCAGCACCTTGAACAGCCCCCCTCCTCCAGCTCAGGTGTTTGCTAACAAGCTCACCCATACTGCTTGGGGTATTGGCACTGTCTCCTGGTCCCACAGTTCAAAGGCCAAAGAGAAAATCATGTTAGCTAGCAAAGACCATAGAGCCCCTTTTCTTCTTCCCTGCCCACGTGGTTTCACCACTTTCAGAACCACAGGGAGGTCTGACAGCTGGATTCATCAGCCACCACTGACAAATCTACTAAATAAAGACAAATCTTACTGCTGGAACTATGTTTATCAAGCAGCTGAAGCTGAACTAGCACTCCGGTGGGAGGTGTGGCTGTGTATTTCACTAGAACATGCCAAATAAGGCAAATTACAAGCAGATGCAATGGACCATAGAGTTGGTATCCAAGATGCTGTGAGCATTAGACTGAGGTACCTTTGCATTCTGTAGTGCAGCTACAGGCTCTTTCACCACAAAGTAGTTAGGCTGTGTTCAAGCAGTGTATTAAATCCAGCTTCTTGTGCTTTCTATGGACAGTGCATAAACCATGTTTCAGATGAAGCGAGTAACGAAATAATCAACACTTCCATTGCAGACACCAGAGTACAACTGGAGAGACCACCTCTGCCAGCTACATCCACCTTCACGCAGAAGTGACTCATCAGGTGCACAGCTGACATCCCAAGGCCTCATCACCATGACCACTTCCACAATTAGAGCCCTAGAAGAGATGAATCACTGCCCACTGCCTGCCAGCACTAATGCAGGATGTTGAGCAGGACCATTTGTAGGGTAAACTGGCACTGGGAAGCTCTGATAATCAGTTTTAGTGGTTAGGAGCTGTAGGGCAGACGGTTGGGCTTGACAACCTTGAAGGTCTTTTCCAACCGTGATGATTCTATGATTTAGCAAAGTCTATTTCAGATGCAACCCTTGTTTTGTGTCCTGACCATCTGCTCTCCTTCCACTGTCTTAAGAATCTGATCAAACTGATATAAATTGTTAGTTCCTCCAAGCAAATCGGTTACTGCACCACAATGGGCAGCTTCTCCTTCTTCACAGGCTTGTTACAGAAAGAGCCTGTTTTTTGGTTAACACAAACACTCACCACAACACCCTCTGGACTGCACCATCCCTCCCCGCCATCTCCTGCCAGAGGATCCATGTTTCTCCACAGGCTCTGGGCCCCACTCCAATCCCTGCCCTCAGCACACTGCTACAAAACCCTACCAACAACATTCAGGTGATCTCTCCAACCTGTCTCATATGGAAAACATCACAGGCCATAGTGCTTGGCCACAACACCTCCTGAACACCACTGTGGAACCTAAGGACAGCCACTAATTCCGCTTTCCCTTTCAGACCCATTTCACCACTACTATCCTTCCCAACAGTGCCACAATGCCAAGTATAATCATGTGCAGCCTCATAAGATGTGCCACCTTTCAAAAAGCCCTCTGGAGAATCCCTAACTCCATACTATTATCTTGATTATAGCCTTCTTGAAATTAACAAGGACATGTTTCTAGCACTGTCCCATGCTTTGAAACAGATCAACCAGAACCACTGCCCAGCCAGGAGCCAAGTAAAACTCAGAAACAAGAAGCAGAAGGTCTCAGAGCAGTGGGTGCCTACAACATCTGACTGTTCTGCTCAAACACCCTGGGCTCTGCTGCCTTGTGTAGATCAGCCATCACTCAGAGAGCACTCAGCTATGCTCAGCTGCCAGATACTGCCTGAATTGCTCAAACATTTCAGGAAATAATCATTTTCCCAACAATGTCAACAGCTTACGAAGGTCAGAACATAATTAACCCCTGCTGCCCCTGTTTTTAACTCTGAAAAACTTCCCGCTGAGTTGCATGGCTGATCCTGGATGAAGCAGCTACACAATATCATGTTGAACTATGACTCCACGCAGCAGCCCTGTGAAAACGATCCAATTAAAGCAGCGTGCACATAAGACGGGGTCAATGGGCACCAAAGGAGGTGACTCTGAAGCAGGCAGCTGTGCCTGCCACTGCTGGGCTTGCGGCACCCCCGGCCCCGGTAGGTACGGACCTTCAAGGATAGAGTCTTTTGCAGGACATCGAAGAGAAACTGAGCCTGGAGGATGGCGGCGGTCTCGGCAGGGTGCGAGGGCAGGGCCACAAAGCCCCGGTTCTGGTTGCGAGAGCCCAGGTGCTGCTCGAAGACCTCCGTGAGGTGCTGCAGGGTGGAGGTGAGCAGCGTCAGCGTGCTGGAGCCGTCCAATACGAGGTCCCCTGCGGGGAAGCGGAAGGACAAGCCGGGCCGTGAGCGCTGCCGCTCTCACACGGGACCCTTCACTTCGGCCCGGCCGGGCCCGCCACTCACCCACGTCCTGCAGCAGCCGCGCCAGGCCGCGCACCAGCGTCTCCGCCGCTGCCATCTGCAAGCAGGGGAGGCCGAGGCGGAGGAAGCCGAGGTGACGGCGGCCCGGCTCGGCTCGGCTTCGCTCGGCACGGCACGGCACGGCTCGTCCCGGGCCGCCGCCGGCCCCTCGCACTTCCGCGTTACCACAGAGATGAGCCCTTCCGCCGCTCCGGAGAAGCGGCCGCTGCGGCTAGAGCGCCGCCTCTTACATCCGGTTGCCATGGAGCCCGCCCCGGCGTCCCCCTCCCTCCCGGCGGGGCCCGCGCCCCCCGGCCCCCGCCCTGCCGCCGCCACCGCCCCGCGCCGCCGGGGCGGGGGGGGACCCGCCGCCGCAGCCCCACCGGTAAGCTGGGGCGGCCTGGGAGCGGCGGCAGGAAGCGGAGCGGCGGGCCCGCGTCGCGCCCTGCGCAGGGCCGGGGCCGCAGCGCCGCCCGCCGCCGCCGCGGCACGGCACGTGTCGGGCGGAGCGCTGTGGCGGGGCTGGGGCTCTGCGGGGTGGCGGCGGCGGAAGGCTCTCCTTCTCCGGCGGTGCGAGGTACGGGCCGGGCGGGGGCTGAGGGAGGATGGGTCCTGCCACTTGGCCCTCCGCTGCCCCCGGGCTGCAGCAGCCCACGGGCGCCGCGGGCACGCGTGGCGGGCGCCGCCGCCCGCAAAGCCCGGGCAGCCCTCCTGGCCGCCCTCCTCCGACCCCGTGTGCAGGGTGCGGCGGGCACTGGGCGCTCCGGTGCTGCACGGTGCGCGGCACGGCGCTGTGCGGGTCACGGCATGGTGCGTGGCGCGGTGCAGGGCGCTGCATGGTGCATGGCATGGTGCAGGGCGGTGCATGCCATGGCACAGCACGGTGCATGGTATGGCATGGCATGACACAGTGCATGGCACAGCACAGGCACAGCGCTGGCTGCTGCGCGGTGTGGTGTGGTTCCACGCACCGCTCCGTACGGCTGCACGGCACGGTACGTGGTGCAGTGCATTCCCAGCGCCTGCCTTTATCCCTTCACTCCCCCGGCTGTACATGTGTCTGTCAGAGCTGCCTGCGGAGGGGTGTCTCCTTGTCATTGTCCGGTCCTGGTACTTCATCCTGGAGTGGGTTTTGTTCCTGTGTATCTGTGTCTGTGTCTGTTGGCTCCGTCCCGTCTGGTACCTCTGTGAAGGGAGAGTCAGGGAAGGGAGCAGGTGCTTCAGAAGTGAACGGCTGTGATGGTTTATTCAGGCTAGTTCAGTAGGGCATAGGATTCACGGAAATTTAAGCTTTATAAAATACAGCTGTATTCTTTCTTTCAGTGTAGCCATGTGGCAGGGACTTGCAGGTTAAACCCTTCATGCTTGAAAACTTTGTGTGTTTACTGTCTTATGGGTTGCCTTTTGATTCTGGTGTGTATGTTCCTGTTCCTATGCCCTGGCAGGGGAGAGGTAGGGGCTGTGCAGCCCACTCCTGTTTCATTTGGCTTTGAGGCTGTGACTGTCACAGCAGCATCCAAATGCTTTGCTGTAAGCAGCAGCACCCCTCCTGCTCCTCTCCTCCATCGACAGACTCATCGGTATGTCTTCCCAGGAAAAATCTTCCTAGGCCTCTAATCCCTCTCGTTTTTGAGCTCTTCCTGTCTGTGTCTATCAGCAAGAGTCTCTTCTCCTCCTCTGTCCCCAAATCAGCTTTGCCCCTGTGGCTTTATCCCTTTCTTAACATCCACTCCTTGTCTAGACACTCTGAGGCTCATTTATTCTCAGCCCAATGACCAGGAGATTAGGCAAGAGCTGAGGAGACGGATGCAGGGCCTGATGGCTGTCTCCTTGCAGCCCCTTGCCCACGGGGCTGGGGCAGCCTGCTGTAGCCCTCCTGTCTCATCTTTATTGCAAAGGGGCAGCGTGAACTGCTTGCTTCTGCACCTCGAAGATGTGCCAGATGAGTTTTTCTCAGCATAACAGGAAAGCTTCCGCACTGGCACTGTGAAGCAGCCTTTGGGGGTCAGAGGAAGCCCTGCTGGAGTCCCTGTTAGCAACATGTGGGAGATGCCGTAGCTGCCAGCAGCACAGGGGCATGCCTGCTTGCTTTCCTTCAGTGTTCGTTTCGCCTAGATGGTCGGTACTGGGCACAGTGATTTAGGTGAGCCAGTTCTGTTTACTGATGTGCTTGTGGGGACAGCAGGGAGGTGTGAGTGTGCACAGGTCAGCAGGCTGTGGATTTTTCTGTCCTCCTTTCGAATCTGGCCTGCTGGCATGGCGCTTCTATTACTGAAAATTACTTCTAGCAGGAATGCTGAATCACGTACTGCCGATAACCAGGAGATACAGTAGGAAGAAGGTGTCGTTCATTCAGATTTATTTACTGGGGGTTGTGTTGTTTTTTTTCTTTCTTTCCTCTTTTGTATTATGTTCTTACGGCAGCCCAGGCAGTGATGCCAGCATGCTGGGCACTTCAGCAGGATGCTCAGTAGAAGAATTCTCCCTGATACTGACTTTAAGTTTCTCTTTTAAATTTTAACCCATTTCTTAGTCTCTTTGTTTAGTGCCGCCTGAATAAAAAATATCTCTAGTCCTGTTTTACACCCTTGAGATCTTTCCAGACTGCTGGCTTGTCCCCTCCCCATCTTAGTCATCCCATATTGCGCTAGACAAATTTAGCTCCTAACCTTTCCTTATAAATTAATCCCTCTGGCCTACTGGCAATTTTTGGTCGCTCTTCTCTGAACTCCATTTGTTGTGGGTAATAGGCGAGATCCGAGTAGGTGTCCATCAAGCCTTTCTCCCATAGGTTGCACAGAGTAAGGGGCAAGTGGCCTCTAGTGGCCAGCTATCAATTAATGCACTGAAAGGGAGCACCAGTGCTCCCAGGCCATGGGCAGTCCCTTCTCAAAAAATGATAGGATAGGAGAATGTGCCTTCCATCCTTGCTGCTCTCTCAGCCCCACCGCAGCAGACCCCCCCAAGCAGCTCTGTCCCCCTGCCTTGCCAGTTCAGGGTGCCCATGTGTGGCATCCTGCTTTCACAAGGTGTTGAGTGAGGGATCGTTGGAAACCCCATGGGTACCTCACAGTCCCTCTGAAATTTCAAAGCAAGTCCCAAGGACTCTCTTACTTTACTGCTAGTACAACTGTCTTGCTTTCAGCTGCTCAGTAGAGTGACATATTTTCAGCCTGTTTCAGAATACGCTGCTTTGATGGATAAAGAAAGACTTAAGTTCTGGATCTTCCCTCCCTTTTAACTTCATTTAGGCAGTCAGGCTACTCAATGTAACATCTTGCAAAGCAGGAGCTGGCAGAGTTCATTGCATTCAGCAGTTCTCCCAGCAGTGGGTTTCTTCCTGCCTGAAGCATGAATGCCCCTGTGAGCCTCTGTCTAGCTCCGGACAAACCTGAGCTTGACCTGAAACAAAGCACATTGTTTCACAACATTGCTCATAGTTTGCAGTTTCCTTTGGAGGCCCCACATTAGTGGCACAGAGGTGAAGCTGAGAATTAGCTTTTTTTTTTTGTTGTTGAATTACCTGTACGAGTTTTTAGGGATTCTGTCACTAAAGGAGCTGCTGTCCAAAGTCCTGTCATCATTTTATTCCCTGAACTGGTAGTGCTTGCAACACATTTTTCCAGGCAGTCTGTAGCTGTTGATGTTCCTTTTAAATACCCAATTATTTTTCTAACAGTCGTGATGCTGTGGCCCTGCAAGACTGCAGAGCCTGGTTCCCCCTCCAGCTCTTCCCACTGGAATAAAGTGTTCCCTGCCTTCAGTTTCAAATGTGCTGCCGTTTGCTTTAATGGAATGATACCCATTTCTTGAGTTAAACATGAGATGAAATAAAATACATGTATTATTCTTTTCTCTATCATGTTTCCTACTAAAAACAAGCTCAGTCTCTGCTTACAGATGATTTCCAGACCTTTCTCCTTTTTTCTGCATGCTCTCTTGGAACACTTTTGGGCTATCTTGGAAAACAGTGTGAAGGCAAAGATTACAGCTTAAGATCTACCGAGTAGATTTGGTATTTTAATTCCTTTTTTTCTGTCCTATTCCTTGTGGCCTGGACTCTGCATTTGCATTTTAGACATTTGTCTTGGCAGCACATTTCTCTCAAACTGTTCAGGTCTCAACGAGGGATTCAATTACTGAAGAGTCCAATTATGCATCTGGGGGGTTTATTCCACTAAGTTTTGCCTTGTTCCTGATAATTAGGAATGTGGACCAAGGGAGCATCCTTCATCAGTGGTCAGAGTAGCTCCTCAAGAACTTCCCTTACACATGGCCCCAGGTTTTTTGTTTGGAATAAGCTAATTATTTTATTTGAATAAGCTCTTCAGGTAGGCAGAGTAGGCAGAAACTGTAGTAGCACCTTCTGAAGATCTTCAAAGGTAGAAGGAAGGATGATGAAGTGGCCTTACTAGTGTCACCTTTACACCACCTGTTTTAATGTTTTAGTGGCCTGTCTTGAACAGTGGCCCATATGAGGGTACTTCAAATGAGATAGCAAGAAAGTCCTCAGCAGATCACCGGGATATAGCCTATAATACTTCTTCCAAACCTTTCATAACTGGAGAATAGCTTGTTCTAAAAGATGGGTTTAACTTATTTTAATTGTCTTTGTTATAAATATGACAACTTGTTACCCAGAGAGATGGCCAGGCTATCCTCTGACTTCGCAGTTTTTTTCCTGTTTGATGACATCACTGAAAAATGTTTTCTTTTGCCACTTAATTAATTTGTATTCTACCATTGTAGTTTTAACTAATGTCCCTTTTTTGTGCTGTGAGATGAGAACACTTTGCTTATCTCTGTGTCCAAAGCACTGTGCATGTGCTTACGTCTTCTCTCCTTCTCTATATGAGCTCAGAAGAGTTTTTAGAGGTCGGTACCTTCCCAGTGCCAGTCTCTGTGCTATCTCCAACTCTTCCCGGGGTTCAGCCCATGCTGAACCCAGCCTGCAGCTGTTTCTGTGTTAGTCTTCATCCCACTTCTTGTCAAACATGGCACCTCATTGCGTTCTTCACTTGCAGGTGCATATTGAGCAGAGCGCTCCCTTGTGCTGCCCCCGGGGTCTTCTGTGTCCCTCAGCCACACCAGTGCAGACAGGGCACAGAACTGCAGTTTGAAGGTTGGCCTCTTTCCCTGTAACATGTATTGTTTTGTGTGTGGTGTTTGAATGCTGAACTGTTTGTCTTTATACCATCTCTCTGGCCTGCACAGATCTCTCTGAGGTTCCTTCTGGCCATTTTGGGATCTGTCCAATTAAAGCTAGGTGGCACAGAACCACTCTGCTGCCTGCTCCTGGCATGCTCTCCCAGCACCTGACTTTTCCAACTTTACCTTTTCCTGTCTGTCAGTCACACCCTGGCTTTGCACAGATGTGCTGGTGGAGAGGTGGCTGAGCTGGAAGCCTTTCCATCTCTTGCACAGCCTGTGCAGGAGCTATGTGTAGCTGCTGCCTTGGTCAGCCCATGCACCCTACATGCAGCAGGTCATTTGGAGGAGGACAGGGTCCCACCTGCCCTGCCTGTTGGCAGGCACAGGGTCCCACCTTGTCGGGGGGGGGAGAAGGAAGACTAGTCCGTTCCCCGCACACCTGCCCTGTTGGAGCTGGTGCACGAAGTAGGGCGGGCTGGACCATTCTTGCCCCCTCACTGCACTGTGCCGGGGGACAGGCCTGTCCTAGAGATGCTGGGGAGGTTCCCTGAGGGCTGATGAGATGACCTCTGGGTAAGGAGCCAGGGGGGTTGAGGGCAGTGGCCAGCAGTCTCCCACGACATTCCGTTGTCCTGCCCTCTCTCCACAGGTTATGCCACTCTCCAGGTTTGCTGGGTGCCTGCCGGTGAAAGAGAAGGGTTGATATTTTGCCCAGGCCCTTAGGTCCTGAACCAAAATGGCAGCTGGAGAGTCCCCTCCCGTAGGAGATGTCTTCATCGACCTGCAGCAGGTGAGAAGGGAATCCAGCAGGAGCGGGGCCATCTCTTCCCGAGGGACCATGCTCCTGCCAGGCTGAGTGCAGGATCTGTGTCCTGGCAGCCTGCTGCAGTTGGACACACAGGGGACAGGTCTGTACAAAGGCTGCCTACCAGCCCACATCCACCCTCCAACAGACAGCAAACTGTGGTCCTGAAAAGGCCAGAGGTTGCTCTGTGGGACCTCTGTGCCTTCGTATGCTGTTTGATGGGGTAGGCAAGGAGGAGCTGGGCAGCTAGCAATTACACTCTGCCCTTTTAGGCTGGACTTGGGACACTAAGGTGAGAGGAGAAACAGTCTCCCCCACAGATACAAAGCTGCTTTTCCATCACCTGGCCTGGTCATGGCAGGGTGGGAGCTCTTGCAGCTTTGCTGGGTGACAGCTGGGAACAGCTGGGGGATGCAGGGAGAGGCGCAACTCAGCTAAAGCCGCCTTGCTCTCGCTTTCCACCCAGCACAGACAGATTTGTCACAGTTGGGCCTCCGCCTGTTTCCATGGAAACATGGGAGTCCACAACAGCTCCACACTAACATTTCAGCTATACTGACGGGAAATTTTACCAGCTGCAGCTGCTCAGGAGGCAGAAAGGACTGGAGTCACCTGGTGATGCTCTTCTTGGAGCATCTTCACCAGCAAAAGGCAGAGAAGCACCCATAGCCTGAAATAGGAGGAAAATGGGCAGAAAAAGCCTAAAGAAGGCATACCAAAGAGGAATGGGGAGCCCTAGGAGTGCAAAGGGGAGGTGAGAAGGCACAGGGTGGTCACTAACCCAAGGGCAGCTCATCAGAGTAGGGATGCTGTTTCCCAAGGGAAGTATAGAGGAGGTCTAAGAAAGAGAGGAATGGTAGACTGGGTAAAGGAAAGACCAGAGGGCAGCGGTTAGATGTAAGGAGAGAGAAATTCCAGATAAATAAAAGCTACACATCTCTGCTGGTAGGAAAGGCAGGCACTGACATAGTCCCTTGATACCTGCCACTCAAGGGAGGTGTGGAGGACAGGTAAGGTATCTCTGCAGATTGTGGCTTGGAGGCTGTTGGCTCTTGGTTTTGAGCGGGGCTGTGCCTCTAAGTGAGTGATCTCTGCCTCAGCCCTGTTGTGTGGAGCCTGTTGCTCCTCAGAAAGCCCAGCACCGACTGCAGGGCAGGAGGATCCAGAGGGCTGTAGGGGTCTGCAGTGTTTGATTCTTGTCTGGCGATTTCTGTGCAGGGCAGAGATCATGCAGAGAAAGCCTCTCCTGGTGCCGAGGACGATGAGGATTTGGATAAGACTTTGTCAATCGAGAGATTTGGGGACCTGATAAGCAAGTCAGCATCAAGCAATCTGGAGAAGCAGACACGCAGCTACAGTGAGAGAGATTTTGAATGTATGTAGGTTTGAACCATCTACCTACTTCCACTCTTGCCACCAGCCCTCAGTCAGGCCCACGTGCTCTGCAGCCTTGTACTGGAACCCTGCAGATTGTATTAGCCTGCTATTCACTTCCCCCCTTCAGAGTGTTCCCAAAGCACTACATACACCCATTTTAGCAACAGTGCCCACAGCCTCTTCCCAGTCTGTTCCCTGTGTTCTCCGTCCCCACAGGCATAGCTACTGCCCAGCCCGTGTGGCAGCATAGCTCAGCCTGGGGTGTTCGCTCACCTCCTCACCCAGTATCCAGGGCCTCTGGAGCCACTCCCCCCACGTTGACATTTCCAGTTCAAAACTGGTTTTATTCTATATGGCTGCAAAGAAACATCCAAATATGGCCAGAAGCCAGACTGTCCTCCCCAGTCTGAAAGCAGATGGCTCCAGTCAGATATGCCTTTGTATTTCTAAATAGCAACCATGAAACCATCAGGCTTATCTGCTTAATGAAAGGATGGCAAAAATATAAATGGTTTGTGAATTTAAAACGCTGCAGCTGTTTCACCTGTACTCCTCTGATCAGCATATTTATTCCTCTGACTGCCTGTCCTTGATGAAGGCAACCAGTCTGTCTGAACTCACTTTGGTTGTAAAATAAGAGTGCACCCACAAGAGTGGCCATAGCTATTGCCTGGTGTAGGTGGGTTGCATTAGCTTGTAGTCACAGCAGTGAAACACAGGAAGAAGATGTGCCTGGCCAGCAGCCTGCTTGTATGGTGGACGAGTAGCAATGGTTGGGAGAGTTTCCCACTGTCTGGATCTCCAGAGTCATATACGGTTTATTTTCCAGCTTAGCTTTGATGGGTTAAAACCTTGGGAACATTTTGTTCCAAGTACATCACCAGGCTGTTTTCTGCTTGGCCACTCATTTCCAATGACTGTTGTAAAAGTTTGCTGGTAGAAGTTTATTACTGTAGTGCACCCCAGCTGCTACTTTCTGCTTGTGTCGTTTCTCTACAGAGGCTCCATTCAAATAACACTTTCCACCTTAGCACACAGTGACTCATGCACATGGCTGCAAGGTGCTAATAGCTTTGCTGTGGGTTGAATACCTGTCCTGCACTGGTAGGACTTATCTGCTCAGAAGCTCTGCCTGTGTGCACAGGTGTGGGGGTTGGCTTGCAGGACTTGGACAATCTGCTTGAGCATGCATGGCAGAAGCTTCTTTGAAAAATTGACTAGAGATTTGTACTGTTCGGGGTTTTTTTTCTTCTTAATAGGAGAGTCCTTTTTTCTTTGTTAGAATCAAGCCTGTTTCCCTCAGAGCTCCTGATATATCCCTGTTATCTAGGACTATGTCAGCCCTGGTTATCAGAAGTTTTATGCCGTTTTTATTCATAAAGCTGGAATATCTGGTTAGGTCATTGGACTTCAAAAGATAACATGAGCCCATGGAAGTGAATGCTCTCTGGGTTCAGAAATGTTTCCTGCCCCATTCAAAGACAGGAATTCCTAATATATAGGCTCTTCCTTCTGATCTCCCTACCCAAATTACTTTTTTTATATCTCTTGTGTCAAGATCACTCAGATGTGTAATCAAATGTCTAGGACACTGGTTTGGCAAAAACTTACCATACAGACAGGCAGAACAAGGAAGGGAGCTGGGAAGGAGGGCAGGGACTGAGCACACAAGAGTTGCAGGAGGACAGGGAGGAAAAAGAGGGAAGCATGAAGCCTTTTGTGTTTGGGAGAAGTATGTTTTTCCCACCTCCAGGCCACCTCTGTGGAGATGTGGTTAGTTGACATGAGGAGGGCTGAGTGCAGGGGTGAAGAGTGATACTTTCCTCTTCTGTGCCAGATCAGCCACTTACCATCACTGCCCTTCCCTGCAGCCCAAGGCTTTGGTTTCTTTCTGATCCAAAATGCAAACGTTTCTGTCCTGGGCTGTGTGGACAAGGTGAAAGGGAAAGATGGGCTGTGTCCTTACCAGCAGCTTTGTGCTGTAGAAGGAGCAATGTTGGGAACTTCCTTCCTTCTCACATTAAAAACTCATGCCTGAGCTATCTGTGGCATGCAGAGCAGTGCTACAGAAGCGCAGCAGCAGGACAGGAGGGTCTTTCTGCCCAAATCTGCGAGTGAAATAGAGTACATCAAGTTAAGTCAAAGAAAAGAACACTTTGGGGGGAAAAGTTTTTATAAAGAGCCCAAACTCTTTCCAATTTGTAGATGTCTGACCATTCCCAATCTCCTCTAATCTTGCCACAAGCCTCTCCTACTGAACCAGGGGGGGAGTGTGAAATATCCTTGCTGTTCCCAAGGGGGGAAACAAGGGAGAAAAGACTTGAGAAACCAAAGGAAAGGAAACATGACAGCAGAACAATGAACCTGCCTGGCTCTCCCAGGGAGATGGCTACAGCTTCCATTGAAAACGTCCTTTGAAGGTAGTTTTCACTATAAACAGATTTTGCTGCCATGTCACAGGAAAGCTGGGAAGGAACCAAATCAAAACAGACTGGAAACAATTCCTCAGGAAGAGCTGCTGAGCAAAGCCCCCTTGCAAAATGACTGGTGCCCTCATGGTTTCAGCCACTCCGGGTGCAGCCCCAGGATCTGTGTATCCTGCAGACTGTTCTGTGGGAGGCTTTGTGCCTGCAGATAACCCTGGCAGAAATGGGTTTCCTTTCTCTTGTGTGGAGATGCTGAGCTTACCCTGTTCCCTGCTTGGCACATTATCGTTGTTTTTGAGTGAAGTCTCAGAAATGTCATTAATTTCTTTTCACTCTGTAATTCCCACGACACCCAGGTCAAGTCTGTATGAATTTCTCTTTGTAGATTAGTTTAAAGAAAAGTCCTTCTGCCCTGTTTTTTACCCTGGTTTTTCAAAGACAGCCTCCTAATTGAACTTGCATTTCAGAGCCTGGTAGACACAAGCCCTCACAGTACCTGGGATGCTGACTTAGGTGGCATCTGCACTAAAAAGCTCAGTCTGTGGTTCCTGCAGGTACACAGGAGGGACTTTCTGTCAAAGCCTGAGGGATAAATAAGGTGCATATATTTAACTCAAAGAGTACTATGCAGGAAATAAATGTTTGTAAAAGACCCACATCGTGCTTGTTTGAGAATGTGAGAAATGTTTCCCCATGTTTAGGAAGGGGATGGTGCCTCTGGCAGGCCATCACAGCTTTGTATAGCCTTGCAAATGGCTTTGGCAGCACTGAGGGAGGAGATCTGCCTTCCCCGGGGCAGTGGAGCTACATTGGGGTGATTTAGCACTGCATGGGAGCTGCCTCCCCAGCCACCCCGGGCTGGACATAGCCTGCCATATCACTGACAGAGCTTTGCTATGTCCCTGTGGGCTGGTGGCTCTCCTTGCCCTTCCTGGCCCTTGATCTCCAGACCATACTGTTTCCTGGAGGAGCGCCTGGCAGGTTCCTCCCAGCCTCTTCCTGCCCCTGACTCTCTTTTTCTCTCTCAGTCCACCGCCAAACCTCGCACCACATCCATCATCCCCTTTCCACTCACCTCCCTTCTGCCCTCAAGTTCCAAAAGAAGCCCCCCCGCACCAGCAGGAGAAAAAAAAGGAGGAGGAAAAAGAAGAAAACCTCAGTACCTCCCTCAGAGGTCACCCCCACCATCCAGGAAGAGGACGAGGGGGAAGAAGAGGAGGAAGAAGAAGAAGAAGAAGAGGAAGAAGGAGAATCTGAGGCAGAGGAGGCCCAGGGGAAAGAGATCTCTGCAGAGTCTGAGCACGAAGCTCGTGGGAAGGACACGTCCCCTAAGCTGGAGCCCACAAGCAAACCAAAGGCAAGGCTAGGGCATCCCTACCTGGATGGGGCTCAGGGGCTGGGGGTAGGTGGAGGGAGCATTGATGCTGGGAGGGTGCCAGGGTTCATGGTTAAGAGAGTGTGCTGCTTGCTCGGCGGGAAGAGGTTGGGGCTGTGCAATATTATGGGAAGAGTGGTTTTGTCCCTTCCTAGCAGAGATGGGCACTGGAGAACAGTGATAGATAAGCCATTGCTAGGAGTGGATGCTGGGGAGTGTGCATGACCATTTTGGGGGTGTAAGACCCATAGGAGAAGATCAATGTGGTTGTTCTTAGGGTGCATAGTGTGTGGGGGGCTCAATATGGCTAGTCCCAGGGTACGAGGCACATGGGAGAAGTCGATGTGGCCCATTCTAGGAGGTGGGGACATGGGGAGAATCTGCGTGCCAGGGATTGGGGCAAAGGCTGCTTGTCTTGGCTCTTGCTGTCAGGACTGTCTTCTCTTCAGTTCACCATTGGCAGTGATGAGGAGGAGTCCAGCAGCACTCTGGCCCCTGCACAGTTCCACGTGGAGGAGGAGTGTGGCATCCTGTCCCCTGTGCCACGCTTCACTGACCAGCTGCAGGACAAGGGTCTTGCCTCCCTCCGCAGGTAGGCAAGTGGTGCTGAGCTGCCTGCTGCTCTCCTGGGCTTGGGGTGGCCGCAAAGACCTTGTCCCTAGGGGTAATGGCTGAGCCCAGCCTGAACTTGCCTGCTGAGCCAGAGGGGACATGGGGCCTGGAGGGAGAGCAGCTGAGAGCAACACGGCTGCTCTCTGGTGGGACAGTCACTCCCTGGGACTCCTGTGACCTCCCTTGGGTCTGTGGGATCCCCAGGGTGCGGGTTTGTGGCACTGGGCTGCACACCTGGAGTTCCCTTTCTCTCAGCTAACTTGTGTTGTCATGCTGACCTGCAGGCTAGGAAGCCCCAGGAGGTTCGGCTGAGTCAGGAGACCACGAGGTCATTGACTCAGAGGTGGGTCCCCAACACTGACTGCAAGCTAATCCCACTCCATGGTGGGGAAGAGGAGGAGCAGAAGGGGCAACCTTTAGGTTTTGGGATAGGTGACTCCTGGCTCTGCTCCTTCTCAGGGACTTGTTGGTCAGGGCTGGGTTGAGGGACCTCAGCCTCTGAGGGGCCAGTGCCCATCCTCATTCACATCATTTGCTACCATCCATTTGGTTCCTACAGCCCCCCCGGGCCTCGGGAACGTCTGTCTCGTGGGTGGGAGAAGCGCAAGCCCTGGGGCCAGGTGGCAAGTGGACAACGGGTTACCTATGACTTGAAGGAGAGGATGTGCATCGGCAGCATGACCACGCTGGAAAGTGCAGCGTACCAGCGCGTCCCCACGGACGAGGCCGAGGCCCAGATGCTGGCATCTGCTGACTTGGACGGCATGAAAAGTGAGGCTTTGTGATGCTGTCTGTGTTACTAGTGTGCATGCCCCTTGCTTCACCCTGCTTTGTCCTCTTCCCTAGCAGCTCGAGGCACGGTCTTCAGCCTGCCACAGGACATGGTCCTCATGTCCCTGTCCCCCAGTCTCTACTTTTCCAGCCTCTGAGAGCTTTGCAATGTCCATGGCGCTGGTCCTCATCTTTCCAGCACCTTTACTCACACCTGCCCCATGAATGCTTGCTGCTCCACCTGCCGCACTGCTGTCTCCAGTTCAGGGCTCCCTGCATTCTCTGAGACCCAGCTCTCTCCTCTCCTGACACACTTTCCCAGCAATTAGCCCTCCGTGTGACATGCCAGCTCTGGCATTGCAGAAAACCTGAGGTGAGGAGCCTCCCCTCTCCTCCGCTCTGCTGGCGGAGAGGCAGCTGCCCCCTCCGGAGCGCCTCGGAGGGGGGACTGCCCATGTGCGCGGCGCAAGGGCAGAGACGTCATGGAAATGCACGCTCGGGGCCCGAGGACATGGAGAATTCAATAGGTTGCTCTGCAGGCTGGAGAGGGAGGGAGAGACCAGAGGGGAGTGAGGGAGAGAAGCAGTGCTGCACACACAGCCTGGCTGTCCCCAGGCCACGGGCGCCGTTTCCCTGGGCAGCTGGCACAAGACCCCGCGGCAGAGCGAGGACCCTGTTCCCAAGGAGCCAGTGGGGCAGCCCCCTACGGAAGCATCCTCCGGTGGAGCCAGCTTTTCCAGGACCTGGTCAGTCCCCAGGGGCTGCAGCAGCTGGCACCTTCATGCCGCGTGAGCAGGGGAGCGAGGCGCTGGGGCTGGCCCCAGGGCTGCGGTGAAGCCCCACAAGGGGCAGCTTGCTTTCTGCACGTCAGCCTGGCTACCCCAGCCCCTCCTCTGAAGATGAGTGGTTCATGGTGCCTGACCCCTGACCTTCGCAAGGACAAAATGACAACCCTTCGGGAGAGTGAGGAGGCAGCGAAGGAATCAGAAGGGGGCAGCAGCCCGGAGGTAGCGATAAGCACCTGCATTCACAACTCACTCAGCTATGAAGACTTTGAATTTGCCTTCAATTTTGAAGACTATGATTTATGGGAGGCCATCAGAAGCCATCTGGGCTACCCAGACAGGGACCCCACCTGTAAGTACCAGAGCAGTGATCCCACAGTTTCATAGAACAGAACCTCAGCTAAAGTGTGTATCCCTCACGCTGTGTTTGCTGTCTGCACTCTCTGTGTGTCACGTTGCTCTCCTGGTTTAGCGGAGGTACTGTCTGCCACACTGTGTGCCTGAGGACATCAGAGAAGCTGTCTGTTGTCTGTATGTCTGTCCTAGGTCTTAGTACAGATCTTCGGTGTAGTGTTGAGGTGCTTCGCTTTATGTGTCTCACTTGAGCAGTTCTGAAGGCAGACGCATCTTGCTGTTTGCGCTTATCAGGATGTGGCTCATGCCATGGCCAGAGAAAAAACAGCTGCTCTGAGGTGTGTAAGGACAGCTACATTTTTTCCTCTTCCATCTGTGGCACAAGGTGACAGTGTGCTGCTGGTCTGTTTGCTGGAATTTGAGCTGAGCTGTGTGTCTGACAGCAGTGGTGGGTATCAGGTTCTGGGCTCTGCACCATAGCCTAGTGCCTGGAGGAAAAAATAGCCTCATCCCTGTGTCTGCAGGCTGGAGCACGGCTGTGAAACTAGCTAATGGCAGGCTGGCTGGGGTGCCTGGAAGGGGAAAAAAAAGAGGAAGGAAGCGAGAGTGGGTAAAGCAGTGAAGGAGAGAATAGGAATCCCAAGAGCAAAGATCATCTTTCTGTTCTCACCATCTGTTTCTGTACCCATGCATCTCCTGAGCTGGGTCTCTGGGCCATCCTGGGGTCTGCGCAGAAACCGGAGCCTTGCTCCCACCTTGCACAAGTGGTCCTTCCTTGGCAGGTGATGGTAACCCACAGGCAAAAGATGGCTTTGCATGTCACTTTGGGAATGACACTCTTCATACCCATAGCTCTGTGAGAGCTGCCTAAATGTGCTCATCTGAATCATGGTCTAATTTTTCAAGGGATTTTAGGAGTGCACATGGGAGTGTGGTGTGGCCCCAGAGCTAGCCCGCTTACTGCCTTTGCATGCAGGAGTGGTGGGGCAGAGTGCTTGCAGCAGGGACTCAGGATGCCTTTGTTCAGTTTCTGGCTCTGCTACAGCCTCTCTGTGTGATCTCAGGCAAAACACTTAACATCCCTTGCCTCCTAGTCTCAGCATCACATTCTCTTTCTCAGCTGGCCCATCTTTACAGGACTTTGGGGAAGAAATGTCTGTCTGTGTGCTTCTGCAGGGACCAGCAAGTGGGAATTTGCTGCTGGCTGGGTCTGCTACTTTTTACTGTAAATTGATAGACAGTATAGTAGCAGCAAAGTTCAAAATAGAAACCCTAAACAAATGGGCTCCATCAGCTGTCCCAAGCTGAGCAAACTGTACCTTAGAAGTGTGAGAAATTGCCCCAAATTCACACAGGAAAAATGGCTATTTGGAAGGTAGAAGGGGCATATCACTTCATGCACCACTTTTAAAGCAAGGAAATTTGGCTTACTAGCAGTTAACGTGTTAATTCATTGCTACAGCTAATAATGCAGGTGCTTGAAATAGGATTTGTGGTACAGTCAACTCTTAACTACAATGAATCCACGCCGTGGATTGTTCCTGCAGGGAGATATGGTGGAGACAGAGATGGCAGAGACACCAGAGTCAGTTCTGTGCAGAGCCAGCTCACATCCAGCCTGTGCCACTGTTTCCTCCATAGCAGTACCTCTTTCAGGACCAATTCAGATCCAGAGAAAATCAATAGCTTTTGATGAGAGTAGAGTCCTTGTTGGACCCAAGCTGGTTTCCTTGCTCTCCTTTTAGTGTTGAGAGCATGGAGAGTGCTGTGCAGGGACACCTGGATGACAGTAGGGATGAGCTGGGGTCCAGCTGTCCCTATCACATTGACCTCAGAATGAGCCAGGAGAGACTTGGATTCTGGGCAGGGCAGGGCAGTAGCTTTTTCCAGAAGCCAGCACAGGGCTGTGACTTATTGTATAGTTTTCATAGAATCATAGAATCACTTAGGTTGGAAAAGACCTTGAAGATCATCAACTCCAACTCTTAACTGCACTCTACCATGTTCACTCCTAATCTGTATCCCCAAGCACCACACCACATCTGTATGACTTTTAAACACATCCAGGGATGGTGACTCAACCACCTCTCTGGGCAGCCTGTTCCAATGCCTGACAACCCTTTCAGGGAATTTTTTTTTCCTCATGTCCAGCCTAAACCTCCCCTGGTGTAGCTTTAGGCTGTTCCCTCTTGTCCTATCACTATTTACTTGTGATAAGAGGTCAGCACCTACATCTCTACAATGTCCTTTCAGGTAGTTGTAGAGAATGATAAGGTCTCCCCTCAGCCTCCTTTTCTTTAGACTAAATAGCCTCAGTTTCCTCAGCCACTCTTCGAAAAACTTGTTCTCTAGGCCTTTCACCAGCCTGGTCGCTCTTCTCTGCACCTGTTCCAGCACCTCAATGTCTTTCTTGTATTGAGGTGCCCAAAACTGCACACAGTACTTGAGGTGGGGCCTCATCAATGCCGAGTACAGGGAGACAATCACTTCCCTAGACCTGCTTGCAACACTAACACAAGCCAGGATGCTGTTGGCCTTCTTGGCCACCTGGGCACACTGCTGGCTCATATTCAGCCACTTGTCGGTTTTATTTATGTTTGTTTAGTCTTAATTTTAAATATTTTAAGCGATAGGGTTTCAATCTCTTTTTTTTAGTTGCTGTAACTTATCCACTGGGATATGTGGGAAGTGTGCATCATCCCTGTGATGCCAGGCTAGCAAGTTGCTTTCTACTATTGGTGCAACTACTCCAATACCTCTTTCTGGGCTTCCTGCTTGTAGACAGAGGGCAATGGAAGGAGGGAAGCAGGAGCTAACACATGAATCAAAGTAAATCACCCACTAGTTGGACTGGTAAGCAGAAGGAATCTGAGGGAAGACTTTAACCAGTGAAAAGTCATATTTGTCATCTTCAGATTTAAGGTGGCATAAAAGGAACTTGGTCACCCCAAGAAATCTGACTGATGGAAGCCAACATGGCAAGCAGATCTTCTGGAGGAAACTGTAGGACATGCTGTGTGGGAGGATGATATGTTTGGTCTAGTGGAACTACCATAGGAAGCACATTGTGTTCTCAGACATTGTCACTGTCTCATGCTCTGTTCTTGGGGAGCACTGGAGAGGAGGTACAGCAAGAGCTGTCCTTTGCTGCTTCATGTCATCTTGGGTAGTTTGGCTTCAAGCAAGAACAGAGCTATGCCCTGGGCACATCACCCTTTGGTCTCAGTCAAGGATCCTGTCCTGAGTAAGGACCCCAGACTTAAGTTGTCCCTGGAGTTTGACTTTTATTTGGGGGAAGCACCAATCTGATGGGACACAGAAAGGCTCTTTGTAGAGCAGTCTGGAGCACATCAATTGGGCTCTGCATGGGACTCGCGAAGCCAGTGGCATCTTCCAGCATTAAGCCCATGTGTCCACCCTGCTTCTATGAGTTGTCTTCCCCAGTTGGCATCTCAGTGGCCATGAGCACTGCCAAGGGAGAGCAGCAAAGTGGATCATTCCTTTCTTCTGTAGGGCTCCGGAGGTGTGCCTTCAGCGGCTCGTGCTGAACCTGCAGCACTCCAGCTCGTGTCCTTGTCAGCAAGTGTGGGAGTCACTGGAGATGCTGGCAGGAAACTTGGCTCCTGTTGTTTCATCTGTCCTCCTGCCATTTGGTGGCTGAGGCTGAACACCTGTGTGCACTTTCTAGGGCTGTTGCTGCAGAGCACAGTGTGGCAGGTGGGCATCAACATGCAGGAGGCTTGCCATGCTCTGGGTGAGCACTCGGTCTTGCTGGGCAGAGCATCCTCTCACCCTATTCTTCTAGGGACATAGTGAGAATAAGTCCCGGGGTGCATGGGAGAATCAGAAGCTGTAGGGATTGGAACCAAGGTGCCAGATACCAAGATCATCTGCCTGGTGACCTGTTCGTTTAGGCATGAATCCACACCAAGTGCAATGAAGTGGCTGCTGTGCACGCAGGAATTGAGAAATCCATGCAAAAGTTAGAGGAAGCTCCACGTTCGTAGCAGCGGGCAGCTATTGGCTCCTATTGATGTTGCAGAGCAGTAAGTGGAGCAGGGAGGAATCCAGCCATCAGCAGGGCAGCCAGTGGGGGAAAATACCCTGAGGCTCAGTATTGATTAATTTTATATTTAATTTAGTGACCCAGATTTCCAAGGAGCAAGGCCATGGTATGTCTGGCCTGATGCTGAGCTGAGTCTTTCCATGCCAGAGATGCATGGATATTTTTCTGCAATATCAAATAGGCTGCTTGGCCTTCAAGCCCAGTGCTTTTTGCTGCCTCTTATGGCCTGAGACCTGCAGGTCTTGAAGCCAAGTGCAGAAAGGTATGTGGAGGCTCAGCATTCATCCTAGCCAACAGAGAGCTGCCCTTGGTCCCCCAGGGTGGAGACCTTGGCTTTGCCTTACAAGCGAGGCCAGCAAGCCTCAATGGACCGAAGCTAAGCAAAATCAATGACTCAATGATCTCCCTGGGGGAGCCTGCCCATACTGGAGCTGGGCTCTGAGGCTTTCCCCATCCTCATGGGCTGTCTGTGCTGAGGAAGATGCCTTGCTGTCTCTGGGAAGTGCCCAGGGAAACTACTTTCCATGGCAGGCTATTGCCCGGGTGCTGTTTCTCTGGCATTACAAAAGAGGCTGGCACAGTTGTGGCCAGGTTTTGGTGGGCTCTGGCTAACCAACAGCACTGGTAGCTTGGTGGTGGGTTTGTAATGCAGCCTCAGCAGCCTCTCTGGAGGCTTCAGGAAGCTTTGATTCAGCCAGTCAAACTCTGTAACACCGACCTTTCAGAGGGCACTGCAGCAGCACTGCGGATCATCTAGAAACAGTGATAGCTGGAGTTAACTGCCCAGCCTTCATGCCAGCCCCGGTCTGTGCAGTTATCCTACAGTCTCCTTGCACAATTAAATAAAACAGTCATTGATATTTCCATGTGTCTCCCAGACCAGCAGTTAAATATCATTCCCCTTCAATGCCCTTTATGCTTGCTGAGTACCAGGTCTTCCTCCAGTGGGAGAAATGAGCCCCAGCCAGTTGCCTGCCTGTGCTCTCTGGGTGCAGAGCTGCTCAGACAAGGCTTCAAGTTGCTTTTTGTTGAGGGAGTATGGAAAGGTTCATGCCCCACTTATACAGGTACTATGAATAAAAGCTTTTGCAATGATGCTCCAGTATATGCACAGCCAGAGAGGAAGCCTTCTTTTTGAAGGAATTAGCTGCCAGGTGTCTGGAAGAGCTGAAAGTAGGCAGATGAGGCAGGAAGGATCTTCCAAGAGTCTGGAGGATGATGGTGAGTGCTCCAGTTGCCCGGGCTTTGCTAGCAGAACTTAATGAGAGAAGAGTGGGCTTGGGTGTGTTTCCCTGCCAGACAGGGTGTTTCCACTAGACACACTGGTGGTTTTTTTTCCTTTCCCGTGTCTTCAGGTCACCGTTTTGAAGATAACCCTGGTGTGAGAAGGCATCTGATGAAAAAACCGTCTCGGAGTCAGATCACCAGGACAAGCAAAAAATTAGCATCAACTCCATCTGTCAAGAAAAAGAAGAAGAAGAAGAAGTTGGATAGAAAGCCCCATGAGGTATCCATGTGCTGTCCTCCCACACTTGTTCAGAAGCCATAAATCAGTACTGGAAGCAGGCACTTTATAAAGTGATATGTAGTTGTGTTAGAATTAATTCTTTACATGACCTTGAGGGTGACATTTCAAGCTCTTATCCATTATCATGAGGGCTGAAAACACCCTTGTTTCAATAAAAGCAGAGATTTCTCTAAAATCACAAAGCTTCGACCTTAGGAAAGACACTAATAAGACACAGAAGTGGTAGTGCTCTTGTGGAAGTTGGCAGCACGGTAATGTCACCATCTCTGGTGAGCGTGGGAAATTTTGAGGGAAACCAAGAAGCAGGCAGAGGACAATAAAGTCACCGTTTGGTAGGGAGGTGCAGCACTGCATCATTCTCTTTCCTCTGCCCACACAATCTGACTTGGAGATTTCTGGTGCTCCATGTGCTGATGGAAGCTCCTGCCATGCTGCCAGTGATACCTGTCCTGGCTGCTTCAGTTCACCAAATCTGTGGTTAACTAAGGCACATTTGCTCAGACAGTGCTTTAGACCAAGTGGTACCTTGAGAACAAACCTGAGGCTTCCCATACATTGTTGATGGAGCTGTATGCATCAGGGGAAGTCTCATGTCCTCACTGTAATTTGCACTAGGTATTTGTGGAGCTGAACGAGCTGGTGGTGGATAAGAACCAGGAGATGCACTGGAGGGAGACAGCCCGCTGGATCAAGTTTGAGGAAGATGTGGAGGAGGACACAGCGAGGTGGGGGAAACCCCATGTGGCTTCACTGTCCTTCCGCAGCCTTTTGGAGCTCAGAAAGACAATTGCCCATGGTGAGTCAGGAACCGTGGGCCAGGGTTTGTGTCTTGCTTTGGGATGGGTTTTGCTGGAGAGCTTCTTTCCTTGTTTGGCCCTTTGCTGGAGACACTCCAACAGCGTCCCTGTCCAGGATCCATGTAGGGTCTGCAGAGACAGACCATCCTCCAGCGCATTTGCCACAGTTTGCAGTAGCCCAAGGGTGCTTGTGTTGGTTCCTTGCTTTGCTTTGCTACTCTCAGGCATGTGGCAGCTGTGACAGTGAGCTGCAACTGGGCCTGCAGGTCTTTGACCCATCTTTGGTGTGAAAGGGCATGTTCGGTCAGAGTGGGAGACAAAAATGAGAGGGAGGTACCAGAGCTACTAGTGTGTCTTGGAGCTTTTAGGTTCTCTTGGGAAAAGGGTTTACACAGAGGACATGGGACACCTGGGTTTGGGGCATTTCTCAACTGAGAACATCTGTACACCAACCAAAGCCTGGCTTCTGGTTGGATGGCTGTGTCCCCAGAGTATGCATGCAGTGGGGAGCACTGCACACTAGGAGTAGAGCTCTTCCCCTCCTGCTGGCAGGTGCTGTCCTCCTTGACCTGGAGCAGACCACGCTGCCTGGCATTGCTCACCTCATGGTGGAGACCATGATCATCTCTGACCAGATCAGAGCAGAGGACCGAGCCAATGTACTGCGTGCCCTGCTGCTGAAACACAGGTGGGTTGTAAATGGCTGAGGGCTGCTGAGGCTCAGGGATTCTCTGCAAGCCCCATGTGGCACAGGAGGCAGGTTCCCTCATGGCTGCTGCTCTCCCCTTCAGCCACCCCAATGATGAGAAGGAGGGCTTCTTCCCAAGGAACCACTCCAGCTCCAGCATGAACTCTATTGTGGGGAACCACCACCACAACCACACCACTGACACCTGTGTGCCCCTCATGGGGGAAGAGCGCATTGAGATGGCTGACCCCAAGGCCCATGAGACTGAGTGCAAGGAGGTGAGGGTGACATGGGGAGTTACTGCTTTTTTTTCCACACCCTGGGGACAACTGTTGGCCAACAGCAGCTCTTGGCACCCACCTCTGAGCTCCTCCATGGGGGTGCTTGTACTTGCAAAGGCTGAGCTCCCCAGATCACCTGGACTGCTGGAAGTCAGGTCGCTGCATTATGATTTTGGGACCTAATTTCAGCTTCATGCTGTATGCAAATGTCTGCTTGAGCATGTGATGGCAGCAAAAGCCCTTGCAGGGTGGCCGGTGGCTGGGAGGGTGCCTATCCTCTGAAGCAGGGGGCTGAGCGTGCAGCCAGGGCAAGCCCGGCTGCCAATATGCCAATGGGGTGCAAGGCTGTGTAGATCATGGCACAGGAACTCCATCCTTACTTATTTGTATTCTTCCCCAGCAGAAAAACCCGCATCTCCATAACTCTGAGGGCCACCGTAAATACCTGAAGCTGATGGAGAAGATCCCTGAAGATGCGGAGGCCACAGTGGTCCTCGTGGGTAAGAGGCAGCATGTAGAGTTCCCTGACACCAAAAGAGACCAGTTCATATCCTGGGCTGGATCCAGCTGTCAGTGCCCTCCCACCTGAGAAGTATTTGGTCATCTTGTAAATGTTTCCAAAGTTCAACAGGGAAGGGAGCCTTTTATGCTGTGTCCTTTGGTGACAGTGCACATTTTGTTTGTCTATGGTAAATGTAAGGGGTGCCTGGGTAGTTCCTTTGCTAAATTAAGAGGTTAGTAGACATTGCTGCTGGGAGCTGGAGTCCAGCTTATAGGATAAAGTCCTGCCAGGCTCACCAGAACATCCCATTTTGCAGCTCAGAAGTGGGTAGGTGGTGCCTGGGAGACTAATGGCCAGGCACTGAGTGCTGTTTGGCCTCATGCTGTCCTCTGACCATCTCTGCCCTCCATCTGGCCTCCTCACACCTTGCCAGCAGCTGGGCCCTGCTTTGGCTGGTGTTGGTTGCTGGTGGCGTGGGCTTAGGAGCTTTGAGTTTATGGAAGCAGGGCCTGGCTGGTGGCAAGGCCTCAGGTATTGGCCATAGTGCTGCCAGGAGATATTTCTCAGTACAAAAGGGCTGTGGACAGGCAGGCTCAAGCATCAGTGGGCTTGGTGCCTTCTGACCACAAAAGTAATCCTTCTCACTTCGCTGGCAGTAACATCTCAGCAAACATAGCTACACTACAAGCAAAGTAAATGTCACTGCCTATCCAGTAGATTAAAAGCTCAAGCAAAGAGGCTTGGCAGCTCAACCAAGCTGGTGCTTAACTACGATGAGGCCAAATCAGCTTCATAAACACACTTTGAGTACTCAGATAACTGAACACTGGCCATTTCTGAAGCCGTGTCTTGGGATTCGCTTGGGCACTCAAATGGCCCAGATTTGCCAGTCTGACACAGAACACAGCTCTTTGCTGGCTACAGATGGCAGAAAGATCAGTAATAATGACAGAGAAGGACAAGTATTCAATAAACATTTGTGTTCAGTATGGGAAGGAAGCGGCTGGTGTGCTGGAGGATGCGGGAGTACTTCCCAATCTGTTAGGAACTGAGGAGGCTGCCAAGCATTCATGAGATGTAGACATTGTAAAACAAACTATGCAGTTTGCACCTAGGAGTCTTTGGAGAACTGGCTCATTTTCATCTGAAAAAAAGCCTAGGAATACAGGGAACATTCGAGAAAAACAAGAAAACTTGTAGCATCAGTGCTCAAGAATGAAAGGACAGTCATCCAGTACCTGTATGTTGTTTAACCTGACATCCTTCCCAGACAAAATAATGGTAGAGCTAATATGGGATTCAATTAATAAAGTGCTAAAGGATAAGAATGTAATTATTGCCAAGCAGTGAGGTTTATGGGAAATAGGTCATGTCAAGCCAACCTGATTTCATTCTGTGATGAGATTAGAAGTTTGTTTGATAAAAGTAACATGTAAGACACTTCCTTCCATAAAGCAGTGGCTTAGCGGAAAACAACCTTCTGATTAAAAAATTAGCCTCTTACAGTGTAAGTAGAGGCCATGTGTAGGAGATTAAGGATGAACTAACTGGGAGAGCTAAGGAAAGTAGCACTGCTTGGGAATGATCGGTGATCAGGGGGGCAGTCCTCAGTGTGAAGCTCAGTGCTGTGTCAGTGGTCTGGAGGCAAGTATGGGACTGCAGGGCTCATGGGAACACCTAAAATCCCTGTTTCCACTGTTAAAGGCAGCCCAGTACAGCTCATCTCAATTATTAACTCTGCTGCAAACATTGCCTCCTGGTAGGTTGTGTCCAGTTCCTGGAGCAGCCAACTATGGCCTTTGTCCGACTAAATGAAGCTGTCTTCCTGGAATCTGTCTTGGAGGTCCCAATTCCTGTCAGATTCATCTTTGTACTGCTGGGACCGAGCCAGGCCAACATGGACTACCACGAAATTGGCCGCTCAATCTCCACCCTCATGTCTGACAAGGTGAGGAGCTGACAGGTGGTGATGCTGGTGCAGGCAAAGGAGCTTCAGTATCTCCTCAGAAGTCAGTCCTCCGATGAGAGTGCTGAGAGATGCTGTGCAAAGGCCCAGGTGGGGCAGGCAGGCATGAGCACTGGGAATTT
The DNA here is from genome assembly GCA_020745705.1 of Hemiprocne comata. Classification (NCBI taxonomy): domain Eukaryota; kingdom Metazoa; phylum Chordata; class Aves; order Apodiformes; family Apodidae; genus Hemiprocne; species Hemiprocne comata. Next base: position 17,562,700 of record CM036591.1, read on the forward strand.
TTAAGAGCAGCCTGGCTCGACCAAGGTAGGAGGATGTTCCAGTACAGAGGGAAGTATAGGACAGACACTTGGCTGGGACATAGTGCTAGGCTGGGTGAAGATGGGGGGCCATATTTAAAAGCAGGAGCAAAGGACTGCCCAGAGTTAGAGGAGTTGTGTTCAGTTGTTGTTTCACAGACAGCGGAGAGGAGGCTGAATCGTGCCTGTGACCATGATGCCTGGCCCAGGCCATACTGACAAAAAGACCCAGCAATGTCTGGGGACTGTTGTCCCCAGGGTGGAGTTTGGATGGAGTTTTCTAGCTGAGTCCCATAGCTGGGGTATCCATGCAGAGGAGCACACCCATGCAGGAGGAGAGATGAGGAGGCAGGAAGGTTTTTCTGCCAAGCGTCTGCAGTGCTAGAAGTCCCCCATCTGGCTAGATGGCAGGAAAGTGAAATTAATTATCCTGAGAAGGAATTAAAGGCAAATGAAAGACAATCTGAGCATCTGCTGCACAAATCCAGGACAGGAGAATCAAAGCTTCACAGGGTCCTCCTTGCTGGTGCCATGTAACTGTAACAGAATAATAAACCTGCCTGTCCTGTCACCAGTGCACAACTGTCCCTGAACTGGGGATTAAAAGGTCCATTCAGAGCAGGTAGGTTGTGGGCAACAAGGGCTCCCAGCTGAAAGATCCCTTCCCAGGAGTTGCAGAGGGCTCAGCTGAGGCCATGTGTTTAGTCAGAAGAGGTGAGGTGCCACGTTGCAGCTCCAGCACTGCATCTGTGGTCTGGTCTTGCTGGTCGGAGCCTCCACTCCTCTGTTGCTGGCAGAGAGGAGCCAGCTGCTGCAGCCAGGGCTGGCCACGGCAAGGCTGGCGCCGTGAAGAGAGTATGGTGTCATTTACAGTTTGAAGCGGTGGCTCCAGGGAGTCTGTGTGCTGCAGGGACCTTAGCTGTCCCCTACCTGCTTTACAGGCTGCTCACTCCTTCCTCCAGCCTTTTCTATGCAGGCACATTCCAGAGGCAATGCAACACTTCCGGCCTTTTGCCAGCACCTCACCTCCTAGATGCTGTCCCCTCATGGTCTCCTTGGAGTCCTTCTTCGTCATTTTGCCCTTGCTGTCAGGAGTATCTTCCCCTTCTGATTCTCTGCCTGGTTTCCCTTGCATGGCTTTGCTCATGCTGTAGACTCCTATTTTCCCTCCCTCTCCCATGTGGGGACTCCCAGGGGTCTCTTATCCTCCCTCCTTGTTCTTCATCTGTGGTGCTTTAGAGCTTCACCAGCTTCTCCCTCAAAACAAACCCAGGAGAAGATCATTGTGTTGCAGAGGCTTAATTTTAAGCTGCAGGGACAGAGAAAGTCTTTAATCTCTGGTGCCTGGTTTCTGCTACATCTCTGAGCTGGACCTGAACAAGAGCCCTGCAGGACCAAGCAACGTCATGCAGAGCTTGTAAGGAGAAGGATCTTGGCCTGATGCAGCCACAGCGATCTGTTGTGAACAGAGGCACAGGCTGGCCAGGGAATGAGAGGCACCAGGCTAGCTGGAAAGCACAGCTCTGATTTTGTTTGGAGGACAGGTCCCATGAGGGGCACCCTGTGGGGTCAGGTGGAGTGTGCAGCTGGCAGAGATGCTGCAGGAGCATGATCTTGGGCAAGAGCAGTGGGTCTCGGGGGAGAAAAGCAGGAGCAAGGAGGTCACTGGAAAGGGTAGGGAGGACAGACATGGGATTAGGTGGGACATTGGATAGTTGGACAGGGGGAATTCAAAAGCGTGGGTCACAAAGTGGCAGTAGTGAGACAAGTATTGGGTTGGGGGAGTGGTATGTTACTGTTTGGTCACAGGAAGTGTTGTGTTTCCAGGCCGTTGGTAGTTGGGTCCAGTCTTGGTCTGAGCCTTCTCCCTCTCTCTTTTTCCCTGCTCCTCCCAGCACTTCCATGAGGCTGCATACATGGCAGATGACCGTCAAGACCTCCTCAATGCAATCAATGAGTTCTTGGACTGCAGCATTGTCATCCCCCCATCGGAGGTGGAGGGGAAAGATTTGCTCAAATCCATTGCCACCTTCCAGAAGTTGCTGCTGAGGAAGAGGAAGGAAAGGGAGCAGAAGTCCATAAAGGAGGGGGCTGTCCAAGAAGCCAAAGGTCTCTCCACTCACATTTGGGCAAAAGAGTTGGTGCCTAGAGCCTTGTGTGCCCCAGTGGGCCCTTCCCTCACAGACCCTGGCAGAGGGGTGAGCGGGGCCTGGCTCCTGCAATGGGCAGCGGGGAGGGGGACAAGGGGAGGCAAGACAGTGGCTGAGGGCAGCTCTGGCAGCTGGGGGCAGCTGGAGGCAGTGGGATGTGCCCACCTGATTAGCACCGCTGGAGGAAGGTCTCCACAGGGTTTGGGGGAGTGGGACAACCCCAGGGCAGACCTGCATTTCCTGGCTCAAGCCCTGCCCTCCCTGCACCTCCAGAGCTGTGTGAAGTGAAAGCTGAGGAAGAAGAGGAGGAAGCTGAGGATGACCCTTTGAAGCGGACGGGGATATTTTTTGGAGGTCTGGTTCGGGACATAAAGCGCAGGTACCCCAAATACCTCAGTGACATCAGAGACGCCTTGCACAGCCAGTGTCTCGCGGCCGTTCTCTTCATCTACTTTGCTGCTCTCTCTCCTGCCATCACCTTCGGGGGACTCCTAGGTAATGGGCCTGCTTTCTGGTCTGCTCTTTGCACGCTGGGACACTGGCTGTGTCTGTGTGATGCTGTGCCGGGGTGGGCTTCAGTGCTGCTAGCTCGGGCAGAGCGGCAGTGCTGCGCATCGGCTGCTGCCTTGTCCCCTCCCTGCCACTTGGCCTCTCCAGCCTCGGCTCCCCAGGCTTCTCCTGTGCTCCTTGCCCAATGCAGGGGACCTCTGGCTAATGGGACAGGGACCTGCCTCCTCCATCTGGAGCTGTGTTTGCAGCCTGCCTGCCTGCAGTGATGGTGGTTGTGTCTGGGCTATGACACTCACACATTGTTCTCTTTCCCAGGAGAGAAAACTGAGGGTCTCATGGGGGTCTCCGAGCTGATAATCTCCACCTCGGTTTTAGGGATCCTATTCTCCCTGCTTGGAGCCCAACCGCTCCTGGTCATTGGCTTCTCAGGGCCTCTGCTGGTGTTTGAAGAAGCTTTTTACAAGGTACATGTGAAGCAGTGTCCATGCTTGGCACCCACTTGCTCTGCCCTTGCACTGGGGAGGGCAACCAGCATTTCTCCAAAGGGTCTGTGGTGGTGTGGAATCCCTGGGTCCTGCCAGGCTGCTCTCAGCTCAGCTGAGGCTAGCCCTGCCTCTGCTGACCCTTTTCAGGTCATGCCATAAGGACTTCTGCCTTTTGTTGCTGTATTCTTTGGGCTGAGGTGTGACAGTGGTAACAGTGCTCCTCTACCTTCTGGCTGTGAGGGAAGCATCATCCCCCAGCCCTGTGCTGTAGCTCATCCTGGCACAAGGAATACCTGTAGCTGCATCTTAAAATACTGCTCCATACTTCCTTCATCTTGGGGCTTCCTTTGAATACCATTTCACAACTTTTACCTTTGTCCAGGTTTCCTTGATTGGGAAGTCAACAACATTCAGTGTTCCACACATTTGGGATGTCCCACATACATTACTCTCACCTCTCAGGAGGACCCCAAGGGTATGGGAGCCAAGGCCAATGCAGAGATAATCCTAGCCAGCCAGGATGGACATGTTTCTTTCCCAAGTAGCATGACCTCTTCACTGTTAAAAAGCATCCCTGTGTCACTATACTTTCAAGCAGAGGGTCTAAGCCTTCTCCTTTTTTCTCTTAGCATGTCTGGGCTTTTAAAGCATGTTTCTTCCTACAGCTAGATTTTCACCTTGGTGTGTCAGCAGTTTGGAGCCAGTGATGCCATTGCATAGTGGGGGTTTCTCTGCTCTTCTGTGACTGGAGCACCTCTCCTATGAAGACAGGCTGAGAAAGTTGGGATTGTTCAGCTTGGAGAAGAGAAGGCTCCAGGGAGACCTTATAGCAGCTTTCCAGTACCTGATGGGGGCCTACAGGAAAGCTGGGGAGGGACTTCATATAAGAGCATGTAGCAACAGGATAAGGGGTAATGGCTTTAAACTGAAAGAGGGGAGATTTAGGTTTGACATTAGGAAGAAATTCTTCACTATGGGGGTGGTTTGATGCTGGAACAGGTTGCCCAGGGAAGTTGTGGATGTCCCTTCCCTGGAAGTGTTCGTGGGAGCTGGAAATCCCATGGAGTTGGATGGGACTTTGAGCAACCTGGTCTAGTGCAGGTGTCCCTGCCCGTGCAGGAGGGCTTTTCTCCACACACAGACAACTATGAGTATATGCAGGGCACTGTCTGGGACTGTGCCCCAGCTTAGGTAGCCTTTGTGCAGCAGGGCTTAGCAGGCTGCTTAGGCTCTCGTTTGCCAGGAACAGGCTTTTGCTGTTGAGTGCGTGGAGCAGTGAAAAGCTGTGTTGGAGAAATGACACCTCCATATGGGTGGGATGGGGGGCATCATGCATGGGATGGATTCAGCAGAGAGCGAAGGATGTACTATTACAAAGACTGAAGCAGTAAAAACGTGCTTGGTGTGAGCTGGCTGTTGTTAATGCAAAGTCTGCAACTTTACCTGTGACTCCAGGTCTCTGGAGTCTTGCTTTCTCTGCTGGATGCCTGAGTAGATATGGATGGTTTTTTTCCGGGACAGTCTGTGATCTTAATGGGGAGGAGATGCAGGAAGCAGCCCGAGGAGCCATGAGTAACTCCTTTCCCTTTCCATTTCAGTTCTGCCAGACACAAGGGATTGAGTATCTGACAGGCAGAGTGTGGATTGGTCTATGGCTCATCGTCTTCATCTTCATTATTGTGGCAGCTGAGGGAAGCTTCTTGGTGCGCTACATCTCGCCCTTCACCCAGGAGATCTTTGCTTTCCTCATCTCTCTCATCTTTATCTACGAGACCTTCTACAAACTGTACAAGGTGAACCTTCCCCAGGGAGATGGGCTCCCACATCTCTTGGTCCCCCAGGAACCTTCTGCTTTAGGATACAGGAGGCACGGCAACAGGGCAAGCACAGCCACAGCTTTCCTAGGCATTCTGCAGAGCAGTTCTTTGCTGGCCTCTTATGCCCCAGCCCAGCTGGGCCCTGTGACACCACAGAGGCTATCAGGACAATCCCTAATGTCTGTCTCCCCTTCTCTTCCTGCAGGAGGCATTAAAGAGGGGCCACTTTTCTCTCCCCAGCCCTCTCCAGCTGGGTATGTTGTGAGGCGTGGTGATGGATGCTGGGATTGTCTGTGCTCACCATCTGCTGCCCTCACCTCTCCACAAAGCAGGACACCTCTGCATCCCCCTGCTCCCGGTAGTCACAGTGTCCCCCTGCCTCTCCTTGCAGTGACAGTGCCTGTTGCTTCTCTCACCTGCCTAGGTGTTTGCAGAACATCCTCTGCTGAAGTTCTACCCACCGAATGTGCAGAGCGGCCTGAATGCCAGCATGCTCTCTGCAGATGCAATGTCCCTGGGAATCAGGATGCAGCCCAACACTGCACTCCTCTCCCTCATCCTCATGCTAGGCACCTTCTTCATTGCCTTCTTTATGCGCAAGTTCAAGAACAGCCGTTTCTTAGGAGGAAAGGTGAGAAGCCTGTGAGACCCAGGCGATAAGGACAAGGGAAGTGCCAAAAAAAATTATGCTTCTTGCTACAGCCTTTTGTTCTCCAGAGCACTTGGACTGTCCCCCAAAGAAACACTAGCAGTCCCTTAAATACCATGCAGAAGGGATGGTAGCCTAACCCAGGCTGCAGACCAGAGCTGGCTGTTGTTGCTCTCTGCACTGTCCTGCTTCAGTGACCTTTGCTGGAAAGTTCCCTGGACCTTGGGAAAGCTCCTTTGGCAGGATACAAATCTGTTAAACTAGAATTTAGGAAGTAGAGTTTACAACTTGTACCCTTTGTACATCTCTGTATGTGCAGGGCATGTGTGTAATACCTGGACCACCACCAAATAGGCCAGTTGGAGCAATTAGTCAGTCATGTAAGAGTGGCTGGAGGACTGTGTACTAAGTGGGTGGTGGGATGCGCAGCCCCATGGCCCAAGGTCGCATTCCCTTTTACTGCTCGTCAGCAGCACTCAGGTTTGCAGTGGTGCTTGACTTCACCTGGCTTTGCCACACGCTCCCTGTAGCTGACTGGGTGCACAGAGCCAGCCTCTTCCCTGTACCAGCAAGGTTGTTTGTTCTGCAGGCTCGGCGGATCATTGGAGACTTTGGGATCCCCATCTCTATCCTGGTCATGGTGCTGGTGGATTACACCATCACTGACACATACACGCAGGTAGGTGCCAGTGCTACTCTCAGAGCTCCTCCTGCAGCCCAGCAGTGAACCCTGCGGCACCATGGGCTGCTCTTGTGCAATGGGGGATTTGTGTTTCCTGCCTCTTTAGTCATAACAGCACAAAGCAAACAGAAATGCTCCCCTCATTCTCACTCCCACGCTGAAAGGAAGCTCCAAGGCTCTCACTGAGTCTGAAACCAGAGTTACAAGGACTGGTGTGCCCCTGGTGTCCCTCTGATAGTACAGCCAATAGTAGGGGAGGCTTTAGGGAACTGGAGAGATTCAGTGCAGTTAATTCCGTGTTCGTAACTCTTAAAACTTGTCATCAATTGTTAAGACGTAAGTTGGTTATGCACACTGAAAGGGGTGGCATATAGAGTGGGGGCAGTTTCAGTGGGGTGCTTGTCATGGGTTTAGGACTTGACATATTTATCCTCTCCTTGACTATAGGCTACTACATACTTTGATCACTTTATCTCAAACACAATGATCTTTTTCCCAGTTTATGCACAAACCTAAATGTAATCAAACAAACCCATCTCACAGGTTTCATTTTTGATCCCCTTTTTTAGTAGATGTGTAGTTATATCTTTTTGTTTTGGTATTTCTTTCAACTAATATCAGGGAGAAGGTGAAAGGTAGTTCCTGTTCAGCATGCAAGCTTTTTATCAAAACAGCCCAAGGCTTAACAGAATCCAAATGCATTTTTATTCATTTAAATTTCAATGAAAAATCTGTTTTTATCAGATGTTAGTAGAATCATGCACTTTGTACATGCTTTTCATACCCTTCTACACTGCTACAAGTAATATCAAAAGCATTATCATTTTGGAATTAACCCAGCATATATACAAAGCTTTCCGAGAAAACAGTGCTTAGTTACACAGCTTAGCTCAAGCACAAGCATTCCAGGAATACTGTTCATACTTATGCTGATTAACATAAATGCAAATCACAAACTCTCCCTGCAGTGCTCACGCAGGCACATGGCAAGAACTGCTATAGAGCAGTGCAGAGCTGAGAGTTCAAATGTTGATGAACGCAGGGTCAGGACAGTGTGCAGCCAGGAGTCCGTGTGGTCTCTGATGGGAGCACAAACATGATACTCCCTGTGAACATGACCAAAGTGAGGTCATTTCCAGAGAATGTGGCCAGTTCTGGGTTCCACACTGCAAAAACAATATTGGAAAAATGTCTCAGAAAAGGCTTGGAAAGTCTGGAAGGCAACCTCAGAGAGGGGTAGGCACTCAGGACACTTGGTTTGTCCAAGCAGAGGCCAAGGAGCATTTTAATCATGCAAGAACTGACATGGGGTGAGGTTCCTGATGGAAGATATTTCCTTGGTCTCTTGGACAAAAACCAAGGGAATTCCAATAGCTGAAAGGAAGTGAGACAGGCCCATGTTAGGGGACATGGGATTTTTTGCACTGAAGGGGATTATCCATGAGAAAGTCCTGCTTGGGTCAGAGTGGCTGACCCACCATCTGAGGTGTTAAGACCAGAGAGACCAGGAGGATCAAGGCTAGTCCTGTGTGAGGCTCTAGGCATGTGTGTATTGATGAGTAAGTGCTGGGTTTTGTGGCTATACCACCAGAAGCTGAATGTTCCCTCTGGCCTGTCGGTCACATCTCCTCACAAGCGTGGCTGGTTCATTCACCCCATGGGCAGCAGTGGGACCTTTCCGTTGTGGATGATGTTTGCCTCTGCCATCCCTGCCCTACTGGTCTTCATTCTTATCTTCATGGAGACACAAATCACTACGTGAGTACCACTCCCACCAATGCCAACCATAACTAAACCCTGGGCAGGCAAGGCTGGGACAGGACAAGACCTGCCTCTGCCAAGCACAGAAGGAAACCTCAAACCTGAGGTTGACAGCCACAATCCCTTTCCTCAGCCTACTCCCTATTGTCCTCATGCATGTCCTCTCCAAGGAGTGAATGCTGTTCCTAGCCACAGTGCTGTCCCTGGGCACAGGGGTGGGCCTGGCACTGACCTGGGCTCTTTTTCTTCCCAGCCTGATTGTGAGCAAGAAGGAGAGGAAGCTTCTGAAAGGCTCTGGCTTCCACCTGGACCTGCTGCTCATAGGCACTATGGGGGGGCTTTGTGCACTCTTTGGGCTGCCCTGGCTGACCGCAGCGACAGTGCGCTCCGTCACGCACGTCAATGCCTTGACGGTCATGAGCAAGGCCATCGCACCTGGAGAGAAGCCCAAGATTGAGGAGGTGAAAGAGCAGCGTGTGACAGGAGTGCTTATTGCTGCCCTCGTTGGTGAGCCTCTGATGGGTGAAGCAGTGTGGGGGGTGGGGGTCAGGGCTGATCACTTGAATCTTCTGGCAGCATTGCTGCCCCACAGTGGGACCACCTGTGGTCTTCCTGCTTGCTGCCACCACCTACACTCCCACCAGCCCTCCTCTGGCAGCCTTCAGTAATCCCCCACGGTCAATCCATCTCTGCAGCCCTTGCAGCTAGACCCCTTTTGAGCTTCATTTCCCTTGCACTCTGGGACAGACAGAGATGAGGCGGGAGAGGGAGGGAGGAGGCTGAGGTGCCTTGCAGAGGGGCTGATGCAGGACATGCTGTGCCCTGAGCTCTGTCTGTGCAGGTCTGTCCATTGTGATGGGGAACATGCTGCGGCAGATCCCACTGGCTGTGCTCTTCGGCATCTTCCTCTACATGGGGGTTACATCGCTCACTGGAATCCAGCTCTACGAGCGGCTGCTCCTGATCTTCATGCCATCCAAGCACCACCCTGACCACATCTATGTTGTCAAGGTGAGAAAAGGCTGGTTGTGGGGAACCGGGTAACAAGGGGCAGAGGAAGAAGAGGCAGTCAAGGGGGAATGGTGCCTTGCTGGAGTGATGGTTGGCTTGGTGACCCTCCCTTGGGTGCAAGTTTGTGCCGAGAGGTAGTAGTGCAGGCCATGCATGGAGGTGATACAGCAGTATGATAGCATACTGACAGGCTGCACACAGGAGTGTATTGCCAGGATATTGTACGGACAGACTGTTTATAGGGATGATGCCTTGCTTGAATGAGTGCAGGGGCACTAGTGCCAGGTGGGTATGCTGCTAGGTGGCACAGAACCTAGAGTGGTACAGAGAGGTCTGCCTTGCTGCAGAGCACAGGCAGATGGACTGTGCAGCAGTGCTGTGTTACTGTACTATGCTACACAGAAGGGTTGTGCTTTGCCAGTTGGGTCTTCATTAATCTGTGTGAAAGAAGAAGGTGAGCTTAGACTGGATTTACCGCCCTAGGTAAAGACCTGGAGAATGAATCTGTTCACCTGCATTCAACTGGCCTGCATTGTGCTGCTCTGGGTGGTGAAATCTACGGTGGCATCCCTGGCCTTCCCCTTTGTCCTGATCATGACAGTGCCATTGCGACGCTTCGTGCTGCCCCGCTTCTTCCATGACAGGGAGCTCAAAGCGGTAAGTAGATATCTGTCCTAAGAAGGGTCTAGCTTACAACACTGGAGTGAGGTTGAGATTTGGCAGACTAAAAGGCTGGGAGATCCTCTTTATTTAACAGCAGTAGGTGGGCTTCCTCAGATCTTTAGCCCTGGGAATGCAGTGTGGGATGGATGGACAGCCTAGGGCAAGGAGGCAGAGTATCCTGCCATGCGGAGGCCTGAAATAAGGGTTTCCTCTTCCATCCTTCTCCCCATTTGTGGTTGCTTCATCAGGAGACACCTCACTTTGCCACTGAGACAGCAGCAAGATGAGCTCAGCAGCACACCAGAGCCTGTGGCTGCTTGGCATAGGTGCACATAACCACAGTGCCAGGGTGGTGGCATCTCCTTTGCTGCCACCAACATCCTGAGCTCCTCTTAGAAAGCAGCCTGGAGCAGCACCTAGAATTGGGTGCTGCCAGCAGGTGAGGAGGGAGAAGCTGCTGTGCTGGACCAAAGCCCCGGTGGTGGGGCACTGCCAAACAAGACACTTAGAGGAAAGGACACCAGGCTGAGGAAGCATGGACTGGCATGAGGGGGAAAAAATTAGCCTGTTAGGAGGGGAAGGAGCAAGAGCTTTGCTCTTCCCAGCTGCCTGGCTCGCTGCATGCTGATCCCTCAGTGCCAGGCTTGAACCCATGCTGGGGGTGGCTGTGGCCTTCAGAGCCCGGTCTCTGCTTCTCCCCAGTTGGACTCGGAGGATGCAGAGCCGAACTTTGATGAGGACGGCCAGGACGAGTACAATGAGCTGCACATGCCTGTGTGAGCTGAGACCTGCTCTCCCCACTCATGGAACAGGTTGCTCACTCCTGCTCATCCCTCCCAAGGACTGACTGGAGACTTGCTGTGAGTCACGCAATCTCTTGCCCAATCCAACAAATGGCTGTCCTTAGCCCTGCAGGAGGCAGCCCCGGCTCCTGCTGCCCCATCGCTCACTCAGCAGAGGCTGTGAGTGTCTCTCCTCTTGGACCTGGTGGGCTGAGAGATGCCTCTCACATCCCAAAGCTGTGTGGGTACCAAGTGCCCATAGGTTAGGGGTCTGCCCCCTCCCTGGTGGAGGCAGCCTGTGCCTGGTGTCCAGGTGGTGAAGGGGAGCCATTCCAGCTGGTGCCACTGTGTCTCCCTCCACTACCATGAAGCTTGGATTTCTCATCACCATGTGTCACCAAGCAGTCACAGGGATGGGCTGGATGCTGCCTGCAGATGGCCAGTGGGCTCCTCCCAGGTCAGCAGCCTCCTTGCTTGGCTGGTGGATGCCTTGCTCCTTCTCCCTCTGCCTCCTTCCAGGAGTGCTCATGCTGGGCCTATGCCACAGCTCCTGGCCCACAGAGTTGCTGCAGGCTGGCAGATGGGCAAGGAGGGACCAGTACTCTGGCCCCATCTTCCTGACCATCATCTGCCTAGTCACCCTCCCATAGGACTGTTTTCAGCTCTTGATTGAAAAGGAAAACTGCACAGGGAAGAGAGGCTGGGGGCAAGTAGGTATCCTGAAGCCTCAGGTGTCTGTCCTCTTGCAGGGACTAAGAGGAGTTCTGTGCCATTCTGCACCTCCATGAAGGTTGCAGGGGTAAAAAATCATAGGGCTGTGTCCCAGTTCCTGATCCCCATGTTCTTGCCCCTGAGGACAAACTGTAATTAAGAAGCTATAAAAGAGTTGTAGTGCTGGAGCACAAAACAGTCCTTTGGGTCCCCTCCCTTTCCCTGTGTAGTGATCCACTGGGGCTGACACCCTGCAGCCCTACAAGAAGTCACTGAAAGCCCCAGCCTCATTTATGCTGCCATACCAGGGTGACCTTTCATGTCCAGAGGTCTCCTCTAACTGGGAATGCACAGCATTCAGCATGCCCAGCACTTGGATCCTCTCACCTCTGGGCAGCTCCAAACACCTTTCTGCCAGGCAGGGCTGTACTCTGGGGTTTCCCCAGGCCAGCAGCCCCTGTTCAGAGGTGCCTTGGAAACCACTGACAATGCCCTTCCTGCCCATGGCAGCTCTGAGGGTAGTGCCAGAGGAGACAGACACCCCAGCCTCTTCCTGATGGTTGGAGCCAGAGTGGCCTTACGGAGGAGGCTGGGATGCTCACTCCACCATTGGATTTAGGACAAGCCACTGCCCTGTTTCCCACTTACCAGCATGGCTCCTGTGAGAGATGGTGGGTGCTTAATTGCCAGGAGGTTCTGACACCTTCCCTGGGAGGCTGCAGAAATATCCCACCAGAGAGAGAAACCTCCACCGGTGGCAGGTTCCTGCCCCACAGCCTGGCCCCCTGCAGGGCCCGGGGCAGAGAGACAAGTGTCTCTGTGTGTCTGTGGCCATGTGTGTCCTGTCCTCTCTGTGTAGTGTAGGAGGCCTGTTGTCGCTGTGCATTGTGACTCCTCTGACTGTAGTGGAAACAGCTACACCAATAAACTCGTCACAGGAACCGTGTCTGGCTCTCCGCTTTTGTTGGTTAATTGGCAAAAAATTAAACTGATTGAAATTCCCCAACACAGAACTGTCTCTTGCCCAGTATAGCAGCCAGTGAGGGAGGAAGCCCCAGCTGCAATGGGGACATCACATGGTGATGGGTTGGACGTTCTCCAGTAGAGCTCTCCTGAGTGCTGCTGCTGGCAATAGGCAGTGGTGCCACCTCCTGTGGTCAGGTTTGCTGGCTGCTCCTGGGGCTGGCTGCTGCTGTGGGATACATGGCAGAAGGCTAAGCCTGCCCAGGCATAGGGGTGGTGGCCATCCCCCTTTTGAGCCAGGCTCCCTGTGGGGTGGGCAGCACCTGGTCCCACAGCATCCTCTCCAGGTCCCAGCAGCGCTGCTGAACCTGCAGGAGAGGAGGCAGTGTGGCTGCCTGGCTCCTGAGCATCCAGGTGGGCATGAATGCTCCCTGCAGGCTGCTCCACCACATTGGGAAATGCTCCCTCACATCCCCACTCCCCCTGAATGCATAGGGGTGCACAATGGTCCATTAATTAGAATTGGAGAGGCTGTGGCCCTGGCCAGTCCAGTGAGACCTGTGTCACCACCTTGATGTTCAGCCCTTTCCACCAGCCTCCTCAGCCACCTGCCCATGGCAATGACCCCTCTCTTGTCCTGGGACACAGGGCTGGGAGTGCAAGCAGTGTCAATGTGTGCTCCTTATCACATTGATCCTCCGGATGAGGGTAGGCCTGACCTCCAGCTCCAGCAGCCAGTCAGCCTCCAGGATACTGTGGTGGTACTCCTCCAGCTCCAGGCTCTTCTGCAACTCCTCAGCCAGGGCAGCCTGGTGCCAGTGATCTCCTGTCCCTGTCCTCGGGCTCTGCTGAGATGGGCCCAGCTCTGTCCCCTTGTTATGCTGCTGCATGCGCAGGGCATGGATGCACTGGGCGACATAATGGACCTGGGCACACGGGGTGTTTGCCTGGTCCCCATGGTGCAGCAGATCCAGCAGTTCCTCCCAGCTCTCCTGCAGCTGAGCCCACAGCACCCTGGGCCTGCTGCCCATGTCCTGGGGCTGAAGCAGGGAAGTGCTGGGCTGCCAGGGTGCTCTGCCACGCAGTAGGGGCTGCACAGTGTTGGGAGCCAGTCCTGCTCTGCCCTGCATTGGTGGCTGCTGTGGTTGTGATAGTGATTGTGGTGGTGGTGGTGCCCGTGGTGCTGATAGTGATGGTGCCAGTGGTGGTGATGGTGGCAGGGAGAGGCTGTACCTGTTGCTGTGGAGATGGAGCCACTGCTGGGCCAACTCCACTGTGGACAAGCTCTGGCAAAAGACATCAGGGACCAGCCACAAGACCTTCACAAAGGGCCCAACGCTGGCAAAGCCACACAGGTCACACAGGCTCTGGGGGCTGAAGACCCACTCGTTGAGGGGCCCCCCTTGCAGCAGCAGCCCCCATTTGCGCCAGTGCATGAAGAGTTGTGCAACCAGATGTGGAATGGATGTCTTGGAGGACAACTGGGCAGGGTGAGTGGCCGTCTCCTCATGCACATACAGATTCTCACAGAGCGGGACCACCACCCTAGTGTCAAACTTCTCCGTCAGCATGCTCAGGTGCTGCAGGTAGGAGGCCAGCCAGCCCACGTAGCTGGCCACATCAGTGCTGGCTGAGCCAGGCCAGTGCTGGGAGAGTCTCTGCAGGTGCTGCCAGCTCTCCACCTGTCCTGAAGGGCTCCATGGCAGCACCAGCAGCAGCACTCAGTACAGGCTGTGCAGGTCAAAGCCCTGCTGGCTCTGCTGCATGTGCCCCACGAAGGCACAGATCTCCCCTTCCAGGGCAGAGTAGAGGGCCTCCGTGGGTGACCACGGAAATGGAGAAGAGGTAGCTGGAATTGCAGCTCACCCACATGGTCCTGGGCCCCGGATGCACAGGAACTTGCACTCCACCAGGATGAGAAGTGCGGGCTGGTGCAGGCAGGATTGCTGCAGGGGTCTCGTTTTGGGTCATGGGCATGGGCTCAGCCAGCAGACAGTGCTACCAAAGGCTGGTGTGCTGCTTTGAAGGATGGGACATCTGGCCAGCTCAGATGAATTGGTCTTGGTCTTGCTTCTTACCTGCTAGAGAGAAGACAGCAGGTGAGTGGGGAGTGGGGCAACAGGGATGAGCTGGGGCAGGAGGAGTGAGGAAGCTGCAAAGGGTGAGCTCAGAAGGGTGCTCCCACTTATGCAGAACCTGACAGCTAGAGGTTGCTGGGTGCTGCCACACCAGGGATCATGCTGGTGTAGCACAGGAAGAAGCATGCCAGGGGATACAGTCTGGGTGTCTGCAGCCCCCCAGCTGCCCTGGGGGATGCTGTGGGAGAAGGCAAGTGTCCTCTTGCTCCCTAGAAGGGGACTTGGTCATGTTGGACCAGATCTACACTCCAACTAACAGATTCTCCCACCCCTTTGCTATTTGAGAAGAGGTTTATCTTTACAAGAATAAGCATCCACCCTTGACTGCCCGGAAAACTAAAAATAGGAGGTTGGTCCCAAAACTATCAAGTGTATTATTTTAAACCATGGTGTGTTTAGGCAAACTATTTGGCTTTGTGTTTCTGCCACTGGGTTCAAGTACACGAGCTATCTTCTCCAGCTATTTTTGTCCTCTACAGTCAGGACGGGCTGGCACATCTTTGTTGTGAGATATCACTGGCACCCATTCCCATGGCTGTTTGGCAGAGAAGTTAAGGAAATTGCTGGCTAAGACCATTCCACAACAAAACTGGTAACCGGTGCCACTGGCAAGGTTTCCCCTTTCCCCTGTATACCTGGAAGGCCTTCCCTGGGGTCTGTCTGCTTTCCAGGCACCCAAATGTCATTAAAATAAATTAAAACCCCATTTTTTCTCTTCCCAGTGAGGAAGAGATTGTGAGCCCTGCACCTGAGAGGGCAGGTAAAAATGGCATGAGGTGGCAGCACGGCACATTCCTCGCACTGTGGGCTGGCAGGGGAGAGAGCAGCTTCCGTTGCATTCACCTTCCCCAGCATGTCTGCAAGTGGCTTCGTTTAAACCTGAGTTGCATCGGGTTGGGGGGGAGCAAAGCTCATGCTGAGGGGGAATACGCCTGCGCATGAAGCCCCGGAGACTGGCTAAAGAGCATCCCCAGCTCCCAGGAGCTGGGATCCTGCACACTGCAGCAGATGCTGAGGACCACCAGGGAGTACTGCTGAGCACCTGCAACCGCGCATATCCCTGCCGTGGCTCCAGCCCCACATCTTCTGCCCCCTTCTGCCCTCCATCCACCGCCCCTCTGCATCACTCGAAGGGACTCACCAGCTTCAGGAGAGGCACCGGGGAAATGAGAAAAGGCTGAGCTGGGCCCTGCTGCCTGCCAGGGAAGGAACCTGCCCTCCTCAGTGATGGACACACAGCCAGCCTTTCCTGGAGCCGGTTGCCAGCCTCACAGGCATTGCCACGGAGCTACAGAGGAGAGATGCAGCTCCCTACAGTCCCTCTACCTCACACAGGTCTTTGCAAAGGATGCTTCTCTCACAAGAATGCCTGGATCCTCACAAGGGCTTGGATAGTGCATTTCTTTGATACAAGTGAGTACTCCCATGCACGGCCATGAATTTATCCCTAAGGCTTGCCTGGCAAGCTTCCCTGCTCCGTAGCCTTGGGCAGTTCACTGCTGCCTTGTGCTTCTGCCATGTCAATCCCTGTGTATTGTCCTTGCAGGGCTCTTCTGCTCTCTGGCTCTCTGAGGTGCCTGTGCTGGGACTGCTCCCCAAAGTGACTCTTAGGGAAGTAAATGGTCCCTCAAAGGACTGAGAAGGGGAAATGGGGGCAAATCCTGTTAGAAACCGCTGATAGGGATGGCTTCCCTGGAACTTGGGTCTAACCCTGACAGTTCCTCTTCCAACTCCACCTGGCTGCCCACAGGAGTGGGAGCCTTGACTATGTCCTGCTCCATGATCAAGTTCTGGTCTTGGAGTGCTGGCCAGGGCTCTGCTCAGCCCTCCTGCCTGGAATCAGAACCTTGTGGGGAGGGAACCAGGAGCCCCTGGCTGGAAACTCTCCACTGGGGACAAAGCTAGGACATTGCTCCTGTGCCAGTACAAGGTTCCCCTGGCCCAGCACACACTGACCTTGCTGTGCAGAGATGGTTCATGTGAGCTCCCCTGCAGAGAGGGGCAATGCTGCTGTAAGGTCAGGACAGGGAAAGCTCAGCCTGAGCTCTGAAGTGTGGCTGCAGAAGCTTTTCTCTGCAGTCAGAGCAAGGAGGTGGGCTGGCACTCATGGGTGTCCTGCCTCCTTCAGAAGGGGTCACCGAGGAGCTGGAGCAGGGGGAAATGCTGAGCACCAGCACTGTACAGCATCCTCCATCACTCTTGTCACATTGCATTGCAACCTCCTGGGCCATGGCCTGCCAGATATGACCTTGCCACTGAGCAGGGCAGACAGCTAATTCCCCTCTGTTGGCGTCTGCAGAGAGAGGGGACCTTGTGGTCCCCGCTGTGGGAGCCTGTCTTCATCTATCAGTCAGATGTCCCTCCCCATCCAGCACGCAGGGTACAGCGATGTCCCTGGGGATGGGAGAGGCTGGGAAGTGGCAGGCTCCTGATGTGGCAGGCTCTCATCCCCAGTAAGGACAGGTGGCCAGCTGCTGGGGCTGGTTCCTGGTGCTCTGAGCTGGACTCACTTTTCAGCCCTGAAATGCACCTTGAAACTGGGCACTCTGACAGACAGGAGACAGCCACCTTTGAAAGAGGGAGGATGGAGCTGAGGTGCCTCCAGCCTCACATGCCTGGGTTGGCTCACACCCACTAGTCCAGCATTGCAAGTTGCCTCCTGGAGACTTACAAGGGACACTTAAATCAAAACTGGGCAGAGACTGGCATGTTTTGGCTGCAGGTGCACAGCGAGGAGAAGAGCTCTCTCCTTTGGCATTGAAATTATTTTGCAGACTGAAGCTGCATGGGAGAGATCAGAAGGAGGAAATACACTGAGCTCTGGCTTCCAGCACCCATCAGCAGACCTTGGCCATGTCCAGGGGTAGTGATATGGCACTATTTAACCTCCATGCTTGCTTGCCTGCCTGGGTTTATCATGCAGCCAGAGACAAAGAGAGCTACCCATGCCTGGTAAAGCAGCCCAGTCTAGGAAGCAACTGCACCACAGCTGGCTGACACACTTTCTACAGCATGAATCTGGCAGTAATGGTATCTGTGAGCAAAGCCCTGCTTATACACTCAGTGAAGCAGAATCCGTAAGACTGTTTGTAACAGAGCCATCTGTGACCTCTACAGCATCACACCATTAATAGAAAGGCTTGGTCTGGGTCAAACAAAAGCAGGGCAGGCTTAATAGGAGAGGAAATTAGGTGGATGTGCTTGGCTGGCCTCATCCCCGCTTGTTCCTACTGTAATTATAGCCTTGTGCAGCTCAGCTCTCTTATTCAACCACCTTGCTGCCAGGACTGCATTTCTCATGACCGAGGTGTAAAAGCCGTGTGCAGATACATTTTGGCCCCAAGCAAACCTGCAGCAGCACGAAGGGAGTCGTGGCAGAGAACCTTGGCTTGTTGCTGCCAGGAGCTGCAGGGAAGGGTCTGGCTAGGCGAACAAGACCGGGATCCATTCCTGCAGAGAAAGCTGGAGATACTTGATTATGTGTTTGGTCCATCCAGCATGGCCCAGTGCAGATGGGGCTGGTAGAAGGTCACAACTAGTGCTGGCCCCAGTGGCACATCTTAGGAGGATACTTCAGAGGCCAAGGGGTGGCACACAGTGACAGTGGGGTGGACCTTCCCAGCATCTGCCCTCTGGGCTCATCTGTTCCCACTCTCTGCTCTTGTGCTCAGGCTAAAAATGAAGAAGACATCCTGTTTTCCTGACCTACAGAGCAAGGGCAGCCCTGGAGGCCATTCCTGTGCCTGGACAAGATAAAAAGGTTTTCCTGCTGTGGTCAGATTAAGCAGGGGTGCAGCCGCCCTTGGCCTGAGCTCTGTAGCATGCAAAGACAGTGCTCTGTGCCGCAGGGTGACAGGCTGGAAGCTGCTGATGGCTGAAGTGAGACAGGAGCCAGCAGGGTGCCCAGGACAGATAAATACCCCCCACCCTGCATTGTTCCCACTCTCAAGGAGGGATCCCCCCTCCCACTCCCACTCTCTGGGGAAGCAGGTGCTGCAGTGCTTGGTGTGACCCTGTGAAAGCCTCTCCAGGTGACCTTAATCACATTCCTCTGGAGCTGGGACACATCTGGTACAAATATGATCCTGTCCCCAAGGAGCTTGGGCTAATTCCTGCCGTAGAACCCCAGAGCAGCCCTGGGCAGGGAGAGCTTCAGCACGGCTTTGATTGCCACCATCCTCATCTGCAGGGATAGGGCTGGCTTGCAAGTGGTGGGAAAGGAGGGGAGGTCCACAGCTTTGTGTTGAGTTGGGGCAGTGTGAACCCTGAGCTGGTCTGACCAGACCCTGCCCAGGTCTGAGCTGTGGCTGGGCTCCATGCAGGCTGGGAACAGGAGAAGGGAGGAGCTGTTCATTTTTAAGCTGATTTCAAGCAATTGTGAAACTGGAGCAGGGAGGGCACGAGGGCTGTGTGTCCTCTTCCCCTCACACATGTGCAGTGTGCAGTGGGAGAGCACCTCGGTGTCTGGTGCTCTGCCAGGGTCAGGCCACTTCTGCAAGGAGACAAGCTTGATGTTTGGCCATTGCTTCTGAGTAGTTCTTCCCCTTTGGAGAATCGTCTCCTAACTGCTCTGTGCAGCACCAGGCAGCCCTTCTGAGGGGCTGGAGCTAGAGCCTGAGTGATGTGCTTTGGGCAAGAGGGGATCTGATGGCCCTGGCAAAGAAGCAGGACCTCCCTGTGGGGGCTGCAATGACTGCCCTCCTGTATCTATGCGTCCCCTGCCCCCATCTGGGTCCAAAGTATCCTGCCTCTGCTGCTGGCTCTCCCAAGTGAGATCATCCCAGGGATGATGGTGAAGTAGATCAGTTCCCCACCCTATGAGCGTGGCTTTGATGAGCCATTGGGGAGGTGGCACCCACAGCTGAGGTGTCACAGCTCGCTCCCTTGCAGGTGATGGGAGAGCAAGGCTGGCAGATACTCACTGCCAGCAGTGAGGGCATGCCGGCCTGCCTGCCTCCCAGCCGTGTGCCAGACCCATGGCAGAGGAGGAAATTACGATATTGTCTGGTGTCCAGGAGGAATTCCTGCCTCGGCTTGTTCCTGCCAGTCCTCCCTCGACCTTCCCTCGGTGTGGAAAGCCCAGCAGGAAGCTGACTCACTGTCTGCTGCTGCCACGTCTGGGTGTGGGGCTCTGCTGCCTGCAGCACCACAGGGCTGATCTTTTCACAGATGCAGGTAGAGCTCATTGCCCAGACCCCCGGCACCCTCCTGTCCTCTGCCAGAGCCCGGCTCTCTGCCGACAGCCAGAGAACAGCCGGGGCACCCTGGTTTCTGTGCCATCTGCATCTGGGCTGGCAGAAGAACTGGGAGCTCGCTGGGTTGCCGGCACCGATGCCAAATACATGGGCAGCACTGCTGTACCAGGCTTGGGGCAGAGAGGGGCTGATGGGCTGGAGCGGGGGTCCTGTGCTTCTCCTGGGCAGTCGAGTCCATGGCAGCTCTTGGTGACTGCTTCATGTTTATCACATTGCTGATGTGACCGGCAGCCCCAGAGCTGCTGGTGTGCAGAGGTTAGGTGCCAGACATGTGGTGGTGGCAGTGTCTGGGCAGACAGTCATGGCAAGTCAGCACTTGCCTGCTTATCAAAGCTCTACAAAGAAGCAGCTGGTGGTAGCCACCCCTTCCCATCGAGCAGCACCTAAAAAGATTCAAGAGACAATTCAGTCATCCTCAATTCCAGCTGGGCTGTATGAATGTAGGACTAACAATTTAATCCTGTAACAGGAAGGAGCTAATATCAGACATAAGTTTCTTGTCAAGATTCTTGCCACTTTTCCTACCAGGCAGATGGAGCACAAGGCTAACAGTCACTGCTGCTGTGTTTGGGCAATCCAACATTTACTGCCTGGACAGTTTGGAAAGCTACTTTGTTCTGAGAACAGAGTCAAGCCACCTACTTGTTCTCTCCTATAAAGTGCCACTTGACAGTGTTGTTAATACTAAAAACCATGTGTTTTGAAAGGTTTGATCTTTACCTCAGCCTGGGCTTTTCAAGCCCTTTTAGCCCCCTGACTCAGAGCTGCAGGGAGATCTGTCAGGCTGGCATGGCATGTGCTGCACCACTGTCACCATGCTGAAAACTGTGGCAGTTACAGGCTTAGAAATTTTTTCCATGGTGTGTGTCTGAGAGCTGATGAATGGGAAAGGGAGCTCACAAGGACCCTAGCCTGGGAAACAAGGGTAAGGCCCCGATTTTATGATGAATGCATTTGGGTTGCTTTGTGTGTTTGCTGGTAGCAGGTTTGCTACTAGCTTGCCTCTTCACTTACTGTCAGATTTCTCTTAACATGCAGCTGTGAGGGTCATGCCTTGAGGGGCAACCCAGCCCTGGATGACAGGAGCCACAGCCAAAGTGTCTCCACTGGAGAAGTCTGGGAGGGGACATCTGATGCTGGAGGTGCCTGCTGGTGGAGACCCTTGGCACACAGGCAGAAGAGGTAAAGCATAGGTGTGCTCCTCAACTTCCCTATGACTGTGAGCAGCTCCACAGCTCCCTGGTGACCACCCAAAAGGGAGTAGCTGGACAGCTGAAATAATCTGCAGAAGCAGCAATAGCAGAGGAGGAACTGTCCTCCCATGGGGAGAAGGCTGGCTGTGGCAGAAAGCACCTGATGTCTGCAGAGGGGACTGTCAAGGACACATCACTGTTGAGTGACCTAATCCCCTTCACTAACAGGCTAATTGGCCTTACGGATAGAAGTATTAGATGGGAGATAAAGACTGTAGTTAGGCTCTGGCACTGTCTTGCATGATGTTTTACTAAAACAGAGAAAGTGGTGCAGATTAAGCTAATCCAGCGCAAGTAGAAAAGAGGTTGCATAGTCATGTCCAGGATAACTCTCAGTGACTCTGTGTCAAAATGGAAGGACACATGACAGCAGCACATATTAGGAAACCTTACCAAAAGGTCCAGATAGTGAAGGTGGAAGAGGCTGGTGAGGGTGGTTGTCACTGGCCTGTGTTGCAGTGGCCTAGGCGTGACTCTGTCTTGGGGCACCTCACTACCACGTCACTTAGAACCTTTTTAAGAATCTCTTTTAAGTAGTTCTGAGGGCACATTATTCACAAAAAAAAAACAACAACAAAAAACCCAATCCCAAAGACTTTGCCCCCCTTCTTTCTTTCATAATAAAGATGTGATTTCTTACTACTGCAAGGAATGCCGCCCACAGTGTAGGTACTTGTGGACAATGATCTGGCTGCGTTTTTCTGACAGATTTCACCTGTGCTCTTGCTCTATGTCAGCTGTTCCAGATAGGAGTGAGACAATTTTGACATGCTGTCAGGATTCCTGTTAATGGTGTCTCTCACTCTACCATGCTCCACTGATCTGCTGAAGGGGACCCCTAACCCAAAATATTTGCTATTTCAGATAAAAACAGTTGTCCTTCCAAACCCCATGCTTGGCTGCTGTGGCTGTATACAGAGGCTGTCCCTCTTCCCGGGGAAGGGCTGGTGACAGCTAGACTGCATGATCTTAAAGGTCTTTCTCTATGCTTCCCCACTGCATGTTCGTTGGTGGCACTGGCCGCTCGGGCTCAGCCGGCGCCTCCTGCACCCTAAACCCTTCTCAGCACCCCTCTCTCGAGATGCTGGCTCCTCCCCAGCCAGCGTCACCCACGCCCCCTGCTCCCAAACGCTCAAGCACAGACCAAGACGGCTGGCCCCGCCGCAGCGATCGCTCTCCCCGGGGCGGAGCGGGGCGGAGCGGCGCGGCCCGGCCGCTCCCCGCTGCCCGTGGCCGGCGAGGCGGAGCCAGCGAGGCGCGGAGCGGGCGAGCCGTGCCCGTGCCCGTGCCCGCCAAGCCGCGGGGCTAAGAGCCGGCCGGGAGCGCTCCGGGAGGGGCGGTACCGCCGATGGACGCGACTTTGCACCAGGTGGGCAGCGGCAGGGACCGGGGTGCGGCGGCGGCGGTGCTGCCCGCCCGCCTGCTGGTCCAGCCCGGGGCTGGAGGAGGCGGGGGGAGCCAGCCGGCAGGGTGGGGGCCCGGGGTGGGACCAGCGCCGAGGTGCCGTGCCTAGGCTCGGGGCTACCGGGCGATGCCTCGGGAGCGACGGGATGCTGCGCTCCCCGCCGGGCTCTCCGCGGCCCCGCTGCCCCCTCGGCGGGGCAGTCTCGGTTGCACTTTTTCTTGAGCGCTGAGATACTGCGGTTTTGTTCCCCAGCGCTCCCCGGGCCCGGTGCGGCACCGGGCAGCCCGTGAGGAGCCTAACGTTTTACGGGAGCTAGAGCCCGAGTGATGTGCGGTTCCAGCAATTCAGTCTGAGGGCTGCTAGCATGAAGAGAGGATTTGTCGCATGATAGTCATGGCTGCCCAGAGACGGCTCGCATGCTGTTTTAATCCACTGGGGCGACTTAAGGGTCCGGAGCCTGCTCCTGCCTCTCTGTGCATGTCACAGCCCGGCTCGCCACATGTGGCACCGGTCCCGGGCCAGAGTCCGGCCCGTGAGGAACCGGGAAGCGTGCAATGGGAGGGAGCGTCCCCCTCAGTCCCCTGCCTCCTCGGTGCCCCTGCCCAGTCACCTTCACGCTGGCAGACAGAATGGGCTCCTCCGAAGCCAGGCTCGTACCTATTAGACCTGGGCTGCGGTCCCATGTGTGCTCGCAGTGCTCTTTCTTTCGGGCTTTACAACAGCCATGTGGGGCATTGCGTTGCCTGAGGCGAAAGGGGGGAAGTGATGGGCAGCCTTAATGCACGTGGCCCAGTGCCCCTGATATTCTCTGTGCTTCTTTATTTACCTGAGTGCACCCAGGTTTCCTGCACAGCCTGATGCTGCCTTTGGTTGTGAGTGGCAGGTGGGTGCAAGGCTGGGACAGCCTTTGCTGACTCCATGGGTGACAGTGGGTGCCCGTGGCATTGGCACTGGGCACAGCAGGCTCTGTGGGGCAATGGGGCCACCCTGAGGTCTGTGTCTGAGCTCGGAAAGCCTCCTGTTTGGGGCCAGGGGCATCAGACATCCTCCTCCTCCAACCTCCTGTTGGTTTCCAGGCCATTAAACCCAGTGTCTGGCCCTTGCCGTGTTCTGGGTGCAGCAGGGGAACTGGCAGCCCTCTGGAGCAGCCTGCTATGGGTGGGCTGGTGAAGCTAATGGGCTCTGGCCTGCCCCCTCCCTGGCGAAGCACTTTCTTTATCAGAACAGATGTTTTCCCAGATCTGGCCCCAGTGAGGAAGGAGTGGCTGCCCCTGGGGCTGCCCTGCGGCATGCGCAGCACATCACCCAGGATCCTTTCAGCCATTAACTGATTAACCTGCTGCTCCTGGAAGCCTGGGTCGCCTGTATCTAATCAGATGGAGGCCAGGATTTCCCAAAGGGCCATTTCACCAGAGCCTTTATGCCTACCCCTCCATCATGAGGAACCTCCTGGCATTTTGCAACAGGC
This sequence comes from Hemiprocne comata, assembly GCA_020745705.1. NCBI lineage: Eukaryota > Metazoa > Chordata > Aves > Apodiformes > Apodidae > Hemiprocne > Hemiprocne comata. The sequence goes on from CM036591.1 coordinate 17,586,421, forward strand.
AGTGAATTGCCTGCTTTGTCCAGCTCTGCTTGTCCAGGTGTGATTCTGCTGCCATCTGGAGAAACGGATTTCTAGGGAAGTGCTGAGGGGGTAGCCGTGAAGCCAGGGACTCTCTAAGAGTCTTACATCTCTTGTAAATCATGGGCTTAAACCCTGGTGAAGCAAGGTGGCCAAGGCTCGAGAGCCAGGGCTAGCATGCATGAGAAAGCATCAAGCTTTGCTGTGCAGAAAAGGCAGTGGGGGCAGGAGAGAGGCAACGTGGCTTCCCTGGAGTGGGAATGTTTGGCATGCTGCACCCCAACCACTCTTCCTCCTTCTTCATGGAGGGTTCTTGGTGGGAGGGCAATGCCTGAGCAGAAGGGAGTTGCTCCAGCTCTTTCTGCTGCAGGAGAAGCCAAGCTTGTCCCAGGGGATACATGTCATCAGTTACAATGAATAGCTTAAACCCCAGCATGTTGTTGGTCTTGCCTAAGCAGGCTCCCATGCTGTGCTTGCAGCATTTAGATATCACACTCAGCAGTGTGGTCAGTGTCTGGGGTTAGGTGGGGATGCTGTGGGTCTTCTCAGCTTCCCTGGTTCCTCACTTGGCATGCTGGAGGCCAAAGAAGTTCCTAGTCTTTGAAGTTCATCTATGACAAGTGTTATAGTGATGGATCCAACCTTCTTATCATTCTGGCTCTGCCAAGAGGGGAAATAGTTTTGGCTGGTTGTGTCAGCTTGAAACTTCTAATGGGCTTCCCACGTGCTGTGCCCTCCTGTGACAGGATTAGGCAGGATGTGTGTGCTGCTGCCCTCTTCCCCTGCGGTGTCCCAAGTGGGCCAGTTTAGAAAGCCATGAACCTCAGCAAGTGGTACAGCACAAAGATGTGTGCCTCTGCCATCTGAGGTCTGGTACAGCATGGTTTAGGGATGTGGCGGATAATGCCTTTGCTCCAGCTGGGTATGAGCAGAGGAGCTGAGATGGTGTGTGTGCTCTTCTGTCTCCCTTCTCAGCTGCTGCAGTGAGTCCTGTGCCCAGACAGGGAGGAAGGGCCCTGGAGGCCAGGGCTGTGGCACTGTGTCAGATGATAGTTTCTCTGCCTGTCTGAAGTGTGGGCAGGATGTAGGGTGACACAGAGGATATGACTCGCTCTCCAATTCCCTCTGAGGAGTAGGAATGTCATGGCCAGGGTCAAAGAAGACACTTCTCCCATCCCATCCCTCTCTGCTCTCCTGTTGGAGTGAGCAGCCAGCGTGGCCCCATGGTCAGCCTGCACTGGGCAGCAGCATGCCGTGGAGTCACAGATGCCGTTCTGCTCATATGCCACTGTCCTAGAAACACTGACATTTTAAGTGTTAAACAGGTTTTTCATTGCTTTTTCAGTGAAATGCAATGCTTTCATCTGTGTTGTAAAATAAATCCTCCAAAGTCCTTAAGCTTTCTGACGTGGGAAGAGAAAGACAGGGAATCCTGTGGTCATGGCCTGCACAGCTGTGGTGCTTGGAGCTGTCCTCCCTACAGCTGGTCTTCACTTTCCCCCATCTTTCCCTGGCTACAGCCCATCTCTTTGTGGCCTGGGATATCTGCCATGGAGGTGGGGAGAGAAGCCACCTCCCCCAGAGACATGTGCAGATGAGCGGGGAGTCTCAGGGTCAAGTCCATGGAGGAGTACAAGCACTACCTGAGTTGCCACCATGCATGCATCTGAGCTGCTTTCTTGGTCCCAAACTGAGGTAGGGAGCAAGCAGCTCTGCCAGCTTTCTTTTGTTCTGGAAGCTTTGCCCTGTCTGCTGGATGGGTGCACTGACTGCTTGATGCAACCGGGAAGTGTCTCAATACTCCACAAAGACACCAGCTAGTCTGTGAAGCATGGCCCTTTGCTGGCCATGTGGTACTCAACTGTACATGTTGTCCTCCAGGTGTCTGATGGCTCCTTACTCCTGGTGGGAGCTCCTGTGTGTAAACATTTGCAGATAGAGTACATGGGTAAGGAGAAGAACTGAAGGGACTTGTCTGTAAATGCATCTTTGCAGTGCAGAGCCTGCCTTTATTCATGGGTGCAGCAGGTATAGGACTGGCCTGAGCTTTGTTTGCACATGCAATTCTCACCAGCTTTCAGCTCTCAGTTGGAGCTGCCTGGCTTCATAATTTAGAGATCATTGTCCCCAGCTTCTGTTGGGTGGGGAGCGCTCGTACATGGCATGCTGGATTAGGTTTCTCAACAGCTTGGTTTGCCCTCCCCACGCTCCCTGCAGTTAGGAGACAGTGGAGTTCCTGTGAGAGAGGAGTGTGGCTGATGTCCAGAAGAATCCTTCCAGAAGCTCTTGCCTGAGATGAGGGAAATGGTTCAGCTGACTTGGATGATGCTGACCATGAGTGATGTGCTGTCTTTCCAGATAACAGTGAGCTGAGTGCCCATGTGTTAACAACTGTTGTCTTAGGAAAATGTTGTCTTGGAAAGAAATGGTAGAGAAAGCATCATCTTCTTCAGCATTGAGGCTGCTCCATGAAGGAGTGTTCCCACCAAGCCTCTCTTCTCCCCTGAGGAAGATGTGCTTTGCCAACTTTCCCTGATGACCTCCTCTTAGTTTACCAGAAATACTGTGACCTCTTAGAAAAGAGGATCCAGAGAGATTGAGAAGAGACAGATAAATGCTGACTATTAGATCCATGCTGCCTATGTAATGCTCTCTGAGTCAATACCAAACAGAACAACCCCTTTTCTTGTTTAATTAGTCTGCATAGTTCAGTTAAAGAGAAGTACCACTGTCCTTGAAGATATCCATGGGGCTAGTGTAGCATGGATGTTCCTGCATACAGGCAGAATCCTCCATCCCAGCTGCATCTCCACAGAACTGTTCAGAGCGATGAAGAGGCAGATGTAGGGCAAAAGGGCCTGGCTGCCCTGTTCTGGAACAGCAACTGCAGGGAAGAAAGCTCTTGTGTCAAAGGTGACATGAAGAAGTATCTGGCAGAAGAGAGAGCATCCTGTTAGCTCCCTCCTTAGGGCATCTGTTTGGAGCCAGGCTGTGTGAGCTGCGACCTTGTCAGATCCTATCAGTGGCACAAGGGTGGGCTGGTGCTGGTGCTGGATGGGAACCCCCCATGAAGGGAAGCTGGGTGTCCTGCGGCCAGCCTGCAGCTGCCCCATCACTGCCTCCAAACCCATCTCATACTGCTCTGGTTTCACTTCTTGCCTCACTTTTTTTTTAACATAATAATCACAAATGTTTCGCAATTTCTTATTTCCCATTTTGCTGTAAGGAGAATGTGCGAGCTATTTAAATGCGATCATTAAGACTGAAACTTCTGCAAGTCTGGGTTTTCTGCTTATCCTCCAGTTACCCTAAGCTCCGTGGTTCTGTCTCCTCATTTCCATCTGAGATTGCACACAGTTCAGCCGTGCAGTAGAGCCAAGTCCCAGGCAAAACACCTACAGAGAGCCTGTCTGCCATGCACCGCTTGGCACAGCATCCAGGGATTCTTGGGTCCTGTCGTTATAAATGCAGTAATTATCATGGCAATGGAACCAGCTTCGAGGCCTCTCTTAGATACAGTGATCAGTGTATTTGATGAGAAGGGAGGAAATTTGGTTTAGGACCAGGGCTGTGCATTATTCCTCTTTATTTCTGCTACCTGCATCTTGAGTCAATGATTAAGATTTGGCTGAATCACACTTTCTGGAAAGGATTCTTATTTCTGGAGGATCCCCCACTTTTTGCAGTTTCTTCAAGTGGTTACACGACCTTGTTTTAAAATAAATCCGGCTTCATTTCTAAAGTGTCTGGCAGCTCCATCCATTTTTGGGCCCTACTTCTCTTCTGCTTCATGAGAGTTGTTTCGTCCCAAGTAATTCTCTGCCTGCAAGAAATTGTTCTCCAGCACCGTGTTGTTGACAAAGGTGAGGCAGCAGGTAGCAGAGTGTGATCTCAGCACTGCTGGCAGTGGTGTCTTCTCCACAGGGTATAGTTAGTTGAGTATGCAGGGACTGAGGTGAGGTTTGCAACCCATGCTGGGCCACATACTGCTGTGGTCCCCAAGCTATCAGTGTCTGGATAGATAGAGCAGACTTAGCTCTGGCAAATCTACATAATGACATTAACATTTTCACAAGTACTTTTGCATTACAAGGGATCTTTCTGAATAGCAAAAAGGACTGATTTTTTTTAGATTTTGTCTGAAAGGCTTCTTTCTCACACCTCGAAGCACAAGTCAGCAGTAAACTTCCTTACTTCTGTTTATACATCTCAGACACGCATCAGCTCTCATTGCAGCCAAATGTCCTGGGAGTCTCTGTTCAGCAATTCACAATCCTCTTTGGGTCTGTGACTTTCCAGAAGACATTCCTCCGTTTGAAGTGCTCCTTGCATTCCTTTTCCGCTGAAGCTGACCTTTCAGTTTGACTGTATTTTAATCCCATTTTGTTCAAACAAGCTGACTGTAGAATCCACACTACAAGGATGGTCTCATCCTTGTGGATAGTTACTGATCTACCAGATGTTGGCATCTGCCAGTACTGTCAGCACTACTTTTGACTTTAGGTCCTTGATGAGAACACAGAGTAGTACTGATGCTCTCTCTGCTGAGTTTTGTTAGAAACTCCCTCAAGTAGTCATGATTTTCCCCACTCACAACAACTGTTTTGAGATTCCTTTGCTGCTGTTTGCTCCTCAAGGAGTGACTTTTATCAGACTACTGTGTTCTATATGATCAATGCCCTGAGAATCTATAACTGTCCTATTTATCTCTTCTGCTTGAATGCAAAGAATGAAGTCTTTTTGACTAGACTTCTTCCACAAGTTGACTGGCACTAGACAATTATTAGAGACAGAATATCTTTAAGTTGGAAAAGCTGAAGGCAAATAATCCATATTTTCCCTGGGGTTGTCAGACTAAGCAACCCACGGTTACTTGGGATAATCCTGCTATTGCCCTTGTTTAGGCTCTGACTCTTCCAGTCTCTTGGAATTTCCTCAGAACTTCCACGCTTAACAAAAATGAGTATCAGCTGGTGAGAAACTTTTATTTTACAGATGTCTGGGAGCTGTTGGACCAGTTGATTTTTAAAATGTTTTACATCCTTTCCATTTACTAAGATATAGACTTCAGCATCTCAGTATGATGCAAGAGGGGTACTTTACAGGGATGTTTATTAAAAACTTCTGCATGTCTCCGTTGTTACTCACAATGTGCCATCCCCATCTAGTAATGGGATGCTGCTGCTAGCACACATCTTTGTCCCCAGTGATTTTAGAAAATAGTTAAACATGGACTCCACTGTCTTTGGTGTTCCCCAGCTTCTTACTTGCTTGGACTGTTTCCCTCTTTTTTCCCCATGTTCACTCTTATTTCAGATTGGCTGACAGTGCCTGCCATCTCAGAGGCACTCCACTTGCTTTCTGTGGGGTGCGAGAAGGAAGGACACTGAGAACCATCAAACACCAGGAAAATGTCTCATGTGAAGAGTTTAAAACCCTTGAGAGCACTTTATTATTGAAATGACAAATATGGGGAGACATGGCAGAAGAACAGAAAATAATGGATGAGACAGAAAAGGTGAATTGGATTCCTGTTCCTTCACCTCTGACTGTATGAAAAAGAGATTTTCTTCTTCACTGTGATGAGACTGATTGATTGATAAAAAGTATATATTTCCATAGAATGTGTGAGTAGGTGATAGAACTCCACATGGCAGGGAATTATTGAAGTCAAGGATGTGGCAAGATGCAAAAAGGTATTAGACATAATCCCAAATTATATGTGATAAATATTACAGAAGAAATGCTGTTTCTGGGCTTTTATCTGAGATTTTTACAAAACATATTGCCTTGTGACTGCTTGGAGGCAGGATGCTGGAGCTGGCATCTCTGTCATGGATTTTCCATGGACTGTATCGTTGTGGCTTCCTGAGGCCCTGAGCTCTCCCCTCTGTGGACCTTGAATGCCATTCAGCCATCCGTCAGCCCAGCTTCAGCCTTGATGCCATTGGCCAAATTAGAAGGAGGGGACTGCAAGGAAGCTGCCTCACTATATATTTGGTGGCAAGAGGGAGAGGAGACACACGACAGTGTCCAAGTTGAGGGCAGGGCAGGGATAGCTCTTCTCTTGTTTAGTTTGGAGCCTCTAGCTGATCTGTGAAAGCTTTGCTAGGGCCAGGCTATGCACATGCCATGTTGCCTCCTTCCTTTCAGGGCTACAGAGATGTGGGAAAGCCAGTGTTGCTGTGATGTGTCAGGGATGTTCAGAGACAGGGAATATACATCTGTCGCTGTGTATTCACATCCCTGTGAATAATGTGCCCCAGGGAGTGACTTGTTTTAATTCAAGTTTTAGGTGGGGAAGAGCTAGTAAAGAAGGCATGGAAGTGGTGCTAGCTTTTATGAACTGAACTTCAGTATGCATTTTTGAGGCTGGTGAGAAGTTCCTAGGTGGTTGAAAGCTCTGTAGGACTGTTGCTTTACCCAAGGAGGGCAGTGACACCAGTTCCCACGGTGGTACTGGAGGGGTTGGGCAGGGAGAGCTCATCTCAAACTGGGACTGGAGAGCTCTTGCAGTGAAGTTTGGAAGGATGCAAAACCTGTCCCCTCCTCCTCCTCTCTGTACACCTTGTACTGATGGTAAAGGGCAGCCCTGAAGCTTGTGAAAGCAATTTGGGGTTCACTTCCTCCACTCTCATGGCGAGGAAGTGGTGCAGTTGCTATAGTGAGTAGTTGCTTCTTTGAGAAGATGAAGAATTACCTTCAAAGACCAGGCATTTCCTGAGGGATATCTGAAGTTGAGAGATGTGCAGGGGAGTGGGGAGGAGAGAAGCTGTGCAGCAGCCAAACTGGGGGAGGAGAGTGGAACAGACCAGATGGGAGGGGGAGGCGAAAGAGAGGTGGGAAGCAGTGCACATACATCAGTGACCAGAAGTGACAAACTGCTCTTAGATTAGATTATTTAAAATGCACAAACCTTTTCCTGATACTGCTAATCTGCAGAGCTACTGGCAGACTGAGGGCTTTGCTCCTTAATTAGTAAGGAATGGGGCTGCTAATTGGCAGAACTAGCCTGAGTCATGAGCTCAGCCTGGGCTGCAGCTCCAGAGCAGCAGCACTTGTGGCTGCAGCTTTGTGCTCAGCTCTGTGGACTGTGCTGGCTTGCGGAGGCTGCCTAGGCTCTGCCAGCTACTGTATGGGAGCCATGGCTTCTTCCCGAGTGAAATCCAGTCCCTTTTTGCTCTTCAGCATGTCATCCTTATGCCTTGCAAGAACTAGACTTTTGTCTCTGTTATCTACTCTGTTGTTGCAGGTATTTTCCCTCTTCCCAGCTGCTCCATGTTGGCTGCTGCCAGCTCAGCTGTTCTTGCTACTGTCTCTATCCTTACCTTTGGCCTTCTGGGCTGCCCCCCTCCCTCCCAGCAGCTGGTCCAGCTTTTGCTGATCAGATATAACCCAGGGATTGGCTGTATGACTTCATTTCAGACCCGTATCAGAAAAAACAGCAAGGTTGCATTTCTTCCCAAAAGGGTCTAAGGTGTCAGGGACTCCCTCTCCCTACCAATCTTGTATCCATTAGCTAAGTCTCTTTATATCTGTCCTATCACTTATTCATGATCATCTAGATCAATCTGTTGAAAAGTGCATTTATTGAAACCTGATCCTGGCTTTGTCTGGATTGCAAGGGCCTTTCCAGGCCAATCTCTGTTGCATGGTTTACAACCACAAGGCCCATTGAGGCTGGGAAGAAAGCTGGCTTAGCACAATGCTGCTTCCAAGCCTAGGAGCGTATGGATCCATCGCCAGGAAAAACACAAGGCTTGGATGCCTAATACCCATTGAACAGCCTCAGTGTGCCAGGAGGACAAAGGTATGTATATACACAATATGTATAGCCAAAAAATTTCTAGCACCAACAGCAATTTTTGACTTGGACTCACGGTGCAGAGGGGTCCATTTTTGAGATATCCCTGCCTGTTGCTGCAGCAGTGACTGGGAATACTTACCCAAACCCAACTTACCCAACACTGCAAGAGCTTCTTCATAGTATCATGTTTGCAGATAGGTCTGGAGAATGAGAGCACCGTATTCATTCACAAAGAAATCATCACCAAAACCCTCTAGTAGTGAAAACAACGTGGGCAATTGTGTGCATCTTTAAGGTGTCTGCCAACCAAACCCACTTTTCCTCTCTGAATAACTCCTGGAAAATTGATGTACCCATCATGGTTGTAGCTCCCATGGAGCATGTTACTTCTGGGAGCTGTGCAGGTTTGTGCACAGGGAGGAATGGGGTATATGAGAGCTGTCAGACAGAGGCAGCAGTACTGCCTGTCTGCTAAAATCCTGTACAGCTGAGGCAGCTCATTCTCGCTTGCGTATGAGAAGAAGCAGTTTTTAGAAGAGAGAGTAGGGCCTGTGGGAACATGAATCTTCAAGGGGAGCCCAGACTGCATGCATAAGAGAGCAGGATATGACAACTTGTTTTTGGTGTGTGGTACAGTTGCAGAGCAGTGGCATACTCACGTCAATCCCTGAATGTGTCTTCTGCTGGGCTGGGAGGTTTTGCAGAGGCAAAGGCACCTGCAGGTATGGACTTCCACGTCTCATCCTCTGGTGGTCTTTTTGCCTTCAGTAGTTGGAGAGGTGATGAGGAGGGTGCACTCACTGGTAGCTACACAGTCTGCTTTAATGCCTGAGTGCTCTGCTTGTCTGCCTCCATGCCCCTTCCCTGAGGTACAGGGATCTCACAGAATCCCCTCATACTTTCCCTGCTGAGACAGTCTGCTGCCACTACTGAGATGCAGGTACAGGTGTGTGGATGCAAGAGGTAACTCCTGGTATCAGTCACTAAAAAAATGCACAGAAGGCCAAAAGAATCTGTAACTTCAATTGATTTCTTGATATAATGAATACTGGGAAATGTTACTTATTTCCAAGTCTAGGACCCTAAAGTGCCAGGTGTTATGTGAACAGAGAAAAATGGCCTGCTAGAGTTTAGAGTCCACAGCGGAAGACAGCATAGTGGGAGTGTGAGGCAGTATGGATGAAATAGTACTCTTGGTATGCAAGCAACTTTATTTTCTAAACTATAACACCACTGAGATCAGTTTTCAGGATTGTGCTTCGCTATGCACTTTGTGGCAAGGCCAGTTCCTGGACAGATGGTTACTGAGGCCATACGAATGAGATGCTGGTCTCTGAGAATTCATTTGATACAGGAACTCTGGGACGTTACTACTTTATTCTTTCTTTCAGTACCTGCTGTTGTTGCTCCCCTTAAAGACAAATCAAGCCCCCTAACAAACTCCTAGTTAAAAGGCAAATTGGGAGGGTATGAACTATTCCTGTTCCATAGGGCTCAAGCTGAGTGTGCCGTTGGCATTCAGCCAGCTTTACTCAATGGGAAGTGGTTACACAAAATCACAACTCTGCTGTTCCGTAGCTGTTTTCTGAGGTGTTCTCTTCAAAACAGCAATTGCTCCTTGTTTCATTTTGTTAAACTCTTTTGTCTCTGGATGTGGGTGAGACCTTTGATATCCCAGTGTGGAAACTGAAGGGTTTTTACTCTTGTGCTTGGAGAGCAGGGGTTTTCCCATCATCTGCAGTGCTGGTGAGAGCTGGGACCCCCCAGGACTGGCAGGTCGCTGCTCTGCAGTGCTGGGCTGTGCTCTGTGTTACTACCCTTGCTTTTCCCATGGAAGTTCAGCCTTGCTGCCTGGCAGTTCTTGGAAGTTTTCTGCTCAATTTAATCCTTTCAACTGATCAATGAAATGTGTAGTGTTGGGGGAGAGGGGAGTGATGTGAGGGCAGTCTCTTTGGTGTCACCATCTGTTTCTGTATTAAGTCTAGGCTCCTTGGGGGATTTCATGTTTAGAAAAAGGGCTGATGGAAGGAGATGCACTAAAACAAACTCAGCCTTTCAGGAAATGGGAGCTATGCTGGGCAGAAGTTACAATAATTATTTGCTCTGTGGTTCTTATTCTGGCTGTCTTAGCATGATGTTCCTTTTGGAATTAACATAAACAAGTGCAGTTATTCTACTGGGCAGAGGCAATTGCTGTTGTAAAAACAGCTACAACATCAAAGTAAACTGAAGTAAGTAGTTCTGGGCAGCTGAAATGCCACAGTGTCTGGGGATGTCATCCTGTTGCCTTCTGTTCACACAAAAGGATCTGCCATAAGGCTGTAGGAAATAGTGCCATGTACAAAAGAACTGGATCTCCTTTGGGGGATATTTGTTACTTCTTTTGCACATGGACTTCTGCTGGGAAAGGGGTCTGGGTCAGTCTGGACTTCCTGATAATTTCTAGGTGTTGAAGATACCAGAGGGATCTCATAGTCCATCTCCCCTCATTTTCCCTTTAAGTGGTACCTAATAAATAACAGTGTTTGTGCCCATGGAGCATCTCTTCTGTGTCAGACTGTCAACTGCCTCTATCTCCAAACCAGTTTCTGAGCTCAGGGAGTGGAAAGCGTGTGTAACCCAGATATGTGTAGGACTCTGTCTGTGAGCATAACACACTCCTAATGCTGGTGTGTGTGTGCCATGGCATCGGGGTGCAGTGTGTATGGAAGGGTGTGGAACCTGGCTCCTCAAACTGCACTTGCCTGCAGGCTCTTATCTATGTGCTGCTGGGTTACTGGTGTCATAAGGCATTGAAATGCACTGTTGAGAATAGATGATTTCTCAACAGCAATGTGCTGCCCAAATGCCTCAGGACACCTTGTCTTGAGCATTAAGAGTTTCGGAAAACCTAAGTGGATGTCATGAAGAGGTCTGATGTAGTTCCTCAAAATGTCTATTGGATGCATTGCTTACCAACTCTCTGAGAACTTGAATCTGCAACATAAGAAAACAATTCTTCTTATTGCTATTGCTCACTGGCCATGAGAGTGATCTTTGCACACCATCCTTGGGTTTAGGTACTGACTAGATGCACTGGAGCTTTTCATTCACTTGGTAAGGGAAAATTTGCCTGCTTTGGAAACTCTAGAGCAGAACATAGCAGAACAAGTAGAATTATGCAGGCTTTTAAAAAAGTCATTAAAACAAGTTCCTTTATTGGGAGGACTGGAGGTTGCCCAATAGACATATCTTCTACAGTAAGGAAAATCCAGGGAACTAAAGTGTTCAAAGTGACCAAAGTAGTTTCAAAAGCCCCACCTAAATAAAAATAAATGATTAAAAATAGAATTAGTGTTCCACATTCTGGATAACGTAATATAGAAATACCATTTGCATCTCTTCAACCATAAGCCTATAAGCAAAGAGCTAATGGTGCTGATGAGTTTTAGAGGATAGGAAGGGTTTTTATAATCAATAACTTTGGGGCAGAAAACAAATTAGGAAGAAAGTAGGTCTATGAATCAATAAAAAGCAGGATGGCTTTAACGTTGCTCAATGGTTCAGCACTTTGGCTTTGTCTTCATACTTATCTAAGCAGAGTTTATGTGATTTCTGTGGAAAGACACGGAACAGATTAGTTTGCAAAAACTGAAATGCAGTGTGATGTTATGGCTAATTCTGCATAACTGCAGGCCACTCTCTCCCTGATTTGCCTGCATGCCCCTGCTCTTTCCCTGTGCTGTGTCCCACAGCCAGGCAGGGCAACTGATTTCCACTGCACTTTTTTGGTAGGTGAGCTATGAGATCTGCTTGCCCTGCAGATCCCTGTATATGTGTTGCCAGAAGCCTGCCTTTGTGCTCAGGGTTGTCTTGAGAGCCACTGAGCAATTTAAGACCTTATAGTGTGTGTAAAACTGTATACACATCAGGCCATCATATACACATCAGTGTATAAATACATCAGAAACACTCAAGTCATGTCGTTTACCCAAGGACTTGCAAGAGAGGCAAACAAAGCTCTGTGAAGTCTACTTTGCTGTTGCTGATGATTTCTGGAAGCATTTTCACTTACAATGGTGTGTGGGTGTATGAAATTGTAAACATGCCTTATTTACATTTGCTATTATTATTATACCATGACTTTTAATGACTGGCTATTCCAAGTTTGAAAATATTTAGACAGTCAAACCCACTATTCTGTGTGTTTGTATCTTTCCATGACTCTTTCTATAAAAACTGATGTTTCCTGATGTTGATTTCTGCATGAACTTGATTAAAACTGCTTTTTTCTTCCTCTCATGTTATGTTATAAATATCAAAACCAGTTTCTCTGAAAATCTAAGTAGGGCTTGCTTAAAAATGTCAAGCAGCAGTAGCCTGGAAGTAGCCTCTGAACACCACAGCTGGCCCCAGCTTTCCTTGGGTGTTTGCACCCCATGTGCAGATCTCACAGGCTCCAGGTCTTTCTAATGGGAGGTCTTCTGTTTTTTGCAGGGTGCCAGGGTATGGCTGCGGGAGCAGGACCAGCTGCAGCCATGCACTGTTGGCTCATGTGCCGACGGAAATGTGCTCTTCACCTCAGATTATGGCACGGTAAGTGAAGTTGGCATCAGTCTGTAGCCTATGCCAAGTTGCAAGATGGACTTCTTGGTCTTGCATGACCTTCATGCTAAAGGGAAATGTATAAACTGAAATGCTGCAATTCTGTCTGAAAAGTTAGTGATGGGCTCTGTGGCAAGCCATGCCAAAGGTCTAACAAAAGTAAAGATTATTCTCTTTCTTCTGTTCATTTTTCTGCCCACCTCACTTTGATTGGTTTTTCTTGTGCCATCTTTGAAGGAGTTGCTCTAACAGGCTAGCAAAGTCATTGTATTGGCAAAATGCTATTAAGAAGGAGACATCTCCCTCAACTAAGCAGCCCTTTCTGCTGGGATGTCCTCCTTGCAAGTTGTGCTGCTGGATGGGCTGTTGTGCTCACCACCATCCGCTTCAGCAGCTTTTGGCATCAGCCCTTTGGGTCAGGGGCATGTGGAAGCGAGCTCCCCATGTCAGACAGCAGTGTAGGTGGGGCAGGACAGTTCAACACGACAGCTGAGGTCTGAGAGCAGATCTCCTCGTCAGCGAGAGGGAACAAGCCTCTCTACTGCCCTGTTTCCAGCCCTGTGCTCCTTGTGGTTCTCTGGTGTGCCTTTTGCAGTGCCTGTGGAGTCATATTGGTATGAAGGGACCTCTGGGGATCATCCGAGTCCTCAGTGAGTCAGCTTGGCTCCCTAACCTTGGGAAAACTATTCCCTGCCTTCACAGAGCTTCTCAGTGAGTCAAACTGGTGCCTGGATTGGGAGGAGAAGGGGAAATGGGTAGGACTGTGCCTTCCAGCAAAGAGCAATTAGATCTGCTCAGCTGTTTTGGTGAAGGTGCTCTGCAGGCAGCTTCTTTGTTACAGAAAATTCGATGTTTTTTTTGCAGCCACTTACCTGGCAAACAAAGGAGGGCACAGGGAAAAGGAGATCTAGGACTCCAGCTGGTGGAGAGTCAGTGATAGGACTGTCATAATTTTCAGTCTTGCTTTGACAGGGCTAGATTTCAAACTATCATTCCTTTTTAAAGAGAGTGGTTTGTTTCCCAGGGGCAGAAATGCACCAGACACAGGTGAGTGTGTTACTGGTAACATCTGGTTACTCTAGTCTCTTAAATCCCTTATTGAGGAGTTGCCTTGTTTTGGGAGTGCTGGATAGGTACTAACTCATGTTAAGAGATCACAGAGGCATTCATCACAGGTAATGCAGCCACCTGTGGACAGTGAACAAATGGCAAGTAGTTCTGTGACTCTCACAGTCTTGCCTCTGTCTCTTCTAATACGGTGCTCTGTCCTTGGAAAATCCTCCAAGCCCGCCTGGCACCACTGAAAGGACACCAGAAATCCCACCACAGAGTGGGTGTACCTACCACCAGCCTGTGTCACTGCTAGAAAATGTGCACAGGATAATTCTGGGTGGCATCACAGGTCTAAAAATGCTGGATTTGTTTTTTTCCTCCATGAAAGAAGAAACCACTAGGCTGAAGGAGCATGTGCTTTATGGCTTATGCAAAAAAGCATTGAAGGGCTTTCTTTATTCAGTTTCCTCCACAGTAGCTGTCCTATGTGCTTCCCTTGCCTGCCACCTTCATTGTTTGATAACTGGAAGAGGGACTGGCTGTTTTATGTCAGAAGAAAACTCAGGTGAAGACTTCTTCTTTTGACTTTGGGCTCGATGGTTCAGTTCATCCCTCTGATATTAGGATCCCTAAATGTAGTATTGTTGTGTTTGCTGTAGCCCAGCATCCCTGTAGCTCTTGCAGTTCTGAGGTAAGAAGTCCAGTCTTGTGTTTCAGGGCTTTTGCCATTTATTTTCTCTTCCTTAAAAACACCCCAAACAAAATATCCATCAGAAATATGACTTCCTGGGAGGAAAGGAGGAGCCGACACTTAGGAAACACAGGATTGGAAACCACAGTCCAGACAGACCAGCTGAATACTTTATGGATAAACAACTTAAATGCTGAGTGAGAGCTTTGCTTGTGTACTCAGGGTTGTACTAATGGATGGATTTGAGGTTGAGAAGGAATCATTTCTCCCCTGCTCAGCCTAGTTTGATTGGCAATCCTCACAGTGGCTTGTCTGCCAGGCAGGTTTTGTTTTATTCCTGACCATTGCAGGGCTTGGAGAGAGTCCTGGTTGTTTTGTTCTGACTGGGGGGTAAATCTGAGACAATCAGTTAATTACTGGGAAGAAAGTATTATTGTGTTGTGAGGTGCCTGTGTGGTATTTGGCTTGTTTGTAGTTAGACTGAAAGCTGATGTTTTTTCTTCCTAAAGAATAAAGATCTCCTTATTAATGCCTATAACTTTCTGCTTAAGTATTAATTTATTGTAAAGGGGATATTCTGGAGACAGCTCTGCTGAGACATCAGTTAATTTGTTTTCTCACTTGCTTGAGGCAAAATCGGCCAGCATATTCATCTCAGTAGTGCAAGATGCTGAAGGCAGACTAGCTCACCTTACCTGGAACAGGATGGTGGGAAGGGTGTGCTTCCAGACTGCTCTATTCACGTTGCTGGTGAGAGCCTAGAAGTGACCAGTGGTGTAACAAGACCCTCTTTACTGGGGTGGCTGGATGTGGGAAAGGACCTGGCTGGCCTGGATCAGTGCAACATCCTGAAAGCTCTAAGGGTTGAAGGGTCATAATGTCTGAATGATTTTTGTATCTCAGTTCAGAGCACTTCAGTGAAGCCCCTTTGGCACAATCTTTGGAACAAAAAACCACCATGTGTTTATCTCCAGGACCCTGGATGATCCCTTCAGCCTCTTGATGATAGAGACTGGAAACTTCTCTACCCTGGAGGGCAGTGGACAGATTGAAAGTCAGCTCTCTCCCAGTGCCAGGGAAGGCCTGAAACCTCTCCCACATGCTACATGCGTCCTTCCAGAGGCACAGAGACCTCACCTCCCAAATCTCCATGGCGCCAGAGGCCCCAGCCTCTGCCTGAGGAAGGGTGAGCTGCTAGGGGTGTAGTGACGAGCAAGGGTAGTTGGTGAACCTTCCTAGCCTAAGGGACAGACAGGTGACATCTTGCCCTTGGCTAGGGCACCAATGTGGCATCAGACTGCTCCTCGAGGGAGTATATTTCACCTGTGCAGTGTTTCTGTCCAGAGGGTACCAGAGCCAATGCTCCTAGTCCACTTCTGCTGCAGTCTTGACAGAGCACCTACTTAACTCTTTGAGGACCTTGGACCAGACTTTGTTTAGAAAGGGATGACTGAATAGTCCCAATCAGGTGTCTCAAGACCAGTTTAACAGGTGGTGGTGATCTAATCTCTACAAATCATTTATGTGGGTACTCAAGATCCCTGTTGCTCTTCAGGGTCTCATTTTCTCCTGTGTTCTCTACAAGAACAAGTAAACAAGCTCTGACCCATCACACAGTTATTTTTCATGTATAGGCCCTTCTTGGCCCAGGTGCTGCCAACTGCCTTGTCTCTTTTGGGACACTTGTCCACTCAGCTTTTTCCTTAGATGTTTTCTTAATGTATCTCTTCTGGTCCAAATTGCCACAAGTGCTGATTCTGCAGTGGTAAATGAGTAAGTGCTAGGCAGCTATAAGGAAAGATCACGTCATACTGTTTGGGACTTGTCCCCTTCCAAAATTTGTCCAAGTCAGCAGGGAAGAGAGAGCCAGGGTAGTTTGCTGCCTCATGCTTTGAAAGTGCTGTAGTGGTTTTGCTCCTCACTTGAGTCTAGTTTATGTTGTGCATCTGCAGCTTGTACTCTTCCCTGAATTTTGTTGTCCCATTCTCCCTGGCCCCTCAGTTCTCCTGTGGAAGTGCCTGAGGCCTCTGCTCTAAAGAAGGAAAAAAAAAAAATATTATTTTTTTTGGGTCATGTTTCCAGAGTGGGAGACCTGCTGCTTGCAGAGTCACACCTATCTGATACCCAGGTACAGAAATGGTGTGGAGAAGACCAGGGAGGCCTGCCAGAGAGCCTGTGTGCTGGCATGGGCTTAGTTCAATGCTGTTCATGAACTATGTGTTCTTGAAAGCCTCCTGGCTGGCAGAAAATTGGGGTGGTCTCCCAGTGGAAGAGGCTGAGTCCTTGTCACATTAGGTGTGACTGGGCAGACCTGGGACAAACACATCTGGAAAATGAGCCTGCTTTTCCTCCCCAGCTTCTTCCAGGAGCAGAGCTGCTGCCTGATTGTGCAAGTTTTTGCAGGCATTGTGGGGGTCTCATAAAGGGAACCTCTGCCAGGTTATTCCTTCCCCTCCCACTGGCTAGTGTGCAGGCTCAGAGCTGAGAAGGGGTGCTCACTGGTCACCTGCAATGAGCTGCAGCAGTGAGCTCCCTGCAAGAGACTCATATGGGTGGCTTGCTAGAGGGGGCAGGGTGACCTCATTCTGTCTTCAGCCTGCAGCTGCATGGATGGCCTCTCCCTAGCAGTTACGGCAGTCCAAGGACTCCAAGAAAGCAAGCAGGAGAAACTAGATATATCAATGCTATAGATCATGGTTCATTCTCTGTGGAGTCCATCTGTTTCTTGCTGGCACCTGGGAGGGTTGATGAGCAGGGCTGGAAATGAGGTAGAGACCAGAGCCTCAGAAGGGAAGGAAAAGCCCTAGATTCCTTGGAAGGGTTACTGCAGGCCAGTGTGCTTCTCTGGGCTGCCTGTATGAAGTCTCCCATCTGTCTATCTTGGGTCTTACCATCCAGTGCAGTTTATGATCCTAGTGGGAGATGGCACATGGTTGAATTCAAGAGTGGGAAGCAACTGAAATAACTTTTGTGAAATGCCAGCAGTGTGCTTGAGGAGGAGGAAAGAAAGGCTGGGATGTGGCTATGGTGGAGGGGAACAGTCACAGAATCTTGGCTATGTTGAAAGGGGGTAAAGAAGATGACCTGATAGCTGAAGAGTGGGTTGTTGAGGAGAAGGAAGTTCTAGTGGGAAGAAGGATGCAAGCAATTGAGGTAAGAAGAGTGCAACTGCAGAGAGAGAGAGAGAAGAAGGCATTTCCCAGAGGGGTAGAAGTTCATAGCTGTCACTGTACAAACACTTTGAAAGCTACATCATATACGTGCATGTCAGCATACACACAGGAGGTCACTGCTTTATTTGGCTTCTCGTCTGCTTTGCTCTTGACATGTTAACCTCTCCCAGATCCTCTCTGGCTGCTCCTATGGAGAGTACAGGGCCAAAACTGAAATGTGAGTAAGCTTTGCGTCAACCTGTCCACAGTCAGAGACATGATCCCACCTGAGTTTTTGAGAAAAACTGTTCCTGGTCTCTTGGGAGTAGCTGCCTTCATTATTCACAGTCATGAGCACAGTGTATTACTAAAACCTGTCCAGCCTAGTGCAGCTGGAGGCTGGTGCCCTGCTCCTGCTAAGGAGACTTTGGTAAAAATCAAGTAGGCTTGCATTGATCTGTCCCTGTCAGTAGTGAAGGTGAAAGTGTGACTCTGTAGCAAAAGAAGTGAGTGTTGCTGTGTGGTTTCTGGCCAGGGAGCTTAAATAGGTAGGAACAGAAACAGAAGAATGGCTGTAAAAATAGGGAACAGATCTGTGCCTTGTTCATTTCCTTTTCCAGGGCTGAAGCATAAAGCTGTAGAAGCGGGTGTGTCTGTGGTAGGAAATCAGACCATGTGCCCAGGTGTCTTGAGCTAATTTGTCCTCCTCCCCATTCTTCTAGGTATTCCAGTACCCCAAGGCCTCACTTTCCAGAGAAAAGGTCTTGCCAATGCACCAGAGCAGCATTGATGGGGTAGAAGACATGTCTATGCTGGGAGATTTGCATGAAGCTGCCATCTTGCTTAACCTGCACCAGCGCTACCAACAGGGTAACATCTATGTAAGTGCTCAAGCTGGGCCATGTCCCTTCTGGCTAATGATTTTTGTTTAGCTTTGGGGCTGCCAGTCTGCACGTGAAATACTGAATTTAGCATTGTTTCATGAGCTTTGTTTCATGTGGATAAAAATGGAGGTTTTTTCTGCCTTGCCAGCTCTGTGAGATCCTACCCCTACCAGAGGGACCTCTTTGCATCTATAGAACTTCCAAAACATGAACGTTCACCTCTAGGCTTCGTGGTAATTGTGCAGCTCTGTATCCTTTATGACCATCTGTTTTCCAAGCGGGCATTCGCATTCCCCAGATTTCCCATTATTTCTGTTCAGAGGTTTATATGGCCAAACAGACTGGAAAGTGCAGCATACACAGGTTGTTTTTGAATATCCCTCCTGATCTGGATAAAGCTATTGCTCAACAAACCTAGGAAAGCAAACCTGTTGCCTAATTCTTCTGCTTTTATATGCAGTTTTGCCTTTTCTGAGTTGCTTTGCTCTCCTTGCACAGATGACTTACTCAAAGCATCTCCTGATTTCCCTCTTGGGCCCTTAGGAAGGAAGCAGGTCTGGAAAAGGACTTGTGAGGAAAAGCACACCTGGGAGCAGGCATCCCTGGAGTGCTGGAATGGCAGCGTGCTGTGCTGAGACCTGGAGGGGACTAGGAGGATATATTATGAAGACTGTCTTACGTTACTTTTACCTTGTTTTTCTGTGCTGTGTGCACCCAGAGTTTTTCAGATGATGATAGGAAAAATGTCTCTATCTGCGTTGCATAGCAACTGTTACCAAGGCAACCAAACCATATACACCTTTATTCCAGGAAATTATCAATAAAATGACCCTGTTTCTGAACCATCTCCTGCACTGGGATGCAGAGGAGATGGCAGATTCTCTTTTTTGCTGCTGTAGACTCCCTTGCCTGTCACCCATCAACATAGCCTTGTGAGCCTGTGGCAGTACCCACGTACACACTTACACTTTTGATGGCCCTTCTCCTCACTGCTGTTCCTGACCTGTGTTTGACACATGCTATGTGTTTGTGCAGCTTTTTGCCCATTTGGGTATGTTCCTCCCATTTCTTCTTCCTCATGTTTTGAAATGTGAGGCAGGATTCTCTTGATTTTCAGTCTGCATTTCAGCCTCCATTTCAGTGCAGCATTTCTGCACCAGAAATGCTATGACACCAGCACTGTGCTGGTGTCACAGCAGCTGTATCTTCTTAAGCCTTCCCTCTAGCTCTGTTATGTCATTCCTTTTCCTATTCAGCATAAATGCCTTCTCCATCTGTCTGCAAAGGTGCTGAAGTTTAAATATGTCATTTTTTGCCTGTGTGCAATACATGAATGTCAGCAGTGAACCTCAGATCTGAACTTTTCAGAGATTTCTGAAGGGGCCTGACTTCTGTAACATGCTCATCACCGGGTAGAACTCCTTAGTGAAGGATTGTCAGCCCCTCCTTGAGTGGGACTGGATCCAGGTATATGTTTGCACAATGTCTGACCTGGAGAACTTGAAACTGTACAAGTGCTGTTTTTCATTTCTGCAGTGCAGACATTATTATTGTACTTACCTTATCACTAACTATTGCCTTATCACTAACTATTAGTTTTTGCCATAGCCCAGCTGCACATAGTTTTCAGTTAAGCAGAAATTAGGTGGCACTACAGCTGACATTCTCAACGACTTGTAGTGATCTGTGAATACCATGAATGTTACAGGGCTTGAGTTCATTTAATGTCATCCTCAATGGCCTCCACAGATAGAACATAATAGGCTAAAGTTGCAAATGAAGGTGCATTTAGAGAAGTTACGCCTGTCAGTCAGGGTGAAAAATATTTGGAAGGAAATTGGAGAGATCAGAAACAGGTGAGAAATATCATCGTATTCTGGAAGACTAATTGACCTGAAAGAATGGGTAACCTGGAATAGTGGTAACTAGTATTAAAAATAGTAATCAAGAATTAATAATAAAAATTAATAATAATAATAAAAATAAATTAAAAAGAAAATAAAATTGAAAATTGAGAACATGAAGTGGACAACGGCTGTGAAAAAGAGCAGTGCGTTTTTGAGCTGTATGGCTGAAGGCATACTACCATGAGGTCCAAAAGTGGATCCTTTCTGGTCAGGGAATGTAAGTAGTGGTATATCTAGACTGGCATGGTACTCAGAATTACTGTGCTACAGGGATACTGACAATCTCAACGATACCTTTTGTTTTCCAAAGAAATGCTATTCAAGTTCTACCAGACTGGTTAAGGAAGTTATGTGAGCACAGCAACAGCCTGCAGCATTTAAGAGTGTATCTTCCATCCTCATTCCTGCAATTCCTGTATCCCTTAATAAAAGTAGACCCAGCCTAATGTGAGTAATGTATAAATGAGTCAGGGGCTGAACTGCCACATGTTGTGCTGTCCCTAGCTCTGCCATGCCTAACCACCCAAGTAGGATCTGTTCTCTTAAGAAGTAGATGTGCCATGTGTTGCTTGTCCTGCTCTACAGAGTTCTCTGGGGACAAGCACTCCTTGCTAATAGAGTGGCTGGTATGTACATGGTTGATGCACAAATGCTACTACTATGTAAAACTGTGGGTAGAAGTTGTCTGTAAGGGACTGCAGGTGTTGAGGAAACTGAAAGTGGGAGATGGAAAAGTTTCCTAGAAACACCTCTGAAAGAGATGGCTGTAGTGGAGGAAATTCTGAAAAGGACTGCAGTAGGACCTCTGTTCCTTGGGAGAACTGCAACTAGACTGGGAAATGCCAAACTAAACATCTGAGAGGAAAAAGTGCTGTGAAGGTCTGGGAGAAGTGTTAGGATGGACATCTCTGTCTTGCAGTCTGTAGACAATGTCTTTTGCTCAACTGGTTGTACAGTGCTTTTCCCCAATCTGTATTTTCTCTCTCTCTCCATTTCCTCCCATCTGTCTTGCCAAAGATCATCTGCTTCCTTATTGCTTTCATCACGTATTAATTATACTTCTGCCACAAAGGTCTATGTCAGAGGGTCCTCAGGACTTGTTCCATGATAACCTGTTCACACTGATACTGCAGTTAGGCCTAGGTGATGTTCCCCCCCCCAGCCCCCCCCGAGGATGTGTCTGCTGCTTTAATAAATAAACCTTAAATATTTTGGTGACTACAGCATCTTAGTCTGGCTTCTGGCTTCAGAGCTTGGCATTGCAGTACGGCCCCAGATTTCATTTGGCAGAGACAAAGCAGGCATCTTTCTTGCCACCAAGTGTTTTTTTTACAGTTTCTCCAATGGATGCACACAAATCCTTGGATATGTATGTGGTGACTCGTAGTTCATGGTTTGGAAATAATACTAGATGTAACAAAGCTTGGCACCTACTGCAGCAATTTAAGTGTTTCCTCTGTCACCCCTGCTGAGAATGGATATTCCTGGAGTACAGCAGCCCACAACGTCCCTGTGAAAGAGGCCATCACACCAGCAGCAGGATTTAAGCTGGATATTGACCACGTTATAAAGCCATTGTTAGGAGAGAGGTGGCACCATTGCTCTGAACTGCAGCTTTAACTGGATTTGAGCTGGTTGGCTGAACCAAAAAAGTCATGCCCCAAAAAACAAAATTAATTTCCTTCTAACTTAACAAAAGAATATATTAAAATTCAGTATTAGGCTTTGGGTATTTTATTTTAAACTTTACTAACTCTTTTCTTCAGCTGTGATGTTTTCAAAATAAATATTTTCAAAATAAATGTTTAGAAAATGTAGAAATTTTTTTATTTGAAATCCAGAGCTTTGTCTTCAGCTGTCAAGTTTGATTTGGCTTACCAAATGATTTAAGCTGCTCTAAACAGCATTTTTCAGCAGAAGAGAAACTATGCCCTTTACTGCCTCTTCCTACATAAGTGTGTGTGTCTCTGTGTCCCACCTCTTTATTCAGGAGGTTCTTGGACCCTGCCAAGCCCTCTCCACTTAAGGCTTGTGGATTTCCTGCCATTCCTGCAGTCCTGGCTCTGCTTTTCAGCTTCAAGCACAGTGCAAGGCAGCTGGGTATGAAGGTGGCTTCATGTTTTTAAAGTTTAATTTAGCAAAGGCAACAGACTAAGAACACTTTATTGTAAAGCAGTGAAATCCGAACTGCCCCATCCATACCCAGTCATGTAGCCCCTGCCCTGGGGTTTGACATTCTTTGCCAAATTGGGGTGCTTTCTGCTGGAACCCAGCTTCCTTATTTAGCCTTTCTCCCTTCACCAGGATTTATTTCAGGTCCAGGTTCATGATTTATTTTTTTTTTCAGGAGCTTTATTTCCTTGCTGTGTTTTGTTTTCTCCCCCTAGACAAACATTGGTTCCATCTTGGCATCAGTAAATCCCTACAAACCCATCCCTGGTCTGTACAGTGTGGATGCCATAGACCTGTACAGACAGCACCGCCTGGGTGAGCTGCCTCCCCATATCTTCGCCACTGCTAACGAGTGCTACTGCTGCTTGTGGAAGCGTCATGACAGCCAGTGTGTTCTGATAAGGTTAGAAATGGGAGATCCGGCTGCTCCCTGTCATTTACAATGACATCTGCCTGAATATTCACACCATCCTACCCAACCCTTTGCTTGGCCCTTGCTTGCCGCAGTGGAAATGCTGTGTGTCTATTCCTGGAGGTCACTTCTCTGCTGCGGGTGGGATGGTTGTTAGCTGGGTTTGTCCTGGATTTGTGAATGGAATGTATCTCTCTTCCTTAACAGCGGAGAAAGTGGAGCTGGAAAGACTGAGAGCACCAAGTTGCTGCTGAAATTTCTGTCAGCCATGAGCCAGACCTCTCTTGGGGCCCCTGCATCTGAAAAGAGCACTCGAGTGGAAGAAGCCATCCTAGAGAGCAGGTACGGTCACCCCCCAGGTGCGTGGGTCCCTGTCCCTGGGGCCACAGGTGTGTTGGGGCAGGCTGCCTTTGGCAGGGGCATTGCCAATAGCACAGTGTCCACATTTGGGCTGCTGGAGCCAGGCCACGGATGGAGACAGCTGTGGGCAGTGAGGCTTATGCAGCTGAACTATCTTGTGTCAGGGAAACGTGGAGGTTGTGGTCTTGCTGGGGTACCTCATGCTGGCTGCTCTCCCAGCCGCTTGTGGATGAATTAGGCTTCTTTCCAATAGCAGAATGGGGCAGACAGAGAAGTAATGCTCTAGCCAAGGCTGGGATTTCTCCTTCCTTCAGTAACTCATGCCCTGTGCCTGCCTGGCTGCACCCTTGAGCTCACCTGCATGTCACAGTGCTGTCTCTCTTTCCAGCTCTCCAGGCCTATCTGTCATGGCAGTGGCTGCAGGGGATGTGGGTAATGTCCCTCCCTGCTGCAGGGGTGGCTGTTCCAGGTCGTTTCTGTCTTCCAGGCTGTACTCCCTGTGAGTCTCAATCACACTCTAACTCCCAGTCTCCTCCTTTAGCTCCTACTCTCCTTCAGCCTCCATTTGTTTCAGACTGACAGTGTGTCTTGTCCTCAGAGGTCCTGTGGGCCACCTTGCAGCACTCTCGTCCAGGCAGTCGATTTTCTGGATAAATGTCTGTGGGAGCAGTAAGGGGCACAAGTGAGGAGGTTTGCTGGGGGCTCCATCAGAGCCTGTGTGGGAGGAGTCCCTGAGTCTCTCAGAGCCATCTCTGCTGCAGTTGGCACCAGGGAATAATCATCAACCTGCCAAAACCTTGCCAAGGTATTAGGCAGGCAGGGAAGTACATGGTGCCTGGATCAAATGTGTTTGGAAAGAAACTGGCAGCCATGAGGGAATGGAGATGTGCTCTGTGGGGAATACTTCATGCCAGAGTAGGTCCCGACACCCCTGAGGGGTATTTGACTTCAGTTAATCCTTGGAAGGAGGGAGAAAAGATGTTACCTTAAGTGTCTGTCTTGTTGTTCATGTCCTCCTTTTTCTTAACACCTGAATCTATGATTAGAAGTTTCTCTTAATCAGGAGTAAATTAAAGTAAACAAAAATTTTCCCACCACAAGATTGTCTTGTCTATGTCTAGAGGACCTTGCTGAGGACCTTGCAGTTTAGTACTGTCAAGGGCACAGCTGGAGGTTGGTTCCAGTTTGAGCCCGTGATAATTGCAGAAACCTCTGGATGAATAAATTGCGTGTCTGCAATAGGATCTAGTTGTGTAATAAGCTGCAGTACTTTGAACCATCTGTGAAAAAATTACCCTCATGCAAGTGGTCTATTTCAGGGTGCAGAAAGTAGAGAGAAGGAATGTCTGCTGAAGATGGTGAACCAAGGAAGTTACTAGCAACTGTGGTGAAAATAGCCTAAGCAGACATGCAGTGTCTGACGTGGCAGCTACAATAGCATTACTTTTTTATACACCATGTAAGCAGAATAGCATCGAGCAGAAGGGTTGCTGCTGCCTTTGGATCTGGTACTCGAGAGACTGTTGTTGGATGACTTATCCTATTCAGGCATGCAGATTTTACCAGAGACGTTGGCAAATTGGAAAAATCTCTTAAGTGCGATACAATCACGACTCAAGATCTGCAAAATCTGCATTAAGAAGAGCCGCTTAGAAGGCTAAGCCTGATTAGCAGTTAAGTGGTAACTTGACTGTGATCCAGAAAGCTTATGATGGTAGGTAGGTGGTTCCTGAGTTTTCAAAATCCCACAGCTGTGAGGTGGAGTAAGAGCTCAGGACCTGTTTTCTGTAAAACTTTAGTGCTATGTGAGCTATTGCAACGTGAGTGCAAGGGAATTTAATTTGTCACCTTTTCTCTGAAGAAGACAAGCTGAAAACCTGGCGCAGAGCCAGAAGCTGCTGCCAGTCCTAAAGAGTCTACCTCATATGTTTGCAGTTCAGCTTCACTTGATCTGCCAGTGGCTCTCCTTGGTTTAGCCTATGGCAGATTTTCATCCTTGTACCCCAGCACATACCCAGGTACAATGCTGGGTTCTTTCTCCATTTCAGACAGTGTTATAAACAAAGCATTATGTCAGCTTTCTATCATTTACTTGTATGTTGTAACATTCATGTTTGGTGTATTTCTTAGAAATCAGGCTCTGAAAACTCCCTTGGAACTATTGATTTGGTCTGTTTTCCTTCTTGAAAATATCTACCAGTCCATTAAAAACCCTGCTGACTTTCCCCTCAGCTTCTTTTCTTGCTTGCTTCACTCTGAAACTCCCTTCTCCATGTTGGATGACACTGCTGACAGCATAGCAGTGTCACCTGTTATAACTTTCCTGTATAACATTCCTGTTACTCACCCTTCTAATCTTTGAATCTTTTTTAGTCTTCAGCTATGCATCTGAATCCTGCAGCTGCATATGTTGCAATATGTCTAAAATCCAGGCTTCACTTTCTGCTGCCCTGCTGAGCCTGGTCCCCATTGTTTTGAGTCCTGCAGCACACCCTGCCCAGATCCAGCCGAGCAGCCAGCATCGCCTTCCTGATGGCTGCTCTGCCTCACACAGTTCCCTGCTCCATCAAATGCTGTGGTGTGATGTGCCTGCTGGCGTGGGCAGTTTGCTTGGCCCAGGCACCTGCCCTCATTCCTGGCTGTATCAGCTCCCCCACCCCTCTCTGCCTTGCAGCTGCTGCCAGCCTCAGACACCCACATGCCTGTTTCCTCCCCCATCCCTGAAAGACTTCAGCACTCATGTGCATGGGTCCATTGCCAAACTAAATTATAAAGATACTTCCTTGTGCTTTGCTTATCTAATTTAACATGATTTAGAGCCATAAAGATTGGGTGGCTGGTTACTGCACTCTCACTGCAACTGTTTAGGTCATATAACATAACTCTGTCTCCCCTTTTTCTGGTTGTCCCCATGAATTTTCGTTTATTCGTGGAGTTGGTGTTCTCAGTGGGATATTCCTGTGCAATGTCCTTACTTACATACTTGTTTCAGAGGCATGGGTCTTGGAGTTCAAATTCTTCAGAACAAGAAACTTAGCTCCTGATGTGTGCACATAGATTCCTGTGACAGGGTTTTCTATGCTTGTAGCATATTATAACAGAGCAATTTCATTCCTATGCTTTTGTTTCTTTAAAGTGATATTTTCAAAAGATAACTTAGGAAAATACTGTCTGAAGTTTCCTTTCTCACAACAGCAGCTCTCACTTAGCTAATGCTTGCAAGGCCTGAAGCTTTCAGCAAACTCCAGGGGTATCTGTAGCTGTGATTACTTGTCATCTTGTAATTATTAACTTGTGAATAATCCTCTGTCTGTCCCTGTTGACAGTGAAATGGCACACTATGGAGGTGTTTAAAATGTCAGTACTTCACAGCAACAACTGCAGCAAACATTTTTGTTAAAAAATGTGTATGTTTTAAAATTAGACAACATACAGGCTGTTCTTGTAGCATCTTCATGACTCCTTGCTTGTCAGGCTTTTGGATTATTTTGGAGTTGGCTAACTTGCAAAAATGACTATCTTAATCCTGGATTCATTGTGTCAGTTTGAATGGTTTAGGTTTTTCCCTTGTACTGTTCTGTGGAGCAAGAACCAAGCTACACTTTATCTCATAATTTTCCACATTGTGTGAACCTCCTGAAGATAGCAAGGTGACCAGAAGACAAAATTCTTCAATTCATCATCATAATTTGGTGATAGTATTGTGATTTTTTTTTTTTGGCAACATTTTTTTTCTTGAAGCAGATGATGTGACCCTCTTAGATTGAAGTTTTCTAATCTATAATGTGTGTGTATTCCCTCTGCTTGGAAACTATGTGGCTTGTATTAACCTAAACAAGATTTAAGTAACAACAAAGGTTTGTGTGTTTCGGTATCAAATTTCAGTACCAAACAAATCAGTTTAGTACTATGTTTGTCTATTAATTTGAAAATGTTTACCTGTAATTTTAAGAAATGGCTTATACTGCCTTCTCTTTCAAAGGTAGATGCAGAAACAAAGAACTATGTGGTTTAAAGCTACAGAGTTTTTGCCCTATAGGTCTGATGCTTCTGAAAATCCTGAAAAAAATACAAGCCCATATCATGGGATGCTCCTGTGTTAAGCACACAACCTGGCTGGGTCTTGCCACCTTTCTTTTCCTGAAGCCATATTGGTGGGGAATGCCCTTGACATTGTGAACGACAGCTGCTTGTACTGACCGGGGACTGATTTAATTAACTCTAATCCCAAAGGTTTTAAAATCATCTCACAGCATGTTAAATTGCTCTTGCCATCCTTCCTTGCTCTTGAGCTCTTCCTGCTTGTCCAGCCTGGTGCTATAAAAAATTAATCTCACATGGCAAAAGGCTGGGCACAATCTTTGTTGCAATGGTATCAAATCACCAACCATATCTTCTTTGCCTTGTTTCTGCAGCCCCATTCTGGAGGCCTTTGGAAATGCCAAGACAGTTTACAACAACAACTCCAGCCGCTTTGGAAAGTTCATCCAGCTGCACTTCTCTCAACATGGACACATCCAGGGAGGACGAGTAACTGACTGTATCCTTTTGTTCAGTGGACCAAAAATGGATGGAGTGAGTGAAGATAAGGAGGAGCTCATCACAGTTTCTCAAAGCTCGTTTTTAGCTGTGGGCAAATATGCATCTTAAAGAAGGAAGAAGAGTTTGTTTTGTGGCTCTGCAGCACCTAACTACATTAGGTAGGGACATAGTTTGACTTTTCACTTTGGCAATCACAACACTTGTTACTTAAATCCCTAGGACAGGCTGCCTAGGAAGATCCCTCATCCTGGTTTTCCCAGAAGACTGTTCCCTGATGTTAGCTCTGCCAATGAATTAATGATTTAGAAAAGTGAGACAAGGCTAAGAATCAATATATTCTGTGCAATATTTAGATGCAGAGGAGAACATGAATTTAGAAAGCCAATTATGACTCCCTGTTTTAGGCTGCCCATCTCCAGTGGACCTTGGAACCCAAATTATAGAATATCTCAAGTTGGGAGAGACCCCTAAAGGATCATTGAGTCCAACCTGCTCCTCACAGGACTACCTAAAACTAAATCGTATGGCTGAGAGTGTCATCCAGAATCTGACAGGCTTGGTCCTGTGACTGCTTCCCTGGGGAGCCTGTTCCAGTGACAAAAAGGGCAGGGAAGACTGGATATCGTCAAATTATGTTGTGCCATGACTGCTTCTTTACCTCTATGCCCATGTACCCCTCTCCCAAAGGCTTTGATATATCTTTTGTTTCCATGAGACAGCTAAAGCTGTCCTGGCTACATTTTGTGATGTTGATGTTCAAAGCTGCTGATGACTGCAGACCACAACAATTTCCACTGGAGTGGCATCCAGATGAATTTACTACTGTTGTAAATAACAGGGTTGGATTGTTTAGCTTCTGCTCTTTGTGCTGTCAGTAGATGAAAGATAGTGGTCTCTTGCAGAAGCAATGAGAACTGATGCAAGACTTGCCATGTGCAATACAGACTTTTAGATTAGAGTGGCTTCTCTAATCTTTCTAGGTGTCCCTAATGTGGCTCATCCTTTGTCAGGTTACCTCACCATTGTGCAGGTCCTATGCTTTATCTTACCCTGCCCTTTTAAATATCTCTTTGGCACACAATATCTCCATGGACAAGAAGTAGAGTGGAGGATTTGAGATGATGTTTGGGACTGCTCTTTGTCCACTTCCCAAAGCATCAGTTACTTAATGATTTGTTGCTTGTTACAGGGTTAATCCCAGTGTGTCTAAATGATTCTTTGCCAGTCTTCAGGAGATCTGTGCATATGTCATATGAATGTTTTCTCCTTAACATGCTGTTCAGATTTACTGGAAAAGGTAAGTATCACCTCTGCTGATTGCTGGGGGAGCCCCTTCCTCATAGTGTGGTGGGGCAGTGCCAGTTCTCCTACTAGATGATGTTGCCTCTGTCACAGCACATAGACATTAGCTCTTCAGGTGTTACTACTGCAACTGTCCTAACTGAGGAAGGGGACGGTGGAAGAACAATGTTTTTTCTATATCTTTCAGAGCCTGTACTTCTGTATTTGATAAATACTGTGCATTACTGAGAGACTCCAAGAAAGATCTGTTTACCTAGGGGAAAGGTAGAGGGACCAAATTCCTGGAAGCTCAGTTTCATAGAGAGGAATATGGGGGTACACCTCCAAATGCATACATCTCTGCCCTGATGTAGTTTACTTTGGACTCAGGAACTCACTGAGGAGCAGGGACAGAACTGGCAAGGTTCAGTTTGTCCATGTGTGCACTCTGAGTTCACACAAGTCCGTATGTGCACAGTTGCATGGCCACATGTGACAAGATTTTTTTGTCAAGCTTATATAGACAACACCATCACTAAACTGGAAGAAGACTCTCTTGTGTATTTGCCCTGGAAATTTACCTGTATCCTGGTCCTCTCTTTGCTTTTTCAAACACAAGTGTGATCTTTCTACTGGATACTCCTGTATTCTTTGTTCCAGAACAGAGTGGTACACCAGAACCCTGGAGAGAGGAATTACCACATCTTTTATGCTCTGCTAGCTGGTGTAAATGGAGAGCAAAAAGGTAATTTCCTTTCCTGGGATATGACTCTGTCCTCTTTCCAGTTCAGCATGTGAAGCAGGTGTAAGCCAACTAGAGCATGGACATTTCAGATACTTGATATATAACTTTTTCTTGAAAACTATATGGAGATTTCATGAGAAACACAGAAAGGGGAGTAGAGAGAGAGGCTGAGGGTGACAGAAGTGCTATATGAGAAAAGACACTTGAGTCACTCTTGAGTGGAGGAAAAAGTCTGTGCAAAGTGAAGAGGGAGTTTAGAGAGATGAGGTAATGAAACTGGCTAGAGACAAAGGAAGGGTAAAGACCCTTGATTTACATGTTGATGGGAGCTGTTCAAGGAGTTCAAAGGTTGGACTGACAGATGTACTTTTACATCAAACCTTCAGTATAGGTAATAGGAGGGATACGAATCTGAAGACCTGCAGTGTAGTGGTATGATTAGAGTCATAACGTGCCTAGTATCTGAACAAAGGGTTTCTAGCTCTGTAAGTGGGGAAGGGAGAGGTGAATCTGGAAGAGGCCACACTGAGAAAGCAGCAGCTGCAGGCTGTGAGAGACTCCTCTTTATGGTGCAGCACCCCCTTAATAACATTTGTGGGTACCTGTCCCTGGGAACTGCTGAGCTCTGATGGCCTACTGGGGAGGTCAGATAGATGGGCAAGAACATGTTACAGTGCACTCTGGTTTTGAGGGGCTGTGGAATTTCTTCATGCCTTTGCTCTCAGTGTGCTAGAATAATCAGATGGATGAACTGGGCCAGACACAGAGTGGAAGGGAGTAGAGCCTCAGTTCTAGGGAGTTCATGAAGGAATGGCCTCGTATGTCAATTCAGAGATCCATCTAAAGCAAAGAGAAATAGTGGGGACCATGGTTATCAGGTCCCCACCTGGGAGGTGGGGCAGGTACTTACGGAAAGCATACAAAACTGGTTCCTTTCTACAGTTCTCTGCTATTCTTCCCCATCTCCCTTTTCAAACTGGTGACCCAGGCTGCTTCACTTCCCTCATCTGTAATGTGGTTCTTTCTCTTTATCCTCGTCTTCTTTCTCCATAGATCTTTTAGTTATCTGTCCTTTTTGAAATGCAGATAGTATTTAAGATCTGGTTGTGCAAAAGATACATGCAGAAACCTGGTTCTGTTTTTATGTTTTATTGTGTTCCTTCTAAAATGGAAGGAACTGAACTATGCTCAGTTTTTGACTGCTACTTAGCACTGAGTTGATGTGTTCAGATATCTTACTGTGACTCTGTCTCAAGTTGCAATTCCTAATTTAGGGGAGTATATAGTTAAGACTATTTTTCTGTACGCTTTATAAGATTGAATTTAATCTTTGGGATTTTTTTGCTGAGTCATTTAAATATTGAAATATTCTTTTGCTACTCTGCAGCTTGGGATTTGACTGTTCTAAATAATTTTGCATACCATCTGCAAGCTTTACTACCGCATGGCCTCCTCTTCCCCTTCCCCAGTGCTTTCATCATCTAGGTGTGGCTTTTGAGGGATATGGAATCTGTTCAGATGAACTCTCCCTATGATAAACCTGCACACTGATTTTGGGGACCAAGATCATAGAGTGAAAAGGCTGATTGCTAAATAAATTGTTGTCTTTGTCCTCCCTGCCCTTTTCCTCTGTTGCAGAGAGCCTCTCCCTCTCTGAGCCAGAGACTTACCGCTACTTGAACCAGTCTGGCTGTGTGACTGATGAGAACCTGAATGATGCAGAGATGTTCAGTAAGGTCATGGTGAGTCCTGTCCTAACTCCTCCTGAATGTCTTGAGCACAGCCTCATGGGCTAAACATGTTGCAGAGTCTAGATCTCAAGGGCAGAATTTATTTGCCCTAAGCCAAAATTTGTTGTTCATCGAATCTGAAATGTAGCCCTACCTTTTTAATTTTAAAAACAGGGCTTAAAGAGTGTTTTTAGTCTACACAGAAATGGGGAAATTGGAGAAACAGTTGAGGATAAATAATAATTTATAGTGATGGAGACTTCGGGGAGCATGAACCTCACACCGCATAATGGTTCCTGTGAGCCCTCCAGATGGCCTGATGGAGGAAACCTGACATTGACTATTAGAAGGAGAACAGTTTGGTTTGGAGGTAGTGTTCTCCAGAAATTTTCTGATGAAGTTGGATCACCTGTGCAAATGACATATTCTGAAATGCAACACAGATTTCAATAGACCTCTGTAACTTTACCAGAGGTTATGGATTTAGTGGGATGAATATACAATTCATGTTTTGTTTGAGAAGTGTTTATTGGACCTGAGGGCTCTAATAATGCAGGCAAAGCCAGAAAGGCAAGGTGAGAGGAGTCATCTTAGGATTTCAGTAGCTCCTGCTTAGGTATGATTTAAGGGAAGGGATATGGATCCTGTACAGCAGAGATTTCAATGGCAACATGGCATTTATACTTCAGCTGAGGAGAGGCCAGAGGAAATAAGAGAACTAGAACCCCGGAGTGCCTCACTGACAGGGTGAATATATGAAAATTAGGTCCTAACTCTCAAAGTCAATTTACACCCCAGGACCCAGGCTCAGATGCACTAAGACACAGTGAATATGCCATATTTCCTCATTATCTGGTAATTTGTTTCTAACCTTCTAGTATTTAATGCTGAAAGCCTAGTTTTAAATCTTGCTGCATAAAGCTATTATTCTAAATAATAGATTCCCCATCCTTCAGGGAAGACAACAGGGCAGAAAGTGGAAGTACTCCAGTGACATCTGTAACTGTACTGCCAGTGTTCAGGGAAGGATTTCTTCACTCAGGCACAGACAAACACTCTCTTCCTGTGACAGGCAACAGCAGCAGTGAAGTCCAACTTGAGGACAGGGCAAATGCCCACCTGCATTTGTTTCAGAATATAGGGTAAATGAAAGAAAGAATGGGAGACATTTACAGATGCATAGCTGAGAGAGGGGCTGTGCCATCCCCAGTTTCATTTTGATTCATGATGACTGTAATTCTGAGTTTTACATCTTATATAGACTGGGCATGAGTGTGGTCATTGCATTGTACTGTGGCTGTAGTAGTACAGCCAACATTATCTGTATGGTTTTGCATAGACTGCCATGAAGGTGGTGGACTTCAGCACTGAAGAAATCAGAGACATCTTCAAACTTCTTTCTGGCACACTTCATCTGGGAAACGTTGAATTCATGACAGCTGGTGGGGCCCAGGTTACAACCAAAGCGGGTAAGCAACACCCTAGCAACTTGGTAGACCATGCAAAGTCCCACAAGACCTCCAACAAAGCTCACTCCATTGTCCTTTCTCCCTCTGCTATGCGGGTCTACAGTGCCTTTGCCAGCAGATTCTCTGCAGGTCAGCTCTGCAAAAGTATTGCCACAGGATGCGTGGCTCCAGAGCACCAATTTGATTTAGTTGGGCGGTGGCCCTGTGATCTGTTTGTTGTCCTGGATACTCTCAAACTGAGTCCACAGTCTCACAGTTTCTCTTTTGTGTTGAAAGAGCAGGAAGAAATAGGAACAGGGAGGAGTTTCAGATAAAAGCAGCCTGCTACAGACTTTCCCACATCTTCCTTTGAAGCATCTGCTACTGTGCACTCTGGTACAGTTATCCAATCTAAGCTGGTCTGCTAAAGTGAATCCCTAAACAGACAGAAGCAATAATTATATATCACAAGTGCTTCAAGTTTTAAGTTAATTGCCACTCTTCTTGACATCCAAGTTTAGCAATCCCACACTCAGACTGCACTATTGTGCCTTTAGGAAAATATATCTTCTCATTCAATAAATATTTTGCTGGTGCTGAGCTTTACAGAGTGCTTTGCTCTTCCTGTTGTCAGCAGAAATGCTGACTTACACGTTGTTTCGCTGTGCCCCATAATGGGTGCTGATGCTGCCTCAGACTGGGTACATGAGCTTACAGCTTTGGGTATGCAAAAGAGAATTAAGTAAAGGGGAATGCATTTTGTGATGGGGCTTAGTCACTTACCTTGTAGGAGTCCCTAGGATTTCATCGCTGAGCTGCAGAATATGGATCCCCTGTAAGTGATGGGGATCCATGCAGGAGAAAAATGTGTGTCCTCCTTTGTTGTTAGTGCTGAACATTGCCAGTGACCTCCTGGGCTTAGACACCTTCCAGCTTTCTGAAGTACTGACACAGAGGTCCATGATTCTGCGTGGGGAAGAGATCAGCTCCCCTCTCACCGTGGAGCAAGTAAGTGTCCTAACGTATGCTACTGCTTCTGTCACTTCAGCATTTCCAGGCCCTCTGCTTTCCCCCTGTACAACTCATTCAAACTTAGGGTTTCCTTTTACATCCCCTATGTGCTCAGCTGTGTCCTCAAGTATTTTGCCCTTACTGGTAGTTCAGGTCCCAGTGTTGACTCTGCTTTTTAGGCTTTACAGGGGAGTTCACTTGCAAATGGCAATGCACAATACTGGTTTTAAGTCACCTTCACTCACCAGGAATTGGTCATGCTTGTGTCATGCAGAAAGTACATCAGATACTTTGTGATAATGCATGTGTGCATGCTTTTACCTTGCAGAACTCCCAATTTACGCTGCATTTACTTACTGGAAGATAAAAGCTTGCACAGTTATCACAAAACATCCAGCAGATGGAAGGTTGCTACCCTGCAGTAGCTTCTTTGTGTGTCCATACAACCACAAAGGAGGACCAAATAAACTGATATGTTAATTCTCATCTTCTGAGCCTGTGCTGTGTATTGGAGCCAGTAGTCCTGCTTATCTGTTACAGTTCTCCGTGGTTCATTACAGTGTTGTGTCTACAAACTTTAACTTGTGGTGTTGCTGATCACTTGAGGGCACTCTTGGTGTTTTAGGCCCATGCACAGATAACTGTAGAAAATCTTCTGTCATTAATAAAATGCAAGACACTGGGAAACAAGGATTAATATTACTAGGAAGGAAGAAGCATCATGTTATAGCAAAATGAACATCTGTAATTGAAATCTTGTGCCAGCACGGACTGCAGAGGGTTATCAATCCAGCCTTACACTGACAAAGATCAATGTCTGTCTAACTTTCCTTCAGATTGCCCATGGAAGGAATTTCACAACCTCTTTAAGTATGCTGCTTTAGCTGCAGTGGCATCTGGAGCTGAACAGACTTTCCTCCTATTTAGATTACCTTTGACATCCCAGCTGTCCACCTTATAAGCTTCCGCTTCTGTGAAGTTTTTCATGTGGTGTTCTCTTTTCTAAGCTAAACAATC
The DNA here is from genome assembly GCA_020745705.1 of Hemiprocne comata. Taxonomy (NCBI): domain Eukaryota; kingdom Metazoa; phylum Chordata; class Aves; order Apodiformes; family Apodidae; genus Hemiprocne; species Hemiprocne comata. The sequence goes on from CM036591.1 coordinate 17,621,235, forward strand.
CAGTTCCTTCAATGTTTCCTTGTAAGTATTTTTTTAAAATCTCTTCTTCTGTCTCTGTTTTCCCACATCTTTCAAGAAGTGGAGTGCCTGTAACTGGACACCATATTCAGGCTGAAGTCTCAGCAGAGCGCATTGCAGCAGAGTAGTCACTTCTTTTCTTGCTGTGAACACACCTGCTAATATATCACAAACTAAGCTTTGCCTTCAAGAAACTGTGTATTTTTTCATAGTCTGTGACCTATCTTTGAAGAAAATTGTTCGAAAATTATTTTTCAGCCTATAATCTGTGGTAGATATCCTCAGTATCCAGTGCCACAGTTTCTCTTCTCAGCTGTCTGACCTAAATAAGCCACATCTTTCTATAGGAGTGCACAAGGATGGATAACAAATGATGCCAGAGACACTCCATGCAGTCCACAGCAACAGTGTGCAGTGGTAGGATTTACAAGAGTCTCCCTGAACAGAGCTTTGCCCAGCTATTCCTGGCATTTGTGCATGCTGAACCCCACACTTTATACATGCAGCCCAGTGAAGTAGTAAGATGGCAAGAAAATTGTTCTAAGCAAGTGGATGCTGCTGCTAAGCTGTCTTCGCTAGATGAACCTGTTGCACTGAACGTGAGGCCTGTGAAGACTGTTCCTGCTTAAGCCCTCATGTCCTGTGCCCACCTATTCCATTTGTTCTTCCAGGAAGGCTTTGATAGAGCTGCCAGGGATTTCTAATGGAGTAACAGAGTCGTTGCTCATCTGAGCTTTGACATTTCAGTGGGAATAGATGAACTGGCCTCAAGGCGGGCGAAGCTGGGAGGATGAAAGGAGCCTTTGAGAATCTCATTTAAGCCATACTGTGGGGAAAGTGGCTTTGCCTACAGCTGGATGGGGAGGTTCTGTTATTGGAAATCGAGTCCAACTTACTGTGTAGACAGAGACACTACAGAGGCATGGCCTGGAGGGCATTCTCAGTCCCAACAAATAAGACAGACCATCTGATGTTGAGAAGAAAAACCCAGAAAAGGCATGTGTGCCCATGCTTTGAAATGTTCTCTTCCATAGAGAAGGGAAGTTGCTATGTGTCCTAGGCCTTGGGCTGCTGGAGAGGAGATATTACCCAGGAAGAGAAAGGAGGAGAAAAACAGTGACATTAGGTGGAAAGGAGGATCTTGCAGGATGGGCCTCAGAAGCTTGCCGAGAAGGACTTGGAGGATTCAGAGGCAGCTGGCCTGTGCCATTTGCAAAGCAGAATAGGATAGGTTGTGCTAATTCAGACTTGTACCCTTTCATTTGTCTCCACATGTCTCTGATCTCCAGCATCTTTCTTCCCATTAAGATCTTTGCTTTAAGGTCTTTTGCTTTCCTCTTCTTTCCAGAACCCTAAACCCTGGTTTCTCAGTCTAAATAGTGTATGCACAGGACAGCATGTGATCAGCCCCTTGATTTGTGGTTCTGTCTCATGTCTTTTTATTAATTGGAGGATCTGGGGCATGCCACTTTTTTTTAGTCCAAATATTATCAAAACATAGAGCCAGCCCATTTCTGTTACAGCTATCAAGTAGCAGGCATTTGCTTGAGATTACAAATGTTCAATTTTGGACATTCATCCACACATTTGCATACACCAAATTATCTACTGCCTGTTAGTGATCACAGTTTAAGTAATTTTTTCCACCTCTGACACTTGATTATGATCACTGCACAGGATGTTGGGTCAGCTCCAGAAAGGTCTCTCAACCCATGCTCTTCTGGGGTATTTGTCCTGGCTGTTGGCAAGCCTACCCTGTCTTCCAGTAAGATAATGCTGTTTGCAGGAAAGTTTTGGAGAGGGGATTTTTGAGGCTAAATTGGTGACAGAATACTCTATTAAACCCTGCCCTACCAGTTTTTGAAAAACTGAGTGGACACCCACTTGACAGCTCTACTGTCAGGAGTACTGAACCAAGATACCTTGCCTGTCATGGCAAATGTTGGCTCATGTGATGCAAATGACTGCTACAGGCTTAGGAGGTATTTTGTGACATTCCCTGCCCCAACACTTGTTCCAAAACATGTCAAGGATTTTGCTGCTTCCTTCAGCCTCTCAAGTTCAGTTACCCAAAGGTCAGACATGGTACATCTACCTGTGACTGGACTCTTTGCAAACTTGAGTGTTGATTTTACATGTAAATACTGCATCATGCACAACCACTACAGAGGCTGAGGCATCTAAAGAGGAGTGGAGGACCCTGAAGTCCCATACAGATTTGTGGTGCCCCTTATGCCTTCTTTCTCCCTGTGATTCTTTTTTCTCTCTGCATTTACAGGCAGCTGACTCCAGGGACTCCCTCGCCATGGCACTGTATTCCCAGTGTTTTTCGTGGCTCATTAGCAAGATTAATACAAAAATCAAAGGCAAAGAAAACTTTAAGTCTGTGGGCATCCTGGATATCTTTGGCTTTGAGAACTTTCAGGTAAGGATTTTGTCTTTTCAGGGTGGGTTGGTTTAGGACAAGTCAGTGCATATAGGAAGGAATTTTGGTCAGTTTGTATCCTGTTTAGGGTAGCATAGGGCATTCTAGGATTTCTCCACTGCCACTTCCCTCTGGGAGCAGCAAGATGTATTTAGCTGTCCATTTCTGCCACCTGTATTAATGTAGGCTGATGTTGAAGGTGTGGTTTGTGACACAGACCCTAAGCATATGTGCTGTGGTGTGTAATATTGAATTTTTGACTTGTATAGAAATTAAATATCCAACTCCTCTGTGCACATGATTTGTTTACATCTGTTTTGTCTTGTGTTGAGAATCCTGTGTGTAGTGCTTCTGATTGCATCTGATGAGGGATGTATGTTGAACAGCCATATAGTGACTGCTCAAACATTTCACAGAAGAGAAAGCCCTGAGACCTAACACTTAGGGAATTATATTTCTTTCTTCCTAAGAAGAAGAGAAATATTATTGTCTTTAGCATTCTTTACTACCATTTAGGTCTCCTGAATTAACCTCGCATGAGCTACAACAGGTGTTCTCCTAGTGGACCTCTCCATACTGTCCTCCTCATGTCCATCTGACTCCCCTTGCCTTTGTGCTCTCTGGCTTTATTTCAGGCCTGGCACCTTCCCCATTGCTGTTTTACATTCTTTTAGAGCCCAGGAACAAGAACTGTTAAGTTTTATAATCTTTGTTTCTTCTTAAAGGTGAATCGTTTTGAGCAGTTTAACATTAACTACGCAAACGAGAAACTCCAGGAGTATTTCAACAAACACATCTTCTCCTTGGAGCAGCTGGAGTACAACAGGTAACAAATGGAAGGAGTGACCCCCTGTTGCTTTCATGGGTGGCAAAATGGAGGACATCATTCCTCCTGTGTGCTCTGCAGTCCCTACTGCTAAGGCAGGAGAGGGGACTGGACTGTAGTGCATCCCTGACTGTGGATGTGTCTCTGTAAGCACTGTCCATGTGCTTTGCCAGCACAGGTCGCTTGTCTGCAAGCAAAATCTTTCTCCTCTGTAGCATTTAGGAAGTCCAGGTTCCCTTCTATCTCTCAGCTGAATGGGAAGATCTTGGGCTTTAACCCATTAGAACATGTGGTCACTGGCCTTATTATTGACTTCAGTAATGATTTACCTAAGGTAGGGGTGTTGTTATGCAGGTGGAATCTTGGTGTGCAAAAAGTAGCATCCCTAAAGATAGAGGGATATCCAACAGCTCTTTCTGCCCTAAAGATTCCTGTGCTATGAAGAGGGCTCTTTTCCTCAGCAAGGCTGTTTTCTCAGCTTAAAGAGCATGTGGCCTTCTGCACAGCTGTTTCTCTTCTGTGGGCTTCATATTGGATTGTATTTTGTGAGGTACCTGGGATGTTCTAGAGTGTTTCTGCTTCTAGAGAAGGCTGCTAGACAAATCCTTCAGTTCTTGCTCTGAAACAGAAGCTTTTGTGTTTGTGAATGAAGCAATTGAATAGGGTCAGTGAGGGCAAATGAGAGCAGCTTTGTAAAAGGAGGCAGTTGAATAGGCAATTCATGAAACTCTAAAGATTACAAAACTGCAAGGCTATTTATGCACTCACTTCTCAGGCCAATTCCACCATTGCAGGAAATTTGTGTTAAGAATGGTATCATCATAACAAAAGATTTTTTCCTGATAATTACATAGAAGTTTAAGTTCTGTGGCTGAACTTTGGAAAGAATAAGAGAACTTTATTATTGACTACTCATCAGGTTATTCTTGGGTGATGTGATTAAAGCTCATCTTTCACAGCATCAGCTCTGCTTCCTCAGGTTTACTAAGTACCTCTGTGTATTTCATCCTTCAATTAGATGAGGGGTCTGTGGTTCATTTGTGATTTGATTTGTTTCACAAAACTCTCCTCTCTTCAATTCTGGAAGGTCTTCTTGCTCTTAGAAGGAATCCAAGAGGTCTTTTTGTAAAAGTTTATGGTTTCTCTGACACGCATTGTTGCAAAATCTGAAACACTGTGAACTGATATTTTTCGTTATTAAGACATTCTTTTTCCTGTGGGGGATAGATAGCTCTTTCCATTCTTCAAAAGTTATACCAGCTTGTTGCTTCCAGCTGTTGCCCACAGGTTTCTGAATGCTTTGAACCTGAAAGTATGAAGCCTAGACTGAAAGGTTTATAGACAACAGCTTCACTATCTTCCAAATGTTAGACTTGACCTGAAAGATGTCTGTAGCAGAATGTCAGTCAGTAGCTTCACACACAGACTGTAGTCTTCCTTGGATTTCTGAGCAAGAGTTATTCCCAGGCTTCTCTGAATTCTGAAAACAGAAACAGCCTGCATTGTGGGAGTATAAGAAGGTGGTAAGAGGGGGGAAAACACATTAAGCACAGATTTACAGAATTTCATGGATGATTTTCAAAGCACACTTATCACACTGCTGTACCTACATCAGCTTCCATTCGGAAAGTTGCAGGGCCACCCTGTAGGTCCCCTGCACATCAGGCCAAAGCTTATGTGTCATCCTCCTCAAAAGTCTCCCTGAAAAGTTACTCCTGTTTCTTCTTCTTGGTGGACCTATGAATTGTGGTTCAGTCTTCTGGCAGATGTGCTTTAGGCCTGCTTTCCAGATTGGTGGGTCAGCAGTTGACTCTTGAAGCTGTGTAGCAAACTGACCATTGTCATCACCCCTTGGGCTGATGCTCATCACTCCTGAAAGAGCAACTGAGAGCAACTACAGTTTCTTAATGCTTGGAGTGGAATTTGCTCAATGACTACAAGATGAGCATCAGTCTAAATCACTGGGATGCATAAGAAAGGCTGTATCCTACTTCCATCTCCTTTTGTTAGCAGTGCATTGTGTGTCCTATTCTTTTTCCTCAGCAATGGCAAAGCCTAATTCCTGCCACTTGTCTTGAGCCCTGGGACAGCTGCTGTGATCAGCTACTTCTCTTCTTCACCTCAGGACGTTGGATCTTACATTTCATATCTTTATTCTGTTTGTTCCTGACTTTCAGGGAAGGGATAAGCTGGGAAGCCATTGACTGGATGGATAATGCAGAGTGCCTGGACCTTATTGAGAAGGTGAGCAGTTATCTGTGACAGTTTCCAGGGGTCAGAGCAGGGACTGCTGATTGTCTTGAGACCTTCCCTGGGGGTTCCTGGTTTTAAAAACAGGTAGTTGCTTAGATCCTCTTCCCATCATGACCTGCCAAAAGTGTGAGCTGTTCTAGCCATAGTCCCAGCTCAACAATGCATATTTCTGAGGCTCATTGTTGAGAGTAATCTTAGGGAGCAGCATTTAAGTAAAGCCTTAATGCAAATTTTTTATAAATTATCTCCACTTACATTCTGCTTGCTGAATGCATTGACTGGGCAGAATTCTGCTTTCAGCTTAAGCTTTGCTGGGTATACTTCAGGGGTTATTGCTCAATGTGCTGTCCAAATCTCCATTTCTTGGCTTGGTGCTGTGTAGTTAGAGCTTTTGCTGACTGTAAAAGCCTGTCTCTTGTTTGGCTGTAGAAACTGGGTCTGCTGGCTTTGGTGAATGAAGAGAGTCGATTCCCCAAAGGCACAGACAACACCCTTCTGGAAAAACTTCACAGCCAGCATATGGTAAGTAAGAGAATAACCCAGCAGGCAAATGATCAGTATGTTAGCCCCATCAGCATTTCAAAACTGAAAGTGAAGGTTTTGTTTATGTAAAATATGTGCTTTGTGCAGGAAATTTAAAATGCCTCAGGCACAAATCTCTGAGTATTTAATAAGGCTGCACTGAACAAAAGTAACATGTGAAGAAACCTGCAAGTGGCCTCTTGCTCACACAGAGAGAGGGAGTGGGCATTCCACAGGCTATGGGTGAAGGAGATTTGAATTTGTAGCATGGGATGGAGGTCAGGTTCTGCTGGTGTGTGACAGGACACGGGGCAGCACCCCAGGCACAGGATGTGGCTGCCCAGTGTGCGTGGCTTTCTCCTGCCAGCTGACTCACAGCAGTCTGCTCCAGAGCACATCAAATCTCTGTCTCCTGGGCTGGGGATGGCTTTTGCCTCATGACTTTTAATGAAAGCTCTCTTATTGTTCCTAATTAATTGAATTCTTTCCTCCTCTTGTATTCTGGACACAGGAGTAGAAGGGATTTTTCATGCAGGTCAAAAAGTTAGACTGGGGACACAAACCACAGTAAGATCACTGTAGCGTGCTCTTGCCCTGTCTCTGGTACAGCCAACACTCTGTTCTAATAGTAAATAGACTGAAAACAAAGCAAATTAAACTCTGTAGCAGGGGTTTATGGAATAATCTACTACTTTAGTAAGAACATTGTCAGCTAATACCTTTCCTAGTCCTCTAAATCAGGCTTCATCTAAGTCTGAAAATGTAGAAATTTGTATCCTTTATCCAGCTTTCTTTTTAATTTGCATAGATGCAGATAATCTTATTTTTCATATTTGCATCTAACTCTGCTAGTAATACTCATTACTACAAATTGGATACAATAGCAATGAGTTCTGGTTGGCTATTTACACATAGTTTTGTGGAAATATTTCCTTTCTTTAGGCTTAAATTGATGTCTTAAATTTATTAGTCTGCTATGGCCTTCTGTTATAGGTCAAGATGTATGAGTATGTTGTTGGTATTTTGTTAACTTTTAATGTAGAACATATGGATACTTTTGATACATCACTTCTTTTGAATTTTCCTTCTGAACTGTCCTAACCTCTTCAGTTTGTCTCCAAATGGAGAAATTTCAAAGCTCCTCTTCCTTTCTGCTGTTTGTCTCTGAATTCCTCTACATCTTTTCTCTAGTCTTTTCTGAGATAAATAATCAGACAAGAATGCAGTTCCCTTGGTAAGAACGTACCTGTGGTTTATTGTTCAGCAGCATGAAACTGTCAGTATTATTTTGCATTCTTTTATGCCCCACAACATTTTGGCTGCTATTTTTGGTGATTTCTGTGCATTGAGTAACCTTTTCATTAAGCTGTTCATAGCGTCACCTCTGTCTGCTTTGAGGGGATAGCAGTTAAGTGGAACCTTAGCAAGCTTACAAGAGATAGAAGAGGCTGAGGAGCTGGAGTTCAGGGAGGAACGATGAAGTACATAGTTCCCTAGAGTTTGCATTTTTTGAAGGCAAAAGTGTTTTTTGTATCAGTTAAAGTTTTTAGTGCTGCCTGGAAGAGCACTGGCAGGCATCCAGCCAGTGTTGCTGGAAAGCCTGAAGAACCTTGTAAGAGAACAAGCCCTGTTTTCTGTGGATTGCAAGAGGCTTAAGGAGGAAAAGCACAGGGCTGGGATTTAAGAGAATGTGACCTCTGATACAGCTGAGGAGAGGAGCAATAGGGGAGACAGAAGAAACCAGAAGTAGTGTAGACTTGGATGAGATATATAGGCTTGGTAGAGAGGGAGGGGAGGGTGCCAATCCACATGAGAGAATCAGTAACAGTCACATTTGGCATGGAAGAGAGGGAAGTTTGTGGCTGGAGAAAGATGACTGAATTGGGGGAAAGGACGAGAAAAGAAATTGGGTCAATATGAAAAGGAAAAAAAGCAATGAGAAAGTTTTCAATAGCATTAACTAATTATTACCACCCAGTACTGCTAAGAGAGCTTGAAGATGAAAGAGCTGAATTACTAACAGTATTGTGCAACATCTTACTTAAAATGTTGTTAGTACTTGTATCTGAGAAAGTGGGAAAATATTTTCATTATTAGAAAGTATTCTAAGAAATTACAGGCCTGTAATCCTTATTTCACTATGGGGTAAATTCACAGAGTGTAAATGGTCAGTTACCTCAGTGGAGTCCTGTAACACACTGGCCCACATGAGCATTGAGGTGGCAGTCTTCTGATGATTTACAAGGCAAGGCTGGACTGTGAGGGCCTTATGAGACTGACTGAGTTGTAAAATGAAGCTGAAAGTTAGTGTGGTTAAATGTAAAATGGTGACCCTGAAGGAGAACAGTCCCAGTTTCACATTTGAAATTATGGGCCCTGAGCTGATTGCTGCTCATCAGAAGCAAGACCCAAACAGAAGCTGTGATGGAAAGTTCCATGGAAACACCAGCACAGTGCTCAGCAGTGATAAAAAACCTAGATCAAGTTTTAGAAACTCCGAGGAAAGAAACAAAATAAAACCCGAAAACATTGTTATGGTACTGTATACATGCATCACCTGAACTTTGAACAGTGTACACCACTGGTGGGACAGCTTCATTGTTATAGAAAACTATGTTAAAAGACACCCTGAATACACAAAATCTGCATGGGTTCAGATGTGGAATGAGCAAGTATTTCAAAGAGAAATCCACTTGGGGTTACTAGTTAGGCAGACCTCATGAAAACAGTCAGAGTCTGAGGGAGTAATAGGATGAAAGTGTCATTTACTTGCCTCGTTCTTACTCTACCCTGCATAGCCACTGCTGGAGGCAGAGCACTCAGCTGGGTGGACTGTTGGCCTCAAGTGGCATGGCAGTTCTTACACTGTTAACAGTTTTCATAGAACAAAGAAAGGAGGGGACAAATGAGAGAGTAGAACAGCTAGCAAGGGAAAGGAATATTTAATATTGAAAAAGGGGAAGAGAGATGCAAAGAAAGATCATATATAGAGGAAGACAGGAGATTGGTATGATACTTTCTTTGACAAATAAAAGATGTATAGGTGTTCTGCAAAGCTGCCATCTTCCCTGCTTCCTGAACCTGTGTCCTACACCACATGTTTTTTGTGGAGCCCAGTCTCCTCAGGTGTCAGAGACACAAGAATTAACATTTCATCCATGGCATGCTTGCCCAACCTTGATTCTGCAAGCCCTTACTCACACGAGACATGCCTTGAAGGGCTGGATTTTTTCCATCTTATTAGAATAACGTATTTGTAATGTAGCTGCAGATCATTGCAGCAGATGTGGTCAGGCTCTGCAACAGCAAAGGTCCTTGCCCATCCCAGCATTGTCAAAGTCATGGCAGAGTTCCTGACTAAGCCTATTTATTCTGTCATTTTAAGAAGCCTTTTTTTCCTTTCATTTCAGAGCAACCACTACTACATGAAGCCTCGAGTAACAGACCATCAGTTTGGCATAAAACATTATGCTGGGGAGGTAGGTGTTCATATGAGATGCTTGGTGTATCTTGGACTTGTTTAGATTCCAAAAATCAAGATTCTAAAAATCAATAATATCTCTCAGGGCTGTGTGTTTCTGCACAGTTAGTGAGTGCCCTGTCCCAGAGTGCAGGGAGTGTGATGGGCTTAAAATAGCATGTCATTCTCCAGTATTATATTCTCCAATTGTTTGCTTGGACATTTGCTTGAGTTTCTTAGGTAACTTTTGGTTTGGTGGATAAACACCATCTTATTTGTTATTCATGTTGTCTTATCTTGGGCATTCACATACAAACAAAACCCAAAGTAAAACTCTCAAGGAAAATTGGACTTCGGGGGAGGAGGAGGAAAGGCTAAATACCCATTGTAAAAAGGAAAAAGTCTGCAAGCCTTCAAGGTTAAATGCTGCTCTTTGTTGTGGAGAGATATGGAGCAGCTGAAGGTGTGTCAAAGGAGGGCACCTGCACACTGAAGAAGGGCTAACCCCCTTCTAGAATCGTGTCTGCTGAGCTCTAATGTTTGGGAGGTCAGGGTGGCATAGTTAGTATTTCCTGAAGAGAATGGAGCACCTCACACCTTGAAGAGGATTTCCCCACACACACCCCCCAGGCAAATCTCTGCAGCTGTTTCACTTGGCTCCTGGTTTTAATTTGGTTTTTTGTTGTTTTTTGTTTGTTGGTTTGGTTTGGTTTTTAATTGATGGCTAAAAGCTACTTTCTTGCTGGTAACTGCAGAGCTCTGGAGCTCTTTGACTCTGAAACTTAGGATCTTGGCACATGTCTGCAGCTAACTGTGTAGCCCTGCTGGAGGTCTTGTACCTTGGCATGTTAATGTAGGAGTACTTAATTATTTGTACTGCAGTGTTCTAGTGGCTCTGTCTGTGTTGCAGGTGCTATATGATGTGAGAGGCTTTCTGGAGAAGAACAGAGACACCTTTCGAGATGACATTCTAAACATGCTGAAAGACAGCAGGTATTGTGCCCCCTGCCCCCCCCTGGATATGCTTTTGAGGAGGTCACATCTCTTGGGCTGGACTAAGCCACATTCATGTAATAACCAGACCAAGGAAAGCAATTGCTTTTGTCTGAGCACCAGGCATCATTCTTTATCATTCTTCTCTTTGTGCTTAAGTGTCCTGGCAAAATAAAGGAGAGCTGGAGAAGTCAGATGAGACACAGATTTCATCAGTACTCTTGTTGTCCCAATTTTAAAAAGAGCTATAAAAGCATGACAGAAATGCCTCCAGGCAATGCTGATTTTCTCTCTCCTTCCTTCTCCCTTTCCCTTTCTTCCTCTTACCTCCCTGTCCCAACAATGGCAAATTTGCTCCTGAATGAGTCAAGGCTCTTTGCCATGCTGTCAAGTGCCAGCCTTTGCACAGAGGTTGCTTGTTTCCCAGGCTGCTTGTTAGTGGAGAGCTTCCGTCCTTATCCTGAGCCAGGCTGAACCCTTGCTGTGGGACCAGGCATGGCCACTTATATTACATCCCAGTGCTGCAACATGACCCTAGAGAAATGAGCTGACTTTGGCCTTGAGCAAGGTCTGGAAGACAGAGAAGGGGGCTCAGTAGAAGGAGAGAGGCATTTAATAGCATGGCAGACCCTAGAAGTTTCTGAGCAGCAAATCTACCTCGTGCCTCTTACCACAGTCCACGTATATTGCCTTTGGGCTCCAGCCTGATGATACTGTTTCAGAATTGCATCTTCTCTGAAGCCTGCTGCAGAGTTTGCATTGTAAGAAGCCTTGAAACAACCTGAAGAAGTTGAGAGTGTGAGCTGCCTTACTTGGGCAGTGGCATCTGGGGAACATTTTACACAAGACTTGAGGCCAGAATTATGGTCGTCATTGTCCATCATAATAGAAGGACTCAGGGTTTTTCAACAAGCCAGAAAGGGAATTCCTGCTAGAAGCACTCATAACGATAAACTGGCACAAGAAGTGCCGGAGAACTTTGTGCCACTTCGTAGGAACCAACACCACTGCATAAGGAGTGGCAGAATGGTGTAAGATTCCCCAGAGCTGACCTACCTGGAGGGTAGCTCTAGAAATCCTCTGGCCACAGAAGGGCTGTGGTTGCAACGAGCATGTCATGGGTGCTAGCCATGAGAGCTGGGTTGGGAGGGACGTGAGGTGTCCTAGCCAGTGCAGAATGGAGATCTTCCTTTGTGTAATATCCTGCTTGACAGTATGAGAATGGGGCTTTTTGCTTTGCAGCCAGGTGTGGCATACAGGGCAGCCCTACAGGGTCTGGGCAGTCACATGGAAAATACTCATTTCCTCACTGAAATGCCCAGCTGAACTGTCTTCTGCAGCATAGCAGGAATAAAAATTAGGTGTTTCACACTAGGACAGGGCAATATCTGAGGATGAGAGCCATCTTCTCACAGGTGGTGAGTGTCCTGCATTTTCTTTAATTCTTCTCCCTTAGGCTGGACTTCATCTATGACCTTTTTGAAAGAGTCTGCAGTCGTTGCAGTGAAGAGACACTGAAGATGGGCACCCAGAGGCGCAGACCGACTGTCAGTTCCCAATTCAGGGTAGGATGTTTTCCAAGAGACCAGCAGGCTTCTAGGGAGGAGCAGATGGGTAAAGCAAGGTCTCCAGCCAAGAGGAGTCATTCATCCTTGTTTTGTGTCCAGCACTGAAAATGTGCAGGAATGTTGCAGGGCTAAAAAAAAAGACAGTGCCACTGCCCCAAGGTGTAAAACGCAAGATGATAAGACTCAGCAGGGTGGCAGAGGAAAAGAATGCTTTGCTAAGTATATCAAGTTCTTGAGGTTCTTTGATCTTTCGCATTGGTTTGGTGTTTCAGCTAACTGTATGTGTCCTTTTAGGCCACATCTTTGAGAGATGTAGTGGCAATAAAACCTTACTGGGGGGCCTTGCAGGTATGAATCTCATCCCCCTAGATTGTCTGCAAACCCTCCGTTACTTTCACAGTTTTAGTTTCCTATATATTAAAATTTGAGAGACTTGTAAAAATAACTCACATCAGCTATACAGCTCTGAGAACAAGGATGGCCATGCAAAGAGTGTTAGAGCAAACTAACTCTAAAGAGTTTGGACAGAAGGGCACCTCCTGGCTTATTCAGGTTTTGGTAGGCAGAGTTGAAGGACTTTAGGAGGGCTGCATGAAGAACCTATTGCATCAAATGTAGCCCCTTTCCCTCCTGTACTGACTGATCCTTTGGGTTTTGTCTTGCTGCTTTTTAGGATTCTCTCCATTCCCTGATGGCCACGCTTAGTACTTCCAACCCATTCTTCATCCGTTGCATCAAACCAAATACCGAAAAGGCAAGTCTGTCTCCCAGCAGAATGTGTGCATGTGACACAGGCCTTCATGAACACTCACTCGCACAAATGCCTCACAGGTGCCTCTGTCAGGGTCCAAACTGAAGAAAAGAGCAGTTCCCCCTCACCTTCCCTCCTTCCTTCTAGCTGTTTTTCAGTTGCAGAAAAACACACCCTCCTCCTGGTAATCAGAAGAATAAAACTGCACGCTGAGTATGATGTGATATAGACCACCTCTTTCTGTTCTTCTGGAACCTGGAAGATGAACCAGGCTTGTGCAGAGCCTAGAGCTGTGGTAGAAGAAGCAGTTACTCCAGATGTGGTGTCTGTAGACAATTTGTTATGGAATGCAGGGCTTGTGCAGTAGGAAGCTTGTCCTGCAGATCCCTGGCTCTGACGCAGGGGATGCGGACACTTCATGAGCAAGTCACAGTGCTTAGAGACAGGCTGGCTCTCACTTGTATTTTGAACTGTGATGGGAGGATATGCTGCTAACTAGATTGTGTGGGGAGCTCTGAACATTTTCTTTGTGTGTTTTGAGACCATGAGCAATATGGCAGAGAAAAGCCTGCTGGGGGTTTTATTCCAGAAAAATATTCTGCAGTTTGTCTCCAGTTTGACTGGAGAGACACAGCAAAGAGATCTGAGTCAGAGTTCTGCATTTTGTATGTGTTAATACATTATTATATAATTGCTTTACTGCCAGGATCTGACTGTGGCAGCAGCCTGCAGACTGTTTTGTTCCAAGATCTGCCCAACTCCCTTTCATCCTTGTCTGCACCATGCAGTAGTGTGAGGTTGCTTTCCCCTCGACCCAAACTTCCCCCTTTTCACCTGGCATCCCCAAATATGTAGGGTTGTCTTTCTACAGACAAGTGGATATACAGCCTGTGACTGTGCTCAGAGAAACAGTCACTGTTCAAGTCAGCAAAGCAGTAATACCAAGATCAACACTTATTCTGGCTCTCTTCTTGTTTGTTTTTGAATCTGGATCATTATGTAGGCACCAAACCTCTTCAATCCAGATGTGGTGCTAAATCAGCTCCGGTACTCGGGGATGCTGGAGACAGTGAAAGTTCGGAGAGCAGGTTTCCCCATACGGCGCCTTTTCCAGGACTTCCTTGGCAGGTAATTGCTCTCACTGTACTGCATGCTCTGACAGCCCCAAGGTATACAACTCTATGTATTTGTTCCCTCCATAACTGCTGTTACTGATATGGATCATTTGCGAGATGTTTTTCTAGCCATGCCCTTATTGCCTGTATCATACACTGATTTGGAAGTCCTTTTGGAGACTTGCCTTTAGGGTACAAGTCAGAATGGAAAAATAGCCAGATGGTCCATTTTTTAATTTCTTTTTTGTTATGTAGCTTTGCCACAGATTTGCTTGTGTGATGCTGTGAAACCCAGCTGGTCGTAATACATAAAAAGAAAATATACTTGCAACTTTTAATCTGGGAGGCGAAAGCAAAATTTAATGGACAGTATAGTTGATGATTAATGTTGGAAAGAGTGATTATTTCTTTAATTAGCTGCATCAAAAGGATTTCTTGAAGTTTAAGGCTAGAAGGGACCATTGAACATTGCTTCCTTTGTCTCTTGGAGTATTAAATGCCACCCCTATACTGGACAAAATAACTTGTGTCTGATGAAAGCACATGTTTCAAAAAGACAGTTGTTCTTTACTGAAAAATGCTGTTGAATTTGTATTTTGTTACTGGGATTGCAACAATAATTGCCAGGGTGGTAGGAACAGATAAAGGTTAGGGGATGGAAATTTCCAAATTGGAAGGCAAACATGGAGAAGGGAGATCCCAGAGGAAGAAGGACTAACGGGAGGAGCATAATTAGACTTTAAAAAATGGGGGGTGGGGGCAGGTTACTGTAATACATAATCTCATGAGTGTTTGTTTGGTTCTTAGGTACAAGATGCTGGTGAAGGGGCCAAGTTTCTCAGACAACAGCAAAGCTGTATGTGCAGGCTTTCTGCAGACCTATGACAGCAGCAAGAAAGAATGGCAGTTGGGTAAAACCAAGGTACTTCACCAGTGTGGGGCAGGGTATGGCTTTGCTCCAGCTGCAAGGGGATGTGATTGTATCTGGTGAGATTCAAGCCAGTAGAAAGGGCAAAATAGTGATGACCCTTTAATTACATTGGACTATCCCACTGATCTGTAGCATCTCAAATATTGCCTATATTATGTACCTAAAGATGTAGAAGGCTTTTTGATTTTGTCTGAACTTCTTCTTGAGCAAGCCAGACTAATTTTGTCATGTCTGATCCATTTTAAGGATAGAAGGAGAACAAGCATGGGTCTCATTTCATGCAATGGCAAGATGTGCCACTAACTCTTGCCTTTTGTGCCAGATATTTAACTCTGCTTGGCTAATCAAAATTATTGCAGGAGGCAGTGAGCTGCTGCTTGGTATATATCCAAACTGTGAATAGGTAGCTGGAACACCAGATGTGTGACAGCTTTCTTGCTGTAGAAGCTCAGATGATGGTTGGTGCAGTTAGCCCAGATGCTAGCATACATTTTCTAGGAAAAGGTATCCAAATACGTCTCCTCACTTGCATAATTCAGATTCTGCTTCTGTTTCAGTGGATGTTTAACACTTCTCTCTTGCCTGGCACAGTCTGGATTTTGGGGAGGTTTTTTGTGTGTTTTGGGTTTTTTCGTTGTTGTTGTGTTTGTTTTTTTTCTCCAGACATCCCACTGAAAATGTACCAGTATCTTTCATTTAATGGGGAAGGAACTGGGTGTTTTAGTCTGAATTTTTTCAAGCTTTGCGACAGCTTCACACAGAAATAGATGTAGTGTTGTGAGGTGTATTAGTATAGAAATCTGGGAGTGAGAAGCTCTCTCTGTCACAACTTTCCACATACTCAAGTAAATTCTTCAAAGAATATTCCAGGATGGATGATATCCAGTGCAGTGCTAAGCAGTGGGTATGCAGTCCATATCAGAGCCAATGGTGGTCTATCAAAGCAACTTTCTTGCATTTTTTCCCTTAAGCCTTCAAAAAAGTAGTTCAGAACCTTGACAGGCTGGAGAGGTGGGCCAGTGCCAACCTCATGAAGTTCAACAAGGCCAAGTGCAAGGTCCTGCAGCTGGGTTGGCACAACCCCAGGCACAAATACAGGCTGGGGGCAGAGTTGCTAGAGAGCAGTCCTGAGGAGAAGGACTTGGGGATGGTAGTAGATGAGAAGCTCAACATGAGCCGCCAGTGTGTGCTCACAGCCCAAAGGACAAACCACATCCTGGGCTGCATCAAAATAAGTGTGGCCAGCAGGGTGAGGAAGGTGATTCTGCCCCTCTACTCTGCTCTGGTGAGACTGCACCTGGAGTACTGTGTACAGCTCTGGAGCCCTCAACACAGGACAGACATGGAGCTATTGGAGAAGGTCTGAAGAAGGGCCACAAAGATGATCAAAGGGCTGGAGCACCTCTGCTATGAAGACAGATTGAGAGAGTTGGGACTGTTCAGCCTGGAGAAGAGAAGGCTCCAGGGAGACCTCACAGCAGCCTTCCAGTACCTGAAGGGCTACAGGAAAGCTGGGGAGGGGATTTTCACCAGAGAGGGCAGTGATAGCAGAAGGGGTAACGGTTTTAAACTGAAAGAGGGGAGATTTAGGCACTGGAATAGGTTGCCCAGGGAGGTTGTTGATGCCCCATCCCTGGAGGTGTTCAAGGCCAGGTTGGATGAGGCTTTGTGCAGCCTGGTCTAATGTGAGGTGTCCCTGCCCATAGCAGGGAGGTTGGAACCTGGTGATCTTTAAGGTCCCTTCCAACCTTAAACATTCTTTGATTCTATGATAAAGTGATTCTAGTGAATATTTACATTTAATTTGTCCAGGAGATCAGATAATTGTACCTGTTGCTTTGAGCAAACATTTCTTTATTAGTACATAGCCTATAATGTTTGTTAGAGAGTGGGATCCCCTTCTCCCCTTCTTAGAGGAGTGGTGGTAGCCCAGTGGGTTGTCTGAGCTATGAACTCTGTGTGACAGCCAAGGAAACCACTGGCCATTGCTATAGGAAGGAGATGTATTAACCTCAAGTTTGAGGCCTGCCTTCACATGCCTCCCCTGATGGTCAGAAAACATTTTATCACTTAGCTGTATTTCCACTCTGTGATTAAAGTGTTTGACATCTTTGATTTGGGGATCTGGTGTCTCCTCACTGGTCCCTGCAAACCAGGGACCATTTAAGTAATTCTTGTCCCTAGATAACCCATTCTGCTTGGTTGGCTGCCAGTCTCACAGCATTTTAGTGTTAAAGTCTATGTGCAGTGTGTGTGTGTTTCAGAGCTTCTTGTGCCTGGGAAGCTTTAGAAAGTGGTTGGTTAGAGCTGACAAACATGGAATTTGAACTTCCTTTCTATCATGACAAGAGATGGAAGATTGCTGGGCTACAGAGAGGGCAGCAGGGAAATGCACGTTAGGACCAAACTCACAAGCACATAAAAGGTTCTAAGCTACATAGCTGAAGTCCAGGGACTATGACAGACTGAAGACAAGCAGGAAATCCAGACTGCTTTGAGCCCCTGATGGCAATAGGATCCCATTTCTCTTCAGTTCCCATTGTGCATCCAGAAGGACTGAGACCATCTGTCTGTTTTCTCTCCTTGACCTGCACAAATTAATTTGGAAAAACAATATAGGTGGCAAATTGTGGCAAACAAAATGTGTTTGTTTCTTGCCAAAACTCTTGATGTACTCTAATGCAATTTTTTTTTAATGATTGTGTCCTATAAACTAAAACTTGGCTGAAGAGCAGTATGCAGCATGTTGGTAAACAGCAGTCTCTGCTAGGGCACTGGTTGCTGTGGGGTCGGAATAGTATGGGAAGAAAGAGATTAATAAAACTGGCAATCTTTGTATCTATTTATGACTGAGAAGGAAGACTGAAAGGAGTGGGGAAGCAGTTGAGCCATCATGTTTGGTTGGAGAAGTTATTTTATGTTTGGCATGTTTTGGATTAGAGATGTATGTCCTGGTAGATGGGAGAAGTTTTATTTATTCTAAAGAGTAAGTCACTCCAAGGCTATCCTGCCCTGTTCCACCCTTGCTGCCATGCTGAATGGCTGGCAAGCCCTTGGCTGCTCCAAGGTGCTGTTGCCATTGGTCTGCCATTTCATTCTTCAGATGCATTGCTTGATGTTCTTTCCCACGCTCAGATGGTGGTAAAGCCATTTCATTGCTCCCTTGGAGATCCCTCTTGCAACTGTGCTTTGTGTGACAGTGCCACCAGAAAGCCTGCCCCTAGGAAAGAAGATGGCAGGGTGAGGCCGTGCAGAGAAGTGGTGCTTCCTGGTAGTTCCTTTCCTGCTGCCTGTATCCAGCTGGTGTGTCTTGGGTTTGGATTACATGTTTTAGCTGGTGGTAGGCAACACAGGCCTGGAATACTTGGCTTATTGAAGACAAAAGCCCTGATTTTTCCAGATGCCTTCAGGTAAGGCTAAAGTGAAGCTACCAGCCCATAAAGTGGGTCATTGTCCTGGAGACAAAGTCTCCTGTGTGCCCTTGCTGCCACTTCTGCTGTTACAGGTGCAGCTCTGGGTACCCAGCTGGTGATTCTGAGAACTAACCTTGGCTTATGGAGTCAGGAGTAGCTACTGAAAAAGGTGTGACAGGCCAATGGGGATGTAACCTAGGAAGAAGTATAGAGGGTGGGTGAAGACCAGGGATTACAGAAGGGGGAATACTTCCTGCAAAATGAATGGAAGGATAATTATATCCCTAGCAATTGTTTGGAGGAGGAAGGAAAAGACTCTGTGAAATAGTGCAAGGGATTGTGAAGCTTGGGAAAGGAAATGGGGGAGGAAGGGCAGGATGATCTTTGTGTTTTTCATTAAGAATAGAGCAGCTGCTGTGCTGGCAATTGTCAAATTAATGTTTATAAAAGGTATTAATGTATATAAGGCAGGTTTTAGCCGATGGCATTGCAGAGATGGGGGCTTGGATGCAAACAAGCAGTGTGATGATGGAAAAGCTTGTGCTAAGGTGCCCTTGTCTTCATTGGGGATGTGCTGAGATGGACCTTCTGCCATCCTTGCTGTTTGAACACATTAATTTCCACATTTCAAGCTGCTGTTTTGCAGGGCCTGTTTGACAGAGAAAGTTTCTGTAGATTATTTGGCATCCAGGTCACAGTGACCCACTTCCTGCTTTCTAAGTGTTGTCCCCAAGAATCATATGATCCCACTTATGTACACATGGGTGCACACGCAGGTACATTTGTGTCTGCTGCTCTACACGTAACCTTAACATGTTCACTGTTGCACTGACAGTGCTTGTAAGGCATTGAGGTTGTGTGAGGAGCACTGTGGTCCTGCACTGTGGTTTAAAACTTGTCCAGTGTCTAATAGGAGCAGATATGATAGAAGTAACTTTGTATGTTTTGTTTAATCGGTCCTTCCTCAGATTAAGGTGATCTCCAGTTTTCAGAAAGTGCCTATGAATTATGACAAAGAAATGGCCACCTTCCTAATTATTTCCACAAGGCATCAAAAATATTTCTGGATTTGAAGACATTTTACTGTTCCTTGTCATCTACAGGAGTCTAAAAAATCCCTTCAAAATGACAATAGCTTATAACTAGATATTGTTAGGCTATCTGAGATTAACCCATCACTCTCAAGTATATATAGAAAACCCTGTAGGATTAGGGTTGCATCTTCTTAAACTCTGCATGCTTGAAAGTTAGGTTTTCTCCCCCTCCTTCCTGGCACAGCAAAGTCTGTGCTTGCTAGTGAAATACTGATGGACTGAATATTTTTGCAATTTGATGAAGATAAATGATTGAGACAGCATTTTGCTAGTTGCATTCTTGAAATGGATTACTGCTGCTTGGTTCTGGAATGTAATGGAAAGAGCAATCCTTGCCTCAATGAAGTTTTTAAAAGATTGTTGAGTTGACAGAGGGAGTGGATGTAGAACTTGCAGGGAAGGATGCCAGCTTCATGATTGGCAGTACCTTGAAAATGAACCTTCTTTTAAGGCTACTCATGGTTACTTAGTCATTACAAAACAGCTCATTTCTTAAGGCCATCTTAATGGAAATGGCTCTCCAGGAGAAATTCGAGTCCAAGGAAGCCACTGGCAATGGGTGCTAACTCAGGGAGAGGTTTCAGTACATGGTGGTCATGCCAGAGGGAAAAGAGCCTAAATAAGTGATGAGGCCAAAAGCAGCGATTGAAAGGAAGGTAACAGAGACATAAGGGGAGGTTAGTGGGGAGGGGGAGAGTTTTTGCAGAACACAACTAAGCAACTGTTCAAATCTCTGAACATCTCTCTGAGCTCTCAGCTAGCCACATGGATCCAATACATTTGTAAGGAGTTTTTACTGATTCATGAAGTTCTGCAGGTTGATGAGTGTCAGCTCACAGCCTGTGCTCATGGCAGTGCTGCAACACGTGGGGCAGCGCTTTCCCAGTGCAGTCTGTTCCGCTGCAGGCCCTGGCAGTGATTTGGCTAATGTCAGGAAGCAGGTCACACGAGCATGGCCATATGGCAGCCACTGTTGTGACTGCAGCTTGTATGGACATACCTTGGCCAACTTTAATCTAGGCTGGGTGGTGCTAGCTGTGTACCCACAGTGCTACAGAGCTCTGTGCAGGCTGCAGTCCATGTGAAAAAGCAAAGCATGTATTTCAGCAGTTTGTGCTGAGCTCTGTACTAACATGATGCAAGACAGCTGATTTAAAGTAGCTCAGATATGTCATCGAAATTCCTGTAAAGATGCCCTTATCTTGCTTGCATCTCAGTCCTTTTGTCAATAAGATAGCACCATCATCCCTCACACAGGCACTGAGCAGAGGTGTGAAATGCAGGTGTTGGACGATGCTTGAGATTTAAAACACTGGACACTGAAGTGCACTTGGCAATATCTGGAGACCTCTCCCATCAGGGCTCAGTTCCCCATGGTGCATGCTGCACTGCTAAACCTTTTCAGCCAGGAAGCATCTCCACCTCAGCGTTTCTGGAGGCTGGTGGAAGGCTTCAGCTTCCACCCAGTGCCAGTGGACTGTATGTTCATCTTTAAGCCTCGGCAGGGCTTTTAGCTTCGTCTGTCTTCCGTTACTAGAATTGTTGTTCAGATTGGACTCCTTGGAATATAGAAACTTAAATGTTCCTCCCTTTCCTTGAAATGTGGAGGAGTTTCCTTGCAAAATATGTAATCACCCAAGCATATGTCAGTGCTTGCTGCAAGGAGGCACTGGATCGTGCAGAGAAAGCTGTCAGTTGAGAAAGAGTTAATCACAGGCGCAAGCACAGGCTCTCCTCCTCCTTCCTTTGCTCCCTCCCTCTCTCTCTTTTAAGTCTTGACCACAGAGTGAGGGAGGCGGGGGTTGGGCACGGAGTTTGGCTCATGTCGCTGCAAAACTTTTTCCTGGTGCTGTGAGCACGGTCACTCCGGGGCAGGCGCTGGAGCGGCCGCGGCGCCGGGCACAGAGCGCGCTCTGTGCTGGTCACCCGGGGATGAAATCTCCCGGCTCTCCCGGGGACTGACTTCTTTCCTCTCTTTGTGTTTATTGAAACTCCTCCCCGTGGCGTCAGGTTTTCCTGAAGGAAGCTCTTGAGCAGAAGCTGGAGAAGGATCGGGAAGAGGAGTTGAGGAAAGCAGCTATAGTCATCCGGGCCCACGTCTTGGGCTACATGGCAAGGTCAGTGCTGGGGGCTGCCCCACCATTCCTGTGCTTGCGTGCCTGGGTTGCCCCGACCCCCTGCTTTGCTCTCTAGTCCCCTCGCATCCTTCCTTTCTTCCCCTCCTGTATTCTAAGGGGGAGCTGCAGTGTCTGCCCTCCCTGCCGGCATCACTCCTGCTGAAAACTTTCAGCACCTTTGCCACCTCTTCTTCAATTCTGTGCACGCTTGCACCCTCCCTCAATGCTGCTCAGCAGGCTTCTGCAGAGATTTCTGTACCCATGGCTTGCCTCTGATGACACCTTTTCCTTGCCTTCAGGGCTTTCCTGGCTGAGCCCTACTTACGCTTTGGGTCCCCTCCTTTTCCTTATGCCTGTCAACTCTGTTTTCTGCTCCCCCTGCAAATTGTTTCTTCCTCACTTGCAGCTCTGCCTTTGCTCACCCTCTTTCCTCGCCCTGCCTGTTTGCCTCGTGATCTCCCTCTCCTTTTAATTAACTCTTCAGAATTGGTTTTTGGCCAGCTTTGCACCAGTAATCTCTTGCCGCTCCCTTTTGCACCTGACCAGGGGAGGGTTGGGAGAGCCAACTGCAGACAAACTGCCCCTCCTCTGCCCCTCGTAGTCAGTGTAACAGCTGACTCCTTAATGGCTGTGGCATGCACACTTAATCCCAGTAAGATGCTCTTTCCTGGCTGGTCTCTGCTCCAGACACCTGTCAATCAGGGCTGTGAGGAGGTGGAATCCTTAGCCAGCAGAGCTGTTCCAGCAGACAGTCTTCGTAGAGCTCCAGTTACACCAGGTAGCTCATTTTGTGTTGGGAAATGTTCAAGGGTTGTACCCTGCCTTGCCAATGTGGAATATCAGCAAAATACACATTTGGTCTTGGGGGCTTTTACTCATTTATTTATTTCCCTCTAGGAAGACCAATGAGCTAACTCTATCGTTTGTACATGAGATTGCAAGTTCTTTGTGTCAGGGCCTCTGCTCTATTTTACTTTGTGTCTAGCATTTGAAGAGAGGGTTAGGGATTAGCACAGGAAAATTGATTTTTCTGGGAAACGATCACTGCAGGCAAACTGAATTACTGCTTTTCTGAGTTCCTGGGAAGGTAGCTGCTGCCCTGAAGGGCTGTGATGGAGACAGTTTTGCAGTAGTGTTCCTCTTGGCTGGAAATTTTGTGATACTCCAGTCTCCACAGATCTGAATTCTTCATCCCACATGTTGCTCTTCTGAGTCGTGTCTTTAAGAACACGCTGTGCTTCTGCAACCAGTGGATAATCTTCACAAACGGCTGGAGGTAACTGGGCTTTGCAGGGGAGGAAGGCAGGGAGTGAGGAAAGAGCTAGGGAGGGGAGACTAGGAAACTTTTCTGGGAAGAATTTCCAGTTGCACTGCACCTGTATTGTAGAAGGTCCAGCAAGAGGGAGCTCATCTGGGCAAATGGTGAATGGACTGTGCAGAGTTGGGCAGAGGTCAGGAGTACCACTTTGTGCTGCCTTCAGCTTGATACCATTTCTGTTAGTTTTGCAGGGACAAGTGTATTTAAAATAATTTGGTCTCAGGCAAAGTAGGTTGGCAAGGAAGGGTACATATGCTGGCTTCTCCCCCTTTATGAACTTGTTCTGTGAGCATGGAGAACCAGTCCTAAGGGTGAGAACATTTTCTTTGCTCTCATTCCCTACAGCCTAGTATCTGACTAATGACTAAAATGTGAGATGAGAAAGTCAAGCTCATTCAAATGACCCTATTTTTCATAGCTAATCTGTGGAACTCTGAGCTGCAGGTAACAGCTTCACCAACTAAAATATGCATAACTGTTCCCAGGCTTGCAGGATCCATATACAAATTTGACTGTGTCCCTGGATTTTGCAGGACCTTATTGCTCAGGGGAAGAAGACAATAGGAAATTACTCCCTAGCCCTGTGTTCTCTAGTCTGTGTCTAACTGCATCGACAGAATAAATTCAATTCCAAATGCAGCATTGGAGCCTTGCAGCCACCCCGCCTTCTCTTTTGATACATGGTCAGGATGTCTCCCAAATCCTCAGCATGGGCTGCAGGTCGAATTTATTTGGCCAGTGCAAGAGGGTGAGTGGAACGCTGAACAAAGGGAATGAAACTCACAGCCTATGTCCAGCAATTCCAGCTGAAGGGCATCTGCAGGCTTGGCTGTGGTCATGAGGAATGAGGAGGCACTTCAGCCTGGCAGATTAGCAGGCAGAGCCGGCCTGTAGCTGGGCAGGGCTTGGCACATGTTGCACTTGAGGGAGTTTCTGGCAGATGCATTTTGTAAAAGTCAGAGTGCCCTTTTTGATGCACTTGTATCTGCCTTAGCAGAGAGTGTGTTTGCAGCTGTTCACACCCCATGTGCAGGGCACAGGGAGGACAGAAGGAGCAGGGGCGAGGGAACTGCAACCCAGGAACAATTCGTTTAAAACCTCGCACTTCTTATCACCTCTTCCCTTTCCTCCTGTTTTCTCTCTGCTTCCTCTCCTTGACTTAATACTTACAGAAAAGAGCATGACCTCTGCACGCTTACTGCTCTTAGCATCCCTCTCTGGATTTTTTTGGCTAGGCTGACGTATTTAACATGCAGGGAGGTGACAAGCTGTCAGCATGGGTCCCTGTTGCCCTTTGAGGGGATTTGATTGCCAGGAAGGGGATTTTGAGGTGTGCCTTTTCCTCGGGGGGTTGCAGAAAGTCTGTGGGAAGTATATGTAAGAATACTGTGCTATTTCCAGCATGCTTTCTAGGACTGTGAGACCTCACAGGACTACTGTAGCCTGCTGGCTCAAGATCCTGTGTAACAGCCCCATAGAATTTCCCTCTGCAAATTCTAGTTTGGAGTAAAGAAGGCTTTGATTTAAATACTACTAATGATAATTTCCCTACAGCAAGATATTAAGGCATCTAAATATATTCAATTACTTTTAAAAATGTCCATTTATTTCCAGCCTGGATAGACTTCATCTTCAGGTCAACTACATCTTATGTCCTCTGTTGGGTAAATAGAGATGTCACCCAAAAACACGGGCACTTTGACTGCGATTGAGCCTTCCCTTAGCCTTCTCTTGCTTAAGGTCAAGGAGAAAATGCTCTCTGTCTGTTATCCAGGATTTCTGGTTCCAATCCTGCTTCCTCAGGAATCACTTGAGGGTCAAACATTGTTCTTGCAGTGAAGGTGCTAACACTGGACACAGGATAAAAGTAACAGTGTCATCCCCTTCTACACCGTATTTCTGCTTGCAGGTGTAAGAATCCCACTAGCATTTTTTTCCATAGTACTGGGAGGGGTTTTGCCTTCACCAGATGATCCCTGTGGCCCCTATATTATTTTTTGACTTGCTGCTTCCTAACATAGTCCCACATCAGGTGTGTTTGGCCTTTGGTTCTTCAATAGAAGGCCTTAGGTATGGCTTGTTTGAATTGTTTAATATTTGTTTGAAGCTAGCTTACAAATTGATCCAGATTACCATGTAATAGTAACCCTTTTGTTATTTGCCCAGTTTGTGTATCATATACAAACTTCTACCAGTGACTTTTTTCTCAGGTCTTTGATAAAAATATTCTGTATTGCAGAGGCAAGAACTGACTTTTCTAGAACTTCACTACTCTACAGAAAGACTGAATGAGGATTCTTTTTGGGGGGGGCCCTACCATGTTTTTTGGTTTTGAAGTATGGCAAAGTTTATTTTGATATCACTATTATTTAAGCAAAATATTGTGCCATAGTAGTATATGTTTATGGCAACCTGTTACAATGTTACATATGGCAATCAATGTTGTATTATCACTCTGTTTTCTCCCAAACAATATGAGATTAATGTGACCAGATCTATTTTTTGCCCTGTTTTTGCTTTTCTGGGAGTAATTAGCATTTGGCCACTTAAAAGATGGGACAATATGGAACTTTGTTCTCATACAGTAAGTCTATTTGTATTTTTTAATATAATCCACAATGAGTGATTATCCTAATTGCACAGTGGCTGTATGTGCAATGCAAGGAAACTTTGGGCCAGTGGACCTTCTCTTTCCATTTGGCAAGTATCTGTCATTCAACCTTGGAGAGTCATCACAACAGTGGGTGGCCACAGAAGCAAACCAGTGATAGATGTAGGAGTGAGAACAATGAGGAGAACATGATTTATGGGTAGTGGCAGTGCAGGAACACAAATTGTGCCATTTCTGAGCAATATTTTTCCAAATTAATTCCTCTGTGGATGTGGTAAGATTGGTCAATATTCCAGGGCATGGGAAATGCAAAGTATGTATTACTTCATGGTGCATTAAGTGTCTGGTTCTGTTTTTAGGAAGAAGTATCAAAAGGTGCTAGCCAGTGTTGTTATAATCCAAAAGAACTACCGAGCATACTTCTGGAAGAAGAGCCTGTTGCGACTGAAGGCCTCTGCAGTCATCCTGCAGAAGCACTGGCGTGGCTGCCTGGCTCGCAGCCTCTACCAGCACCTGCTGCAGCAGGAACTCAGGCAGAAGCAGGAAGTGGAGGAGAGAAGGAGGCAAGAAGAGGAAGAACAGATCAGAAGAGAGGAAGAGGAAAGACAATGGCAAGAAGAGGAGGAGCGTAGGAGGAAACGGGAAGAGGAAGAGGTGAAGGAAAGGTACAAGATGGTATCTTGCGCTCATAGTTCTCTAGCACCAAAGCTGCTGAGGTGTAAAAGCGGGTCTGGGGCACTGGTGTAGTGGTCACACTGGAACAGCTGTTGCATGAAACAGTGTCTCCATGCCAGGGTGCAGAGTTGGGATGGGCTGTGGGCAGCTCAGAATCGAAAAGCAGAGTGGAAAAGGAGTGTCCTGCTTTCTTTAGGAAAGCTAATTCTGGTGTATTTTTACCTGTTTGTAGTGTTTTTCTGCTTTGGAATAGACATGAAAGGAGGCAGTTTCACTGATTGGGCAGAGATGCATAATTTCCTCATTGCCTCTGCAGTGGTAGAGGAAGTTCTATGCAGTCCTCCAAAACCTGGAGGGAATAGCAGTGTGAGAAGGTATTGGAGTTCATGGGTCTTGGTGTGTCCAGTAAGCTGGATCAGAAAGTAAGACAGGCAGCACACCTGTGCTGCCACTGCAGTTCTTACACTCATGAGAATGCATGTCCACTCACTGTTCCTGCTGCTGTCAGTTTCTCAGCAGGGATACAGATGTGTTGAGAGATCAGGAGCAGAAAGGAAAAGTTAATGTGACAAAAAGAGTGAGTCCTTGAGCAGTGACAGTATGCCTATTGAGAATCCTGCTCCTCGTTCATAATTTACTGTTCACTCCATGGTTACCTGCAGCCAGTCTGAACTAGGTGTCTCTCTTGAGAATACTGTGTTTTAAGAAGCATAAAACTTCAACTGTGAGATTATTGCATAAGTTTGAACAAATAATCCTTTGACATTTTAAGTTTTTCATAAATAGTTGGTTACATTTCTTGTAGGCTTTCGTGATGTACTTGTCCCAAAGTTGGATCTCAGAGGACTAAGATGTGTAACAAGCATCAGAAAATTCTAAGGTTAGAAGCAACTTGCAAGGGAAGAGATTGTCTGTGGTTTCACTGGAGATGCTAGGATTGTGTATCTGGTGGGACAAGACATGGAGTCAGGGGCACCAATGATGAACAGTTTGGTCAAGGAGTTCATTGCTGAAGGCTGCGCTTTATCAGTGTCAGTTTTCAACAACAGCCTCATCAGCAACATGAAGCCATGCAAGTTCAGAATGTCAGGAACTAGTTGGCAAATATCAAATGCCACAGACATGCTCTAAGGTCTAAAGTCCTCATTGTACTAAGCAGAGCTTGTCCCTGCCTAGTTTTAGATCAAAGGACCTATTTAGCCTATTCATTCTAGTGTGTTTCTGCCCTGCCCTCTAGTTCGCAGCCCATGAAAAGTGTGTTGAACCCAGCATCATTGTAAAGAAGTGGCAGTGTTTCTAGGAACCAGGTCAATTGCTTGTTTTGCTTTCATTTTCTACCTGATGTCAAATGGCTTCATTCAAAGTGAGTAGCCAAAAAGAGAATAGCAAAAGGCTTTGCTCTTGGACACTAAATACAATTAGAGCAGACATACAAGAATTCAGAACCTAGCATGGAAAAGATTAGAGAATGCTCAGATAAATCCAATTACAAAGAAGTCACCCAGACTTGGTGAAATTAATGGTACTTTGAGAAATGGCTGAAGCAGTGTGAATCAGTAGCTATTCTCATTCTCCTCCTTTGTGGATAGCAATGAAGTTTCCTTAAAACTGGAAAATTCCAAACAGAATGACCCCCTTTTAAAATGGGAAAATGAAGAACAAGGGAATTGTGGACCAGTCAGCCTAACCTCCATTTCAGGAAGATACTGAAACAAATAATCAAACAGTTTTAAATGCTTGACAAAGGAGTTAATAGCCAATGTGGATTTCTGAAGAACAAAGAGCATTAAAGTTACCTGTTTCCTTCTGTTATAGCTTATGACATGCCTTGTGGATAGGGAAAAGCCATAGAAGGTTGGTAACTTGACTTTGGGTAGGTCCAGGGTAGGTAAGGTCTTTGACATATTATGACAATACTCTTAAGATGCTACAAGGAATGACATTTGGAAAAAAGTAGATGAAGCAAGACCAGGATTTATGGTTTTATTGCATTGTATTATTGCATTTTAATTAGTAAACAGTAGTAGTTTTTTGTTAAATAGGAGAGAACTCTTGAATGGGATTCTTCCATGGTCTGTGCTGGATATGGTACAAGTGCAATATTTTTGTAATATGTTGGATGAGGAAGTACGAGTATCCTTACTAAATTTGCAGAAAAAAACATCTGATGAGGGGCTGTAGGTAAATAGCTAGATGGGATTGCAATTTGAATAATTTTGGTAAATTGAATAAATGGTCTGAAAAACATAGGGCAGCATTCAATACAGACAAATGCAGATCTACAGTTAGGAATAATCAAATGCATAGAGAGAGAAGGAGGAGTGCCTGCTTCAACAGCAGGAAGGAGGTCTGGGGGCTAAGTTGAGTATTAGTCACTAGTGTCATGCTGCATGAGGGGAGAAAGCAAATGCCCTCTGTAAACAAGATTGTTTCTGTAAGATGTGGGGCGATTCTTCTGTTCCACTTGGCACTGCTAAGGCTTGACTTGGAGTACTGTCCCTAGTTTGGAGTATCATGTTTCAGGAAGAGTGTGGATCAGTTGGAGATGGATGGAAAGCAGCTAAAAACTGTGAGTAACAGTTGCATTAGTGTGCAGATTGTAGGTGGTATTCCTGATTTGGTTTTAAATGGCTCTGCTTCTTGAATCCTCGTATCATTTAAAGCAGTTGTTTAACTCATTACTCCTGTTACAGATCTTTCAGTAGAATTTGAACCATCTGGATCTCACTTACATGAGCTTTCACTTACAAACATTTCCTGGATTTTTTTTTTTTTTTTTGAGAGAGAGAGAGCATGCACAAGGGAGAGCTTTAAGGACTTTGTGACTTGGAACTGCAATTTGGAATTTGACTGGGAAAAGCTGCAGGGCCTGGGAAATATTGTTGCACTCCTGTTCTGCTTGAGGTTGAATCATAAATTTGAAAGTTACACTGCCAGTCTGAATTTAGCTGCACAGTGGTTGCTACTCTTCATCCCACCATTTCCTATCCCTGCTCCCTGTGCATGACACTGGCTGTCTCCTAGCTCAGTTGTTTGCAGCCTACTTGCTATGGAGAAACCAGCCATAGTGACAGCTTTCCCTTGGAGCACAGCCTTTTTGATCTGAGTGGAGATGCAGCACTGTGGGATAGATTTTTTTCCTCTACACGTGTTTACTAACAAACTCTGACTCTTACAGCCTTTACTAGTAAACTAGGTTTTGCATGCCACTGGGAAGTTGTGCAAGCTGGAGTACCCAGGTCTTCAGAATAGAAAGTCCTCAGCTTAGTCATTTAACAAAGTACTAAAATTTGGTAACTTTTTGAGGGCTTTGATACAGTAAAAGCCAAACAGAACACAATTTCAGTGCTGATATTGCAATAATTCTGGTCTGTTTGAAAAAAAAGACAACAAACCAAAAAAACAGTTTCCCAGTATCTGCCAATTATGCCTGAACAAACTCATTTAAGATCCATGGATGTAAAGTATTTCAGAAGATTCTGGTTACATTTATCATGAGTTTAACTGATCTTTCTTTCTGTCACTGTTTCCAATGTCCTTCCTAGTATGTTCCAACTAATCCAATTTCCTGATTGATTGGAAAGCTAAGTGCATGGGGAAATCTGTTGTATCCACAAAGGTCATGCCAACCACAGAGAATTGGTTTTTCACTAAATTACAAAAGCTTTCAAATCAGTCTTAGAACAGGTACCTTATTTTAACCTTATCCATAGAGGGATGATGTGTCCATGTAATTCTAAAAGCCTCATGTAGGCGAACTGGGTTTGTCTGATTATCATGTCTTGGTTTTTAACAGAGAAAAG
Source organism: Hemiprocne comata (assembly GCA_020745705.1). NCBI lineage: Eukaryota > Metazoa > Chordata > Aves > Apodiformes > Apodidae > Hemiprocne > Hemiprocne comata. Next base: position 17,651,128 of record CM036591.1, read on the forward strand.
GAGCAACTGAATGCACTACACCAGGTGGCTCAGGTAAGTTTGACAGTTATTCTTTTCACATGTCTTCTGTGAGTATCTGTGAAGGGTCCTTCATTGCCTTCATTGCTCCACGCTTCACCGGGAGGTAATATTGTTATTGTGGCAACACTATTTAAAAATGGACTTTGTTCACTCAAAACCTGCAGGTGTTTGGCTTTGGCAGAGGTGCATAGATGTGGTTGGTTTTTTTTAAAGGCTCATGTACCAGCTTGCATAGTTCCTATTTGAAAATTTCTGTACTGAACATGCCACATCCTTTTTTACCTCTATTATTACATGACCTTGTGTTGTGCTACTCTGACACAGTCTGGTTTGCTGGATTGTTGCCTGTAATAGTGAAAATAGGAGTGCAGACGGCTGCTACCACGACTAAAATAAACCCCTTGTAACTGATCTTATTGTTTGTTGGTACTTGATATATCAAAGAGCAGACCACCTACCCTGAGGTGTGTGAAAACAGCTGTCTATCTTCTTATTTCTCTTCCCAAACCACTTGTTCCCCAGTTTCAGGCCATCTCTGCTCAGGAGAGATGACAGAGTATGAAAATGCATTTGTCCACAAGAGTCAACAAGAGAAAAAGCAACAGGGTAACTGTAAAGAAAACAAGGATTGTGGCTTAAGAGACCAGTTCATTGGCATACTCTTATCAGGAAGTACATTAAATCCTTTTGGAATTTATTTTTGCTTTTTCTTGTGTGTGCATGTTTTCAACGTCCTCCGTGGAGGGGAGGGTGGCTTTATCTTACAGCCAAACATCAGTGAAAGTTACCAGCATCTTCCGTCTTCTAATTACTGTGTGCTTGCTAGAAATTTCCTGTTACTTCAGTAGGGAGAATAGAGGAAGACAATGTCTTTCATCACCCAGCCAGCTATCATTCATCCATGGATGCTGAAGAATGCCAAGAAATTCAGGGTGGAGATTTGGTGGGGTGGGGTTGGAGTGGATACAGTCCTGCTTCATTGTAAATATCCCCACCAGACCTAGATTCTGATTATTAGACCCCCAACTCAGGAAACAACAAAATCCCCAAATGTTTTAATGAATTTATGGGAAAATTTCAGCTTAAGCAGGCTATACATATATATATATCTGTATATATTGCTTTCTCCTATATTTGTGTATGTGTGTGAGATAGTTCGAAAAGAGAGGACAAACTTTCAGAATACTTTTAGAGAAATGGTGCCGTATAAAGGGCTGTAACATGAGCAGCAGACAGAGACATGCTCTCCTAAAAATCTACTGATCCCAGCCAGCTACTTTGTATGATTCTGAAAGGAGGTAGACTGCTGGAAGAAAGGAGGCACCTGAAGATTCCGTAGTTCTACTTTTAGCATTTACACCATGGATGAGTGCAGATGCTGATCAGAAAAGGAGAGGATGCTTAGAGCCGTATTTTTTGCGGCTGGGAAGTACAAAGCAAGCACAGGAGGTAGCAAGAATGAAAGGTCCAGGCAAGGAACACATACAGGTTGAAGAAAGTGCTTTAACATTGTTATAAATTTTTTTAAGGTGGAAGCAGTAAAGACTGAGGAGGTAGATATTCCCCTGCAAGAAGAAGAGAGACGTCAGATGGAGGAGATCTTAAGACTGGAGAAAGAGATTGAGAAGTTGCAGCAACAGAAAGAGGATCACATGTCTATCATCTGTGAAAGCACCAGGAATGAAATCAATCGGCAGCGAGAAGAGGAGATCCAAAGGCTGGAAAAGGAGGCATCTAGGGTTGCCCAGGAGTTCTTGGAGCTGTTGGATTTTGGCAATCTGGATGAAAGTGTGCAGAATTTAGAGCGCTCACTTTCTAGTGAGGGGACACTCAACATTGACTGCAGCCTGGTGGCACCACTAGCTGAAGAAGAAGTGGATGAGGGTTTCCATGCTGATGATGAAGGACGGCCAACTTCCTGTTCAGTGGTCTTGAATCAGCACGGCACAAGAAACAGCAATAACTACTCAGAGAAAGGTGTGGACACAAGACTTTCACTTCTCCAGATGGAAGTAGGAGAGGTTGTCCCTGCTCTAGGACAAGCTGTGGAAAGAACCACTAGCCCCAAGGAGCAGAGAGACCTATCTGACCCAGCAGAAAGCATTTACAATGCTGTCTCAGATACGCAGAGGAGTAACAGTGGAGAGGTAGGAGAGCCGATCTACGCTTCTCCCCCTGATGTGGAGTCTGACTATGACCATGAGGAGTTTGATGGCTGTGGAGATGCAGGTAGTGCTTCAGCTGAGCCCCTGAATGGTGAGGAAGGTCTGAGACACTCCCATGGGACCAGCTTGGACTCCAACCGTGGCAGCCTGGACTCAGTAAGAATCCCTCCCTTCACCTTTCCAGACATTAGTCTGACTTTGTTGATATTTATAACATCCTTGTTTTCTTACTGCATGCCTGCTTGCTCTGGGTATTGTTACTAATATATAACTGTCTGTTACATCAATAATCAGCTTGATAAAAAGGGAAGAGTCACAGATAGGCAGAAGGCCAGAGGGCTTGTGACTGTCAAGTGTTGCTGGTACAGAAGCTAGCACATACGTACTTAGGCTATTTTAGATTGATTCCATCACCATATATTAATGCAACACCCTGTAGGAAGACTGAAAGCAGGCAACCAATATCTTGTTAGGTGTATGTTCTACCTCAGAGAGATTTCACAAAAGTAGCCTGAGCTGCTAGTGGACAACGACAAGAGGACAGGGGAAAGGCTGGGATTTTATTTGTTTCCATCATTAAAGCTGCTCTTGTTCTAGTCCTGTTGCTGTTCAGAGGCAAGGGTTTATTTTCAGGTGCTGTGTACAAGTTAAGCTGTTTGAAGGCTTGAAGAAATTAGTGTACAGATCCAGGCTGGGTCCCGGTGCACACGACCAAGACCACTGAACCTTTTCATTCCTACCGCAGGGACAATGACCAGGTAGTAAAGCTGGGCTATTAAGTCTCACACTTGAAGCACCTCAGCTTAGATTCCTCACAAGGCTCTGGACTTCCTGAGTGCCCTCAGGGTAGTTGCTTAATAATGAAACAATAAATCTGCTTACAGGACAGGATGTCAGATAAGCCCACATAAGATGGCAAGGAGTTCAGGTGCGAAGCCAATTGCAGCAATAAAAATACTTCAGATAAATTATGTCCCTGAGAGTAGAGAGTTGAACTACAAAATATTTTTTAGAAAAGGACTGAACTTTTTTTAAGGGAATTAATTTTACTTCCTTTGCTGTTCTTTTCCAATGGCATATCGTCACCCTTCTTAAAAAGTTGCATGGTCTTTCTTATTTGCATTTCCCTAATGTCAGCTGCCAGCCATCAGAATATTTTATTATGTCATCTGCTTGAGTAAAGGTGCCTTCTTTGTGGACAGGTACTCACAGATCACTGTCAGGTAATCTGCAAGTAATGAATCATTCTGTCACAGCCTAGGCCAGTTTGTACCATTCTTCTTAAAATGTAAACAGAAGTGGAGGATTTTATGGGGTTACTCAGTGAGCAAGACTCATGGAAAGTCTGGTTGATACTATGTCATGGCATGAGCCACAGTAAGAGGCAACTGCAAGCTGTGTCAAGATCCCATCAGTAGCTGCTGATCCAAAAGTAACCTGCTTTTTGAAACTTAATGGCAACAGAATCACAGAATCGTTGTGGTTGGAAAGGACCTCTGAGATCACTGAGTCCAGCCATGAACACAAAAAAAACAACCCTAAACAAACACAAACAACCACACGCACTCCCCAAAAAAACACCCACAAAAAAAACCCAACCCCTACAACCTCAGCCACTAGAGCATGCCCTGGAGTGCCATATTTACATGTTTCTTGAATACCTGGAAGGATGGTGACTCAACCACCTCGCTGGACAGGCTGTTCCAGTGCCTGACCACTCTCTCAGTATAGAAATTCTTCCTAATATCCAACCTGAACCTCCCCTGCCACAACTTCCAGCCATTTCCTGTAGTCCTGTCATTATTTACTTGGGAGAAGAGGCCAACATCCACCTCTCTACAACCTCCTTTCAGGTAGTTGTAGAGGGCAATGAGGTCTCCTCTCAGACTCCTCTTCTCCCAACTAAATAGCCCCAGTTCCCTCAGCTGCTCCTCATATGAATTGTTCTCTAGACCCTTCACCAGCTTCATAGCTCTTCTCTGGACATACTCCAGCACCTCAGTGTCCTTCTAGTGAGGGCCCAGAAATGAACACAGTACTCGAGGTGCAGAATGAAGGAGTGGAACAGGAATGAGACAAAACAGCAGAGCAAAGGGGCCACAGAGAGAGGACAGAAGGGAAAAATGAGAAGAAGCAATATACATCTGAGGAAGGAGAAGGTCTAAGGAGCTGCCTTCATTAGTATTAAATCAATAAAGCTGATCAATTGAAGTTGTATTTAAGATAAAGGAAATGATAGGGTAACTTGGGATTTCATGTGTGAAGTAGTTTCTTATGGCTGAGGACCATTATCTAGTTGGAGAACAGGGATGACTAAATACTGTGCTATTATTTCAGTAATTTAAATCTTTGTTTTTAGGGTGCAGTTATTCTGAATGTGCTTTTTTTCAAAGCAAAACATTTCCTTGTTGAGGTTAGATTAGTGCTCCATCTTGTCCAGAATCTTGGCATGTCTACCAAAGAAAAAAAATCAGAAAACTCCTCCAAAATGCAGAATTCTCTCTTAATCCCATTAAATCAGATTTTGGACTGTGGCCTCTGCCTTGAAACAGGAAGGTTTGTTATTGCAGGGAACTGGAGTTTTCTAGCCATGACCACTGCCAAATGTCACTCTGCTTTCTGGTATGAAAATTCCATGCTCTGGAGACTGTTGCTTTAGGCATTAATGGGTAAGCTGTCAAGCCTCTAGTTTTTTTTTTTGTAAAGGGAGTAGGTGTAGTTTTGCACCTCCTGATCACGGGACTTCCATAGCCTTGTTACTTTGCTCCAGTCCTGCAACCAGAAGAACTTAAGTAGCCTGTATTTCATAGAATGGTTTGGGTTGGAAGGGACCTTAAAGATCATCTAGTTCCAACCCCCCTGCATGGGCAGGGGCACCTCCCACTGGATGAGGCTGCTTAAAGCCCCAGTCTCTTCTTTTCCTTTTAGTTTCTGGACAGTGAAGAAGAAGTGGATGTTTACATTGATACAGATGAAGAGTTATGCAATGGACGAGTCACTATCTTCAATGGCTCAGGACCACCCTATTTTCATAGCTATCTCTACATGAAGGGTAAGCAATGTTAGCCAAAACCATGAAAGGATGGAATCCAGGAAACCTACTTTCCTCTTCTGTTTCTCCAGAGTGATCATCTTCACCTGCTCTTAGTTCTCTGTTTATTCTCATTTTTTTCTTCTTCTTTTATTTAAAACAAAGAGCTAGGAGGTGGATGTCAGGGAATTAGACTGGATATCTTTGCCACTGAGACCTCATTGTGCCCACTTGGTATGGGATGAAATGAGTCATTCTGAGCTATGAAACTACAGACAATAGAAAATATGAGTAGTGCATATGTTTCCATATTTTGTGTTTTTTTCGCTAGTTTGTTCTGTTTTTTTCTCTGTCCAAACTGAAACATAACCTTGTTTCTCTCCCTCAGCTCCTTTGTCCCATGCAGGAACTGTGGCAACTAAGTGGCCAGGAAGCGGGATCAGTATGGAAACACGGATCTTGTTGCATGTCTGATGAAATCTTGCTCCCTGACTTTGCAGGAGGTCTCATGAACCCATGGAGGCGGCGCTGGTGTGTTCTGAAGAACGAGGCCTTCATGTGGTTCCGCACCAAGCAAGAGGCACTGAAGTCAGGCTGGCTCTACAAAAAAGGTGGAGGCATGTCTACACTTTCACGCCGCAACTGGAAACGCCGTTGGTTTGTGCTTCGAGAATCCAAGCTGATGTACTTTGAGAATGATAGCGAAGAAAAACTGAAGGGGACAATTGATATCAGAAGGGCAAAGTGAGTGAAGAAATAAATCCTTTTGATCCCTAGTATTAACTCTCTAAATCAATAATGAAGTGCCCAGTGCTGCCAGTTCATCAGCCTATGTATCTCCTATAGGGATAGGAGAATCAGAAATGTAAGGGAAGGAAAAGACAATAAGAGGTTCTAGTTTTACTCTGGAGGGAGTCTGGAATTACTTGATAGTTCTTTTTCCAGTTGTCTTTTTCCAGCATTTAATAATCCAGCAGAAGTTCTTTCTGAGCCATGGATGGAGCCAGATAAGGAGTGGCTAATTAAGTACCATACCCCATGCATTCTCCCCTACCCTGACTCCATCTGTTCCCTGGCTTCTCCAGGCATTTCACAGAGCTGGTGTGAAGCACACAGCAGGACTTGAATTTGGCAGCATGCACTATGCCTGCTCCTGAGGCCTGGATGCTCTTTTTGCTGCCATAGCCAATTCCTCAGCTCCTGCTGTAAGACAGACTAGTCACCTATTAGGTTTATTTCAGCCTGTAAAGTGCCAAAGATAGTGGCACGCCTGACTTTGTAAACATTCCTCTAAATTAACCTCCCTGTTACCTCTTCTTCCATCTAGCCAGCTGGTGTCTTGAAGAAAATCCATTTAACGTCTTAGGCTTAGATTTGTAGTCAATTAACTCTACACATCTTTTTAAAGGGACTCTAAAAAGTCTTCATGTGTATTAGAGGAATTTTTTACTCTATTGGAGTTACAAGCCATTTGAACCAGTGGTTTCCCTTTCTGTGTGGTGAATGGTATGATGTGAAAAAATAGGCCAGTGGAATTTATGCCTTTGAAAACTTTTCAATTTTGGCTCTTGTGATTTGCGGTGTTCCAGGGAGATTGTGGACATTCATGAAAAGGAGAATGCCTTGGACATTGTGACAGAAGACAGAGTTTATCACATTGTCGCAGAGTCACCAGAAGATGCCAGGTATAAGAGGGAATTTTGGGAGGTTTGTTCATTCAGGGCGGGTCTGACCGAGCTACTCGTGGGAGGGCCTGGGAAACATGACTTACCTTTTGCTGGAGAAAAGAGGGGATTCATTCCAGAGTGTCATTTTGTGCTTACTGCGAGGTACCACACCTACTGTGCAGACACTGTTGCAGCTACCGAGATGGTGGTTCAGCCTGTGGGTCAGTCACAGGACTGTATGTGGCTGTGAGCATTGCTGAGTTCCAGGGTTACTTCAGGAGACACTCAAAACCTTAATATAAACTGGAACATCTAATAGCTGATTTATTTATTAAATGGAATCTTGAATCAAACAAAAAGTCTATTCATGTTGTCTGTAAATGATTGCGAGAGCAGCTGGGTTTTATCCAGGAGACAGAGAAAAGGCTGCAGCTTATCAGAATCTGTAGTGTCATCTGATAAAATCTTCCCAGTGCAAAGCAAACAAATGACTCATGTCCTTCCTTCTTGGTGTCCTGGCCAGGCAATGGGAATCCGTTGTTTAAGGGCAGGTTGGACAACCTGTTCTGGCTATGCAAAGCCCAGTTAGGAGGTTACTGTCCCTAGCTCCTCATGTGTTCCCACTTTTCCCACTCTTACCGAGGCTTCTCTTGTTTCATTTGGGTGTAGAGAGAGGAAGGGTGAAAGTGTTTGGACAAAAATAAGTTAACAGAAATAGACTGAAGTGCAGGCACATGAACAAGAAATGGGTAAATTCAAGGGACAGTAGCTGAGGAAACAGTAACTTCTTAACCCAGAGTTTCCACAACTGGAATAGGCATGCCCTAAGATAACATTGCAGAATTGCTAGGGCAAGTGTAAATCAAGTGTGGCCATATCAGTCTCTGTTCTGAAGGAGAAGAAAGCACCAACACTTAAATTAGCAAAGGGCAGATTAGCAGATGTTGTAGATTATTCAATTTTAGAATCCTCCATGAAGTCTAGCTGTTTTCTGATCTCACTGTAAGCTGCAGATAAGAATCTGCTTGTTCTGCAACAGAGATTAGCCTCCAGATATGTCTGAAATGAGAAGCCCTTTCACAGACAAGTAACTCCAAATTAACTTATTAAAAAAAAACATGATTATTTGACAGCCATATGACTTTCAAGTTCGTGAGCAGATCAGAGAGACTAGTCAAGAAGGCTCCCAGGTGTCTCTAGGACTCTAGTCCAGGAAGATTCCCAACTGATCCTGTCTTTACAACTGCTGTATGTTCTTCTCAGTCTGCTGATGTGTGCTCCCTGGTAAGGCCACTGCCTGCTTACAATGTCTTGAATAGCAAGAGGAAAACTGGGTTTTTGCAGGAACAGCTGTCAGTGGGTTAGAGAACATGCACAGAATTTTCATGGGTAAATAAGAAGGAAGGAAAACATTAGAGTCTGGTATGATCAGCCCAAGAGATATTTTGTATCAGAGTCCTCAGGAAATTGTGAATGAAGAAATTTTCCCACAGGCAGCTTTCCAGGTTCCTTGATCATATTCTAGAGCTAGCCTCACTACTCAAATCTTAACTTTGAGTCTGTTTCGATTGGCAGTGGTTGGTTTAATGTGCTGAGCCGAGTACACAGCGCTACAGCGCAGCAGCTGAGGGAAATGCAGGATGAACAGGCCAATCCAAAGAATGCTGTGGTGAGTTACTGTGCAACCAGTCTGTGGGCATGCTTACAGCCCTCTCTTTAACTCTTTTGTGTGTGTTTTTCCAGCACTTGCAGTGATGTAGTTCATGAGCAATATAAGAAAGTTGAACTATTGTTATAAAGAAAGAGCAAACCTGATAGAAAAGAGGGTAAGCAGTGGGGAGCATGGTGGTTGTGGTGGGTGGCTTAGCTTGATTACTGAGAGCTCTTGGTCTGAGGGGAATAAGGGGGCTGCCTCATGCAAATAAAATGTCTTTGGATGACATTATGGAACTCGTCTGGGTCACAGTTATTCCAGATAGAAAATATGCCGTTGGGAAGAACAATGTATTTATGTATTTTGCTAGTACTGAGATACTAGCAAAGGTTATTTCAGACCTTCATAATGCTTTCTGGAAACTTGTAGCTCTTTTTCCTCCAGTCCTGTGGAGCCCTTGCACCTGCTTACATGCTGTTTAGGCAGCAAAGATGACTAATTTGTGCCTTTCTCGTATGTTCATTTCTACTCAAGCTATTGGAATTCAGGAGAATGTTTTCACTTCCAATCCTTTACAGAAAGGAGAATCTCTGTAATTTAAGATGCGAACGGTTCCTGTTATCTGTGTCTTTCTCACTGTACAGGGAACCCTGGATGTTGGGCTTATTGACTCTGTTTGTGCCTCAGACAATCCTGACAGGTAGGTACAGCAACCTGACCATCGCTTAGATCTTAGGTTTTCTTTGGGGTTTGCATTTGTTTTAACTCACAAGAATTTAACTACAAACAAGCATAACTAAAGTCTTTGGCTTCTTTCAAGCTATGTCATTTCACAGGCATGCAGTTCACATGTATTTTCTTTGAGTGAAAGTTTATCCGTTCCCTCTTAAAATTGGAAGCAGCATAGTCTCAATGTCTAGAAATTATAGTCTTACCTTAAATTAACACTGAATGAAAATGTCCAGCAAAAGCAGCACTTTCAGTTTTCTAGCAGAGTAATTTTGAATTAATTTTTTTTTTTTTATTTAGGGGAAAGAAACAGCATGGTGAAGAAATAGTGGAGGAATTAATAAATTTGTACCCCTCTTGAAATCTTTGCAATTCAACAGACCACAGATCTTTAGTTCACAGATTGGTTAGTTTCAAAGAATAGATTATGGGACGGTTCATATCACTTTACATTAAAATTTAATTATTTCCTACAGTATTAACAGGTTCAGCCAGAGCAAAGATTCTTACTACAGAGATGAAGTAAAATGTTAGCTATTAAGTTATTTACCTCTGCAGTCTGTTGTGGTTTTTTTCCCCTCACACAGGTTGCCAGGACTTTAGAGTTACTAGCTTAGAAAACGTGTATCTTACTAGCGAACTAAGATTCTATTGATCAAAACGTTTTGGCCAGTTCTCAGCCTGGGCTACTCACAGTTGATCAGTGTACTAGTAAGAAGCTAGGCACAAACAGTAATCTGAACAGTCAAAATTTGTTCATGCATCTGCTGGGGTACACTCTTTGGAGTATCAATGTTTGAATCAATGTTAAACAAATTCTGAAGAGAATGCTTGTTTTTCAACCAAGGTTTTTATGCAACTTATTTTTATCTTCCATAGGTTTAGACACCAGCCAGACAGTTGCTTGATTTGCACCTCTTACCTTTTGCTTCATACTTGCATGCTACTTTTTGGTTTCTCTGTAGTTTGTATTCAGAAAATCTGCATTGTTTATGGGGAGGTAGAGGACATGGCTTTGGGTTGCTGTGAGTTGAGATATTTGTGTGGTTACAACCAATTTAATGCTTTTATTTTCTGGCAGACCAAATTCTTTTGTGATAATCACAGCAAATCGAGTGATCCACTGCAACAGTGACACCCCTGAGGAGATGCATCACTGGATCTCCCTGCTGCAGAAGCCAAAAGGTGAATCGAAGGTTGATGGCCAGGAATTCCTTGTGAGAGGTAAAATTATGCAATTATGACTTGTGAAACTCGTATTTGATTTATAATCTGAAAGGAAGGTTTGATTGTAGCTAATCTAGGGTTTAGCTGTTCCTCCTAAAAAAATTGTTCTGTCCCTCTCCACCTTCTGCCCGCTTCCTGTGTTGTGCTGGCACTGGCTCTTGTCTGATTCCCTAACAGGTGGATTCAGAAACTTAAAGCTGGAAAAAAAAAATACGTACTTCTTTATATGTTTGATTTCCTGATGTTAGTTCCGTAGCCTTTTTCAACATGACCAGCAAATGCCATTAGGGAATAGCAGGGAGCATGGCTGCCATTTAGGAGCAGCTGGCTGAACTGACTATAACATGACACTGCAGCTTTGTTGTTCAGAAAGCTCTGTTCCTTCTGACGCCTGTCAGGTAGAGAGGGACGGAGAGAGAGCGCTTCGTGGCATTGTTGCTGTTCTCAGCTAAACAAATTAACTGGATTATGGTAGACATAGTGAGGTGAGAATAATTCTCTGAGGCTGGGCAAAAGATGTAAGTTATGTCTCTAGTTAGTGCCTAGTTGGAGATGGAGGAGCTGATGCATGAGTAGCGATCACACACATATTACAAAATATTACCCCATGTGTCTCAAATATTTTTAAATTTTCTTAGTACTTTCAGCTGATCACATGGTCTTAAATGTATGAAGACACTCTTGATCCAATCTGTGGAAAGCAAGTGCATGAGCAAATTGCCTTATGTCTTCCAGAAAGTATCTATGAGGGAATAAAAGTCTTGTGTGGTCATGGCAAGGCAGGAGGAGGGGAAGAAAAGGGTCACCAAAAAGTATAATAAGCCTTCCATCCTAATCTTAAACATTTCAAGGACATTGAGTGATATAAAGCAGGATCAGAAAACTTTAAATTCAGTATACTCACAAGGGAACAGCTCCTTTTCTCTCACGATGTCCATTTGTTAAAGAAGAAAAGGAACGCTCCTTTTCAAAGTCAATGCATTTGTCATTGAGGTAGCTGTGTGACAGTGGTATAGCCACAAAGGCATATATTTGGGAAGATCTGTCTATCTTTGTATGGAAACTCTGGGCTCAGTCCCCCATTCTTTGAGTTTTTTGCCTTGTGGGGGGGACACTGCTTCTTACAGCTTTGTATACAAAATTGTCCTTTTGACAGCTTTAGCAACACAGATTGTCTTTTTTTATATAGTATTGAATTTTCTTTTCTTTTTTTCTTTTTTTTTTGTTTTTTTTGTGGGTATTCTAAAATGAAAGAGAAATTATTTTTCCTGACCATGAGGAAGAGATGCATGTAATGTTTAAAGACCATTCTACTAGCAGACCAAGCCTCTTCCATCGAGGTTTTGATAGGCATTTGGCATCACTTCGGAAGGATTAATTGTAAATTATTTATTCAGATATTTGTGACTTGTGAGGGAAGCATCCTGAATAGAGGATGCCCTTATGACAATGACAAACTCAGCCACAGGTCATTGATAAAAAATGGCTGACGGGCTGAAGGATATAACAGCTTTGTGGAAAATTCTGGGCTGGTTTCGTACAGTGACTGTGCAGGATACTGCTACAGCCAGTAAAGCAGAGCTGGTAGGTCCCAACATGAGCCTTTTCCAGAGAGGTGAAACTGTGGTCCCAGAACTAGAGAGCCACCAGGCAAGGGACAGGATTGCTGTGGTGCTGAAACCATTGACAAGTTTGTGTTCCTATGCTAGGCTGGCTTCATAAAGAGGTTCAGAGCAGCAACAAGATGTCCTCTCTGAAGATGAAGAAACGCTGGTTTGTTCTGACAAACACTGCCCTTGATTACTACAAGTCATCTGAGCGCTCAGCTGCCAAGCTTGGCATGCTGGTGCTTAATAGCCTCTGCTCTGTAGTGCAGCCTGATGAGAGGGTCTTCAAAGACACAGGTAAGAGGAAGTAAGTGGTAATGAGCAGACTTTCTATGGGTGGAGTTGCCTGAAGAGCGGATGGTGCAGGAATGTAATGGTGTGTCATGTTGAGAGGTGGTCTTGATGTTATCTGAGAGTCTGTGCCTGGCTGCAAACATCTTTGCCCACAGAAACAGTAAGAGATTTGCAAAGGGCCAGAGAACAGTGTGGCAGGGATGCTAATTCCCTCACACCCAGTAGAGATGCACAGTGCTGATGTTTTTTTCACTGAGTAGGTTCACTGTTTAAGTGTTTCCTAAATTTGGGGAAGGTGTATGAGTTCTTAAAGTTGAAATGTAAATACCAGCTAACACGGTAATTATCAGTACAGCTCCATAAATAACTGTCACTTTTTAGAATAACCTGCATTTGTCTCTGGGGTCAATGTTACTCTCTGAAATAATGGCAATGGCATGCACTGGGGTGTTTTTTGTAGCATCACTGAACTTGTTAGAACCAAAAGATGACAAAGGCCTATGCTGGTTTTCTGTGTGACAGTTCTGGGAAGGCAGGACCTGGCATGATCCTCCATTGCTTACCTAATGAGTTTGGGATAGAACTAGGTTTAAAAGGTGAGGAGTGTATCCTGTTGGTAAAGACAATGAAGCTTAGAACAAGATTTTAAATACTAGCCATTTGAATACTGGAGTGACTTGGGATATTTTTTAAAAGGGATGGAAGAAAACTGGAAGCTGGAAGCTTGTAGTAAAGACAGAGGAGAGGAAATTTATTATGCTCACTCACAAGAAATTTTCCACTTTTTTGATGTCTCAATATATGTCTAAGGTGACCTGCAGCAGAGTGAATTGTCATAATGTTGACCTGTTCTCAATTTGTGTCAAATACATTATGTTTCAAAGTTACAAGAATTGATTTGGCAGTGTGACTAGGGGCTGTGTGTAGAGTGGTCGTTTTCTGAGTGATTAATAGCACAGTGTAGTCCAAACCCTGTCTGTGAAAGTGAGCTGCCTGGTCGGTGGGGAGGTGCTGTGAGATACTTGTATTTTGGACAGCTGTCTTTGTGACAAAACCTTGATTGGGACCATCCTGCTGATAAATAGCTTTTGGGAAAGGGGGACATACATTTTAACCACACACAACCACATGTTGCTATCAAAGCAGCAACAGTTTTCCTCAGCCATGTGCTACAGACAAAAAGAGAAGATAGCAAGAAAGCAAGTTTCACGTTCAGCTTCTTTGTGTCTCCACAGGCTATTGGAACATCATTGTCCATGGGCGAAAGCACTCCTACAGACTGTACACGAAGCTGCTGAATGAAGCTATGCGCTGGGCCTCTGCCATCCAGGGTGTCATTGACAGCAAAGTTCCCATAGAAACACCTACACAGCAGCTCATTCGTGACATTAGGGTAGGTGGCATTGTGCTAATTCCCAAGAAATGGAGTTGCTGTCTTAGTGGAAAGAAAAAAAGAAAAATTAACTATTCCTTAGAAAGCTAAATGATTGTGCAACTAAATAATCAAATCTTACTGTGAAATTTATTTTGAACTAGCATGTTAACTGATCTGCCTAAGTTTAGGCTACAACTGCTGTGTAATTACAAATCACATGCAGGATTACATGATTAAGCATTTGCAAATCCCTGCTGCATCCTTTCCTCTTCCTAAGCATCCTCTGGACACAAATACAAAACTTTGCTTTCCTACAAGCCATGTGACTTTGCTGTACTCTAAAGTCCTCTTTGTGCTTTAGGCTTGTGTGGTTAAACAGTGAAGTAAAGGGTGGAAGGAAAATACCCTTTAAAAAAAGCCACTGTGCCACTGTAGCAGCAGTAATTTTTGAAGAAGTCACTTTACAGAAACCCTGGCAAAATAAATTCAGGAACATATTAGAAGACAGACTAAAGCAAATTTCAGAAGAAATGTGTATGTAAACATTACCTTGTGATGAGCTTTAAACTAGATGCAATTAGATAGCAACTATTCAGGAAGAAAGAGCTGGTTGTGTTTGTGGAGAATCTTGGAAGACTTCAGCTCAGGGTTCAAGGACAAATGGAACATTTAGTGTTGTTAGGGAAGGAACATAGTACAAAATGTGGGAGAATGTGATGCCAGTGTGTATGATAGTGATAGGCCCAGATTTTGGACACTGTGTGCTTTTTGGTTGTCTGTTCTGTAAACACATGTAGACATGTACAACCAGACAAATTCAAGGAGGACAGGCTCACTATCACATACTAAACATGGAGGATCTATGGTCAGAAAGTCCATTAACCATTTACTCTTGAAAGTTTGAAGGATATGCTAGGGAGGAGTCATGCCAAAAATACCTATGACATGACTGCTTTAGGTATCAACCGCAAACCACGTTAGAAGTCAAGATCCTGTGCTTGGTAACCTTTGGTATGACCCAGCATAGCTATTCTTATTTTTCAGAAATAATGTACAGAGTAATTTTCATATGTGAATTATGCTTTGGTCACCTAGTACCTCTGTGGACCTCCAGAAACTTTAGATAAAGTTGGTTGTGCTTGAACCTAAAAGGACATCTTGTCTTTTTTGTTTTTTTATTCCAGGAAAACAGCACAAACTTTGAAGTAGTGGAACAGACATATAGAAGGAACCCAATCTTGCGATATACCCAGCACCCTTTGCATTCCCCATTGCTCCCACTACCATATGGAGATGTTAGTGTCAACTGTAAGTATTTTACCCATCTGTGGACTGAATCCCTCCACATCTTGAGGATCAGTGTGGAGCCTGAGCACCACAGAAGTGGTCTGTAAGCTCTGTCTATGCAGATGAAGTCCATTTGGGTTAAAGTAGCACACAGGGTTCAGAGAGAGAGAGCGGTATCTTAATCTACGTGGAATGAATTTTGTGTCCACTACCTCGTGTCTTTAGGAACACTGTAATTAATTGGGGGCAGATAGTTTATCATCCATCCAGGGGATGTGCAGCCTCTCATCCTTGAGCTGCGACTGAGTTGCAAATGGCTTCAGTGCAAATCCTACAACAGGGTACATCATGCAACTGACACTGGAATAGAATTCATATGAAAGCTGCTGTAAAACCAGTCTAAATGAATCCTTTCTTCAGGGGCTTCAGGAACATGAAAGAGCTAGGCTGTTCAATAGGCCACTGGGAAACTGATTTGCTGATGGTTCCAGATTATTTGGCATACTAAAGCTGAAAGTTGCTGCTGGAGACCTATAGGAGAATCTCTAATGCAGAGTGTGACTGGGCCAAAAAAAATCTTCTCAGAAGTCAATTTCAATCTGGATATGCAAAGCCATGCATATGGGAAAAAAAGTCTACCACATAGGCAGTGATGGAGCTGAGTGATCTAGTTCTGCTTAGAAAAAGTGAACACAAATTTACATAACTTTATGGAAATGTCAACTCTTGTGCTGAGCACAGAAACAAAACAGCTAATGCAAGGTTTGGAAAGCTTTGAAAAGGAAAGTCTTTGTGTGGCTGTATTGATGTATCACACACCTGCATCTTGAATACAGGATGCAATTTGGCCTTCCACATCTTAATAAGGATACAGGAGACGTAAAAACCTACCCAAAGATCATTGAAGGCATAGAAAGAATTGCCTACCATTAAGAGAGTAAATAGAGCAGGACTCTTCAGCTTCAAAAAGAAGGTTTTAGGGTTTGAAGACTGTCATGGAGAAAGTGAAAAGGGAGTAGCTGCTCACTGTCTCTTACGATACAAGGACCAAATTAAGTGGCAGAATAAAAGCACAGAGAAATTCTGAAATACAGAAAAATTACAGAGCAAGTGTTTACACTGTGGAACTTATTGCTACAGGGCTATGTATTTGTATTGTACAATTAATGCATGGCCACTGGGGAAGCAACAGCTGTATCGGAGATTCAGAAGGACCTACAGCCCCAGAGATGTGCAAAGCAGGGTGCAACCTGCAGCAGCATGGGAGTATTGCATATTTCTGAGCCATGCAAAGCAGACATTTAGGTGTTTAAAAAATGTAACCAGTGTTGGTGTAGGCATTTTAAATCTAAACAATAGGTAAAAGCTGCATCTGTGATACAGCAATTTGGCAAAATTCTGTGTTGGCTCAGGGGTCAAAGCTAATACAGGCACAACACAGTATGGAAGTACATAAGCCAGGCTTCTGTGTCTGCATTCAGGCATTTAAAGCCTTAATTAGTGACCCTCTGCTTTATATCTGCTCTCCATTGAGGAGACAATTTACACAGAGATGACTTTCTGCCACCCCTTCACCTGTGTCCGCAGATGTGGTGCCAAAAGCTGTCTCTTGGCACCTCATCTATAGGCACAGAAGCCCGTACTAGATTTCAGTGCTAGTTTCCCTTAGAAACATTACTATGCTTTTCTGCACAGTATGTCCAAAAATGAGTTTGCAGTGGTGACAAGTTAGATGTTGGCAAACACTAATTAAAGCTGCATTTTCACATTTAAAGGGGAAGCATTAATGAATTTTGAGTATAAATTTAAGTTTAGGAGATGAGAGCTAATACTCAGGTTGCTGTTTTTTCTGTGACAGACTAGTACAGTTGCTTGTAGTATTGCTGGGCCAGTAGAAAATGAAGGAGATGCTCACCTCTTGTCACTTTTGTGATCATTTCTCAGTGCAACAAGAGAAGGGTTACAGCAGCTTACAGGATGAAGCAGTGAAGATCTTTAACTCCCTTCAGGAAATTGAGACAGTGTCTGACCCCATACCTATTATCCAAGGCATTCTGCAGACCTGCCATGATTTAAAGCCCCTTCGTGATGAAGTCTACTGCCAGCTCATCAAACAAACGAATCACATGCCACATCCCAACAGTGCCGGGAACCTGCACCACTGGCAGCTGATGTCATGCATGAGCTGCACTTTCCTGCCCAGTCGAGGGATCCTGCGTTACCTCAAGTTCCACCTTAGAAGGTACACATCCTTTTTGTTTGCCTGTTTCCTTTCTCTCTGCTTATCTTCCACTGCCTGTTGTAGTTTTCTCTCTTGCCCTCCTCCTGTGGTATCACAGCCTTTGTGCACAATTCTTACTACCAGTTGTGCTGTTGTATTGAAACTCCCCCCTTGCCATCCATCTGGTGTGTTGAAAGGATGTGGAAAGTTAAGGCTACCCAAACAGAACATTGTGAAACTGTGTTAAAAGTGGATTTACAGCCTATCACCTGCTTTTACTAATGCCCATAGAAACATTCTCCACTTGCAGGAAAGGTGAGGTCTGCACTTTCATATTAATTAAAATATATACTACCCTGCAGTTGCCACAGTCAGAATGTGTACTGTGGAGTAGTAGATATACTGTAATTCCAATTTATAATTTTTCAATATTTGTTTGTTTAACTAAGCACATAATGCTTACATTTTTTAGCTCTAATCTGCTTTAACCTTCATGAACTAAATAATTGACATTTCTTCCAATTCATGTTCAGGATCTAATGCAGCTTTCCAAAGCAGTCTGCCTTAGGGCTGAGCTGCAGCCATGTAGTCTCACTCTGTTTATTAATGATGAGAAAGATCAATAAAATGAATTTAAGTCCTTCTAAGCTAGGCAATAGTGAGGTGAAATTTATGCCAATCATAGAATCGTAGAATCCTAGGGGTTGGAAGGGACCTCGAAAGATCATCTAGTCCAACCCCCCCTGCCAGAGCAGGGTCACCTAGAGCACATCACACAGGAACGTGTCCAGGCGGGTTTTGAATGTCTCCAGCGAAGGAGACATTCAATACACCAATACACCAAATAACTACATCCAGGGCCTGGTTCTAAGAGATGCTGAGGAATACCCCATTTTGCCATTTCATGGTTTTGTCCCTGAAGTTGCAGATCATGTTACACATAGAACTGTTGGCCCTGGAAGGAGGACAACCATGTATAAACATCTATTTTCTACCTTCTTGATTCTGAAAAATGTTATTAAAGTGGCTCAAGCACAGCCAGCAAATCAAAAACCACTTAAGAATAAATGAAAAAAGTTTACATTTGATTTCATAGTTTTTAGTCTCAATTTTCTAAATAGAGATGGTAAGTCCTGCTGTCATCAGCTGGTACTAAACTCCTGAAAGTCTGAACTGCTTGTTTCAAACGTTGCTGAGAAATGCCACTAAAGTGACTTCAGACTGTCTGGTAAAAGCAGGTTGTATGCTTTAGGAAATAAGCAGGCTCATTATTTCTATGGTTGCTCTTGACAATTCTACTGAATTCTACATAGAGTAGTCCAAGTTATATTCTAATGTGTGTGCTTTCTGGTTCTCTGTGTAATGAGAGTGAGTTTTGTTTTGTTTTTGCTTCTCACTACAATTAGGGTAAAAGACCTCTTTCCAGGCTCAGAAATAGACAGATATGCACAATTTATAAGTGATTCCCTGAAGAGAACAAAGACAAGGGAGTTTGTGCCCTCCCAGGAGGAAATACAGGCTCTTCTCACCCGTGAAGAAATGACCACAACAGTGTACTGCCATGGTGGTGGCTCCTGTAAAATAACCATCAATTCCCACACAAGTGCTGGAGAGGTAAGGCATTAGTAGCATCAACCATGTGTAAGCACACCTCCGTCTCTCCATGCTGGGTCTGTTGAATGGTCTTTTTCCCATTCTTTTCCAATTTCCCATTATTATTTCTTTTAATTACAATTTTTTTGATCTATCGACTAGGTCTTGGGGGAAAGCTGAACTTATTCTGTGGGTTCAGAGTTATGCTTATGTGCCTGGGTTGTAGAATATCACTTGGCAATTGCGTTGCAAAATCGAAACAGTTTTGGTGTTCTGCCCATTGGAAAGTCTGAAGACTTGCTAAACACAGTTTTCTGGGCAAGCTGAAATAATGTAATAATGTAATCCCTCTGGAAGTGATATTCTACCAGTAACTTAATTGTTAGCAGGTCAGAAGCAAGACTGCAGGTTATTAGTAAGCGTGTTTGTGGAAACAGTAGCGCTAAACAGGGGTAAAAATAGTAAGAAGGAGTGGAATTGTTACTAGAGGAACTGCTAATAGCACCAGGACAACTAAATCCATTCTGTTCCTGCATCTTGTGCAGAGTTCTAACTGCCCCATCTGCCAAAGGGTTGTGGAGATTGAAAAGGTTCAGAGAAGACCAGCGAGGATGATAAAATATAAGTAATGGCTTCCTTGCAGGGAATGATCTTTTAGGGTTAGAAGTCCTTAATCTGAAAAGAGATAACCAAGGGAGAAATGTAGTGGAGGTCTATGAAATTATGAGCATCCTGAAGAGGTATTGATTCTTTGTTGTGAAAGTGTGTGTTATAATAGCTACTCTGTGATCTGTCTGTCTCTGGTTTTGCAGGTGGTTGAAAAGCTGATCCGAGGTTTAGCAATGGAGGACAGCCGTAATATGTTTGCACTCTTTGAACATAATCAGCAGGTGGACCGTGCTGTTGAGAGTCGGGTGATTGTGGCTGATATCTTGGCCAAGTTTGAGAGGTAGAAGAATGTTTCATAAAATCTTTAACTCCTAGTTGGATATAACACCAGTTTAAGTGATGGTACAGTCAGGTAGTTTTATCCAAAGCAGCCACAGTGGTTCAACCGTTCACTTTGTTTTGAACTTCTCTCTGGTGAGGTTCAATTGCTCTTTCTCAGTGTGTGGAAAACCATGTTAACATCTCTTTCAGTGACAAAGGGGCATTCCTTATCAGGCTGGTCAGGACAAAGTTAGTGGTGACTTTATCAAACAGTAATGATGTACTAGCAGAGCTCAGTGAAGGTTTGCTTAAGGCTTAAAATGATCTTGTCAATTTACATCATAATAGCTATATCAGAAGAGAGAGCAAAGATTTTGGCATGGAAATGCAGCTCTAATTTTTTATTGTGGACTGTGATTTTGTGGCCAGACACACAAAGAAAGCAATAAATTTTATATCTGTCCCGAAGACAAAAATAAAGTTGTTCCAAATGGTGGCAAGGCTGATGCTTCTCAGAGTCACAAGATTACATGGAAACAGTATCTTGAAAATGGAGACTACTTTGTATCTTGCTCCCAATTGTTGCATTTATCTAGAACTGTTGATC
The DNA here is from genome assembly GCA_020745705.1 of Hemiprocne comata. Lineage (NCBI taxonomy): Eukaryota > Metazoa > Chordata > Aves > Apodiformes > Apodidae > Hemiprocne > Hemiprocne comata. Next base: position 17,671,536 of record CM036591.1, read on the forward strand.
TAATTTTTTGATCAAGTATATCTGATGAAAACTTTGACTCCCTCTGAATCAAAATTTCATGTGACTCAGAGGAAAAAAAATGGAAGTTACCAGAAAAGCCTCATGCACTGAGATTGTCCTGGTAGATTAGGTAGTTCTGTATGCCTTCTGTTCCAGAAATCCTACTGTGAGCTGCACTGTTGACATCCCAGTACCATTGTGCTTCTGGTTACTGTTTTTTTCCCCCTCTCATTCTCTTTCCTATCTTACAGACTTGCTGGCTCTGAAGAAGAAGAGGAGGAAGGACAGTGGCAGCTGTATTTTAAGCTTTATTGCTTCTTGGATATTGAGAATGTTCCCAAAGATGGGGTGGAGTTTGCCTTCATGTTTGAGCAGGTAAGGTGGCTTTGGAGAATGATTGGTTTACAGGGTGGCAGAAGCACACAAGACTATACAGAAAACTGGATTACCTTTGTATTAGAAATAGGAATGCTGGTTTGAACAGAAGAAATGACTGTGTTGGATTTTTGCCTGGAATCTACCAAGCAGATACATTGAAGTTCTCTATGGAATAGGAGTATTAGAACAAAAGCAAGAGAAGATAACAAGGGCTTAAAAAAATGGAAGACCAATAACAATGAAATGCTTTTAAAATTTATCTTTAAATATAAAAGATAGAGAAATTTGGATCATGATTTAAGAAGAATCATTAAAAGTAGCTGCTTGCAGAACACAGGTGTAAAGAAAACTGGAAAATCTAGCTATTTGTGAATCAACTTATAAGAAAAGCATATGCTTGAGGTGTTATGGGAATTTACTAAAAAACCCATCTTTTGGGCAGTTTCTTTTGATTAACAGAGAGGTACTAGAAGAGTATTACAGAAAAAGGAAAAGAAAAAGTAGTTGACAATATTTATCTGCCATGTAATCTTTTTTTAAGTCACTCTACTCCATGCAATGATGCTGGTTAGGCCAGAGATCACACTGGTATGAAATAACCTTGTAATTAGGGATGCAAAACTGAGCTGACTGAAGTACCTAGCTTTGTGATTTGTCCCATCTTTCTTACTTATAATGAACACGTTGAGCTTGCTGAAGAAAATTACAGCAGTTGAAAATTAATTAATATGCATTAAAGGGGGTCAGTGTGCTGAAGACTGAAACTAACTGGCAGTCAAATGGATGGCATGTACAGACAATGGTTGCCTGAGAGGGCTTTCTCAAAATGAAGATTAAGTATTGTTAGCTACGGAATGTCTAGGAAATGGTCAGGAACAGGAGATCAAGGTATTATTTGGAAACTCAATTGTACCAAACTCCCTGTTGACAAGGCTTTCAGTCAGCTTTCACTAGCAGAGAGTGGCGGTAGAGAAGTAATGGTAGGAGAGTAGGTGTAATCCAGACATTGGATGCAGCAAAAAAAACCCTAAATAATTTTTACAGAAAAACAGATAAAGGGAAGCAAGAAGATTGGGGGAGACATGAGGTGAAAAGAGGAGGAGGTGGGAGATGCTGGTGTGCCACAAGACTGAGAGTCTTGAGTTTATTACATCTAACTCTCTGATGCTGAATAATTCACCTCCCCAAAGGAGCTGTAGCTGGCACAGCACAAAACAAATTGCTTCAATTGCAGTCTTTCCCATCTGTTCCAGACAGAAGTCGTCCTCATTGTAAGACTTTCACTACAGGATAGGGCCCCTCAGAGATCCCTGTCCTGTTCACACTTGCAGAAAATGCTGTTCCCATCACATTGACCAGTTGCAGACTTGGGACTTCTTTATTATCATGTCTTGTCAGACCTCCTGAATTGTGTCTTTCCTGCTGGGGTTGCCTTTCCTGGTGGGATAGGCAGATGCCATAGGAATCTGTACTTGCACCCAGCTGTGAATAAAGTGTGCTTCTGCTTTCTAATGAGTTGGGGGACTTTTTGTTTGTTTGTAGGCTCACGAAAGCCTCATAGATGGTCATTTTCCTGCACCAGAGGACACTCTGCAACGTCTAGCAGCTCTACGGCTGCAGTACCTGCATGGAGATTACTCTAAAATAAGTTGGACCCTAGATGGAATCTACCCAGTTAACAGACTGAAATCCAAAATACTGCACTCAACAAAGAGCAGTGGCACTACCAGTCACACTCTGGAGAGGAGACGGACCAGCTTCCTTGAAGGGACGTTGAAACGTAGCTTCAAGACAGGCTCTGTAAAGAAGCAGAAGGTAGAAGAGGAGCAGATGATGGAGATGTGGGTGAAGGAAGAGCTTTCAGCTGCTCGGGCAAGCATAGCACAGAAATGGGCCAAGCTTCAGGGACTCTCTCAGCATCAGGCCATGGTGAAATACATGTCCATTGTAAAGGAGTGGCCGGGTTATGGGTCAACCCTCTTTGATGTTGAGGTGAGCAGTGTATGAACTCGTGTAACTACAGCCAAGGAGAGGCATCAGTCAGGAGAACAGATAGAGCTGTGTGTATTATGTTGCCCAGCAGCAGAAGGGAATTTCAGGAACTGGCTGCCTGCAGTATACCATACTCAAAGAGGTGTGATGCAGAGAGCACAGAGCAAGCAAAATGGTGTGTCCCAGTAACTGGAGGGAGATGGTGGATTCCCACTTCATTAGAAGAGCAATAGAATCTTGGAATTTTTTCTGGGCTTTTCTGGTGGTGACTAGTGAAAGTGGAAGCAAATTGAAGCTCTGTTGTCCCCGACAGCAAAAAGTACAACCCTGTTTGGTAGCAGTGGAACGGAAACTGCTCAGACTGGGTTGCTTAGACCGCTGTGCTTTGCCTGCTAGAGTAGGAATCCACAGTTCCAGTTTTATCAGTTCTGTTGCTGCCTAGGCAGATTACCATGGGAAGTTGCGTGCACTCACAATATTATGTGTTAAATAATAAGTGGAATATTGACTTCCCAAATCACTTTAAAACCTGATGAGAACTGTTAGGTGTTACAGTTATTTATTACCCCACTAGTAGTTGACTCACAGCCATGTCACTTCCAAATCTTTGCAGCAAGAGTGCCTACAAGATTTCTTCTGCAGATATTCTATTGAGGTGAAGAGTTGAAATGTCCTGTAGGAGCCAGAAATTGAGGGTTTTTCCTTGAATCAAAAATGGTTTGATCCTCCACTGCATTTATGCAAAAATTCATGTTTCTCTTTCTGCAGTGCAAGGAAGGTGGATTTCCAAATGATCTTTGGCTTGGAGTCAGCACAGAGAATGTGTCCATCTACAAACGAGGGGATCCTAAACCACTAGAAACTTTCCAGTATGAACACATTGTTTTCTTTGGAGCACCACAGCCTAACACATTCAAAATTACAGTGGATGAGAGAGAAATGTTCTTTGAAACATCCCAGGTATGCAAAACTAGACAAGTTAATATGCGAGAGCTACTGCTGAATGAATTGGGCAGCCAAGGAAAAAGATTAAGGGAGCTTAAACCTAAAGTCCCACTGTACCTCTTCTTAAATATAGGGATAAACATGAAAAATAGATGCTGATTAGAAAGTGAATGAGGAGTTCACAAACTTCCAAAAAAAAAGTAGCATTAAAGTTAGTTTTTTTGAGCTACAAGCTCTTGAAGTGCCGCTACAACAGAGCACAAACTTGTCAAGCATTCTTACCTGTCACGTGCACATTTAGTATTACATGCAAAATTTATAGTGCCGTAACTTTGGACAAGGGGAATCTTTTCCTGCAAAATGTCTGGTATGCCTCAATGAAATCAGGTTTTTAATGTGCTGATCCTTTGTTACTGTGTTCTCCCTCTAGGTGGGCGAGATAATAAAGATCATGAAAGCATACATCAACATGATTGTGAAGAAACGCTGCAGCGTCAAATCGGCCACCAGTGTGGACAGTCATGCTAGCAGCTGGACTAGGTGATATGAATGAACTGCCACCACAAGAGAGAGGCAGTTGTTTAATCATTGGTGTTTGCAACTTGCCAGCACAAGTGTAGCAAAGATGTTTTTTAAGAACTCCACTTGACTGACTACCAAAATTTAAAACTGCCGTGTCATCTACAGCACCGTAGGATTTGCACCTCTGCCCAAAGACACTAAACAGCAACAACTGGTGTTAAATGTTAATGGCCCAAAACTTGTTTTCCCCTTGCTTGTTCGATGAACAAAGTACCTTGAAGAAGCAATGTTGGAAGCATCCTCCTCCTGCCTGTCCTCTCTGCTGCTTTCCCCATTACCTGTCATAGTGGCAGAAAAATTCACAAGAGTAATTTCTGCACTACAGGAGGCAAACTTAAGCTTCCTTAGCAATTTTCAACATGCAAACATCTGGGACCATGGGATGACAGCATGGTCTGCTAAAAAGAGTATTTGTTTATTATTTATTTTGCAAGTAGCTCTAAAATGTAAGTCACTGGGTTTTTTTTCTTCAGGATATACGAATGACCTGATCTGGTCTTACAAGAAAATGCCTTTGTATAATTGAAGCCAAGTGGTCCAACTAAGAGGTCAAACCCTACATGAGAGAGCATTAAACAATGAACAAAAACACACAAGGTGATTCTTTACCTTCCAATAGAAGTTCACAGGTACATGACTGTAAAAAGCAGCACTTTCAGTTAAAATTCTAAGTACTCCTGCATTGAAGAAAATCTTTGGGACTAGCACCACTGAAATAGATAATCAGGTGCCATTTTGTGTACATTCCAAGCAGCACCTGTTGCCTAAAAATTAATGACTGCCTTTCACCTATACAGCCCAGGAGGTGAGATTGATTTAGTTGTATTGCCAGAAGAGCTGTTCTTCTCAAACTCCAGGTATTAGATGGAGGTCATGGGTTTTTATGGGGAGCAGTCTGCCTGCGTTAAGTTCTTCTGTCTCTATACGGGATTTTAGGATGATTGGGGTCCCTGAACTTCAGTTTTAAGTGAAGTGTTTCCTACTGAGTGAATAGGTGCCTAGAGAAATGGTTATAGGCATGAATTTCACTTCCTCTGTACTACTGTAAGTAGATGCCAAACTCTTAATCCTCTGAACTCTAATTGGAACTGCTCCCATCACTGAATCCCCAAATCCCCTTCCAGTCTCCTCAAGGTCCCTAGTCATCAGCAAAACTTGAAAACAATGTAGTTTTGCCAAAACAACTTGGAGGTGGTTCTAGCTTCTTACAGGCTTTTATAGCTACTTGCAACTTGAAGAAGTAGAATTTTTTTCTTCTTAGTGAAAGATGACAGTCATCTTCAGCCTCTTGACTTCAGAAACTTGATTTCATTGTTTAGAACAATATTCACTATCAGTCACATCCTAAATTGGTTCCATTAGCAATCAGAAACCTAGTTTCTGATTGCTAATCATTTTCTATGACCCTTGTCTACTCTTGGGATCCCAGAATGCAAAAACCCATTCAGTTGCTTAATGAAACTGACAAGCTATATATAATGTGGGCCTTGTTCCAGGTATAACATCAGATTTTGTCACTTCTGAAGAAGTGGCAGCTGAGGCCTGTGAGCTACAAAATACAAAGTTCATAGAGAAGGAAACTAGGAGTCCGTATGCAACAGGTTCAGTTCCAATTCATCATCGAATTGTGCCATGTCACTAATGCTGTATTGCAGAACACTGTAGTTTAGAGGTTGACAGTACAAGAAAAAACACTGTACATAATCTGTGCTTTTCTCTCATTTCCACTGCACTGCAGCATGTGCAAACACTCTGTGCACTTGCCATATGAGCAGCCTAAGAGGGTAGCCACTACTGTGTATCATATGTTCAACTGGAGTTTTGCCTTAACTAGCTTTACCGAAGGATCCTACAACCACCCTGTTTTTGTCACAAAGAATAAAAAGCTGAGCAGGTCACAAGTGAGAGAGAACAGGAATGCAAAGGCAAACTGAGAGGTAACACATTGTTATTGGTCAGTACACTGACTGCATCTCTGTATGTATCAGAACAGCCTTGATTATCCCTGTCCTAACTCTGCACTAGCTCTGTGTTCTGGCTCTTGGGTTGCTGCAGGCAGCTTGAACCCACCTGGGAATGTAACTCCCATTAGTATTTGTTGTAATTTTGCTCATTTCTATTACAGACTTCCTTCTGCTGTCTTTTTTTAATTTGTAACTGGCTTTACAAGATGAAAGTTTAATAAATTATTGGATTGCACAGGCTGTATTTGCTCACAGACATTATGTGCTCGTTAAGATGTTTACTTAGATATCTAACGCTCAGAACTTGTAAGTTAAAATTAGGCATCGACAGCATAGGAGACAACAGCCCTTCCTCTTGGAAGCACATTTTTCATTTGTGGTGAATTATAAACAATAATTTGCCACTACAATGGGGAAGGTTTGTTTCCAGTTTCTGCCACTCGCTCTGGGGCTGGGTTGCACCTAGCATCAGTGGGAGATATCGCATGCCAGTTCAACTGGTTGGTTCTGAGACAGTTACTGTGATGAAAGCAGAGTAAGGAATGAATCCTCTCCAAAGTCCCAGTCTACAGGATCAGCTCCATCCCTTCTCTTCAGCAGCTCCAAAGTTACTAATAACAGAAAATCACTTTCAGCTCAAATAAGCTGCCAGCTGCACTTCACTTACAGTAGCATGACCTGGGCATAGTGTTCACCTAAAAGCATGTATCACCAAAGTGGTAAATCTGCCTAGAGGACAGCCGAGAGGTCAGCAACACAAACTGTCCTCTAGCAGACAAAGTTCCCTCAATCTATACACTGGTATGGAAACCAAGCAGTGATGCATAATCCCCATTAATATGCTCTCATCTGTCCTTTGCTCAGATGCTCTGAGAGCCTTAAGACCCTGGAGGTAGGTTTATGAAACTCCAACTGTTCAGGGATTTTCAGTTTCCTCATGCTTACTATATTGCAGCTTCTTTCTTGATCTTTCTTTGAGGCTGGAACTGCCTCTACTTACTTCAGCAGAGGCTTTTCTTTGCTGTTATGTTCCCGTGTACTTTCAAAAACATGCTGTCCCTGCTTCCTTGCTGCTTAAGAAGCCTGAAGTCACACACACGCAGCTACTGCTTGTTTGGATGGAGGAGGGTGTCAAAAGGGGCTGGACCTACACATCTCTCCTGGAAGTCCTCTGACAGTCATGTCCCTCTCAGTCACATCAGGCACTGACACGGTGTGTCTCCCCCTCTCACTGCCTGCTGGGCTGTGACTAACTGAAGCTGAATTGGTGACAAACATGGAAGCCAACCCCAGTGACCACAGATTAAAGCAGGAACTATCCAGCCAGTCTGCCTTGTTTGCCACTTTTGACTTTCAAACTTGACTTGCTTCATCTAGTACATCACTATCATGACAACAAAAACGCACCACAGCAGGTGCAACATGACCATGACAACATGCACAAATGCATTTATGACTCTGGTTGCAGTGAATAACCACCCAAGGCACTGGCCAGTTAATGGCATTCTCCCACTTCCATTCTAATGCTGTTTTATCACCTTGTCAGTGTGATATGCAATCCCTGCTGGCCTCCACTCCAGTATTTCATGAATTGTTAATTCAAGTTTTTATGTACTAATTTATAAACAATACCTACACTGTAATGATAAAATGGATTATACACAAAAATCACGGCCCCCGGTATGCTATAGCACAAGCACATCTATCTAATTATTAAGCCAGATTTATTGTAAACTTCAGTTGTTTATTTACACCTTGTTCCAAAACATACAACCTTTCCCTATGTAGGCTGCACATTGTATCATTATGCTGTGACTTCAAAGCAACATGCCCCCCAAGGGCATTTAAGTAAATCTCTTGCACATTAATTCCAGTCCCCACTGTAGATGTAAGCTCCTAAATCTGTAGCTACTAATGCTACAACTGGATGCACACTTTGGCCCTGTGCCACTGTGAATACAGAGCTGACTGCTGGACAGCCTTTTAAAACTCAGCAGGGAGGACTCCCTCTCACGGTGTACCTGGGCTCTGCACCAGTGTTTATGCTTGGACACCAGCAGGAACAAACGCATTATTATATTGGGTGATTCCTGGTTCTTGCCAGACATGTGCTGCCACCCGCTGCCCTGTGGCTCGGGCAGCCCAGGGCACAGCAGGCTGTTAAGGACCCCAGCTCCCTCTTCTCCAAATGCTGCACCCCAATGACATGCCTGTAGCCTCCTGCAGCCCCCAAGTGCTACTCCCCCAGACAGAGGATGCCTCAGGCCTTCCCAAAAATGCTGTAATGGATTACCAACCCAAACATGTCCTTTCTGTAAAACCAAGCACCAGGAAATCCTGTGCACCCCCTACTCCCAAAGTGACAGCCTATCAGTACAAACTCAACTGGTTCTTTAACAGGTTAGGCATTGGAAACAGTTTTTATAAGCAAATAATGGAGCAGATGCACCATAGGAGCAACTTACCTGTTGCCTCATTGTCCTGCTGCAGCTCCAAGCCGAGTAAGTGAGAGGAAACTCACCTGTGCCTGGTTGTGCCTCTTCAGGGTGTGCCCATGGGCAGAACAGTATTTAAACCAGGAGCCTTCTCTTCCCACCTTCTCTGAACACCTGCATCCTGGTGAGTCATCCTCCATGAGCAAAGCAATGCTGAGGAAGGCCTGCAATTAAGCTCTCAGAAGCAGAGCTGGTCCTGCAAGGTAAGAATGTGTGGGGGATAATGGTGCATGGCTTGCATGGTAGGAGAAGACCTGGTTGCAGAAGAAGGGGAGACATGGAGGGAGTCCCTGGGAGCTGGAAGAGGAGAGTGCTGACTGTTCCCCACAGCAAATTTCTCCTTGTTGGACTGTGAGTGCTTGGGCAAAAGAGTGCTTCTCTCTCCCTGGCTGCTGCAGGTTTATTGCTCACAGAGTAGGGGAACAGACTTACTCCTGGCAGGCTGCCCACTCTGGTTGTCCTGGCCCTTTCCTAGCAGCCTGTCCTGGTGTGGTGGTGCTGTTGGCAGCGCCCATCCCACACCTTCCAGGCTCGTGGCTGTGCTCAATCGGCTGCTGATATGGTGCTTTCTGTTCACCTTTCCCAGCAGCTTGCACTGGTGTGGGGCTGCCTGGTTGCCTCTCATCTCTGTGATAGTGAGGTCATCTTTTGGTGGCTTATTCATCAGTGCTATGAAGCTGATGTGAGACAGAACAGGATCAAAGCAGGAGGGTGGCCGCAGGAGACAATAAAAGATGGAAATTTCAAGAACCCAGCACTTTTCCACATGATCATGATCCAAGCCCTGGGTAAATGTGCCCTCCTATTATCCAAATACATGTATAATGTACCTTGACACACAATGTTTAAATACTCAAATCATGTTTATGAAAGTAAAGGCATTTCAATGAAACAGAAAGCAGTTAAATTGCTAATGGAGATAACATTCAATCATGCACATTTATAAAATCTTAACTACTTTGTAAGTTTAATTTGAATATGCATACAAATCCTACTAGTTTTTACTGTGTACAAGTACCACATTTTTGCATAAGTATCTATTCTATATCATCTGTTAACAGGAAACTGTCCCACATAACAAATGAAAAGAGAAGTTTAATAGAAAGCAGGAGTAGAATGCATACTATCCTTATGGGTTCCTGAGATACAATGTGCAGAAAAAGATCTTTGTTCTCATTTCTTCTAACAAAACATATGCACATTAGGGGTCAGCATAATGAAGAAATAATTTTGCAATAATTACTTTGTATCACTGAAATGCCACTTTCTTAAAAGCCACCTTGGAGAAAAATCATAGTATCATAGTTAATCTATTTATGCTGAAAAGGAGCAAAGCTAACAAACAACTGTTGTTCTGTTTGTAATTATAATCCCTTCTGCACTGGCAAATAGAAATCCAGGAGGATGTACAGTCTGTGTTGCACTACTACGTAATCACAATAAAAACCTCATTTGGTATCCTTCCCTACCCTCCCAAATATGTTAAAAAAAATCTTAGTTACTGGGAGATACTACAATAGAGCACACAGGAAAATGTGAAAATACCATCAAAGATCAAAACCAAGAGCATAACAGTTTAAATTGGCATTTATGCTAAGCACCATTTCCAAGTTCACTTGCTATCAACAGAAAATTACTTTTTCTAGTGCTTTATCAACTTAAAACTCTTCAGAAATAAATGGGAAAGGTCCATTAGAGTGACAGTTGATTTTTTTTTTCCTCTCTTTTTTTTTTAATATCCTGTCTTTCCTAAGCTTAGTTCTTTAATATTGCTCATAGTTTTTGATTTAAAACTGCGCAAAATCTGTTTAATTTGGTCAGGAAGAACTTTATGTACTTCTTGACAACAGAATGAATTTTACTAACTTTAATGAACCTGGATGTTACATATCCCACTGTGCTCCAAACACACAGCCAGAGTTGATGCATAAAGGGTACAAACTGTAGTTCTGTAATTTCCACTTCTAGCAACAAGAATTGTAATGTTTGGACTTTGTTTATTTGCAACCACATAAAAAAACATCACTGACAGGACAATGCAATTTACTTCCTCCTTTCAAAAATGTTTAGATGTATAACTTAAGTCCTGAGCAATGAGTAGATGGTGCATTTGATTTAAAGAAAGATTGAAAAAATGGAAAGAAATACAACAAATGCATCAGGCCTAGTAACTGTTCACGCATAAGCACTTGCAGGTGATTTGTGGGTGGTTTCTATGTCAATCAAGTCAATTTCTATTTCCCTGCTCATAATCTTCAGTTTTTAGGTTAATGTCTTACACAATAGAATGTTTCTCCCAGCAAACCATTATTGCAGCTAAAAAATAACACTCCCCTTTGACCAGTATTTGCAGGTTTTGGAGGCCTGCAATTCAGAGTTCAGATGATACTTACAATTAATAAACGCATCTCATGCTTTAATTGCAAATGTGACATAAAGTAATTTAACTTTTCCCATATTTTATGAGGAGGTATGTTGTGAGCCCTTATAAACTGCTTTAGAGCAAAGATGGGCCTCAAAGTGCTAATGAACTACACCCTGAATTAGAACTTAAAAAAAAAAAAAAGGGCACAGAGTAATGTTCCCCTTCTGCGCAAACCCAGAAGCAGCTTGATAGAAGCAGGGTATAAACATGTTCCATGATAAAGTATGTTTTCAACTGCAAAAAGTTATTTACTGGCACTCTTTTTAAATACATCACAGATTTTGATTACCTGTTAAGTTTTCTTACCGTATTTTAATCATCATCACAGCCCCTCTGCTATGGTGTTTTTTTACCCAGTGATTAATGAGCTGTACCTGAGCTCTGATAACTGCTTCCACAGAAATAAAAACAGTGTAAGCAGTTTAGTGTTTTGTTTAACTTTATTTTTTTCAATAACAATGCTGCTAAATAATCTTTCTACATATTTCAAATAAAGCGGGTTACTCACCTGCACTAGGGCAGTTGTGCTTACTTAAATAAGGATTACCAGTGATTAGACAACTTGGGTATGATGAAATGAACATGAGAAATGGGGCCTTAAAAAATTATTTACATCATTCATAAGAATAAAATACAATTTTTTAAAAATAAAAAGTATATATTAATGTGTGTTGGATAATTAAGATTTTACTACTAATTTCCATTTTAAATTTCAGATTCACACCTAAGAATGTTCAAAATATAAACATCTATAAAACTAGCATATCTCAAAACATGAGAATTTGTAAATACTTTTCCCCACTTGTTGTTGGAAAAGGACAATAAACAACACTTTGTTAGTCCATTAAGTTAAAAGTTATTTGGTAAAGCACTTAGGCATGTATGCTAAACCAGATGACAGGAACCAGGCTTTGTTATGTTTCAAACACTTCTCATACCAGGGTAAGTTTAAGGTGGGTGAGGGTTATTTTCATTATATAGTAACTAGCATCATACTACTTTTTCTATGAGTTACCTCAAGAAAGAAAATGTTAACTGTTGTGCCCAAAGTACCAAATAAACAACAAAAGTGCTTACTTCTTTGATCAGCAAACTAACAACACGCTTCCTTTACTGTGCCCCATCAGGCTGCTGTTTTAACAGGCTCTAAAGCAATACCTACAGTAAGTTCTCTATTTCTCAGTACAAATGATAAACACTTGCTTATCAAAATAGTGCAAACAGGAACAAAGAAAAGTGCTGTCAACATAAACTGCAGGGGGGAAAAAAAGGCAGTTGGACATCATGACCTCACACCATGGCTTCAGAAAAATCAGTAGTACTTTTCTCAGCGCATCAGACCAAGTTCATTCCTATTTATCATATCATATCAGCATTACATGGGGAATGGATTTAGTCTTTTACATATCCTCCTTCATAAAAGTAAATGTGCCTGTTCTTTGTATTGTGCATTAAAAAAGTCTAAAGACATTTTTAAAAACATTAATTGATCAAATCATTAGAGTAATTAGGTAGAATTCTGTCTTCCCTTTTTTTTCCCTTTAATAGCTTTCTTCGGAGTGCATAGAAAGCACCACAGTGACACATCACATACAAAAATCAAGTTTAAGTTTTATGAAAAATGCTCAAGTATTTTTAGCATTTATGTACACAAGTTGATCTACCATACATTCTTTCTCACTCTTTCCTTAGATATCTTTATCTTTTTTCTTGGACAGATGACATATTTCACCTATGAAGTTAGGCATTCAACCCTAGTATATAAATAATATTAGGGGAAGTAAATGTCAGAAGGGTCTTCTTACAGAACAAGGAACACTGTCCCCACAACACTCCTGTCCTTGAGTGTCACAATGCAACAGGTCATAAAATGGAGGAGGTCTTTTCTGTGTTTTGATCTACAAGAAAATCACTCAGGTATAATTTCAGAATACTTTGAAGACATGAGATAGAATGCAGTATGTCTTTAAATACTACTCTAAGTGCAGGTTTTTAAATCCTAGTTAATGAATGCTTAGGTCATTCATTGTAAACATTCCTGCTATTTGTGCTTTCAAAACTTGGTGAAAGGAGCCGTGAAAGGAAATCCAACCATTTACTTAAAGAACAGTTACATAACAGGATACCATGTAACATTCAAATGTTTGCTTTTATAGGGCTAAGGCTTTTACTGTATCTTGGGTTCTGCTTGTGTTGGCAGTTAGCCCTTAACGAGAGGTTTTTTTAGCCCCACTACCACCTTCGGGGTAAGAGCAGTGATCAGTCAGTCTGCCACAGTCCCAGGCTTCAAATACTCTGTGTTTATTTAATTTACTCCTAGAGGGCATGTTTTTAGTGCAGGGTATGGCTCATAACTCTCTATTCAAAATGTACCTTCTACATTGTAAGGAAGATTCTTCTCTTCCCACTGTAACATGATTTTTTGGTATGTCTTTGAAGCAGGGGGGGGGAGAATAAATCACAGTATGATCTTTCTACACTGTAACAAGAAAATTTAAATTCTAATTGGATGGGAATTGTCTGGTAACTCCTTCTGCCCGGCTATATCAAAATTTATAACTGTTTATTACAAAAGTTGCTACACAAAGACATTTTGTCTCCTATTTATGAACTTTGTGTACAGGGCAAGCCAACACTAGTGGCAAAATCTCTATAGCATATCCAAATGGTACACTTGGCATTAAGTTATTAATGGATAATTGTATAAAGTTATGGAATTCATACTGCAATTCTGAGTGCATATTTTAAGGTGATGTTGCATGAAGTATTGTTGGCATTAATTATTCCATTAAAAATTCTTTTCAGTAAAGAGAGAAAACACTGTGAATTAAAAAATATTGCAGAACTCTAGAAATCTTGCATCTTATATGCCTGATGCCAAATGTAAATAATTACCATGGACTTGAATAAAAATTGCTCTTGTATAAAAGAACAAAATTCAGCCCTCATTAATAACCTTCTTCTTACTTTTCAAAAAATAAGTAATAAAACATCAAGTAATTGATTCCTTATGGCTTCACACAGTGAAGTTCATACTAACTTGCCCAGAACAGTTTCTCAATAGCTATCTTTTGTGAGCACATCATCAGTATCATCATCATTCATCCCTCTCTGATAGCGTACTGAAGAGAAGGCACTCCAGTGAGGAGGCTTATTTTTACAGCAATACCACACTAATCCCGCAACGAAGACCAAGATAATTAGCAGGGCAAATGCAACAGCCACCCCAGTATGATTAGAACCTGTAACAGAATGAAACACAAAGTTATGGTAAGACTATTTTGTCATGGAGTTGATGCTTCAGTAGCTATGCACTAATGTTACACACATTTAGTTGAAGTTAAGGCAAATTACTTCATTGTATTAATAGTCTTCACCCAGTGGAAAGTTAGGTTCCCACATGAGTCAGCATCTCCTAGCTTATTTTGATCATTCTATTAATTTCCTCATCATATTTAGGATGGAAGGGACCTCTGGAGGTCAAAAAACATTAGTAAATGCTGCACTCATTTAGAGGTTTGTGTACTTCAGAAATCTAACAAATTACTGGACTCTCAAAGTGAAAGGGATTTACGTTCCCCTGGAACTGAAAAGATCTTGCTGAGGTCTTTCTTAGCAGCATTAAGTTAAATCTATTCCTGCATTTCCGCATCAGTGAAAATGTATACAAAATCAGGAAGATACCACTTGCTTTCTTAATGCTCAGGTAACTGCTTTTTTTTTTTTTCCTACACAGAGCAGAATATGAGGAAGTAACAGGAGGCCTGAGTTTTTCTGGAACTGCATTTTCAGAAGCCTCCTCAAGAACTGAAAACACAGTCTGCAGTACATGCTTATTTGGCATCTTTCTGTTCCTACCTACACAGACTTGCCCATGAGAAATACCCTGTGGTGAGAAGTGATAGCAACTACTCTATGCTTTTAAGTGAAAATTTCTGTTCTCTCCCCTATCCTTTAAGAGTATAGTGGGAGCCAGGAGAAGTAACTTCCTAGAGAATTTGTCCCCGATTGCAATTTTATAACAAAACAGCAACAGAAGGCTCTGGCTTATGTAGAGAGGTACATGATAGGTTCTTTTCTAAATTGCACCTTCATTATTTCAACACATTTTTCCCCACCAAAAAAAAGAAAATCCTGAATATAGTCACTTCAACATTAAGTCTCTGCTAAAATCAATGCTTCCGTACCTAAAGGAGCTTTACAGACCACTCTGCTTTGACTACGACTGCAGTCAACTTTGGACCACATGCCAGTCGTGGACAGGATAACACTGCATTTTTCATTGACTTCTGCAGTTTTATTTTCCCAGTTGGCATAATTAACTGATGAGCCATCTAGCCAGTTCAGGGACTGATCTGTTGGGGAAAAAAAAATGCTTAGTTTAGATCACCAAAACATGCTGCAGCGCCACACACAGTATGATCCACAACCTATTGATTTCTTTACAGTGCTAAAAGAATTGGGGCTGACTGACTATCCTGTAGATTAAAAGCAATTAATATGAACACATCACACCTTCTCCAGATCTTTAGCATTGGATGCATATGCAGCTTAACAGTTAGGAACCAATGACAGTGCTGGAGAAAAAGAATTCCAGTGACCCCTGATCATCTTTACTGTGCAACAGGAAGCAACTTAAGCTACAGTGAAGTCCAAAGGGCTTTATAATGCTAAATGAGGGATTCTAACCTCAGGCAGGAGTTACTGTAGGCTATCAACACTACAAAACTACTCTTATTTGGGGAATTATGCATTTGTATTTATCACACGAAACATTCATTCTTATATACATGGTTGCTACTTCTTACCTTTAGAGCTCTGAGCCAGGCCAAGCCACACATTCTTGGTGATGAGATCATTTTCCTTTATGTGTGTGCTCACAAATGCATTTTCTTCAGCATCCACAATAGTCAGAAGGGTTGCTGAAGGATCTGAGGGGAAGAGGAAACTGGTCAGAACTGCAACTTTCGAGTACATTCTGGGCTTACTAAATTAGCTTGAAGTAACCTGCAGAATTAAGACAAACTTCCGCATTTCCTAAAATACAGCATGTCATACATGATGGCTTCAGATGACTGGTTATTCAAGCAGGTCATAAAAAATAAAATGGGAGTGAACTTCCTGGAGCTGTGGACTACATACATGGAAGATACCAAAAAGATAAAAAACATTCAGAATTACTAGTCTTGCCCAAGTAATAAACACTTTCCAAAAATACAGTTGAAAAAATGCTCAGCATTTTGCTGAGTCAAGTTACTTTCTAAATCAATCCCTCATTGAACCTCAGGTTTTTATATACAGTTTTATAGCAATTAAGGAATAAGAGGGAGGAATGGATATACTGGAGACAGGCTCAGAGTGTACCCATGCTTTACAAGTATATAAAAACAAAATCCAGAAGCTTAATTTAGAGAGAGATCACTTTCTCTTTCAGCTACCAGGCCAGTTAGGACTCAAGATAAAGCTGAATCCAGGACTGGGACTACTTGGACCTTTTCTTTTTCATTTTACATTGCGAGTTAACTTCACATCATAAGATAATTCAATCAAAAACAGTTACGGTAGTCACTAGCTTCTATGCTAAGAAGGTGACTAAGAATTCTGTACACCAGACTGCTTAACATCTTCTGCAACACAATTCACCACATATCAAAGAAGAGAGAAAATCTTTTATATTTGTCATTAATTTTTTAGTGACATTATGTCTTAATATCTATAAAGTACACACTTCCAACCATTCGCTAGGTTAGCAAGTTCCCTCGAAGCAAGCAGCTAATGCAAGGATATGATAAGAAAACACTGCTAATAGCACTAACTTTGTCATAAAGTTAATTGTACACAAATAAAATGGTTTCCTTCAAACTGTAAGCCTTAAATTTCTGAATGCTATATCAATGGCTATCTGCATTTTACTTGCAGATACCTGGGCACCAAACAACCTGTCAGCAGATTGCTGTGTTTTATCAAGAACCTTTATCAGATATTCAAAGATAAAGCTTGCTATTACTTTTCCTAAACTAAAGCAGCTGAAAAACTTAAGTATAACCAGTGTTGTTATTTGATTGTTGGGTTCTATTTCTTTTTGAAGAGTGGACTAATTTCAAGTTGAAATGTGATAAAGAGTCTAAACATACTCAGTTTCTGGCAGACTTTCTTGGCATCTTCCACATTATATACTGAAAAATTGTAGAATGCCATGTCAAACGCATAACAATGATCCTTATACTGCACCCACTGTAGGGTACCGCCAATCTGCGGGCATCCTGGGGCTCTTCTCACTTGCTTTGGCTGTAAATGTATCTCTGCAAAACAGAAAGTTGCATTATTTCCACTGCAGGAGTTTGTGCATAGTCTCTTTGTAGTAACAGGACAGTAAGTATTAACAAGGACTACCTCTCCCAGCGAGCGTGGCTCAATCAGCTTACATTCCTTCTTCATGTGTTGTAGATGAATTTATTTTAAAAGAAGCACAAGACAAGTCCCAAAGGCTTGGGAACCATTTTTTTCTTGAGTTTTAGGGGGCTTTGAAGTTTGGTCTACGTGTTTGATAAGGATTTCCATTAAAAAAAAAGATACAAGCAGTTTGATACTCAAATGAGAGGCGATAAAAAAGTGACCAGGATTGTTTCAGATTTTCACCACTGGAATGGAGACAATCTCCCTTAAGTATTAAGAAGTGTTTTATCATAACTGATAGACAACTTTTCTTCATTTCTAGTTCTAAATACAACATGTAAAGGTAGAATACATAAGACAACTACACAAAAACATTAAAAACACTTACTGTTTGGAAGGCTAAAGCAAATGGCACCTTCAGCGACATTTGTACATTTTGTCCGGTTCCAAGATCCTTTAGTATTCAACAGAACACAATTCTCAGTAGTGTTTGAGTTTTCTAATTCCCAAGGATAGTAGTCAAAGTTGCTTCCATCTGACCATTCAAAATTAGCTTTACTTCCCTAATTAAAGAAAAAGCCCACAACTTTTAAACCACAGCATATGGTTGTGGTTTAAAACTTGTCAGTCGTTAGTAAGTCACGTAGCACTATTTATCCCTTGTAGAGTGGTAAAATAAAGTGCAGATGGCCTCATTTTCTAAACCTTGTTTTCATACTAAATAAATGTAGAACATAGTTTGCATTTTCCAATCAATTCTTAACCTAGAAATCCTGCTTATTTGTGGGAACTGAGAAGGTGCAGCATGTTGGTAAGTTTAAGCCTGTAGTGTGCCTTGTTTTGTTCTACGTGGAACATTTTACTTCATTTCATCCTGCTGTTTCATTTAAGCAGTCTGTCTCCCTTGCTATGAATGTGATTAGATATGTTACAAACTGCTAAACTGCCCAGATGACCTCAGTGAGTAAAGTTGGGCAGCTCAGGAATGGTTTTCTGTGATTGCTCCTACTTCAGATACACTGCTGGAAACCCGTGACAATGAAAGGTCAAGTTGTGAGAAGAGGAGGGACCCATTCAGACCAAAGGATGGGTGGAAGTAGTAAAGGTATGGATAGAAACCACACACACCTCTGCAGAGGGGTATTGCCACAAACAGGTCTGGGGAGTAGTGTGGGGAGCAGGGTTGGGGCTTTTGGCTCCAAGGTTAAGCAGAGGTGGAATTATCTGCAGCCACTCTTGCTTATGCCATCCTGAGAGAAGGGATGCGTAACTTGCTGGAGAGCCAGTTACTGACCAGCACTGAGCAGGCTCCATACAACCTTGTCTGACTGTATTTGCTAATGGAATCTGATCCTAGAGAAAGCCATAAATCTGGAGCCTCTAAAGGTATGCTGCAAATGGCACTACTTGTGCCACAAGGCATGGTGTTGGATTGTTCTATTGCTTTAAAATTTCAGGGATTTGGAAAAACATCTCAGTGTGGCTACAGTCACTAAAATTTAATATACTATGACTCTATGATTCTATATCACATGGGGTTAACAAAGTAGGTGATTTAATACATGGACTAGAAATTTCAAGAAACTAGGAAAAAAAAAATTCATATCCTGTGCAGAAAATTATTTATCAGCTCTGCTACTGATGGTACCAGCAGTATACACTTACATCATGAATTGACAACCCGAGCCACAGAGGATAACCGTCCTGCTTGACAAGATCTTCAAGAAATAACTGTTGTGATTCACTGTGCACACTTGCTAAATCACTCCCATTTTGCTTGCATTCTCTCAATGCCTCATACCACGTCAGCTTTTTCTGAAGGATCCTGTATGTTCTGTTTCCATGTGGAATAGACTCAGGCAATGGAGGCTTGTGCTGTTGGGGTCCTATTTCAAAGAATAAGAAGAAAACAAGTTCTGTGAACTTCATTCATGTTACTAGGAACATACAGAAAGCATTAAAATCTATCTAAATCAATGCAATTCAAGCACTAAAGTGTTCAGTACAAGCCACTTCTATCAAGGAAGTTATCTTTTGCTACTTTGAACACGTTGAGCAGTTGATGGGGTGCAGCACATTCCTCCTCAGCAGAATATTACAGCAGTGACTGACCACGTAACCCCAGAGGCCCTCAACAGCTGTGCCATGGGTTTCGCTGGGAGCAAACCCAAAGCCTTTTACAGCAGGTACTGCAGAACCAGGACTTAAATTATGACCCTCATCCAAGACTACATATAAATCTTCTCTACTGCTTACCCCTTTCGATTTTACAGGCGAGAATACTGTACACGTTATAGTGCTGAGCATGCCAACTTTGAGAATAATTATAAATATCCCAAAACCCATCAAGGTTTACACCAGCAAAAAAACTGTTCTTCTTTATGTTAGGTCTTCCCAGCCTCCAGTTATTGTAAGTCAGATGAGTTTCATCATACCACTTGAGAACTTTATCTGTGGAAAACATTGCATATTTATTAAAATATTGACATTATGTGTACAAATACCATTTAACTTTGAATATGTTAATGACAAGAACAGATATTCACTTGGGAAAAAATGCAGTGACAATCTAAGTTGCTGTAAACCATTTCCATATATAATGCTAAATATGTTAGTGTTACTCATCCAGGCCCTTTTGATTCCTGCTTTCCAGGGAAATCAAATCGAGACTAAACAGAACATACTGACTCTAATCATCACTCAAACAGAAAGCATGTCCAGTTATTTTCTTCTAGAAGATAAATACAAATATAAAGCATTATTATAGCTTTGCCTTCAGTTTGACTATAGTTGTGTATCAAAACATGCAAGAAAATTGCACTTAATGGTGCAAACTTTGTCTCCAAACCAGTTATTAAGAAAAAAAAAAAAATTAAGCCTTACCACTGTCATCATAAATGACACCCAGCCAGACCCACATAGCCAGACCACTGAATGAACGAAGCTGCTCAGTTACAAAGTCATTCTCTTCTTCATCTCGAACGCTCAGAACAAATGCTTCTGGGTCTGTTGAAATTTTTTTGAAAATTACTTTCTTACAAATTCACCTTTCCGTTACAAAATAAATTGTCTTTTTCTGTTACTGTTAGTAATTATTACAGCTGGGCCAAGAATGTGTAAAGGCTTGACCTCTACAACATAATAACTAAATGAACAGTGTGAAAACAATTTTCAAAGGTATTATCAACAGTGCTTCCCCTGGTTTTGTCAATGAGTGAAATACAGCAGTTCTAGAGACATTTATGGGTCCTACTGTCACTTCAAGTTGTATGAAGTAAAAATTCTCTGCATAGAACATGAAAATACCAGCAATCTTTCAAAATTTTCTTGAACTGACTTGTAGAGAAACAGTATTAAGACTGAATTAACATTCAATTCATGAAAAATAAAAACAGTTTATGGAAAGATATGTCTGAGTTGCCATGAGCACTGGTTTAATATAAGAGGGAAGCTGTTCCTAAGCTTACACTTTGTTCAGGATGGACTGGAAAAGCCCACGTGTGTTTCTGAATTGGACTATTCTCCATCTGTTTACTTTGTTCAGCAATGTGAAGAAGGGGAAAAAAAAAACCAACCATGAAGTAAATGCGACTGTAAAGCCAGAACGTTGCCAAGGGGATGACAATCACCCAAGCTATTTAAAATTTGTATATTATAAAGAAAAAAAACCAAAACCTTCCAATTTTTCAGAGATCTCAGAATTCAATAGCTCCCTAGCCATCCCTTTCTCAAACTCTCCTACCCATGCTCTGGCACTTCTTATGAGAGTAGTGCAAGAGCAAACAGCATTGGGCAGTGCAACACTAATGCACATTTCCAAATGCTACAACCTTTCTCAACACTCACTTTGCTGTCATTGTAAGACAGTCACTCAAGATCTAAAACTCATCTCCCTCAAGCTGATATAAGTCCATAAATATCTGTAATATGACAAAGTACTTACTCATTTTCTTGCATAAATGATGAGCTTCTTGAGACCTCAGTTCTCTCCATCTGTTTTTTGTTATCATGAAAGTGTAACAGTTGTTTCTAAATGATATCCAGGGTGTATTTTTAATCTTATGTGGGCACTTAATTTGTGTAACTTGTTCTTTTTCAATTTTCTCTATAGAAAGGAAAGAAGACATTCAGGACATCACTTATTAATAACAACACTTAACCTGACACACCACAAAACACTTTCAGGTACCATTTAAAAAACATGCATCATAACTTAAGTGCCATCCTCTAAATACATTCTTGCTTTCAGTTTGCTCATGATGGTGAGTTTTTTAAAGTAATATAACCAGCAGTAAGCATTATCAAAGAATACAGATGCTTAAAACTTTTCACAATTGTTACGTTATAGAGGTTTAAAAATAAAATCCCTACATAAAAGTGCTAAGCGTGGGTCCATAACTAAAAGCTCGTTGCCTCCTGTGTGAAGGTGGATCAACATAACAAATAAGCTGATTCATACTTGAAGAGTGAGAAGGACTCTTCCTGTAGTTACTTAGAATGCAGGCACAAAATAGTTAAGGATGTCATCATGTCAAGTATACACTTGACTGTGACTCATGATGTACAATGAGGGCTTAACTGTGTCCCCTCAGGAATAATGGTCTCATAGGGAAGAAATCTGTGATGATGTCCCAGATCTTTTCAAAAACGGCCCCAAAAGATGTTCTGCTGTATCTCTACCTGTCTTGCTATAATTGGTATATATTTAAAAAGGGGTTTGTGAACTGCAAATTTACACCTTTCAATTCAGTGTCTACCTGCTATCTTTCTTCTCTAAGAAGTCCTGTACCTCCTCCGTGTATAGACTTCCATGTCTGAAGAGATTTCAGGAGGTCCCAATATTAAGATGTAAATAGTACAGAGGTAGCTGAATCTTCTTCCACATCCAAGTAAGAGAGATTAGTATGAAACAATCTCGCAGAAACTGTGCAAAGGTAGAACCAGTTGGCAATTTGAAGGGTACAGTCTGGCTCAATGCACCCATTACAAATTCATTTGTAAGTAGCATGTGGATTAAGGCCAACAGGTGCATGCCCCCCTATTTGAAGTTCAGTGTTTTGTTTTCTTTTGTTTTTGTTTTTTACCTGGCATGCAAATCAGCCTGTCTGAAGAAACCTAAGTTAAAAAAAGCTGTAATTTTGCAGTTACAATCTGGAATTATCAAATATGCTTCATAATAAAACAAAATTCAGCTTTTATAAATATAATGCTAGGATACATACTTTCTGATGCATAGCAAATAGCACCTCGATTTTCAGAAGAACAGTCCGAAGTTTTCCAGAAGCCATCAGTATCCAAAAACACACATTCTTCACTTGTTTCTTCATCATCTTCAGACCAGCGGCTAAAACTAACATGTTTCCCATCCAGCCAGCCATAATGTTTTCCACCCTAGCATTGTATAAGTAAAAGGGATGAGCTTACATAGTAAAAAAAGACAGGTACAGAAAATGACATGATAATATATTTACATTGGCTAGACATTCACAGTGTCTCTGGTGAGAACTTTGTATCCCAGTGCCCTCACGATCTGATCTGCTGCTCACAATATAACAAGCTTTGTTATTTTAAGTTTCGCAGCTGCAAAAATATGAATTAGCTGAAGTGGATGACAAATTATCAAATGGTGATGTTTAACTACTATGGTGATGGGGAAAGGCCTAGCAATGAGATGTCCAAACGGCATTTGATTTTGCATCTGCAAATCAATGGTGGATATAATTATCTGGTCTCGGAAAATTGATAATATCTGAGAATAAGGCCAAGTCTCAGTTACTCCACACTGAGTTGAAAGCAATCTATTAATTACGTAACTGATTTAATAAATCAGATGCATTCCTGCCCTGGAGGATGCAGGAGGAATAAGAAAAAACCCACATAAAACAAGCACGCCATCCTTCAAGAATCTTCCATTTCAAAATTTTCTTCAGGAAATCCCCCTGCCACCTTTTAATTTAATTAATCTTTTATCTTTTTTTTGTGTTTATGATTCCAGCACTGGAGTAACAAGTTCTGTTGACCAGTTTCATTATAATTTCCTTTCATGTGATTTTTTTTTAATTGTGCCTAAATAACAAAGTGTTGCAACAGTGAAAAGCCAGTGCATGCCTGAGTTGTATGCAGCAAAATGAGTAATTTGATCTTCACTCAGAGACAAAAAGGAGGCAAAATAGGTTGTTCTGGTTTCCCCATCTTTACTAAGACTAAATGCCCTTTTCATTTTAAAAATATTCTCCATAAATTATATACTCATATTTCTTTTTTTTTGCCCCCTACTTTGCCTAGAATGCTCAGTAGCCCATTACTGACATAGGAAGACCATAACACCACAGATTCTGAGTGAGCACCATTAACCTTTATAGGTAAGGTACTTCTCAAATAAACTTATCTCCAGATTCATGTGCTTGACAAAAAAGATTAACTCTGTAAGCAAGCCCAAGCCGTTTTGTCAACAGCTGAGAAAGCTCCCAGTGAAGATCTTCAAGAGGTTCTCTGGCTAATAAAGGCAAAACAGTACCTGCTACATTGACATTTCCAAAGACAAACAGAAGAAAAAAGACAAACCCACTAACCTGTCTCAGGGATGCCTCCCTCTAGCTCAAATAACAGGAAGAAACAACGGAGCCTAAGTTAAATTTCAGAAATCGATCTCCAGAAGTGTTTGATAATTAATTTTGGATTTTATTTGCCACCCCTAGTTTTTCCCTTTTAAACCAGATGCTGGGTTGTCTTTCTAGAGTGGTACTGTAAACAGGGGTGATGATATTAAGTGGTAACACTGATTATTCATTCATTAACAAAAGAGACAAAGAAGGTACAGCAATCAATTTTGCTGCTATCCAACAAAATATCCCTTCCCCATGTAATCTTTTAAAAGAATTGTCTCCTCATCATCAATCCATCCAGTGGAGTTTGACAATTATACAACTTGGAGAACTGAAGATTTAGAACATTAATCTTGAGGCCCTCCAGATGGTTATTCCTACATGAAAACGATTACCCCAGAAATTAATTTTTCATTGCATTTCTTTATGCCACTTTCTATTTCACACAATTCTGAAAGTTACCTTAAGCCACAGTCTGAGGGGAAAATAAAACTTACATCTCTGCTGAAAAGTCCAGTCCACAGTGGGTAATTATGAAGGGCAGCCTGGACAGCAAGAAAGGCCTGCTGGAACTGATCTGTGATGCTAACCAGCTGCATCTTGTTATTTACACACGCAGCCACCGCATCATTCCAGGACAAATTTTTCAGAATTACCATGTATTGAACATTTTGATAGTTCAATGTTTCATTAAGGACTTGCTCTGTCTGGTTATCAGCAGCTCCTGTACATAAGAAATAAATCCAATTAGAAGGCAGTTAAACGGTGAAGTACATTTTAAACTCCCAATTTCTATGTAACAAACAGAAAACCCTGTTTGAAATCCTCCTGGAAAAAAAAAATTAAATCTTTTCTTAGACAGTAGATTATGGTAATGATTATAGTTAGAAACAACTACCTTTGACACTTTACATAGAAAATACATTTTTTAAAAAAAGGATTATTTTCAGCCAGTTTATTTTTGTAGATCTTTCTCTCAACTTTGATACAAATCTTTTTGCATTTGTTTTTTTAAACTAACTGCTAAATAATGTTAAGAATTCTATTTATTGAATTAAAAACATATTATACAACTTTAATTACATACATGAATGGGAAAGAGTCACTGCTCTCTGCTGCAATACAGCAACAACTCGACTCATTAATCTCTGTGGAGCCTGTGGATTTATGCTTATGCAAATCTACTGGTCCACAAAACTTGTCTATGTTTATCTTAGAGTGTACAGCACTGTCCCAGAATTCCTTAATGCCACCCTTGGGTATAGTGGGAATTGATTTTGCCTCCACATGTGCTTAACTAATTGCAGAAAATCCACCTTGCACAGGGAGGGGTATAATTCACTATTTGTGCTCTAAGCACTGAGTGTTATCAGTTATCAGCTCATACTGCAGGCTCAGCAATGCAGAGCAACTGCAGCTGATAAAAGATGCAAACATTGCCGTGGGTGGTAAATTCAAGCATGCAAACCTGATAATGCCAAAAATTTTATACACAACCAAAAACAAATTGGCTCTCCAAGAGGGAGAAAATCCCTGACATTTAAAATATCTCAAGCACAAAAAGGCTCACTGAAGGGGGGGGAGAGGGAAATCTATAAATAACAGGATATAAATGACTGACAGGGCCATTTTTCAAAGAAGACAGAAACATAACATTAATTTGATATTTATATGCAATTTACAGCTTTCAATAGATCAGAAAAGTGACAAGGCTGAAACAGATTGTTTGAAGTGGTTTGTGTCTGCTGCCAAATGCTTTCACTTAGTAAACAGCTACAAAAAAGAACCATGGTGCTATCACACATCAAGGGGTACCACACTGGAAAAAAGGTAGTAAGGAAAGTGCCGATTTCTGAAAGAAGTAATCGCCAGTGATTAACATCTCTAGAAGTTCTGCAAATCATGATCATGCCAAGATTCCCAAGGAACCTGAATCATCTTTTTTCCTAGGATAAAGCCCTAGCTAGACAACCTGGACACTCTCACAGCTGTCCCTGCACTCTGCTGAGGTCCTTTCCAACCTGAATTATCCTTATATCCCTAATACAATGATGATGTAAGACCAGACCATGCCAGGACACATTCTCAGGCAGTCCAAACACCCTTATCATTACAGCTTCTACAGCTGTGGCTAGGAAGAAGTGCTTAGTATTTTAGTCAGCCCAGACTAGTAATATATTGTCCTACACAGATATAATTTCGATTTCCTATTAAAAATTCCCCTTTCAAATGTTTTTGCCTACATCTCTTCTATCCAGACTTCTTATCTGGACACTTGTAATTTCTGAAGTATTTGGCACCAAAATAAAAAAGATTTTTTTGTGTTAAATGGGGGGTGGAGCAGGGAATCTCTTTGTCTGTTGGAGAATTAAGGTGGGCATATACTTGGGTGTTTTGCACACCTGTCTTTTTTCAGAAGATGGCATGTTAGTTACTTTAAAGGATTATTTACATAGAGGAACATACTCAGAAGTGGATATGCTGAACATTTGCCCATAGCAGCAATTTAATGTGTATAATAGCTATGTGTGTTTGATCCAATTCCAGTAATTGGTGTCGACCAACCCATATGGTTACATCAAAATATTATTTTTAGTTCGGATTAAGAAAACTGACTGATGCCAACAGATCTGTATGAAGCTAGGAAAGCTGCATCACTCCAAATTATCACTCTCCATGTATGCCCTCAAGGTTTGCTCTGGGGAGACCGATTTCAGTGTTAAGAGTATATGATACCTCATATTCTAATTGCTAGTGCTTGAAAACACAGGATGTATTTCAGGAGGATAGAAATACTGTAAGATTTATTCCCAGGGTTTCTCTCTTCCGCAGTTCCAAAGAGGAAAAAGGACTCACTGGTTCCACCCCTTGATGTACATCATCTCTATACCCATATGAACATTAAGGAACATTAAAGCCCTGTCTGCTGAAGCACTGTTCAACTGAAACCACATAGAGTCTCTGAGGGCAACAGATTCCTACTGAACTGGGCTATGAAATATGACAGGGAAAATTCTGAATGACGGATAAAGTAGGTCCCAGATCATCCTCCACACTCTGATTTTCCAAAATTTACCTGCTCAGTCTCTGCAAGGATCTTGCTCTTCAACTGCAACAATTTGCATGCATTAAAAAGTCTCCTAGCACACGCATCTTAATTGCAAACTCTGGCTGTGATTTATTTTGACTCCTCAGACTTACCTATAGGCCGCTGGCAGATACCCAAGAAGTGCTTGTCAGCACAAGCAGTGAAATTCCATGTTCCAACATATTGTGATTTGGGATCATTGAGGATTACACCACACTGATTGTTAAATTCTTCATCAAAAAGCTGAAAACCAGAAATATGCTTATCGGACTCAAATAAGGTATAAACATACATGTGTAAAGAAGGTGACATAACATGAGGCTGGTAGAACCCGAGCTGTTTGAACTTGTTTAAGTTTCAAAGGAGTGGTGCAATACAGCTTGCCTATTTTACAAACACTACCAGGTGCTTAGACTCAAAAACAATTCATAAGTTAAATATGGTAGAGAATATTAAATGTAATTATTTAATGCTTAAAATAAATTGTTTCTGGGTGTGAGTCAATTACATTTATTATGCTCCACCTTGGGTAGAGCAGTGAGCAAAATACCAACATATAATGGTTTACAGATGCATTCTAAGTGTAACTGAAACAAGAATTATTGATGGCATCTTTTTCACAATTGTAAACAGAAGTTCCAGAAGAGTCATCAAACAGTTGTTCCAGCTGTTTTCCTTCACCCTTCAGTGTTTCCTATCTCAGTTCAGAAGTTCTAATTCAAATAAAAGTAAACAGAACTCCATTACTGTCAGTCACCTTGTTTACTCATGAACACCAGTGACCGGGGGATTTGGCCTGTTATGTATTATCTGGCTTTTGTTTCTTTTTTTTTTTGAAACGGTCAATATTCCAAATCTCATTACTCAATAGTGAAGAGAAGTAAAAAGTCAGAACTTACATCCAGTGGAATTTTCCTTAATCTTCCTGTCAGAAGTGGGTGAAAGTTACTATACAACAGTCTGCTCTCATCTATCCATTTGTTTTCCCTCGTGCTGAACAGAAACTGCAAGCCAATCCAAATATCTTTTGGCATACCAGGAAGCAAGGATGTTATATAATCTGTTGGGCAGAACAGTAAATGTACATATTTAGGTTCAGACAACAACAGTAAACATCTGAAAAAACACTTCACATAAATCAGGTAATGCAACCTTGTTTGTAGTAACGATTTTCCCAGGCCTTAATGACTGCCAAATGCTTATCATCCCTTCCTTCCATAAGATAACACCTTTCATGTTGATTTTACCTGGAAGGCACAGACTGTTGGTATTTATCCTCCAAAATCTCAGCTAAGGAGCAAGTAGTGGATTTAACCTGTTTCTCTGCCCACTACTTTGTATTCTTGCACTTACAAATTTCAGAAGCTGCTTTTCCACAGGCCTGTGAGATCTTCTATTGTCTCCCTGCAGAGATAATAGTAGAGCTCCCTCCTGCCCCCTCTGAACTGATGGAGGAAGTCTTACCTCTCATCTTCCTCTCCTATTGCCATGTGCCTTAAAGCAAAAATATTTATTGGATTCTGGCAGAGTTTGCCCACCCCACGCCCAGAGAAAGCAGGACAGGACAAAAGAACTCAGGTTTAGTTGGAAAAAACTGCAGCAGGGAAAACCTTAAATCTGACCCCTCTCAGCAAGCATTCCGGAACAAAACAATGGGCTTCAGTAACCCCCCAGCCACCAACGGCATACGCTGAGCTTGTCTAGATTAGGAAGACAAATTGAGGCTATGTCATGAGCTACTGCTGACATGTTTTAACTATTGGCCACGTGCCAGACTAGCCTCAGCCTGTTTTCTGAGCTAGACAAAGATTTTGAAGATTGAAGATTTACATGTCAGAACTAGCCAGCCTCCTAATGCCACCAGGAAGAGCAGAAGCAGCCCAGAAAGAGGTACGCTCCATTAGGAGGACTGTGCCTTCCTTCTGTATAAGTGGCCTCCACTACAGGGGGGAAAGAAAAACAACAAGAAACAATAACAAACAAGAAACAATACCAAACACTTCCATATGCACCAAAACAGATCTTTCTATGAAACATTTCAGAATGGCTACGTTTTTGCAATTTTGAAAGGATCCAAAAACATGCAGGTCCCAGAGGTGTATCTTCGTGTCTGGTTACAAACCTATTCCTCCCCAATGACAGCAGCAAAAAAAAGGTTACCATTCAGCTGCTGCCTGCAGGTAAACTAGTGGCCTCCCTAGTCTGCTTCTCGTATTCCATCTGGCAAGAGGTTATTTTCTTATAAAGAAAATATGCACTGTCCACATTGCAGAATTCAACAGTTATTTCAGAAATACCTGTAGAGAACTGAAAGTTATCTAAAAGATGCAAATACATCTGTCTCATTCAGCAGGCTATTGCTGAACATGATTTGCAGCCCATGTGAACACATTTCTTCCTCCCTGCATTTACCTAAATGACTCTAGTTTATCTCACCACTGAGAGGCAAGTCTCAAAAGTGAACAACTCTGTGCTTTGCAGCCCCCCTGCCTTCCATCCTCCTAGCGGTGTCCTGGAGGGCTCGCAGGTGGTTGGTTTAGACACACTACCATCTTGAGCTGCTCAACACGTGTAGAGAGGGTCCTATGTGCTCCAGTAGGCATTGTGTTTGCCATCTTGTAGCCACAGACAGCTAAGCTTGTCTTGGAAGCAGCTCCTAAGGTGGTTTTCACAGTGCAAAGTCTACAGTCTCAGTTACATTTTAACTTGCAGAGCAAAACATGAAAGCTCTTCATTCAGTGGTCACTTTTCTGTCCTCATCCCTCAATGCAAGGTTTTACAGTTTTTCTATTTTTATAACAGGTTAAGATCATACAGAGAAGCTGCTCTTCATATTGGCTCAAATGTTTGCTGACTGCATGTCCGTGTTATGTTTCCAGTGATGCAAACAACAATAGACAACACTTTTTTACTGGTCTTGAATTTTTAGAATGCTCCCAGTATGCCTGTTGATCAGGCAATCACCAAGTGATTTTATGCTCAAGTTCTTAAGCAGAACCATACTGAATTTAGAAAAGAAGCTACAAACCAGAAGTACCCCCAGTTCACCATCATACCTTGCTCAGCTTGATTTGAGATAGATGGAAGAGAGCCTCCAAAAGTCACACACTTTTCATTGGCTGCATTAAATGTTAAATATTCAGGTTTCATCTTTAGAAAACACTGCAAAAGAAACATAACAAAACTGATTTTCATCATACCATTGCTTCCAAAGAAATAACTCATAAAAAAAGGTTCTTAAACCAACCCTACAAATTCACTTCTCATTTCCTGAGAACGTATAATTATTTTTCTCAGAAAAGCAAGGGAACTGATACTACCTCCATGCATTTCTCATTAGATTCAACAGAATAGCTGAATATAAAATGATGAATAATCCCACTGACGAACTCCTCATTCACTGAAGATTAGAATTTGGTAATTTTTAATTGGCTACATCAGGATCATGTACTGTTGTAAGAATGAGAATTCACAGATGAATTCTAAAGTCAGAGAGGGTTGAGCCAGGAACCTGTATTGTAATGCATTACCTTTTGGGTGAAACCACATGGGAACTCAAAAGCTATATTCTGCAACGTTGTTAACTAAATTTGCAAACCTTGACACAATGTAATGTGCAGGTTTGACACAAGCTCCTTATTATGTACACAATAATGACAGGCCAAACAGCAAGAAACAGTTTCCCTAAGACTTTAGATGCCTTCCTTAAAACATAGTACTGAAATATACTATACTATGGATTCCAGCCTCTGTTGGTTCATTCTTAAAAGCTGCTTCTAATTCTTAAAGTGAATTAAGTCCTTTAGGCAACTCAGGAAACAGAGTGTCTGTCAGCTTGCTGCCTGCTGATGATTACTCAGTGAGAGAATAAAGAGGCTTCTGCCTCAGAAACCTCATCCTCTCCCTTTCTAATCCTTCTCTTCCTTCAAAGCAGAGCCCAAGATTAGATGATACAACCAACGTTCTCAGACCCAAAATGTGGTGATGGGAAAGCAAAAAACTTAAAACCTCCTGCTTTGAAATTAAGAAACCATCAGTCCTGAATAAGGGACAGAGAAATGAAGATTTTATTAATCACTCCACACAGTTTTCAAAAGTCACCTCCCAGTCCACTCCTGAACCCAGGGACTACTTCCTCACTTCTTCCAGCAGGGCACTCCAGCTTACTGGACTATGAAAAATAGGTAAGGATGATTCATTTGTATTATCTTTATACCTTATTCCGGAACCGGCTCCAATCTTTCGGGCAGCCTCCTCTAACAGGGCGGTAACTGGGGTCATGCTTCTCTAGTAAGGAGGCATTATTTTTTTCACAGATGAAGGGCAGTTTCATGTTACAGTTAACTGGGTAGTCTGCAGAAACAAGTTTTAAAAAACAGTTATCTTAATGCCTTATCACGCTCCAGTTGCCATCTTTATGACATGACAAAGACCAATCTGAAGAGAATTCCTTTTCAGTGCAACCACAGTGAGGTGCAATGCAATCTAAAGCATTAAAAGTATCAGCAGAGCAAAAGAAAAATGTGAATTATTTATATCAGACAGTACTATATTCCTAAATATCCACAATCTGATCTCTTATTTCCAGTAGTAACACTTCATATAGGTAGAGATAACTTCAAACAGAAAAATAATGAAATAAGATTATTTTTAATATGAGGACTAATCTCGTATTTTGGCATAGAGGTGTGTGATCTAAAGGTCATTAAAGCCAAAAGGAATCCTTTAACATCCGTATGGAGAGCATCTGGCCTGTACTGCTTTACGTGGCTCCTACAGTAACTCGACTTGCTTCCTAGTCAGAAGCAATTTTTTTGCTATTAGGGATGAAAACAGGTCAGCAGCATACAACAGAATAATGTGCTTTAAAGAGGAACTGGTAGTAGCAGAAGGAACTATGTGTTCCCCAGGGGAACATCTTCCTCAATCTAAAACAATGTTGAAAGAAGGAAAGAAGAACCTTCAAGTACCACCAGGTGGCATTTACATTACTTTGTGTACCTCTTCCAGTATGACTCCACTACTTAATGAAATTTCTATCTCCAGATGAATATGCAGTTGCAATTCTTCAGTCAATCTCCTCTAAGTAACACAGCTCTTTAAGACTTAATTTCCACAGCTCAGAGTATGTAGCATAAACGCAAAAAGGTAACCACCAAAACCAAATTTCACCTAATCAATTTATGTCGTAAGAGGAGTGACAATCAATCATAAAAAGTTGTCATCTGAATTCAGGTTTGCTTCTGGTCATCAAGAAATACTATCATACCTTCCACCATAAGGAAGAAATAATTTATTCAAAATTCAATCCCGTTAACATCAAGAAGCCACTCACTCCTAACTCAGTAACAACTCACCTTCAATAGAAAGGTTTGGACAGAACAGTAATTTTTCTTTTTTTTTTTTCCCAAATATAATAATGACTGAGAGGTTTTAAAAATAAAAACAGCCTTACCTCTATACCAGTTCTTTCTAGAAACATACCAGCAATCCCTCAGGAATCGATCATGGAAGCGTGGAAATAACTGTAAACTGGATGCAAACATTTCAGAGTCAATCTCCAATGCAATGTTATCTTCAAGAAGAAACTGATAGCAACAGAGCCAGTGTAAGCAAAAAATTGGGCTGGTAACTGTTTCTAAGAGATGTCCTATGACACTGGAAAGGATGGAGGGGGGGAAACTAAACTAGGAACAAATATGTGGTAGGCTCAGTACTTAGGTACTTTGCCCAAACTAACTGTGCGGCGGAGAGATGCAGAATGAAGGTAGGAGGTTATTTTTCCCCTGCTGCAATCACTGGCACATTGTCAGGACAAGTGAGGAGAATGGGAAATAGCCCCTCTTTTACTTTCAAAGTAGTAAATTGCTATAGTATTTTGGCAAGTGAAGAATTTTCCTTGTAAGAAGCCTATGATCCCTGGCTGCAGCCATGAATGGCACGATGTGAAGTTTGCTGTGAGTCACCCCAGCTCTACAGGGCTATATTATAAGCTCTTCAGGACCTAACTGGCATATTAACTCCCTAATATAGGCAGAGATAATTTCAATCAGAAAAATAATGAAATAAGATTATTTTGGATATGAGGACTAATCTCATAGTCTGGCATAGAGGCTGTGTGACCTAAAGGTCACTAAAGCCAAAAGGAATCCTTTAACATCCTAATAGAGAGCATTTCCATTCGTTAGTATTACCTAACTGGAAGAGTAATGTCTTAAACCAATTTCACATTTGCTGTTCTCAGGTATTGCTCAGATATCTTCAGAGCCAATAGAGAGGGGTTTTTTCAGAATTTTTTTTTTTTTTCAGTTCCTTGTAATGGGAAGAAAACTCAGAATTTGGTGGCTAATTAAAATATTTCAACAATATTTTGAAATACACCCACTTTCTAATTGTACACATATACTGCCTTAACCACTACTTGATTTTTCTGAGCACTATACAGTTCTACTCTCTCTGTCTTAGGTACTCTATGGTCTAAGTTTAGCAGGGCAAGGATAGGTGCAGGTCCATGTCAACAAAAGCAGAGGACACTGAATAATGCTGTGCTGTTTTCTGGCTTAGCTCAAATTATTTCCCCTACTTTTTTGGAATGATGCAGAAGATGTAACTTTTTACAAATCTGGGGATAAAATATTTTCCTTTAGAAACTATTCTAGTTAACTATATTCCTAAAAAGCACATCAAAAAGAGCTTACAATAAAGCATCCCATAATTATTCTACATACGGTGAATGATAACTGTAGCCATAATCGATAAACTTCAGCCACCACTTCTGTTCGCTGTTTGATAACTGTGAAAATAAAGAACAAAAACCCCAGTATTTTACAACCCACAGAGAAAGTGCTTCAGATTCTACCAAAGATTTCATGAAGAGAGCTTGGAAGATGCTAATTTCAGAAAGCATCGTTGTCTCAGAAGCAGTAGCACTGAATAAAGGTAGTAACAGGGGTGCTGAAACTTGGAAAGTTTTGGTAAAATTCCTTAAAAGAACATACTTTAATGCCATGAACACCACAAACCCCTTTCAGTACAGGCTATCAGACCACCATGCATTTCTAATTAAATTCTCTCATTAGGTAAAAAATTATGTGCTGTCCCATGCATAAAATTTAGAACTGGTAAAACTGTTAGTGAAGCATTTGCAGAAAACGGGATGCTTACACAGTGGCCCTGTTACGACACTCTCTCCATTTGGACGTGGTTTGGTTTTTTTGCATGTTGTAAAGGCTACTTTTAAAGGCTACTTAAAAAAATTCTTTTACTAGACGACATTCAAGTAATTCTCTTTCAACTCATCTTTTTCTGTTATGTACAATTAAAAACTACTAAGGCCAACAGGAAAAAAAGACATTAAGGACTAATATTTTCTTATATTGGAAAATTTCCCTATAGTGGAAAGTATCTGTTAGGCAGATTACACCTCCTTACCTTTTCTATTTGAGAAAGTATTGTCCTGAGTTTTGGGTAAGAGTCCACAGAGGCTAAATCACTATCATTTTTTTGACAGTAGAAAATAGCTTCCTGGAAGCTCAGGTTTTTATCTGGTATGAACCACAGCTCTGCTCCATCAACCACAAGTGGGGCTCCATGAATTCCAATCTCATCTATGCAGAAGAAATACCACACACTTAAGAAATAAATTCTGAGAAACATATCCTTCCTTTTCTGAAAGTAGCAAGAAATTTCAGTTTGACACTCAGAAGAGCCAACACTCCTTGCATTCTGAGCTTGTTCAGAATCAAACTCTACCAGTCACAACCTTGGCTGGTGTCAAACAAGTATTACATTAGTAATAGAACAAAACCAATAAAAGATATAGAGTACTAACAACTATATACACATAGTGGAAGAACACACAAGAAGTCCATTTACCTGGTATGTACCACTCAGGTGTCTTTGGAGTGCTACCTGTTCAGAGGAAAAAAAGGAATAGTCACTTCAAGTTCACCTTCTAACAAAACTATGGTCACCAATAATGGAAGTGATGTTCTGTACTCATGCTTCTCAGTATGCACGATGGCAAAAATAAAAGGAACTCTTGCACAAGTTTAATAGTTCAAAATAAACTAATGAGAGTTTTGCATATCTCAGTCTTAAACAACTGTGGCTTTTTTTTTTTTCCCAAGCAAAATGCAAGCATCAAAGTAGTATATCTACCCATATTCCCCCACAACAAAAAAGTTTCATCCCCCAAGATGCCTTTTAATGAACAACCATGAAAAAACCTGCATCTGTGCAGAAATGCCACGCCATTCTTTTGTATCCCCACTCCTCTGTCTCATTACAATGAGGAGCTAGCACATCAGTTTTACCAGAAGAAGGCTAATTCACCTACGGCTGAAGCAATCCATACACCCAAGATGTCTGTGGTCATTTAGCTACAAATATGACTAAGAAAGATGAAGTAAAGTCCAAAAATGCTGCAACTCGGTGGCATATATCACCTCACATAAGAAGCCACTTCTCACTTCATGGGGCAAGAAAGAATATGGGAGCAGTGATCCTGCATGAATCTCGTGGTCATTTTCCATATTTGTTTGAATATCCTAAGAGCACTTCTGTTTGTATGTGACATAGGAAAGACATGTCATGTATTGACCTCTATGTTCAGACAGGAAATGATAAAATATTGTTTGGGAAGTTTGTGTTATTGGGCAATCATGACAACTCACTGGTAATAAATAATAAACTATTTTTTATGAAGAAATGAATGTAACTGGAGTTTACCTTTTGTTATCTGGCAGACCCATTCAAGTTTAGCTTCACAATCAAAAGGCTTGAAGTAAAATTCCAGGTCTCTGCCTTCATGGAAATAAAATCTCCAAAACGACCTCCGTGAAAACTGAGAGGTCTGCACAAACGTAGAAACAGATAACTGAATTAGACAGGCACAGGTCTCACAAATATGAAATTAAACTGTATTTAAAAGGTCCTTTGGCAAAGTACATTTTACTGTGGTTTTAGTCCCTTCCACAACTGGGTTTTTTTGCAAAAAAATTAACAGATGCAACAGTAACTCTTCCAACTATAACTCTCTATACTAGCCAAGTTTGTGAAGCAATTAGGTAAAGGGCTTCAGGTCAGTCTACGTACAAAATTCTCTTCTTGCAATGTTGTTTCTTTGCTTTTTTGTAGTGCACAGGCTCTCCACTGATGCTTATTGTTGAATTACCTGTTTCAACTTGTTGCCCTGAAATGATTCTCATTTCTGCTCAGAGGAAGCAGCCATCTAAACTTTCTTACTTAAGATTATTTCTTAGAATCAGATATAAAAATCTGACTTCACTCTTGCTGATCTCTTCTATAAGGAGAATTTTTTATCATTTAGTGAAAGAAAAGGTCTGTAACTAGCAGGTAGGGGAGGTTACTGTATTCACAGTGTCAGCTTCCAACTGCTCTCCTCTTGTCTAGAATTTTTAGTAGCTTAATGCTGAGAGTTTTTGGGCCCGGAGTCATGAATACAGGAGAAGAGAACGAGGGGAAATGGCTGCGAACAGAAGCAAAGGGATGCAACTACCTCCTTCCTTCAGCAAATTCTAAAAGCAGAGGAGGTTCTAATTAGGTTAAAAGAAGGGGTGGTATTGGAATGATCTTATAAAAAGTCAAGTGATGCTTCAGAAAAGTTAAAAGCTATTTTAAAACTCATGCCATCAAGACTAAATTAAGCAATTAAGACCATAATTAGGAAGTAAGCAGAGACCTGACATTTGGAATTAGAAACCGACAGCACATAGAGGCTACTTCACAAGTAAACAAGGGAATACACACAATAAATACAACCACATGCTCTATCCTGGCTACTGCACTTCCCTACTTTAGGTTTCAAATATTTTCTTAATTTGCAGTTCAGAAATACTAATCTAGATTTTAAAAGTAACTAGTAGGGGTCTGTTTGTTCTTTTGTTTTGGACTCCATGTTACATTCTCACGTGTTACATGTAATATTCAAAGGATATATAGTAAGGCATTATGCAACAGAGAACTGCATTTGAATTACAAAATATATTAGTAACAAAAAATCTTATGACAGGTTATAGTTAGCACAGCACCTGGTTCATAAAAGAATGCTTGAAAAAGGGAAAATTGATAACAGGTGTAGATTTGTAAAGGGAACACTAGCAACTTTTTCACTAGGCAAAGAAAACATCCCAGGAGTCAACCTAAATTCAATATATGGCTGGCAAAAGTATTTTTTCCAAGAAAATATGCATGCTGTTATAAAAAACCTTGAAACTAACCTTTAATGCAGCACAGTCTCTTGTATCATACTCATCTTCCAGATAATCGAGGGGCATAACACTAGTTACCTATAGGAGGGACAAGATGAACGAATCATTACTTGACGACTATTTTTGCTATAGTAATCCTGAGAGATAAACATTCAAACACAGGACCCCAGTATGTTTCTCACTATTAAAATATGTGTTAAGTGGCAGTCACTGGATCACTTTTGAGTCTGCATTACCTGTTATTAGGGGGGGGGGAGAGGGAAAGAACCCACAATTTCAGGCAAAGAAATCAATTACAGTGAGGAAGATATTTTTGGAGAAGTGTAACATATCAAGGAGAAGAACTGATAAACCCTCCCCTCTGTTGTGGCATGGAGACATCTTGTTCTTTCTACCAGCTCTTAGATGTTTACTACTGTATTTCTGGTAAAATATTTTAATGCAATAGAGACAGGTATCAGGTTAACCTTATTAAAGATATATTTTTAACTGGAAATCTGCCTGGATGGCAGCTCTTAAGTGCATAATCTACTTCTGAATTATTCATCTGTTGAAGGATCTGCCATATTTCAATTAAAATATTTATCAATTTACTTTCAACCCAATCCAAGCTGTAACAAATCAGGACATGGCATTTCCTGGTTAAAAGCTAACTTACGGGTTTATCGTCACTCCATTGCCAGGTTCCCAAAGAATCTGGACTCCTCTTATTCATTCCAATCCATATCCATCTGTCATTGCTGTAATTAAACAAGATAAAATCTTAAGCCAAGTATAAGGTGCAGCTCATTTAATAGAAAGACTGATCTATGTCATATCATTACTTAGCACCAAGCAGCAAAAACAAAGGTTTACTACTACAAGTTGTAGCAGTTCAAAGAGAAAATGGGTGTAAGGGCTAGGACCTCTTCCATGCTTTTCTTTAAGATTTGTAGGTTGCCCTGGTGTGTGATGATGGAGGATGGTGAAGTACAATATGTACTTCAAGGTAATCTGACTCTGGGGGAGAATCCTTAATTTGACAGTTGTTAAAATTATAGAGCCTATATGTAATATATGGTATGGAATAAGTGCTGGAATGTCCTGGGTTGAGCCAGGATGAAGCTAATTTTCCTTTTACTGATTTTTTTTCCCTTCGGTAAGCTCTCTTTTAACTAGCAGCAAGTGTTCCAGCTAGTGGACTGGTAACACTGGAACGTTTATGTTTCTGCTGAGACGCGAAGGTCAGTTTGTTCTACTCCATGAATCTGCCACTACAGATGCTACTGAGAGCAGAGGAGTTGTATCTGTGACCCCCCCATAGGGGAGCTGGACTAGACAGACAGCAGAACTGACCAAAGGTATTCCATTCCATATATCTATGTAAGCTCCAAGGAAGGTCAGAGATCACAGAAGACAACTTCCTTCCTGCTTCTTCTTCCCTTCTCTTCCATCCATGGCCGGCATCCAGGGAGGACTCCATCCATCCATCACCGTCGACCCCGGGCTCAGCCCTGACCCTCATAACTCTCCCCACAGCCCTGCCTGCTCTGCTGTTATCTCAGACAGTGGACTGAGAGTTTTCGGGACTGCTCACAGCTCAGGAGAGTGTTGGAGAGTTGCTGGGGGTGGGGGGAGGCAAGAGGCTTTTGCGCATTCCTGAACATACTTGTATATAATTGTACATATAATTAAAGCTGTCTAGTTTAGTTTTCAATCCAGCAAAGTCTCTCTCCTAATTCTTTCTTTCCTCCCCTAGCTGGGTGGGAGGGGGAGGGGATTGAGAGCACTGTTTGCCTCTGGTTTATTTTTTGATTCTGAGTCAAACTTTGACACCTTCTCTGACCACAGAGAAAACTAACTAAAACAAGTAATTCCTTTGTTTGCTGCATCACCACTTCATCAGTTGTCACTTGATATAAAGGTCTCCTTTCTACACTTTTCTTCCAGAATCACTCACACAGAGTCCATTTGGCTTGCTTCTCTTTCTCCTGTCCATCTCAGGTCATCTCTGTCTACACTGTCAGCTCAAATACACTCCTCCCTCAAGCCACACAGTCCTACTCATTCAGAATAACTGGCTTCGTACTTCCCTTGAGCATGTCAGTGATATAAACAAACCAAGCATGGGCACATATTTCAATTATTGCCTTTCATAAAAGAAACAGGCATAGACATAAACGAGCACATAACAACACTGACTCCAATGCTTGTATAAAAGAAAGGCGATAGAACTTTTACTCCATTTTACAGGATTGCAGTCAGAACTGTTAATTTTTTTCTAGATTTTACTTTATTTTTCATAAACTGGGCACACTTAAATTCAAAATTTCAGCTATGCTCCAAGATACAAAGTTACAAAGTTGCCCCAAAAATGGACTTACAATGTAAATACTTCAATGTGCAGTAAGAGCCTTTACCATACCCTTTACTCTTTCTTGTGAATCTTGCTTACGAAGCTACTATAACAAAATTAATTATGTGCTAGTCAAGCTGCAAGGTTAGTTTTGTATGACAACCTCTACTTCCCAAAATATTAATATTATGCTAGGTCCTTAAGTTTATGATCACTCACTCCAATCTGCTACGTTGCCCAAGAAAGGCAATAGACACTTTCCTGAATGATGGTATCAGTTGGAGACAGCAGAGGGGAGAAGGACCATGGGATTCCTAATGAAATCACAGGCTATGTGAAACCCTCTGGCAATAGAGCTGTGGAAAAGACACTCTCATCAAGGTGGTCTGACAGCAATAGTGTTGATGTCACAGTAGAGGGCTCTTGTAAAACTGTATCAAAACTACCATTTTGTAAGTTTCTGTTGTACCAAATACAGAGAGGGAATACAGGATATTTGAGGAAATGGGAATTTACATTACTAACAGAATTAAGGATTTTCTTGCTTCATTTTGACAAACAAGGACAGGGAAATGATATAGGTATTCTTTACAATATATTAGGAGACTAAACCTCCAAGAAGAGGAGATATTTGAGCAAAAAGGACATTGTGTCTGAAGAAAACACAACTTAGAAATAAATTTATGCTCAAAATTGGAGATGTCTGATCAGCAGAGGCCAGAGTTTGGAAAAGGCTACCAAAGAAGTAGTGCAGGCAAACTTAAAGTGATTATAAGATAAAGCTTTGAAAGTTTATGAAAATAACTTTATTACATGGAGGGATGGACTCAGACCTAGGCATACCTGCATAAGCAATGTTATGAAATCATGGGACAATGTTAAGAAAGTCTTCAGTGAGCCTGTGGCTCTACCCTTCCACATGTATCACCATAAAGATACTATATGGAGCCTGAAATGGCTGACAGTGCATCACCAACAAACAACAGCTTAGCCCTGAATATGTGGGCTAGGTACGTGAAATCCAAGAAGAGTAACAACATTTTATTTGGTAGGGTTCCCATAAGGAAAAAAAAGCATCAGCTACCAACAAATCTCATTTCTGTTGGTTTTTTTAATCAACTCCACTATTAATTTTCTGACATCGGTCTGATAGTGTGATCAGAACAGTGAGATCTTCTCATACTGAATAGTCCTTAGTCTTTTAATGATATCACTAAAGAGCCCTTAAAGAGCCTAAATGCCCCATATCACTCCAGAGAGAAAACTGCAAGCCAAACATTCACAGCTGTCAAGCAACTAAGTGGCTTTTGGCAATTTGCCTTTAGCATTATATTTTTCTGTGATTGTTCTTTCCAGTTATGCATCAGACATTGCTTAACCCTGCCCTCCTAACTGTCACCTACAGGCTCAGTGCAGTTTAAGTAATTGATCACCACAGAGTAATATGTATTAAAAAGAAAATTTGAGACACCCATTTCAAAAGGATCTGCAGTAATTACCTGAAGAACTAGTGCAATTTTTCAGTCTTTCAACTTGTATTTGGCTTTTATGTAATAAATAAATGCATAACATTTTTCAAGTGTGCCAAATGAAGAATTTTGCCAGCTTATCTCCCAGTTTACAATTACTGGCCTGCAAACACAACGGTGTTTTTCAGTTGACTGGGCACCTACACATTAAGGTACATATTTTTTCCTCTTTTGGAACTGTTTGGACATGACCATGAGTAATTCAGTAACTGCTACCCTATCCTTGATAGCACTTTCAAGCTTAAGTAAAGCCTTCTGATAGCCCACTGAAATTACACTATCACCTCATCACAGGAAAGAATTCCTCCAACTATGTAAGACAAATACGAATTAAGACTCTTTTGCAAATAAGACTGTTGCAATGAATTTGCTTGTACTTTAGGTATCTGTCTGCTCATTGCAAAGCATTTAAAATTTATCCTATGCACTAGTATAAATATGGATTTATCAGTGCCAGAATATTCTTTGAGCTGTATTTCTGAAATCGCCTCTAAAACCTAGATTATCTGGAGTTTTAACCTAAAAAATAGGTGCAATTTGTGCTTTAAAATGGATGCTGATAAACAGGAAAAGACCCTAAATCTCCAGCGATCCCTGCAGAATACCAGTGGCTTTTCTCTCACACAGAATAAATGTCATAAAATTCAATATTGTGCAGGAGTGGATACAGTTTAGATCAGTGTAAAGGGAATATAGACCAGTAATTTTTCTACCGTCAAATTCTAACTGCTGAAACAGAAAAAGGATTTTTTTCTGTCTCTTATGTCAGCTCCAACACAAGATGAAGGGAAGTTACTGTGGCTTGTAGTTCAACCTAGTTCTTGACAAGAGGTAACACGTACATCTGGGCCAACTCCCTAATGGTGCAATTTAGGGCACAATTTTATTTTAGGCAGTGTTGGCCTCCAAGTATATAGGAAGCCCATTTGACCCCCTCCTTTTCCCTCTGTAACACGCTACTGCCACAGGCTGAATCCCCATCCTGCCAATCACCCACCCTGAAGTGGAAGGAAAGAGCAGCTGTATTAATGCAATGACTCCAACTTGCATCTCAGCTTTACTGCTGTTTTAGCCAGCATGCTGAGAAATCAGCCTTTTCTTGCAAACTTAAGTGTTAGTGAGGCTTTCTAGATTCAGGACAATTACAGCAGCAGAGCTGTGCATATGAAAGGCAACGGATTTCTTTCCAGAAAGGTGTCCTCATGGAAATGTTATTTCTAACCCATCCAAGCTTTTAATCTCCTTGCGTCTAGCTGCCAGCTATAAGCTGCAGAATGCTCACAAAAACAATCCTAAAAGAATGGAAGTAAATGAACCGGATTTGTTCTGCCTGTATCATGTTTCTCAAAGTGAAAAGAGGTTATCTCTCATTTCTTTCAGACAGGGGAAGGTTGGCAGTCAAATTTTACTTTCCTTTCCAATGGCAAACACCCGATTTGGCTGGAGCAATTCTCTTATTTGCCTCTAAGGTGGAATCTGAGTAAAGAACAGAATGGACTAGGCAAGCTGCCCTTTTCCTGGTGAACCAAATGGACTTTTGCTAACATTTAAAAACAAACAGTTCTCAATGAGTCACCAGAGAACTGTGCAAGGGGAAAAAAAACCCGAAACCAAAAAAAGCCAAGGTGTGGCTCCTTCCCTGAGCTGAAATGAGCGCACTGAATGAATAGTTTAGGTCAGAGTTTGCACCGAGTAAATGCAGGGAACAAGGAAAAAACTGCATGTCAGTGCACTCTGGCAACTAATCACATTAACTTAGGATGATTTCTCCCAGTTACCTAAATTATTTGTTCTTGATCAGGTGTTTCACTTGGTTTCTTCTCTCCTTTCTCAAATGAATGTATTTTCAGACAAGGCACCCTTCACTCTTGATCCCCAAAATACATTATATAATCACCACCTCTGAGTAATTTAAAAGCATAACTCACTTAAACACCTCATTACATCATCTAAACAAAAAAAAATTATTTAAAAAGACTTGGGCAATACCAATTATGTAGTAGTTCTCTTTAGAAAGTTCTGCAATGCTTGAAAAGGGTTAACACAGATGAAAATACTGTGTTTTGGGTTATATTTGACACATGCAATTACTGCAACACTGACTGCAAAGTCAGTTTATACTGGGCTCAATATATTGCCCTTATTTAAGTTCTGGTAGAATAATACTGAAATACTGAGACTTTCCTTCTTTCAGGCTAAGTTCAAGTTTTCTGAAATATAGGAACTATAGTAGCGTAATGTGTCAGCTAACTTTCGGGAAAGACAAGAAATGTCTTCACCTTTAAACTCCTAATAAAAAATGGCAATTATTTATCATTAATACCTCGAATAGTCTGCAAGCTGAAAAGTAGTTTCAAGTACTTGTAGGAAAGTCAAACAAGTTACTTTTCCATTCATGTTTCATAGTCAATTAGGTACACTAAAACAAAATTTGTAATTGCAAAACAGAATAATAAGATCCATAGTTTAAAAAAAAATTAGTGCACTCATTTTTATTTCAGGGACTCTAGTCACTTTAGCAAAGGAGTCATAAGTGGCTTTTATACAAGCTGCAATGATGTATATATAGAGCATACAAGTTTGTTTTTGTCTCTTATTAACATAAACATCGAGTAATTTTCATGATTTGTGCACTTCTAAAAAAAGTTCACTGGGTATTCAAGAAGGCATCTCTTCAGTCAACAAGTTTTAAAATTTAATCACACAGTGTTGTACGCTGGCAGCTTCTGAAATAATCCCGATTTAGTTGTTGATGAAAAAAATGTAGATCATGTAACTGGCAGCATTTCAGCTTAAGCTGGCAAAAGTTCTGAAAAAACAGGCTGCCAATCAAAAAAAAAAAAACATATTACACAAGGATCTGACATCACACCAATGCCTAATAAAGCTTTGCAGTGACAGTTCCTTTGATTAAAAATAGAGCCTTAGACTCATAAATTATGTAGCATTTAATTTGTTGATAGCAAAAACTCAACACACCCATCTAATGCCCATATAGCGTTATTGCAGTTATGCCAAATGGGATCCATGCCAACCAGATTGCTGGACACTACATTATTCACGTTTTCAAGAGATAGCACCAAGTTTACTCAGGAAGCCTTCCATAAATAAAGATGAGACCTGTCTGAAAACCTGAAATAATAACTCATCCCTAAAGAATGTATCAGTAAGGAACAGGAAAAACTACCATCCAGTTGTGCCGAAATTCAACATAAAGAAGGAAACAGTTATTGTAACAGCATAGACTTCAATTCAAGTAGTAGAAGATGCTCAAAGATCATCTCTATTTTC
This sequence comes from Hemiprocne comata, assembly GCA_020745705.1. NCBI lineage: Eukaryota > Metazoa > Chordata > Aves > Apodiformes > Apodidae > Hemiprocne > Hemiprocne comata. The sequence continues at coordinate 17,715,793 of CM036591.1, forward strand.
CTGTGCTCCCTCCAGCAATTTGAAACCTTTGCCCAACCTGTACTCCCTCGACATTTTCCAGGAAGGCAGCAACACGACCAGCAGTCCAAATGCCACATCTAGCTGTTTTTACTGTGGGAAACAGTCACCATACACTATCTCATACTTGCCATTTGGGGTCAGCAACAGCATTTGCTATCTACTACAGAATGTGACTGAAATAAAAATTGTAGCCCATGGCTAGTTTGTTACCTGATTATTTTTCTCAGGATAGAATGAAGCGCCTTGATTTCTTCTGAGTGACTAAAACTAGGCAGATGGCCTCCCAGTGCTTCACAGAACCTCTCCGCCTCTTCCCAGGTCCTGGTTCGCAGCACTCTTTCACTGTGGAAGAACTTCACAACAACCAAACAACAGAGCAAAAAATGACACAAGTGACAGAAGTTTTAAACCACTCCTGCACTACTCAAATATGGCCACCCTAGGTAGGAGTGAATTCCTGGTATTTCCATCGACACAGAGCTTGACTTGTAGCAATTTTTTTTTTTCAGTTTGTTTGACAACAGCCAGACTCTGAAGTTTAGCTGACAAAATTTGTTTCAAATGCAACATATTCCATATGGCAGACTTTCTCTCTTTTTCTTTACCAGAAAGATTTTACAAAACAACACCCACTTCACTCCAAAACTGCAAGCTAAATTATAAGTTTTAAGGGATGCTGTCCTTTCAAATTTATGGAGAGCTGCAAAGCCCAGTTTTCACAGAAACCAGATCTGTTTGGGTGCTGCAGGTGAAGAAATTTCTTTGGCACGCCCTTTGCTACCTGTGTGTATCAGAGTTGCATATTTGGCTCGTACACTTCATCTAGCATATCCACTTGATCCCCTTGACTTCAGTCCAAGCCAATTCCCGTCAGCTGGATCTCTCTGCATGGACATGCTGCACTTGGTCAGCAAAAGTTTTGGAGAAACTGCCAGGGCCAGCTGTCACATCCCATCAGCTATGGGACAGCTATGCTGCACATCAGCTAGACCCATCCTTTTGGGATGCTTGCCCACAGCCTTGTTATTCAAGCTGGGTTTCCCCATCCTGCTACATGAGCTGTTTACAAGACACAGATCATTGCAGACGCTAAGTCCAGAAATAATTAATAAACAATCCAATAAACAGCCTCAGTTTTAACTTGATTTGATTGTTAATAGGAGGGGCAAAAAACTGCATTTCTAAATACAAAGTTGTATAAGCCGTTCCAGCTAACAGCACGGCTGCTTGCTTCTCCTATTCACTTAAAAAAAAATAAAATACAGTTGAGGCTGCAATTTTTTGATAAAGTTTGATATCCACATTCAAACCAGAGAACTCCCCTCCTCTCTTAGCTATACTTTTAGAGTATAGAAATGAAAAGGACAAGGCAAGGCGATGCAAAGCACTTTCCTTCCCTATTCAGGTGTTTCTCTGTGCCAGACAGCAGGCTAGGATACAGACATGGCGCCCTCCATTGGCACCAGGCTCCTGAGATGGCAGCACGGGTGGATGCTGTCACCCCACTCAACTCTGATGTGCAGAGCTGGCCACAGAAAGTGCAGGGAGAGCACAATGCATCTTTCAGGAATCGGCAGCACATGATGCATGAGAGCATCTGGAGGCAGTCAACCTGAATCAGCAGTAATTCCTTCTCCCACCATAAAACATCTCTGAAACAGCCTTCAGAGCAGCTATAAGCTATCACAGACTTGCTGCAGGACAGTAACAAACAATTAACAACCAACAGGAATAACATTTTACCTTGTAGCAGGCCAGGCCAGATCCATTGTGCCACCCAGGGGGACAGGGATCAGTTGGCTTTGGGAGCACTTCTGGCTCCTTCGGCAGCCCAATATATTTTTTGCAGACAGAAAATGCTTTAGTGGTTTTACAATCCTTAGTTTCCCATTTTCCAAGAGACTTTCCACTGGGCATGGCCACACATCCTCCTGAAAACTCTAAAATTTAAGCCACCAAAGACATATTTTAAACTGTTGGCTGGTTTTCCAAAAAATCCATAGATTTCTGAATGACTGTATTATTTTACTCTTGCAGTTCTGTAACACGGTACTCCAACGATTACTCTATGTAAAATGATAGTATTTTCACATATTTTTTAAACTGTTATATTTACCTGGTTGCAAGGAATTCCAGTTAGTGTATGTCACAGCTTGAGTTTTTTCCCCCTCAACTGTACCCCAGGAATATATTCCTGATTGGCTAATATCCTGCAAACCAGTCCAGAAGTATTTCTCTTCAACTTTGGTGTGTTTTCTGATTAGACTGTTTATAAATTCTTGCTCAAATCTGAAAATTCACAGATTAATATGAGTCAGTACAATTTGAAAACCAGGCTTATTATTACATGAGTTAGTTCAAGTGGTTGTCCAGGCAATCCCGTACTCAACACCGGGTCAGCAGGCTGGGAATTCACACACTTCCAAGAAGGTTTCACACTGTAGGTTTACCATTGCCACACCATGGAAAACATGGTTTGCTAGTTCTCTGCAAAAGCAATTCTCTCTCTCCTTTTTTTCTCTTTATAAACCACTAATTAGCATACAAAGGTTTTAATCTCTGACCATATCTCCAGGATCATAACATAAAACATGCCCATAAATTACACAGATGAGCTTTACCTGTTCATCACTGTCAGATTGCACTGTGCTCCAAATGAAACTTCCGTTTTATAAATCTTGTAACAGTAGTTTCCATGTCTCTCCCATCCCTGGTTAGAGAACAAAAACCACGTTTATTCATAAAAGCTTAATTTAGGCATTATCTACAGGAGATAATAACTCATTGCTAAGATCAGTTGGTGCCCACAAGCTGGCACACCATATACAAGAAATGCAGCCTATCACACACAAGGTCCAGTATCATCAACTCTCAGATTCACAGTTCTAAGAAATAACACAACCACGGGAATAAAATACACCACTGTTTTAGCTCAACTGTGCAGAGTCTTCTGACTGCTATGTACATTTAGAGAGAGAAACACAAGGGCGACAGCTTAGTCCTATTCAAAACAACAGGAGTTTTCATGCTATTCTACCAACGCCAGGATTCAAACAGAGGAATACTAAGAGGGCATTACTAGCCCTTTTTTACTTCAGAAAAAAAAAGTATTTTATATTGAAAATGTGGGAACTTTCAAAATATCTCTGTTATTCAAATCTTCTCATCACCTATATTCACACTGAAATTTCAAGGAACATTAATGTGTTACCTCTTTACGAGCCTACCAATGCCACAGGTGTCTGAACAGCACAGAAAGCTGTAAAATCTACATGCTGGAAGTGTCTGAAGAGACAGAGTGAAAATATCCCAAGGTTGTACAGAAAGAAAGATAAAGGGTAAACATGTTTCCTTTTGCAGGCAATTTGCCACATAAAACTGAACTGAAGAACACTGAAGTAGCTAATAATACCATCCCAAGATTGTTCAAAACCGAAAGTCTTTTCAAGTCTTATTTATGCTGTAAACATTATACTGTAAATAAACCCAAACAAACACAAAACAACAAAAATACCCCACCTTTATTCAAGTCTAAGAACAAAAATGAGAGCCAAGTGTAACAGAAAGCTAATCTCATTTATCAATCTCTGCATGTTTCTATGCCGCAAAGTGCTCATCCTAAATTTTGAAACCTATTTAAAGCAAAACCCACAGAACAAATGGCATTAGTGATAACATATCTTTTAAAAACAATTTATTTCAAACAAATAAATAAAACAACATCTCCTGAGTCCAAGTTCATAATACCTTAATCAATAAACAGTGCTAATACTTCCAGAGCCTGTCTAGGAGAATCTGAAATTTGGCTCACACTAAATAAACGTACTTTTTCAGCTAAAATGTTCCATATATTTTATTGTACAGGCAAGGAAGAAATGGGAAGTAGAGACAGTAAGTAATTGTATGCAGGTTTCCAAACCAAGTGAAAGTAAAATAAATACAGACTTCCTATTACCTCTTCCAATGAGCAACTTTTATCTGATTTTGTTTCATTCAAAATCTCTCCTTTTTTCTTGCATACATATTTCAATTTTTCTTCACAGGATTTGACTCTCCACTGTCCCAACTGTGAGAAGAAAGGCAAAAAAGTATTTAAGACTTTAAAATATTTCAATTTTGACAGTGTAGGGGCTGAGGTTTTGTAACGGGGAAACCAGAAAAGCCTCTAGCAAAAACACTGGATGCCCTGGATTATATGTACAGGTGCATGTTTGGAAGGGAGAGAGAAAGATGACAAATACAGAGATGGGAGGATTCTAGATCATACCTGAGAGGGAAGGAAAAGGCCAGGGTGAGGGCAGGGGGTGTGCCCAGCTTACTGCAGGGTGGGGAGGAAGCAGCTCAGAGGAGCTGGGCACAAATTCCACTGCCAGCCCAACAGCACAACAGGCAGGCATTTGATCCAGTTTTCTACTGAATCTGAGAGGTGGGATACTGCCTGCTTCCCTCTCCACACATCTTTTGTGACCTCCTTCCCCCACCCATCTCTTGCTTCTTCTGCACTGTATCCTCCCAGTGCTCATCCTCTCCTCTTCTCTTCCTGAGGTATCTCACTACCCATCCTCAAATAAGGTGGCTCGAACTGATCCTGGGATGACTGAATCCAGCTTTTCTTTTCAATGGTTTGGCCCACCTCCTTCCTAGCTCTCTGCGACAGACACACAAGAATATGGGAACACAAAATGCAGAGTGACAAGGACAACTGGCTGGCCAGCAGCACTGGAGTCTCAGAGCTGTGAGCAATTTCTTCCATTCTTTGCAATGCACACCTACCAAGTGCTGGCTAGATAATTTTGGAGAAATTTTCTTGTAGAAAAATTCTCTATATGTTAAAGATTATTCCAGAAATAAAATTAGCGACCTGCTTTACCCTCCCCTTAACTTTCACACACATCACTGTTGCCTCTACTATGATGGAAAAAAACTATAAAAACCCAACACTGCATTCCTACCTCGCCTGAATACGACACACAGTTAGGAGTGGTGTTAAAAGGAACCTTTGGTTCATTCTTATCCCAATATGTAAAATCCACAGCTGAGTGATCTGACCATTTGAACAAGGTTGGTACATCTTCATTCCTGAGACCCACCCATATTTCTTCTTTAGCATCTGTAATTTAAAATTAGGACAACACTGTAGTTTCAAAATAATATTCAAACTAATTGGAAAGGAAAGCAAAACCAGCAAAATTAGGTTTTTATCACTATGCTGCACAGCATAAATGCCACAGTTTTTTTTCTTACAGTGAGAAGGGTGATTTGAGACAAGTACAGTATATTTTTGTTATCTTGCTTCTTAAGTTATATTCATGAATAGGAATACATTTCACAGATACGGTAAAAAAACCTAATAATGAACATTGAAGTGAAAAAAAGTTCAACAAAATTTAAGTTTTAGAGTGCACACACGAACTTAACATCACAGAGTCCAGATAGCATTTATTAGTTCAGTGAACCAGCAGTCAAATATTGACCCAACTATTTGCAAATCTCTTCAAATGGGAAATTAAATACGAGGCATTAGACAACTAGAAATAGGTTAGCCCAATAAATAAAATAGATCAAACCAAAACAAGAGTTTTCAGCACTAGCCTGGGTACAAGCTCAGCATGAGCACCTTCATTTAAAAGCTAGAGGTTATGACAATCATATGCTAGAAAATGGAAAGAGGTTTGTAATTTATGGTGCACAGCACTTGGTGCTCGACCTTCACTAGTATCTGCACTCACCATTATGAAGCTTTGTAACAACCAGTTCAACATCTGCTAAGGAATGTATGCTGATGAGGTCACTCTTATTTATTTTACACAACACATCTGCCATATTCCAAGGTGCCTGGGTGTCCATCAGCTTGTAGCAAAAACCATTGTGAGGAAGCCAACCCGAATCACAGTGAGTATCCAAGTGTCTCCAAAACTCTAGTAGTGAAGAGAAGCAGAATTAGAGGCTTTTGGTTTACACTGGCTAGTGCAATGGGTTGGCATTTTCTTTGTGTTTTAAATCTGGCAGCACCTTGAGAACAGCCAGAAGGCAGCAATCAGAATGTGTTCACATCTCTTCATGGCTAATGTTTTAAGAAAGGGTCACAATCCAGTCAAGCAAATAGACTTGATTGAGCAGCATTACCGGGATTCATAATATTTTGGGACTATGAGGTAGGCAGAAGGAGAAAGAAGTTAGTGGGAGTGAAAGTAAAAAGCTGGAATGCATTACACTAAGCTGGTCTTAGTGTAAGTGAAGGCTTCAGAAGTAACTGTAAGCAAGATTTCAAAAGCAATTAATGGCAGTTCAAGTTAATTAATTGCAGAACAGCAGGCTCAACAAAAATTGCTTGTTTTGTTCTGGCAGGCCTTTGCACTTGTATAGGACATTATTAGCTATTTGCAGTACCACGCATGACACCAATTTTAAATAGCTCACAGTGAAACAAATGTTTCATTTTAAATATTTTTTCTTCTGAAAACTAAAATATTCAAGAATTTGAACTGTTTTTAATGCATGCTGAAAACGTATATAATAGCCCTTCTGGTTCAAAACACACAATAAAATACTCCAATCACCAGAATTTTGGTTTTTAATAAATAAAACACTGTGTAAACACTGGTAATAACTCTATTCACCCCATTAAGGGGCCACAGAACAGATAAGGATGGTTAATTGATTTAAGGGATCATTTAAAAATTTGAAGCAGTTTAAATTTAAACTGCTTACTGATTTTTTTTTTCCTCAAAGGCACACACTTGGGAGAGCTGGAGAGAACCTAAGTGCCTTAGCCACTTCCACCTCCAGGACACTGCTTCATCCCTCTTATCCCCTGGTCCTCCCCCTCATTCAAAGGCAATCATCTTCCAGTACATGAGAGCCACACAAGCATGATCCCTGGAAACTGGGTAAGGCCAAAGGACACATGGAAGAACAGGCCATGGATATGGGAAAGGCTGGATGTCCAGGTGTAGGTAAATGGCCAAAATCATGGAAGCAGTTAAATGTCACAGCTGGACACTGTAAAAACTGAAGGACTGCATGCATGTATGTGTAGGGAGAAGAGAATAAAGCTTTAAACTGTTCTGGTTTTCTTATTGTATTATGTACTTTTATCTTGCAAGAGCTGTTACGGATCCAGTACAGATTACATACTGGGCAAAATACCAACTCCCACACTCTTATTTCCAGTGCTGGGCCTGGTTTCAAAGGATAGTAAGGTCATTTAACTGCTTCTACTTGAAACAACAGAGTATGATGCAAGCCTCAGGTAGGTCTCATTTTGTGTCAATACACACCAAGAGAGAGAGAAATGGGCTTAAAGCAGAAATGGAATAGCTTGAGGTGCAGGTGCCAGTTCCAGACTTTCAGAAGCATATGAAAGAAGGCACAAGCCATGGAGGGAAAATGTCATGAAAAGGGCAGGACTGTGCTGGGAAATGCTTAATGTGTGAATGAGAAAGCTGCAAAAAATGAAAGCTGTTTGTGATGCATCATCTTGACACTAAAGATACAGAGTTTGCTTCTGCTCTGCTAAAAAAACCCCAAAGCTGCTGTGAAAGTGTTCTGGTAGAAATGCCTAAGAGGCTTGGGGAGGGAAAAAGACTCCATAAGTGAACACTACACTCATATTAACTTACAAAAACAAAAATTAAAGCTGTCCTACCTGGGAGGTTTGAAGTTTCATTGAGTGACTTCTTGCAAATATATGGAAGTGGAGTTCCACAGTGGTAACTCTGCCACTGACCTGAAGCAGCATTCATCACCACACAGCTAGTCCCATCCAGAGGGGATGAACTCTGCATATCTACAGTGAGGAACAAGCAAAAATAGAAGAGCACAAGTTATCAAACAGTAGGATAGTGACTGCTTTTTTCTATTGCTTTTCAATACAAGAATAATATACCTTGTGAAGTACATCACCTTGTATTAGAAGAACATACCTTACTTTGAATGAAGGCACCTGTCCTACCATGGGTCCACAGAAAGAATTTTTGTAAGAAAGTTTCAGAATCAAGAAATCTGGTCTTCTTTTCCAATGTTTAATCATAGAACCAGGAGGAATGTTCTATTTACAATACAACAAACCCTTGGCTGAGCATTTTCCCAGACTAGAAATATCTCAGGGGAGAACCCTTTTTGCAGCCCTAAGTTTCCTTTGGCAGCCCCTTTCCAGCCCCACTCCAAACGCAGCTCTGCACTTTCTCTCTAACCGTAAACTTTACCTTAACAGAAACCTGAAACAAGGCCCCAAATTAAAAATATCACAGAGCAGAACTCTTTTTTGCAGTCCACAGCTTCCCTTGGAGCTCCTTTCCAATGGTACTTTTTGACTTTTTCTTTGAGCCCCAAGGCAAATCCAAGCTGTGCCCTACACAGAGCACCCCAGCTCACCCTGCGCTGGGTTCACTCAGTGTCACACAGAAAAGGCTCAGGGTGGATCTTAGTTCTTTCATGGGAGATTGCAACAGAAACAGGGCCAGGCTCCTTTCAGAAGTGTACAGTGAAAGGATAAGAAGCAGTGGGAACAACTTGCAGCTACCAAAATTTGTTAGATACCAGTAAGTATTCTTCACTAGAGGGGAAGAAATTAGTATCTCTGCCATGACTGCAGACTAAATTATGTCACCGTAATTCGGGATAGTCTAGACTCTCTAGCTCTGCATTACAGTCCTACAGTGTCATCACAGTTCCAGAAGATGTAGCCAGTAGTACAAGCAGCAGCAAAGTCCTTAAGCTTTCCAAAAGAAAGACCACATTTGAAAAAACTCAGAAATTTCTTAGTAAAGCTTTCAAAGTAGTAACAGAAATCACTTCTCATCTTTACATCACAGAATTCATGTTGCAGCGCTAGTCTAGAAACTGAAGGAAAAGGAGAATTACACTTCGAAAAGGACAAATTCAGCTGGAATGACAGAACAATACTAGCTTCAGTATTCCTGATTATTACTCTTCCAGGATTCTCATATATGCACATCCATGGCATATTTGGGAGAATACTACAAATACATGCTGAAAATTCCAAACAAGACTCTCACCAGTTCTACTAGGAACTTGGGAGTAATTTAAAAGGTTCTTCAAAGGTTTTATACTTCTTTCATTTTCACCTGGAAACAAATTTAAGCAACCTTGAAGTTTAAATATACAAGTTAGGATTTTAAGTAATGTTAGTTCTTGCACATATCTGTAACTTTGAGGGAAGTCAATGGCATTCTGTCAGGAGGAGAAATTTAACAGCTAAAGAAGCTATAGATTCTTTACTGAAATGGACCTCAGAGATACTATTGAAGTTTTACCTTTTTAAGAGATTTATTAACCTAATCATCCCTAAGTATCGAACAAGCACAGAAAGACTAACAGGCCAGAAGGAAAAGATGCTTCCAAACTTTTAACAGAAATAAAACAACAATTATTTTTTTTTTTTTATGAAGTCCTATGGAGAAGGGGTGGGAAGCAAAGCAAAATACTAGTTCGCGTTGTGAACACTAGAAATATCATTACCTGGATGCCAGTTGAGAAAATGCAAAGGTTTGTGATCTGACCACTGCCAACCTCCAGAAACATCCAGTTGATTTAAGCCAATCCAAAAGATCTCAGCAATGTCATCCTTAGCTGGAGATGAAGTTATTAATTTTTTTTTAAGAGAACAGTTAGCATGAAATGCTCACAGTTATCGGTCTCCTTTAAACTAAAAACCTGATTTGAAAGGGCATGCATTTGAGGAAAGATTGCTACTATAACTGGACATGCAACCTTTCTTGAACTGAGAAGGCATTCACCTACACAAGTCTCCCTCCCAAGGCCTTCATGTTTGCCCTTCAGTTTTGTATTCCCAACAGCACACTGATAACTCCTCCAGGCCAAGCCTGAACATGAGTGAGGATGACCATATGACAAGAAGTGGGTAAAATGCTGCTAAAACACCAACTGCAGCCCTGGTCCATATTGAAGATTTTGGGAACATGCCTCATTATAAATATGAGGAACAGCTAGCCATTACAATGAAGTCACACAGATTAAGTGAAAAAAAAAAAAAAACCCTCACAAAAAACTCAAAGAAAAACAAAAAACAAACACAACTCTAAAGTGAGATTTAGCAGCTATTTTTGCAACACAAATGAAAGCACCAACGCATTTTAAGTACAATCAAGTTCTAACCCCAAATTTTAAGACACAAATTAAAATGCTGTCCTCGCTTTTTGTTAATTTGTCAAGATTTCCTGATATTCGTATGTGAATAATTACACCTACCTTGTATGTAACTTAATTCAGATGCATCCTGGATGCTAAGCAAATCTCCCCCTTGCCTCTGACATGAAATATAAGCTTCCTTCCAAGAAAGAGCAGACTGTGTATTAAACTGGTAGCAACTTTCAGACCCCAGATCATGTTCCCAGATATCATGACAACCATCCTCTGTTTAAAGGAAGCAGAAGGTACATGTAACTACAAAAATACTGAAATATAATGAAATTTTCAAAAGAAAAATTATAATACTGGAGGTCTATTGATTTTTATATTAGGTATCACGTATACTGCAGAGTAAGTATGTAGTGATAATGCTGTCAACGCTGCCATAGAAAAGGGACCCACTTTTACCCAGCTTAACAGCAACATGCTACACTGAGGTGGAGCCGTGCATACACGAAGTGACAGAAAGCTTTTAAGATGTCTGTTTAGAAACCCAACATGCCTGGTTGCAAGCAGATTCCCCATTTTCCATCGTGAGTATAATCTTCAGATGTGGCACACCATTTCCCACCCGTATGTGTTCCATCCTGAATGCAGTCATGATGCCACGTCTTATTATAAAGAAAGGGGAACTCACAGGGTTTTCCATAGGAGTTCCCATCTTTGGTATAAACTTCTGCAGGAAGAAAAAAAAAATTAAAGAAGTAGACACAAGTTGACTCTGGGAGGAAAGGACAGCAAATTGATGTTACTGCTTGTATAGAGTATATAACTATATAGAGTTATAACTATAACTCTTATAACTATATAGAGTTAACTTAAAAGCATGTAAATTGCACTTGCGGTCTTAAAACACTGTACCTTGTTAGCACAGATATATATGGAATGGCAGAACTGAAAGAAATGAGAGGAAAATATTTTTCTGTGCTTTCACTTTTGAGTGGGGCATAACACAGCAGGAACTTGTTTCCCACTTCCTGGTAAGCTAGGGATAAATACATTGTCCTGTTGAAATCCAGGTGGTTTGCACACAGTGCTACAGAACAAGGGTCTAAGAATCAGCACATGCAGGAGAGGGAAAACACTTCAACCTGGAGCCTGCTGGGCTTTTCAGACTGGCAACTTTCAAACACAAAGAAAATTCTGTTCTTAAATATGGTAAAACAAGTTTTCACCACTTCTTCCAGCAAGCATGAGTTTTCAGATGAGACTGGCTCCCATGGCAAAGTGGACAGACTACCAGAGCAAAGCAAACAGATAGTTCCTGACAGTCCAACAGGCTGCGAGCCAGCAGCATGCACTGAATTTGACTGTACAGCCTACCAGCAATTAAAATATCCTCAAATCCTGTACTTATTTGAGCTAACAGGAAAATTCCCATCACTGTGAAAAGGAAAGTGTCAATTCTTATAGAAGGTGGTTGATATTTCATAATTAAATAGGCTTTCAATAAAATACAGGGGGAGAGATTTAAACATGCTAAAGAAGCCACTCGATAACACAGCTTCTGCAGTTCTGCCTATATATTTTTATTAAAAACAGTTAAAAGTTTCATACTTAAATATCAGTATCTGTCTATGGCAAAACATATTGCTTTACTGACCAGCCTTTTCATGTGATTAATTTTAAGGATTTATTGGCATAGACATACAGCAACAAGTCCGTAACGAAAACAAACAAATAACTAAATAAAATCCTCCAAACCCATGTGGAAACTTACCACGGTAAGGGTACTGACATATATCATCAGAAGAACTGTTGCTCCTCCACTGGTCTGTTGCATTTATGCTTGCAGTTACATAGGTACTCTTGACAGTCACTTTGTACTGAGATGCACCAAGGATAGAAGCATCAGCACATCGCCACCACAGCATTAGCTCTGAGTTACAATCAACCATTTTCAGGCGAGACAAAGCTTTGGTGAATATATCAAGTCCCAGGCACTGCTTGGACCCCAAATGAAAGAGGCGATTCTGGGATACCCATTTCCATAAAGCTCCGCTTGTCTCCCTGCAGTCATCTATCACTATCCGTGAGTTTTTAACTTGTATGCACTTGTTGAGTATGTCATGGCGAATGGTAAAAGCATCATGGCCTGGAAAAGAATAAACAAATGTCCACACATGGGTATCACTTTCAAAGGAAGTACATTTTCAAGTGTAATCACTTTCCAAGACAGGCTACCAGAAACATACAGCAACTGTTATTTGTACATCATAAGCCATTATCTTTTGTATATGTTACATACATTCTCATGCTCTTTAGTGAGTATTCTTTACTTCTAGGGGAACCAAAAAGATCTCTTATAAAATGAGGGAAAATGAAATTAGGCTGTTTTCCAAGTCAAATCCTATCAATGGGAATTCTTCCCTTAATTTTAACACATACTGATTGGATCAACCCCCGATAAATTTGCAAGGTTACTAGATAAAGAATCTTGTCGTCATGCCTACCTGCAAATGCAGTAACACCCAGCAGGTAACATAAAATATAATTAATAATAACCTTAATTTAGTAAGCACTTTTTATTTTTAAACTGTGTATCATATATGATACACAGCACGATAGGCTCATATGTGAACCAGTTTGAGGGTGCAACTGCAGTTTTACTGAAGTAACTGGCACTACTTTTGGGGAACTTTTAGTATTAATATCCGACAGAAGATGCCACACAAAGATTAGGAGTATCACTTTCCAAATGATACAGGAACCCTAGTTTCATTTTCGGCTGTGATGCAGCTTGTCATTAGGAAAGGAAAAAAAAATAGTTGTCAAAGCATATTATACAACTTTTAAAAGATAGGGATCACCCTAGAGACACAAGCTGACTGACACCCCTGCCACTACAAGAACACCTCTATGACAAGTGTCGTAGGTTTAAGCTGTCCAAGAAAAAAAATGCCCTACAACTATTTCTGTGCCACAATAAACCCAGCTCCACAGCACAAAACTTTCACTAACCGGGCTGAAATGGACCTTGGTTGTCCCAGACCCACAAGGCTATTACTCTGCTGTTTAAATAAGGAATCTGCTGAATAGTGTTTTGTATTTAATAGTAATGCACTGTCAATCACATTCCTACTGTGTTTTTTTTTAATATGACTTAATAATAGGTTTGGCTGGACAGCAAGGAAAATATTCAGTGATGTTATACCGTAAATTTTACCTCTACTGCCCAGTATACTCGTGAATTTTCCACTGTGTAAGTGCCAAATAGTATCTAAATAGTACTGAACTCATCAAACTGTAAAGAAGAATATCTAAGTCAGCCACCTACTGGAGTGACTTTTTCTAAATAGCACATTTTAACCAACCATCTTTTTCATCCTCTCTGTTAAATAAATAGGACATTTTAACAACCAAACCTGCTTTTATGATAGCTTTTTACCCTGTGCTTTTTCACCACAGCATCTGCCTTTTGCTTGCTGGACAAAATGGTGAAAACTTGTTTTGCCGTATTTAAGAAAAGTTTGCTTCCCCTCCAGAGTTGTTTCTTCTTTTCAATTTCTTATGTTCTTGGCCACTTCTCAGATCTTCTCATTCATCATTCTCCTTTTGCTTCTTCCCACACAACCCTCATTCTGACATCAAGAAGAAAATCCCTTTTTTAAAGCTTCCCGAGAAAAACTGCTGATACTGTCTCACCAGACCGCTGCGTACAGCAATGTATTAATACTAGTGCTCAAATTACTGCTGTTCAACATTCTTGCGATGAAGTTTCTACCTTACATCGTTAGCTACAAAACCCAGCCTACCAAACGATTCAAAAAACATGTGCGGTGCGACTATGTATTAAAGATCTGACCATGCATTAAAGAGCTGACCCTACTTCCCAGCAGCTCTCACCCAGCTGGCGGCTTAGGCTTCCAAGGAATTTGCTCAACGTGAAACTTTCCCACCTGCTCTCGGGAAGGCTCAGTGTGAGCCTCCTTCCTCACTCTCACAGCATAAAAACTGCGACTAAACGCGCCGGCTGGACGCCCTGCAGGGGACTTCGGTGATCACTTTCGGGTGATTTCTCCTCTCGAGGTAACAGGCCACAGGCCTCCCTCCCCCTCCCGCCCCGCCCCCCGCCGTGCCGCCGGCTCGGCGCTGCCTGGGCTCGGGGCACCAGGAACGGGGCACCAGGAACGTGGCACCCGGGGGCGACGGGGCAGCGGCTGGTTTCGCGACGCCCCAGGCGGAGCGCACGGTCCGGGAAGGAGGTTTGGTTTTTTTTCCTCCTTTTCCCACTTCTCCTTGTAAGTTTCCCACGTTGTTTCCGCGCAGTTGGCCTCTGCTATCCAGCGCAACGCCCGGAGGTGCCAGCACCCGTTGGGGCGAAAAGCCTGTCACTGTGCCACCTTCCCCCCCCTCAGGGGCCCGCGGGGGCGGAAAAGGGCCTTCCGCGTCCCTTGCGCCGCAGCGCACCAGCGCTGCGCCTACCCCCTTCGCAAGGTGGGGGGTCTGGCTTACCTGAGGGGTCCCGTTGGGCCGCACAACAGACGAGGAACCAGACGAGGCCGCAGGCGGCCAGGCAGAGCCCCGCAGCCCGCGCCATCCCGGCGCGGCGCGCAGGCTGCGCGGAGCGCCGGAGTCAGTCTGCCGGAGCGTTGCGCCTGCCGCCGGCTGGCCGGGACAGCGAGCGGCTGCCAGGATTGGCCCGCCCTGGGAGCGTCACTTGTTGCCAGGACAAGAGCTGCCCCGGATTTGCGGCGAAGTGTGGGGCGGGGCCGGGCGGCGGCCGGGTGCGAGGGATCGAGGGGCCGGGAAAGGGCCGGTCCCGGCCGGAGCCGGGATACGGCTTAGGGAACTCAGGCACAGGGAAGGGAATCGCAAGTGAAAAATAAAAAGATGAGGAAAACACGGGGTAAATGAAGGGAAGATAAGGAGGCGGGCGGGGAAGAAAAAGTGAAGGATTAGAGTTAAAACTTTTTAAAAAGGTTTTAGAAGTTCACTTGGGAACGAAAGAGAAAGTGTAAGTGAAAGGGAAAGTAAAGGAAAGGCAAAAAGTGGAGAGAATATGAACAAAAAATAATAAATAATAGCAGGCACTGAAGTAAAATACCTAAAAATGGCTCAAATAACACATTTCTGAACGTCACCCTGTGACCCTCACCACTCCTGGCCACAGAGAAACTGTGCCAGAGATTCCATCCCTGGGGCAGGGCAGCACTGGGCTAGGGGCGTGGGCCAGATGGCCATCCCCACAGGGCAGGGGCCAGGGGTCACTGCCCTGCCGGCGAGGTGGCAAGGGGACCTGGTGTCACCCACAGGGTCCCCCTGTGCTGCAGCAGTTGTGTCAGGGGGCTGCTGGCACCAGGCACCTCGCTGGGTTCCACAGCCTTCACCACCACAGGAAGCATCAGGGAGTTCCCATGGCCAGGTGTCAAATCCCTCCTGTATTTGCCCATAGGACCTTTAAGAAGCTAGTAGCACGAACAGAAGTGGGACGGGCAGCCTTGCCATACTTTAAAATAATTTTCTGGTAGCTAGCAGCTCAAATTGCAATTGCCTGATCCGTTTCTGCCAGGGAAAGGAGGGAGGAGGGGATGAGATTGGGAGCAGTTGAAGTAACTGTTGCTGAGAAAATTACGATGCTGGCTACAGGAAGTTACAGAAACCAAAAATAAAAACACAAAGACATGGAGATCCAGTTGGCCTGAATGAAGGAAAGAGAAACTGACAAAGTTTGTAAAACAAAATCATGTTTGTTTATAGCTGCATGTTGGGTTATTCAGCGCTGACCTGGAAAAGCTGTATAGCTCAAACCCCAAGTGTGCAAGAAAGCACTTGCAAAGTCGCAAGAACCAAAATTTTTGGCTAGGAAAATCTATTTTGATTACACTTGGCAGAGTAGTCATTCAAGAAAAGAAATACTGGATTTTCATAAAGATGGGGAGTGCAATTTGTAGTCTGTTTTATGCATTTCAAATGTGCCCGTTGTGTAGGAATCTGGACACCCGGGGAATGCAGGAGTTGAGGGTGTGCCAGGCTGGGAATTGAATGGAAATACAGTGAACAAAACCAGGCATCTGTAAGTGAGCAAATGTTCTCTCCTGCTGGAAACCGCAGAGCAAGACCTGGCTGCCAAGGCAGGAGCTGTTTGAAAAATCAGAAATCAGGTTCAGGCAGAGAGGGGTCCATAGCTGCAGCAAAATCGAAGCTGTGCTACCAGAAATGGTTCATTTTGTGGAAGAGCAAAGCTTTAAAGCCTCCACACAGAGTGGGAGGCAGAAATTCCCCACTGATGAGCCTGATACAAAAGCAAGCTATTGAAACTAAAATTAAATATGTAGTGGGATGGTGTGTCTCTTTTTAAATAAAACATATTAAGAAGCAGGAGGTGTGAACCCTGCGTCTTCATGAACCTTTCCGCATGTTTGCTATTTTCAGCATAATAATGGACTGTCCCAGTTTTGGTATGGAGAGTAGTAGAGTTTAACTTTTAAACTAATAACAAGCAGTGCATACTGAACATACACCAGAAACTCTGAAATTAACAGCATCCTACTTACCAACCATGTATCAGCAAATAGGTATATTAATAAAGGGGAGGTTCTCTTAAGGTATCTTAATGTATATAACATATGCTCTTCAACATGCACTTGCAGTTTGAGGTCCTGTTTTGTGTATCTGTTTATAAAATATGTTGAGTTACACAGCATCAGACCCTGTTTCTGACTAAAAATGTAAAAACTGTCCAAGGATGGGAAAGATTGCTGTTGCACTGGTGCCCCTTAGTTTCAGTTCTATGTGCATGTCCTACACTTAAACTCTGTCCTCTGTAAGAGGAAATACACAATGTATAGCCCTGGTGAGTCCACCAAAAAACATCATTTTGCTCTGCTCCCAGCCGAGCAGCAGACAGTACATACATCACACCTATACAACTATTTTGTTAAAGAGCTTTATGCACAAAACAAGAAGTCAGTGTTTTGATGACAGACATTTAAAATATAAAAACTTATTGAAAATCACATATAAACAGTAGTACTACAGTGTTTGTTGTTTTTTTCTATCAAGAGCAGTTACAAAAACTGCTTAAACACAAATACTTACTGTTTGGTTTGTTGTTTCTTTTTTGTGTATCTTCTACTAAGATAAAAAAAGTTAGGTACAAGGTTTTGTGGTCTGTGGAAACGATCAGTTAAAAGCTAATGTGTTAACCCTTCAGTGGGCTTGCACAGTTTCTCTGTGGCTAAGCAAATTTTGTGAAATCTGATGCCATATTGTCCCATGCTAAGGCAAAGGACTCTCAAGTCTACTTGGCAGCCTATGCAGGGCAAAACCTACTGTGACAACACTGATCTCTGTAGAATACACTGATGCAGAGACCAGTGCTACCGGAATTGGAAGGAAATGAGTGCTGGAAAATATCCTTTGGTAATCTTCTATCACAAGAGCTCAACCAGAAATCCACACAACCTACTCAGAAAAGCCAGCACCCATGTCCATTACAAGACTAGCAGTTGCCACCAGTAACTTCCAGACTGCCAGGTCCTCACCTGAGTAGAGTCAATGTGATTCTGTTTCCCTAGAGAGCTGGTGCACATCAACATTTATACAACAGGTATCTGCTTCTAGTATTAGTTCTGCATAACACTGCTACACACTGTTGGAGAGTAGGACTTGAAAAGTCACCACCGTCCTCTCCCCCCATGGTACTGCATCTTTCTCATCCCCAAAAAGGTGAGAAGTTCCCACACATCTCTTCCTAATGGAGCCAGCTTTCAAAGGCAGTATTTCAAACAACTTTTACTCTGCTGACTTTGATGATCCTTTGACCTAAGCAATCTCTCCTGTGGAAGACTCCTGGTTTCCTCTTGCCACTCATGTTTTAATCATGCCAGATTTAAAAAAAAGGAGGATTAAAAATGTTTCACTGAGGTAGATGGCTGTAAGGGGAGCAATCACTCTGCAAACAAAAACAACCCAACCAGTATTTTGGAAGGAAAAGTGCAGGAGAAAAACAAAATCATTGTATGTCATATGGTAACCTACGGAACTCTAATAATTTTCTGTTAGTTGAAAAAGTGGGTTTGTACCAAAGCTTATCAAAATTATAACAACTCCAAAGTCTACTTCTTGAAGGATTTTCCCTAGCTTTATCAATGAGGCTTCTGCACTTAATGTGAGCTGCACAGCAGCATTACTCACAGCATAATCAGTGAACAATTCCTGTATTGCAAATCACAAGCATTATCACATCCCCACGAATACCTACTGCTCGTTGCAAAGCAGCACTAATAGCAGAGCAAACTTCAATCATGCCTACAGAGATCAACAAATACAGAATCTCAGAGGGAGGAGGGACCCAACCACAGAGCTGACAGTAATGCACAGCTGCCTCTTCTCTCACTTCCAAGCAGATAACTTTGTCTTTCCACTCAAAAAAGCCTTTCAAGGTGCCAACTTCATGACAAAGAGCCTTGTATTTCTAGCAGAAGTCTTTCTTGCTCATCAACAGATAATTTCTTTGCTTTTATGCCCATATGTTTATAACAATAGCATTACCTACAGAAAGTGTCAACAACTGTCTATCCATAAATCTCCACTCCATCTCCCTTCTGCTCACCACATGAAATAGATACTTCACATGAGCAAGCTTCATACCTCTTTTATAATCAACACATTGTAATCCAGTTTTTCTTGCTAGGTTGAGCGCATCCACATGCTAGTGAGTACGAACGGAATGCTGGAAAAGGATTTGCTACCTCCAGCATCTCCCAAGAGTGTGAAGTGGCTCTGAAGATAGTGATTTCTGCTCCTCCCTGCTCCCCCCAGCAGTGTCTTTGAAACTCACATCTTAACAGGGAATACTAATTATTACTTTTTCCAACTTGCAACATTGTTGCTTGCAATACCCAGGCCCTTACAGAAACAAAACAAAACACAACCAACCAACCAACCAAAAAAACCAACAACCAAACAAACAAGGGCTTGGAAGTGTTGCAGGAGTGGAGTAATTTCCTGAGGCAGAGGACTTTCTCCAAGAACGTCACAGTGCCCACAAAGCAGCCATCAAAGATTTCAGTCTTACCTAGACTCTGCTACTAAATTTAGTATTAGAAAATGGCTCTGGTTTGAGTAAAGTGCCTGCTAACCACTTAAAATATCAGCTCTGGACATGTTTAAAGCTGCCTTAATGGAAAAGGAAACTAAACAGTTGCAACTTTTACCACAAGCATGTCTAAAATTATTCTTTTTTGACACATATACAAGTTTGGTTTGATTGACTTAATCCCATATATGACCATGAAAAAAACAAACGTAAAATTCAAAGGAGAGGTAGGAAGCATCCAGCAACTGATTTGGATACAAAGATCGTATCCAGAGAGACCTTTATGCAGTAATTTTCGACTTGGTTTTGCAATAACTCCACCTGGATGGTCTTTTGTTCATGGGCACTTACTTTATTTGCTGGCTTGCTTTTTTACCTGGATATTGAAGACTTAATTATTTTTAAACATGAAAGAATATTTCACTTTTAGAAAAAAGGGAACACAAAGGAAAATGGCTTTTCTGTGTTGTTGCTTTGGATTTCCTGTGGCAGCAACCTAACCTTTTAGCACATTATGAAACTGTTGTATTGCACAGTAAACTTAAGGTGAAATAACACACTCTCTCAGCTGAATTGTTACGTATTTCTTACATTTCTTTAACAATCTCTATACAAATCTTTGGCACAAGTTTCAAGGTTTTGAGTTTTTCATTGCTTTTGAAGGGTTTATTTTTGTTAGGGATCCTTGTATTTGCCTCTCTCTAAGTGTCATCATTCCTAACAAACCCACTAGATATTATTATAGGACTTCAGAGACACTTTCTCACACTACACAGATACATGGTTGGTAACTTCCAAAAATAATAAAAGGAGTTACAAATCTTTATTTTAGTACCAACTTCCTTTTTTACCCAAAGGTGACAGTGCCAACTTCTGTAGTGCTGCCTCTGGCTCTGTTCTGCTGTGGATTCAAACTCAGATTAGACAAGGTGAACTGAAATAGTAGAAACAAGTTTGAGAAATGAGACCAAAAAAAAGGAGTGTGGACACATACACTCTGTGTCTTTCTTTGTTGATAGCAGGCAATGTCTTTCTCTGTATGTTGGTTTGGCTTTGACTTCTGCTGGGATCTCTGCATGCTCCTCAAACATCAACAAAATAATGCAAGCAGTAATTTAACATTAAGAAACCTGGTTACAATCATAAACTAAGTGGTGAATGATACTCTTCCATGCCACTTTTAAAAAGGGTCTCTGACACCTGTACTGTGCAATTTTAATGGAAATTTTTCCTCAGTGCAGTAGCTGTACTGGCAATGTTAATACCCTCAATCTCCTCAGAAGCTGTTTTCAGTTGTCACTGTGCCAGTGTAGGATTATTACTCATTATGATTGTGGGAGCTGGCAACTCAGATGATATTTTGTACCACATTACATTTGTTGCAAAAAACGTAGTTTGGAGGAACAGTTTAAAAGAACATCAGTTATAATTTGGGAAATGTTTCTAAGCAAATAAAAATTAATTCAAGTGGAAGAGCTTTTAAATTTAAATGGAAAATTTTTTTTTTCCCTTTTTTTTTTTTTTTTTTCTTCTTTAAACATGCAAAGCAGAACAGTTCCCTAAAAGTGCTGAGGAAGAGCCTGTGGGTTTGAGTCTCACATGCTGTTCCGGAGGCAAAATTCAGCTTGTTGAAGGGAAGATGAAGATACCCACCCCAAAGGAACTCTCCAAAATGCCCCCACTTCCTTACGTGTGAAAAGAAAGGGGCAAACTTTCAATGTGCAGCTGACAGGATGGTATAAAGAGGAAAATTTCAGACTGATCTAGACTTAGGAACACTTCTGAGATAAAAAGAGCCTGTGTGGAAAAGGTGGACTCAGTTAAGTATGCCATTGGCCAAGGCTTAGAAACTGTGGCCTTTTGAGCTCAGGGGAGGCCAGAAAGCAGAAGTAAGGAATGGAAAACAAATGTAGTGCCTTTTAAGGGAGATGAAGAAGGAAATAAACACTGCAATAACACATACTTTTACACAAATGCTAAAAATCCAATTGATAAATGGAGGTAAAGCAAATGCCCAGTCTTACGCGAAAATGACATGCTAGACACATGTAGGGCATCACAGTACCAGAACATAATACATACAGAGAAGATAAGATTCACCTCTGCTGGTGATGGGGTAGTGAAATATATCAGTGAGATCTTTTAATCAAATCAAATGAACAAAATGGGGACCCAGCAGATGCCACAGAATCTGCATGGTCCAAAACACCAGCTTTAAACATATGTAGAACTGAGTCTGAAGACTACCTCTGTGACCTGAAGGACAGAGAGAGGGTATGCTGAGAGAGATCAGATGGGCAAAGAGGGTGGGAAATACAACTAAAACTGTACTCCAGGTAAGCCCATGTTGTCTGGACACTGCAGCATTGGAATATAACACAGACTACGTCAGACTGCATCAATACTGCTCCACAGAGTGGTGGGACAGGAAGCCACAAAAGAGATTCATCATTTGGTCCTCACTACTATGCAAAATCTTGTCCCACATCTTCAGCTCATTATTGCTGTTCTGTGTCTATATTCAAAATTCCCACAGGCTTAACAAAGGCCAGGCATTCACAGCATTTGCACCCAGTTTCAAAACGGACAGAGACATAGAAATGAGAAAGCTTATGAAGAGGAAACAAGAAGGAGCAGCTAGAAACAGCATATTCTTACAGGTGGAGCTGAACTTTCTGAAGGATGCACATCAATGCCAGTGAATGCCATATACTGAAGTCTGGGGAACTGGTAATAGGAAGTGGGCACAGATAATATCACCACAGGGTAGATTATTAGAAAAAATAAGATGAAGACATATCCAAATGAAAAACACAGAAAGGATCGTAAAGTGACATGTTAAAGGAAAACACAGTGAAAAAACAATAAAAAAGTGTGAGCAGCAGCTAGCAAAAGGAATTCAAGCTAATATTAAATGCTTCTTCAGACACATCAAGACCAAGAAGCTCACTAGATTCTGGTGGATCAAGTGAAAACTGCAAAGTAAAAAAGAGAAGAGGTGAAAAAACATTTGCAGAGAAGCTAAATGATGTACTTGCATGTTGTCATGGTTTAACCGCAGCCGGCAACCAAGCCCCACACAGCCACTCGCTCACTCCCCCCTAGTGGGATGGGGGAGAGAATCAGAAGGGTGAAAGTCAGAAAACTCATTGAGATAAACACAGTTTAACAGGTAAAGTGAAAGCTGTACACACAAGCAAAGCAAAACAAGGAATTCATTCACTACTTCCAATGGGCAGGCAGGTGTTCAGCCATCTCCAGGAAAGCTGGGCTCCATCATGCATAACTATTACTTGGAAAGACAAACACCAAACGTTCCCCACTTCCCTCTTCTTCCTCCACCTTTATATGCTGAGCATGACATCGTATGGTATGGAATGTCCCGTTGGTCATATGGGGTCAGCTGTCCTGGCTGTGTCCCCCAACTTCTTGTGCACCCCCCACCAGACTACTCACTGGTGCAGTAGGGTGCGGAGCAGCAAGGAGCAGCACTTGACTCTGTCTAAGTCCTGCTCAGCAATAATGAAAAGATCCCTGTATTATCAACACTGTTACCAGCACAAATCCAAACCATAGCCCACACAAGCAAATATGGAAAAAACTGACTCTATCCCAGCCAAAACCAGCACAAGTGTTCACTGGAATAAGCAGATGATCCCCATAGTTTGGAAAGGCTGTAATCCAAAATACGCAGTGTAACAGATCCCCAGGGCTGACTGATAGGCACTCAAGCTTTCTTAAGGAGGTGCAGGTAAGAAATAGCAAATTCTCTAATGGACCCACGTACCTCTCTCTTCAAGCTTTCTCTATGCCTGGAGACTGGAGGGTCTCAATGTGACATCAATCACTAAAAGATTCCAAGGGAAGAATGAGGGGACAGGATGGACAATACGGAAAGCTGGCAAACGTAACATCAGTGCCAGGTAAAGCAGTAGAAACTTCAACAAAGGATGCAATTAGTATGCACTTGGGTAAGTATGATCTTTTTGGGCAGTGCCAACACATCTTCTCTACACATACTATTTACCTTCTAGGTAAAAAAAAAAACAACAACTCTGGAGAGCTTTTTGATGAGGTCAGCAAGCATGTGGACAGGAGTGATGTGGCTGATATGATCCACCGGTGATTACTTGATCTAGATGAAAGCTTCTACTGGGTGAATAAATCAGCAGGCACTCTGAACTGGAACTTGCTCTTTGCATTTTTCTATTGATTTGAGGGGGCTTTATTGTAAAGAATTTTTACCTTAGCCTTATTATTTCTGAGAGCCATACTGAAATAGCTTTTGTTATTACTCACAGCTTACATGAAGCTGGGACTTGAACAAGAACTACCTGTCTGTGACTCAACACTCACACAACTTGAGATAAAGTTTGTGGGTGGACAGTGCATACAAATGAGATTATAGAACTTCTCTCTGTGCTTGACAGCATGGGTAAATAATTAGGGAGAGACTATGAAAGTATTGCTGTCAGCTTTTCATCACTGCACAAGTACTGCTGGTGAGCTGGTTTCATGTGCTTGACACAGTATATGAGGGAGAATGTGGAAGATGATTGTAAAGAACAGCACAGATCCCTTATGACTCAGCTCTGCAGTGAGCTGCACATGCACCAACCATTAATAAGCTTCGAAACAAAATTTCAGGACAGATTTTAATCTATAAAGCCTTCAGGATTTGGTCACTTCAGAGATCAACTCTGTGTATGACATATTCCCATTGTAGAGATCATCAGCTGTGTCCCAGCTGAACCTGTTCCTGGCTTTGATTTTGAGCCTACTCTCCTCTGCTGAGGCTGTCAAGGAGTAAGTCTGGTCTTCATGTTATCTTACAGAAGACTTACTTTACAACACTGCACGAGTACCTCTAGTTACATTTTCCTCTAGAAAAATACAGCATTAGTATAGAATCACTAAAATAACTAAACAGTTCTATTTTTTTTTTAATTTGCACACATCTTTATTCTCAATGTACCTAAATAAATCAGAAAGTTCTAAAAAAAAAAAAAAAGGTGAACAAACAAAACATTATACTAGTGAAGAAAATGAAACTGCATATAGAGTTCTAGTTAGTGATCTATTTAATTTATGCTTAATTAAATAGCCCTGTTTCTTTAAGGAGTACATCTACACTTTTTTGTTGTTGTTGTTGATAATATGCTTCCAGTAATAAAACATCAATTATTACATATGTTCTATTAAACAGCAACATTTCACTCTATGAAGTCCATATGTTTCTTAAGGTCTGTGTGTATTTCACAGTGCTGAAACAGTTTGGCCAAGAAAAATGATGTGGGGCTGGAGTATTTAAATGCCCCAGTAGGAACCTCTGGCCTATTCAGGTCCCACTGAAACGCACAAGCTTTGGAAACATCACTTTCCTTTACAATCAATAAAGCTGGAAGAATTACTCAGATGTTGTTGAAATTAATCCAAGTACCTAAGCAAAAAAATCACAGGATCTCTCAAGACAGGCTAATATAACCTCTGCTTAGAACATGGTCAGCTACAGCAAGCTGCCCAAGGCTGTGGCCAGTTGCATTTGGAACATCTCCATGGATGGAGACTCCACAGCCTCTCTGGGCAATGTGCTCCAGTGTTTGAACACCACCACAGTAAAAAACCTTTTTCTTGCTTAAAAAGAATGTCCTGTATGTCAGTTTGTGCCTACTGCCTCTTGTCCCTTCACTGAATGCCACTGAGAAGAGTCTGGTTCCATCTTCTTTACTCTCCCCAGCTTTAGGTATTTATATGCATTGGTAAGATCTCCCTGAGCCTTCTCTCCTCCAGGCTGAACAGTCCCAGGTCTCTCAGCCACTCCTCATATGACAAATGCTGCAGTCCCTTAATCATCTCTGTGACTTTTTGCTGGATTTGCTCCAGTAGATCCTTATCTTTCCTGTACTGGCAAGTCCAGAACTAGATTGATCCAGGACTCCAGATGTGTCTTACCAGTGCTGAGTAGAGGAAAATGATCACCCACATTGACCTGCACTGTAGGCTACCTTTGCCACAAGAGCAGACCGCTGGCTCATGTTCAAGCCGGTGTTCACTAGGACTTTCAGGTCCTTTTCTGCAAAGCTACTTCCCAGCTGGTTGGTCCCCAGACTCTACTAATGTGTAGGGGCATAACTCACCAGGTGCAGGAGTTGGCATGTCAGTTTGTTGAACTCCACGTGATTCCTCTTGGCTGACTTCTCCATCTTGTTGAGATCCCTCTGAATGGTAGCATCACTCTGTTGCATCACTCTTCCTAGTCTTCAGCTGTCTGCAAACTTGCTGAGGGTGCTTTAATGAGGATGTTAAGCAGTACAGGCCACAATATTGAGCCCAGACATCAGTGACAGCTTACAGCTGGACTTTGTGCTACTGATTATAATTTTGAGCCTGACATTTCAGCCAATTTTCAATCCACCTCACTGTCTCTTTATTTACTCAGCAGTTTGTTAATTAGGATGCTATGACAGCCAGTGATGAAAGCATTGCTAAAGTTAAGATAATTAACATCCTCTGCTCTCTCCTTATCCGTTTAATCATAGAAAGCTATCAGGTTGGTCAGGCATGATTTTCTCTTCATAAAATAATGCTGATGACTCCCAATCATTTTCACATCTTTAATATATTTGGAAATTGTTTCCAGAATTATTTGCTCCATCACCTTCCTGAGTGTCAAGGTAAGGCTGACTGACGTGAAGTTTCCCACATCCACCATTCTTTGCTTCTTGAAGCTAGGCATGACATTTGCTTTCTTTCAGTCCTCCTCTGATCACTGTGACCTTTCAAAGATACTTGAGACTGGCCTCACAATGACAGCTGGCTGCTCCCTTAGCACTTGTGGATGCAGCCTACTGGGTCCCATGGAGTCATTTATGTCCGGTTTGTTTAAATGTTCTGATCTCTATTGAGGGTAAGTCTCCATTGCTCCAGATTCTCCCACTGGTCTCAGGGGCCTGGGATTCCTGAAAGAAAATCTTAATAGTAAAGACAGAGGTGAAGCAGGCATTGAGTACCTCTGCCTGTTGCATCCTTTGTTACCACTGCCCCAACTCAGCAGCAGGCCCATATTTTCCCTATTCTTCCTTTCACTGCTGATACACTTGCAGGAGTCCTGACAGTGCAGAACTACTCAGCTCCTTATTTTTCTCTAAACTTTGTTAATGGACTGGTCCACTAGGAAAGTTCCCAGAGAAAGAGAAGATATTGTTATCCCCTTTTTAAAAAATACATGGACGGTTTGGGCATCTTTGCTATGGAAGACTCCAATGCAATCCCTTTTTCTAAGAGGAATATGAATCCCAATTTATCCAGATTAATTCAGTAACTGCCAGGCTAAAACAAGTTCTCTATGTCTTTTGGAGCTGATCCACTTCATTCAAAGCACTGAAATATTGATTAGAGCACACAGTAGAATTTAGGTCTCCCTATTCCCTCTTCCCACAAACAAGTACTTACTGGAGCACAGTCTCACTCACATTTTCATTGTGACTTGCTGAACATTTACTTATTGGTATAAAGTCCAACGGTTAGACTATGTCCCCCTTAGGAATCTAGCCCTTGACTTGACAACCTAAAGTCTCCAGAAAGACAAAGTGCTAAAAGTATATTGATTTTAACTTCAACTCAGGCACAGATGTGGAATGCAATTGCAATCCTACCTTAAAATAGAATGATCCAACCACTAATTAAGGATTTAATCTTTATGGCAACAATAACCATATTTTTAAACCTAGTATTTATCTTTAACCTTTACTCCCACACACTTTTATAGCCACAGGCCTGGCCAGAGAGGACATTACAGACATGGCAAAGTAGGAACAAGCAAAAGGGAAGCCAAGAGCCTTGACTTCAAAAGCAAAAGTTGGTGGAGACTCCAAGCAAGAGCATATGTTGTTCATCTAACAGAACATGTTTAAACACAAGCATTGGACATAAAAAGAAAGCTACCACACAAACACAGTGGTAGACATCACTTTAAACAGAAGTTGCTTTCATTTAGTTTATTTTTATAAACAATATGATGGATTTTGAATGTATTGTTAACGCTGTAATGTAACACCATAACAATGCTGTAATGAAACAGGTTTTGGATGGTAATCTCACATTTTTAACCCAATAGATAACTGAAAATAGAGTCAAGTTTATCCATTTTTGTTCCCTCCTATTACTGCTATTGGCCTGAATTGAGAACAAAAGTTACTTTAAGTTTAGCTGGAAAAATGTAATTTGAAAATTAAATTTTACCAACAATTTTCTGGCAAAACATCTATCTGTCTGGCCTCTGAAGTAGTCCAGAAACAGTGATGGAATGATGTACTTCACACTGTTACTGCAAGGGGATTTACCCTTAGTAACAAGGCGGTGTTTTTGCAACTTGCATGGCACTTGGCAATCATTCTCCCTAGAAGACCACCAAGGAATACTTTTTTCCCCTATTTTATATATGGAATACTCAATGCAAAAAACAGGTGAGTTGGAGAAGATGACATAGTGATAGCAGCGAAACCAGGAAACTAAGCCTGGACCTTCCTCACCCCCAGCATCAGGCAATTCCTGTATCTGCCACCAGCCAACAAAACAGCAAAATGCATGGACTTTCCTTTCTCTTTGCCTAGATTTTCTGTGAAATCGAGAAATAAAGACTGGTTGACCCATGACTCAATGACTGACCATTGCTCTAATGTCATTTGGCTACTTGTTTGTTATTAGTATTGTAACTGCCAAAGCCAAGAAACTGCAATGCATGCCCGTACATGTTGAATATTCCACCTGTTGGATTTGTTTGCTTGGTTGGTGGTTTGGTTATTCTCACAAGCACAGGATGAAAGCAGGACGACACACAATCTAAGGTATCTCATACAACTGGCACTTTACCAGCAGGAGTCAGGGTTGGGTCCTGCTTGCATTAGTTCCCATCAAAATGTGTGAATTTTCCCCTCTGATCTCAAAGTGCAAGGTAACACATTAAGACCCTCATTCTTGGTCACTCTGGGATGCTTGAGCTTAATGCTTTCTCTCAAAAATACTTAACTGTTCACTTTACATAACTGGTTGCAATTTAAATCAGTCCTGGGAGGGACAGGGAACTGTTGCAGCATTCTGGAAATGGAATGCTTCATAATTATTCCAGTTCATCATTTGTAACAGCTGTCAGTACACAGATGAGTTATGTCTAAAGAGAGTTACAAATAGAGAATGGACGAGTTCAGAAGGCACTTTGCTAGCTACTGTATTGCTTACTGGATAGTACTTTAGCTAAACTTGTAATACCACCTATAGCATTAAAAACAAGTAAAAAATATGCGTATCTCTGACACTGTAAAGTAATGAACTTTTAAAAGCTTGCATAACAATAGTAAGATTTTTCTCTAACAATCTGACACCTCAAATGACTTCACACAGAATTACAAGGAGCAAAACAAAATCAGTTTAGCATCCCACAATTTATTTGTTTTCAACAATAACGCATTCTGCTACATCTATTTTGGCACTTACTTGCTAACAGCAGATGTCTCTGTGCTGCAACCAATGTATCAAGCAGGAATAGACTCCCATGTTAAGCAAATGGTGAAAGTTGTTCCTAAATTTCTTTTCTTTCCCTATTTTTGTACCAGGATATTTTTTCATTTAATCCCTTTTTTCTGTTTCAATTTCATGCTGTAATTATAGCTAAGACTGGCCACAAGTTAAACACTGAACTGCATTGGAATTTGGTGTACTGCTCATATCTAACTCTTCCTTTTTTCTACTCCTAAAACACCTGAAATAGGGGAAAAACAATTGCACATACTATATAGCCACGTCTCTGGCCAGGTTGTAAAGGAACTATTAGAGCATCCTGGTAGCATAAGACATAAATATGTCACAGCAGAGCCTACTGTCCAAAGACTTAATTTTTTTTTTTCACCCCTTTTTGTTATTTACATTAGGTATCTGAATGCTTATCACAGTAGCTTTAGTATAATATTTTTCTAAGGCACAGTGTGCAGTTTGATGCTTATCTCCTCTTTATGGCTTTGAAAATCCCCCCTTTCATTACTGCAAAGTGGTCAAGAGACTGACAACAGTCTTTTTTCCCCCTTATGATTTATAGAACAATAAATGCGTAACATTCCCTAAAGTAGTTTCTTAATGTTGGACTTACTTTGACCTCAGGACTGTTAAAGTGTAATACAGGGAGAAAATTAGTCCAAGACTGAACTGTTATCTATCTTGAGAAATTAAGTCATATATCACAAATTGTCTACTCCCTTTCTGTTAAAAATACAAGCCAGAGTGTAAGTATTTCTTTCCAAATAGATCTATGTTATTCTTTTTGTATTTTCCCAGAATGTTTTGTATGCACATTTCCAACTCAATCTCTTCCCTAGAGGGTTAATAATTAGCAAACTGACTTCCCCAGCTGGTTTGGTTCAAAGTGCCGTCATCCTCCTAAATTCAGTCAACATCTATCAGAAACAAAGACGTCAAACAAAACATATTAGGCTTCAGTATTCTCTTGTGAAGTTTTGGCCTCCAGCCAGAAATTTTTGTTATTTTCTATGTAAGCTTTATTTTTCTTTCCTTAACCAGCAGTTAGTATGGATCAAAACATCCACTGCATTAAAATGCAATCACAAAAATAATAAACACTAGCACTGACATAGCACTACGCACCTCAAGTTAAGTCTTGCATCTGTTTTGGGTGTCTTTGCATTTGGGAACATGCTTCAAAATGGGCTTTCAGGGGCTCCAGCTTTTTTCAGCATCTCATAAATGTTCTGTCTCCAGATGGAGACAGAAAACCCCTTGGCTATTTTAGGGCTCTGTTTAAATAGCATTTCTGGAAACTCTGAAGAATGTCCATGCCATTTTGTTCTTTTTGGTGTTGTTATCCAAATGGATTAAATGCACCCAATTTCAAAAAGGAAATTTTAAATTATTTTATGTTCCTAGTAGAACTGGGGTCAACCATTCCCGCCCCTCCCCACAGCTTACGGCTTTGCTTTGAATGTCATGGGCTTTACAGTTTATCCAGCAGCTCTTGATCCAGATCTGGCCACAGATACACTCCAGCAAACTCACATGGAGCTAGGAACAGATATGTGTAAAACTGACAAAGCTGCCCTGTCAGTCAGTCAGCAGTATGTCAGTGCTTTGAACCAGGCAGTTGCTGTGCAGGAAGTTGCTGTTTCCACTAACATGTTACAAAAGAGGAACAAAGGGCAGCTGGGGACATTGCTGCCTCCTGTGCAGAACTGGGGGTTGCTGCTTCTCCTAGCGGGCTGTCCTCACCTGGGATCTAGCTCCAGACCTGCTGAGGCAACTGGACCACTCAAATGTTCACTACAGAGACATCTTCAAAGTACAACCCAAGTAAACAGATCATCAAGCATCACATAACCTGGGTCTGTGACTTCTCTGGGGGAAAACAAAAACAAAACCATAGAGTAAAAAGGAATGAAAGAAGAAAAAAAAAGGTTTCTTTTTTGCATGTATCCTTTTATTTTTGTGTTCTTCATGTAGTGATTCTGAGCCTTCACTTCCTTTACCCTGGATGTGGATTTTAAGTACCTAAGGCAGGTTGGCTGCTGTAGTAGATGAATTGCATGATTCCGCTTTACTCATTTTGGAGCTGTCTCTTTCTATCCTGAGGCAGACCACAAATTTAACCAGAGGTGTTTTCCATATCCCAGTTGTATGGAATATGTGTCCACAGAGATCCTAAATTCTGGCTATTGTGGGTCTAGAAAGCTAGAAGCTAAATTTGGGCTAGAAGGCAGTGGGATGATGCATCAGCAGTCCCACAAAAACATACACACCAATGTTTTCATGTCAGACTTACTCATCTTTACCCAGACTGAGCTGAAAGGGCCATCCAGCAGTGTTGTGGATCTATTCCCCAGCAGTGGTGGTGGATTGATTTGTTTATTTCTAAATTTAACAGCGCACACTGCCATTGAAAGTGACCTTGCAGCTTCTATTGGCTGCTTATTGTTTGGCCCAGCTATTCCCAGTTACCTATCACATATTTCCTGCTGTGATTTCAGTCAGTTACTTCTCATTTGAGTCTTCCCAACTAGTAAGAATAATTGATTCCCATTCTCTTTATACTTCTGCTTTCACAAGTGATCAGCTCTTTCATTCATCTTTCCTTCCATCAGGGGAAGCTTTGTGCTACATCAGAGCAAGCAGGCAAGCAATCTCCAAGAGCAGCTGAGACTTACGAAATTCCACTTTACATTATTACATTATTTCTATGAGGTAAGAATGATGCAACTTCGTATGTAAACAGTAATAGTTAAAAAAACAAATAATCAACCCAGACGAGATTCTGGAAGGTCACGAGACGATGGATGCTCAAGGACAGGATGGACAAAGGAGCCCGCACTGGCTTTCCTTCCTTCTGCCATAATTCTTCCAGGACTCCAGACACGTGGTGGGTGTGCTCTACAGGTGCCATGTTCAGGGGGCAAGGCACTACAGGAGCCTGCAGTGATAAAGCCACAATGCCAGCTGTGTTCCTAAGTATGATGTGTGGGGACAAGCCACTCTGCTATTTATGGTACCATTATTTTAAAGGGTAAGGTAGCTGCTGTTTCTGTAGGTATTTTATTAATCTGTTGGAAATGAGATGGAAAGCCTCCCGGGGCTGCTCTGATGCATTTCCACATTTAACTGAAAGGTACCTTACATTTTTCATTGCCACAATGTGTCCCTTATGCATAAGTCCATCTTCAATATTTGCTTTTGAAACAATATTTAAAGTAATTCAATTTGCCTCAACATAATTTTCATCCAGCGGGATCAGCAGCACACAAAATGCAGCAGCAGAAACACTACCATCTTACCTTTTCAGAAAAAATCATTGTGATAATTTTGAATATTTAATACCAGAAAATATATTATCTAGGTCCTGTAAGCATCATGTACATTTTCAGATTTCAGATTCTTAATAGATAAGCATCAGGAGAAGCTTCTCAAATAAACTAGTTCACATAAAGCAGAATTTATGCGTAGCCTGTGCTAGGACCATAACAAATCAAGCCTTGCATGACTTAGAATATTCTATTACTTTATATTAAAAGTTCATATACTCCAGCTCATTGGCAACATCCAGTGTCAAGGATTCTGCTTTCATACCTGAATGAACCTGGAAGCATCAAGCTCTGGGATGAAGTCCCAAACGCAGCGTCAGTGAAGCCACGCTGCCCAAAGCTGCTGATTTGGTAGAGTCTGTCTATCAGCTCCGTGCACACTTGCTTTTGGCTTCCAGCAAAGGCCTTTCAGGGGCTTGTCACCTACAAGGCACACAAAGTTTATGGCAGGAAGAAGTGGCAAAGCAGACTAAATCAGGTTAAGACTGGGTTCAAAGGCCTAAAACCATGTTTAAAACAAACGTCCTAAATAAATGGAATGTACTTGATGGGATAATTTTCAGTATTCACTAAAAAACTAAAAAGAAAAAATACAGGAGATTTTTTGTACATTCATCTATAAAATCTAAAAAGATGCAGGGACAATATTGTTTTTCTGATGTATGGTCCAAGACATTGACCCAGACATTGCATTTTACCAGTAAATCAGTTGTGGTGGACAGTCTCCAAGCACCCAGTGTCTGCCACCATTACCTGCAGGCTGGCCACCTCCCTGGAAAGTAGGTTATTTGTTAGGCCTTTGTGTGCATGATTCACAGAGAGTCTTCCCTATATTCCTGTGCTAGCATGCAGAGGAGAGTAACTTTTAGCTCACTATGCATTTCAAGATTTATCCTGTATCTACAAGTTTAGCTGTTGTTCTCACTAAAACTATGTTTTGGAGCATGTATTTCTGAAAACCGAAGCGGAGCTTTAGTCCACAGGCAGAGGTTAAGAGTAGCAACAAGCTGACAAACAAAAATAAGCATCAGAAATGAAGGAAACAGTAGCAGAAGCATTTTTGCAATTATCTAGCCGTCCACTTTTGGAAACAATTGCAGCTGAGAATCACTTTGGTGGTTAAACTACCATGGTGTTACTCACAAGCTCTGCGGCAGGCTGCGTCTAGGACTCTTTCTTAGACAACTGCAGTTGCTTCATTACAGGAGGATCAGGAAAGTCCAGAAGAGCTGCAGTATAAGGAAAGATTACAAAAACTAAGAATTTGAAGTGAGGCTTTATTACAAAATAATTCCCAATGCTTTTCTTTATGGTTAAGTTTCTAAGATCAGAATCCAAATCATGGTCAACCTGCATAAAGCTAGTGGATACAGAAAGTGATCAGCAACTCTTACCTTCTGAGTAACTTGCAGAATATATTGAGAGAAGGAGAAAATAAATCTGCTTTCAACAGTGCTGTGGAACGATTACTTATGCAGTGGATGTCTAAAATGGCTAGTAATTTTTATTTATATATCCTCATTTTCATTTCTCCACATAAATTAGTAAGTAAATGCCTGCATTGACACAGTCAAGATGTAAAACTTTAAAACAAATCCATTTATAGGATAGAGACATGGCTGGAGCGTTTTCAGTGAATTACCTTTCCATCCAAGGCATTGGAACCAAAACATACCACAAATATATATTTACTTATTTATTTAATACTCAGGAACCCATCACTCACCAAACAAAAGGAAAACATAAGCATTTCCCCATTCCGAGCATTTCAACACATCCCATTAAAGTTGTTGAGAATCATCACTGGGACTTGGAAAGCCATCCTAACACAGCTTTGTTATGTCATGGCCATGGCTAAGAAATGACAGTGATATTTGCAGTCTTGAGACTTGGGAGTTTTGCCACTCATTTAATTAAACTTCTAAAGGATGGGGAGCCAATCCCTCTGACTTTTTTCTCTTGCACAGCTCATTTTGTCAGCTGTGTGTGTACCACTACCATCTACTGGCCAAACCGAGCCTGACTGCATTTCCGAGCACCAAACTCAACCTTAATTCATACCAAACGGCGTTAACGCCTGTGAACCCATTAGTCTCACTTCAGTCTCTGGAAAGGTGATGGAGCAAATCCTCCTGGGGACAGTCACAAGTCAACTGAAGCACGTGATTGGGAAAAGCCAACATGGATTTACCAGGGGCAAATCATGCTTGACAAACCTGATCGCCTTCTATGGCAAAGTAACCCGCTTGGTTGATGCAAGGTGAGTGGTGGACGTCGTCTACCTGGACTTCTCCAAGGCTTTTGATATGGTCCTCCACAGCCTCCTCCTGGAAAAAGTGACTCGTTATGGCCTTGAC
Source organism: Hemiprocne comata (assembly GCA_020745705.1). NCBI lineage: Eukaryota > Metazoa > Chordata > Aves > Apodiformes > Apodidae > Hemiprocne > Hemiprocne comata. The sequence goes on from CM036591.1 coordinate 17,750,241, forward strand.
AAGTGGTCTGTGCTGTGAGTGGCGAACTGGCTGACAGACCGTGCCCAGAGGCAGTCAAACTGGCAACTGGTCACAAATGGGGTCCCCCAGAGATCAATATTGGGCCCAATGCTGTTTAACATCTTCATAAGTGACCTCGATGTTGGGATCAAGAGCACCCTGATGGAGTTTGCTGATGACACCAAGATGAGTGGAGAGGTTGCCATTCCGGGAGGGAGAGCCACCCTCCGGGATGATCTGGAGACACTGGAGGAGTGGGCTAGCAGGAACCTTATGAAGTTCAACGGGGAGAACTGTAAGGTCTTCCACCTGGGAACACGTAACCCAGGACTGCAGTTCAGACTGGGCTTCACCTGGCTGGAGAGCAGTCCTGTGGAAAGGGACCTGGGGATCTTGGTGGACAACAAGCTCAACATGAGTGAACAGTGTGCTGCAGTGGCAAAGAAAACCATCAGGATGGTGGGCTGCATCAGCCAGGGCATTACCAGCAGAGACAAAGAAGTCATCATCCTGTTCTACGTGGTGCTTCTCAGACCACATCTGGAGCATTGCATTCAGTTTTGGTCCCCACCTTACAGAAAGGATGCAGACAGGCTGGAGAGGATCCAGAGAAGGGCCACAAAGATGATCAGAGGACTGGAGGACCTGCCATATGAGGAGAGGCTGAGAAAACTGGGTTTGTTTAGCCTTGAGAAAAGAAGGCTTTGTGGAGACCTTATTACAATGTTCCAGTACTTAAAGGCTGGCTACCAAGAAGATGGAGATGCCCTTTTAACAAGGAGTCATATAGAAAAGACAAGGGGTAATGGGCACGAGTTGCTCCTGGGGAGATTCCAATTGGACACAATAAGTAAATTTTTCACCAGGAGGACAATCAAATGTTAGAATAGTCTCCCAAGGGAAGTGGTATATTCCCCTACATTGGCCAGTCGCAAGTCTCAGCTTGACAAGGTGCTAAGCCATCTCATATAAACTATAGTATTATCTAGAAAGGTTGGACCAGATGATCCTTGAGGTCCTTTCCAATCTGGCATTCTATGATTCCATGATTTTAATTTGCTCCTGATTGGTTACTTACACGAGCTCCCCATCAGATTGTATGAGATCAGTGCTGGCCTGAAGAGGTTTAAAATCAACATTCCACTGATTACCAAGGGAAATATCTAAAGCTTAAGAGGCCTCACTCTTTTGCTTTTATTGCTCAGAGACATGCTGCAGGGACTGCTGAAGGGACCAGGAGGTAAATCTTCTCCAGAAATGCAGTCTGCAAAAATAAGCACACAGGTTTTCTTCTAAACCCTTACACCTGGTAGACAAGGTTTATCATATGTTGGCCTGAATGTATCTATCTCTATTGGAGAAGTGATACGAAAACATCTGACACTTTCCTTTCACTAGACACATTCAAAGAAGTTGGCATGACAGAGGAAAATGCAACACTGATTTGCCTGCTCAGGCTTTGGGGAACCCAGTTCTTGGACAGGGGAATTACTTCAGTGCTACCATGGAAGTTACTGTGCTCCCAGGGTTGCAGGGAATGGAGAATGGGCTGAGAAAATTTCTGTGCATCAGCACCATGCTCCCATCCATCATGCTCATGGACAGTGCTGTGGCTCCTTTCTCCTCCCAGCACCTCCTGCACACAGATTCCCAGGGCATTCTTGTCCATGCCCTGGGAAACACTGGAGCCACCACACATGTGGAGACCATTTGCAGGGCCCAGGTCTGGGTCCAGCCAGGTAGCCAGAAGAAGTGGGGTGCAAGCTGTCCCTCTCCTACCAGGATTACCTGGTGCAAAGCCTAGGAACTGCTGTTACAAGACACTAAAGCCTGGCACCTAATTAAAGCTGGGGAAATAAAAAAAAAATTATGGCACAGAAAGTTGTTACTCACACTTTAATTTTCCAGTTGAAATAATACAGTCAACCTGGCTGCCAGTATCATCAAGGTCAGCAGCAAAAATATAGTCACCACATACTCTGATCAGGAACAGTGTAAGAGACCTCTGATTAAGGGAAAACAAACAATAGCCATGGTACTAAAATCCAGAACAAGGACTAGAAAGCTATCAACGATTACATCCTTGAGTGAATAATACCTGCAATTATAGAAGTTAAATGATTAAAGATTTAAAAATAAATATTTAAGGCTTTGTCCCCTTCAAAACCATTTCAAAGTATGAAGAAAACACTGCTTGAACTATTTTTCCCTTAGTGCAAGATCATGTACATCAGAGTCAATGTTAATCAACTATCACTATTTTGAGGTTAGGGTTATTTATTATACCACTGTCCTTCAAATGTATTTAAATGATTACAACATGCCTCAAGGAAAATTGATTAAATGTCTATGTCAAGCTTTGTGAAAAGAAAATATACACCCTCATTAACCACATCAAACTCTGACAAGAGTCTGCATAACTGGGTAACAGCACTGTAGCCTGATAAATTCACATCCTCAGAGACAACACAGCTTACTGTCGTACTGTCACAAACAAAAGCCACCCTGCAAGCCACTCTGCTTGCTGTAAGAAGGCAGCAATTACACTTGTCAGTGAATGTGATGAAGGAGATTCGTTGGTTTAAGTTCGTCCAACTGTTGTTTAAATAAGTGAAGCTCTCATGGGGAAGAGAGAGATGGTCACAACATTTTTTTTTTTTTTCTGGGGGGGTGTATTTTTTTTGTGGTAAAGTAGTTATCACACTTCATACATACAAACAGCCGGTGACCTGGCAATTGTATTCAAAAGTTGCAGTCCACAAACTCTAGTAGTTTAATTCACATAAAAACATAAAAAATAAACTTTAAAAACATTACTGAAGACTAATGTATGGAGTCAACCCATCAGACAAAAGCTGTTTATATTTTATGTGATGGAACAATCTCAGATTAACAACTTGTGATAGCTACACCCACAGAAGTTATCTAAAACAGTAAGTTGAAGATGATATTGGGATCAAAACCATCTGCAGCCTCTTCGACAACATTTTTAACAGTTCTGTAAACCAGCCCAGAACTATTTTATGTAAGAATAATTTTTTAAAATAGCCCTGTACATAGTTATTACATGAATAGACAATTATTGCAATATTTCTAGAATTGGCCATGTGAAATCTAACTAAAAGGCAGTCATACATCCCTGTGCATGTGCACAAATACTATGTAAAAACATTTCAATTGGCCTTAGCTGCTTGCTCAATTCTCAGGAACTCACCTACATTTTAGGGCTCTTGCAACATTGTTAGAATGAGTCCTCTTGAAACAAACCAACCAACAAAACCAACAATAAAAGCAGCCCTTCACAGCAACTTTTTGAGATAACTGAAGGCACAGTAAATCCACTCTGAAGTAACTCACCATGACTAACCACTTATTTTCCCATGCTGAAAAAAAAAAAAAATCCCCCTGAACTTCCTGTGTATTTTCAGAGACGTGGCTGTAGGTCTGGTTAGGGTGGAGGGAGTCCCACGGAGAGCAGCCATTGCTGTCCTGGGCTGCTGTAACTGAGGTAGTGCAGAGACCTGAGCCGAGTCTTTCACAACCATCTGCCTGCAGAACAACTGGTCAGCAAAATTCATCTCAGTCATTAGCACCTTAGTATGAACAATGAAAGTGTAGAGTGTCCTGAGGGTCTGCTACATGGGCTTATAGGACTATGCACCATTTGGCTCTCCCACGTTTCCTCCTCAGCTTTTGAGAGCAGGGTCTCAGAAGAGCACACATGAATACTGCTTGCAGAAATACTGTAGGTGAAGTGTACAGCAATTTATTACTGTAACTTCAGGAAGATTTATAACAGGTTTTTTTCCTTCAAACAGATATTGCCCAAAAAACGTCTTCAAAAGAGGTTGATGGAGTTCAATTTCTGAAATAAGCTAGGTGAGAAGTCACATACCGATGGCTGCCAGGGTTTGTCTGGCTATGGCTACCCTGGGGGACTCCAGAGAAGAAGAAAACAGCTGTAGATAGTGGAGTTTCACATGGGAGATGTGAGCACTTGCTGCTTCTGATAAATTAGTTTTCGCTTCTCTCAAAATCGGAAATGAGGATGCTTTCTTCCAAAGCAGGAATGTCAGCGTTGATCTGTGGCAAATAGGTGTTTCTGAACCACAGTATCCTGCTGAAGAGTTGGTTATTCTGTTTGTACAGGCACCACAGAAAAACTGAAATGGCAGCCAGCATCACCAACGTCACAAGAACAGCCAGAGCTGCAAGCCCATGGTACGACGCTGAAAGGGAAGGACAAAAATTGGTAGTAAGCAAATATAGTTATATATAATTCTAAACACATACAGATGTTTTATGGACAACATATTATTACCCTTTATATGTCACACATTTTAAATTACAGGTTAAACAGTGAAAAATGTTACCTCACAAAACATCGGCTTAAAAATGTGTTATTACCCCTTATAAAAAATATTAAGAAAGTACAAAGGAAACTTACATTTTTCAGAAGGTTCTGTTGCATCGATATCTGAAATAAAATCCAGAACAGTCATAAAATTACCCACAGAGCTAAGAAAATGTACTATATATAATCATGGTAAAACTGATACCGGGAAGTTAGTCTACCTAAAACCATAGGAGTGTAGGCTGTTCTTTAACTTCACTCACGTCATTGGCATTCCAACTGGCCAACTTAAACATGACCTAATCTGTTAATCCCTTAAATCCCTTAAATTTGGTGGAATATATTAAATGACATTTGTGCAAGGATGAGCAGCAGCATTTATCCATGTTTAAAAGTGCAAATGCATGAGATCTGTGCAGCGGTAGATTAACCTAGCTAATGAGTCCAATAGCAGCTCGGGCGTTTTGGGTGGGCTCTCGAAACACTTCAGCTCTTTCAGAGACCCACATTCCTACTGACGTGGTGTCTGTGCAGCTTTCCTGGACTCCATCTGCCTGTCCTACAGGGTCTGTGGAGGTTAGCCTGAGGGTCTGCCATGTAAGGAAAGGCTGAGAGAACTGGGTTTGTTCAGCCTTGAGAAAAGAAGGCTTAGGGGAGACCTCATCACCTCGTTCCAGTACTTGAAGGGTGGCTACAAAGAAGATGGGGACCCCCTTTTTACAAGGAGTCACGTGGAAAAGAGGAGGGGTAATGGGTACAAGTTGCTCCTGGGGAGATTCCAATTGGACACAAGAGGAAAATTTTTCATAATGAGAACAATCTGCCATTGGAATAACCTTCCCAGGGAAGTGGTGGATTCCCCAATATTGGACACTTCCAAGCTTTGACTAGACAGGGTGCTGAGCCATCCTGTCTAGACTCTGCTTTTGCCACGAAAGGTTGGACCAGATGATCCTTGAGGTGCTTTCCAACCTGGTATTCTGTGATTCTCTGCACGTGGTTTATCCATAGAACAGAATGTCTACCACAGTTGGTAATAATGCAATGGCTGCCCAGGTTCCTCCACCAGAGGCTACCCTGGCTGGTTGCATTATTTACAGGTATTTTTTATAAAACCAAGGGACAAAATTAATTAAAGGAGAACTAAGAGCAAATAAGGAAGTGACAAAGAACACATGAAGCAATGGTTAAAAGGACACAATTGCCTTATTTTATGGAAGAACATACCTGCCTCCATTTTACATACAAATCCCTTTTTTTCTCTGCATGGAGATAATTGCCAGACTCCATCTGTGGTCCTCAGGCTGATACAGAAATTCCCTTTGAGATTATCAAATTCAGGCTCCCTGATGCCCCAGTTAGAATAACTTAAGGGAGAGCCATCAAACCAGGAGATTGTTTCATCTAGGGGCAGAAGTTATAAATCATTAGAAAAATATAGTGGTTTGATAATTATCTCTGTTTCAGTTGGACTTACCCTCACATAAATAAATATTGAATTAAAGAATACCAGGATTTTGTCTGTTTGGCCACTATATTACTTTTTTTTTCTTTTAAGGATTTAAAAATATCCTATATAGTTGACACAGAAGACAGCCTGTAGTGCTTCTTTCAGAAGAAAATAAAGGCATTCACATACATGAATAAATCCTGAGTATTCAGAATACTAGTAAGTAACAGTTACAAAAAGCTGGGCTGGTTTTACTACATCATAAACAGATAATAACCAGTGAAAAAACCTCAAAAGATAACAGTGTTTTAGAAGATGGTTACACCAGCATTCAAATAAAAACCAAACCAAAAGCCAAAACAGATTCTTACATGCAGTTCTCTTCCACCCAAAACTTACTGTCTTTAACAAGCAGAATGTTCAACCAAACCATTTGCACAGAATAACCAAAATTGTGCAATTCTTCCATTATGAAAGCATTTTCATCTTCATCTTGAATAGTTAGGAGATTTGATCCTAAAGATTAAACACATTTTCAAAGTAAGCACATTAAACAAGTCTTTGAACAATCCACGCCATTAAAATGTAACATCGCAGTTCAAAAACTTAGTATAATGAGCTTTAATTGAAAAGTTTAAAAAGTCTGTTTCTTAAATTTGCCATTAATACGGAAATGCTCAGGCTGATACAAAAATGTTCTCATATGATTTTAAAATAAGTTTGAAAAGCATTTTATGTGTTATTCCAGAAGTCAGTATTTTCATGTGGAAAATAACATTTTTTGAAGTACGCTGCCTCTAATTTGATAGCTGGTTTATGAGCTTCACTATTGTTACCTTGAACTAGAGAAAACACATGCCATGATTTCAGTAATTTCAGATGGCATAAATTTTTTTAAGACATCACAGTGACATTTTTTAGCTACAGAATAATCACTTACCTTGATTTTTGCACACTTCATATGCAGTATCAAAACTTGTGCCCTGCAGAACTGTGGAAAAGCTGTAGCAATTGTTTTTGAATTTGATCCAGGGAACAGTTTTTTCTGGACATAAGCCTTTGTAGGAAGTGAGCTTCTTTTCTGTGATAGAAATAACAGCACAGCTTTATTGGCACAACAACATACACATTAATATAACATTCCACACATTGTTTTGGAGTGATGCTAATAAGCATGCTATCGCATTATGCCTCTATTTTTCAAAGTGAAAATCTAGTGGTTGTGTATATTTGTATTAGAACCTTAACGCTGCTTTTATTTCTGATTAAAAAAAACTTTGCCAGACTGCAACAGCACTATCAGGACAATCTAACCAATCCTGATGTGAGTGGGGAGTTATGAGCAAACTATGAGCACATCAGAGCCCTCCGGGTTGCCCAGCACCTCCCAAAGGGCCGGGGATTTCCAAGGGCTCCAGAGCTTCTCTCCGCTAAGCCGCAAAGATAACTTCATGCCAAATCCCACGGTACAGAGGAGTCTCCCATTGGGAAGCAGCAGCCAGCCTCTCTGGTGTGCAACGTGCTGCAGCACACAGCCCCTGACTCAGGGCAACTCTACAAGCTCACTTTGCCATACCCAGCATTTTTGGCAGTGCTGTAGATTCACCTGTGACCCCTATGGTCTCACATGTGACCTAACTTTGCTACACAAACACAACTTTTAAAAATTAAGTAAACCTTAGGCTATGTGTGATTACATAACTTGACCAACAAATGAGCTTCACTACAGAAACGGTGCTAGAGAGTAACTGTTGCCTTGAAGGATTCCAAGACATCTTTCTTCTCAACAGACCCAAAAGCTATAATAAGCTGTAGGTGAAACCCTGGTGATCAGTGCCACCAAACAGCATCTATTTTTAGCACTGGATGCTGCAAAAGACTCTGCAGTCCTGGACTGAATGGAGACCCATTTTCCCCCCTCTCATCCGAGAGTTAATTGCAGCAAACTGAAATTATTTCCCTTCAAGCTAGGCTATTAGCTATCACCATTTTCCAAAGATGACAGTGTTCACTGAAAACACAAAGTAATTTTCCTGCTTCTCTTCAATTATGAAAGTTCTCTTTCCATTCTTCTATGGATGAGAACTGATGGCAAATATTTTATGGGGAAAAAAAGGTCTCACAAATAGGAGATACAGCAAGGAAATGCCAGAAATCTATTTCAATTTTGAATAATACTTTCACCATTGTTTCACCTGAAACAAACTAACGTTCTTTCATATACTTCACTGTCAATACATACATTTGCAGCTGCAAAGACTTAATACAAAACTGAGTTTGACTTACTAGGTGGCACATGGCAAACCGCTCCTTCCAGAAGTCGTTCACAGTTAGCACTTTTCCAGTGCCCTGAAGTATCAATGTAAACACAGCTGCCAAAGGCCTGTGACTCGTCATCTTCCCAGAAAGTAAACAAAGACCTAGTTCCATCCGACCATTCAAAGTTAAGCCCGTTCTGCCAAAACAAATTTCAGATTCTCTTTCTACTATGCTTTAGCACCATACAAGTTCATCTGCTCCTGGTGGCATCCTCACCAGGTATTAGAGAATATCTTCTACCTTTTCGAAGTCTGGGTAGAGCCAGAAGGATCTACAAAAGGCAGAACCAAGAATCCCCCCAACTTGTTTTTCATAGAATCATAGAATGGATTGGGTTGGAAGGGACCTTAAAGATCATCTAGTTTCAACCTCCCCTGCATGGGCAGGGACACCTCCCACTATATCAGGTTGCTCAGAGCCCCATCCAACCTGGCTTTGAACATTTCCAGGGATGGGGCTTCCGCAAGTTCCAGTGTCTCACCACCCTCACACTAAAGAATTTCCTCCTAATGTCTAACCTAAATCTGCCCTTTTCCAGTTTTGATCCATTACTCCTTGCCCTCTCACTAAAAGCCCTTGTAAAAAGTCCCTCCCCAGGTTTCCTGTAGCCCCCTTCAGGTACTGGAAGGCTGCTATGAGGTCTCCCCAGAGCCTTCTCTTCTCTAGGCTGAACAACCCCAACTCTCTCAGCCTGTCTTCGTAGGAAAGATGCTCCAGCCCTTGGATTTTGGGAGACCACAAACTTACCTCTAACCTGCCCTTTTCAGCATGATTATTTGGGCCACTGAGCAACTAAAAAATGAAACAATGCAATTTCAACTTTGACACTACAATAGATCTTCTGTCTGTTTTTTCAGTGTTTTCTATGGCTTTTAGCTTTCTGCAGTCATTACACCCAACGACCTGTCAGTAGATCCACTACGTACATCTGAAGTGAACAGCCCGATCCAGTGGCTGTATCCCAGCCGATTGACAATGACCGTGAGGAAAGCTTGGTGATACTGGTCTGTGATGCTGACCAACTCGGTGCCATTTGCCATGCAGGTTTTTAAAGCTGAGGACCATGTAAAATTCCCACGTATGAGTTTATATGTTCTGTTTCCATATTCTAAAGTATCTGGCACAGGGTATATTTCAGATGCATTGATGGTATGTCTGGATGTATCTGTCATAAACAGAAAGAAAGGATTTATTTCTTTGTTTTTAAACAGACAGCTTGCATATAGCAGAACAGTTTCTAAAAATCAGAACTATCCTTAAAAAACAGATCTCAAGATTGCAGACTCCTTGGTTTCAGAAAGGCATTGTGAACTTCAAAAAGAAAAAGATGATGGCAGTATCTGAAATTCCACCCAAGCAGAAAACTCACCACAGGAGTGAGTGAGTTTAATGTGTTACAACAAAAAAGTAAACCTGGATGGAGTTAGTTCCACTGACTGGATCTTGAAGGTCAGTAAGAAATCACATTGGATCTGGGCATATCCCAAGTGTACAATATCAGTGAGATCAGAGCCTAGTTCAGATGTCCTCCTGGTTTATTTCATTTTTGTCTCCTACAGAAAAAATTTCAAAAATGAGGACACAAGGTGTGGACAGGATGGCAGAAGCCAAGCACCAGCTCATCTTTCCAGGAATTCAGACATTTGTTTGGACATTTGAGGAAATTCAGCAGTTCACTACTGCCAGCAAGAGGCTGTCTCACTTCTCCCTCCCTTGCTTCTCTGCTCTTTCAGCTACATATTCCCATGCACGAGTCTAGTGTTTGCCTGACCCTGCACTGAGCTAAAACTAAATCAATTAGGGGAAAACAAAACAAAATACAACAAAACACCAAACAAAAAAAACAAACAAAAAAACCCCAGCCACGAGAAGGGGAAGTTTTCTGCTGAATTAGCAAGCTGAACTGCCAGGTGGTTTGGGAGAGTGCCCTGGGTGTCACACGGAGAGGACAGAACCAGGCCTCTACCCCCCAGGAGCACTCAGCTGGGGGCACAGCGTGTCCCCCTCCTGACTTTGGCCAGGACCACAGGCCACTCTGACACTCACCCAGCTGGTAAGAGAGCGGGGGTCCTGGGCCCCCCTCTGCATCCTGCAGCCTTGCCACCTAAGGCCAACGCTTTCCCTCCTGCCTTTTAACACCTTTTCCGTCTGTCTGAAGAAGCAGTAAGGGGTTAAAATAAAAATGTTTTGGAGGTAAACTAAATGAACCAGCAGGAAAATGCATATTTTATATATATATTATTCTTTTTTCCCGTACACTGCATGCAGGATTACTCCAGCACTCCCTGCAACTGTAGTTCACAATAAATTATGTCAAATACAGCTATGGTTTGCTAGAGCCACATGTGAGCACTGCCCACAGCTTATATTTGTTGATTCTACTTCTCCAGTCCCTCTCCCTCACCTCCTGGACAGCCAGCAGGAGAGGGTTGGTTGGCTCTTTAGACCCAGGGCTTAACCAAGAGGCGATACATGAAGCTGAGCCACATAAAACCACCCCTGCAGTGTAGTACAGCACCCAAGGACACTCCTCAGGCTCCCATTACAGCCTTCCCTTTGCTCTAGGGTTAATAATTTGCTGCTGGTCTATTTTGGTACCCATGCTCTGGCAGTGTCCCAGGGGCAGAGCTCCAAAGCTGCCCCAGCGCCCTGGGGATGCCAGCAACTCCCAGTCCAGAGGCAAGGCTGGAATGTGGTTCAGGGAAACCAAACAATGTGTCTTCTGCACTAAAGCTCTGTGCTTCTGGCAGGTGAACATTATGGTAGCAGGATCAGAAGTATGAAAAGAAAAGCCAAACTCTGTTTGATCGGCCAGTCAGTCCACTCTGCTCACAGAGAGACATTTTCTGGACTCTATTAGGATCTAATATTGCAAAAGTCCCATCCCCTAAAAACAAAATTATTTTTTTTTTTAAATCATATTTTCATAAAAATTACCCTCGGTTTTGTCTTTTGTAATTTCATGCTATAACTTCGCTTGCCATGACAAGAAAACATGAGATTTCATCTCCTTTCCTGAATCTAAGATATGCAACAGAAAGCCCAAAGTTAGAAAGAAAATGTAGTAAAAAAATATATTTTTAAAATTTACTTGTACATCATAGCTGTTAACTTATTAAGCAGTGTAGAGCCAGCCAGTTTAAATATCAGAGTAGAAATATCTTAGAAATCCTTTATGTTTCTGGTTTTAAAGACACCTAAAACAAGCTGCTTCTAGATGAAAATAAAGTAAGATGAAGTCAAAATCGTAAGAGAAAAGAAGCAAAGCAAAACAAAACCTTACCCTGAGTCTTTTGGCAGACAAACCCATAATTTTTCTGACAGTTTTCTAAGTACCATTTCCCGTAAAATAAAAATTAGGGTTATTTGATACCAATGTACATAGTGGAAGTTGTTCTGGAACGTTTTTACTGTTATAACGCTGTCTCTGCAATCAACACAGAACCTTATATTAATTGAAAAAGACACTCTGTAAAAACAATGCATAATTATTTCATTAAATCTAGAAGAATAATTATCTGAAAGTCACCACCATAAACATTTAGGTAGAACAATGAACACTCCCATAAATACAATTTGAAGCACTCACCTCATAATAAAAAAGTCACAAGCTTCCACTGAACAAACTAAAATGCAAAGCCCAATACAAAATGATGTAGTGTAAAACAATATATTTAAAAATGAAATGAACTATCTTATTCCTGAACCTTGCTCAGACCCAGCATGTGATACTAACCACAAAGTTCAAACTTTGGTCCTTAAAAGCAATTGCAAGTGAATGTGACTATAGCCACAAATGATGCAAATAACTGCCTCGATAGTGCCATTTTTGCTACCTTTAGTTTTGCCCATAAATCTGTGCCAAGAGTTGTTTGAAGTTGCAAAAATTAAGAGTTAAAAAAGATTAAGACTAAGTTGCTGTAACAAGTTAGGTTTTTATGTCAAGGTTTTTATGGATAAAAAAACAACTGTCCTTCAAACCCCTGGAAATACTCACATCCACTACTTCAACTGGAGACCAGTTGGAATACATTGGAGGATTTTCATTGAGCCATTTTTCATAATCATCACTCTGGAAACCTATCCAAACACTAGTTTTCCATCCAAATAGATTCATTGTTATGAAAGCTGGAAAATTAAACAGGAATAAAATACAATTAACTGGTAACTATTAGGGATAGGTGAAGTCTCTTCAAAGACACTAAAGCACTGAAAAATTTAATTACTAATCAATGACACTACGTAATTACTAAAAGGTAAGAACATGAGCAGCATTTCAGTGTCATCTAACATAAATTCTGTTAAATTTATTAACTTCAGTTGGATTAGGATCTAGTCCATTAACTAATATTTCTTTCAGAAATGTTCACAGCAGCTTGAACAACTTAAGTATTAGTTCAGGTACTGCCCCACTGAAAAAGCTTTTCTCAGTTTTAGTTGAAAATAAGATTTCTCAACTAAAGGTAGCCACTGAGATTCCTCCCACCTCCAAATAAGTGGTTTTACAAATGTATGAAATTCAACCACAGATATTTATGAATAGGGATTATAAAAACTTTGGAATGTGCTGGCTTTTATTTCTCTGAGAGTTCCAGCCTAGCGCTGTGCTTATGTGCTAAACTATAGAGCAGATTTTAAGTACTATTAAAGGATTAAAATGAGATAGCTTTTATAAAACTATGATGTTGCACTCAGTAGACAGAAATTTTACATAGCAAATTTTTTAAATGGATATACCATTATTTTTTTGTATTTCTAAGGTATGCTAGTAAGCACAAAAGAAATTATAATTACTACTCAAAACGTACCTGTTGTATAGCCCAGTGGATGTTTGAATCTTTACATTTTGGGAAACTGGGAGAGAGAATTACTAATTTATTTAAAGCAGTGGAACTACAAGTAGGATCTGAGCTATCTTTTCTCCTAAATCTGTTTCCAAGATGAAACTTTACTACAGCATCCTAACAAAGAAGGAATTTTATTTAACAGTATTTTCAGTACTCTACCTTGTTCCAGCTCATCTTGAAGAGAAGCAAGTGACCCACCATAGCTACTGCAGACCTCTTGTGCAGAGTACCAGTTTCTCAGATGCTCTGGATCCTTTGGAATTTGTATCAAAAAGCACTGTTTAAAAAAAAAGAAAAAAAAAAAAGAAAAAAAGAGAGACTTTGTTTTTTCACTTAAACATTTCACACGCTGTTATTGAATATTAAATATTTCATTAGTTTCTGTCCTGCAATGGACCTGTCCAACATGTATCAGTTTTCAGCTGCAAGCAGGATTGGATTAAAATCAATCAGTTTAAAGGCAAACACAATCTGGGTTAGATTTATCCCTGTAGTCACTGCAGCACTGGGATAAATCTGGCCACCTCAATGCATGTTGCTATTAAGGAATGTATGTTCAGAGAAGCCTGATGAAATAATTGCCTTTCAACCTTCAATTGCAAATAGACCTTGGTTTATGATTATCTTTGATTAACCCGGTTTGAAACAGCATCTTTCAGAGGATGGCAGTAGTTAGGAATCCATTTAATACAACAAGGGGTCATAGGTCTGTTTTGAGACCAAAAAAGACTCTTGGAATTGCTGTAAGTGGAAAAGAGAGGATGGAGCAGGCTTTTTACAGGAAATGCACAAATACATCTAGATAGCTTTTGCATATGAGTATTCACTTCCTTGAACTAAAAACTTCTCTGTGCAAAGCTGCTTAACAGCCATAAACATTTGTATCACTGTGTCAGTAGTTATAAGCCTAAGGGCCTGCTTTCAAAAAGGAAGAAAATACTGAATAATCTATAAGAAGTTCAATTACTCTCATAAATATGGAAAGCATTTTGAATAATCAAGCAGCAGAAAAAAATGTTTTACTTTGAATCCAAAGTGCAACCAGCCTTTGGGACATATGCCATGTTGGTTCTGGTCTTTTGGAATCTCCTTCTCTATTTTCCATGCAAATTTACGTTTACAAATACAGGGAAGAGAGACAGTACAGTTTTCATCACCCCAGAGTCCTGTGTAAAAAGAAAAAATCACCATTCAATATTGGCTTAAGAACTGGAAAGGGTTTTCTTCTTAGCTAGCTTAGGTATTGTTAGGAAGGGTATCTGATAGTGGTTGAGCAAGACAACATTCTAGGTCAAATACATTTGGACATATCACATTACAGTAGATTTGATGGTTCATGGGGCTTATACTTTTATTCCCAGTTTGATTTTATAAGTTAAACCAATTCCTCTACACTGAGCCAGATATCATACACCTGTATCATCATGTATTTTAAAAAGTATTATTTATGCAAAAAAAAAAAAAGGAAAGGTATAGAAATTATGCCTTCCAGATGAAATAGTTCAACTTTCTTACACTGATAATTTTTGCAAGGTTCAGGTACTGACACGAAACGCCAACCTGCTTAGGAGAAAAATACATTTTTCAGTGTACTCAACCATTTGTTGACCAGCTCCCATCTGCTGGCCAGCTGAGAGGGGAGGGTGGGTGTCTCCATCTTTTATCAGATACTAACACCAAACTCAAGCATCTAAAAGTCATGAATCAAAACCCTGAGATTATGTCTGGGGAAGAGAAGAAAGTTTTACATTTTTTTCAGTTTTGGCTCTCGAGGCTGGGGTTACAAGAGTGTAATTGGATTAATTTTTTTCAGCACTCCCCACAAATACAAGGCTTGATCATTTTTCTTTGTGTAGACCCTGACACGTTTACTTTCTCATACAACTTACAGATCTTCAAGAAACAGACTGTGAGATGATAAAAATCACTGGAACCAGCAGCACTGTCGATTTTTTTATTACTGTAGCAAAACATAGAGCTATGTGATGATGTAAACCCTAGCACCAAAACCATAGTACTCAAAAATCCCTCAGCAGATTGGCTGTGGGATCAAAAATAAGCTAGAAACCTGAGGATTTAAAGTTTTGTGCTTAAAGCAAAACAGTTTATAAAAGTAGGAAAAAATATTTCTCACCCATCTAGCTCAGCTGGTTATGATAAAGCTGACTGTGAAAACCAGCAATGCATTAACATTTTTGCTGTGCCAAAGAACAGATTCTTAAGTAAAACTAAAGATTCAGAATCACTGGAATGTTTATATTTTGACATTACAGCATTGGAACTATTAATACACTTTAAAATCCTATAATCAAGTTTCTGAGCATATTAATGATATTTTACTATTCTTTTCTTAGCTGTAAAAGCAGTTATGAAAATTATAACCAGGTAACAGAACTTTGTAATACAGGACCATGCTCTTGAAAGCAATTAAAAAACAAACTCTTTGGCCAAAACCAGAATCAAGTCCCAGCTCCTGCAACAAAACGAAATAGAAAATAAACCTGTTTCTGATGAAATGAAGCCACATCTTTTCCCTGGTTTCTGGGGATTTATTTCCTTTCCTTCATTCCAGTTCTGGTAAGTTACAGGTGATTTATCTCTCCAGCTGCACAGAAATGTTAAGACTGTAGTTACATGTTTTCCTATCCTTACCTAAAAACACAGCCTCCATTAAAAGTGTTTGTAAGGAGATACAAGGTAGAAATTGCCCCTTTATTAACTAAGGGTTAAAAAACAGACAACCAACAACAACAGGGATGACATTCATGTCTTTGGCTTATATCTGTCATACCTCTTTCAAAAGAAATACTGTAACATGGAGATAAATTATGGGTAGTATATTCTGAATTATATTTACATGGCAACTGAAGTTGTCTCTTGAATATCCCACTCAGTCATCAAACCACTTAATTCCATCAGACTGAAGGGCAGCCTGCAAAGCAGGTCTTTTTCTTACCGAAATTCATCGCCGAGGTCTTCTGTGTACAATCCAATCCACCAGTGAACATCAC
The DNA here is from genome assembly GCA_020745705.1 of Hemiprocne comata. Taxonomy (NCBI): domain Eukaryota; kingdom Metazoa; phylum Chordata; class Aves; order Apodiformes; family Apodidae; genus Hemiprocne; species Hemiprocne comata. Next base: position 17,766,222 of record CM036591.1, read on the forward strand.
TATTCGATAGCTAGAAAAAAATAGTTTTGCCATATGTTTAGCTGTTGTTACCCTCTTATCAAAGCATTAACAAACTCCTAAGGTCAGACTCCGCATTCAGACAAATAGCATCTCCTTTGGGTTCCAATGAGAAGAACAGGTGCTAAATCCTGCCCATGCTAATTTATGTCACTTCAGTAAGGTAATTCATGTAAGTAGAGCATCATCTAGCCCCCAGTTTCCACTGGATTGCTGATATATCTTCTGCAAACTAGGAATTTACCATTCGAGGCTTGAAAAGGACTGTAGTCTTAACCCAGAATTTGTTTTTCCTCAACTCTTAAAAACAGCTAATAGCTAATACTTCCTTTTAGCATCAATATAATGGTGGTCCTTAATGTTTCCAAAATGTTTTCTACAAACATTTACTGACTTTGTATAGTCCATACAGAGATCCCTAGAGATGCTTTCCAGGCTGATTGTTCTCATGAGAGGCTCTATACTTCCATTCCTAAAAGGCAAGTATTATGGAAAAGTCACAGAAATAAGGTAACTCAAGCAGCCACTTATTATTGCTGTGCTGACTTGATTCTGCCTTGAACTATGAACAGGCTTCACTTTCAGGGTTAGCTACTCAATAGTCACAGTCCTGGGGTCTTTGGGAAAGAGCCAAGAACACACAAAAAAGTTCTGAATGTACAGGACACTGAAAGCATTTCTTTTTTTTTTCCAGAAAGAACAGAATTGCAGCCTGTGTTGTGGCAGCCACACTGTTCTTGGAGTTACAGTTAGGATTTCACCATCTTACAGCTTAGAGTAATATCAAATGAAGAAAGTAAATATTTCTGACAAAGAGGAGACTCAGAAATGCTGTCTGGTTTGGTATTGCCTGGTCTCTAAGTTTAGTTTTCTAATCGCAGCACTAAGCCTACACATTACAGTCTTTAAAGAAATCATTAACAATGTGATTTCAAATTCAATGCTATGAAATTTTAATCATGTTTTCTAATGACTCACGTGAAGTCTACTTGGACTGATGAGTATTATTTTAGTGATTGCCATCCTTACTCCTGCCTTCTCAGAAAACTAGTTAAAATCACTTAAGGACACACTACACTGGTCATACTGGGAAAGCTTAGCCAAAGACAGCAGGCTTTAAAATGGCTGCTTATGTTCCATTCTGAGACAAAACTTCAAGGAAGTTAACCTGATTTCCAATGCCAAGGGAGTACTCACAAACTGCCATAATACACACTGATTTTTATGATAAATTCACTTCTAAAAGATCTCTTGTAAGTGAACATGACTTTCAAGAGGTATTCTGATTAGTCATTTTAAGACATCGTAATTTGGAAAAATGCATCTTATCTTAAAGTTGTATTTTTAAAATCAGAAACCTTCAGCTTTAGGTAGGCAGTAATTACATCACATCACAATCTCTAGTAGATGTGGATGAAGACAGCCTAGCCAGTTATTTTGCTTTTTCATTATAAGATATTACTGCCATGAACTGGTGGTTTAAATCCAGTTCATCATATTTTGATACAAAATTACTTAAATAGCAGATAAAAATGATGCAAAATTCCTTGGAATCTTACAATCCCCATCTTAATACAACACAATTCTACTCATGTTTCCTGTTACAAGTTAAAAGCAGAGAAGGTTGTACACAGTGCAAGCAAAACTAAATGTGGGTCAAGAGCTTTCCAACCCAGCTATTGCTTTGCTTCAAATTTGTTTGTTACATTAGAGCAGTTCTACAAAAACTCTGCTTTCATCCAGAGGAGGGAATTCAGGGGCAGGTCTGTTTTTTCCCCATATAAATATCCAGTCACAAAGGAGTTTACTGCAGGAGACATCATACGCAGAGGAAAAGGTAAACTATTTTGCAAGGTCCTAAGCACCCACCTCTATGGTTTAGAGTTCTAGATTTCATTAAGGTGCAGAGAAATTGGTATTTCTTCATTCTTGCTCAGCTCTTCCTAGGAGTAACCTTTCAAATCATCACGCTGAAGATTTAAACTATTAAGACCATTTTGAATGTCTGGACTTAGTGACCACCTCATGCTATTATACCCACTGAAATGTCCCTCCGTATTGTGACCTGATGACCAGCTGTAAGTTGCTGAATGGGACCAGAGCATTACTGTGGAACTGTGCTGGACCAGGAGACCACTGTGTGAACACCTGAGGGACCACAATGTGTCCCCTCAGTCATGGAGGGGTGGGGAAAGAAGAAGAAACAGGAAGGATATGTAGGGTGAAAAAGAGAAGGTTTGTTTCCATATTTGAAACAAACTTTCCTCTTTACCCCTAATTACTTTGACAAACTTTGGGACAGGAAGCTGTTTTTTGCTCCTCTAGTGTCTTTTGAGGCAGACTGACCGACCTGCTCTTCAGCGGAGCCAATTCAGCAGATTCTGAAAAGTTACTGACTTCTTTACCTAAATGGGGCTCCCAGGTGGGATGTGGAAAGTGAAGACAGCAAGACAATTATTTTTACAGTAAAATTTCTTTCAGATTCTACCTGGACCAACAGGTAGCCAGCTATTCCAAACGATGCAGCAGAAAATAGCCAGTTACTACCTGAGGGTGCATTTTTTCAATGGGGTAGATTTTATTACCTTCTTAATTTTATTTTGAATAAAGGCTTGTTCACCAGAAGAAGTTATTGCTGCCATTCCACTGCGAAGCCAACCACAGACAAACTCATAGGTTTCCCAGTTCGTAGGACTGACATGGAAAAGATATTCTGCTCCTTGATAATATAACCATGGAAGTTCTAGAAAACAAACAAAAGAGTCAGTGCTGTGCAGGGGTAAAAACTCATTTCAAGTCTCATTCTTTGTGACCCCCGTGGCCCGCCTTCAGCTACATGTCAGAGGACAAATATGCCACAACTAACAGCAGAACCATATTTAACACATCAGTTGGTGGGGGAAAAAAAAAAAGTACTAAGAGTAATTTATTTTTTTTTAGATATTCTATCCTGTGATAGTCCAGTAACATTAAGGGAGTTGCCCAGCCCTTGCACAAAGGCAGTTGTAATGTGATGGAGAGGTTATCAAACTCCTGTGCTTATTACTGGCAAAATCCCTTTACGTAACCTAAGTAGTATCTGATGTTTCAGTGTTCCTAAACAAGAGAGTGGCTGACTTTGATCAACAAGTTCCTACAGAGATATTTAATGTAAATTTGTAACTTAGAAGATTTTAGTTATTTCATTTTTACCAACAACTTAAATTCTATTTCCAAATGATAATGTTTCAAGATGTGAAAAAAGAAAATGTTTTCATACCACCTATGTACCAATCTGGTTTCTTTGGTTTAACACCTGCAAAAACACATAAATAAATTAAAACATTGTTAATTAAGAATGAAAAGAGATTTTTCATTGAAATTGCTTTTTCCAAATGAGAAGGATTTAATTTAAAACATAATGAATATTGCTATTCTTGTTCAGGGACAAAAAAAAGGAATTAAACATGGAATAAAATAAAATAATCGCTGCACTTACTAAACTACATTTTTAGTAAACTTTATGAATAAGAACTTGGCTTAAGTCCTGGTCCTGCTAACTAACTTTCCATCATTGCTATCCATTTTTAAACTGACAGCACATATCAGACCTGTTAACCATCCAATAAATCCTAATGGCCACAAATAGCTTTGCCATGATTTCATGAAGACCAATGAAAACACCAGATTTGCTAAAAAGCAGGCTTACTGATATTTTTTTAAGTTGTCTTTTCTGAATTGCAAGCAATGTGTATAATAAACAATGTATGTTAATTAAAATTTCACCTTTTGGTATTTTGCATATCCATTCACGTCTCTCATTGCAGTGTGCTGGGAAGACTGTTCTATTTACTTTGAACACACCACAGTTTCTGGAGTCATCTTGAGCAACATACTTGCTCTCCAAAAATGAAGATACAACCTGAAAACAGCACATTCATTATCTTTCACTGACATCCAAGATGAAGCATTTAAAAGTATAATTATGGAGAAAAAGGAAGGATTTGGAGATGTGTGCATTGTAGGAACATCATGGGGTCCAACCAAATTGCAGTGGTAAAATAAAAAAAAGTAGGATCCATAACCATGTTCTCACAATGTCCTGTTCAACTCTCCCATCTTATATCAGACTCCTTCTTCATAAAAATAATTGAATAGCTATGAAATCTAACAATTTTTTACATGATTAGCAGTGGTTGCCCATACCTAACAGCCTTTGCTTTGGTTCAACACGTGACATGACTGGATTTTGCACTCACATTCTGAAATGACTTAAATAACGTTGACAAAGCTGCCACTGTTCTTTATGGGTGAAAACCAATCACAGTTTAAAAACTGCCTCTTCTTCAGTTGTTCAATGTTTAAATCCTGGGTACTGACCACTAGTGTGGCACATGGCACCAACGTCTTCAGGGATTCAAAACCAAAAGTGGTATTAAAAAAGGAGACTTAGCTCTGAATGCAGGCATGAACCTAACAGCCATAGAACACATACAGCTTGTAAGCAGGGTTCTGAGGCTTTCCAACATGGGTGTGTACATACAGATACACACGTGTGTGTTCACTCTGAGAATAACTGGTCCTGGGATAAGCACAACGTGCTTTGCAGGAGAGCGCACATCTGCAAACCTTTACGATCCCAAAAAATTCCTTTTGCATTTGCACAACCCTTTTGCACAGGCTGTTATTTTGATAATAATGTACTATTAATCCTATTGTAACAATCACTTGAAGTATGTGGACATGAGAAACAAACAGTGTTCTTGGCCAGCATTTGCTCACAAGGCTTATTTTTGTCAACTTCTATTCACATATGACTGGAAAGGTTACAAAATATATAGTATACAGATAGTTACAGGCGTTTTGTCAGACCACTGCCATGTCCCTCCAGAAAGCTGGTTTCTTTTATTAAATCCAATCCAGAACTGTCTTTCTTCTGTTCTATGATGGAAACAAAGAAAATAACATTTCTCACAAACTTTTTCCTTAGCTATTTCAGAGATTACCTTTTAAATAGTACAAATACCCATGTTAATTTCTTCTTGATTTCAGTATACCATTCTGTAATGCATTTCTTAATGTATTAGTAACCTTGAAGTAAGCTCTGGTTTTCCTACTAGGATGTTAAATAATACTTTTAAAGATTAAAACATTTAAAATAGGATTAAAATTGCCAAAATCCCATTTCAACATGTAATGTTAACTCACAAGAATATTAACAGTTATATTAAGAACAATATTAACAAGAATATTGACATTAACAGTTGCTCAACATCTACTACAAAGATAATATTCAAAACACATTACAGTGTTGCTACTACACTTCTTTTCAACTATTTCTAAGTTCATGTTAGTCAGGAATAGAGACTTCTACAGCCACATATTTTTACATATTAGCATGATAAAGATCAATCTTATTGGTGTTAAAATATGTATTTACCTATCAAAAATTGTATATAATAAATTATTTAAAAATGTCTCTTCATAGATATGGTTAAAACTAACAAGGTGTGCTCCAAAATCTTGGCATAATGCTTCTGCTTCATCCCATGTTCTTCTCATCAGAACTTTCTCATTGTGAAATATCTGCAATAAAATAAACACTTCCATAAATGTAGTTTATTTTGGATATCAGTTGTTTCAGAAACCCATAAGAAAAATCAAATATTATTTGCAGGTTTTCCTACAATAAAGCCATGTATATTCCAAGGACAGTTCTAATTCAACTCTTCAGACTTTCACTTGCTTTATAACATAGTGAAGGATGGTAACAATTAATTTTTGGTTTTTTGAGTAAAAGAAATAATGCTTTATCAAAAGTATCTTAGACACAGTGTATCCCTAAGCTGATGCAGAATCAGAAAAATTCAAAGTAAGTTCATCACGTACCTTGTAGCAGTAGAGCAGATTAGCTTCTGACTCCCATCCAAAATAGCAAGAACTCAAATTGTTTTGAAAAGTAAGTTCAGGTTCTTCATAAGAACTGATTTTTTAGCTTGCACAATGACATCGCTTTGAAGTTCTTACAGCTTTTCACCTCCCAGTAACCAACGGGGTCCTGCCCCCGCATAGCCACACAGCCTCCAGAATGACCTAGACATGGGATAAGCGTCGAGTATCAGAATAAGGCATTTGTACATTGTGAAATTGTGGTGAAGTGACTGCTTTTTTTGGCATCAGATTCTGGATAAAACCTCACTGAACTTACAAAAGCAGCAAATTCTCCAGTCAGCAACAAGTTTATAAGCCTGTCTTGGCTGACTTGAGCTTGGAAAATGAACTGTGACAAAGGATTCCTCCTTCAAAATGCAAGAGATTAAATGCAATTTAAAATACTATTTCTGCAAGCTGCAGAAGTAAAGCAATAAAGGTGAAGTGGCCAAAACTCAGAAGCAATTAGTGAAATGGAGTTTCTTTATTTTTATCTCTATACTCGGGTATTGCTAAGATGTTTCCATTTCAAAGGATAAACATGTATTTAACATTTTCAGTTTTATCTTCTTGGAATGTTTCCCTTTTTGGATTAATAAAAAACAAACAAAAAAAAAAAACAAGCAAACCAAGTATCGGCAAACTAAAGGGAAAGCAGAAAAAACTTCCATTGCCAGAAAAGTATCTAAGACAAACTCTCCCCTCTTTTCCATATAAAATCAAAATTACAAACTGTGACTCTTACTGAATAAAATTCATTACTTCTCTGGGACCTTTTGAGGGGAGGATTAGGAAGTCTTGATGGCCTCCTTGAAATGGCCATAAAGAAATGCATGAAAAACCTTTAATGGAAAAATAAAGTACATTTTCTTCCTGACTCAGTCTTTTTGTAGTGACTGCTGCTGTAAAGGAGCTCACCTCCAACTCAGGAGTTTCCATATTATTCTTTGCCTTCCTGACAGATGATGGAAAAATAGGGCTGGAAAACTATCAACGTCTGAGCAAGAGCCCTAAAATTTTGCACTGTGTCTGCAAGGAGACTGTGGCTGTCAATTCCCCTTAAGGGAGAATTCCCCTTCATTTCCCACTTGAGGTAAGAGTGATGTCCAGCATCCTGCCTCAAGCAAGGACCTCACCATAACAGCACCCAGCTGGAAAGCAGGGAAGGAAGCTCTGGCTTCTCCACAACTGCCGTCTCCTCTAATTCCATCCATGGTAGGAAGTTACAGAGCCGAGAGAACATGTAAGCTTGTCTCTCTGCTCTCTTGACTAGGCAGGGAGGAAAGGATTGGGACTCTTCAGTCACTGCTAAGCCATTTCTCTTTTCATCTGCGTGTTACTCACGTGGCTGGTACTTGTTCCAGTTTGTGTAGCTCACAGAGCGATTCTTTCCTGCTGTACTTAGCCAAAAGTATTCTCCTGTGTTATTAAGGTCTTGCAGACCTATCCAAAAATAAGTTCTCTCAGATTTCACCATGCTATGGATCATGCTGTTGATAAAAGCTTGTTCAAACCTTAATAAAATAATAAAGACAAAAAGCTTATTAGAATAAAATAGGTCAGCTGGTATTTTAGTGACTAGCTCTCATGAAGCGATTTGAATTGTGAGAGAAAAAATGTAAGAGGTTCTTAATTTTCTTTGTAGAATGCTGTGGGGAACTTCAGGCACAAATGTGTAGTCAAACCATAATTTTTGCCTCTTTTTTTTTTCTCAGCACTTCAGCACAGAGGAAAAACAGTAGATTAAGACTCAATAACCTCAATGCTTACACTACAAGATGTAAAGATAGAATATATTAATGATGCACAGATAAAAACAAGAAAATCCTTGTATGAAGGAGAAAAAAAGTAGCAGGATCTGAAAAAGCTACAGAAGAAAGAAAAGAAAAAACTGTACAGAAGTATCCTTTTAGAACCAGACACACAAAACAGCACAGAGAAATCAGAGCCCTAGGGCTCAAAGCCCTAGCTGATCTGACTACAGGAGGAATCGCTTTTTCCTTCTTTAAGTTCCCCATTAATGTTATATAAGAGCTTTACACCTTTTTGCCAGTAATAATTGTTGCATAGACCAACCAATTTATCATTTAAATGTAATTTATTCGGATATAATTGGTATAGCATTACACAAAAAATGCTCTGGTTTATAAGCACATTTAACCAGCTTCCTCTGAAAATACATATAGCAAAGTAAATTCCATTTTGACAAAAACTTATAGGAAGTCTTTGTTTTACACATTGTGAAAATGATGGCTAAATACCATAAGGATTACATTAATGTAAAAAACTGACTGTATCTGTAACACTAAGAATGACTAAGAATATTTATTTGATTTTCATCTCCTCTGCATGTTCTCTTTTTATATCAACCCTCCATCCTCTACAACCTACTTTTTAATGAGTATTTTAGGATCAATACAATGAAAAGGTTTTGCAGTTTTCACACCAGAACAGCAAACCTCAGCAGTAATAAAAAAAAAAAACCCCAAAACAACAAACCACAACTGGATTCCTTTGCCGCTCCAACACTCAAACTGGGAACTAACATAATAAACCATGATGGCTACACCCAGCAAAAATCAAATAAAAAGAAATAAGCAGAAAAAGACAGAAGACTGGCTTCCAGTGATGAGCAGCCTGTCTTCAGCTCCCTGTGACATCTGAGCTGCAAAATGCTCAGCTGCCCAGAATTTGTCCTTTATCTGCCCCATAAGGATTATTATCGTCCTGCAGGACAACACTGTATGCAGCGTGAACCATCCTGAAACCTCCTGGCAGGCCAAGTACCACTGATGTAAATCCCTATGCAGGATTAGCCTGTGTTTTCCTCACATTTCAAGCTACCATTCATCTGGTTTGCTGGTGGTTACAGTACATCTTAAAGGGAGGGAAGACTCCCTTCCTATCTTTTTTTTTTTTTTAATAAATACAAGGAAGGTAAAGTATGTATGTAACGTATCTATCAGGATGTCATAAACTTGAATGGGACTCTAACATAGAGGGTAAATCACAAAAAGAGATCAGAGAAAACCTAAGCATCTGGACATCTGCAGAGGAGAAAGCCTTTACTGAAGCTGGAATACAGGTAAATAGGAACAAAGCGAGGGAAGACAGACTTCAAATGCTTTCAAACGTTTACCCTCTCCTCCATTTTCCTGAGAACTCACGTAAAATGCATACATAAATAGAAACATTTATGAAGCAGTAACTGATTTGGATTAAAGTGTTTTAGGTTTTGATTATAAAAATTAAATATATTTTAATTTCTCAGTGTAGTTTCCAAGTATACAAATAAAGTTTCTTAAAGGTATTACATACCTCTGTAGAAAGTATTTTGTTTAGATTCCTGCATGCTCACATGTGCATATTGCATTAAGTATTTACTTTCACTAAACTTATTTTCAATTAATAAATAAAGCAAAATGCAACTTTGATTTTAGCCAATGTTAGTAATTATACTCACCTCTCATGCAAATATTATTTCATAATGGTAATATCTTTCACCATGCAACACTATCTAAAGTTAGAATAGCTCTTGTTAGAGGCATCTTGACACTGTCTAAAAGGATTAACTACCTGTTTGTTACTGATACAAGTGCAGATGGGCAGAAATAACCACTGGAAGCATGTTCAAAACTTCGAGGGGTACTGTCGATTTTGTAACAATATCCACCATGTCTTTCCCATCCCTTAAAAGAAATGAACATTATTTTACAGATTATTAATTATTCTATAGTTAGAAACTTCATCCCCTTTTGTACTTTCTGTCTGACTATCACTGGTGTTCCTATAGCCCTTTTCCTTTCTCCTGTCATTCAAGAGTAGTTACCCTCAAGTGGGTAAATTTAACAAAAAATTAAAGTTTAAATCCTTAAATGGTGCAAAAACTGGCTTAACACACATATACACAAAAACATCTTCAATGGGTATGGCAAAAATGTGGGCAACGGATAAGGCACTCTCCCCATATTACTTTTGCTTCAATTTTATACTCAGAATATTGTTTTCCTGACTGAGTTTCGAGGAGGTACACCAAGCCCCTCAGCCAGCTATCTCTTTGCATGAAGTGTGTAGTAGCACTTGTTGGTTTCCACTTGTGGTAACTCATTGCTGATACCTAATACCTGAAGGGCAGAGTAAACACTGCCATGTCAGCTTCAGTTAAGTTGTTATAACAAAGGATTACAGCTGCCCTTTGTCTTCAACTGTAAACAGAAATATTTGTTACAGAAATTGCTGGCCTTTCATGCAGCAATGCACTCCCAATTATTTACCTTTTCTTAGCTTCCTTTCTCCTTCTCAAATAGGACTTCCAAAACAAATAAATAAATAAAAAATAATTCAAATAAACAATCACCCTATTCTAATAAAGCAAAATTAAAATGACACATTTTCATGGTTTATCAAATGAGTCAAAACACTGAGTCAGTGATCAGCCTGACTTATTTCTTATAATTCATCTCTTATTTCTTGTTACTCATCTCTAGGAGTCCAGAAGATGCTAACAGGACTAGTGTGAGTCCTGCCTGTTAAGAGTTCATGCAACGTTCCTGCCTGGCCATCCTGCATGAGTGTTTTAAATGACGAGGAAAGGAAAGAGGTAATAAACCATCCTGTCTAAATGCAAAGCCTCATAGAGACAGGAAAACCACCCAACCTTGATTTGCCTCTTCCACAAGGGAGGTGCTCACAAAGCAGCTCAATAGGGAGCGAGCAGCACACCCAGGCCAGCACCATCAAACACCACTCAATGGTTAAGCAGCAAAAGGAGAAAAAGGGGACACAAACAAGCTCTTTTTCTGCTGTCTATCCTCAAGAACAATAAAATGCACAAGAAGATCCTGCAGACCTATTCAGGACAGCGGTCAAGTATTACGTACATCCTTCAGCCCTGCTGAAACGGGGGAAGCAAATTTCAGCTTCTAGTTAGGAGTGTGTTTGCTGTCAGGGTAGCTGGCAGCATTGCTGCCTTTTTCCATTATCCCCCTTCAGTGCTTGGAAGATGGCTTGGCACAGCCCTCGGTATGGGAAGAAAGCACTGAAGCAAAACGAACGGCAGTATCAACGTCTGTGGTTTCACCTGAGTGACACATATGCAGCATCTTGTTGTTTATTTCTGTTTGCAAAGCCAACATCCAGGTTGAGGCTCTCTCCTATCTCCGTACCAATGAGCTGGAACTTCCCTGCAGGAAAAGTTCTCTGGCAGGTGCCAAGGGCTCTGCAGCGCCTGGGGACACAGCAACGCCACTTCCACTTCAATGTGCACTTAAACTTGGGGCAGTAGGGGCTGGAAGAGGGTTAAATATTGACTAAGAAACCCTCTACGGGGATGCAGTAAGAAACAGCAAATGTCTGGTTTGCTTCAAGTGGAATTACTTGAGTGATAAATGCACTGGTTTGAATGAGGCAAACACAGTGATCCTAATCTCTCAGAAATCTTAATCTGGAGCAAATGGCACTGTGTAGCCTTCTTCTTAAAGCTTTCTTCCTGCCTAAAGACTGAAGTAAAGTTATTTGACACTCATCTTTAAAGGAAATCATAAAATTGTGGAATAACTGACGGCCAAGTAAGCTTGTATTGAGGGCAAACACAGACTGAGAAACACGAAACTTAAAAGGCTGAGTAATTGCTCAGTAAAATGGCAGATGGCATACTGTGCAGATAAGTCTGAAGTGATGCACACAGGGACCAGTCCTGCACCCCCCAATCATTTAATGCATGAAGTGAGGGACAGCTACCTCACTCCTACCATGCATGAACAAAATTTGGGGGTTATGATGGTCCAGTTCCATGAAACATCACCTTAGTCAAAAAGCCAAATTGAACCTTATGAATTATGAGGACAGAAAGAACAGAGAAGGTTATTTGGTGCTTTTATGTTAACTTTTTGCTATTTTTTAATTCTGACCCCCAGTCTCAGAAAAGGATATTAACAAAGAAGGGCAACAAGTCTGATGAAATGTATGGAGCTCCTTCCAGACAAGCAGGAACAGAGCAGGCTGGGACTCTTAAGCCTGGAAAGAGGAGATGCCTTAGGGAGGGTATGACACTGGTCTACAAAACGGTAAGTGCTATGAAGGTGGGCAACTACTTCAGTACACAGCCATGGGGACAACAAACAAAGCTAAGCTAGCAGGAGGAAGGTTCCACATGGAAAGAAGGTGCCAATTTTTATTCAAAGGGTAGATTTATAGATCCATTCTCTAAGTGACACTGTGAAGGCAAAGAGTTTGCTTGAGTCCAAGGGGAAATCATCAACCACTTGGAGGGGATACCCTATGCAGCCTGTTAGATACACAAATCTTAAAAGGAAATCCCAGAACGGTTGGGGGGTCAAGGGAAAACTGGGGGAAGCACTATCTGTGTTTGCCCTGTCTTGCTTTGCCCCAAACATCACTTGCAGCCAGCTGTGGGAGGCAGAACACAAGGCAAATAGACCCTTATTCTGAGCAGCTGCCTTTCTGCTTTTTAAGAGGTTTTGTAGCCGTAACAGCAATTCTCTTCTCAAAAGTACAACTCTATCCTGTTACAACAGTCATAACGACAAATGCTCAATTCAGCACTATACTGTTATCTTTTGATGTACTAATTAAAGTGCAGAGGACCAGAGAAAGTTGCCAGTACAATCACAGTCAGTTCTACACACAGAAACCTCCAACTCGATTATCAAGCAGCTGACAGCTCCACAACCTGTTTCAAAAGCTGGTTCAATGAAAATGTTTAAAACTGTTATTTCAGCGTTGGGGAAAACTGCCCAGAGAATCTGACCTCTGCAATAAAATATTTATTCTCAGTAATAGCCTGCTGACTAGGAAAAAAGAATAGTTGACCTGTTAAGGGAAGAAAGTGTTTAGTACTTTTTATGTCTTAGGGTGACAGCAGTGTTGGAAAAAAAGAGCTCAGGTTTATGCAGAAACTTGATATGGACATATTGGAAAAACTGCCATCAGCAGAACCACAGAAAACGTTAAAGGCGAGTTCATCTGATGCAAAAGTCATAAAATCAACATGAGATGAAAGCTCAGTAATAACACATAAGACTGTAAAGCTTTAGAAAAGCAAACAACTGTGCCTGAGGCCAAAGCTCCCTGAGAATCTAACAGCAATCCAACACGAATGACAGTACAAGGTTAATGAAGCAAAAGATCAAATGTGAGAAACATCAGTAGATACTCTGTATATTTAGGTAGGTCAGCAACAGAAAAATGGGGGGAAAAATGTAAATCTCGATTAAATAAAGACTTACCCCTGGAAAATCTGACCAATAACGTACATATTGAATGTTAAAAGTGAGTTGTTACGACAAAATGTCTGAAATCAAATGTTGTTTTGAGTAAGCTTAGTACTGACTTGTTTTGATTAAATGAATGTAACTTTTTTCACAGCAGAAAAAGTATCTTTTGAAACCCAGGGACTATAAAGGGTTCAGCAGATGTTTTCACAAGGTGTGAAACATCAGCACATAGAAATTTATCCGGAGTAGGAAGTCAGCCAGAGCAGACCAAATTACCTATGACCAGTCACTTAATCTCTTGATTCTCAATCCTGGGAGGCACCAAAAGCTGAAGTGCTGTCAAGCTCCTGACTACAACTGGAAGTCTTCATGCTCTGCACATTTTTCACATGGTTAGGATTATGACAAACCGTTCTGACACTAACAACACAGAATTCTTGAGTGATGAAATACATTGGTCCAAATGAAACTAGCACAGCACCCTAAACTTCTGAAAATGTTAAGCTGGAATTAAGCAGTAACTTCTGCCTCCATTATGTTATGACCAGAACATTGGATCTGACCCCTGTCTGGGGAAAAACTGCCTCCAACCCCAAACAGTTCAGCTTCAACCTGCTTATAATTGAACTGAACTGTTTGTGTTTCTTGACTTTTCAAGAATCCTAGAATCACAGAATGGTTTGTGTTGGAAGGGACCTTATAGTCCAACCCCCTGCCATGGGCAGGGACATCTTCAACTAGGTCAGGTTGCTCAGAGCTGGGTCCAACCCGACCTTAAATGTTTTCAGGGATGGAGCAACTACCTTCTCTCTGGGCAACCTGTTCCAGCGTTTCACCATCCTGATTGTAAAAACTTTCTTCTTGTTATCTAGTCTAAACCTACCCTCTTTCAGTTTAAAACCATTATCCCTTGTCCCATTGCTACAGAGCCTGCTAAAAAGTTTGTCCCCATCTTTCTTACACGCCCCCTTTCAGTATTGAAAGGCCACAATAAAGTCTCCTGAAAGAAAAATGACAAGAAATTTTAAAAGGAATACAATGAGCTAAAAGAAGAAGCAAGTTAGACAAGAGAGAAAAAAGTTGTTGAGAAAAAAGTTCACAAAACTCCTTCAGAATTCTGAACAAAATTTTAACAACACAAAGTCTAGAAGTTTGTTCTTTTTATACTGTAAAAAAGGAACTGATGGCAAATAAAATCATACTTTAACATGTTACGTTTTACTACCAGAATGCAGAGCCAAGAGGCCTGAAAATTTGTTGTAATGCCCTATTTAGATAGCTGTGCTCCCTTCCATTTGTGTTTGAAAGCCAAAGGAATGCTAATGTACTAGTGGAACAGTTCACTCTCTATGTCAATGAAATTGATTGGTTTTCACCCTGACATTGCATGTCAGTGTATGAAAACCATGTGTGGGGTGAGGCATCATGTAACGGCCACTATTTGCACAGATGGTGGAAAAAAGAGTTTTCTCTTTTGATCTAGAAAGAGATAGAACCTGGGTCACAACTGCTGACAACACAACGAGCCGTGAAAGGCATCTTGGGAAAACTTTTAATCTTACATTAAAATGTAGTTTACATACTTTTAAGGCAAACAGTGAGATTTTTCCTAGAAAAACACACACGTCTTTAATATGAAAAACTAAAACTATCTATTTACATCCATATGTTCCATAACTTATTTAGAGGTTTCCTATATAATTCTGTTCTGTTAATAAGTCTCTAAAACAAACACAAGCCCTTACCTCTGCGCAGCCTGATTCCTGCTCATGAGAGACATTATTAAATTCCCCTGCTTTTTTACAAATGTAGAAATATCTCTCTTCACATTTTTTAACTTTCCAATGTCCTTCCTAAAGGGAAAAAAAAAGTATATTCTGTACATACTCATATTCTCATGCACATCTATACACGTACATTAGATTACACTCCCTCCTTCTATTCAAACTTTTCAGTAAAAACAAGCAATTTTTCTCACTCAATTTATTTATCGTTAGGTGGTCCATTTATTTCTACCAACACTGTCAGCAGCACTTTTCAAATCAAACATATGAAAGAGTTTGTCTCTCTGAATTGCTCTTTGAGCTGTAATGCATTTTAATTAACTAACACTATGGCCACGCCAGAGCACTTACTTTTCAGAATCCTGTCGTCGACTTTCTCCCTGTCTATTATAGTTTTCTGTAAGATTAATCTTTATATTTGAACAGTCCTTACTCAAGATATTATGAAGTTTGTATTATTCAATTTTCAGACATCCATACATACTTGACATGTACCAAAAATAACACTTAAATAATTGTATATTGAACTTCCTTTTCCTCTTTATTTTACATTTTCATTTTTTTGTTTACACTTGCAAACTGAGTAAAATATGGTTTTGTGCATCTAAATCCCATAATTTCACCAAACTCCTATCTTCTGCTTCCAGTGGGAACCCACTTTTCCAGGTAATTGTCTTGTCTTTCCCATGAGTTAAACATTGCAATATGGACCCGTTACTGTAGACACAACAGAAACTCTTTTGATACAGTTTTCACACTTGGACGAAACATACTTCACAAAAGAAAAAAAAAACACAATTATAATGCCACTTGTGTAAGTCATGCATTAGTGAATTTCAGTATTGTTAACTGTAAAAGTAAAGTCAATTTATGACCAATTAAGAAAAAAATGGACAGTGCCATGAACTGTGATTTGACAGGACATAGTGTTATTACTCCTAGTTTTACAACACCTGACTGATTTGGAGTCATTCGTACTGCTGTCATAATTTTATGCAGATCTATACTCCTATCTGCTTTTGAAAGATGCTACATACAATATATAAAATATTGGCAGCAAGATAAAATAGGCACAGCTGCCAGTTTTTCAAGACAAGAACTTGCAAGACCAGTACTGATGCATCATAAATTACAATATACACTACTTGGATTTTAAATTACTTCATCTTTATCAAAATACTGACTTGTACTTGTTCTCTGCCATTTGGCAAGCTTTATGTCTGTAACATTTTTCATTGACCATAAACTCAAAGTCTGTGATTAATTTTTTGGGCATCAGTGCTGCAGAATATATTGGTTTCTGAAGGCTACATTGCCTTTATCACAACATTAGGAATCACAGTACTAGGAATCAAAAGACAAAGTCTACAGGTCATGGTTTTAAGAAGTATGCATGCTGAGAAAATTAAGTATTATGAGCTAAAATAAAAGTGTCTGTCTAATTCTTCCAAAAACAAAGGGCAACTTACAGGTCCTTGTGCTGAAACACAGAGTTGTCCTGTTCTTTGAAAGGTGTCAGGTTCTTGGCTGTGCCAGTTAGAGAATTTTACTGGGGTGCCATCTGACCACTCAAAAACAACTGAGGTGTCACTACTGTATAACCCAATCCATGTTTCAGTTACATTTTCTGTAAAGGAATAAGTGAGTTTATATTTTCATGGTGAAGAAATAATGCCTGTTGTTCCTGTAACATCAACACCACTACTAAGAAAATCCCATGAATAATTTTCAAGAATCACCATATTTCAGGAATAAAAAAAGCACTGCATGAACTTGAGGAAGCCTTACTGACGAGATGATTTTCTACTGCCCTTGAAGACTAAATTATTTCAAAAAAAGGTAAACATACACAATATGCTTTTAAATCCTGAAAAAATACAAATCAAGAGCATATGCACTTTTTTTAAGTGCATAGGGCAGAAAGCCTGACATGGAAGGGAAAGATTTCTTTTTATAATCTTCCATGGTACATTCAGCTTTAGGTTTTTCTGAGTGATGTTTGTAAGTGCCAGTGACAGCACAGTTGTAGCCACAGTGGCTGGCAAACATAAGAAAAAACAAGCCTTGTGGTTTGATGGAATGTCTTACTTGACCAGCTACCACAGCCAGAAAAATAAGACAGGCTTTCAGGCACAGAAGACCTTCTCCAGAAGAGAGGCCTGAAGTAGGTCTGAAACAGAAGCTGCAGCCTTCAAAGCTGATTACAATTATATCTATCCATTACAGCGTCTCCGGAAAAAATTGTATTTGGTATCTATGGAGGGTATTAACAGAGGTAAGGAAGATGATACAGTGGTTAATCTCCTAGTAGAAAGACAGACAGGACAGCAAAGTGGATGGGTGGCAGAAGGGATGATAATGGGAGATGATGTCCAGTAAATCCAATGTAATGCACTGTCCTGCAATCACAGGGATGGAACAGAGTTGATAAAACATCTTCCTGTGCCCCAGCTCTGGGAAACTTAAATTCATGGACAAACTGTGCAGCTGTGCCAGCACACTGATGTCAGCTGGAGACACAAAATATTCACTTTGCTTTGCTCCTGTTATGACAACAAATTCTTGGCATTGCTGCACTGAAGAGCTTTTGTTCATTAAGTTCCTTGTATAATTATGCTACCTCCTAGGACAACGTGGACTAGCAGAATTTCTTTGATAAACCTCGCTACCATCAAAGCAGACTCTGCCAACAGACCAGCAGCAGCAACTTTGCATTGTGGACAAGGCCAGCTTGAAAGTAAAAGACACTCTGAATTGTTGTTGCTTCTAAGCACAATTCTTGCATGAGAAGGATCACTGAATATTTTGCAACAGTTTGCTATGGCCCAGCCAAGAACAGGAAAGGACAAACGCTAATGTGTTTACTGTGTCCTCACTGTGTTTACTTTGTGGATTAATTTCTTTATTTGAAGTATGATCATTGGAAAAGGTGATGCTATGCATTTTTAAGACTCCCAGAAGGAGCATGCATCATGCCTTCTTTTTTTGTAAACATCATTTGAGTGAACCACATAATATAGTGCTTAAGTGGCTAACAATATTAAAAGAGCACAAAAGAGCATCACAAAACACTTCAAGAAACACTGCAAATGTTAAAGTAACTCTCAAAACTCACCACTTTCAAGCAAGTTAAGGAGCAGCTCTGCATCTGCCATAGAGGATATACTAATGAGCCCACTACTGTCACTTTGGCATGAGAGAAAAGCATCGTTCCAGCTCTTCTCCTCTTGATGAAGTCTGTAGCAGTTGCGGTTGTGTGGGTACCAGCCAGCGTCACAACGGGTGGCATAATACTTCCATGTGTCTTTCAATGAAGCACACAAAGTTTGTGTACATTAGATAGAATTGCCAAGGTTATACTATGTTCGTAACACATATTCAGAACATTTTAATTTTTTTTTAAATCTTCAAATGTGGAAAACAGAAGTCATCCAAGAATACTTACGGAGGCTAAAACACATGCTCTATGGAGCATCACTTACCAAACAAATTGAAATTTCTACCTCTTTATTTTGTGACTCAACTGTTTTGACTGCTGGACTAGTGCAAACACACTAATGGATCTGTTTTTCAGTTTAAAACATGTTGTGTCTCCCTTATTACCTCTGAATCTGATTCAAGAAAACAGGTAAAGCTTTTTCAGATGCATTATTTACAAAGAGTTTGGGTAAAAGTCCTTTCTCATTATCTGCACCACATAGCAAAACTTTCTTCTAAGTTATCAGGAAGAAGCTGAATCAATATAACTTGTTCTTATCGAAACAAAAATTAATGTTCTAATAAACTCAATTCTGTGTTTAACTTTCCCACAGAACGGGAGTTGAGACTTTCCATGTACTATACAGCCTATACTCATTATATAAACACTTTTCTAAATGTACAAATTTTAAGCTGCATTTATACAACTTTCTTCTCTGTGAGCCACTGGTTAATTCTATTCTAAGTTGCAAACCTATTTTTAAACTCAGAAGTGTGGCTCTACTGTAATATAGAGAGAACGACCATTGCGTAAGCCTCTGATGATGTAAGGACCCAATTAAATGCTGTGTCTATTAAAATTATTTGTTAGCTTTAAGAGTCTCAACATGTCTTCCAGGACTGCATTTAAACAGAAGAAAGTGTTACTACTCTTACTAGGAACTCCAGTTTTGGGCCCCTCAGTTCAATGACAGGGAACTGCTTGAAAGAGTCCACTGCAGAGCCACAAAGATGATGAAGGGAGTGGAACATCTCCCTTACGAGGAAAGGCTGGAGCATAGCAGGTTCCACATAAACATGAGAAAAACCTTTTTCACTGTGAGGGTGAACCTCTGCCCACAGAGGTTGTAGAGCCTCCTTCTCTGGAGACATTCAAAACCCACCTGGACGAGTTCCTGTGTAACCTACTCTAGGGGATCCTGCTCTGGCAGGTGGGTTGGACTAGATGATCTTTCAAGGTCCCTTCCAACCCATAGCATTCTGGATTCTGTGTGTGTGATTTAGTTAAATTGTATTCAACTTAAACTAGCAAACCTATACATTCAGTCCAGCTAAGACTGTTCTGCAGACTTCATATTCAGGTGGCCTCCTCTTGTTCTCCTTCCACACCCACAAACAGGATACAGTAACATTGAGAGACTTACCCAATGTTTCATGCTCTCTCTTATTTAAATATTTTTTGCATATGAAAGGCAATCCAGATTCACACAAATAACTTTTCCAGCCATACTTCAACTTTGAATCAATCACTGCACAATGATTTTCTTTAAAATGGTAATCAGAGACATCTGCAAACACATTTTTAAGAAGCATACAATTACAAAAATTCAGTTCTTACTTGTAAAATGGTGTTGTAAGGCTCTCTGCATCTTATTGGACAAACGTATCAACATCCCTGCACACAGAAACTTCTAGTAATACTACACCAACACTACGGACAGCTGAATATTGGCCATCACGTATACATGTGTGGCAATCACTCCTTGGCAGCTGCTATCAGATGAGAGGTTGAAGTAAGTTCCAGTATTTATGTTGTATGTGCTGATGGACACACCTCACAATGTAGCAAAGCAAGTCACAAAGCTCATGTTAATGTACTAATGATAATTACACCATGTTAATGTAAACAAATTAAAACTCCCTTCCTCCATGAAACCAGCAAAAGAGGCACGCTGGTTCACTTGATTCACTTTTCAATCATAGCTGTAGGAACAGCATTTTTGTATCTAAGCTGCAGTTACAGAGAGCATATAATTACACTGCTATAACATATCCAAAAGGAACATCAAGTACTTGGTCTCCAGTTCACAAACACCAGCGGTTCTCCATCTGACCACTGCCAGCCAATGTCTTCCTCCAGTCGATTCAGGCCCATCCACATCATCATATCTGTGGTGTTTAACTGCCCTGAAACATAAAAAAATAAGCATAATAACACTTCACACTTTCACCAGGTTTTAAAATATCTACAGGTACAGATCTACTGTCCTGACTTGCTACAATAGGAATAAAACAAAACTTCAAATCAGTCTCCAGAAAGTTCAGGCTGTTTTTTCTGTTCATAGAAAACATCTGCATCCTTCAAAAGCTACTCATCCTGCAAACCCTTCCTGCAGAAGCTGTTGCTGACCCCAGAAGTTTAATCTACAACAGCTTTCCATAACCTAAACAACTTTCAGTCCCTTTGCAGCCTGCAGGCATATCAAAAAGCTAATGAAATAATATTAAAACCTTCCTGTTAGCTTATATCCTGCAATTGAAAATCAGCAATGATGGGCAGCAATGGGCAAGACACCTGAGGCAGCCTTTCCTCCACGCATGCTAAAACACCTGCAAAAGCCAGCCTGTCAGAAGGCCCTGCAAAATGGGTCTGAATCTCTTGCTGCAATGGGGAAAGCAAAAGGCTTCTCAGAGAAGTACCATCCATTTACGAAAACAGAGCTGGAATTTTTCCCACACAGGCCATTTACTTCAAGCCTGCAACAATGTCCTAGTCATCCACATTTGGTGAAGTCCAGCTTGTAAAGGCAACTTAACAGGAGAAAGTGACACCAGGGTACACTGCAGAGAAGGTAAATATTTGTATAATTCTCCAAAGAAATCAAACACAGGCTATAATCACAGCTGCAAGAAGGGATTGGGGTCTCTGTGGGGAGGGAGAATTAAGACAATTACACCCTCACATAACACATACCATCACTTCTGCACTCGGTTAATTGAGGCTGTAACTTACCTTCACCCTTGCTTTGTCAAACAGCTCCGCTGAGGTGTGTTATGTGACGAAGCCTTGCAAGCAGCAGTGGGAAAGACATTACACAGAATATTAAGCTCCACAGCTTACCCCTTTTTCATGGGTGAAGGGGAAATCTAACTACAGGTTTCCTACAAGGTCCCCAGAGAAACATCTACTCACTGCTTAAGTTACTTAGGTAGTTCTGCTCCTCAGGATGGGTGATGCTGAGCAGGTCTCCTCCCTGCAGCTGACAGGCAGCCCGTGCCTCATGCCAGGTCAGTGCAGAGCCAAGGTTGAACTGGTAGCAAAGGTGCGTATCAGGGTTCTTCTTCCAAAAAAAGTCACAGCCACTCTCTGCTCAAAAACAGACTCATCACCAACAGCCCAAGACTACACATTAATAAGAAATGTCACACCTTGAACAATTTAATTAATGGCAGTAGCATCCCGATGGAAGCACGATTGTGAAATCCTTTTGTGCTCCTTTGTTAAAGAACATATGGAAATAGGGCATTAACATAATAAAATGTTGCTCCGCATTCCATATGGTTGATAAAATACTCAGGAGCTGAACTGCAGCTGGTGGTGATTTTCACATCTGTCATTAAGCCAGTGGAGCTACATTTTAATTTATACTAGCTGATCATTTGTTCCTAAAGCTGAATGTTGAAACATTCAAATTATGAAGACCTCACCCAAGTTGTGGAGGAGCAGTCAGCTGGATCGCCTACCTTACACTCAAGACAATAAACTATATAGAATTTCAAAGTATAATGAAGGCTGAAAATACCATTTATTATGATGGTTGCCCAGAAATCCCTATTACGAAAACATACTTACAGCTGTTTATAACGTGTTTTGGAACACAGATCTGAAACACAGCTTGAGCAGGGAGGGCTTTTCCAAACCCTTTCTGCTGGTAGAAGATAGCATTTTGCTTATTTATGCACAAAGCAACAAGATGCTATTTATAATACTTAATATTCGTGAAGATTATACATACAAAATCTTTCTGATTTTTAGGGCCAAGACATTTGTGTCTAAGTAGTGCACAGAAGAGAAGGAATGTGCAAGATGCAGTCAAAAGCAGAACATGACTTTGCAGGAGCAACCCTTACTTTACCTGCTTCAGACAAGCTCCTACATATCACCAGGACAGAGGAAAGAGAGGTTTAGCTACAGGGTAAAGCCACTGGGGCTGCACAGAATAACATCCTTTTACTCACTCCCTGTAGTGTCGTATTCGACACAAGGACTTGGGTCTTCAAAGGCCAAACATGATAAATTGTGATAAAATGTTCTGAAGTCTCACTTGGTTGATTTTCTTTCTTAGAGACACTCTCCACCAACAGCAGGAAAGTAAAAACTTCAAAACAGTGTGTGTCGTAGAATTATTATTGAAGAGCAAAGATTCCTTTGGGTGTTAGGGGTTAGTGAAGAGAAGCAACACCTTACCAGCATTTGGGCAAAACCCCCATTTTTCATCTTCTTCATAGTGAGTTGTTGTGGCACACCAGTCAAATTCCTTTCCATCTCTGGTACACTCATAATACCACTTGTTGTTATATTTAAATGGAAACATGCATGGGAAACCAAAAGAATTCCCCAGCAAGGTGTATGTTTCTAGAATAAACAAAAAGCAGAGATTAAAAGAACGCAAACCACGGAAATTTCTTCACCCCCATATTTCACTATTCCTCTGTTTAGCAGCAATGACAAAAATAAAATGAAGTTATTTTCTAATTTTAATTTATAATTGATAACACTACAAGCATGAGCAGCATAACTACAGTGAACAGAATAACTGAACAATTAACATAAAATTTGCACATACATTTCAGAACAACTACATAAAACAACAGTTAGCAGCAGCAATGCACGCTCAGATGCAAATGGTACTTGTTTAATTTGATAGTCTATGACAGATGAGCAATTTATCATTATTTCCCCTGCTCCTCCCACTCTTTATAAAGTGGATTTCTAATGTTTTTTTTTCCATTCTCTGTCATCGTATGGGAAAGGAAATGTGAAAGACAAAGGAATATTAAATAAACTTTTATAAATAAGATTTTATACCACAGGGAATAACAATCGAACTGAAGAACTGATGTTACATACATCTATTGTCACACTTAGTCCCTTATAAAATAATTAAAATATTTTCCTATTGTACTTTGAGTACCAAAATATTAAGATAATCCAGTGCAACTGAAAGCTGTAAAAGCTTTACCTTAGTGAGTGTCTCCTTAACCTCCAAGCTTCTACAAAAGGTCAAAGAATCCAAATCACACTTAAAATGAAACTGTTTGTCAAAGATCCCGTGTTGATAGCCTAAAGATCAAAGTCCTTCAACTACAGGATCAGTACATCCTGCCAGCTTCCTAGAGGTTTCCAGAGTTAATGGCTGGCTGTGCACATATAAAAAAACAGTTTACACATTGTAAAGCCCCTTTAAATCCTTCTGATATGAACAGATGATACAAAGAACACGGGTAAAAAAAATAAATAAATAAAAAATCCGGATTGTTTCTCTGTCTGCCTGCTACCATGTTGCTAGCTATGGAGGTGCAAGGGATTATCTCAGTCCTGGCAAGAAACCAAATTTGACAGCTATAAACCTCTCACCACAGGTATACATGTTTTCTTTGAAGGTAGAGACACTCCCCCAACTTGGTGGACTAACCAGCTGGCTTGCACTTGCACATGAAAAGGTAGAAGGAGGAAAACAGAGATTTTGCCAACGCAGTTAATAGGTTTTGTCATGAAACCAGGCTAGAAGCACTTGCTTAAGGCTGATCCTCTTCTTCCAGATATTGCAGTACTAAGAATCACAGAATCACAGAATCCTAGGGGTTGGAAGGGACCTCAAAAGATCATCTAGTCCAACCCCCCTGCCAGGCAGGGTCACCTAGAGTACATCACACAGGAACGTGTCCAGGTGGGTTTTGAATGTCTCCAGCAAAGGAGACTCCACAACCTCTCTGGGCAGCCTGTTCCAGTGCTCTGTCACTCAAGGTTTACTTTAATCTCGCAATGTGTACATAGCAAATGTGCAAGACTTTTTGTGGGTTTAAGTATTTTCTGTCTGGTTGCAACTATAAACTCCACTAGGTTTTGAAGAAGAGGTTGGACACTATAGTGCTTTCCCAGTTATCACAGCTCCCAGCTAGACCTACAGAGGAAAACACCGAGACCAGATCTGCAACCCAAACACCCAGTTCAAATGGGGAGAACCAACAGCTGCAGTCTGAGACATGCTGTGCAAACATTAGGCCTTTCCTTCTACAGGAATGCTGGTGAAGGGGTCAAGGTACAGTCACTCTGTTACTGTTTGTAGACAATGGGTTTATCTTAGTCCTTATACCTAGAAAACTGCTCAGGTCTGCAGACCTGGATCTTGACATACATTCCTATGCTGCTCTAGCTGTACAGCAGGATTAATTAAAAGCCTGATCTCTACTCCAAAGTTTGGCATGTTCAGAGCAAACATTTGGTTCATCCACACTGTGATCACAGACTGATTTTCAGTGATGGAAATTCCAAATCCTTTGTTACCTCTCTTTGGGTTTCTCTGATAATGAAAGCTGCGGGACAGGCAACAGCAAATCCTCAGTTCCCCTTTTTCATTTTATAGAGGATTTGAAATAAGCATTTCCTAGTTTGCAAGGATACTGGTGCTTTTTTGGGTCCATATAACAGATAAGGAAAAAATCAATTTTGTGGTATGCTTCCCTCAACCATTGAATATAAAAAAAACAAAATTTGAGTTCCAAACCTCAATAGAGGCTGGAAGGGATCACAAGCACCTGACTTTGCTTCAAAAGAACTATTGAAAACTTTTCGCATCTACATTTCTATGACAAACTTTTGTATTTACCTTGAAATGGGTGCTCACAAAGGTCTTCATCATAGGACATGTACTGTTTCCACTGATCAGTAGATTTTTTTTTGGCCACAATACGTTTCCTGTTTTCAACGGCTAATTTGTATTCGGATACACCAACTAATGCTTTTCCATCACAATTCCACCATAACGAGTACTGAGTTGAATCACATTCAAGCATACACAAAGGTTGTTCAGGTCTGCTGATGTTCAGCCCTAGGCAGGTACTTCTGCCGACGTTGAAAAGACGGCGATTGGATACCCATTTCCACAACATGTCTTCTGAGAGTTGACCGCAGTCATCCAGAACAAGGCCAACTGTGTCCACTTTAATGCACAAATTGGAGTCTTCACTTTGGATAATAAATATCCCTTTATCTGTAGGGGGGGGAGGGGGGAAAAGTCTCAGTCTGTAGAATACTGCAATTAATCAAACCATATCAAAACACCAAAACACAAATGTTTTAGTTTGAGCTATTTAGGAAGAAAACTGAAAATAGCTATAAGAGTTACTGGCACTTCAAAAAATGAAGAGTACTGGTCTAAATTTACTGCCAGCTGAATTTTTCACATGTGAACCGCTTGCAAGGTCACAAAAATAAGGCTAGGTAATATTTCTCAAGTTGGATAGTGAAAAAAATGAGATCACCAAAAACATCAGTCATGTTCAAAGAAAAAAACCAAAACGTTGGTCACCAAGAAATACCCAGTAATGCAGTACAGGTTTAACTGTTACAAGTAGTCATTTTGTAAAATAACTCTCTGGGGATGACTGGAGAGTGCAATTGAAGTAACAGCTAAAAAGTTTAAGGCTCACATTGCCATATTCTCTACCATATTCATTCTTCACTCTCTGCAACTAAAGAGGCAGAAAGAAAATATTTTGCGCTGTAAATAGGATGCAGAAAGGCTAGAATTTATCTATACCATAAGAGCTGCTGGCCAAGGGTTAAAGTATGCATTCCTTATTGGATGCCTATTGTTCCACCATACATGACTACCCTGGCCCAGAGCAGATGTTGTGGAGTTAGCCTGATATCCCAGCTTTCTTGGGATCATGTAGAAATTCACTGAACTATGTGACATCACGTTATAAGTATGTGAAAAAAAGTCAGCTGTTTAACATCTTGGAGCAAATATTCAGATGAGCATATAGACTGAAATAAGTAGGGGCAGCTGAGGAACTGGAAATGAACAAAAACCAAACCTAGAACAGCTCAGCTATTTCATTCACTCTGAAATCCAATGGTAATTAACCCATGGAGTTCCTCTCAGCTATACGTGAGACACTTCTTTTACACCTCAGGAGATCATGCATTGGAAACCGGAGTAGTATTTCCATTTGGCCTCAAACTTTACAGTGATGATTTCTGCCACATGTGCTTTCTAGCTGCTGTAATTCACGATCCCCTAACATCCTGGAGCAGTAACTATAATAAAACACCACCTCTCAAACTGACGTAGCCCACATCTAAAGTATAAGATGCAGAGGTCCACCCAGATGCTGTGTCTGGGTTTAGTACATACAGGTTAGCTGTAGCTCCAAAAAGTAAGAGGTATTTCAAGCAGCAGTGGGGCAGTGCTGTGTAAAAGACAAGGTAGCAGCTCAGCAATAGTGCAGACAACAAGGACAACAGAGAGGATATAGATTATGGAAAGGCTTTTGGTTACACCTTCTGCACAGAGAATATTAAGCAGTCTGACTTACAGAGCGGCCAGAAACACACTGCAGATTGTATTGCTGGTAACAGGGACTGTTTTCCAAACAGTTATAAGCATTGGTAGCTTGTGATGGTGCAGGAGCAAGTCCTTCTGCCCAGCAGCACATGAGAATCAGCCTGCTATATGTAATTGCAGCTCCCAAGCACCTAGCAGCTGTCCTATGTTAAGTCCCTAATTGCTCTGCTTTGGGGCAGAGCAATATTCCTTTAATCCATCCTATCTCTCCTCTCAGGTGCCTGGGCTCACTGAGAAACCATCAGACAACACTCTGAGACAGATACCCAGCTTGGCCCTTTGCTTTTTTTCTTTAAGGTTGTGCAGTTTGTGCTGGTTTCATCATTCTTATCCAACCCAGTCCTCCATGGGCAACATAAACACCTCTATCTAAATGGCCAGAAAGGGTTTCTGTCTCTTATGCTAGGGTATGCCTTTCCCACAACAGTCTTAATCTTGGTTGACCAAGAAAATACACTGTTAATTGGCTAGGTAAGTGGAAGCTGGGATGTTGTTAGCACCAGTAAACACTGATTAATGAGGTTAATTCACTGTGATAAACAAACTTACTGTGCAAACTCCCAGTCTACCTCCACCTTGACTCTGGAGCTGCAATGACTGTTGAGAAAAGATAAGGGTCTTACACAGCCTACACAAATAACCCAGCTGGAGGATCTCTGTGAATAATAGCATTTTCCGCTTTGTCATTCTGCAGCAACTTACGCCAAGAACCACCAGACTCTAGTTCTTGAGCCACACAGCCCCGTTCTGAATATGGTTTCCACTCTCCAACTACAAAATGCAATTGCCAAGAGAGCTGTGCTGGCCTCAGGGCTGCCAGGTAACTGCCAGCTCAAGGCAGAAGTAGTACACGAGAGCTGTATCACCTCTGCCTTCAGCTGGCAGGCTCAGTGACAGCTCGATGGGGCCCAGCTCATCCCTCTCCTCAAGTGGGGCAATGAGACAAACAAGCACCCTACCTTTCAGCTTGTGAGGCTACATCATCCATTTTGCAGGTGCTCTCACAGAAGGGTTCTGGGGTCGGGGAAGGATTCCTATGACCAAAATCTTGCAGATTAAGAGCTGCAAGGGGCTCTATTAACTTCCAAGCCCCAGAGGACCCAAGGAGAAAAAGAGATACCCCTGTGCTTTAGGAACTGACAGGGTGTAGGGAGGCCTTTGCAAACATTCTGCTTCTACATCCAGGCTCCTCCACACTAGGAAAAGGTGGTAAGAAAAAAAACTCCCAGAGATGAAGGCTGAAGCTGATGTGAAGCCACAGACAATAGCTGATAGCTGACCAGTACCTCCAAGTTCCTGTTTACTTATGTTCAACACAACTAACAATGAATGAATGGCTGTAACAAAACTAGGAGAATAAGATATCTGCATTTCCTTCCTCCTCACTTCCCACTTCCTGCCCCTCCAAAAAGCAGTAAGAATTGTTTATGTGGTAATATTGAAGATAATTGGCATTTACTGGAAACGAGGAAAACAATATCTATATTCCATCCAGGTGCAACAAAAGTAATGGGCAGTGAAACAGAAACGGGCAGGAGGAAAAGGGCACAAGGCAGAGCCAGTGGGATGGGTTCGCAGGGGCTCAGTGCCTGCCGTCGGCTCCTCACGCCTCCAAAACCCCTTCCCCCTGTACGGGACGAGAACTTGACCTTGCCAGACGCTCCCGGTCGGGGTCGGTCTCACCCAGCAGGAGACTCGCCCCCGCCTTGATCCGTCCCGGCCGCTGGCAGCGCTCAGAGCCGACCCCGAAGCGAGAGAGCCGGGGCGCTCCCCATCGCTGCAAGCCCCGTACGGGGGAACGGGGCTAGGGAGCGGCTGAGTGCCGAACAGATCAGCCGAGCGCGGAGCGGAGCCGCCGCCCGACCAGCGGCGCCCTACGACTCGGTGCGGAGCCCCCGGCGTGCGCGCCCCGCGTCCTCCACCCATCCCCCCAGGCTGCCCCCCAGAGGTGTCACTCACTCCGAAGGGAGAGCACCTCGTCCCGGCTGAGGGCGGCAGCGGCCCGCACATGGCGGCGGCCACCGAGCAGCAGCAGGCAGCATGCCAGGAGCCGCAGCCGCACGCCCAGCATTGCTGCGGCACTGCGCCCACCCGCTCCACTCCGCGGCTGGGGACTGGCCCGCCGAGCTCTGCCCCGGGGAGGGCAGAGCAGCGATCCCACCCCGACCGCGCAGAGGGGCGGCCCGGACCGGCTCCGGCGGTAGGCCCGTGGGCTCCCTTGCTGCAGCCGCGGGAGGGGCGTGGCGGAGGTCGCGGAAGTCAGGCTGGAGCCGCCCGCCGTGCCGCCCGCACCCGCTGCCTCCCGGGCCGGGGGGACGCCGTCGGAGAGCGCTGGGGTGGGGTTGGAAAGGCTGCTGAGGCAGATCGGGCCTTCTGCCTAGAGCTGGGTTGTGGATTCAAGCGGACAAAAAGCTCTGCAATAATATAATTTTCCATGTTAAAACACTTTCTCACGCCTACACTGTAGGTACTTTTACCCTAAAAAGAACAATAAAATACAGGGACACTAGAGGTGGGGACCATTGATTGCACAATCCATGTTCACAGGTTTGCCGCTCTGTCGCTTCTACTGCCCTTGCTCAGAGACTTGGTTTTTTAGCTAGGTCAGCTTTTCAGCTCGAAGTCATTTTACATTTCTGGCATGGGGAAAAATAATTGCCTTCTTCCATTTTATTAATCTCTTGCCTTCAGTCAAATATTCGCAGGAGCTGCCCCACATGGTTTGAGTTCCAGTCTGTTGAAAGCTATGAAGGGTGGAGGGAAAGTCGAAAGCAGAACTGCTGGGCTAAATATAGAGTAGTTTTACTGGAATCAGCAGGACAGTACATTTTTAATCTGCATCAGCATGTTCCTGCATTGTTCATTATGCATAGCAGACAAGTATATAAATATATATTAATGTATACATAAATGTATAAAACATACTGCATTGGAGCATAACTGAACTTCTGTTCTGCCATGTCCACCTCAATCATGTTACAAAGATGGTAACAAAAACCTCTGGGCTTGGGGGTGGTTCTCACTGGTCATTTTGTAGAAAGAGGAATTGAGACACAAGTAAAGCTGAACATTTTAGAAAGAAGCAGATATCTGGAGGGATTTCTCCCAGTTTAACAGCTTATTAAAATACCTGGCAGAGACCAAACAGCAGGAAACATGGCTGAACAAGATGTTCTAGAAGCAACCTGGCTTTGCAGGACGGAAGGGTTATAACTCTCAAGGAACTACAGTGTACCTCTCAGGAAAGCTGCAGCTTTCAGAGATTTTCAGCTTCTGAGAGAGAAGCTTGTTAATGAGGCATTTATGAAAATCTGGCCGCTCAGAACTGTCTACATCTCATCAGGAGTATTTGGCCATTGCTTTGAGTACCGAGCTCCAGAAAAGGGTTCTCTTGCTCCACAACCTGCTTTTAGGTCACACCAAGAGATCATTCTGTGCTTGTGCATTTAAAAACACTGCATTTAAAAACACAGGTGCAGCTGCAGTTCTACTGGCCTGTGTATTTATAGCTAAGCTGTACATACTTACTGATGATAATAAGGCATCTTTACTGGCATAGCGTTGTGTAAAACCAACACGGTTGGCAACATTTTATGAAGTAAACCTGATGACATAGTTTATATTGTATTGCACATTAAATTGTGTAACTTTCCAACTTAATTTATTTGTTTGAAGCCTTACCTGTCTTCCTCAAAGCATTTTCTATAGTGTTTTGGCTCCTTCATTTCATTTGCTGTCTGGAACTCACTTTTTGTAAATATTTTTCTCTTCACTTCTCTGTCAATTATCTGTTCTCCTTCTTTTTGTGTCTGTTTGGACCCATAAACACACACACACACATTTATATATATGCATGCACTGGTCTGAGCTGATTTGCCTTTGCTACTTAGGTACTCTACGCAGATGTTCTGTACCTTCCCCTATCTTTTCTTACACATTAACTCATTAACCCAGTTCATGTCCCTTGTCTGCAAATACAAGCCCTCATCAAATTCATACTAATTCCATTTTCTCACAAAACCATTGCTTTTCCAAGGCACACACAGGTCCAGCGTGTCATGTGCTCAGCATCTGCTCATGCAGTAATTTCTGTTAGTAATCTGAAGTCTGAGGGCAGGTCTCTCATTTTTTTTTTTTTTTCCCCTACCAGCCAGAATAGAAATACCAAAGCAGACAATAGCTAGGAAAAAAAAATCAGGACCAAAAATTGTTTGCATTAGCCATGCCCAGCAAGCAACAGTTCCATCTTTTTCAGAAGCACCATCCTAGATCCTGTTCAGCTCTGCAAAATGATGGTTCCCAGCTATCTTGGGTCAACTCCCAGGTTTGTATTCATCTTCCCTTTCACTTACAATTTTTTGTGTTTACCCCAGACACAGAAATATTCTCATTTATCAGCTCTGCCACTCCAGTTACACCTGGCTACAGGCACTGACCTTCCTACCACCACTGGCTTATGGGGCCAGAGCTTCCTCTGGCCCATGCCTGTTAGCTTCTCTTTTAAGCATTTATGTGCTTAAAATGACTTCAAGCCTTTGTATATGCCTACCTACATCTATAAGGTAAGTGAGACACAAGTACTTTGCTAACACAGGGTTAGCATGCTTAAAACATACATAGCTGCCATCAGGGTATATATAGGGAGCCTTCCATTGTTAGCACTGTTATAGTGGAATCAATAGTAGAATAAGACAATTTTTGCAAAGTTTTGCTACAGAAGAGTAGTGTGTTCCCAAGCTATTAATATTAGACTGTAGACATGTTTACTAAACAAACCTATGACTCACCCTACTCAGTACCAGAAATTACACATACTGTGGTCAACAAATATTATACTTTTCAAACAAACCAATAAAGCCATTATTTACTTGCTTAGCAGACATTTTAGAATAAATATAAATCCCATAAAACTTTCACAACTTTTGTTTCATGGTTTAAACACACCTCAGTCTGATAGTTTTATCTGGGTTTCTTAATCATATGCAAACATGTTTGTAGACAAAACCATTCCTGATTTGTTTGGCCAGGTGTGTTTTCTGTCCTGTGCCAGAAAATTCCTGAAGCACAACCCCACTTCATTTTATCAAAAGAAAGCTTCATAAATCAGGGCAGTAGGGAATAAGCAAGTTCCACTATAAACAATGGGAGTGGACATTGATTCTGACAGCGAAGCATCAAGGACACTTTTTATTAGCTCCAGGAAAACTGATGCTTTCAAGCATGAGTCCTTCAGTCAGTGTGTTCCCTCCACATCTGTGTGCCCACCCTGCCACACTAGCCAGCACAGGTGGAGCTGCAAGACAGCACAGCAGGAGTCCAAGCGTGCAGAGCCAACCACCAAAACACTTCTTGCTGGGTCCCATTACCTTCCTGTGCATCCTGCTGATTAAAGCTGTCTGAAGCAGGAATGTGTCCTTGAGCTGGGCTTGGCTTTCACAGAATCATTGAGGCTGGAAAAGACCTCTGAGATCATCAAGACCAACCTATGACCTAACACCACCACATCGGCTAGACTATAGCACCAAGTGCCACATCCAGTCTTTCCTTAAACACCTCCAGTGGTGACTCCAGCACTTCCCTGGGCAGTCCATTCTAATGTCTGATCACCCTTTCCGTGAGGAAGTGCTTTCTAATATCCAACCTAAACCTTCCCTGGTGTAGCATTCTGAACAATGATACATGTTTGCAGAAACTGCAGGACAAAATGTGTACCTGGTGCTTCACAGGTTGGGAGAGGGTGTGTGTGCCTTTGCACCTTGTACACTCCTCGGCAGAGGTGATTTTTTTTTTCCTATGGTGCATACACATTTAGACTCAGAAATTCTACAGCTAATGGAAACATCTACTGCACTCATTAGAGAATATGCACATAGAGGAACTCAAAGCAATTTTCCTTTGCCACTTTCCTTTAGCCAATTTCTTCTCATGTGGAATAATTTTTGCATTAGTTACCTTACTTGGTATTCAATAAGAATGCATAGACTTTTTGTTGTTCTTAAAGTCAATATTTTGTCTTGTGCTAAATCAGATACAAGGACAGTCTCATATTGAGGATTTAAGAACTAGGATTTAAGAAAGTTTGCAAGCCAGAACTCCCACTGGCTTCACACAGTGGTAGAATCTGTCTTAATTACTTATATAATTATATTTTATATTATATATGTACACCCACATACAGCTGGGGACCAGGGAACCACTTGTTAAAATTTCTGCTCTCCTCTCTAAATTCTGTGGTGGTAAGACAATAGACATCCTTCCATGCACAAATTGAAAATTTGTTAACAAGTGTGAGCAATTAAATTAAATTGATAAAACTCAATGATCTCTAGTCACTGCTCACTTCAGGTAGGAGAAGAGTAACAGTTGCTAGTGGATTGTTCCTGCAAAAGAGCTAGACACAAGAATAGTTTGCAAGAATATCATCATTTCTCTGGAGGGAAATTCTGTTTACTATCATGAGGCTGAGTTTATCATCGGATGCAAACCTGCAGCCAGAAATTCAAATACCTTAAATGCAGTAGAGTAGATGCTCTGACTATGAGTCACTGAAGGGCTCTAATGACTTTCTAACCAGTGCAAACGACTTGCCACCGATGCTATTAAACCAGTCAGGCCAGGTATCTTGGCCTTTGATACAGAGAAAGACAGAATTCCCAGCTACTCAGCTTTCTACTCTTTTGTCTCCCTAGAATCTTAACATGGAAGAATCAAAAATTATTCTAAATTAATTAAATTGTTGACTGTACAGCAAATCATATAAAAGGAGTTAAATATGTTCAGACACTCTGGTCCTTAGTATTGAACAAAGATAACTAGATTAAGACCAGTCCAATTAAAAGTGAACATTGTCTACACGGTTTTCATGTGGATTATCCAGCCCACAATAAATTCCTAGATGTATTTTGGAATTAATTTCTCGACTGCCACTAGTGAACAAACACTGAGGGACAGTCTTTCCACCAGCTCTTTAGGAATGCTGACTTATCCCCCACAGTACATACTATGTTCAGTGAGAGGCCCCTCTCGCTGATGAAGCTCCATATCTGCCAATTCAGATCAGAAGGGGAATACAAACCCTGCAGTCTGTGGGAGGGAGCTGTTGAGCTGGCTTCTTGCAGCTGCTGTCCCAGACAGGTTGAACCAGTAGCTGCATGTACTTCAGGAAAAATATGAGAGGTAAAGAGAACTGTATCTGTAAAAAGCCAAATTCTCTTGCTTGACCCTGGTTCATGTGATTGTCACCTTGTATATTGGCTCATGACACATTACCACAGAGGACCATCACTCCCTGCAGACACTGGTGAGGGAAAGCATGTAAAAAGTTTTAGTAACAATTCATTGAGTTTAAGGATGTCTAGGACTTACCTGAACTGTTCTTTTTCAGGCTCAATTTATTTTCAGGCTCGATTTCTACACCTCTGATTTTTTTCTTGGTTTTTGTGTGTTGGTTTTGGTTTTTCTGTTTGGTTTGCGGTGGGTTTTTTTTTGTTGTCCTCTTTTTGTTTCTTTTTCTTTTAACTTGTTCTTTTTCAAATCTACCATAAACTAAAATAGAAGCAACTGAGAGTTTCTACATGGTAATTACACTATAATAATAGGTCTGATTTTTAAGTGAGTTGAGAGTTTTAGAACTAAAGTTTTAACCTCTCACCTGAGAAGATCAACAGGAGATACAATTTGCCTTTGAACTAGAGTTATTAACTTTGAAGCCCAAAGTTGGTGGTACACACCTTTCCAAACATAGGTAGCATCCAGCTGCAGAACACTAAATAGAAATTTCCTGTTTCTTCATCCATAAAGACTTTGGGTTTCTTTACATCCCTGCCTATTCTAAATGTGGAAACAGTAATGAAAAAACCTACTGTTGCAAAAAGTTGCGCTGTGGAAAAACAGCTTTTAAAAAAAAGTCATGCCTTGAGAACTAAACCTATCTGAATACAGAAAATGTATTGAAACAGTTTTAAACTGTCCCATTTGAATAAAAATAAATCTAAACTGTAGTGCAAATAGCATGAGGAAGGAAGAGGCTGCAATGAAAACTAATTTTTGGTTCTCTGCTTTTGCATGGTGACTGGTAGAGGAGAAAGACTGGGCCAGCTTCCAGAAACAAAGTTCTCATCTACCAAGATCTTTGTATTTACCTTGATTATCTGTCATTGGCGTGCTTTTGTTGCTATCTGCCAATATTACCTGATATGTACGGCAGTGAAAACACCAAAGATTAGTTTCTAGGCATAAACCATTCATAAAAACAAACACACAAAAGTATAGACTTTTTTTGGATAGAATACATTCATGCCATAGGTATTATGCAGTTGTATCGTTTTCAGCTCTCACAATCCACTGTGAAATGCAAGAGAAGATGACCTTATTGTGTCCCTGGATATTACAATAGACTTTAAATACAGCTCTTTCAAGTGTGCAGAGGAATGTTCTCTTCCTCAGAGCAGGAAATTAGAAGACATCAAAATACATGACTTTTCATTAGAGGGAAAAAAAGGATTAAGTAAATTAAAGAGAAAATATGCACTTTACTATGTAATTCCAAAAAGATATTACTGCTGTTACACTTAGAGAATAGCTGGACCTTTAGCTTTAAGCAGAAGTTGTGCAATTTAGGGATCACTGTATAAAAGAATGCCATATGTAATCAATCAGAATTCCAGAAATAGGTTGCTTCCAGCATTCAACCATTAACTCATTTCCGAGAAAAGTAAAAGGAACACAAACAGAAGAAAATCCAGACGTTAATCCTCATGTGCCATCTTAAAAAAAAGGGTGGAGAGGAATTATAAAATAAACTCTAGGGTATACCAAAACATCATTAATTTGTGAGGATTCATCAAATCATGTGAAAACAATGATAAAGACATGCTAAAACGGAAAATGAAGAAATAACTATTAAAGTATATTTAAAAAATCATTCAATTTTACAATCTATTGAAGGTTAAATGGCTCCTTTTTTCCAAAAACAAGTTGAGGCATTTACCTGTTTCTTTCAAATAGACTAAGATAAAAATTGTCTTTTTTTTACTTCCAGACTGTGTGTGATAAGTTTAGTGGGTTAATAACTCCTTTGTGCCCACTGCAAAACAAACTTGAACTTCTATATAAAGGCAGACAAGACATGGAGAGTATTGCACTTGACATCTGAGTCTTGTATCCCAGACTCATTACCCACTAGTTCTATTACAAAACAAAGTTGAATGCAGTCTGGACATACACAATACAGTTAAAATGCAACTTTCATAAATCAAATTTTAAAATTATCCATTTAACATACATAACTGGAATTACCATTCTACAGGCCATAAAAGATACACAAATACCATAAATTTGCTAATGATTATTCTTTTATTCAGTTTAACTCTTCAGTTAATAGAAGTATTACTAAATTAAAAATGTTTTGGCCACTTTCAAGGTCCAGCCTCAGGTCAAAACAATATTAATGAAAACAGCAGAAAAACTTTTTCATCCCACTTACCACACACAAACCCACTCATAATTTGGTGGAGAAAAGAAAAGGTGAGCTTCAGTACAAAAGCTACAAGATAAAAACAATATAGTTAAAAAAGATGAACACTGCTCTTGTTTGTAGGGTGAATGCCAAGTAAGATCTTGAAAGTTCTTGAGCTCTGTGAGTTTAGTAAAAATCCATGATCTAAAGTAATGCTGTTGAAAGGATGGCTCATATGAATGAGCCTAGTTCTTTCATATCCCTCAATAAGAGACCTTCCTCACCAAGCCCTTCTATTTTCTCTCTTCTGATTAATTCTTAATTGAGTGATTTCCATTCTGATGACTTTGAAAGTGCACAGAACATTTACAGTACAGTCAGCCACAGCAGGGAAATTGCAAAACTGCCTGATTTCTGAACATCTTTGATAATTTGGAGAGAGATTGCTCGGAAGAGTAGTTGGACTGGAAACATTGTCTACATACCAAATTGAATCTTTGCTGATGATTAGAAGATGCAAGTGATGGGAAGAGAGTGAGTAGCTTTGTGAAATGAAATCTCCTGTAGGAACAGGGAATGTAGACCACCAAGTGTTTGATATGAAATGCAAACATCACTTTGTTAGTAACATTTGAATACTGAAATGTATTGCAGTATTGAAATGGGTGACCTACAGAAAAAGGGCTTTCAACCCTAGTATTGAGCAGAAGAATCAGCCTTCTCAGAAACAGAATTTAAAAGGTATTTAATAAACAGTGTAGATTCTCATTACTTTAAAAGTAATAAAAATATTTTCATTTATTTCAGAGAAAGTATTTCATTTGATGACTTCTACATGAAAAACAAAAGAGTAACAGATAATTTACATTATCTAAATCCAGATTTCCCTAGTCCCCTAGGCAATCCTGACGCAAGTGGGATCTGAGACAGAATCCGGGGGCCAGCTTTGCCTCCCAT
Organism: Hemiprocne comata; assembly: GCA_020745705.1. Classification (NCBI taxonomy): domain Eukaryota; kingdom Metazoa; phylum Chordata; class Aves; order Apodiformes; family Apodidae; genus Hemiprocne; species Hemiprocne comata. The sequence continues at coordinate 17,803,414 of CM036591.1, forward strand.
GAGTTTATCAATGTGCCAGGAAAACAGGATTTGGTCCCACATGTAACTTGCACTGACATCTGTGGGAGTCTAGTGGTTGGAAGGGCTGCAGCTGCAAGCCTTTGTCTGCTCAGTTTCTACCATGAGATATACAGGAATACTGAGGAGTACAGCTGTGAATCTGTAATTAATCTGTTCCAGTTTAATAACAGCCATAATTTCCTTTGCACTGCAATAATTTTGTATTTAATACGTGGTTATAACACCACCTTCTTTCCAAAGGCATCTGATACTGTTTATTTCTCTTTGCACAGAAATATATACTATAGATTCTAATCCACTAATAGACAGTATTAACCAGTTTGTTTAAACAAAACAATCTTTGTAAACCAAAACTAATAGTTTCACTGAAACTAGATCCTCACTTGTAGCCATTGACTCCAGTAGGCTTTGGATCAGGCCCTAAAACAGGCATGGGTCAGAGCTAGCTAAGATCTCAGTCTCACGTCCAGGAATTACAGAGGATATAGAGACTGAAGTTGCACGGACTTCATAAATATTAAATACAAAAGGGACATCAAGTTCTTTAGATCAAATGGATGATTTGCCATAGGGAATGTACGGAATTGTTTGTGATTGTGTCGGTATGCCTTTGATTTCTAAATCTTCTTTTGTAAGTACAGTGACATGTACATTTTGACCATCTGTTCCATAGTACTAAAAAAGGCAGAGAAAAAGTGTTATTAAAAGCAAACTACACTATTGTTAGCTTAAAGTAGCAAGTAGCCCAATGTTGTAATTTTTATTGTTAGCTGATTTTGTTGGGGCTTTTTTTTTTTCCCTAGTACTATTCATGATAACAGCATTACAATTCAAGAATTTATGGCAAGACATTAGTAACTAGCTAAAACTGACATTTAAAAATCCTCATTAAAGTAATGGAAATTAATATGAAGTGGAATCCATAGATCTATTTGTTGCTTAGTTTGGGGGGGCGGGGGGGAAGGCCCAAAAGCCAAAAGAGCTGCATACATTATTTCACACATGGATAAATGCTTTGGCTGCTGGGCATTGAAAGAACCTAATAATTTTGCATATATCAACAAAAGAGTACTGTCTTTCTGTGTGATACTGAGTCTTTGTGTGTGAACTTTTCCTGCATGTAAAGGGCTCCTGCAGCAGTTCATTTAATGGACCAGTACGCAAGGCTAATTTTGAGTGTCTAAACAGGATGTAAATGGTGAAATAGAGTCCTGGTAATCCTCTAAAGTTTCTCTACTGGGGTTTCTAATTTACAAATTTTTGCTCTGGATCCTCTGTACTAGAATTTAAAGGACAGAAGAAAAAAACCTCAAAGCAGTCTATGCCTGGAACAGAAAACAGCTCTGCAAGTGAATAAGGGCTTGATTTAGCTTTCCCTGAGATGATCCCAGGGACTCGGTTCTTAGAGAACATCAAACAGCAGCAAGGACAAGGAAAGGGGGAAACAGGACAAGCAAGAAGGATTAGAGAGCAGATGTTTTTGTTTACCTCAGATACACAGAAGATAGGCAATAACACTACTTGTTTCTGATTAAAAAGTATTCTGTCACTCAGGTGATATTACACACCTAACCTCAGAAGTTTCAGCAGCATTCATGAAAAAATTATCTTTTTAAATTTAAACCAGCCCACCAAATCAACTGGTACAAATACATTCCTAAGCACAAATATTTGGGATTGCAGTATGAACAAAGTAGCATACAGCTATATAATAATGTCACAAATATAGGCTTACATATGATAATTTTTGATTCTCAGCATTAATGAGAAAATTACATTTAAAATATAGTGATGCTATTTTTTTAAGATGGATGGCTTTAATATTAAAGGGTGGGTTTTTTCGTATTTCTACTAATCTTTACCACAAATATGTTATCCACAGTTTTCCCAACACAAGATATATTCTCTCTGACAGAATGTTTATACCATTGTAACGTGCAAACAAGTATCACATAATCAGTTGAGAAGAAACAAGTTTTTTTAGATTTCCTGCCAGTCAGTCAAACGAAGTTTGTAGTGTCAGAGGTGTCAGAAATCTGCAGCCATGGCCCCCCTTTGTTTTTCTTGGTTCTTGTAAGTTACATTTTTAAAAGTGGTTGTTGAGCCTCTGTACAGTGGATTTGTTTCCTAAAAACAAACAACAAAAAAGCAACAAACAAAACAGAAGACATGGTAGTCACACAATGCTTAACTCATCTTGCCTTTGCTTCAGCTGCAAGCAGATGTAGCTGCACACCACTGCCAGACATCTGCCTGGCCCAGCAACGTGTTCCCAACTGCAGGCGATGCGGGCTGACCATGGAAAAGCTGACATGTTTCATTAAACCTCCTGGGTCAGAAGGGATGCCCTGCTCCTATAGGCTTGTCTACAGACGTTATGAATCCATGCAAATATCTTTGGAATATAGAATATCTTTGGGAATTCATATGCCCTAAGCAGCTGTTGTGTACTGATGTCTTTTGACTTCTTTGGAGCCTGCTCTTACCATGCTTTTATGAGAAAAGTTGGTGAACAAACATCCCATCCTCAATTTCCCCAGTCATGATTTTATAGACCAGTGTCACACCCTCCCCCACTGTTTCTTTTCTCTAGGACTTCTGGTCTATTCTTTGTACAAAAGTAAATTTGTACCTTTGATAATTTCAGAACAGCCTTCAGTATCTCACTTACATTCCAAGCCACCAAAATTCAGACTGGTCTATATGAGGCAGCACAAACCACTCTAGGATGAGGAACATGCTTCCATTTGCATCTGCCTCCAGCTTAAAGAAAGGCACACCATCAAACAATAATTTATCAAATATGTCCAATATAATTTGTGTATGAAATGTTGTGGTTAGACCATTCTAAAAGCACAGAGAGTGTCTCAGCTGGGAGGTACAACTTGTCACCATCTTCTTGCCTGAGCCCCACAGACTACCACATGTTGGGAGAAGGGCCAGTCCCACCTGGGCTTTTAATCTCAGCCTCTCATCATTCATTTCTTATCCTTCCCTCTTGAAACAGAAAAGAAAATTAAAATGCTTCTGTCAAGTGTATCTGTCCCTTCCCTCTTACCATATGTAGCTCTCCCAAAGGACTAAGAAAACATTCTCAGATGGCCTTGCCTCTAAGTAACTGATGTTTCTCATCTCAAAAGCTGAAAGACCAGTAATGCCCATTCTTGCAGAAATGTTGCAGTTATGGGGCTTTGTACAGGAATGGAGTCAGGTGAACAGCAGGGCATCGACTGTCCTGACGCCCACCCGAAATGCTTACACAACACACTTTGTTTCAAAGGGCCTCAGAACTCTTCAAGCTTTTGCAGAAGACCAAAAAGTCAAGGGCAGAAAGGAAAGGAAAAAAGCAAACATGGTATAGCTTGCATTTGGTATCTGCAAGCTACAGGCAGAAGATAAGGTCTGGATTTCTCCAGCTTCCCCAGTTCTGGACAGCTTACAGGCTTTGCTCCTCTGGGTGAGTGGGCTCTCACCACGACAGAGGCCATCAATAATCTCTTTTGTACAACGGGCTGTTCTGGGAAGGAGGATACACCTCTGATGATTAAGTACACAGTGGACAGCTTTGCTAAGATTAATCAAAGGAGAGGTACTAATTTAAAACAACAACAACAAACAAACCCTAATAAAAAAGTGTTATCTACATGCTTTTTTACATATGGAAAAAATTAAACCAGGAGATGGAATTCCAGCTATTTTTCTTCCCTAAAAAAATGGTACTTTATGTTGATAGAATATTAAATAGAGTGAAAACCTACCAGTAAAATCTATAAATTTATAAGAACAAAACCAAGACAGAATTTACAGGCAGTTGTGCATCATGCAACCAAATTAAAGAATCTTATATAAAATCAAAGCCTTTAACGTACCGTTTGCCATTTCACTTTTAATTTTTCTGCTTCAAATTTGGCCACCTCTTTTCGGTCTTGAACGGACACCAGTAATTTCCATATACAAAGTAACACAATGCCAATGAGAAGAATAGCAAGGGTGACACCCACCATTATCATTGGGATATTTGGAAGCTGTGGGCAATCTGTGGAAACAAAACCGATTATGACTATGGGTATCCAATCAATAAATTTTAGGCAATTAAAAAGATCCTACAGGCATGCTGGGCTTCTTATTTGCTGCAAGCTGTGCATGCCTTTTCCTTCAAGTGCATGTTATTTTTCCCCTACTAGCTTGCCAAAAGGTTTGTGAAACTGTCTGAAAAATACTGCATTAAAATGTAAAAAAATTAATTGCTAACTTCTTCCACTGCCCTTTTACCATGTAGATTAGGAGCATCTGGATACAGATACAAATTCTGAAAAGAAAAATTAGAGAATTATTTTCAGATCTGTACCAATATAGTTCTAAAAATCAAGGCTCGGTTGACAAGATTATGAATTTTACAATGTTACATCTGAAGCTCTACTTCAATTAACTGATATTCAGTGTGTTGCAGAGGAAAAGATTCCAGTGAGCTCTGTATCAGCATAAAGCAACCAATGATATTGAGAAAACAGAGGAAACTATTTCACTCATGAAAACAATGAGAGAAAAAATCCATCAGACTTGCTGAAAACTTTGGATGGAACAATTTAAAGGAATTTCACATTTTATGTTCTGCAGTAAATTTTATCATACAGTATTTACGAGAATCAAAATTAAAACTGAAGCTTTTGCTTCACCAAAACACAAAGAGGTTTGATTATTTTAATATTAAAAAGTATTGCTCATGGAAGTCAGTGAACGCTACTGTTTCAGCAAATTTTCCACTGAGCCATGGTTAAAGACGCAGAAAAATTCATTCCAGTCTTATTTGGCTTACATGTCTGTACTTGATATGACTTTTTTGCTTGATATTATTATTTAAGTAATTCTGAGGGGTCTGGTTTGAGCAGCGGGTTAATGCACTGGCTACTGGTGCCATCTTGATTTTGGTTGCCTAAAAGAAATAAATTTCTAGAGCATTTCTGGAGGTCTCTCCTCAGTTCATGTTTGCATGCATCACAGCCACCACAGCATGATGTTTTCAAGGCCCAGGAGCAGAACAACAGATGACAGCAAAGCTGGTTATTGTCAAGCGGTGGGAGGGCCACTACACAATGTTTAATGAACTGTGCCTTCCCTTAGAGATTTCTTTTATTATTTTTTTTTAGATCTACTTCAAATGCATATTAACTATTTAATACAGATAAAAATTTACCCTTAAATTCTTGAGTCTTAGGGGTGTAGTTTACAAAGGGATGTGCTTCTTTAGTACTAGCTATTTACAACCATCTTTGCTGTAATAGTAACCTATACAAAACCAGAGTACTGTTCTACATTAAAAGCTGCTTTTTTGTGCAGTGAAATCACTTTCATTCTCATGTGTATGCTAGAGAAAGGCTACACAAAGGTTTAACCAGATCAACACTATTTGTGCCAACAGAACCAAGTTACAAATGTCATGGCTTTCCCTAAAATGTACCTAACACTTAGCACTGAGACACTGGGCATGTCCCCCTCCCCCCCAAAAAAAGCGTTTTTATTGCCTGGAAACTAGACTGTTCGGCAGCTGAAAACTGGTGTCTCTATTCTCTCCTGTCCTGCATGATTAAGAGCTTTAATCAAAAATCAGTAGTGAAACAAAAGTAAAGAAAGAAGTAATGTGAAATGAAATGATATAAAGAGAGCTGTATAATATCTGTTGATTATGCAAAATATTCAAAACTTCATAATATGTCAATATTAAACGTAATTATAAATATATTTTAGCAATTTATCAGGTATACCCAATCAGACAGCCTTTTGGATAGTTGTCCATCTATGAAATAGATGTCATTTCAAAGTGAATTATAGCTTTTTCATATAATGTAAATGACATTTAGTATCATCATCTTAAAATTGCACAGGGGTTTAGAAAAATTAACTACTTTTGCAGCTCAGGGATCATTCTGCCCATCTTTAATGAAAGGTGAAGCATTTATTTTACTACCACATGAAATAAGTACTTGAGGAGGTGCTCTTTTGGCTGAGCAGAGGAGCACTACAAACACAAGGAGGTGCAGTGCTGCTTAAAAGAGCTCATCTTCTAGATACCTTACGCTACCTGTGTTTTTAAATCATCTTTCACACAGAAAAAGCAATATTCACTGCTTACCTCTCTGTTCTATGCTATGAATGACTGTCCTTCCCTGTTCATCCATAGCCAGCAGAAATGTGGTTATACATTCATTTTCCCCCTGCAAAGAGCAGGGAATGGATTTATCCTCTGAATAATCTGCAAAGGGAGGAAAGTAAAGTCATTTATCAGATCAAATTAAATTTAACATGTAATAACAAGAGAGACTGCTGGCACCATGTTTGTCTTGTCTGTGGATGGTAAAGAGTGATGAAAGCAGAAGTACAATCAGAATTTCTAATAAATATTACCAACTTTTCTTCCAACCCAAGCTTTGTTTTGTTTCTGAAGAATTGGTGTTGTCAATCTGCACCGACCATCCAGGGCACCGTATTCATCTGGTGTTCTGTGAACTTCAATGAATTGGAAGTGCTTCCAAGATGCTTAACCACCTGCTCTCTAGGAAATATAATTGTCCCCAATTATAGGACAAAGTAAACAGCATGTTCTCTCTGGTTTAAAGCTACTCCTACTGTGTCTAGATTATGTGTCAGAAGTAGATATACCTATATCAAACAGCAATGGACACTGGTAAAAGGGCTGCAATTTATTTCTTCCACAATATCCCCCTCAAAAATTAGTGTGCCCAGTACTGTCACAACAGTTAATAACAAAAATCTGTGATTCTGGGAGCTTTGTAATGTGATTCCAGGGGAAGCAGATAAAAAGTTCCCTGAGATGACAGTCTGCCCCCATTTATTTGTCTCTCAATTTCATGTAGATCTGCCCAAAAATGTAATTATTTTTTCCCCCAGATGATTCCTAACTGGGAAACCTTTTCTGCTGAGAACAGTTCATTCAAAGGGAAGAGGTAGACAGGAGGAAGCTGGGTCTGAGGCAGGATATAAAGCAAATAGGAAGACTGAAAATTGAGACTCCAGGCTCGGAGGCAGAAATGCCATAATTTGGAGTGTAACCAATATGTAATATTTTTACAGAGCAAAAATATCTGACCTTTTAACTGTGTGCAATAATAGCTCTGGGGCTGGAAGCCTGTTGTGTTCCCATATAACCCATGATTTGAATAGCCTGGTAAATCTAAGTATGCTTTTCAATAAATTTTTAGAAAGCTTCTTATGTTTTATTTTTAGAGGTAAGAAGAAACAGTAAGCTTCTAAAAAATTATTTAAAAATAAATGTCACTCTCCATTATTTCTTACCCATTCAAAACTCTTACTTAAATTTCATAAGGAACTGTGCTCAAAACCTTAAGTCCTCAAACTTTAATATGAAAAGTGATTAAAGGTGATTCTGTGAAATATAAAGTAGGAATCAGGCAGCAATATGGATTTTAAAGAACCCTATGGTACATGATGAAATAAATTCTCACTTTTTTTTTCATATTGCTTATTATCATAATGTTTAGTCTTTTAGAAAACACTACTAAACACATTGCAACATATGAAAGTATAAATAGTTGACTACCCTACAGTCCTTTTCTATGCATATTATAAAAGGAGAATCCCATCTGGTTGGATTTGAATGGAAAAACACACTTGATTTGTGATAATCCTATATTTAACCTGTTGCTTGTCCTTGATGGCAGGGCAATGCGTTATCTGTCAAGGTGACAGGCAGACAAGACTTGCTGATTTAACAAGATTTGGTTTTGTTAGACGGGCCACAAATTGCAGACTGAGTGTACTGAACTTTTAGCCCTCATCACTGGGTCACAATTCCAGAAACACTGTCAAAAGTTTTGCAATATTTGTTGTTTCCCAACTCTTTTAAAGCAAGCACATCCAAAGAATAGTAGCTTGCTTTTTTTTGCCCCCCTTAAAAAAAAAAAAAAAAAAAAAAAAAAAGGAAAGGGTAGTTGTTAACTATTCTGAAGGCAGAGAAAAACTTGCAGGCATATTCCAATTATCATCCAGAAGGCAGTAAATGCAAATATATTGCTTATTTTTAAACTGCAGTTTTTAATTTAATGTCATAATTTGAGACCAGGGGGAGCAGAAATCTGATCATGCACAAGGATGTAGAAATGAAAGCAAAGATGCCAGTTCAAGCTATTCAGAACCCAGCTTATGCTTACTATTTTTGTTTCTCTGAAGTTACTTTTAGGATGATGGACTACTAAGACTTGCATAGATTATTTTCAGTTCACCAGCACAAAAATTTGCCTAGGTAGGTAAACTACTGTAATTTACACTTGTTCAATTTTCCATGTTCTGTAGTGAAGCATTCTGTTCCCACTTCTGCCTGCAGCCTTATGCCATTAATTTATATGGTATTTGAAATCAATGAAGTCACAGTGTAAGGAGAATTGGGTACCAGTGGCAAGCCAGAGCCGTGTTTCCTAACAGATACTTAGATGAAAGATTCGACAACAACAACAAAAAAGACTGTAAATTTAAATGTCATTACACCCTTTCTTGTTTGTCTTTTGCTCAACAAAACGCTTTTTTTTTTTTTTACCAGTCTCATCTCACTTTGAGTCAGACCAACAGAGCAGTGCTGATGCAGGAATGCCACACTCTGGCATCCACTTTGCTGCTGCACTGGGAATTTGTGCAGTCTCAGCACTATGGGGTAGGAAAAACTCCGTTTCTCCAAGGAAAGTGTAATTGTCCCTGAATTGCAGTTCCTCCTCGGTAGTGAGTGGAGCAACAAGGGCTCCTCTTATACCCATCTGGCAAGGGGGAGATTAGCCCGATTAGAATTATAATATTAAAAACAGATTAAAATAAATATTCAAAAGCAATGCCTGCAGTGGAGATAAGCCCAGTAAACGTGAAGTCCCCAGCACCTCCAGGTCTGCTGTAGCATCCTGAGCCCGGCTGGATCACCCCTGGGGAGGCTGACCCTGCGGCTGGGGCAGGAGAGAAGCCCCGGCACCCCCAGAGTCGAAGCAGAGGAGGCGAAAGGCACGACTCGGAGGCTGAAACAGGCACTCCCAGGAAACAGGAACATGCAAAGCCTGCACTTTTTTTTATTCCTCCATACTTCCTGTCATTGTGTTGCAACACACAAATGCAAAAGAGAAAGTAAATATTTAAGTGCTAATACTTAATTTAACCTAGAGCTATTTCCAATTTTCAAAAAGCCACAAAGCATTAAAGAAACTGAAATATAAACCAGAAAGAAGGATTATTCTGCTATACGAAGATGCTAAAAAAACGTGTCTTAAATTATATGCAGTGGTCTAGTTATACTGCTTTGGAAAAGGTTTTTTGTTTAGGTAATACAGTTTTGAATTTAGGATTTTTTAATTATTATTTTCAAAATTGTTTTTTCCCCTCAGAAGAAATGGAAGCTGCCTCCATGCAAAACCAATCCTGTGAGTTATTACTCAAGCATTTAAAATGAAACATAGTTTGCAACAGCTTTTTTTTGTTTGCTTGTTTGTTTTTGAGGGATTAGGATGGGAGCAGTTTTCCAGCCTTCACTACAACAGTTGCTGTAGCTGCTGCAAATAAATTTAAAAGAATTAGCTGACAGCCCCAAGCAGGGTAGCAGAGGACATGAAAAAACAGGAAATAAGCAGGAACAAAAGATGTTGTCGTCATGCTCATATTTCTGTGACCTCTGTCAGTGGGAACAGATCCATATAAGTGGCAGTTTCTACCCTTTGTTAGTATTCATTATATTTGAAAACAGACTGTTTTATATCTTCCTAGCTATAAGTATCTGCCATCTAGCAAAAGCAACCTGAAAACTTTACTAACACAGAGGTATAATAAAAGTGCTCATATGTTTTTGAAGCTTGAAAAGAGATTTTCAGATTTATAAACAGATACTGATGTCTGGACAGGGAAAGCATAATACTAATTTTCATGAAAATACAAAACTATAATTTTCCTTGCAAGGGCAATATTTGCAACTTTGTTAGCTCTGTTGGAAAGATGTGTATCAGTGACACATACTAACTTTTACATTTCTCTGGTTTAATGCTTATGTTTACCTCTGTGGTGTGGCTGTAATGGTCCTGCCTCACCTAACAATTGCATTTGACCATGAGATTGGGGTAAGAGTTGCCAGAAGAATAAATACAGCCTGCCTACACTACAGGCAAGCACCTTCCTCTATAGGAAAGAAAAAGACTTTGATGAAGTATCTAATTTAAGGTTTTGTGGGGTTTGGGTTTTTTTGAGACTATTATCTTATTCAAGGTTAATTCCTATTCCAGAAATTCCCATTGATGGAAGACAGTTTTGAATTACAACGAGCAACTGAAAGATGTGCTTAGCCTTCAGAATAATAGGAACATCTCAATAAAACCTGGCAAGAAGTAGAATGTCTTTGCCACAGGTTAAAGGGCTGTGTCTAGCTGCCAACTGTAATCAAGAGTCTGCATAAGGACTGGAGTCAGGTTTTGCACTTGTATGGTAAAAAAAGCCACACTGAAACTCATGGTACAGATGAGACTTAACCTCAGGGGTTTTCATCATCCACTGATTTGCAGGGACTGGTATTTGTTAAATTCTGTCCTTTCTTTTACATAAACTGCTTAGAAATCAGGTGTGATCCAATGAGTTAATTAACCTGGAGGAGTAATACCAGTATTTCCTACTTACCACAGAAGAACTGTAGACAGACAGCAATTGCCTCATGACCCCTAATGTAATTCCATGGCAGAAAAACAAGGTTACTTTCAAGTATAAAATTACTGAAAGTGGAAACTATCACAAATCATGCACACCCAGAAAAGGAAGATTGAGTGTACAAACCCTCTGCAGTGCTGACAGTTACATCAACCAATTTGCATTTTTCACTGCATTCTTCCAGTGACTTGTCATCCAAAGCCAAGTGACATTCCACACAGCTCCTGCAGAAAATAATTCAGCGGCTCATCAATCTCTGCCTGTCACTAAGGAACAACATAAAAGCCAGTACGTGTGCATCTGCATTTTATAAAGAAGCTAAACAAAAGGTCTGTGCTATGGATACAGTAGTTCTCATAAATATGATACGTATTGTCACTAAAAAAACCCAACCCAACTAAAAAAACCCACCTTAAAGGTACTGTTGTATTGTATTAATAAAGCTCTCTCATCCTCTTTTCTCTCCCAGCTTATTAGCTACCAGACAGAACCCCAGGCAATATTATTCATGTAGGTCTATCAAAGACATGGGGTTACTCACACATAACATTCATTTTCAGAAATAAATATTCCTGAACTAAACTCAGCCTAAATACCAGCCAAAGGAATGCCTATCAGATGAACAATATCTGAAATTGACTTCAGAGAGATCAAGCTGGGACACCTACTGTAAGTCTTCTTTTTTGAAAGTCTGTTGAATAATGTATTAAAACAGTATTCAGGTGTCTCTACAGATGTCCCACAGGTGTGATTACTTGTCTCAGGAGTTACTTGTTTAGATACTGATTATACAAATGCAATTTATTGGAATTTTTTAATAGTGGAATGATAGAAATATTCTTTAAAAACAAAATTCCTTTGGAAGTCTCAGAAAATCTTTCCAGAATTCCATGAGGATTTTAATAAATCCAGGGCTCATTCATGAAAAATGTAACAATGAACAGAATTCATATAAGAAAATTTTATGCAAAATATATCTTGAGAATTCTTCACAAATAGCTTAAGCCATATTGAGAGACTGAGACCCTGAGAAGCAGCCTGAAGGACTGACTGCTTAAAGAAAAGCAAAGCAAAAAACTGCACCAAAGCACCCCAAAAAACCCCTTGCCATCTCCTGTTGCATTGAGTTACATATATCCATGGGAATATGCTGAGGCTGCTGAGATTGTCTTAATGGGATGGTGATGACCTTATCATTTGCTCTGGAGATGGTGAATAGTAAAAGCAAGCTATGGGTAATGGGATAGCCTCTATCTCATGGAGGCAGATTCAGTGGTGTTGGTGGTTTTGTCATAGTTGCCGTGTTTCTCATACTTCCACTCTTTTTCTCAGCTGCCTGGCCATTAATCTCAATCCCCTCTGACCTGGTCTTTTAGTGCTCTCAGTTACCCTACCCAGATATTCCCAATGTTCTCTTTTGGCTTTCCCTGCCTTGTGTTTCAGCAAGGGAAGTAACAGCTACAGTGAGAAAAGATCTACCACTGCATACAATATACATGTTGAAATAGGCTAATGTAGTGCCCGATGTGTAACTTAATATTTCTTATTCTTTGCCAAATTGGGCAGCGCAAAGCAGCAGCATTGTCCTTTGTGTTTTGAGCAGCTTCACGCAGAAGGTCCCTGTACCTCAAGCTTTGAACAAAGTGTTTGGCTTGGTTTTGTAGGTCTAATTTAGAACTAACATAAATGGTGGTTAAATCATGTGCCATAGAAGAACTTTTCATCTCGGATATAGTGTAGACTGCAGCGACAGGCACAACACTACAGTGGCAGTGAGCTGGTATGGAAGAGAAATGAGCCTCAACTCTAAACAGGGAGACATGACATCATCATGAAACATTAATGCTACTTACACTGACTCCAGCGCTCAGCAAGCAAAACCGGGGTCATGAATAACATGTATTCTGTGAAGCCTATTTCAACTTCTGGCTTAAATTTCTGCTCGTTTTGGACTGATTTCAGCCCTGCAAGAACTCACATAATGTAAGCATAAGCAGGGGTGTGCTTAGAGTGGTCAGCTTCATATCACACAGTTCTGGTTGCTTTTCCTATTGTGTACTGGAGCATACACCATGCATCACAGAAGGAAAGCTACATAAATTTGTGTGCTCAGTGAACAGAAGACATCTCACCATTTACAATCAATTTATCATCCATTTATACATGACCCACTGATTTCACCCCCAGATTATGACCTAGTTTATCATAGTTGGGCCTATTTATTTCAGCCAAGCTTAACTGAATTTGGACTATGAATTTACACATGTAAAGCTTGAGCAGAGAGTGTGACCTTATTAATTCATATGCATGAGAACATCAATACAAATGCTAATTTTTTCTGTGAGTCCTCATTTTTGCAGTAGCAGCTATGCTGGGATGTTTTCATTCTGAACTGTGGACTGGAAGGAGGTTCATCTGTTCTGATCTGATGTTATATCGTATGAGGCCACTATTCTGATTAGTTGTACAGCCAGGGACAGCAGTGGAAGTGTGATGTTTTACTTGTGCTGCTTGAAGGTGATCAAACTGTTTTCCATAAAGTTCTTTTGTACAAAGAGTATTGCTAATAAATTATTGATGTACAAGTTACAGCCATGCTTCTCAAAGGGCAAAGAAGCTCTTGGGTTCTGGTCTGTGAATCCACTTTACAGCAGTGGCAGTAAGCTCACTGCTGAGACAGGAAATATATACCTGAATGATACAATCAGAGATGTAAAACCAGCACATTACCGCCTGGAACTGCAAGGGTCACCGCAGAGAGGGCATTTTTCACACGTTTGGCCTGAAGCCCCCGGGTGGGTGCAAGCACACGACCCACAGATGCATTTGCCTCTCCCACTGCACAGGGTCCCATCCTCAGCAATGCAGGCGCTGGTGTCAGTTGTGCAATTACAGTATTCACCTGCCCATCCACTGTGGCACACGCATTCCCCACAGTCACAGTCACCGTTGCCTGGGAAAACATTTATTATACTTCAAATCAGTCTCTTAATAAGAATCTGAATGATGACCTTTTACATAATTCTGCTTAACAGCAGATATTTTCCCCTCTCTAACTTCTCAATTTTAAATATCTTTCTTCCTCCCCCAGCATTTCAGTTTTAAGCCAGAGGATCAAATTTTCTCCTTGACTGGTTGTAAGCCAGTGCAGCTCCATTTACTTCACTGGAGTCCTCCACACAGATCTTCTCTTCTGACAGTGCACAACCTAGTGGGTAAATCCTCTTTCATTTATAGCAGCATAATTTCTGCCTATGCCTTCAGCACAATCTCCTGGCTGGTTCCTACCAGTTTACTGCTATTCCCATTGTTTCAATAGAATCACTTCTAATTTACAATGGTATAGCCCAGGAAAAAAGACACAACATAAATAAAAGTTCAAAATTTCTGATTATATCTTACTAAAATAAATCAAGAATCATTGAGGTTACTGGGTTAAAATTATAAAAATATCAGAATTATCCTAAAAGTGATTAATTCAGGTTAATGAAGAATGTTATGCTTTGATAATTATGTCAGAGGGAAAGTGTACACTGGCTAACACCAATGGATGTCAATATACTTATCTAAACATCCTTGGAGCTACAATCACCTACAGCCATTACAAGTCTGACCCAGTGTGATGGTGGCTGATAGGCTCCACTAAAGCCACTCCAACTTAGACTAGCTATGGAGTGGTTCAAGGTGCCTAATTTTTAAATTTGAAAACAGGGTTTAAAATGGTTTCTTTTTTTAAGTTTAAAGGTCATTCAGAAGGAGTAAATTACACTTTATGCAGAATTGATTACAACTGAATATATGATTAATATAAAGATTCACAAGGTCCTAACTAAGAGCGAGGCACTCAAGCTCTGAAATGCCAACACTAAAAACAGTGTCAAAGGACTTTACCTCCACACTGGAGCCCTCTGTGTCTCACACACGAGAAGTCGTCGCACTCACAGCGTGGCCCGTAGACCTTTCCGTAGGGGGAGGGGTGGCAGAGGCACTGCCCGCAGCAGCAGTCGCCTCTCCCGCTGCAGGAGCTCTGCTCTGCCGAGCCCTTGCAGGAGCTGGCCCCCAGGGAGCTCTCGTCACATTCGCAGTGCGGCCCCACGTACCCCGGGCTGCAGAGGCACACCCCGCACTCGAAAGATCCTCTCCCATCATTGCATTTTGGGCTGTTCATCTCGGCCTTTGCCTTACAGTTACAGCTGCACTGGGGATGAATTTCCATCTCCAGCGTGTCACTGAGCCCCACTGGTTTTATCACAATATGCCTTCTGGCTTTTTCACATGAGGAGAGGCTTACAGTCACATTGAAAGAGACCTGGAAGAGAAAATGGTGACTGGACAGAGCTGCCACTCTGCGAAGTACTCTGGAAGCACTTTCAGAGGACAGAAGGACAGAGGGCTGTAGATACCACCTGCTTTTTTGGTAACTTGTTGGGAGGAGGATTATTTTGCAAAGAGCAAACTCGACCTTGGTGTCCTAAATTCTCTGGAATTCATGTCTTCTCAGAATTTCTTCTTTACTTACTGTGTCTCCCACTTTCACATTAGAGCATTTCCTCTGATGTGGAAAAAGGGTCCTGTTGTTACAGATGGCCATGAAAGAGAGATTGAGACCTTCTGTCTCTCCCAAGACCTCCAGCTCCACCTCAGACCTCAGCTCCTTAAAGGAAAAATGCATGAGATGAATGGAGCGATAACACTGCCAAGTGCTGCTAATACTCCACGTCTGTGTAACGTGGATGTAACTAATCCCAACCTACACAGGAGTAAATTAGTGGGTTTAGCACTTTATTTACAGACTTCTCTATTGCAAGAAAAATGGAGAACCAACAAAACAAAGCAAGTGCCGACAGAACTGGCTTTCAGAGGAAAGCAATGGTGGTATCACTTTAATATCCGCTATCACAGGACTTATTTCCTGCCCTTGTAGAAGAATAAATTAAATCTTTTATTAAATCATCTTTCATCACTAAGTGCTTTGCTGACTGATACAGGTTTTTCTTTAGCTCTGGTCTTGCCAAGGAATGGATTTGTGTCCCTGATTGTGTTGCTAGCACTGGGCTTTTCCTGATTAGCCAGCCTGTGTCAATATTGCTCCCTGTTTATCTCTGCTGGTAGAATCAAACCTCACAATCTCTCTCACAGCAGGGCAGGCTCTGAGCTCTGTTTCTCCTCAGTGCAGAGGCTTCATGACTGAGCTTGGTGTTTCCAGGGCCAGTGTCAGACTTGAGTCCCATGGTGAGCTCCTGCAGCCAGGGGGCTTGCTCCATTCCTTTCTTCTCTGGATGGAAATTCTTGCTTCGTCAGCTGTCGGTGCTATTTCAAGTTGTATTTATCAACATACTTATTTCTTAAATCAATTTGTTCAAACTTTGATTTCTTAAGTGAAAAACACTCCGTGAACTCTCTCACACCCAGGCTTTTATATTTAACATTTTAAAATACTTTATAGCCACTTTGCTTACACATCTTAGCCTTAATCCAAAGCCTATAGCAGACCCTGGGGAAATTCCCTATGACTTCATCAGACTGTGGATCCAGTAACTGGAAATTTTTCAGAAGTCCCTGAGCAATTGCTGAGGAAAAGTCTCACTGACTTGGCTTTGTGCTTTTGTGAGCCTAATTGCTTTACAAAATACCCCCTGCACTTTAATCAGAGCATGAGGAGCTTGATGACCTTACTTCAGTGAGTAATTCTAGTAAAGGCATCAGGATGACTCACTGGAGTAAAGGTCTGGTGGGGTAAAATAAACTAAAAGCAGAATAGGTATAAACCTGCAGAGCCAACAACTCCCTGCCCTTTGTACATGTCCTGGAATCCCTGGAAATTTGTCTTAGTGTTGTGTTTGGTGAGGTTTTTTTAACATCTTTTCATTTAGAGAACCTTGTCATTAAACCAGAGCACTTTAATAAAGGACAGCAACACGTGGTACAAGACACATTCACATAATACCCAGAGCTCTTTAGAGCACTGTCACGGTTTGACTCAGAATCGAAAAATAAACCAGAGACAAAACTTAACAAACACTTGCTGCTAGTTAAAAGAAAGCTTACTGAAGGAAAAAAAAAAAAAAATCAGTAAAAGGAAAATTAGCTTAATCCTGGCTCAACCCAGGACAAGCACACAACAAGAACAGGAAAACTGTGCACTGCGCATCAAGTTGGTAGCCTCGGTAGCTCTGGATGTGTCCAATTTTCCCTTCATGTTTGTTTTAGGGTTAGGTGCTTATGTTGCTATTGAAACAATGCAGATATTCCTAAAAAATAATTTGTTTGTAATAGCTGGGCTCTCACAAACGGAGCAAATATAGCAAACCTCTAAATAAAACTGTGTTGGTACATGCTGATGTTACAGGAAATACCACCAAATAGTCCCTCTTCACCAGATTTAAGCTATTCACAGAGAAATATCTGTGGTTCAAAAAAAATTCTGAATGACAGAACAGGCAAAGCAATGTTACAAACTTGATCCCTTATGTTACCTGTACTGTGTCAATACATTATTTATTTGGTTTTATTTTCCTGTGGGTGAAAAAGAAACCAAGCACTGAAAAAAAAAAAAAGAGCAGATTTTTTTCTGAAATTTTAAAATCCTGAAATAGCTTTACTCAAACAGCCTGATATCTGTCACAATGTAATTTAGCCTACAGCTCAGCAGTACAAAGTTATGCAGAATTCTATGTTAAACAAAGCAGGCAGAAATACGCTTACAGAACAAAATGAATCATACTTGGGAAGAACATGAGAACTTTCTGTAACAAATATTTTGACAGGTCAGACTTTCTTAACTTGCTTACTTCCTCTCTGAAGATTTTAGATAGCAGCACATGGTGAATGGTGTTAGCAAACCTTGTGTTTGTAGAGCAAGCAAAGACTTGAAAGCACTTTTAAAGTGTTAAAAGATTTAGTCTAACTCTACTCTTGGGGGGCAAATAGTTATTTATTCCTTTTTTGTGGGTAAAGAAACAGAGACACAGAGCATTGAATTACACTGCTGAGAGTATGAGAGAGCAGCAACAAAAAGTGGAATTAGATCTTATTTTGCATGTGGTTTTTAACCTCCATTTCCCCCTTCCCACTCCAAAAAAATTTCAGATGTCTTCACTTCTATCTCGCAAGGTGGTTTGCAGTGTTTCCTTCTTGGAAGGTTTTTCAATCATGATGCAATAAAATTGTTAACCTTTAAGGTTAAGTGTAATAAAATGGGCTCCGGGAAATTTTGGGTGTGACATGTTGCTGCTTGTACACTTTGTACATCTTGAAATGTATGTGGGATTTTAAGAACCTATGAACAACTCTGGTGTGTGGCCCAGACACGCTGTACCTGAATGAGGACACAACAAGTTATGGCCTGAAGGCAGGAACCCTGTTCCTGCAGCCACCTTCCAGCTGCTATGAGTCGGGGGAGCCAGCCCTGAGCTCGGGGCCCCTCCAAAACCTGCCCCCAGCACGGCTGAACCCAGGACCTGCCAAAACAACTCAGGAGCTGCACTGGGTCACTGCTGACAGCTGTGGGAGATAATGTGCTCAGCTAAAATGCCAGCAATGTCCTGGGCATCACAAGCAAGGATGCTTGATGATCAGAGGACTGGAGGACCTGCCATATGAGGAGAGGCTGAGAAAACTGGGTTTGTTCAGCCTTGAGAAAAGAAGGCTTTGGGGAGACCTTATTACCATGTTCCAGTACTTAAAGAGTGGCTACCAAGAAGATGGAGACTCCCTATTTACAAGGAGTCACGTGGAAAAGACAAGGGGTAATGGGCACGAATTGCTCCTGGGGAGATTCCAATTGGACACCAGAGGTAAATTTTTCACCATGAGGACAGTCAAACATGGGAATAGTCTCTCAAGGGAAGTGGTAGATTCCCCTACACTGGCCAGTTGCAAGTCTCAGCTTGACAGGGTGCCAAGCCATCTCATATAAACTATAGTATTACCTACAAAGGTTGGACCAAATGATCCTTGAAGTCCCTTCCAACCTGGCATTCTATGATTCTACAATGCTGAGAACAACAGAGAGGGCATAATTTTGCCTCTGTATAAAACTTAGTGTGCCCTGTCTTGCGCTCTACAAGTTCCCCTGGTCTCCACATCTCAGGAAGGATTCAATGAAGTTGGGGACGGTAAAGACAAAGTCAAAGTCACCAAGGGGATGGAGCAGCTGAGGAGGAACTTGAAAGGCTGTAGTTGTCCAAATGTGAGAGAAGGCTGCTGGTGTGGAAGGTGTCTCAGTGATAAAATGTTATGAAATCAGGAAGACATGAAGACAAGTTGAATGCAGAGCTGTCATTCACCAGACCCCCCAACACCAGAATTAAGGTGAAGTCAGGGAAGCTTTAAAGCACAGGGAGTATTTTCAAAAGGGAAAAAGAAATTTGTATCTTGATACAGTCCAACTGAGCTCCTTGTCACAGGAGGCAACAGAGACTGAAAATATCAGCAAATTCAAAAAGGAGAGCAGAAACAAAAACCAACCATAGGCAACAGGTAACTCTAGGGGGAAGAAGTAAGGATGCATTCTCCACCTTCCCAGTGTTCCACCAAGGCAGAAGATGCCATGACACTGCAGTCAGAGGAAGAACCTTTCCGTTCTGCACTTAACAGACTGTTGCAGCAGAGGCAGTACGACATGGCACTGGGGCACTTATTTTGTTTTCCCATTATTTACTGGACACTAAAATGGTATTTCAGCTGTTAAACATAGGAACTTCTGTCTTTATGTTAGAGTGCCAGCCTGAAGAAATCCTGTTGGGAACCAGATGCAACTAACAACAGGCTGGTCTCCAGCAGTGAAATACTGGATGTTTAGCAAGAGCTTTGCTTATGTAATGATTTCCCCCTATATTTATTACAATGTGTAGGCTCCCCAGATTAACATTAAAGTTCTTTACTTATTTCATTTTCCATAAGATAGAGAATATTTTGGTATTCCATATTTCATTTAAAAAATTAATAACTCAGGCATTGTATTGCTTTTGTAAGATTTATAAGAATATGGTTTGCCTTCCTATCACCAAGACCAAAATAATGTAGGGGATATTGATGGTCATCTCATTCAGGTGATAGGAGGATAAGCTGCAACAAAAATAAGGAAAGAAACAGAAGATCTTTGCAAAGAGTTTTTTGGTGTTGTAGCCAACTGGTAGAGCAGGTTTTTAGTAAAAAGGGGCAGAGATGGAAGAGATAAATTTATGGTATATCTGCATATATGTAAATGAATACATCTGTGTAAAGACATGTGAAACTGTCTAAAAATATTTCCCTGACAGAAGAGAACCAGGCAGCCAGGATGCATTTTACAACCAAAGCTCTGAAGAGCAGTTCTGTGTTTATGTTCCTGTCATCTTCACAGTATTTCTTGCTATTGTCTAAACAAACCCATTCAAGTCTTGGCATTACCTAAACAAACCCTAAACAAATCTCCCATGTTCTGCCTTTTAAAAACCTTAGAACAGCCTCACAGGGGCAGCATCAAATTGCTAAAGTAGAGGAGAGCACTGAGCACAGGATAGTGCTTTTCCCCAGAAATATTCCTGCAGAGCTATTGTACATCTGCTCTGATGACAGCTATGGATGGGAAGAGAGATGAGTCCCTGTCGAGGTACTGAACTGGGAGACCTGGATACCTCTATTAGAGAAGGCTTGAGAGTAGGTATGAAATACAGGACTATGAAGAAGGCAAGACAGAAGAGACACTGATGTGAATTTAGCATTCCAGCAGGACTAAGGAAGGACAGAAGGTTATAGAGATTTTATTTCTGGGCTCGCTCAGTCCTCAGAATGAACAAAATCTTTCCTGTTAAGGTCAGCACCTAAGCATAAAGAATTATGTTATTGTAATCAGTGCATAAAAAGAATCTAAGACACTTGTTTTTACCAAACTGCAATCTAATTTTGAAAATATGGACATGCATGAAGAAAACACCTTACCTGATATGCAGCAATGATCAACTGGAGAATATTTCCAGAATCCTTCTGTAGTCGTCCAACAGTAGCTCCAGGAATAAGCTTTGCATAGTTCTGAAAATAAAAAAAATATAAAAATAATTAAAGCATAAAGAAAGACTAGGTGGCAAGGTAGATGACAGGGAGCTACCATCTGGAAAATAATGAAATATACTGGAGCCAACCAAAATAAATAATAGTGATATTTTCAAGAACCCTTGCAGATGCAACAACACACGTCTTATTGACAAAGTCCTAAGGAGAAGTCCTGGTTTCACTGAAAATTAATGGGATGTATATTTGCTAAGTCACCTCTGTGTGCTTGAAAGTTTGATACTACAGTATTTTTCAGCTATAGTGTTTGAAATACAGAATGAAGATATATTCTATCAACAGTTGTGTTTTTCTCTTCTAAAAATAACCAAAACGAGATTTAGCTGCTCTACTGTTGCTGTACTATTTGAGAGTCTTGGATCTTACATTCAATAGCAGAAGCCACTTTTTTATCTTTGCAAGCAACTGAGCACCTGGATTTCTGGTTAGTGAGGGCACAGAAGTAGTTTAAACTAAGGGCTATAAGAACTTTGAACAAAGACCCTTAAAAAATACTTCTGGTTTATGGTCAATGTAACACCCACATGTAGCCCAGTGGTCTGTGGCTATTATTGATTGTACATTGACTTTATGTTAATATTATTGTGCCAATTCAACAATTAGTTTTGGTAATAAGTTTTCTTTTTGCATTAAATTGCATTGTGACACTAACATGATGTCTAGCAGCTAGATTTTAAATGTGCTTAATTAAAATTTATCTTGCCTGATTGTGAACTATATTAACTTCTCTTGCTTGCACCCATGCCTTTGAAAAATAAGTGTTCAACAGTAAAAATACACACTTCAACATTCATTTTCCTTTGCAATTTATCATACCAATGCTGTTATTTTAATAAAAAAAAACAATCCAGAAAGCTATTAATAAATGTGGCTAATTTGATACCCTTATATCCCTTTTATACTTTATGTGTCCAAAAGCCCTGTGATTACTTTATATATTATGTGTGGAATACTGATCATTCATTAAATTTCTGAAGTGCTATTGTAAGTCAGTGGGATTAACTGCATTTTATGTTACAGCTGGTGACTTGACATTCCTGACTCCTCCTGTGATCAGTGTTCTCTCAAGGATTCTTAGAATAATGAAGCTCTGCATTTTGTACATGTGGACCTTCCAGGAGATAATTATAAGGGAAAGATGATAAACCTGGAATTTAAAGTATAGCACCCTTTAATCTGTGGCATGCAAAACAAACAGCAGGAATATAGTGTTCTGAAGACTTCATTTTATCTTTCCTCTTTGAACAAAAATTTTCTGCATGGTGATACAAGGATGAGATTACAAACCCAGTTTAAGGGTGTATCTCCAGTCCTTTGGTTAAACCCTGCCTTTTAGCACATATTTTTGTTTAACCATCAACATGGTAGGGCAGACTGATGCTTTTGGAGTGCTGCTATCATAAAACTATCCAAAGGATGACATAGAATTTAGTCTTTTAGAAAACATTCATTAAAAGATGAACTGCCTTTTTATAGAGATACTCTAGATTCACGCTAGTGAAATGTGACAATTACATAGTTGAGTTCAGTGGGGTTATGTCTAACTTTTCACAGTGAATAGATGATAGAAGAATTTTCATCACAAATAGAATGTCTTGCCAAACTTTTAAAAACAGTTTGAAATTCTGTACAAGCACAGGCAATTTTCAGCAGTGAAATGCATGCTGAAAAACCCAATTTTCAAGCCGTATTCTCCTGTGATATATAAAAAAAATTATATTTGTCCAAAAAAAGAATAATTTCAAGACTAAAGAGGGAGTCTTTTACCTCATCTAAGTTTTAATAAATTTTTTTAAGAATTCTGCTTGAGAACAAATAGTATCAACAATAGTATCAACTACTTCATGAAACCTTAAAGACTGGTGTTTTCTTTTATACCAAAATAGGATTTACACAGTTTGTCAAAATATCATTATTATTGCAATATGCACAGGTGCTTATTGATTGAAAAGCTTTTAAAAAATAAATTCATTCCCTGCTGCTTTGGTAAGATTCAGCTGAAAATAATTATGCAAAAAGTTAGACATATATTTTCAAAGATCTTTTGGGGAGAAAAAAGAATTAATCTTTTTTATAAGTAATCTCAAATTTTCAGGGCTCAGTGTAAGGAACTTTTTTCCATCTCTTTCATTTAACTTTAAGTGGCCTTATAAATGTTTCCACGTGACTGCTTTTCAAGTTCTTGTGGTCAGGGAGAGCATCAAACCTAAACCTTCCCCCTCTTCTAGACTGCATTGCAGAAGCTGTTTGGTTGCATGGATGATCAAAATTAAAACCAGCTGTGCTACAAGCACACAATCTGTGCCTGTGCAATCCATAGTATTTGTGTCTTAGATAATAATACACACACACACAAGTGGGTAAACTGAAAATTCAGTTGAAAAGGATCAAGAATATTAAATGACTGAATTATTTTGGGCTAAATTTTTGGGGATTATACAGGGCTAGAAATATAAAATATATTTGACAGTGTGAATACTGCACTGAAGACTAATGGAATCTATCAAGTCTATTTTAAAAAGTGCTTTCAAAGTTCTCACGGTAATTTTAATGTATGTTTGTCCCTAAGAACTGAATGATAAATAGCAATGGTCAATTTTGGTGTCTGATATAATTAGATGCTGAGTTCAAGTAGGTCTGAGATGAGATATTTGGGGAGAGGCTTTCCACCTTAAAGGATAACTAAGTTTGGGACAGTTTTCTGAGGGAGATTGCAGAATCTCCATCACTGAGGCTTTTAAAAAGAGGTAAAACACCAAGACAACAGTGGTTTAACGGTGGTGCCCAAGTGCCAGTTTAGGGTTCTCTTCCAGCTCTTGCAGGCTACTTGAGCAGTAGCTGTAAGACAAGAATAACTGTCACTGCCTTGCTTTGCTCTTCTTACATTCTAAAGTATGGATACCTGATACCTGGCTATTTACATTTATATTACAAATCTGAAACACACAGATGAAAACACGACACTTTTGTCCTGTTTGCAGGTCCTACAGATACCCTTGAGAGCACACTGCAGTGTGGAAAAACTGCAGTAAGACTTATATATGAGTTTTGCACTTGCTTTGATGGATTTTCCACATCACCTACAGTACAGAAAGCAGACTGTAACAACTGTAGCCATCCAAATAAGTGACAGAAAGCAGTATTGAAAAGATGAAAGCAGCAGATAGAATCTATTGAATGGGATTACTATATACCCTACAGGATAGAAGATAGCAGCACTTTTTTTTTTTTCCTAACAAAGAAAGTAACAAGAACAAACCATTCCCCAGCTGGGTTAACAATGGCTTGCATTTTTCTTTAGCTATTAATCTTTGTTTAGTGTTCCCAGTGAACAAAGGGTGTCACTTGATAACTTTGATACTGGTTTAACACTGACACAGGGATACTGACATAGAAACCACCTGATAAGAACAGTGTTGGTCAACTCTGAGGGAAACCATGAGCAATTTCCAAGGGAAAATATAATGCAGTCAGTAAGAGAAAAGTTCCTTTGAACAAAATAAGGCTCTGTAAATCAAAGAGATACTTCCAAACTACCTCCAAGAGCAGCCCTTATTCATGCAGCTCCTATTAAAATCAGGGAAAAGATTTAACTTGTTGTTAATTCGGCCCCCATTAAGAAATAATTGAGCAGTAATCAGATACAGTACATTAAAGTTTTTAATGTACAAATTTTAACTAATCAATGCTATGACTTTGGAATCACACTGTGTTTGTAAGTGATTGACTTCTACTATTGCTGATCTAAATTTTCACACTTCAGCTCAATATTCCATACAGTCTTTGAAAACGCCAGGCAGTCAGTGCTCCAAGGTGCAGTGTGATTCCTCTCTTGTCAAAATTGTAAGCTAAGAATCAGTTTATGAAAGATGTGACTCTTGTAACTTTTGTCAGACTCCTGGAGTATTAATCTTAAGACAACTCTACAACTGGAACCAGTCAGACAAGCACTGGGAGGTCTTCTCCGAGTTACACAGAGGGTGGAAATGGTAAACAGTCATTCTGGTGAGTACCTCAAGTGCTCATCTGCTCTCTGCTGTAATATAAGATCTTTTTCCCTACCTCTTCTTTCCTGATTTCTATGTGGTTATCACACCAGAGGAGCAACTTTCTTCTCATTCCTTTACTTTTGTCTTTTAAAGGGGCATGTTGCACAAAGATTTTTCCTTTGGAAAGCCAAGCTTATTGTATCAGCTGGACCACGCCTTGCAGACTCCCTCTCAACCAACCTGAATAAATTTGGAGGCACGGTTTCTCTCCCCTTGTCCCTGTTCAAGCAGTAGTATGTGGCCAGGCAGCCAAGCATAGGCTGCAAACCTCATTATTATCCTCACTGAATTCTTATCTAGAGTTTCCGTTTGCACATGAAGATTTCTTCCCAGAAGCAGGGCTGGACAGTAAAGGAAATAAGAATTGCCAATGACCTTCTTATTTTATCTTAGAGGGCATTTGCTCACATTCACTATGAAAAGCAGTTAAGCAGCCACCGGTGGCTTTGCCTCGGCTCACACCTGGAACACCAACAGGCTGAAAGCAGCATGGGGCTTCAGGAGGGCTTAGATCACTGGAGTCTGAAATCAGGTGCCTGCACAGATGACTAACGGAGCTGCAGATGAGAGTGATATTCAGTTTATTAAAAATAGGGGGTTTGCATATCCCTAACCACTTCTCCTCTTCTCTCCTGGCTCCCATTTCCCATGATATGACTTCATAGAGCAAGGAATTACTTCATAAAACAGGACTGAGCAAATCCTAACATCAAAAATTCCTGTAATAAAGTGTTTTCGCTCAGTGGAAATGAGGAATGACACATGAGGAAGAGGACTCTTGTGAATCAAGTGTTGCATTTTTAATCTTGCCACTACTTTCCTTTTTGTCTCTTTGAAAAGAGACACAGAAACCAAGACAATTTAATAAAACTCCCAGGTCAGCTGAAAAAAAAAACAAGATTATCTCAGAGCTGAGCGTGAAGACAAATGTATTTTTCAGAATATATTCTTGTCTTTTAAAAGTAAGAATAGGCTAAACTGTCCTCTAGCCTTATAAGATAAAAAAGGATAATCATAATTATTTCACTGAATAGTTTAGCAATGCTTAGTATGACAATCCTTGATTTAAAAAAAAATTGTGATTCAACTTGAAATTCAATTTAAGTTTACTAAGAACATAAAAATCGATACATGAACAAGCACTTCATAAGTAGAAGACACTTTCTCTGATACATAATTCCTTAGCTATTTTTATTACAAAAAATATCTCACTGAATTCTGTTGTTAAAACTAGAATTACTGTATCAGCTTTAAAAAAAGTGAACCTTAAAACAAATACTAGAGAACTGAACATTTTAGGTTGCTCACCTCATATATGTGAACTTGCTCATTCGTTACAGCAAAAATTAATAAAATATTGTTTTGCACAAGTTTGTCAATTAATTGTCCAATTGTGGGATACTCCTGCAAACAAACAGAAGAGAGCCACATCAATCTGTCTTTCACGTGTGTCCAGTTGCTAATTATCTCTCATGAAACAGACATTCAAATTATCATAACACTGTATTCTCTGTATAGTATAAACTATAATTAGGCACTACATGTATACAAAATAAAAGACAGTATACATAATTTCCTTGCCTTGTTTTTAAGGAAACCCCTCTGAGAAAACTACAGTGCTCACCTCCATAATGGAACACTTGGCTCAGTAGCAGCTGTGATTGATAGATAGGTAGATAGAGTGAGTGAGTGAGTGAGTGAGTGAGTGAGTGAGTGAGTGAGTGAGTGAGTGAGTGAGTGAGTGAGTGAGTGAGCGAGCAAGCAACTGGGTATTTGTCCTACACTGAACACTGCAGTGCATACATTCAGTATAATGAACCTTAAGCTAATAAGTTTTACATGAGCAGTGTCCTACAAATTCCTGAACTCCTCCTGAATTCACACCCTTGCAGGGAACATGATTAATGCAAATTTTGCCTTCCCTGCAGAAGGAAATACTCATCAGTCCCATTCCAGGTGTTTTCCAGGTTAGCAGGAAAACAAGATTTTTGCTGTCTTTTTTTCCTAGCTATAATCTGTCACAGTTCCAAACGAACACATTGTCCTCCTCTTTTTCTAAAATGTGCAATTACAAATAAAATAGATGACAGTAAAAATCTGGATTCCCCAACTCTTACATATTTCTGTGATGAAAGCATACGTTCATTAATTTTCTAAGTTGCTCATGTTAGTCTTTAAATTTCCAGAATGTGAGAGTTGTACAAAATTGATAGTAAATTACCAAAACTGTTGACATGGAATATTCATTATTGCGGTCCAAATGACAGTTCCCATCATTAGGAATGACAATCCCTGCCAGTTTACTGTCCATCCCAAAATGGGAATCAGCATCACTCACAAACACCAGCAAATGTAGAGAATCATTCCTCCATCCAATTTTTTCCTGTAATTTAAAAAACATTAGTTTAGCTTTTTTTGCACTCGCAATATAGTAAAGCAGCAAAAAACTGGAAGAACAGCATCTCAAAATAAATGAAGGGAATAATTTTAAAGGGAGTATCAAAAACATGATAATATCTCTTTTAAGACATTATGTTTACTCCATTGTTTTGGCTAATATTTTGTATCCCTATTCCTGTGTTTAATAACATGGGCTGGCCATGTTCATGTCAATCTGCTTACTATTCTAAACATAGTTAATAAAAAAAAAAGTTAAAGAAAAAACAATCAAGAAAACAGACCCAGTAATTATAGTTCAGGTTTGTTTGGGTTTTTTTATTATCCCTGGCATTTAAAAAGAAACACTAAAATATAGCAATATGCATGTTTAACTTGATACAGCCAAAGTATTTTCACACACATCTAATGAGAGTCTTGGACTGCATAAAATAATCTTGAAAAATGATGATTATTTTCTTTGAAACATAACCATATAATATTAGAAGTGGTACTATACAGAATAATTATTATACCAAGAAGTTTCGATTACCTTGCAAACAGCTGCCTGCATAATTGCATCAAAACCTCCCTCTGGAGTGTCTATATTAGCAGAGATTCGCTGTCCTTTCACAATTTCATTGAATTTTTCAGCATCGTTTGTTAGTGGCAAAACATGTTTGAATCCAAAGGTGGGTAAGCACTCGTATGGCACACTTCTATGAGATAAGTGAGAGAGCTTATGGATAATAGGGAGTGAAAAATCACTGCACTGGCTACTTTGCAGAGCTAGCTGGATTAATTTTTGTCGTTCATCTCTGTGTCTAAGAGAGATCTAATAAAAAACGTTAGGAGAATCACAGAGCATCCAGTGAGGTAGGCAGTGCAAACAGGTCTGCATAAAGCCTGGGAAATGCCTCCTAGAGCAGGATAATTCAGCCAATTAACAGTGTGCAGTCCTTGCCGTGCTCCCTGCTGTGCCTTTTCATACTCAGAAGCACATCAGGATCTGTAGCTCCTTAAGGACATTCAGAGAGCACCACCAAGCTGCTGTGGTCCTGCTTCAGGCTGCAGAGCACAGCTTCTCCTCCACATAGGTCAGGAAGGGGCTTGGGCAGCTTTGGTTTGGGTGATACTGCTAAACCTTAGGGGAAAAACAAGATCAACGGGTAACTGAATCTACTATCCTGTGTTGAGTTTGAATTTGCACCTGCATGGTATAGTAATGTCATAACATTCTTATATATATGTATATTCTAGCAAAAAAAAAAAAACAAACACAACATAATTGTTCTGTATATCTGTTTGTTAACCCTTTAAGCACATATATAACTAGCAGCAAAAGCTAAAAAGCAGAATCACTCCCGGATTTTTCTCTCCATGTAACATAAGACTCAACAGAATAATGATCAGAGTGTGGAAATAAAAAAAACCCAGTTTGTTTCCCAAACTGACTCAGTTACAACTGGAAAAGGGGCAGAGGTTCCAGTGAGGCTGCTGAATTGAATTTTCTCCTGGAGATTAATATTATGACTTAATGTTGGCATACAAACAGAGGCAGCTATTTTCCCTGCCTACCTGCAAGGGTTGTTTATTTCTTCAGCTGTGGTTTTGATAAATGGTGAAACTGGTTTTTCAACAAAAGATCCAAACCCCAGTCTGAAGTTGCTTGTCAGTTTTGACATTTCTTTGGAAAGAGTTGAACCCAGTTCTTTGATTGTATTCAGATCATCATCCATGGAGGCTGATAGATCCATGAGGTAATAGAGATCAATTGGATAATCTTCAGTTTGACGAACCTTGATCTGTATTGTTTCTTCATGTCCTATGAAGGTCATGGGAAAATGGGACACATATCAGCACTTCTAAATAGAAGTTATGAGCAACATCAAGTTGTTCATAAAGTTACATATATGGTCAAAATTATGTAGTACTTAAAATAATCATTAGAACAAGAAAAAAGTAAAAAATTATCTATCAATCAAAATGTCTAACAGGAGATTTGAAAAATTAAAAGCAGATCTAGTAATTTTTTCTAAACTTTTCTGTGGTAAAGCTGTAACAACTGGTAGATTTACAACTGATTGATGTAATTTTAAAATATGAGAATATCACATTGACACTATGCAGCTTTAGAAAACTTATATATGAAGCTAGTTAAAACTAAAGGTTACAATTATGGGACATACCATGTCCTTTAGAAATATAAAGAAAACCAGAGTGTGTGTATAGGTTTTATTCTCAGTTCCAACACTGTGATACAACCTAACTGGGTGTCTCTTACATTTCTTTATTCTAAATTTTCTCCAGGAAAAATTCACATCTCCAGAACCCCAAAGTATGTCTGGAGTGTTTCCATAAATGTCACTGGTACTTTGTAAATCCTCAAAGCAAGATTTTATGCTGCCTCCAAGATACGCTGTTTGCCAGGCCTGCAGGGGAGAGGCACAGGAGCACGGCTGGAGGGGGGAGCAGGGCTGGAGGGGGGGGCAGTGGGGGGGGGCTGTGTTCCACTCTCTCAGTGCCATCTCCATGGCAGAAGAATAGAAGAACTAAAAAAAATATAGCCTCACTTTTTTAAGATGTCCCCAGCACTTCTGAAAACATTTTGAACTCAGTCAAGCCTAGTTTCTATCTGATGAATGGAAAGATAATTTTTGGACTCAAAATAGGTTTTTTGATTCCAAAAAAATTCCACATTTAAGAACTGAGTGACTTACCTGGTCGCAGCCTGAGAGTTAATTTTTGAGGAGAAATCTGTGTGATATCAGAATTGTTGTTCTGAGTCGCTACAGTTAGGGGCTTGTTCCTGTGAATTTCTACTTCTGAAACGGGAAATTCAATCAAATTCAACTGGCATCCTTTTGACAGGAGGTTTTCTGGGGTGTCACACCTCCCATGAATTCCAGCCAAGTCTGTGTAATTCTAAAGCAAACAGGAGAAGGAATGGATGCAGCAAATGTATTTACTGACCAGCCACCAGCATCTGGCTGACAAAAGGTCAATCCAACGCAGGGAACAGAAACGAAGGTGCAGGTTAGTGCAGACCAGTGCATACAGAGATTCAGGTGGCACAGAAATCTACATTTGCCCTTCATGGATCGTGTCACACAGGTGTATAATTAATGTAACTTACACCAATTTGGTATCCTGGGAGAAAGTGCTCTATTGTTGGGGAATGGGAATTGTGCCACTCACTGCATTTGGCTCTCATAGTACTGGGAATAATACAAAGCCCCTGTGAGCCTCTGGCTTTTCTATTACAGGATTATGCCACAAATTGATCAGTTTTTCCTAAAAAGTGTTGAGCTGCTGATGAAAAAATATCATTTAATAACAGAAATAGTCTCACAAATCATAAGCGCCTACAAATTTTGTGAGAGACACTGAGGTACCAACTGTTCAATATTTTTTTCTTAGCTATTCTTTCTCCTCCACACTCATTTAACACATTCACTGAAGCAGGTGGCAAGCCCTTGTTAGTCTGCTTGGTGCCCAACAAGCACCACTGCCTCCCTTCTTCTCCCCCCAGTGCTGGTGGGGCTCCTGGCATGCTCATGTCTATCTGGTTACATTTAACCCAACGTCCTACTTGACCTTCTCGTGTCCAGAGGAAATCACAAGCCTAATGATATCAGTTGGATAGCTTGCAGTTTATTTTTGTTGCTCTTTTCAAAGCACTTGATATGCATTCCTTTCCACAACACTGCTGCAGGGTAGGTACTATCCCCACGTAGCAGTGAAGTTAATGGTTAGTTTTACAAAGAGGCTTCTGTGCTTTATTACAATTTCCTAGAGCTATGTGTAAAATGCAGATTCTTAAAATCAATCAGCTGTCTCCTGAACTGGAAACTGCCCTGGCCTGCAAGACCTTTTGACCAAAACCTGGGCAACACCTGGCAGAACTGGCACCAAAACATTCAATTCCCGCCTGATGGTCACGGGCCCATATCCTGGGACCACTCTTTTCTCCTGGGTTTGGGTAAACGACAGGGGGTTCAGCCATTAAGCCACAAATACTCTCTGAATTCAGTCACTGAAAAACTTGCAATGCAAAGCAAAACAAATTGACTTTAAACCTGTTAAAACCAGAACTGAGACCCTTCTTTCCACCAAAACGTCACCCTTCATGCCTGAAAATTATCAAGGGTCTTACACATTTTGGTGGAAGTAATGTTAAGACACCTGATGGGAACAGTGGTTTATTATTCTTCAGACCAAATCTGATGTCTTTGCTCTGGTAAAGCTCTCACCAGCTGCTTCTGGAATACAGTGCATGTGAAAATCATTATATCATTACAAAACAGATGCATATCATCTCCTTTAGATACACACTGAGTTGCTGGGTTTTCAAAATGTGTGACGAGGCAAACTCATATTTCAAAAACAACTACAAGATGTGTTTTTATCCCACAGAAAATAGTGATTTCTTAGGAGGCACTTGTGTTTACTCTGACGCTAAAGCTTCTATGTCATTTGCACTCTTGATATATTGTTCTCTAGCAAACAAGTGAAAGTCTATGAACAAAGAAAAAAATAATGTTTACTTCTCTGAAGTTTTCAGTAGTTCCACAGGTGATGTTTTGTTTTGTTTTCTAAATAAATAAATAGTGTTTCATTTTTTGTTTTCTGAAAATACATGGCAGTATTGAAAATTCTGTGATCAAATTTCATTTAAAGAATATCCTGGTTTTGTTGTTAATACAAACATAAAAACTACTGCAAACACACGAATGTGGGTGTGGTTTATTTCCAATGGCAACATTTTTTTGCCAACTGCTATATTATTTTTAGCAATGTATTTTTTTTTTAAGTGCTATTTGGTCTTTGCCAACTACTGCATAAAGCAGTATGTTAGTCCCATCCTAGGTATCATTTTGCTATTAAAAAAAAATAAATCAAGAAATACTTTTAACAACGAAGGTGTAAATCAGAAATTATAATGAAAAATAATTACTATTTCTGGCAAGTTTTTTATTGTGGTAGCTGACTAGCTTGCTGACATTATTAAACTAAGACTGGGAATATTTATGTAGGAAGATATTGTTTACCAACACGTACAAGTGAAAGTTTTACAAGCAGAAGCGTTAAGTAACTTGCCCAGGATCACACAAAAAGTCTGCAACATATATATAAGAAACAAATCCTATTTTTTTCTTAAGCCAAATGTTTCAGTCAAAACTCTTACACCTATATCAGACTAATTATAAAACTGACACTATCAGCACACTTAAAATCAACCCCATATTAATATTTTGTATATGCAAACTGACTGGAGCACCTTCTGTTTACACTGTGTGGCTTAGCATGGGATATGTAAGATCCAGTCTGGTCTCTGACTTGATGTGTGGTGCTTCATCTTAAGTGCTGTGGACGAGTCAACCCTGAGGCCAAATGACCCGAGCCCCTCTAATAGCACTTTTATTTCTGCCTTAGATGAGGAAGGGTTTATTTAAAAAAAACAACAAAACAAAAAAAAACCACAACCCAACAACAACAAATAACAGACCATAAAGTCTAGATTTAATTGTACTTTTGATCCCCAGGAAGGCTTCACTAAGTGTTGCATGCATCACAAAACCATGGGCTGACCCAATTAAGTCAATACTTCATCACTCAGAGCCACTACAAACACTTCAAGTCTTAGACATTTTTTGTATCATTTACTCTACCTCTTGAAAACACCAAGCGCAGTGTGGTCCGGAAAGCAAACAATCTTCACAAGTCACTGCACTTTCCTGAGAACAGGTCCCTAAATTTAAACCCAAGAAAATAAGAGACTATTAATCATGTGTTTAGTCATTCAGTTTATGCAGAATCTTGCCATTTGGAGAATGTGAGATTTTTAAAATTAACACATTTAGCTGTATTTAGAATTACTGATAAAATTCCTTCATAAAGGTATTTCTATTGGTAGAAGATCAACTCTTTAATAAATAAAAATTAGAACCCCACAATTGCTGACAATTAAAATACTTAATTTTGCATGCTTTATGGCTGGCATTCACTGAGTACACATTACTTGTTTTCTCCAGTGAACCTGATAAAATGTTACATGTGTTTCTGGTATGGTGCAGGTAAGACATTCCCAAAATAACCAGGGATATTAAAAGAAAACATTTTTTTGGTCACTCTGTATTGCTTCACCCAGGTGTCTGTAAGTACTCGATATGATTTGAATTTATTACACAAGTACTAGTGAAATCCTGAATCACATCTATAGTACTAGGTTTCTCAGCAGATCAAACACTGATTAGTATAACCAAAATTGCTCAGATTCCCATCCCTTTCATAAATATTGTGCTATGTAACGATCACATAAATCTTAGATGAATTTGCAGGGTAGCCCTACAGCAGTCTGTCAAAAAAAGTAAAAGTCATTAAGCAGAAAGGAATAATTAAATTCCAAAGAGAGAAAGCTATTTAGTATCAACTTCAAGCAAGAAACAATACAAAAATGGCTTTGAAACGGTTCTCCCTGACCCTGAGCCTTACCTTGCACATAGTTATTTCTTTGCAGAAATAGGAAACAGAGGCAAAGCAATTCAATCCCCATTCGTTTTCAGTGCTGGCTGCATGACAAAAAAAAAAATTAGTCTGTTAATTATCGTCCAAGTAAAGGTAGAATGTCATAAAAAATTGTATGTTCCTGGAGGGTATGTTTTCAGATGTCACCTACACAGGATTACGAGGAAACTTCAACCTTACCAGGACAGACCATGAATAAAAGTGAAAACAAGGGCTACCTGGGCAGGTAAAAAGGACAAGCTGTGCATAAAGTAACGTGAACATTGTTATCACTTCCTTGTTTTCCTGGACTCCTTATAAGGCATGAGGGGAAAATTCATTCAGGTAAAGATTTCCGTCAGTCCCAGCCACTCTGGGTCCTAGAGCGACCCAGCCCAGAGAACAGGTTTTCCTGTGTACAGCAACCCTTAAAAGGCTCCTCTAAAACAGCGTCTTTAATTGTTCCCTGAGGGAGTGCATTAGGTAGATAGATCATTATGATTGCCAAATGTGTATACCTGGAGAGATGTAAAAATCCCATTTTTTTTCAGATTTCCTGATGTGGAGGGAAACTTGTAAAGGCAACTGTGAAAAAAACAAAAAGCAATCACTTATAATCGAGGACCTGGCTTCAGTATTCAAATACAGAGTACATTTATTTTATTAGCATTGCAAGCTGCAAAGGAAATGCTGCAGTTGTGGATTTTTTCTAATACATAGGAGAAATAATTGCATTCCCAGCTCTGCAACTGACTTGGGAAAAAATAATGTCAGCTTTAACTCTGTGTAATAAGTGGCCAAATATTCTACAGCACTGATACAACAATATAACTCGTTGTAGCTATCTCTTTTTTACCCTGAACCTGGAATGAAGCAAAAATATGCATTTCTTACAACCTTATTAAAATGGAATAAGATTTCTTATTTGTAGATTTCATCTCTTCCCATCTTTTATGTTCTGCTGTTGTCTGTTTTGAAAATCATCTGTTCAGGACAAAGCCCCTCTTATCATAAGGGTTTGCAACGGACTACACAGTGCAGCTTAAAATTACAATTTCAGCAGTTGTATTGTTGGCCTGAAAACATTTTCTTTCTTTTCCACAGTCGGAAATCCTACAGAAGTTAGCTCCTAAGGCCTAGGTTGCTCTCACCGATAGAACTGGCAGAATGAGACCTCCCTTTTTAGAGTGGTGGTAGCTGCAATCTTGGGGCAGGATGTGACAGTAAGGATGGGTCTAGACTGGTTAAATTCCACATGCCTGGAAACATTCCTTGGTATTGGGGCCAACTGGCACAGAAAGACCTGAGCTGATGCTTTCAAATTGCCTATTGGGACCATTATAGCAACCAAATTGTGCCCAGAAATTGTTTGCAGAGGGTGTTAATTGGAAGAGGTCAAATTCATGCCAGGGAGCATTTTAACAGTTTAATAGCATAGACAATCTCATTCTAGTGCCTGGAAATATTCCCAGGCACATCCAAATTTACTAGTATTTACACAGTCTAGGGGCAGTTTCGTAACAGCTCAAGCTGGATTATGTCAAGCCTACCTTTGCTCTGCCCTTGTGTTCCCACCCCTTCGCTCTTAGCAGTACTCATGTCCAAACAAACAGTGAGCTGATTCCAACTGATCCAATTAAAATCCAGTCACCTCCTGTGAGGTGGCTACTTCTCACCTGGGTGGGTCCCTTGAATGATGTGGCCGCCCAGTTCAGAGTGAGTGCCCAGGTCAAGGAGCAGAAAAGACAGGCAGAGATGGCAGGAAAGGTGAGAATACGTTAGACTGGATTTATGCCAGCTTAGACTGCTGTGGAACATTTCTATTTACAACAACATTCCTACATCTCCTTCAACTGTTTTATATACCTTGGAGGGTCCCTTGTAAGGCACTTGTTCAGCTACAGCAATTCCTTGTGGCATGAAAAACAAGCATTGGTAAGATTGTGTTCCCTCAGCTGGTGAAGACACAACTCTGAGAACACTATCAGTAACGACCTACGGTCAAAAAGAAGTGGAGTCAACTGAAAACTTTTGCTCATACTAAGAAAAAAAAGTCCTGTAAGTGCCATCCAACACATCCTTCGTTTTAATTTACATTTGTGTACATATCCTTTAATATTGATGCTATGTCTACGTCCTTGCAGAGCTCCACAAACCAGTGCTTTCCCTTTCAACGTAGAAAGTCACTTTGTAACTCTTACTATCTCGGGAGTAATATAACAACACTTCAAAGCATATGCTTAAAGGACTTGGTGGCAGCCCTTCAGCCACCAAAATGTACCAGACACCAGCAATGTCCCAGATTAAGGACCAGCCAGCTGAACAGTTAGCAATTAGCATATGGTTGGTTTTAGATTCAAGGTATCAAACTTTTAAGTATAGACAGAAGGAATGATACAACCTACATAAAACTTCACATTCTGATATTATCAGTTCCCTGTTTGCTCATGTGGTAATATTTTATATAGGTCTTGGCAAGGACAGCTTGACTTGAGACTAAGTGCCTGCCTCTGATTGGGATGGCTGCCAAAGACTATCTGAATAGGTTTCTGAAAATTATTAATAAGAACAGACCTCCCAAAGTTGTCTGGAGAGAGCAGAGAAGGAAAATAAAGTAACAAAGCAAACATGAACAAAAACACATAGGAAAAATGGAGGGAAAAAAATCAAGGTCAGTTTTGATTCTTAAAAACTCAGACAGTGAGAAGCTCAAGACTGGACAGAGTGGGAATAAAAAAAACTCTGATCGGGGCACAGGAGATTAAGAGAGGTCCAGGAAGAGAGACAATACATACCAAGAGTAGATCTTGGGCAAGACAAGAAAACGTAGGTAGGAAGCTGATGATGATTCTTGTTTTGAAACATCACCAAATATCTTATGTAATATCTAAAGGTAATTTGTCCACAAAATTCCTATACTAATGTAATGCTTTATTGGCTTTAACTGTCACTCATGCTAGAAGAGCAGAACTGCAATTTGCAGCAGCCACACTGATGTGGGGAGGATGTGTTAAAACCTCTGGGGTCCTGGCATTTTCCTGGTTTGACAGCAAGATTCCCCTTCTTTATAAGGTTTGCAAGACAGTCTATTTCATTTACCCAAATTAGAGGCATCAGTTCAACAAAAAGGTAGTTTATAGAACAGACAGAACACAATTATTATTATTTTCATCAGCCACTATACATTAATTTTGGAGCAAATTCTGGTCTCAATTAAATTAGGGTTACGGTTTTATAATGACACATTGGAACAAAAACCAATTGTTTATCTTTTAGTACAGGCAATGCTGAACAACACAGTTCTGTGGTTCTTTAAAAGATAAAAAAATGTGTGTAGGATAAAATCTTTAGTGCATTTTCCTCCATACCTGGCACTTATAATACATGAAGATAGCACAGAAAGGTATTATGTTCATCCAGTCAACCTTTAACTAATTCACTGGCAAGTAACAACATTGAATATCTAGGTACAGAAAGAAAGCAAGCTAACGTTGGGAACCAAGAATAATAAATAAAAAACATCAGACCCAAGTTGAAATTTATTAATAATAGTGGGCTTTTTTTATCTAAAAAAACTGTATCTTTTCTGGCACACTGAGCTGAACCCAACAAGTCAGCCTGGCAATGTGTCTGTAAAGGTTCTGGAAAGGGAGGTGTTTGCATACAGAAGCATGCCTCATGATTGGCTCATTCAAATCTAAAAATTACTTCATTTTAGAAAAAATACCAGCCTCTCCTGCAAATAGGGTATGGACTGGTGTAGCATAATTACATGTATAGGGAGACCAGCCCAAGGGAACACAACCTTGTGCTAGACAAAACCTGGAAGAGGAGGGACGTTAACTCCAGTGAGAGCTTATCAGTCAACATAAAAGAACAGTATGTCCCAAGCTCATCAGAGCAAGGGAAATCTCTTTTAATTAGAAGCTAGACATCGATCCATATGGAGGAGAAATTCTTGTAGGCAATGTCTCGGCCTTATACACAACCCAGCTTTTGATTCCCTTTTAACGCTCTTCTCTTAGACAGTCTCACCCTGAAAGCCTGTAAAAATACAGAGCAATATAAAGTCTGAATGTCCCACAGGCTGAGATAGTTCTCAGAATATTTCCAAAGATGGGGGTAAGTGCCTCCTGCACTTCAGAAAACATTTCTCTCTTCTGGCGCTTCATCAGAGTGTATTGTGGGACTGGAGGCAATGAGGTGAGGTCAACTCATATACAGTGACATTCACCTCCTCAGTGAGTGGGTAAGAGGCAAAAGGCTACACTCCTTAGGTCAGAGGCAGGTTGCTTTGCATTTGAAAAGCCTGGTGACTTTATTCTCTCCCTGGTTGGCTTCCAAATCCAATCTATCTAAAAAGCTCCTAATGATCTCTAACTGGCAATCAAAGCAGACACTAAAAGTTTTGGTCAAACTTTTTAACTGGAAAGATAACAACTGAAGAATATGCAAAAGCCCACAGTACGAGTAGTTAAAATACTTTTATCCCAGATAAGACGTATGTTCTGTAGCTGCACAGTCAAGTGCTTCCGGACTCTTGGGCCAGCAGAAATGGAAGGTATTTTCCTCAGAAAAAGCCTACCCAGAAATAAAGCCCTCACCAGCAGCCTGACAGACCCAGTTCCAAAGAACAGTGATGACAGATGTTTCAGAAGGATGCCTGTCAATTAGCTAAGCAAGGAAGCCTGAAAAAAAAGTTTCCAAGCTTGAAATTTAGTTTACTCTCTAAGGAAACTAGAGGGGATTTGAGTAGCCACGTGGTGGTGTGAATGACCAGCAAATGGAGACAAACCAGAAACACAGCTATGATACTGGAAGGACTGTCCTGTCACTACCTTTACTATAGCATAGGTCCTAACAATACTGTAGGGAGAGCTGTCAAAAACATTTAAAGATGAAGCAACAATCCCTAACAAACAGTTATATCTAATGGGGAAATTCACAGTGATGGTTAATGAGACTAAGTCAGTCTTTTTTTTTTTCTTGAAATTCTTTCTAGATGTAAAACAACAGTATCACCTATAAAATACCTGTGTAAAATAAAGAAAAGCATTTGGATTTATACATTTTAAATGCCAGTTGATACTATTTGCTATCTCTGTTAATCAGCACAGTAAGAGATGGGTATCACTTTAACAGAAAATGGAGTCAACTCAAAGGAACCACTGCAAACATTTTGGTCTTGTATAAAAAACACAGGACCCGTGGGAAGCTAAGATCTAAATGTACAGTGACTCAGCTGCTGCAGGGTAAGCCACAGAGCCCACCCAAGATGCAGGTGTGTGGAGAGGCAAAGGCCTCCCTTGCTCTCCTCCTCAGGTGTTGTTTGCAAGCAATGCTACGCACGATGGAGAGAGGCTCTATAAGAAGATGAGAGGTGTCTGTAGCTCCTTCCAGTGGGTTGTGGGAGCTGAAGAGCCACAGGAGGAAAGAAATTTTTCCCCTCCAGCTCTAAGCAAAGTGGGGTGTTGGGGATTCGTGACTCAGGCCATGATTCATGCTCTGGTCTCCTCTTGCTTTTGAAGCAGGGAACTGCTGTGATACGAGGACAGAGACTGAAGTCAACAACCCACCTCTGAACAAACAGAGAGGAAGAGGAGGAGGAATTGCTCACCAACTATGCAATGAACAGCAGGCAGGCAACCCAGGGTGTTTTCAACTCGTATTTACCAGGCCCACAGCTCTGACCTGGCTGGTTCCAGCTCAGGGTGTGAGCAAACCTTTGTCCTCTGTTTACTTCACATGGTGAGCACCCTGAAAGATTTGTTTGCTTTTCAGTTTTGAATACTCTCACACTCAAAGTGAAATAATCAAACCTTGGAACTGCAGAAGGACTCAGGTGAAATGGGTGGGAAAATCAGGTAGCATTCAAGTGGGACTACCAGCCAGCCCACCACACTCAAAACATGCCAAGGGATTTCCACACAGCCTCTCAAACCTGACCTCAGTTTCTGTTTGCTTTTTGCACTTGGTGCACCTTTTTCTCCATATACTATAAAAGCCTGGCACTGGGGCACCAGAGCAAGCACCTGTGCTCAATGCTGGTGCAAAGCTGAACATGCTGGTGCTGGGCACTGACTCCACAATACCTCACACCTCCTGCATTTCATCTGAGGGGTTTTCTGTAGCTTCCTGTGCTCAGATTAATGGTAGGTGTGAGCTGGACTGTGCTGTCCCTGTTACAGAAGGGCCAAAGGCAGTCCTGAGACAGATGGGTTGCAGCAAGACAAAGAGAAACATAGATTTAGCACAGTCCTGCAGCAGGCTGGGATCTGTGACAATGCAGAGGGAGGACTTGCTTTTGAAAATCTGGTAGAGTTGTGTAAACATGATGTAGTCAGGCTTGATTAATCCAGACATAAATTTTAAACTACTGAGCTGGGATTAAATAATTTGTAAAACGTGATTCCACTCAGGTTTACACACAGAAAAATAAATTTATCTTATAGTTGATCTTGCTATACTTAGAACTACAGAAATCCAGTGCTTTGCTGAAATGCAGGGTTTGAATAAGGTTAATCTAGAATAACCAAAACAGATAAGCATGTTTGTAGCTCAGCACCCAAACAGCTGTTATAAACCGAGGAAACTGGGCTCACGCACTGCCTGAAACCAGCTACATCTCTGCAGCTTTCTAGGAGCTATTCTGAACTTGGCCAGCATGGTTTCTATTCCCAGACACGCAGGGTTCAGGCCTCTCACTCCCGCCAGCGGGTGCAGGATCTTTCTGGGAAAAGCACGTTTAGGGTTTTCGAAGCCTTTTGTACGAAGTGCTGCCATCTTACGGCTACTCTGCTACGCTGGAGTAGAGAAATGAGTATTTTAAAACAAGGAAAAAAAGGTGTTCAGATACTAATAGCTCTATTACCTTTTAGCAATATTTTGCCTTGCCACATATGTAATAACCTTTGGAGATGTTCATATATTTGTTAAACATTTTGGTAATTTATGTTCTATCAGAGTGATATTTTTTTGTTAGCATTTTTTTCAAATTCCTGTCTCCTCTGTCACAGTAAACAGAACATTACTCCTAGCATCTTTGTTATATAAGCTGAGTTATATGATCTGAAATTTCAGAAATTGTTTCAGATATCTTTTTCAGTATAAATCATTCCTCTGTTTTGAAAATCTTGCCTTATTGTTACATGTGCGTTTCTTATGGAAATAGAAAGGAAATTGAAACTAACAGTGTCTGCTCAGATGTAAACAGAAACGTTGGGAAAACAACCTTATATAGAACTATTAATGCTTCTACTATTCTAAAAACTGGTAAGAGCTTTTATTTTTTTAGATCTAACTAAAACCGTGCCAGGCTTCAAACATGTAAATAGAACAATCTCTAAATAAAATCAACTTTAAAAATTCCAAGTATTTTGGTTTGGATAGCCAAAAGGATAAGGCAGAGCAGATTTTCCCCAACAATATTTTCCAGGAGTTAAAAATAATAGATCATGAAAACACTATCAATAATATTTAAGCCAATGATACCTTATGCTTCCTATCTCATACATTTGCAACCACATTGCTGTGCTTCATCCAGACACTTAGCACACTGAATTACCATAATTTTAAATATTTACAATTTTTGTATTAATTCCTAACATTTTGTAGAACATTGTGTCACAGGAGGCCACAGAGTCATGCTTTCTATCTGAACCGATAAATTAACAGAAATTTCAAAAAATACTATTGCCACAATAGTACAAAGCAGACAGTCTTACAGATACTGAAGATGCATCCTTTCACCTTACACATACATATGTGTTAATAAACTTATGAGAAATCCATTGTAAGACTACTCAGACTGTTTAACTCTCTGGCAGAGAGGCAAATAGAAAGGGGTTCTACTCACATTTATGGTATATGCAAGAATTAGGTGAATTCTGTATTATCCAATTAGCAAGCAAGTAAGTTCTGTTTTGCTGTGCTACCCTCACCTACAGCCGTTTGTTCCTGTCACTGTTACTAGAAGACTGTTTCAGAGACTCCACTCTTCTCATGGCTGGAAACCTCCTCAGCTTCAGCTAGGATGGACTTTCAATTTATATCATTTGTTTTAATGACAGCATTGTCTGGTAACTTAAATGACTTTTTTCCTTTCCTAGTATTTGCCCTGCCCTTCTTTCCCCTCCCCTTGATGTATTTATAGACAGCAATTGTATATCCCTCATTCTTTGTTTTGTCCAGTACTATATATCTGCATTTCTTTCAATGCCCTTTCCTAATTATGTGTTACAGGCTGTTCACCATACTCCAGAAGAGCTTCAACCAGTGCCTCCTACAATGGGGTCCATGCTGACACATCCCTCCCTAAATCCCCTGCATCGTAGCTGAGCAGAATCATTTTTGCCTCCTTGCTACCATTCTACAACTGAACAAGACATTATAGTCTTCCTCTTGCTCAGCTGATAAGCCACAATTTATGACAGAAATAATTTCCACCTCAGTTGGTGTGTGATCTGGCACTTATGCTGTTATATTCTACCCCACGCCTCCAGCTCTCAGGTTCCCGCACAATGTGTATACGAAATGGTACAGATATTTTTCTCATCCGATCATCTCACTTTTAGCAGCAATTCAAGTATTGATACTTTCAAAAACTAGCTGAAACTGTGATGCCTGAAAATCTCTACTCAACCTTTAGGTAGCCAGATAATACCCTTTCCAGAGCAAATATCATCATACATACATTTTGTCAACCTTAATACTTTGTATTAAACCTTTATTGCTTTCATCCTATTTTCTCCATAACCTTATTTATTCTTCCTTTAAATATTACTAAGATGAGATTTATGAAGCTGTAAATGTGAGGTAACCTTTTCCTCCACTCTTCTCCTTTGTTTTGGCAGCTCTTTAAAGAAAACCTTGCTCCTTTACTTGAAATTTAATTTGCTCATTCTTTCAGCATTTTAGGGTAGATAAGATATGTCATTCTACTATCAGCCTAGTATATTCTTGATTTATTTTTCAAGTCTGTAAACTTTAGCTTTTATTTCTATAGATTCTTCCCATCTTGATTCTATTTTTATCCATTATCTATACCGTCTTCTTCACAGAAAAGAACAACATTTATTTGGTTTGGGCAGTATCTACCCAATCTTTAATCTCTACCCCATCCTTGCCACATACCAGACCCCCTTTTATTTGTGTGGTAGAAGAAGCTTTCAGCCTTTCAAATTTTGCTTACAGGTGATAAGTCTCTGAACTTCATAAATCTGACTGCATCCTCTGCTTCTTGGTTCCCAAGATACTCTGATTATCTGGTATGGTGGGGTTTTCATCCCCTATGACATTCACTCTCTTTGCCCACTCCTAATACATTTGTTTGGAGGATTTATTCATCCAATAAGGTGCTAACACCATTCACTCTCTACTTACAGTGCGAAGTGCAGATTTTAAAAGTACTGTTTACATTAAATACATTCCAATACTCAGACCTGGAACCTTCATCCACTTGACATTACTAACTAATTTCTTTAGGTACAACACTTCAGAAAGAGAAATTCTGAGAAATGAACATGCCTATTCTTATTTATTCTTTCACTTATTTTCAGTTTAATCAAGTTGGGATAACTTTAGCTAGGTTATTTTCTACAACCAGCTGTTCTGTGTCATCACTACCTAACAAAGACC
This sequence comes from Hemiprocne comata, assembly GCA_020745705.1. Taxonomy (NCBI): domain Eukaryota; kingdom Metazoa; phylum Chordata; class Aves; order Apodiformes; family Apodidae; genus Hemiprocne; species Hemiprocne comata. The sequence goes on from CM036591.1 coordinate 17,846,751, forward strand.
ACCTAGAATAGCATCATGGCAATCCAGTGACTGCTTAGTGATAAAATCTGCCAGTTATTACACCCTGGAATAACTGGCTCTACTGTTATCAGTAACATTTGCTTTATACTCTATTTCTGAGCAGTTAAAATCTCCTGCAATTAGACAATGCTTGGAGTTTCTCTTTCATGCTTGTAGCCATCTGTGTTAGATATACGTGTAACAGTTCTTTAGTGGTCCTTCAGAAGATCTTTAGTCTGACAAATGTCATTATGCCCATGCCACTGCTCTCTTTCTCTGTGGGCAGCTTCATCATTACCAAGTGATGCCTCTGCACCTCTGCTTTTATTTCTAGTTTTCTGAAAAGTTTACACATTAGTTTAAGTGCATTTCAGTAATAGATTACCCATCCACCATACTTCATTACTGGGAGATTTGGGGTCATCCTGGATGCTGCAGTTTTAGCCTGCCCCTGTTTGCACACAATTTTTGGACACCAACATCTCAGCTCATCTTCTATGATGATGTGCACATTTTTTAATTGCATTGCTCACAACCCGTGTATTCCAGACATGCAGGACATTCACATCACATTCCAACTTGTGTCAGTACTGATTTTTCCACTCCATTTTGCTCCCATCAGATGTTTCTTTCTCCCCCATATATTCATGACTTTCTGCTTTTCAGAACCAGGTGTGGAAGTTACTTACAAGTGTTCCCCCATATTTTCTTTTATTTCCTAGCTTGCAATCCTTTTACTGATTATACTGATACATAAATATATACTATTACCCTGCATTATTTTGTAGTATGCTACATGACATAATCACGTTATACTATATTGATATCAATTATAACAATCTTAGTTCCAGAAAATTAACACCATGTTTTCTCCAATGAAGTTCACCTAGTTTATGTGAAAAATCCTCTTTCTTCTCAAAGTTAAACGCCTTGCAACACTCCTCATAACATCAATTCTTAAGACATCTGCTGCTCTTTATTATCTTGCATGCTTTAACACACCCTCCTCAGGAATGAAACACTGCCATGGGAGCTTTTGTGCAGGACAAACCTACCCACACAGATTTCTCCTGTTTTGTGTTCTTTTCAGTGCTCCCTCCTTCAGTCTTTTATCCTACAATATGAGCTGGTACAAAGTTATTTTTCATCCCAGAGATTATTGTATTGCCAAAAATGGCACAACCATTAAAATGGCTTCTGTTTTATAAAAGGAATAAATAATAAAACTGCATACACATCCTGTGTGAGCCTCTGCCTGGAATATGATCATTTTGGCTTGAAATTATGCTGTAATATTACTGCTGACTTTATATCTATGGGGCAGTTTTAAAATAGCTTCAGTTAAAATAAATGTAGTTTTGAATGAAAGAGATAAAATCACAGCTTAAATATACTTTTGAACTTGAGTAACTGTAGGAGATGTCTCATCAGTTCTCCTGGAGATATTTTAGTCATTGGGAGTTAATCATTACCTGGAACTATGTGAAAAACCTATTCAAAACCAGTCTACAATACAGTGTTGTGTTAGGGAAGAAATGCAGACATTGAGTCATAGCTGTCAGTTATTCATTACACTTCAGTCAGTCATGATGTGATTCTTTCCAACATTAGTCTTGCTTTTGATTTACAGTAAGATGCAGATCTAGTGGATCAGAGTCTCAATTAGAGCAAGACCCTGCCCACCCTACTCAGGAGAGACTTTTGTGTTCTAATTACTATAAAGTGACTACAAAATAATAATTAAAAATATATATATATACGTAAGGGTATATTAAAGGTATATTAAATGAGTTAATGTTAACTTGGAAGAGGCATCTGCGTGACCTTTTACATAAGAGAATGATAGCTGGTGCTCAGTAATGTCCAAGAGCAACAGGAGAGACCAAAGAATTCAAACAGCTGAAACACTGGGGCTGTGGTTGCACCCGGGGACTGTGCCAAGCCATGAACGTGGTTCTGCACAAACCTCCAGGCAACAGCAAGTATGGGTCTTGGGCTAACATGCAGGGGGTGCCTCACTCTGCTTTTTCTATATACACAGTCAAGAGCAAACTGGGTCCTAACTTGGACGCATGAGGTGCTTAATGCTACACAGAAGAAATCTGTGCCAGAAAAAAGTCAATCCAACATATAATTTGTTAATTTCATTTTTCAGCTGTCTGGACTTCAAAGCTAGGGAAGTTCCTCTCTGGCTCTGTAGTGTGTGAACTTCCCTGCATGTAGGAAAAACACAAATGCTCTCTTCTGCCTATGTCCTGTTAACCTGAAGATAAAAGGGGATGAGTACATGACCTAGAAGTCAATATTATGGTAACAATTTAAAGCACGATTATCTAATGAATAGCACCAGAAGTGAACAGAATATGCTAATAATGTCTTGTGGAAAGTGTATCTTTATCATGTTCTCATGATGTCATAATTTTCTGTCTTATTTTGTGGAAGCTGATCAATACGGTTTTAAAGATATACAAAAGCAAACAAAACCATTGCAGTTATTTATTCAGACCGTGCTGACACACAACTACTCATGGTGCCTGCACAGTCACATTACTGATAAAAGCACTCATTTTTATTAGGTCTCCTAATCTATTTTCCTTCATCCTCATCTGATGTTTATGTTCTCATGTGTTACCATCTGATTCATCCTTACCACTTTCATAGGAGTATTTTTCTTTCTTTCCTCTGCTGCTTCAGAAGTTTGCTAGGCCTGTGTGTTAAGCAATGATAGTTTGATTTCTCTCCTGCTTCTGCACTTCCATATTAACAACTCTTTCAAAACTTGAAGTTTTGCTTACATTCTTTTAAGTTCACAGTCTTAATAGTATATCATGGAGTCATAGAATTTTTTTGGTTGAAAAAGACCTTCAAGATCATCAAGTCCAACCATTAACCCAGCACTGCCAATTTTACCACTAAACCATGTCCCTCAGCACATCTATTATGATCCTGGTACTGTGCTGCTTCTGTTATAGTGATGCTTGAGGAAAATTATTCCTTGGAAGAAATTGCTCCTCTCTTGCAACCAGAACCAGTCCAGGCTCAGACAGAGCACCATGAACTCCAACTGGGGCAGCCTTCCTTGCTGAAGAAATTGCTCAGTGCAGCTTTTGTGGGAGAAATCTGTCAACCTCTTTATGTTTATAACATCTATTAATACTCTAAATAACAGCACTTGCATCAGAGGCCATTATTTGATTCTACAAGAACAGCAGGTAAATATTGCCAGGAAAATAACAGTCTCATGTGAGGAACAGGGGATTTCCAAATCTGAGCTTGAAAGCCTGGGTGGAGGACAGCCAAGCACAGGAGGTGTGGAAGCCAGGAAGAGGTCAGAGTAGAAGCAAAGCTTGCTGTAGCTGATTTTAAACAACCATTTGATATACTGGCTGTGGTTTTAATACCATTGCTGCTGGATGAAAGGAATTGCTGCTAGCATGGCACTGTGGGACCAAAGGAGGCAAGAGGCATCTTCTGTTGATGATAGTGATCACTACTATTACTAGTAGGTTTTCTGCCCTGGGGAGGGACAGCAGTATTTACAGTCCTACCCTCTTAAATGGTTCTGCTAAGGGAGGAAAAAATATCTCTATATGACCTTAATAAGACCTCTGCAGACACAGCCAGGAGGCTTTATCATAGAAATGCTGTTCCTAGATAGTCTGGCAGGGTCTTCTTTCAGGGCAGCTAGCACTAAATGAAACCTCATTTTGATCAGGCTCTAACTCCCAGCTGACAAGCCTGTGGATGGCCAAGTACTGCCTTGTCACAGCCTTCAGGCTGTAAGGTGCCAGCAATGGGAAACAACCTCTAAAGGAGACACCTGACCTTGGTTTGGCACCCCTCTACTCCTGAGAAAAGGATGAGAACTGCTGGAAGAGCAGCATTGTTCAGGCTCTGCAGATCTGCTGAACTCACCCCAGCTGCTTCAGTTGTTACTGAAAGAAAGTGCTTTGCAAGTTGACAGGGAAAATTTGATTCATTGATTTGTGTTTTCTTATATATGGGATACCAGAAAGCAAGCCAGATGAGAATTCTGGATGCCACGGAGATACTGACTGGGTCACAGAAGTTTGATTTAAGAGGCATATTCCTATCTTCTTAAATTTTCAAAATTAAATGTTGTTAATGACTGGACAGAAATCTTATGAGTTTTCCCAAGCCACTGCACTCTTAACAGATAGTGTGAATGTTTTAATTAAAGCTTTGACAGAAGTAGATCAGGACTATTGTATCATTTTCCTTTCATGGCATGCTTCAGCAAGCTAATGCAGATTGCTAGGTCGATTAGATATATCAATATTATAAGACACACCATGTGTCAAGCTGAACACATTAAAGGCTGATGTTAAATTTGTTAAATAGGTCATGAATCACTCAGACTTATTCAGCCATCCAGAATTAATATGAAAAGTATGAGTAATAAGGGAGTTTTTGTTTTGTTTTTATATAAGCAGGAGGATGAAGCACCTGAACAAAGGTTCATACTAGACAACAACTTTAGCTCTGCTCGTGTAGAAATGGTTCAGATATTTAGATCACGATGCAGAAAAATCTACATTTTTACTTTGCTGAAGACCTTATCATAGCTTTCTGAGAACTAAAATTTTGACAACTTGATTTGGGAGGAGCCTGTTAAGATCATCAAGTTTGGTAAAAAAAAACCTGCATATATAAAAAAACCACCATCTTTTAATGAAAGTTGTCCCCAAGGTTGTCCCAAAGAGAGAATAGAATCACAGACTCATCATCAAGGTTGGAAAAGACCTTCAAGATCGTCAAGTCCAACCATCAGCCCTATAACCCCCAACCACTAAACCATCTCCTGAAGCACCACATCTACTCATTTTTTGAACACCTCCAGGGACGGTGCCTCCACCACCTCCCTGGGCAGCCTGTTCCCATGCCTCACCACTCTTTCTGTGAAGAAATTTTTCCTAATATCCATTCTGAACCTCCCCTGGTGCAACTTGACCCCATTTCCTCTTGTCCTATCACTAGTCAATAGGGAGAAGAGGCCAACACCTGCCTCACTACAACCTCCTTTCGGGTAGTTGTAAAGAGCAATGAGGTCTCCCCTCAGCCTCCTCTTCCCCAGGCTGAACAGCCCCAGCTCTCTCACCTCTCCTCATAAGACCTGTTCTCCAGACCCCTAATCAGCCTAGCTGCCCTTCTCTGCACCCTCTTCAGCACCTCGATGTCCTTCCTATACTGTGGTGCCCAAAACTGCACACAGTGTTCGAGGTGCAGCCTCACCAAGGCTGAGTAGAGGGGCAGGATCACCCCCCTGGTCCTGCTGGCCACACTATTCCTGATGCAGGCCAGGATGGTGTTGGCCTTCTTGGCCACACGGATGGCTCACATTCAGCTGGCTGTCAATCAACACCCCCAGGTCCCTCTCTGCTGGGCAGCTCTCCAGTCACTCCTCCCCAAGCCTGTAGTGCTGCTGGGGGTTGTTGTGGCCAAAATGCAGGACCCGACATTTGGCCTTATTGAAATTCATACAGTTGTCCTCGGCCCATCAATCAAGCCTGTCCAGATCCCTCTGCAGAGCCTTCCTACCCTCAAGCAGATCAACACTCCCGCCCAACTTAGTTACATCTGCAAACTTACTGAGGGCGCACTCCCTCCTCTCATGGTCACTGACCATCTACTCCTGGATTGTGGGGGGATCGTTCTGCTCCTGGTCCCTGTCGTCTAGCTTAGGGAGTTGGATTCCCTCAACATAACTGGTCCTGTTAGTAAAGACTGAGGTGAAGAAGTCATTAAGCACCTCAGCTTTTTCCTCATTGTTCGTCACCATGTTGCTTCCTGCATCTAATAGAGGATGGAGGGTCTCCCTGGTCTTTCTTTTGTTGTTAATATATTTATAGAAGCTTTTCTTGTTGTCCTTTACCATGCAGGCCAGATTAATTTCTAGCTGGACTTTGGACCTTCTACTTCCCTCCCCTGCATAGCCTCACAGCATTTTTTTAGTCATTGTGAGTGGTCTGCCCCTTCCTCCAAAGGCCATAGATTCTCTTTTTCTCCCTTAGCACCAGCCAAAGCTCCCTGTTCAGCCAGGCTGGTCTTATATGCCACCAGTTTGCCTTACAGCTCATGGGGATGGCCTCCTCCTGCGCCTTCAAGACATCCTCTTTGAAAAGCGTCCAGCTTTCCTGGACTCCTATACCCTTCAGAACAGATTCCCAAGGGATCCTGGCAATCAGGCTACTGGGTAAGTTAAACTTTGCCCTTTGGAAGTCTAGGGTGACAGTTTTCCTGCCCCCCCTCCTGGCATCTCTAAGAATATAGAACTCTAACAACTCGTGGTCACTGTGCCCAAGATGGCCTCCAACCCTCACATCTCCTACCAGCCCATCCCTGTTCACAAAGAGCAGGTCTAGCAGGGCACCTTGCCTGGTTGGTTCACTCACCAGCTGTGTCAGGAAGTTATCTTTGACATATTCCAGGAATCTCCAGGACTGTTTCCTCTCTGCTGTTTGTAGTTCCAGCAGACATCAGAGAAGTTGAAGTCCCCCACAAGAACAAGGGCAAACGACCACAAGATGTCACCCAGGTATTTATGGAACAGTTCATCCACCTCACTGCCCTGATTGGGAGGTCTGTAACAGACTCCCACAGCAGTATCACCTTGTTGGCCTTGCCCCTAATCCTGATCTAAATGCACTCTACCTTGTCAACGTTGTCTACTTCTAGACATTCATAACAATTCCTAATATACAGGGCCACCCCATCGACTCTCTTTCCTTGTCTGAGTCTCCTGAAGAGCTGGTAGCTATCAACTGTGGCACTTCAGTCATGTGAGGTATCCCACCACGTTTCTGTGATAGCCACCATGTCATAGTTTTCCTGCTGCACCGTGGTTTCCAGCTACTCTTGTTTGTTGCCCATGCTGCATGCATTGTTATAGATACACTTCAGATGGGTTAATGATCTCAACACCTTTTTGTGGGCACGGGCTCTAATTCCTGCCTGACCCTTCTCAGGTATTTCCATGGCTTCTAAAGCATCAATAACCCTTGCCTTTTTGCTTCTCATTATATCTCTATCCCCTATCTTGACTGAGGTGGCAGAGCAAGAGTCTTCTCTAGCACACCGTCCTACAAACCCTGTTGTGCATCCCCCGGGCTTATTTACAGCAGGCTCAGTTTTATCCCCTTTTCTCTTCAAATCTAGTTTAAAGGTATGTCAATGAGCCCTGCTAACTCCTGCCCCAGGATCCTTTTTCCCCTCTGGGAGAGGTGCATTCCATTTGTTGCCAGGCCTGGTGTCTTTTATAGTAACCCACGATCAAAGAACCCAAAGCCCTGCCGATGTCACCAGTGCTGGAGCCATGAACTAACCTGTTGTCTCTTCCTGTTAATTCCCTCATCCATTGCTGCCATTAGAGGGATGGAGGAGAACACAACTTGTGCTCCTGATCCCTTGACCAGTTTCCCCAGAGCCCTGAAACCTCCCTTGATCACTTTTGATGTTCTCGTCACCACTTCATCACTACCCACCTGAAAGGTGGTGTTCAAATACGTAGTTTTCAAACTGAATGCTACTTTACTCAGTTCTTCTCTTTTTGACCATTTATTGGTATTGTTAGCTAAAGGTGTTCAAGCATAAGATCATTTTGGGTTAGATCTCAACCACACAATTCAGTCACTGAAGTGACTGACTGCATTGAGTAGTCCTTGACTTTACTGGCACTAACGAGGACAGTATGCCCTACACATTATAGTAAGTACAGGATCTTGCATACTTTAAACAACATGTTATTGTGATTCATCCTTCTTTATCTGTCTTCTTTTTTTTTTTTTTGGCTGATATTTTCTTTAGTAGCACACCTCTGTCTAGACCAACACACGACTCCTCATAAACACAAGCTTAATCATAGACACTCTAGCGCCGCTGGGCAAACAGGTGATGTTCTCTAATACTTCTCATCATATTAACAGTTTCCTTTTCTATTTCAGTAGCATGGAAATATTTTGTTCTCAGAAAAAAAAGCTTTATTTTTTTCCTCTTACTGTAGGATGTGCATTGATGAAGTATCTGATGATGACATTCACTGCAGACTATTATTAAAAGTACTCACTGCAATAAGATTACTCATTCACTTTCTGCCCATTTTTGGTAAGCCTGTAGTACCCCAGAAACTTTGGCTATCACTGAGGACAACACAGAAGAACTCACTGAGCCCTACAGCTCTGCCAGAAGGAAGAGGACTAGTTTTTTGCAACCTGAAGAGCAGTAGCTCTAGAGTGAAAGACCATTGTTCAAAAATGACACAATCATCAGAGATGGTAGCACAGCAAGAGAGATACTGAGAGCATTGCAACCAGAGATGCAAGTAACAGGTCTATTCATAGCAGTGCTTTTCCCCAGGGGATGGTGTCTTGCAAGTGACTTCATTAGCTGCTGACAGCAGACAGACTGCACTGCACTCGGAGTGAAAGAGAAACACTCATCAGATGGCCCCAGCCACAGCTGATGAAACACACGCAAGGGATAACTGGCAAGTGTGGTGCTTTCCTCATGGTTCAGGAGAAGTTAGTCACATCCCTAAATTTAATGCTCTATTCCTTTCTTTTTGGTCAGCAATCTTCTTTTGTACAGCCCTGCTGTTTGCACAAAGGGCACTGCTGTTGATTCAACATGCTCTTGGAAACTTCCCAGGCTGTGGAAGGTGGGGTCCAAATTCCAAATCGGTTGCTAATTGTAAGGAAAACCCCCAAACATCTTGGCATTTGTTACTTTTAATAGTCAGGAGAAGACACCTACCAAATCTTGTCACTCAATGCTGTGTTGTGTTTGACCTCTCATTCTGCATGCAATAAAACTTCCCATGCTGTGTGGCCAGCAGGACTTGCGCTCCCCTTGGTGTCTCCAGCACATTTACTCAAAGAAACTGGGTTGCACAGCCCAAAAGACCTATATCCTTAGAACCAGGGATTCCCACTCCCTGCACAAGCTTAAAAACATCCATCCTGACCAAAGCAACTTGCAGGTGCCTGCTGGTGCTCCACGTAAAAAAACCATACTGCCAGCTTGACAGCCGATAGCTGAAACACAAGATTTTTCTACGCACAATCACTTCCTACTTTGCTCCAAAAATATACAGAAAAACGCATTGCCTTACCTCTCATTCCCCAGCACACTTGAGCCTTTTTTTGGGTGCAGAACAGACTCTCTGGCGTTGCAGCCGTCCTTGTGCCACAGCTCAGCTTTCCACTGGATCACAGGGAGCTTCTCTTTCTGCACATGGCAGCTGCCTTGCTCCTTGCCAGCCCCACAGCCAAGCCTCCTATTTTAAAAGCACACCACTGTCCTGCTCCTTCTAACTTCAGCTTTCTCTGTGAATTCTCCAGGCTCACCGGGTGTTTGTGCTTCAAACATTAACACCTTGATTATTGGCTTTTTTTAGCAGGTTTTCTATTCTCCAAACCCTATCTCCTCTAGAAAGTTTAAAGAAAACTGGCCTAAAATGCCTTCAGTCAAAAGTCCTATTCTTCCTGGAGGAAACACTAATAGTCCTTCATAACCAACCAGGCTATTTAAAGGAATGGTGACAGTGTGTCTAACCCCACAGTACAATGAGCATGAGGCAGTCCACCCGAGACACAGTGAGAGAGGCTGTTCATACAATCAAAACTAGAATTCATGCGCTGTACGTCAACAGTGATTTAAGCAACCACTTTCTTTCCTCACTCCAAAGGGAAGAAATAAAAGTCCTCTTAGCACAGGGACACATAGCACAATGTCACTGGAATAATTAATTCATTATTTTGAAGTAATGCTGAAGCTATTTGGATTTTTTTAGAAGATTTATATTAATTATAATCCTAATCCACTATCTCTCTGCAATGCAGTGCTTACACCTCTCTCACACTTGCTTTCTGCCCAGGTCACACACACTTTGTGAAGGTGCTTCTTTCCCCATAAACTGCACTGAAGGTTCAACATAATGGACATAAAATTAGGTCCTTTGAGCTGAGTAGCAGAATACAATTGGTTTAGGGATAAACAACAGATGAATCCCAGACAAGCTCCAGCCCATGCCAGAAATGGCAGGGAGACAGAATTACCTTTTGGTATGAGCAGGGAAGCATCAGCACCAGCTGGGTCACAGATCAGAGCAGCAAACAGGTGTAACACTCTCTTCTAAGGTACTAAATGGGAAGCTGGGCATAAAGAGCAGAAGCACCCTGCTGTAGACAGAGCTGCCCTGCACAGAAGATGAAGAGCTGGAGGAGCACTGTAAGGAAAGTGAAAACACACAGAAAGGAGGCAGGGATCAGAAGAGGATCTAAGAGGATCTAATTAGGGAAGCACTTAGTGGAGGATTGGAAACACCTGAGAAGAAGCATGGAAATGGCCCTACTTGGAGCAGGGCTGGGAGCTGTGGTGGCACAGCAGGGTTGGCAGCCCACTGGTCCCTATCCCATGGCCAGGCCCCCCTGCTACCGGGACAAAGGAGCCCAACACAGATGCCACAGGCCTCAGTCCCAGCTGGGATCCCCTCACTACCAGTACTGTCACTTTCACTCTACCTACAGTAATAAATAAAGCCACCACCCCATCTTTGCAAGACGCAGGTAGGAAGGTAACAACCAGTTTGTGCTCCACCCTCCCTCATCATGTCCACCCAGCCTGCCTGGGCACAGCCCTCTGTGCTGATGCACACAGGTGAGGCGGCCGCAGGGCCCTGCACTGACTTGCCTCATGCTGCAAGTGCACACGATGTGCTGCCACAGAGTAAACACTCTGCCTTGTCCTCTTCCCTGCCTTCAAAGCAATTAAATTCCTCAGCAAACCTCACTCACCTTGTGCCTGTGGGTGACTCCCACCAGCAAGCTGGTGGCACAGCTCCTGTGGCAGCTGTGGGGTTTCTCAGAGGATGGGTGATGTGGGACGCTGCAGGGCACCCCTGCAAAATCCTGCCCCACTCCTGCTCCACTTGGTGTGTCCCTGTCCTCAGATGGGACCAGCTGTGCTGCAATGCCATGCTCAGACAGGACCATGCCTGGAGAGCAGACCTCAGGGAGGTACACTGTGGTGACCACTGGAGGTTACTTTAATGTCAGTGTTACCCACGCATGTGTCTGCTTTTTGACAGAAAGTTGCCTTGAGCCAGGGACGGCTTTGTGTTCAGGCCAGGCTGTGCTGAGGGGTGAAAGGACAGTGGTGGAAGACAATTTCCTCTGAGAGCTCACAAGCTGTGGAGGTGTTTCAGAGTGGAGGGAGAAGGGGAAAAATTGACATGCAGAAAAGCTTTGAGGAGCCAGGCATGGGCCCAAAGTGAATTCATAGGTGAGACAGCAAGGTCAGAGGAGGAGTAGTCATCCTTCATCTCCAGAAGTCCACTGCTTTTCTTCAGAGCAAACATTTATTGGCAATATACACTTCCCTGAACTAGATAAAGCTTGCAGCTGCAAGAACAGTGGTGGTAAACCAGAGGATTTAATGTGCAATGAACGAATTACATGTAAAATTATTTTTGACCAGCTCAATGAAATCAAATACTGTCACCACTTACGACAGTCCACCTCACTGACCATATTGAATTTGCCTAGAGACATGCCTGAGAGCAAAAACTGCAGGTGCCTGGCATAAAAAATCTAGATATAGAAGACAAACAAGCTCTAATGTATAACTCTGCTATGCAAAATTAAGTAATAGAAGCACCCAAATATTTTATGAGACAAATTCTCCTGATGTATATTTATTCAAGATAAAACCTGTGGCCAGAAATCTCAGGTCTGTGTTCTTGAAGTTATTTACTTAATCTGTGGGTATGACTTTGGGTCGAACTAGTGCTAAATTCTTATATCACTTTAGATCATGATGGGCAAATATTGCCTGTCCTTGATCTGTAGATATAAAAGATGCTGGAGGTGGTGGTGGAAGCAGTTTATATGTTATTACTTCTATCACCTAAATCTCCCTTCTTCTAGTTTTGATCCATTACCTCGTGGCCTCTCACTAAAAAGCCCTTGTAAAAAGTCCCTCTCCAGCTTTCCTGTAGCCCCTTCAGGTACTGGAAGGCCACTATGAGGTCTCACCAGAGCCTTCCCTTTTCCAGGCTGAACAACCCCAACTCTCTCAGCCTGTCCTCATAGAAGAGGTGCTCAAGCCCTCAGATCATCAAAACTCAACACGGGTTAATTAATTCCGCAGCAACAGAGGCAGATTTTGGGGTGCATACCATGCACAGAAGTTGCTAGAAAGGGGATATGACAGTGGGGATGGACTCAAGTCATGATGGATCCTGTAAGCAAACAGCAACACGAGAGTATGGACAGAGGAGGAGCTTTCTAATGCTATAGGAGTGAATAAGATTCCCTCTGCTCTTTGGCAAAGGGACAGCTAAGCACGGTGCTGGGGAGAAATGCAGGCACAGCTCAGGATCTGCCCCAGACCAAGGACAGTGTCATAAATCACTATTCAGAGCAGAATCTAGTGTTAAATATATGTGGCTTTATTTTATCAGTCATAAGCCTGAATGGAGTGAAATGTAATGCAGTGTTAATAGTCTCACAGTGTTAATAGTCTCACAGTATTAATAAGGAAAATTTAGATCAGTCAAACTATAATTTTAATAATTATTAAAACAGTCAACTATTGTACCATGCAGTGAATGATGACATGTGTCACGTAGGACTGAATTCTTAGCAGGCATCACAAATAATTTCAGTACAACTTTACAGTTGCTTTTTAAAAAAACATTATTCATGCAGTAAAACTTCTGAAAAAGCCAGAATCAGTTTTAGGCTGCATAAGTGAACTATGACCTTCATTTGTGTTTAAAAAACAAGATACTTGAGTGATGCATAGTCAGAGAAACCCTGACAAAACAGCTAAATTTCAAGCATACCATTTTCATAGCCAAATCGACTTCTGAAAAACCTTACAAAGTAAAAGATATGCTAATAAACCTTTCATGTTATTTACACAAATCATCAAAAGAAATGAGCATTCACAAACTTACCTATACTGCAGAATTAATTATGTTCTCTTTTGCAGTCAGCATCAGTGTTTTATCAAGAAACTTTTGGGAACCACAGAGTAATTATTTAGAATACATTTTTAATTCATCAGTTACATGTATTGTTTGTATTCTTAGCTGCAAATTACAGTGATAATACAAACAGACCTGGGAATGCACTATGAAGCCTTTAACCATGCATTGGACTACTCACCATTCAGAACAGACCTTTCAATTCAGAAAGTGCTGAATGCATTACCAGGCCCATTGTACAAAACCTCTGCTACACATATCATTTCTCTCTGTTGTGCTAATAAAGAGATTCCTGGCATTCTGGTATTAAGAAACCAGAAGCAATATATTAGTTTTACTTTTCCTCTGCTACTTAAAAATGAACACATATGATAGAGCACATAGTTTAGAAGACTATGAAGGTAGTTTCCTATTGAATGACAGACTGTCTGGTTGATTTACATGAAATACCAAGTGCTTGTATGAGAAAAGGTTAAAATTAGATTGACGAGCAAATGTGCTACCAGACTGCTGGCTGACAAATGGCAAAGTTATGCCAATGTATTACTTATTCTGGAGGCACCCTAGAAGCAAGCAGGAGGATAGTAATTCATGTGCTAGAATACATTCATGTTTAGCATAAAAAAAGAGTCCTCAGGTCTGCAATGGGAACATATTAGATATATGTAATTTATGTCAACAAATAAATCAGTGGAACAATGTCATTATTAGATATGGAATTTGAATGACTTGTGTTTTCTTATGTCAAGAGTGGGCTGCTCTACTGTCATTTAAATTCGTTCAGAATAATGTTCTGTTGAATAACTACATTGTTCTTCCAATAAAGTGACTATTGTGCTACATCCTCCTTCCTCCTACCAGTGACACAATGTGACAAAATACAGATTAGTCATGTAGCTTTTCACAGGGCCTTTTACATTAAAGTCTGATTGTTTCCTGGTCACTGTAAAGAGCAGTCTAGTTTAGTGCTGGTAACTCCTTTGTCTTTCTCCTTTCTTTTCAGCAAGTTCTTTTGACATCCATACAGTCAGCTATGTTAAAACTAATTGATTAAGAAATATTAACTAAGGAAAAATTTCAACTTGCCCAACTGAAGACACTTTGGTTCTTAATATTCATCAGTGGATATGCATCACAAACTGACCTTCAGTACATCAGAGATACAGGACACCTCTGTAAGCATTAGCATTAATGATTAGCAGCTGGATAATGGCGATAATTAAGAACAACCTGTCAGATGTGTCTTGATTTGGTCTATAAACTGGAAATACCCTTGTGAGAGAGATAGAAATGAGGTAAATTACTGATGGCTGCTACTTTTAAACTCATTCTATACAGCTTAACGAGTTACCACTTAAAATTAAAAAAGCTGTTACTTTATGTACCAGACAACACAAAACTACCTTTCTCCCTTTGGAGTTAATGGAAATTCTGTGGCTTACTCTTGTAGAATTACAAGTTGTCTAGAGAGTGAATTTTTCAATATGTGAACATGAATTAAATAGAAATTTACAAAGCAGACAATATGAGCTCAAACCTGCTCTTCATTGGAACAACTTTTTGACATTTTGTTAATATGAAACTATGCTAAAGCTTTAACAGACCCAAACCCATTTGCCAACCTGTTTCCTTAGGGAAAAGTGTTCTTATTCCCTTTCAAATCGCCATGACAGACAGCATGTTAGGGGAGGGAGCTAATTGTCCCCATTAGTCATCACCTTGTCAGGATGACTGGCAGCCAGAAGCCTTCAGGCTTGCTTGAAAAGCTAAAGCTAGTTAAGATCTTCTGAAGTCTGGACTGGAGAGACACCTTTCGACCTGCTGCCCCTCAGTGACACCTGGAAAGCTGGTCCAGTATTTTATGCCAGGTCTTTAATATGTCTGGTAGTTTCTTCTTCCAAAACTACTGTAAATTAACAAGGGGGTGAAAAAAAGGGAATTCCCAGTTTGAATTGCAGTACTGTCCTTCTAGCCTCCTCCCCCATAATATTATTCTTGCAAGTGATTGATGACCAGGGATATGCAGGAAAAAAATGTTACTATCTAAAATAATTCATTAGGGTGCAAAGCAGCTTCTATAAAGAGCTGCCATTTCTGGAAAAATCTCAGCTTTTTAAAGCTCTGATAACATTGAGTGGAATTTACCATTGGAGCCTTCACAAGTAGCTGTTGGAAGCAGTTATTAAAGTAGGGATTAGGCTAGATTCAGATCCTGTGCAAAACAGTTGTAACTCCCATGAATATGATCACATTGACAGGCAGGCTTCAGTCCTTTAGGCAAGAGAGGCAAAAAAAGTGAGAGACACTAGCAGAGCATCTGCTATTTAGATCAAAAAAAGTCTGTCTTGTTGGCAGAGCTATTGTCCTTTGGTCACACCAATCCTAATTTGAGTCCTGCTTGCAGCAGCATATAAAACCTGTGACAAACATAGTCACACTGACATTGAGGTAGATGCCAAAAGAAAATAATCACAAGTGCTTGGGACTGTACAGAAAAAAAAAAAAATCTACAAAACAAAAACCAACCAACCAACCACACAAAAAATCCCCAAACCAAAACAAAAACCACCACCAACCAAGCAACCAAAACCAAAAAAACCCAAACAAACCAGAAAAGGCAAGCTTTCAGGTCTGAAATTAAAAAAAAAAAAAAAAAAATTAATTTGCATCTTTTTCTCCTCAATCCTCATTCAATATAAAAAGCAATCCTCAAAAATTTCAAACACACGCCTAGACCAGATCCTTTTCCAGAAATCCAGGTCTGTGTCTGTGCACTGTTTAGTCTGAGGCTAGGGTGTATGCAAAACAGAGAAATACTTCTATTTCCAGACTTACAGTATTTTTATTCATGACTGTCTGTGAACTGTCCTATTTGTTCTGGTTGCTCTTTGGGTCTTTTATTGTGCCTGATACAGCTATTTGGCCTGGTCCAGAAGTGATTAATCTAATTACTTTGAAGAGTGACAAAATCCCTGGCAGAGATTAACAAATGCTTTTTGTAGTCCACATCTACAAGCAAGATTGTGTGGGTCAGAGTTGTTGGCCTTTCCTGGGTCATTAGTGATGCAGGATAAGGCTGAGTGCTCAGCAGAACCAGAGGTGAACACTGTCTGAAACGCCTGGGCAAGCTCACTCCCCTTAACAAAAAGGCACCCTACAAAGGGCTTCTGAGACTTGAAGCACTAACATCATCTGTGGGTTATGATTAATTTATTCATTAGATTCAAGCTGTACTGCAGAGAGAGACAAGGCAGCAAAAATAACTACTTCTGTTGTCCATCTGAATTAGTAACCTGGATATATACATAAGAAGTCATCTTTAATGACCACTGAAAGTTATTCTTGAGTGACCTTTGCAAAAACAAGCAGCCTTTTCTGCATCACCCCAAATAGTTTCTGTAGTTTTGTTTTGTAGTATAATTTTTTTCATTTAGCCCTCAAGATACTAATTTATTTTCAGAGCTTTATCTCCTTCCTGAAAGATGTTTGTTTCTTTCACACTGTGTTTTGAACGAATATATTTTTAATTGCCTTGGCTGTTAAGAAGATACAATAATAACAAAAAGGAGGCTCCCAAGAGTACATGCAAATAAACTGGCTTTGAGTTAATGGGAAAAAGGTTTACTCAGTCTGGTCCAGGTTGAATCTTTGCAGCCTGCTTGACTTATCCAGAATTCCCTTGCTGTCTGGCTCCTGTTGTGTTCGTCTGTCACATACAAGCTACTTGTCAATTCTCCCTGACCCTGCCTGGAGCACTTGTGGTTTTGGTGATGTTGTGGTTGTGATTAGATTAATTTTTTTTTTTTTTTTTTTTTTTTTTTTTCCCCTTTGCCTGCTGTGCAGCGAAGGCACCCTTATGCATTTAATTAACCAAAAGAAAATTACATATTTTTCCCCCCCCCCCCTCTGATAAAGATAATCCTATTGCTGGCTTAATTATGAGAAAAAACACATTATTAGAAATGTGAGCAATTACACTGCATTGTGCAAAGGCAGGATGAGATTTCGCTTTTAATAACAGGTAACACAAATGCACCGTAATTACATACTACGAATGGGAGTTCACCGTTTCTGATCATTTCCACTTATAAAGAGGATGCCCTCTGGTGGCTGCAAGATAAGATGTGATTTAAGCTCCTGGGTCAGAACAGCAGCGCTAGGACAGCTGGGGGACAGGGATGTCCCCATCCTGTCCCCCTGGCTGCACTAGCAGCCAAAGGCAGCTGCAGTGGGGAGAGCCTGAGCCCAGGCCAGCACTGAGCCCCTCTGTGCCCAGGGCTCCGCACGACTCAATCACCTGCAGGAGTCCAGCTAAAAAAGAATGACTCCCAACTGTTGGGTTTGCTGAGGAGCACGACATTGCTTAGGAAATTAATGGCAGCCTTGAAACGGGGCAGCACTGCACATCGCGGGGCTGATCACCTGATCACCATCTGGAACAGATGAGCTGTGCATATGCTTACTGTGATACCTGCCATGGCAACGGTGTGTTCTGTCCTGAATTGTTTTCCCAGAGACGACTGGCTAGGTGCAACTGCAAAATATTTTCAAGAGAGGAATTCCTAGAATGGCTCAACTTTTCTTATTTATTTCTTTAAAACAAAACAAAAACAAACTGAAATCTGGATTTTCAAAGCTTCGTTACCAAAAATTTGCCCTAGAATGAACAATAAAGCTTCGTTGCTTCTAAAGACACCATAGTGAAGGGTGGAGCTAGACCACTCTCTCAAATATAAATAGAGTTTACTAAGAAACAGCTTAAAAACCAATGGGTAAACTTGGGCTTGATTTTCAAGTTATCTTCCCACTCTCATCCACAAGCTTACTTCCCTACCGCTGTCTTTGTTCAGTATCTTCTGTGGCTCAAGAGCTCATGGCACAGTGACTGCACAAGTGGCAATGGGCTTTTTAACTATGTGAAGCCTGTGACTTGCTGACAAGCTGCCTCCTTCCCACTCATCTGTGAACCCTCTTCCTGCTCACAGCTGGAACTTCTTGAACCATGGAAAGTGAGCAGAGCTGGGCTGAAAGAGGTCATGAACTTCAGATATACACAGCTGGTAACTTCTGGAGCATTTCGTTCTACCAAGCCACACTAGCCTCTCTTAAAGCTGTTTGAAGCCTAGTTTTCATTCTTTTCTAGCAAAGACAGCAACAGTTGGAGGTCCCTGAATATCCATTCCTCCAACTGTACTTGAATGATGCTTTCTTGACACAGGGAAGATCTGAAACATATCCCCTCTTCACTGCACCTCTGCCATAGACCTTCCTGCCCTCTCCCTGGGCTGGAGCAGCCTGTGCACCAAGGCCCAGTTCTGATCCTGCCCAGCTGCACAACCTTGCCTTAGAATGCTGAAAAAAAATCTGTGAGAAAGTCTGTGGAGAGATAAGAAAGGTACAATTACAGACAAGAGGTAGAACTGTTGAGACAGGATTGCTTGTAGCTCAAGCGTTCAGGAGGGAAAGCACCAACATGGAAAGGTGTAAAATCTAAAGGAAGAAAAGAGCAAGGCCAGTCAGGAAGCATCAGGTCAGTTTGCCCGGGCAAGTCACCAGTGCCAGGGCCACTGACAGAGCTTGGCAGAAGATGGAAGCACTGAGGGCCTGCTCTGGGGAGCTGCAGGGACTGACCCTTCCTCTCCTGCCCGATGCCTGCCTGGCCAGCAAAGCCACCACAGGTACCTTGCTGGGGCAGCGTACTCATGCTTAGCCTAATAGCTTGTGAAATCCTACCTTTCTGTTCTGTGGGCTAGTCAGTAAATAACTGCTTCATATTCTTTGTTATGTATATTCTGCTTACAGATTATCTTTGAGACTGGCTAAATATACCTGACCAAACTGATCCAAAAGCAATACTGTAACAAATATCTGTAAACACATTTTCATACTTTTTACATTCACTAAAGGCAAAAAAAATTAGCAGAGTTCTTTCTGATTGGTTGAAAAATATTTCCCATTGGGGAAAGACTGAAGGAAACCAAGGAAAAGTAATTTTCTATTTGTGCTTGCAAAAAGCTAAAACTATTTACCAAAACATTCTATTTACAAGTAAATTTTCTTTTGGCCTTCTTTCAAATTCTTGTTCTATTCCATTACCTTGAAGTGCTTTACCGATACTGCTTAAAAACATGAGCCACGTGTGTAAATTTCAGGTGGTGAAAATACTGGGGGAAATTCCTACTGCAGATGACTGCTTTAGGATCAGTAGAGTGTACACACAGAAATCAGTGTCCATTTTTTCTCCCCTTGTTAACACTAGCATGCTAAGCTCTAAGCCAATACAGCCACCTAGAAAGCTGCCTGAGCAAGCTGAGCTGAACACCTGTAGTGTGCATGTGGGAAGTCTTTAGGGTGCCACATACCTTCATTCTTTAAGTTCTCCAAAAATCTCTATCTTCAGTGAAGCTGTCAAAAGAGATCACATAATTCAGCTGAAGGAAGACCGATGAAATACAGCAGAATGCAGAGCATCACTGATGCAAGTACTGAGTGAAGGGATGATACTGTTGAAAAGGCAAGACAGAGAACTAACAGTTAAATCTTGCCTCTTGACAAGCTGTCCTTTCTTCTGAGACATGGAAAAAAAAATCCAGTAGTATTTTCCTGTGATATGATTTCTTCTTTACTGGAGAAATGGGCTGCTCAGGTTTCTCAGATTGTAGATGCAGTTAGAGCTGTCCTGAAAAGGAAAGACTGACTCATTCTACACGCAGGCTTTTACACACTCCCTCTGGTCACTGCACTGTAAATCTTTGCTGTTCTGACATCAGCTTGGCTTTTCTTAGTACCTGGAGGAGAAGCTGCCAAACAGAATAGGTTTTGTATATCCTAACCCCTACTCTGCAAAGAATTAATGGACCAAGTGTGAAAGGCAAAAGCCTCAGATTTGTTTGGTTAATCAATGCCAGAATTTGCTGGCTAGGGAATGATACAGATGATCTTTCACAGTTGAAAGACTGCATCAGTGTTGCAAGTGTTACGAAGGTAACATGTATTAAATGCCACTAAATAACACATTGGCTTTCACAATAAGACACTGCTGGACAGGACAGGATTGAGTATCTATTCCAGTACATGTGAAAAGTTCACAAATAATTTTGGAATGGTTGTTCAAAGCAAAAGGAACAGCTGCATTAAAGTGTGCAGGGGAGGAGTAGGAGTAGAAACTCAGAAACATTCTGCCACATAAAAGGGTTTTCTCATACCATGTTAGCTGTTTTTGGGGAAAGTGAGGTGGCACAGTTTTAGTCAATCATCAAGTTTGTCTGGTATGGCGGAGGTACTGTAACATAAATTAAAGCTGGAAGAGGAGAGCAAAAGAGGACATTTTACATATTTTTTCCCCCTGAGATAACCTGAAAAAGAGTACTAGGAAAGTGCTTCAGACTACTCTTACTCCACAATTATCCTAGCCCAATATATGCAGTCATTACCAGAGCTCAACTGATCAACAGGGCTTTGTTACGCTGCTGTCAATGCATTGCTTGCACCTGCCCAGTTAATTTAGAATATAGAGAATAAAATATCTTGTTCAGTGGCTAAAGAAAGGCTACTTTCTAATAACTAACAACCAACTAACAATAGGGTTTGTGTATGATTTTGCACAAAATACTTTTATCAGTATAAAAATACTTCAGTCAGTATAAAATCATCCTACATGAATGTGATACTTATCAGTATTTGTTAACAGGTAAAACATTTTATTAACAGCATGTTTTGCAAGTAGGGTTCAAAACAGGTAGTATGTATTAAGATGGAGTCAAGGTTTGAACGAGCCAGTTGGTAATAAATGAGTATTATTATATATAATTAAAGTATATTTCATAAAGATATTGTATTATTGCAGAGTGCCTGATAGAAATGATACACAATATCTTAGTATATCAGGCAAAAAGTACTAATCTGAAAGCATTCATTCTTATCAAATATACTTGGAGTTACAGTAAGAGCTAAGTTTACCATAGGGCTCATTAGAAAAGCCAATAGATAGCAAAAAGCCTTTCCAACCTGCATTACTCTGAGTCTAGGTAAGTATAGCTTTTTGTAAGGTTTTCATACTTAACTCAAAGACTGCTTATTAATTTGAGATTAATTCACTATAGTGGTAGACAGGGATAATGTAACAAAACCCTGTAAAAGTTGTCTGCATTCACCTTCACAACCACTGCTTTTTAGACAGGCAACATACCATATTTAAATTACCACAGAATGGTAAAACTGGCATTTCTGCAGTTACAGGAGTCTAAATGTGTTTAGCAGGACACAGCATGAGATTCTTCTCTTTGTTAACAATAAGAGCCATCATTGTTGAGGATGTCTTCATTACATAAGCTAACGTAAATAAAGTTTCCTAACTTCTAGGTGAGTTCCTTTTGCTAAGCTCCACTGAAAACACATTTATTCTCAGAACCTCACATCAGTATGGTGCAACCAAAAGCTCAAGCTGTGCATTGCCTGACCCCAGCAGACCCCCCCCCCCCCAGGAGGCTGCCCGGGCTGTCACAGGGATGGCACAGTCCTTGGGATATGTCACAAACCACATGTATAATTTAAAGGACTGTCTGCCAAGGGGGAGAGAGTTCTGCAGGGCCTGGGGCAAGCAAGGCTCCCCTCTGCCTGTCCAGGACAGGTGGCGAGGCCCAGGAGGCTGCTGCATCACCCGGTCACCGCTCTCTGCCACTGGGTGCACCCTGGGTAGGTCAGAGCCCCTCTCCTGCCACATGCACCGATACAAAGCTATGTCAAGGACTGTCTCATTGGTAAAGCATTGGGCTGAGGAGACACACTAGCTGCTATCTTACTCTGTTTCTTTTCCAAGCCTCACTTTTGGGCAGAGCAGTCTGCTATCTGACACACATCATCACTGGCAGTGATCTTACCAAAAGGATGATAAAATCAGAGATCATCTTTGAAGAAATAAACACTCACAGATTGCAGCTGGAATGCAAACATTGGGGATAATTTTTAATTACAGTGACATTATCACCTATGCTCTCCAGAGCTGGGTATGGCACAGCATGTGGGAGGACAATAGG
This sequence comes from Hemiprocne comata, assembly GCA_020745705.1. Classification (NCBI taxonomy): domain Eukaryota; kingdom Metazoa; phylum Chordata; class Aves; order Apodiformes; family Apodidae; genus Hemiprocne; species Hemiprocne comata. The sequence goes on from CM036591.1 coordinate 17,868,792, forward strand.
AATTTTAGGCAGCAATTTCATGTTACCAACTACCAAACCAACCTGTCATCTCAGCTCTTACTTCTGGAAAACTGTGCATTTACAACTACAGTGTGCATGCCTGGTGACACACACCTCTCCCTGCAGGCTGACAGAGGGGACAACAGAGTACTTGAATTCAAATCAGGTATTTCATCCGACATTTCTCATACGTCTTTTCCTGTTTTGTCTGAAAGAACAAGCGAGTTTGTAATGTGGTTTGAAAGAGTTAACATTTTATTTTAATGAAAGATAGAGGAGGGAAAAACCCAGACTGCGAAGTAGAAAGCAACTCTGAGCAGTTCAAAATAAATGCAAAGGTTTTACCATAACCTGTTTGGGATTTCCCCCAATAAGGGAAGGGGGTGAAGGAAAAAGACGATGCTTGCTTTTTTTTTTTTTTTTTAATCTTTTTTATTCAAAAGTTTTCAAAGAAATAAAACAGAAAAAAGCTAACAATCTAATCAAATTTACAGTTCAAAAATGTCTTTTGGCGTTTAACAACAAGTCCTAGGAAACAAAACTACAGAGTTATCTTGAACCGGACAAATAAGTTACCACTGGCAAGTTTGTGGCACTAGTAAAACAAAAATAAAAAATTAACTCTCTTGATCATATAGATATCTCTATGAAAATCTTTTTTTTTTTTTCAATCTGTACAAAAGGTCTTTCTTCATAAATTAATTTTTTATAATTTAATGGCTGTCTACTATGTGATGTTTAAGTAACTGATTATTTCTTTATGTACAGAGGTTAAATTTCCCAAATCTTACCCAGACAATGAGTATGGCACTTAGTTCAGACATTTCTGGCAGCAGCTCTTCCCTCCCTCTAACACAGCTATCATACTGCAGTTTTAATTAACGCAAAAATATCAAGTAGTGAGAGATCCAGGTTTGGAAAGTTACCAGATACAGGCAAGGTGCTGCAGGAAGTCTGGACTTTTACAAAGCAGTAATATTCCAGGGAGCATAGAACCAATAATACCACAACTTTTTAAAAAAAGAAAAAACAAAAACACATCTCTTATGACTATGTATTTCACTAGAATCTACACTTCTCGAGCAGCAATTTACTTTTGAAACTATGAAATGTCACCGACATCTATACTCCAATACTCACACAAAATTTAAAAACTAAAAAATACTTGAAAGAAACAACTGCTTAGCCCTAGCTCCCGAGCTAGGATGATTTGGTCTGTGGAAACAGGGAGGGCCAGCAACCTGTCCCAATACAAAAGGAAATAAACTTTGAGGTAGATAACTGATCATATACAGCTGACCAGAGAAGTACACAGTTTTGGAAGACAACTTAATTTATCGTTCAATTTAAAACATATGCAATTGTAATAAAGAGCTTTAGTAGCAGTGAATTATCTAATATGTGAAGTACAAATAACTGTGTATTTATGAATCAGGAATTTCATAGTTTCAAAATTGGTTTTCTTTACACTTAACACTTGTAGTGATGATGTAAAGTGTGGCACTGCTTGGATCCAAGTCTTCCTTCATGCTTTTGTGTCCATACATCAATTAAAATTATAAAACCTAAATGCAAATGTACAAAAAAGGCACATTCTCCTAACCGCAATCTGGTCCGGCAAAAATAAAGAGTACAGAAGACATAATGCTGAGACAAATCAGAATTATTGGTTACTGGCTCTTTGTTCTTTGGTAAAGTTACCTTTTAAAAGTGCCAAGTCTTTTTATTTTTATTTACCTACTATAGAGAGCTAGTACCCAATCAATTATGTTTCTACTTACATCTCAGCGTATGTTTGAAAACGAGTCTTTTAGCTTTTGCCATTTTGCTGTAATAGCAACTTTTCTGTTTGCTAAGTCTCAGCACAATCCTCATCCTAAAGCACTATCATTAGTATAAAGGAAGGACAAAAACATTCGGTGATATCCCCACCCCAAACTCCCTACTCTACCACCTATGCTAAAACTAGAACATCAAGTTAGTTTCTGAAAAAAGGCAAAAAAAGATTTTACATTGCATCATACAGCAGAGTTCCTAAATCATTCAAACTACCAGAGGGAACTATTGGCATATGGCCTTACAAACAATTTATCCTATTAAAATTTCCCCAGTCAGAAAATGTGTTTCACACAAAACATCTTTTCCCCTCTTGCATTTCACTACCTTACATATTATGTGAAAAATCATTAAAAACACTTACTACACATTAAAAAAGCCAAATTTTCAGCAATTTTTATTGACTACCTTTAAAAGCCCTATGCTGCTGTTTTACAAGGCATAATAGACCAGCTCATTTGGTCAAAGCATTCTACACCATTAGTTTGGACTACTTACTGAAACAGCTACAGCATTGAAAGATTTAAGGCAAATTGGAATTCATAGAAAAGGGTAAGACACTTCACACTACATTAAAAGAAAAACAGAAAGCTAAAAGACCAGACACTATAACTGCAACACTGCACTAAAGCAACACTCACACACTGCAAGCACAGAACATCATCTTAGATGTTTTACTATTTTAAACTTCAGAAAACCCATTTCATACAATTAAAAAAAAAAAAAAAGAAAAAGAAACAAAACAAAATAAAAATAAACCAAAACAAAAATTCTGTCATGCACATGAATAAGTCTTCATGGTCATCTGTGCATACCCAGAAATTTGAATATTTTTTTTTGCGTCATAACACTTGATAAAATTTTTTTTTTTACTAAAATAAACCTGTTCATGGGAACAGCTACTAGATGAATTTAAGGTTTTTCTTATGCACCTTATAGAACTTATAGCAAAAATAGTTTTAGTTGATTTCATTATAAATAACATTTTCAAGAACCTGTGCAAAACTGTCAATAATTCCTAAAGCACAATTGATCAGTAAAATCCATGATTGTTTCAGCCTTTGCACCCTTCTCCAGGCCAGGTCAACGCTGGACATCTGTAACACAGAAAGGTCAGAGCTAAAGCAGAGTTACAATTGCATGGGGTTTTTCTAATGCAGCTGTCCATAAAGCAAAACCATTTCCTATTTTATGCAGCTGTGAGAAGACTAAATTAATCTGAGTACAAATTAGAGAAGTAACATAGGCAGTACAGGTGCTCATCTCTTTCCAGGATAAGGCTCTGGGCCAGGACACAGCCTGGACTGTACTTTCCACCTCTGTCTCTAATACCTGTTGCACATGCAGAGCTCCCACTGGGGAACCCAGGGACTGCATTCAAAGCCATTCCCTTCTTTGTTTTTTCATTATTGTTGTTTCCTTTTAATTGACCAAAAGTGGTTGAGTGTGTGATCTTACTCCTATGGCATCTCCAAGGCTTTCGATCTCTGGAAAAGGAAGACAACTTTCTTTTGGTGCAGCTTCAGGGAAGCTAAGTACAACAGCCAACTACATTGGCTTATATTGCTAGATGGGTTTAAAAAAATAACTAGTTAATGAAAAAAAGTTCAGACAATTTTTTAACTTCTCAATGCAAGACAAAGTCTGGCATTTTATGAATTGTACATGTACAGGTGTGTATATAATTGTAATGGCTTTTTTCAAGTCTCTTGACTGTTTTCACATAGTAGCAACTTTTTGAAAAGAAGTCACTAAATGTAGCCATTAAAGGAAAGACGCTGTTCATTCTGATTGACTGCATCCACTTGTGCCAATGTCAGAGTTGTCATTTACCACTTATTTATGGCAATACATATACTGACTTTTAATAGGACATTCCCACAAATGCCACATGTGCATTTAGAAAGATGTTTCAATTTGACAATACTAATGAAGCCACAACAACTAAGAGACTGCAGTGCTCCCCATATTTAGAGCAAGAAATAACTGTCAACTCCCTCCCCTTCACCTGTCTGAAAAATGACAAGTACCAACATGTCCCAGGGACAGAAATACCAAATGCCATACTCTGAGGCTGAAATCAGTTGAGTAATATTAAACTTCCCCACATGCCCACTGCTGTAGCCATTGCTGACACAGATTTCACGGGCTCCTACTGTGTATAAATACAGGTAATGGTACTTCTCTGAAGAATAAAATATATGGAGTACTGGCTTACAGCAAATGCAGGGAGTTGCTCACAGAGCTCTATATTCTACACAGAGTCATCCTTATAAAATGTGTCCCAGATGGCATCTCCGTATCTCTTTCTTTCAGGAAACTAAATGCTGCTACTCCTGCCTGGCCCCAGCCTATGGGAAAGAGGCTGGGAGAGGACTGGTCGGCCACAGATCTCAGTTGATACGGAGGTTTCACATGCCCACAGGGAAGACTTATGGCAAAACAAGTAATTCCTTAAAAAGCCGTTAATAGCCCCAGCCAATAGCTGTGGCATAGGAAACATACAGGAGCCTGACTTAACACTAGGAGATGGGTAAGGAGGGGAGCTTTCTCCCTGTTCTGGAAGCAAATCCACCAGGATGTGGGCTTTCTCCAGATGCTGGCATTTGGCCGAACTACAATAATAAGCACAGGTCATATGTTATGCTATGCAGACTGTGCCATCTGTAGAATGTGCAGAGTTTCCCCATTGGTTTGTTTCTATCTTTACATTCTTGAACATATAAGAAGTTGTTATGCCAACATGAGATGGGATGAGAGCAGAGCTGTCAAATAACACAGCTGGCCTGCAGAATCAAAGGTAATAGCAAAATGTCTGTACTGTTAGATCTATACATTTTAAGGGAAAATATTGCACATATTTTCACACATAACTGATTATGATTTTTGAGTATCTAATAAATGCCATAAGAGCTGTAGAAAAACCCTTCTAAGACAGCCTCTAGCACATTACTACTGTACCTGAACAGACCTTTTCAGTATGAGGTCTTGCAAAATCTGATTTAAAAAATTATGTACACAAGTTGCCTGGTTTACAAGGAACTTAGAAAAAGATGAATTAAGGAAAAACTAGATTCCATAATTTTAAAATTTGGAGGATGGAGAAAGGGATGGTTAGTGCAAACAGTATTTTCAGGATGGCAATCTACAGAAAGCAAAAATTTTGCATGGAAGGACTTCAGGTAAAGCTAATGATAGGTTAGTAAAGAAAGTCCACGCAAGCAAAAACAGTGGAAACCTGGAGTGGGAATGTAAAATAAATCTGGAATTAGAGCCAAACTAGGATGTGGATTTAAAATGAATTGACAAAATTCAAGAACAAACTGCTTTTTCCTAGAACAAAGGATGAGCACAGAAGTCTTCAGGAGAAAGGGTCAACAAAGATTTGTACCAGATCACCCCCTGCCTGTGGTCTGTAAAGTCAGTTGCAAAGCTGCTTCCAGATCTTACAAGTATCACAGAACTAGAGAAAATTATACATATAAATACAGTTCCCTTTAGCATTGTGATTCTAGTATTTTTGCACTAATTCATTGTTACTCTTCTTTACAGCATGCTGCCAAGATTAACAAATTAAAATACAACATAATCCAGTCATGCTATAGAGAAATTATTAAAACACAATTAATCATAATTCATTAACTCACTTCTGGAACCTGTGCTTCCTTGGCTTGTGACTCTGGCCAAGTTAAAATTAACTTCACTGCCTGTCCCCAGATATTATCAGTGTTGTATGATATAAAAAAAAAAATCAATACTGAGTAAATAATGCAATGAAGTATCTTCAAATCACATCTTTCATGTGACAAGATGAGCACTTACCTCACAGTTACTTATTTTGCTGATACGTATATGGAGAATGGTCACTGGACGTCTCTACTGTAACCTGTTGTTGACCACTGGCTTCCTGCAAATAAAACGGATGACATGAGACACAAAATCAGGCAGCAGTATCTGCTCTCTGTATCTCCATGTGATTCATGCAATTAACAGTCTTCAAATCTAAATCTTTCTAACATTTATCCAGTGGAGCACTCCAAATTGGAGGTGTCAACTTTGCATTGATTTACCTTTCAGCAAACAGAAATAAAATGATCGTGCAAACTCTGTATTTCCTCAGCTGCTTTGATGATAATTAAAAAAACCCAAAACTTTTTACAATATAGAAATAAACACACAGAGGCAGCAAACACCTGCTAGTATACTTTTTATCTGCAAATTAAAAAGAGCATTCTGCCCCTCTCCTTTTGAGGGGCAGCAAGAAGAATGAGATCTACTTACCACATGTACAAACAACATCGCTTTGAGTGCTGCGGTGTGATTGGCACTAGACAACACAAAGAATTGTGGGTGGGACTTTGCACAAAGACCCCCAGAAACCAGGGAATTAATTCAGCTGATAGTGCCCTGGCAGACAGAGCACTCGGCTAATTAGCAAACGTCTTTCTCCAACCCACATGGGCAGATGCATAAACTGAACCAAACAAATTCTGGAGTTCCTGGGCAAACAGACTTGGAAATGAAACATTTTTTTCTTACAGGCTCCAGAAGAGACTGTCTAGCCTCCACTCCACAACAGCTGCAGCACACCTTGTCTAGCTCATCTGTTAAAGAAGTTACTGACCTATAAAAGCACATAAGGTAAGTCAAAATTGACCAACCATTGACTATGGTCTAGCATTTAGCTGTGCTCTTCAACTGGACTTGCACAGAGGTTTAGTAAGTAAGTAGGTACAGTATCCTGAGACGCCAGGGTAAAGTAGGGATTCTTTGCAAAAAATTACAATCATGATCTGTTGGCAGAGAAGTCTGCTCACTGGAAAACTAAATAAAAGACCAGAACTACAATATAACCCCTTCCTTGCTCCTACTGGAAGTTAGGCTTCAGAAAACACAGTTTGTCTGAGCTACGCTCATATGGAAGCCTGCTCCAAGTACTGCACTGCTACAAATACAGGTCATTCTTTGTTATAATACTAGTTGTGAATAATGACATTTTATAGTTTTAAGATACATTGTATTCATAGAATCATACAATCACTTAGGTTGGAAAAGACCTTCAAGATCATCCAGTCCAACCATTAAGCTTACTCTGTCAAGTCCAGCACTAAGCCATATTCCCAAGCACCATATCTAGATGACTTTTAAACACATCCAGGGATGGTGAATCAACCACCTCCCTGGGCAGCATGTTCCAATGTCTGACAACCCTTTCAGTGAAAAATTTCTTCCTAATGTCTAGTCTAAACCTCCCCTGGCACAGGTTGAGGCCATTCTATCTTGTTCTATCACCAGTTACTTGTGAGAAGAGACCAGCGCCTACCTCTTTACATCATCATAGAATCATATAATAGAATCATAGAAGGGCTAAGGTTGGAAGGGACATCCTTTCAGGTAGTTGTAGAGGGTGATGAGGTCTCCCCTCAGCCTCCTTTTCTTCAGACTAAATAGCCCCAGTTCCCTCAGCTGCTCATCATAAGACTTGTTCTCAAGGCCCTTCACCAGCTTCGTTGCCCTTCTCTGGACATGCTCTAGCACCTCAATGTCTTTCTTGTATTGAGGTGCCCAAAACTGGACACAGTCTTCGAGGTGGGGCCTCACCAATGCTGAGTACAGAGGGGTGATCACCTTCCCTGCTCCTGCTTGCCACACTAATACAGGTCAGGATGCTGTTGGCCTTCCTGGCCACCTGGGCACACTGCTGCCTCATATTCAGCCGAGTACAGAGCACATTTACAGTTACAGCGTTAAGCTTTAAACAGTAGTTTTCCTAGCAAAATATCTAGTATAATATTCACGTTTCTTATCTCTGGTCTTTCATAAAATATACTGACCTCAACAGGAACCGCTGCTGTCTGGACATGTGTATATTGGGGTATGTAGGCTCCTTGCATAGCTGTTGTGGCTGGCATGTACTAGAAAGACAGAGAGTCCATTAAGTTGAGTTAAAGCCCAATGTAAATCTAAGAGTATTCAAAATAATTGTTATGACATTGTTTAATAGATATTGACTGTTTCCCTAAAGCAGTGTACATTAGAAAAAGAATTTCCTGTCTGACAACAATAGGCTTTTCAGAAAAGTGAGATACCTGTTTTGAGAAAACTCAAATTTAGACTTCAAAGACTAGGTAGACGACTTTTCCTTCTCTGTTAATCTCAATAATAATATTTATTTTTTTTTAATTCTGTCTGCTCAGAAAATAATGTTCTTTAAGTTCAGAGGCTAGCCTGTATCTCTTCTTCTGGTCTAGCTTCTGTTCCACACTTTATCACTTTCTGCAACTGATCTACTGAAGAGTTAAAACAACTATTATTTATTTTTCAATACAACATTGGAGTTACGTCCTGGGTTCCTTTAATTTGCTTTATCTATTTTATTTACTCATTTCCAATTTCTGATCAGCTAATAGACTGAATAAAAACTGCTGAAGATTATTTCAGAATGCAGACAGTTCTTAATATTTTATTGGATGAAAGAGAACTCAAAGGATGACTTTTTATCTATATGCAAGCTGCATGTGCACACTGTGATGCACATGCAGTACTTTCTACTTGTGTAAGTTCTATTTTGTATTCAATTGCTACATACTGTTCCAGTACTGCCTAACGAAAGATGACTCATCTGCTGTGTCAGAGGGCTTATCATCGATGCAGGCTGTAGTGACATGGTGTGGTCCATGGAGGGAGTCAGTACAGCACCCTGTTAACACGGAGAAAGAAAGAAATGGTTGCAGCAACACTCAGATTTTAATTACATTTTTTATTTGATCATCTAAGTATGGGCTGTCCTTCTGAGGTCATACACCACAAGAGTTCTCCTTAACCCCAGGCACTGACCCAGGAAGCAGGTCTGGGGCACTCTGAGCAGATGCATTTTGCACAGTTGGTCATGGGGTAAGAACTGGAGATACCTGCTGAAAATGCTTTGTAAAAGACGAGTTGAACCAGAAGCTAACTGTAAAGCAGAAATCTGCACATTACCAGGTATAGATTCACTCAGCTTAAGATTTGGAATTTCAGGCTTGCAGAAAAAACTTTTATCTCATCTTTAGTAATGGAGGCCTTGGAGGAACATCCCTGTTAGGGGGAATTCTACCTGTCACATGCAATTTTCACACACAAGACAGAGCTGCCCTACTTAATGGCCGGTTTCATTAGCACACATGATTTAGAAGAGTGGACTAGCAATGCAGTGTAAAAGACTGATTCCTTGTCTAAATGCTAGCTACTGTGATGACCTTTCTATCATGACTGTACCATTTTATTAACTTTATTGAAACCATTTGTCACGTTTTTAAACACTTGAGATTGCTAAACATAGAGGGCACACACTCATACGATTTTCAGTGTTATCTGAAATGGAAGGTTATTAAAAAATTTCATTTTACCAATCATATTCTACAAAAACACATTTCCACATACTTTGTATGACTTGTGCTTGCTTGAATAAAATTGATGGGAGGCTCAAAACTAACATAAATTATTACAATGTAGTGAAAGCCAGTATTTTGAATCAATAACTAATCCTTAAAAAATAAAAAGGAAAGAAAAAACCTACAAATACAATCGGAAAAATAACCACATGATCAGCGTAGATGAAATGAGTCACTGGCACATCAAACACTAAAGGAATTTCCTGTCTGTAGACTACAAGCTTCTCTGCAAAGCAAATGAACAAGACAGCACCAGCCTTAGCACAGGCCAAAACTGAACTTAGGTCAGGAAGCTAGATCTTTACTTTCATCCATGCAATCTTACCTTGTATAACTGTGAAATTAATACCCTTTGTATCATCGTAACATATCAACTTGTGTCTTTCACTGCATAAGTTGCAGATGTTTTTTTATTAAAATGTGTTGATACGAGAGAAAAGTTAAAACCAGTTGTGTGTCTGTGTTTAACATCAAAAATCACAAATGCAACACCAATTAAGCATGTGAGAGGGTGTTCACCGGTTCAGTATCACCTTCTCCAAAAGCAGAAGAAGAAAATGTTCTGCCAAGAAGATTTACATTCCTATAATCTGTATGGAGAGGTTAATTCAAGTCAAGACAATAGCCTTTCTATATCTGGAAACAGACTTGTTTGTTAACTACAAGAGTGCATCTATTAAAGCACCTGCTATTTTTTTGCCACGTTCATCTCAAGAAACCTAGTAAGTCTCCAATATAATGGTACTTAATTGGCAAATGACATAGATAAGAAGCAAAATATCATGGGACAGTATAGATCAGAACATCTGACAGTGTGGTACAGATGCCGTGGCCAGAAGTGTAGGGAGACTGGCATTACACATGAGCAGTGAAGCCAGAACAAGCTATGCAGGTTTTCCTAAGTGAGTGCCCATAATGTCATTTACATCACTGCATCCATCCGTCTTTCACAAGTTATGCAGTCTGAACTATTTAAACCCATTCTAAAACATTGGAACTTCATTCCAGCTCCTGATAGGTAAATAGTATGTAAAGCATTGGTACTTGCAAAGTCCTTTTGAGTTAAATATATTAAAAAGAAAAAAATAAAAAAAGGAAAAGAAGAATGTTTCCTCAGGATGCTGATTTGGTAACTGTAACTGTTCTTATCACCTCAATACCCTGAAGGCCACTTTCTTTTTTTCCTAATAAAATGAGGCCCCAAGTTAGGTTACTGTATTTGTTACTCTTTTCATTTTGATGCATGATTGAATCATGATAATTGTCAAAACTCTGGAAGTAACTTGGCAGGAATTGATGTATTTCCTGTTGTTTAAAGTATGTAAAGCATTTATACAATCAATAACACAACAATGAAGAGGCATAAAAACTTACTGGGTGCTGCATTATGTATGGTTGAGGCTGCATCCAAGAAGGACTCTGAACCTAGAATAAAATCAGCATTTTATTTTTCATTTTATCCATTCTCTTCCTGAATACTCCAACTGAGATATAGTAATTATTTAATAAATCAGTTACCAGCCCCCTCCCTTATTTATCCACTTTTTAATGCAATTAGTCACTCAGTGGAGCAACACTGATGTCTATGAAAAGAGTATTTCTTGTATTTGTGAAGCAGAAACAAGATTTGAAGACAAATATACCCCATGCACCTTTCAGAACATTACACTGTTTCTAGTGCAGGTCTCAGAAACTGTACCAAGTAAATTGAAGGAGTGCAAATAGGTACATGAGAGATTTCTGCTGTGCTGAAAATGGAGGGACCTTCTGTCTTTGAAATTCCTTTGATGAAAAGTAATTGGGATCTCAGAAAGCATGGCATCATTTGCTTTCTAGAGTGATTGGAATGAAATAAATTACTGGATTTTCACGAGGGAAAAAGAAACCAGGAATTCTGCTGGAATCTTGTTCCGGGAACAAGGAGAAGATTAGGAGAATTGTTCTTCTCCAAGACATTGTGGTATCTTATTCCCAAAGCACAGGAAGAGGAAAAGGTTCTGATGGGAATTTCTGCTCTTGCAACTAGCATGTTTTCTCTCCAAAACCACTGACTGCCCAAATACTTAAATGGAGGCAGGATGCCTAACTGTGCATAACAAGGTAAACTAAAAAGATTAAAAGGTAAACTAACAGGTTAGATGGTTATCTTAGTTAAAAAGAGTTGATTGCAACAGCTCTTTGAAAAAGTGTGCAGCAAGAAATATTTAAAGGTAAGAATGGAAATGTTCCTTCCCCACCTCCTGCAGGTGTGTAGGGTAAGGCAGAATTCTACCCTGCACCACACATGCAGAACTGAGTCACCATTGCTGCTGGACATTTAAAACCCCTTAAACACCTCTACCATCATTCCCAGAGTCCTGTGAACAGGACAGGTAGACAGACAGTCGTGAAAAAAAATCCAGGAGAAGTATTTTCTGCAAGATGGAAATATTTCTTCCCTTCTTTTGGGACTGACTTTTCAATCGGAGTAATTTTTTATTTTTTCCATCAGAAAAAGAGCAAACAGGAATTAAAAAATGGAAACTCCTTGCACACTCCCTCTCCTCAGGCGAAATATTAATGGCAAAAATACTGGTACACCCTGAGTAAAGATTTGGTTAATCTACTCATCCTATGATAATAACTGGCTTAGTACTGTAAATTGGGTATACAGGAGTTGCAGAAACAAACACTAGCCAAAACTTTATTATTTGTTTGCCTTTAATAAGAATAAATCTAGGAACGGGTTATACCACTCCTCAAAGAAAAAATAAATAAATTATGCTCTTGTGATATGTTTTGTTGTGTAGATGACAATGTTGCATGTTTCAGTGAGAAGGCATCAGTAATTAAGATGTGACTAATGCTGAAATTGTGAAACTCTTCTGACAAAGAACCTCCTTCCTCTCCAGTACAGAATACTCGAGTTTCATTTTCAGCTCCTATTACTGTGGCACTATTAGCATAATGATGCTGGTAAGTCCATCCACAACTATTTAAGCTCCATGCAATGCATATTTAAATACCAGTTATAACATTTCTGGAAACATACAGTATTGTGGCCTGCCTATCTCAATGAGCCCAGAAAAGTGATATGATACTTCTAAGAAGTATGTTCCCATGCCAACTTCCAACTTCTACTTGGATTCTCACTGAGAGTCTTATACTGAGAAATAATTTATATTTTAATAAAGAACAGCAACTAATTCTACTGGAATATCTTCCTGGGTAAGTAAGAACTTGCTGTAATTTTTGAGGTATTGCTGTAAAAAGCAAAATTATTCAAAGTACTGAAAAATACAGTACTAGCACTGCCTGCTGAGAGCAAGCAGAGTGTTGCACAAGTCACCTCAGAAATTAATATAATATTAATCCAGTTGCCCTTTCCCCACAGTACACTCTTTTACCTCCTACGTAATGCTTTGCTTGCACAAGAAGGCATTAGACCTCCATATTAATATTAGACAATTCTTCCTCATTCTACTCACCTGCAGTGGGAGGGTATGTAGCAGTTTCTGCAAATGGCCCACAGTGCCTGTGAGCCTTCCATGTGCCTCCTGCACAGCCTTCTATATTCATTGTCATCTACGATAAGCTACGACACTCAGCCTGTCTCTCTCACTAAAAAGCAAACTGCCTCTTCCCCTTTCCCTGACATACCAAAGGAAGAATCTTCTCATATCTGATCATTAAGCTTAAACTGGGATAAATTGGCGTATTTCCAGTAATGACAGAGCATATGCCTGAGATTGCCTTACTAATTGCATTAAATGCAAGTTGCTCGTAAACTGAAATGTACAATGCCCTAAAATTGAGCATTCCTAAGAGGTACATATCACACTACAAAAACTTTCATATAATTTCTTAGCATGTTGAGTTATTTGTCAATATCCCTTAACAGGGACTCAGTTTGTGGTGTTGGTTTTTTGTTTGTTTTTTTTGTTTTGGTGTGGGTTTTCTTGTTTTGGTTTTGTTTGGGTTTTTTGTTTTGTTATGGTTTGGCTTTTTTGGTTTGGTTTGGGGTTTTTTGGGGGTTTTTTTGTTTGGTTTTTTTTGGTTTTTTTTGTTATGGTTGGACTCTGATCTCAGAGGTCCTTTCCAGCCATGACTATTCTGTGATACCTATCAAAATCCCTTTTCAGGAAGCTTTGAACTAGACTCTAAGAACAAAATATGTGCATGGCTAATGTTTTAATTTATTGTTCAAAACAAAGTAACTTTTTAGTTAGAAACACAGTTCTAGACTATTAAATGCTTTACTCCTGATTTGAAAACACTGAAATTGAATGCTAATGTAATTTGAACTCTGAACTCTTCTTCAAATTTCCTTCTCTAACATCAAGCAAGTTACTGTAGCCTCCTTAGTACAACTACGTACCACATTACTGTTGGCCTTTGCTTTTTTTTGCACTGAAACAACCTCGAGAAAAGTTCAAAAAGCATGGAGAAATATATTTGAAACAGAAATTAACTAAACCAAGAAGGTTTTAAATAAAGAATAACTATATTAAAGATATATTACTGACATTAGAAGAAATTGACCAAAAGAAAATGAAAAACCATACATGAAATGCAGAAGTGGCTGCAAATACCTCAGCCATCAGCACAAACTGGAGACTTTGTTTTGCAAGACACCGTATATGTCATGAAACTGATGTGCTTCCTGAAACAAACACGCTCTTAGTTTTTAAGGCCTTCATTTTCATGCTGTACAGCATGAAAAGGCCACTTCATTAAAATGAAGTATTACTAAAGAATTCATAAAACCACATGGATCAATTGATAAATAAATATAAGCTCTGATAAACCATTTCAGCTACTAAGTTCTAAATACAAACCTGGTATGTGGAAACTGGAGAAGCAATATATGGTGTAATAGATGTCTGAGTGATCATTCTGTTTGCTGTAATACTGTAGGGTGACGGATAAAATCTAGAAAATGCAGAAATATTTATTAAATGCCAGGTCTGTGTATTTTTCATAATGCAATTTTTTTTTTTCTTAGTGTGTCATTACTTAACATACCCATTTTGTAAAGCAGCTGTGGTTGGATCATACGTGAGTGTCATTCCGGTCTTTAAAAAAAAAAAGAGTGGAAAGAAAAAGGTAACAAAATTAATTTTGACTGTAAATTATTTCTCTTACTCTTCCTTTCACTGTATTATTTTTAACTGAAAATGTGTACTGAAATAATTTATTACTATAAGTTAGGGAAAGGTTAATTGATGGAAGTAATTACATAGCAAAGACAGTCAACAATATTGGCAATGAATTCAAGCTTCCAAGTTCCCAGCATGAGGAACAAAATGCCATCTATGAACTACCTGGCTAAGAGAACATGTGTGCATTTGAGAGGCAGGGCACAAGGATGACTGTTAGGGCGTTGCCTACAATATACTATAAGAATGAAAGAGAAGTGTTGATTTTCAGAAGACACATTTGAATTTTCTTGTCTCATATAAATGAGGTGTCTAGGCTTGCAAACCACAGTAAGTCTATAAAGCTATTATCTTGAACACTAAAGATCAAAAAACCTGTGACCAAAAAAATTAATGCTGCGCTGCACTGGTATACTATTTTAATCTTATGAAAGTGATGTGCATTTCAGTGTTGCATATATCAAAGGATTTTTTACTACATGTAAATAAAATTATGTTTCAGGTAGTTTTATAATATGAGAAGTATCTCAGGCATATTCCTGACCAAGCTGAGGGGGTTTTATTGTTCACCTTAATGAGGTTGGATTTAGTATTTCACATTTTCCTTTTTTTTTCCTCTTAGGAAAGAAAGAGTTCAGTATTTTATAGAGGTGCAAACTGTCAGGTAAGAGTTGCTTGCATATTTTTAATATGTGAAAGAGCCAAACCAAGAGGTCTCAATGCCTATCATTTTCGTAAGTATTCATTATTGTACACCCACACTAAAGCTTGAAAGGAGAACTTACAAGTCTCACCTCGCCTTCTCTGTGCCATGCTCTTCCATTCTGTATATATTTATTCTGATTCTGTCTCTTTTTCTGTCCTCCATCAGCAAACTTGCACAATAAAGGTTCTGCAGGAACTGAGAAGAAAGAAGGAATATTAGTTGGAGCTCATACACTGGTGTTCAGTGCTCCAGATGAGGTATGGTTTTTAAGTTACATTCCCAATATGACAGTTAAATAACACAGACTCATACTACAGCATCACTGACTGTGATGGCTGCCACACACAAACAGAGCATCTGGAATGCTTTATATCTTTGATTTTAAACTACTGCTCTAAAACCTGTTGTAAAGAAACATTGCCTGTATATCCTGAGTTTGTGTCTGTTGGTCTGGAAATGATTGAGAACTGCCATTTGAATCCTGAGCCTTGCCTTTTAGGAGGCCCTTGGAGGTTTAAGTAATGTCTCAAACTTAGACTGCTCTGCTCATCCAGAACAGCCAGAAGAGCTGGCACAGTACCTCCATTTATTCTAACCAGCAGGGTGGAGTGGGTACCTTTATCTTCTGCCACCTTGCACTGAAAAAATGCCACAACTGTCCATTCCCCTTTTATCTCTGCTCTATGAGGAGCACACAATGCAACCAGAGATTCTTAAAGATTTTTCTTTTATGTTGTTTTTTGCATACTGTCATGGAAAGGTAATGCTAGATTTTATTACAATTTTTTTACATAACATAATCCTGATCAAGACTTCAATTTTTAATGTCAAAATGTAAGCAATGAAAAAGAAAGGTTTGCACAGTCTTCTTTCCCTGTTACTAGCTTGAACTGCAATAGTTCCCAAGTACCTATGGCTGAAGTACAGCTCTGCTACATCACACCACACCCTCCCTAATCACAGGGTGGAAACACTGCTGTGACTTGAATGTGAACACCCCTCTGCCAATAATTCCTGACACATGAGCTGTTCAGGCTTTACTAGGCTCCTCCTGTTGTTCTCTGTTTGGAAACACCTTCATGAGACACGGTTGTATCATAAAACATGCAAGTTTCCAAACGCAGAGTAAACACTTGGGGTGGGAGGGCCACCCATAAAAAACAACGGTGAGAAAAATTTTAGCATTATCTGTAGCATACAACAAAATCTGTTAGTATAACCATGGCCAGGGCTGATGTGCTCTTCATTCCATCTGCATTTACAAAATATGATTGGTATTGAAAACCTCAGATACTTATAAGCTGGCAAAGAGACTGACTTTTAAAACTTTGCCACAAACCTAGCACTAATGGCTAAGTCATCCCTGGGTTTGGATGGCACATCTAAACCACTGGCTCTGGTTCTACTGGGAAAATACCCACTCTCAGCATCATACACCTTCTGACCACCTTCTCTATAAACAATGGATGGACTGGGAGACAGAACAGGTATGTACTTCCCTGTCTCATCTCCAACATTGACCACACATCCTTCAGAGACTTGTACCTCTCCTACCTGTGTGCAGTCAATTTACTTCAATTCAGCAGTCAAGTTACTTCAATATCAGAGAGTCAGACATCAGTACCAAACATGACAACTGAATTCATTTTAAATACGTTACCTTACAGACAATGGTAATTTAAACCTACAATAACAAAATAAACCAGGGAAAGGCTAGGCTAATGACACTGAAAAAAGTACTGGAGACCTATGGACAGTGGAGTAAACGCACAAGGAAGTAACAGAAACCCTGAAGTAGGAGACAGAAGCTGGAGACTGTCTTCAAAGTCTTGCATTACTGAGGGGATTTCTGGCATTCACAGAATCTTAAAGGTTCTCATTCCTAGAATTGAGTTTTTTGCTTTGGGGTGTTCTATCATGAGAAGCAACTTCATTCAGCCTTTGCATATTTGGGGCAAAGAGGTACTATCATCAATATGCTGAAGGATAATTTAATATTCCTTTATAAAAGCTAGATCCCAATAACCTTGGTCATGTAAACAGAATTTTATTCCACATAAACTCCTCTTGCATCAACAGAACTGTATCTCAGATAATGTTAGTTCATATGGGTAACATTGTCAGGTTCTGATCTGAAATTATTTTGACTCTGATTTTACATAGAGAGGAAAAAAAAATATCCATCGGAAAGGGAGAGCTGGGATCCAAATACTGAAGTTAACTGCCCTAAGTAAAAAAAAATAAATCTCTTCCCCAAGTTGCATATTCAAGGCTACTTATAAATTATTCCAAACCATCTAGTATGGTGGGAACTATGTGGAACTTCCAAAATACACACTATAAATTTTTTGATGAAGTCAAAAGAAACTGGGATAAGAATGGCTCATAAAGACACCAGAAAATACCTGAAGGTTTCTACCCCTGTCATTCTGTATTACAGCACTCACAGGTAGTAAATACTTTACTTAAAGTTGCATTATGCTTTCATAAAAAATCCCCATAGTGAATTGTACAAAACTGTTCTGAAAGCATTATTTGTGCTTATATTTTCCATCATTGTCTCAAGATCATGTTTGTGTTTTTTTTTTAAAAGAGCAAACATGTCCAACTGTTTGAATAAAATGTTCATAAAAATCTATTTTAAGAATAAATATGACATTGTCAGTAGAAAACTGAAAACAGTTATATTTTAAATGATGAAACATCTTCTGTGCTGTATTGGAAACACTCCGGATAAATTTAAAGAAGAAAAGATGGAACAAGAATTATCCACATGTATTGGATTTTGCATATGTAATATACAAAACCTGCAGCAATGAAAAAAAAATTAAAGGCAATAATTTTTGATTTGCCAGAAGTTGGTGCTCCATCTTACTGAACAAAAAATCTGGTCATGGTAACCCTTGTTTTTCTGACCTTCCAAGTGTCATCGGTCCTCACTGTGTCTGTAAATGAAGCCAAGTGCTGTGAAACCTCCAACTCACATTAAAAAAAAAAGCAGACTGTTTAATACCACCAACTGCTGTGAGAAGGCTCTACAGCATTTGCCTTCCCTGATTTCAGTTCAAGATCTGAATGCTGATAGTGGGCACGGCTGCAATTGAAAGCCTAACTGCAATTTTGGCTCCTCTTCCATACTTGTGACCTGAGCACTACTGTGCTCATGGCTTCAAGAACACAATGACTGATGGTCATCAGAGGAAGGGTCATGAGAAGGAGATAAACCTCCATGAGAGCCAAGTATGATCTATTGATCCCTCTCCCACAGGAGAATGAACGTAGCCCTTATTCTCTCCAAAATTAAAGCTGAAATTTATTTATTTAGCTTAACTTTCTTCATATTTTTCACAAATACGTAAGATACTATCTCTCCTGCACAAACATGTACATAATGGATATATATAGGAACAAAAAACTCCAAAATCCTACAGACCAGTCAAGCCATCTTTTTTTGTGGTCCAGGAAGGAAGGGAGAGTCATTTTTATTGTTTAATTGTTGGCAAGTCTGCAAACCCAGTGATGAAGGGGACCATTAATCATTCAGTAACTTGTCTGTACATGCAGGACAGAGGGGCATAGTATAAATATTCAGAGCTGCTTGCCCAGCTAAGAGACAGCTGATGGAAAAGGCTACAACCTACAGTGGATTTGTGCTCCTTTAGTTAAGACACCATGGTTAAAACACCCACTCTGATGACACTTAACGAACACTAAGAGACAATCTCAATGGTTTGTAGATGTCTGTTGAGCTGCTGCCATGGAGGCATTCTGCAATCGTGAACTTTCCTGGGCTTGAGCAGCAGGTCAGTGCACCTGGCTGTGAAAAGTGCTGACCAACTACCCCTGCCCTGTACAACCCTCCTCTAGGACTAATGTTTTAAAAGAAGAAAGTTATGAATGCAGTATCAGTCCAGAGAGTAAATGTTGTGCATCTGTGTACATTAGAATTGAGTCTTTGTTTGTTCCGTCTACCCAAACACATACCAGGTTATACTATAAGTGCAAGAACAGGACCTTCTTATGTTGGACTTTGTGTTTACACCCTTGACTTTACATAGCCAATATTATCAACTTTTCAATATTAATACCAATATTGAGATTAAGAAATTAATAATATACAAAAAAAATTAAGACACTGTTCTTTTAATAGTGTCCCTTCTTTTAATTGGTGTCACCTTCTTTTAATTGGTGTCCCTTCCCATGCAAGGGGGTTGAAACCAGATGATCTTTAAGGTCTGTTCCAACCCAAACCATTCTAAGATATGGTTTCATGATAATCAGTTTTTGATTAAACTGCATATTTTAATTTCATTGCTTATTTTCTAGTGACAAAGCATACGGGACTAACGAATTCTGACATTAAAACATCAGCTTAATGATAAAGCAAGCCTGTACAGCTAGAAACTTTTGCCAAAAGCTGTGGGAATTAAAAAATAAGTTGTGCAACCCAAGATCTCAGCAGCTTTATGTGTTCAAAGAGAAACGAAATATATACACTTCACCATCCAGATCTTCATTTAAACATGCTCCTCAGGGTTACATTTCTTTAATAATTTATATAGGATTTAATGATTTGTCATTTGGAGTGCTTTTATGTAGTATTTTTCTTTTCTATCCCAACGTTGCTTCTTAAAGCTAAGCAATAATTACAAACTCTGAGAATTGGAGCAGTAAAAGCTTCTAATCTTGATCTAATGGGTAAAATCTTAGTTCCTCTGCCTTCAGACTGGCAATCAGGAGTAATACCAGCACTGTGACCTCTTGATACCCTTTAGCAGTGGTTTTCAGAATGTGGTTCATGGATTATTTCTAAAGGATCTGTGAAAGACAACTAAGAAATGTGAGTTTATGGTCAAATGGCTTTAAATTATTGTACAGAGGTCTGAAGTGCTGGATACTTTGTAAAGGTAAGCAAATAGAAAAAGATTGAAAATGACTGTCACAAGATAACTACTTCAAGGCTCCATTTTCACTCCTCTCCTGCACTAGAAAGATGTCCAAGATCAGAACCATTTCAAACCGTAGTGTCTACCACTCCTGGTAGACCTCCTCCCAGTGTACAGTCAGGAGCACAGGCAGGCGTAGGGCTTTCATACCTATCTTCAGTTTCCTCCCCAAAACAGAATCTGAGTGACCAATATCTTTACCTAAGTGGGAAGAGGAGGGTGGGTCATGGATAACCCATGATTTTTGGGTTATCACCATAACCTACAATTCCCAATGCAAAAATGGTATGGACTGCTCAGCAAAAATGCTCTCTACTTTACACCCATTTAAACAAAACCACTTACGTTATTTTTCAGCAGAAGTAGGATTAAATAATCTATAAAGCCCATACAACAGGCATAAAACTTTTATAACTTTTAAACTTCTGTATTTTTAATTTGAAAATGAGAGACAAGTACACTCAGACTTACATACACCCTAGGTATTCTACAGCATAACTGCTTTGTTATTATTTATTATTTATATAATTATTCTCTTGTATCATCATGCAGCCACATGATGTGATAGGGGGGGGAAACGTCTTTCATGATTTTGCCCAGCAGATCATTTCTAGAATTGTTATCGATCCCACAAAGACAGTGAACATGAAGTATTATCTTTATGGGAGGGAGGCAAAGTGTGTTACTCTGTCCTCACTACTCATCCTCTGTGTCCCAGCTCCTTATACTAGTCTAGTCTGTTTCCCCCAATTCGCATGGTGAAGTTCACATTTCACAGGAGAATAGAAAAGCTTTAAATAGCCATTATTCACTGAAAATAATTCCTTATGGAGAAAAGTAGAACGAAATGCACAAGTTATTTCAAGATTATGGCAATCATGTAATAAACATACAGTTGAGAAGAGAATGAAATAGAAAAATCAAAGTCCTGAGAGAAATAGACTGAAAGTCATAGTCCCTAAAACAGAACAAACTATTACAATAAATTACATAACAAAAGCACAAATGGTGCCACTAATACACTACTCCCAGGAGTTTTAGGACAATATCAACTTGCAGCGCATTTGAAATTGCTCTCCGAGCTAACCTTCCTTCTTCCTGAAGACCAACAAGGACATACTAAATATTGAATATATTTCATTAAATTAATATGGAGCAGGGTAATAAAGCCTGAGTAGCTTGTTACAACCAGGTTGAGGTTGCTCAGCATCCGCAATGCCCAGTCACTCAGCTCTACAGCTGACGCTTTTGTGACTGCCCTGTGCTACCAGTGTCCCTCTCAGACTCATTGAGGTTTTTCTGTCTTCTCATGCTCCAGAGGAGGCTTCATCTATGCTTCCCATAACTGTGCATAACCCATTATTCCATTTAAACCCAAACTTCGTTAAAATAACAAAGCTGCAGTATGAAGGCATGTTTTTGTTGAACAGATGTTCTTCCTCCCACACCTATTTCATTACAGGCCCATCTCTCCTACCCTCCTCATCCTGATAACAGTGTTTTTATAGCCAGCTCCCCTTGCTGATTTTAGCCAAGTTTCTAGGACACAATGTTTTAATTTAAACATAGTTCCAGTTATACGATTTTATTTTGCATGTATTTGAACTTGCTCCTCTATAACCCTGAAGGATACTAATCTAGTTCAAAATATATTCCCAACCTTTTTTTGTCCAAGAGCTTTCCCACTACATCCACTTTTCCCTGTGCAGCTAGTGCAAGACAACAGCTGCCCCATGACTCTGCCACACTTTTTTGCAGACTGCAACATAATAATACCTATCAGCTGCATCCTCTAATATGACTGCATTATTGGACACGTGCTTGCTATGGGGTGAGGAGGTCCAGCAGGAATGTGAACTCCATGAAAGCCTTTCCAAGGAGCAATAAGACTTCACAGCACCAGCATGGAAAAAAAAGAGTTGGGACTGCACAACAAAATTGAGTGTCTTTAATAAACAAGGTTCTCATGCCTCCCTTATGCACCTACTTATCTGTCACATTTTTCAGCATCATGGAGGGTGTGACCCATCTCACTTAAATGATTTTCAGCCATTTGGAATTATCTATTTCTGAGTGACTCATCTAGACACTCTTTGTAACCTCAAGGACAGCTGACAGCAAAGATACATCAGTCTCTGGAGGTCGGTGCTTATTCCCCTATTTTAGACAGAGAGTCTAGATGACTACTTTGCCAAGTAAGCATTTTAAGTTAGATCCTGTGAGATGGATTACATATTGAGGCCCCTCTTTAGTTTCCACGTTCTAACAATCACCAGTTCTGTACTAATTTCTTGTCCCTAACTAATCACACTTTTCTGGTGTTTTCCTCCACACTGCAGAAATCGTTCTTATAATTTCGTGCAGCAACTTTTTATTTCTACCTGGTTGAACCTGATCATGTACGGGTGCAACTCCAGCCTCAGCAACGGCCCACCCAAGACAGAGCATGATTAGCAATGACATGCCTGACAGCTCGACAGGATAATGCAAGTGAAAATAAAAATGAGCAAATTAAAAAGCACTAATAAGAGGTTCTGTTACAGGTTTTTTACTGGCTCTAATTGAATAGAAACTCCTAGATGTTAATTTGAACTCTTGGTTTCCTCATGCTTTTCACACATAATTATGTCCAAGCTATAGCAGCACTATAAAACTCATCACAGAGGGTGGATCAGAGAACAGTAAGCATTGTGAGAAAATCGTTCCATGT
The DNA here is from genome assembly GCA_020745705.1 of Hemiprocne comata. Taxonomy (NCBI): domain Eukaryota; kingdom Metazoa; phylum Chordata; class Aves; order Apodiformes; family Apodidae; genus Hemiprocne; species Hemiprocne comata. The sequence goes on from CM036591.1 coordinate 17,891,561, forward strand.
TTTCCTTGCCCCTTAAAGGGATTTTCCATCTCATAAAACACAAATCACTAAATATCTGGAATAGAAAAGTAAATGTTACAGCCCCTATGTACAACAAAGTTTTAACTGAATAATCTCGGCAATCAATCGCAATGCAAAGGGTTTGCAAAAGCCAAACCAGGGAAGTCAAAACCCTGTGTTAGATCAGTGTCAGTGAAGGGAGTGGTTTCCTGTGCTCTGAAGCTGCCTTCCATCCCTACCGCAGCACAGACTGCCTCAAACCAGAGTAATCTTTCAGGGATGAGGCATGTATGTAGTTTTACAAAACAAGCCACATTTTTGTCTGCCTGCTGAGTGCTTTCTTCCTTCTTGGTGTCCGGGTCTGGCTGCAGCAAACATTCCACCAAAGGGATAAAGGTGGCTTCAGCAACCACATCAACAATGTAATTTGTAAAATTCCTACTTGGGATTCTCAATAAAATGGTTACTGAAAGTTGCCTGGAATGTCAGGCATGTATTATTTCCTCCTTTATTGTCCTGTTTTCTTTCTACTTTACTCTGCTGCTCTGACTTTCCATTCCTCACTTTCAAGTGTTTATGGAATACACATTTTGTCTCTTAGAAACAGTGCTGACAAAGCAGGCAAAAGTGCACTGTGTAGCTTCTCTGCATTTTGCCTTGCACAGTATTTCTGGAACTAGCATTCTTCATTGACCTCCCTCCATCTTCCTGAAGAACCTCAAAGCCTACTTTGAGAGTCACAGTTCCCCAATGAACAGAAGTGCCTGGCATTAAGGCACTGCTGCAGAATCTACATTTTTTCTCATCATGTCTTTTTTTTTTTTTTAATTACTTTGAAATAAACACCAACAGATGGCAAAAGTAGTCAATGTTTCACCTCTCTTAAAACAATTGTCCACAGACAATCAGCCAAATTCTGTTCTGATACACATATTTGTCTCCTGAATTCAACTGGGATTACCTGGGATGTAAATTTGCACATAGCTGGCTTAAGGCATCTTAGCTGCTTGTCTGTCTGCTAGGAGAGAACACTACCAGATTCCTAGAAAAGGTTTACAGTAGAAAAGCAATATACTGTGTTCCAAGTGAGCAAGTATTACATTCATCCAACAAGACACAGTTCAATTTTAATACGCCTGACTCTGAATAAGAAGCCAGATACAACAACCAGTGTAACAAGCTTCCACTATGTAAGCAGTAACCCATTCATACATCTTGTTAGAAATACATGCAACATACCAGAAACTCCTGCTGGTGTCTTTATGAATTTTCCATTAAAATGAGCAATCACTGCTTCACATTTTTCTGTTGACTCCATTCTAAGAAAATAAAGAAGAATTTACATAAATTAAACACTCATCCAGATTCCCATGTTTGCAAATTTTTTAAAGCATGTCTTGCTTTTTCTCGCCTTGCTTTTGTAGCTTGCTTGTGTGTGAGCAACAGAGGGGATGTTTTCTAAGAACACAGAACTTCAGAAGAGTATAACTAAACTCAGTTAACATTTTGTGCACTCTGAGGCCAAAGACAGTGCCAAACTGCAAATACAAACCCTTACTTCCTTCGAAATTAGGCAGACTACAACTTGGACAGCTACAGTACAAAGGTACCTCTGCTGTCTTGAAGGAAGCCCAAAGACTGATCCAGTCATTCACAAGTGAATTCTTAGTGTCCATGACACATGTAACAAATGTTAATGCCGCTTTTGATAGAGGATTCTGAAGTGTCTGCACAGTTTAAGAGTAATAAACTCAAATATAAAACATGCCTGACTCATGACCCAAACTGCCTTTGCAATTTATACATATACATACTTAGCTTGTACCTATCCTCCCAACTACAGAATGTACTCGTCTCCAATTTGTTTTCAAGTTACCTTTAAAGCAGGAACTAATAACAGAATGGCTGTGATGGCTATGGAGAATTTATCCAGCATCCTGAACAGGTTTGTGCAGTTATGTTATCAAAACTAGACTTAATAGACTGGGTGGGCTACTAGTAAGCTACTGCTAGTCTGGGAGTGGCTCCATAGGCTGCAGCTACATCCTTACATTGCAATGTAGATGTCTTGGTCCTAACTGTCAGCTTGGACTAAGTTGCAACAGATACTGAGACATGCAAGTATAATGAAATTTATTTTAAAAGAGATGTATTTTGCAGCTGTCTGCAAGATATTTTGATATTGTTGAATGGAGATTTTCTTTTTATTTGTTCTTTAAGTTCTGTAATTCAGATCCATAAATTAGGCTAATGGTCTCAGCAGCAAGCAAGCGGTACTAAAAAGTACTAAGTCTTGGCATCATTTTAATTCTGATAGCCTTTTTGCACAGACTGACAAAACAGTCATAAACAGCAAGCAAAAGCATAAAAATACCAGAGTGAACAAGAAGTTTTCTTTCTAGTTTCAGAAATACCTTCTAGAGAATTTTCAGAAGTTCTGCATTGTTGGACCCGCATCAAAGAAAACTGATTTTTTGTTTGGTTTTGGTTTTTTGGGGTTTTTCTTTGTTTTTTTTGTCTCACATGAAACAAACAATACAATTTTGTTTCACACTCAAGTCTGGACTTGATAAAACATGTTACCACTTATTAACCTAATAAAATGCTCCCAAAGGCAAGAAATTTAAATATTTATTAAATTTCTACATGTTTCTTGGACAATTTTAACTAGCATTATCCAAAAACATTACAATACCTACCTTGCAGAAGGGGAAAATTCTGATTATATAAGACAGCAACAGCTTATTATATAAATTATTTAAAATACATGTATGTGAATAAAAATATGTATATAAAAATAACTTCACATTTATGTGTATATATATAAAACAGCATGTATAATACAGAACATATTGAGAAAATACTTTAAAACTAATCTCTTAATTTCTTCAATACAAGTGAGGTTTTGGATACACACAAGTCTTTTGGACTTATACATCCAATTCTAAAATTCTTCCATCAATATTAGAATAAAAGCACTCCTAAAATACCACTCATTCAAGGTAGAGTTGGGTACGCAAGTTTGCTCAAAGCATATTTTCTGATGATAGAAATCTCCAGTCTACAGCCTCCAAATTTTGATTGCCATACTAGGTTTAAAGTAGAACTTAGTGAGAGACACAAAAATATTAGAAGGGCACAGAAAAGCCTTTAATGAAGAGACTCAGAACAAATAACTGAATTAACTAGAGAAAATGTGGACTCACACAGACAGAATATTTGTGAGGTATCTACTCATGGAAAATATTTGTTCTTGTTGATTTGGGAAGATATTTGACCAAGTTGTCAAATATTTTAGGGGGAGCTTTACCGTAAGTCAGTAAAAGTATTTTCTTTCCCATTCTTTCCCAGATGACATGTTAATGAGGCAGAAAATACAACAGGCTGATGTTCAAAATGGAATTGATGGGTTGATTTTCTCAGAGGAACTAATGAAGGCAAAGAAAGAAAACAAAACAAAAAAAGGAGGGAGGAGGGATTCTCCCCTTCTCCCTTATGGTCTCCTGTCTCCAGTTCAAGCCTCAAAAGCCACAAATGTCACAGGAGTTTCTGTGAAGCCCTGCCTAACTCTTCTTATTGGTTCAGGGATAGGAGAGAAAGGAGCAGTACAGAGAAGCAGAGGAAATGGCAGAGCATGAACTGTTGTTCTAGATAGTTGTCCAATAAGGGCAACAGATTCAGATTTAGCCATCCAAGGGAGATGAGACACAGCTATATTTGCTTTCCCAGAGGAAGAACTGACAAAACCCTGCTGGTATCTCAATGCAGATCTCTCGTTTCTTTAAAAGCTTGATCATTTCCAATTTTCTGCCTTTTCCTCCTATTCATGCCTTTTTAATTAAAAAAAAAAAAAAAAAAGGAAAAAAAGCTGTCACTATGGCTAACGCCACTGAAGTACCTTGCAAAGCCAACACCACGGCTTGTCCCACTCGAGTCCCGCAGTATCCTTGTAGAGATAACCTGCCCAAACGGTTTGAGCATGTTCTCAAGCTCCTGCTCATCCATTGAAAGTGGCAAATTGGAAATGTATAAATTAGTCGGATCTTGTTCTTGTTGCTGAAAGAGAATTAAAACCAAATGTTATTGTTGCTGACGCTGGACAGAAATTTTGATTATAAAATAAAACAATTATATATAACTAGTGGTGCAGATTTTTACTTCTCAGGCCCCTCTCTAAAAGCTGCTTTTCCCTAATATTAGTGACCTCCATCTTCTGCCTCTGTATACAGCATTCCTGAGAAAAGCTCCCCTCCTCCTATTACTGCTGACAATGACATTTTTAAGTGGAGATAAAGGTGAATAATTGACCAGTTTATAGTCTGTATTACAACTTCATGGTTCAGATTTTTCTGAAAGAAAAAAGCAAAGAAACAAGGTAAAGGAGAGAAGTTAGCAGACAAGGAAACACAAGAATGGTGGAAAGAGCTAAAAAAAGCGCCAGATGTAAAGTAAAAAGCTAAACAACAGGAATTAAAATTTGAAAAGAATATAGGGGGAAAAAGAGAAAATGCATTTAAGACTATGCATATTGCCAAAATATTACCACAAGAATAAGCTCATACACACAGAATTGTGTGGGACATTGTCTTTCTCTCCCAAACCTGAATGTTTTGGAGTTTTCATTAAACTTAAGTTATGCATTCAGACAATACAAAAGTCTTCCAAAAACTTTCTCTAGAAAGAGATAAAATGACAGAGGAGGGCAGCCAGGAGATGAATGATTAAGGAGGAGACAAAAGTAGCCACGTCTTTGCCATTCCCCTGACCTTAGTGCTATCTATCTATTTTGTGTGATGTATGTATGTACCACAAAAATCTATCTCAACCAAAGAAACATTTCTGTGGAAATTGATCATTTCCAGTGTTGGTCTTCAGATTCTCCAACTGTGGTTAGGGGGCATCTCTCTCATACTGCTAATTGCTGGCCATGGTCCATCATGAAATATATCCTTAATCGACACAGATCTAGATGACTTGGCCCTTAGAGCTGTGCAAAACCCTGATGTTACTGTGGCTCCCTGTACAGATCTATGGCTCTGCAGTCTGCATTATAATCAGTAGAACTTTTCTGGCATTAGAAATGGTATGATGTGAAACAAAAATTTGTTGGCATAGCCCTCAGTGTGTTTGCATTCTGTACAAGAAGGCTTACTGACTTACAGGGAAGTTTGAATCAAATCAGAAAACTAAAAGAAAACCACAACGCTTTCCTACTGGAATTAAAACACTTACTAAAGTGATTATAATATAATAATGATAATATGATAATAATACATAGCTGTATGGGTGGTGATACCTTCTTATGCTGATTAGGCATCCATTTTTCCTTAAGCTGCCCTTATATTAAAAATATCTCAGTACCTTCAGTAACATATTGCATAATTAATAGCTTGCTATCCTGGATATCATCTCTCAGGGTTGGTTTTCCCTAGGACAAAAAAAGAAGAGGCGTCGGGGCTGGGAGTGAGAGGTGTGCCTTTTAGGCACAGAAATGAATTCTCATGTTCCAAAAACTAATGAAACTGAAAAATGGGGGAGCAAATTCTACGCTTATGAATATTCACTATTTGCATTTTTACTCTGAGTCTCACATTCAGTTAGAAAGGGGTAACGTTTGAACATTTTCTGTAAGGATTTTTAAAGGAATTCCAGCCTCAAAGGAGCTATAAAAGGGAACATGCTCCCATTATATCCTCCTGATCTGCACACTATGCCCCTGATATGATCGTAATTCCTAGACATACTGAAATCCCACATACCTTACTAAACACAAACTTTTCCAAGTGCCCAAGTGTTGACCTCACCAGTCCTTTTACAGTCCATTACAAATGGCATTTGACTACCATTTATGTTTTTCCTTTTGTTATCTATTGGGAATATCCCCCCCTCACAAAATAATAATGAATCTCTACAGTACATATCCAAGTTTGTGATTTAAATTATCCTAGAATATCTGAATTCTCTTTCATATTAGAGAAATCAGCAGAAAGAGAAGAAAATGGATACACTGAGAGGCCAGAGCCAACATTAATATTCATATCTGGGCAGTGTTCAACTATGAGGGAAAACCTATGTTACAGTAGTTACATCTTTGAAATACAGTTCAAATTTCCTCAGGTAGGAATGTGAGATGAAGACAGCTTTCATATTTTAGAATTAGTTTGTTACTTAGATTGTATTAGCCAACTTTGTTTGCACCTTGAGATATGTAGGCTTTCTTCTTTAATGAGTACTATTAGAAAAAGCTTAATAAGAGGTTTTAGCCACAAATCCCATTTGTAGCTACAGCATAATTTCCTCAAACTCCAAGTAGTATTTGAAAGGAAAATTTTTGGATTTTTTGTTTTTTATTATAAACTGTAACATATAGTGCACACAAATATCCTAAAACTTCCCTAAATAACCTAAAACAATACACAAATGGAAAAAGCAGACCCTTTGTATATTTTCATCTAATTTGCGAATGTGTTTATTCTGTAATAACAAAAAGTCTGAGTTATATTGTAAAAATGTTCTCTTTAAAAAGCCTAACAACACTTGGAAAGATAAAAAAGGCCTCATTTTGTTCATACTAATAAAAATGTAATTTACTTGCAAAAAAGAAATGCTGACGTTCAGAAACACCTGATGGAGAAAGAAATTCAGTCAACTGCAGAACATCAGAGCAATCTGTTTTATTCGGGTAACTGGGGAGATCACATTCCCCTTCTCTCCAGCTCCTGTTCCTGCCCAGGAGATTACCACACTTTTGCTTTATACTGGCAGTGTATTTTGGGTAAGAGAATATGAGTTTTCCTTGCGAAAGGGGACACAGAGGTCTACTGTGATTCTCTGTAACACATCAAAACGTTCCTCCATATATGCTGGGAATCTCAATTCTTCTACCTATCCAACAAACAGAAAACTTCATAACATGAATCACGTAACAATGTTAGAGAAGGGAATGCTCAACCTTGAAAGAGTACTAGCGACTTTACCATCAATCCACATTGCAAATCCCTTAGGAATGGAGGGGAAAAAAATGGATCTGAGGAAATTTTTCTAGAGAAATTGCTTTCTCTGAACAGAGACCATTTTGTGATGGAAAAATTTACCTTGCAGCCCATGAAACACTCTGTATTCTGTAGTGGCAACTAGACGGAACGTTGGTCAGGTGCATGCTGAATGGGTGACTGGAAAGGATTTCTGCTTTCCTGACCCTTTCTCTATGTCAGTCTATTACAGTCTGAATACTCCTGGGGAGTTAGTTACTTCTGCTTTTTATCCTTTGACAGGACTTACTGACCACAGTGGAAAAAGGGGAGTTTGAAGACACTCCTACATATGTCCATAACTAGAACTGGCAAAGATGGCAGACATGGTAAGAAGAAGAGCAAAAAAGCAGCCAACAGATAAGGATGTGATGCTGATATCCTGGAATACAGGTTGAAATTTCATTCATCTGTAATTTTCCCAGAACAAAATAGTTGAAATGCCACGAAATACATTCCACAGTGCACCAAGGTTGTATCTGCACTGCAGGTGCAAACACAGAGCTGCCCTGGGAAGTGGCATCAGCTCACATGTAAGGACAAATTATACAATATCTCACGTTGGAAGTGATCAAGTCCAACTAGGAGAGGATAGATTAATTTAATCCACTTCTTCACTTTACAAAAAAAACAAAAACAAAAAAACCAGACTGCTATTCATTCTTAAAAGAGCTCATATACAATACTGAGATTATACTGTTGGGGTAGACCTAAAGCAAGACTGAACTCTTTCTAGAGAGTATTTGGAATTTTATACAGTTTGGCTGCAGAAAAAATATACCTAATAATGTGCAAAACACCTCCTCTCCTCCTGTTACTTACGTCATCATGCAGCTTCTGTCATCTCCACAAGACTACTAAACCTTAAAACAGCTATCTGGGTATGTTTTGGGAGATCATAAGCAGCAAGTCATTTCCTTCCCCTTAGAACACACTGGATTTCCAAGCTGACTTCCAAATGGCAACCACAACTAGGACTCCCCATCCACCTTTATCCTGCCTTGCACAAAAGGCACCGTACAAACAGATGTTAAGGTTTTATACAAGGTCTTGGCATGGAAAATGGTTAAACAGTTAAAAATCCAGGAAGTCAGGAGAGGACAAACTTTTTAACTCCTCCCTGTGTCTCTGGCAAACAGCAGTTTAATACATTAAGTTCTGTTACTTCCTTCCTTACTGAAACCTGTCTCAACATATTTTAATTCACATGTTTATTACAGTTGTTTCAGAAGAGACAAATAATTCTTTTGATATCCAAGGTTCTAATTTTTATTCTGGAATTCAGCAAAAAAAGTGAAACTGGCAAAAGTATCTGCAAGCATAACAACTCAGCTCAAACCTTGCCTATCCACTGTAATCGTTTTAAGTGCTTTCAAAGGCAGGGCTTTTTCCTGTGCTTAAAAACCATGAAATCATATAAGCTGCTTTCACCTTAGAAATCTTAAATCTCTTGAAGTTATTTGTACCATTTTATGGGAATGATCAAAAAGAATTACTAAAGTCAGTGGAAAGCTTCCTACTTTAGGGTAACAAGCTAACATTAAAATACAAACCACTGAAGCATTGAGATTTTTTTTTTTAAATTTCACACGATTTCAGAAAAATGCTTTATTTAAGAGTCTTCATATCTCATGCGGGGTCTCCTCAGTTAACAGAGCCTTCAACAGGTCCTAAAAGACACTAAAAGTGCTCAATATTTGCAGATTATGGACAATGGCAGGGAATTTGTGGGCTACTGTAAGTATGCACACTACCGATAAAACTAGGAACTCTTTAGCAATTCACATCAACACATTTCTATCAGCCTCTTCTCATCAAACACCCAAACTTCTCTGGAAGAACATATAATACAAAGATGTAGAACAGTGCAGATCAATGCACTTATTCCTAAAAAGGACTTACAGCACGACTTAATAAGCTGACTACAAGATACAGTATTTCTCACAAAAGAAATAGGAATACTCAACTGCTAATGTTCATTTCTGCAGAAAGGTGGTGATCAGGAGTCCTACATAACTCAAAATGCTCCTCTACCACCATCTGAAAGAAATTAACAAAAACCTCCCTGTGCGTGTGGAACTGTTCCTAAATTGCAAGCAAGAAACTTGGCAAAATGATAAGACATCTGTTTTCCCTTGCTCTGTGTAAGGTCAGAGAGAACAGATAGCCATTCAGAAACACGTGACTGGGCACTGCTCACAGCATGGAAGATCCTCTGGCTGATAGGGAAGGGATTAAATGCTTGTCTGCCTTCATGTAGGAACTACTTTAAAATTTACAATTGACCCGTGTCTAACTGAAATATGTCTGTTTTAGCCACAGTTTTAATACTGTCTGACCGCAGAGTGTTAACAAGACAATTCAGTGGAAAAATCACTTGTTCTCCAGAACTGCATGAACACTACGTAAGATTAATGAGCTAAGCATTTTAAGTAATTTTCACGGGCACATCTGTATTACAAAGAAGAATAAGAATGGTATGAAAAGGGATTTTAACTACAATAAGCATTACGTTCAAATTGGCAATCACACTATCACTACAATCAATATGTTCCCTTTTTATTCCTTAGCACTCCCTGCTTTCCCTTTGCTAGAACGGCACCAAGGTGCCCCCTGGGCGTTCTGCATGTTGCTCAGGGATGCCACCGTTTCCAATAGAAACCTGAGTAAGCCCACCACAGTTCATGAGAGGGCACTGGACCCTCCTCTGAACGAGCCACAGAAAAGCTCAGCCACTGAGATAAGACTTCTGTGGGCTGAAGCTGTGTTCTCAAGGGAAGTGGTTGTCAACGGTCTATTTAGTGCAAATACAATTCCTGAAATGGTCATTTCACCTGCAGGTAAGAAAAATCTGCCTTACCTTCAAGTTATAATGACTGTATAATGACTCTTACGGACTTTTAAGAATAAAAGGAGGAAAATGTATTTTATTTACTTAAAATAGTCTTTCAAAGTAGGATTTAATGCTATTGCCTACAGAAGTACTACAAACTAGGTAAAAAGAAAACTTTCCTTACAAGACAGTTGATAAAAACTGCTGTAGAAATCTGCTTGAGTTAGCTACTCTTTGCCTGTCGTCTGCTCTTTGGCATTCAGAAGCCCAGATGTAGAACAAAAAAAATTACAATATGCCTACCTTCTCTAGTTAGATTAAGTGCACTAGCTACCATGGTAACAAAAACTTATTTTCTTACTTTACTCTGTAGGAATGAAAACTTGATTTAATTCTCCAGAAGGCTGCTCCAAAAAGCAATACATTATTAAAAGTCATAAAGGTTAGCTGTTTCTCATTTTTGCTAATTCAAAACCACATTCTTCATCAGCAACATAAGGGAAGACTACCTTCAAAACATTATGTTTAATAGATGTGGAAAAGCCTTGATTTCTGTTACGGAGATACAAGCGGCTAGGCAGACTTCCCCCCACAAAATTCCATACCTGCTGTGCAGTTCACACTTTATACAGTGTGACAGTTCATTTTTTCCAAATACTGTTGGAAAAAAAGTCACCTAAAGTAAGTTTGGAATATAAAAAAAAAAGCCCCTGCATTAACTTAATTGGAAAGAAAGATTAAGCTACCAGCATATGGGGAGTGCTTCACAGTTCTGCCTTTGTAAAAAATTGCCTAGTAAAAAATACCATGTTTACAAATCCATATCATCTCTGGGTTCTGGAAGATCAACATGAACTCAGACAATTGGCTAATATTTATCACAAACTAAAAACCACTCCCATGTAACCAGAGCTTGGTCTGTTGCTTTGATGGCAAATAGACCACTCCAGAAAACAGAACTTGTATCTTAGGAATGGTGGAAGAGTCAGTATGTGGTGGCACAACACAGAATCATAGAATCACTTAGGTTAAAAAAGACCTTCAAGATCATAGAGTCCAAGCATTAACCTTACTCTATTAAGTCCAGCACTAAGCCATATCCCCAAGCACCACATCTAGATGTCTTTTAAACACATCCATGGATGGAGAATCAACCACCTCCCTGAGCAGCAGGTTTCAATGTCTGACAAACCTTTCAGTGAAAAAGTTCTTTCTAATTTCTAGCCTAAACCTCCCCTGGTGTAGTTTGAGGTCATTCCCTCTTGTTCTATCACCAGTTACTTGTGATAAGAGACCAGTGCCTACCTCTTTACAACGTCCTTTCAGGTAGTTGTAGAGGGTGATGAGGTCTCCCCTCAGCCTCCTTTTCTTCAGACTAAATAGCCCCAGTTCCCTCAGCTGCTTCTCATAAGACTTGTTCTCAAGGCCCTTCACCAGCTTCATTGCCCTTCTCTGGACACGCTCCAGCACCTCGATGTCTTTCTTGTATTGAGGTGCCCAAAACTGGACACAGTCTTTGAGGTGGGGCCTCACCAATGCTGAGTACAGAGGGGTGATCACCTTCCCTGGTCCATGCTTGCCACACCATTTCTAATACAGGCCAGGATGCCATTGGCATTCCTGGCCACCTGGGCACACTGCTGGCTCATATTCAGCCACCTAGCAAACAGAATCCCCAGGTCCCTTTCTGCTGCACAGCTTTCCAGCCACTCTTCCCCAGGCCTGTAGCATTGCATGGGGTTGCTGTGGACCAAGGGCAGGGCCCGACACTTGGCCTTGTTGAGCTTCATACAACTGACCTCAGCCCATCGACCTAGTTTGTCCAAGTCTCCCTGTAGAGCCTCCCTACCCTCAGGCAGATCAAAACTCTCTCCTGCCATGAGCTAGGCTATACAAATGTCACTGCCACACCAGGAAGAAAGTTGTTTAGTACTTGATGAACTCTGAGCTGCCACAGCAAGGCTGGTATTCTAACTGGCTTGTGTATCTCTACATTGCTGTCAGCACAACATAGATAATTTCTAGTTGACTTTTATCTGGGCCACAAACACAATAATTCTCCTCCTGGCTTAAGTTTGCTAGATAGAAAGATGAGAAGAACTGTGGTTTTTATTAACCATTCTTATTTGGTAGTTCTTTTTTACCTTTTATATTTACACATTAGTTTATATCCAGAAGAATTAAATTCAACTTTCCACTTAAAAGGCCAAGCTTTTCCAATAATCTGAAAGACAGTAACTACGGTTGAACACCATTTGATGAGACAGAATTTTGTCCAAGACTGACTCAAATGCCTTATGGTCAAAAACTTATGAGGATTTAGGTGACTCGTATCTCCATAGCATTTAGACCTCATCATCTCTAAAAACATCTCTTACAGAGTGTCAATTTTTAAATTCTCCATTATAAATGCCAATATACAGTAGATTTTCTGTGTGCATCTATCTTCCTATACAAAGTCATTTTATATATGCTCTGAACAGCATAGAAACCTACTGTTATCTCATTGATTTTACCTGTGGTGTGAGGGGAAAAGAAGAGAGACATTACACAGAAAATTCACTCTGACAGCATGCATAATAACTTTTCTAACAAAGAAAATAGGCAGAGCTTTTCAATACTACCACTAACCTTACCTATGAATGCATGGCCCTGCAAAGCAGAGCTTTTGAACTTATTATTGGTTTATTATCAAAGCACTCCTCTAGAAGCACAGACAAGAAACTGATTACATTAAAGAAAAGGCTTCATAAAATGCTCCCAATTCAGATCTCAGAAGGAGCAGAATAACTGAAGGCATAATGTTTCTTGAGCCATGGTCTGATACTGGGTTCCTCTGCTGAAACTATCATCATCATGTCTCCCAAAACATGGCCACTTCTCCACAAACAGTGGCCCCTTCCCAGAACAGATTTGGCAGGATGTGGCCTGAAGCCACATCTCAGGCCCCAGGCCCCCAGTCTGCTCAGGAACAGCTGAAACAGCAGACAAGACTACATTTTCTGGAATCAGATCAACTTAGATGCAGGCCACTCAGTACAGCATGCTCTTACCCCATGGAGAGTAAAAGCTCACCAAGTAAAATATTTGAAGTTAACTCTACAAAACAAACAACAAAGATTTTAATACATATAATTTGAACCACTTCTACTAAACTAGGATTTGTAGATGATCTTTCTGACCTTAGTAATTTTTAATTCACTAACATACAGCTACAACAAGACACTGCAAAAAGGGGTTTATGGCAGCCAGAGTCAAAACAAGGCTTCAGCAGTAACATTTTTCCTTTCCCTTCATCTGCTGCAGGTCAGGGGATACCCTGGGCACAGCACAATAACAATGCCTTCCCATGGACAAATGCAGCCAACAGGTATTGATTTCTCTTCACAACAGAAGCTGTCGTAGTGGTCAGTGAGAGGAAACCCATTGGCCAGACAGCTGAGAAACTGTCCTCCAGATCTCTCCCTCTGACATTCTGGCTAAAGCCTGAACAGTGTCACTGCAAGTCTACCACTTCATGGCTCAGATAGTAACATAGAAAAGGGTAAGATACTAAATATGCAAACACAAGTAAACTTTCATGTCTTCCATGTGAAAACTCTGATTTGCTAATCTTGCCAAAACAACTTTCAGTGACCAGCAGTTCCCAGTTTGGAGTCTCCAAGAGACAGGATTTTTCAGACAAAAGGAGAGCAGCACAGCCCAGAAATAAAAAAAAATCCAATGTCTCAAAATAGACAAAAATCAAAGTACTCAAACTCTGAGTCACTTGTGACTGTTTGTTGTGGTACTGTTTACTGGGTTGGTTTTGGTTTTCTGTGGTTTGGGTTTTTTTTGGATTTTTTATAATTCAAATAGTCTTTACACGTTAAGAAGCTGAAAAACAGGTTTCACTCTAATGCCAAGTTAGTTATAGATTTCCCACAGGTCACTGGGCTTGACACACACACCATGTCAGAAAAATCAATCAAAACTGTCAGGTATTATGGTGTACATTTTTTCATTAATGCTAATAGGAACAAATATTCGCAATATTGCAACTAACTGCCAGAGGAACTGAGTCAGAAAAACATGCTATGGGAAAAATTAAGAAACTATTTAGTTAGATTATTATAGTGAATTATTAAAGCTTCTCCCTCTACTCAAGAAGACAATTAAATCAGATGTCAAAACTCATTAGCCAAATGAATTTACATGACTTCACATTCTCTTTTCTCCCTCCTACCCAGATACCATATCCATAAGATGGCAGAGAGAGGCTTTGAAAAATCTGGTAAATATTTTAAAACGATTACCTAAAACTAAAGATTAATTAAAAGGTCTTTATTAAGCATACATAAAATGTTATAAAAAGAAAAAAAAACAACCCACAAGAACAAGTGTTCTCCAGTAAGCATGTATGTTTGTGTCATGGCTGCAATGAAACATGCATTAAGTATGAAACATATGGTTTCCATTTTGTTGCCCTGGAATCCATCCAAAGACATTTTATGTTGTTAGCTTAACTGTTCTCCTCAGCTGAGAAGCTGTGGAAAATATCTCATCTGAAAAAAATTTGTATCTAATGGATAACTAAAAAAGATGAGCTAGATCTGCAGCAGACTCCTTTATTAAAAAAGCCTCTGAGATTACTATTTAATTATTGGATTTATTTTTTTTATTAGAATATAATTTTCAAGATAAAAAATGCTTTAAGATGTATCACAAATTATATGAACTGATTGGTAATATTTCCTTATTTAATAAATGTGTTTATGGCACTCTGTTGGCACCAGGCCATCTGACCTAACAAGAACGCATGACAAAACCTTTACTAAAGTCTCACCTCCCTGATTTTATAGATTTGAGACACTTAGGCCAAAGAAGATCAGTTTTGGCTATTAACCTTCAAAGGCAAAGATTAATAAAAAATGAGAGAAAAAGAAGGAAGACCGTATTTCTTTCTTTTTAATAATGCTTGGATTTGCACTGATGAAGAAATACGTTATCAAAGAGTTGGCTATGAATTTCAAGACATTTATAATGAATGCTCAGATTTAAATTTTACTTATGCTAACAGAAAATATACTAGAAAGGCTGAAGGCAAAGTCACAAGGTTAAATTTTGCCATGCTGTGCTTAAAAATTCATCCCCAAATTGCAAGGCTGCTAAACCTCAGTAACAACAAGCAGGCAATGTATAAAACCTTTCAGACCTTTGTGCTGTCAACTATTTCAGCCATTGACTTGTTCCAGGAATTCCTATGTTTTATTTAAACTGTTAAGCCTGCTGTAGTTCTTACCATTTATTGCTAATCTTTCTGTTGATGAAGCCAATGGAAAACAAGTATCATAAATAAATTGATAAATCCAACCAGATCCATTTGGAGAATTTACCACACTACAATTCTTTATCATTAGATGAGATGATCTGGGAGACAGCAGTCGAAAGCCCCTATCCTGTCACCTTAATACATCATGTGGCTAGAGGACCATGCTCTCTGTAAAGTGTCTGCAACGTGAAAATTCATACGGCCAATGCTTTGCTAATGTGTAAGATTGATCATCTTCACAACCCATTGTAAGAATTAGCCAGTTATTTTAACTCACCTTTGCCATCTGTGCTTGGACTCCACTGGCCTTCAAAGCAGAAACTGCCTTCTGAGCGGCTGCCGGGCTGTCAAAGTCAACAAAACCATAACCTGAAATAACAAACATATTTCATTAATGAGACAGCAGCCAGCTTATAATCAAACAGTTAATATGCTACTAGGACAGTTATTTAATACCATTTTCTTGTTGGTGAAGAGGTCAAATTTGAACTCTGAAGTTCTTCATGTAGACTCCAAAAAACAATCTACCAAAGTCCTTCAACCTTGAACTGGTGGGGATCTACACTTGTGGAACAAATACATTTCCATGCCCATTCATTATCAGGATTTTGTCCAAATTGGTAACAGGCGGTATGGTGCTTTGCTTTGTGTTATCTGGTACGGATCTTCTAAGAGCAAATATGACATTATTGGTTTATGTCATGGAGATCATTGAGTGAAGCGTCATCTGTTAATTTTTCTAAACTAAATTCTTGGTCCAGTTTGAATAAGTGACCAGTAAGCCTGGAAGTTACACATCATTTACTCAAACTGGGAGAGGAATTTAGTTTAAAAGATGCATCATCTACTGCATCATAACCCAATTTTTGTTGAACTACATACTTTATTGTATATACATGAAATAAAGTTAAATTTAGTAAGTGAGTGAAAACTCAGCTTCTGTGAAATCAACTGAGGTTTTCCCATTGTTACTGAAACGAGAATGTAAAAAATTATCCTCAAAGCATTTTCTACACCATATAATGCAATCTTCAAAGGTTAAAGTAAACCTAAAGCTCATTGCAACAATTTTGATATGTTTGCAGTCATTTATTTTCCTATTCTGAACAACAATGTCCAGTTAATGGATTCCAGCACATCTGAACAGCAATATACCTTAGACTTTACAGACAATGATCTTATAGGCTGGGATTTTTAATGCAACCTGGGAGCTGGATGCTCCAGTCCCCCCCAAAGGCAGTCAGAGTCTGGAAGCAGCTTCCTCTAGATGTAATTGCAAACCTCACTCTGCATTTTTCAACCTCTTTCCTTCCCAGTGAATGGCCTAAAATATTAAAGAAGTCCCTCTCCAATGTCTAAATTGGGTTAAAATAAAACAAACAAAACCCCCGACAATTTAAAAAAGCTCTAGAGGAGTAGAAAATTGAATTATTTCTTCAGAAAGTAATAGTATTATCTTACAGTGTGTCTATACTGAGAACAAAAAGGTTGTGTAAAGACATAATTGAACCAGCTTTAAAGTCCTTAATTTGGAAAAAACAACTCGAGCAGCCTTGTACATCAGTGCAAGCTTATTTAACTTGCCAAGAAGCTGCAGAAAGCAGCATATTGTTCTGCATAACATGGTGTTGTGGACTGTTAAATCTTGACATGAAACAGAGTGAATTAGCTCATATCAAGTTTTGTGCTGCCAAGGCAAAACTAGCTTTCCATACCCCAAACTAACTTTCCATACCCACGACACCCCAGGTTATCAACACCACCACCCTGCTGGGTGCAACATGGATGAAGTTGCATACTAATACCCAGCATGCCACCAAAGATGGCTTTGCCACCTTCTAGATGTACATAACTCGATTACTTGCTACTCCAGTTAGTTTAAATACCATGGTGTGATTTTTTAGCAAGATCCAGAGACGCTGTCAACCTTTTGGTTACATTCCAGTTAGAGATCTGCATTCTGCCTACTTATGCTCTTCCTGCAATTTCAGTGGCATGCAGGGAACTTCCCTGCAGCCTTACATTGCTGTGTATTGTTACAATAGACTGTTAGTTACCCCTTTTCACCAGCAAGATTTAAAATCTAAATTAGAAAAGTCAGCTTAAATTTCTTCAAATGTGAGAATTTCTGTATCGCTAACAGAGCTACTGAAGTCTTCAGGAACTGGGGGAATGGACAGAATAAATCAGTTAAGTGCTGTCACAGTTATTAAGGAATTAAAATAACTGAAAAGGGCATCTGCTCTTTCCTAGTCACAATATATGCAGATGACATCTGCATACAAGCTTGGAAAAAAAACCTCCTAGAAATTTCTGTATCTGAACTGTCAGCACCTCTTTAATTGCTTAAGATGGGGAGCTAAGAAGCCCCTGCACTGCTTCCAAGTTCTGCACAAAAACTGCATCTTGATTAATGATAAACTCTCCTCTCCTGCCTCTGCCTATCAGCTTTACATTCATTCATGAGCTTTTCATTTATTAACATTGCTAAATCAGCTGACTTAATGCTTCACTTTACTTAGAAAATATCCTCTTAATTGTAAAAAAAAAAGTCTGAAATCTGATATTTCAGTGTCTGCTACCACACCTTCCCCCACCACGCACATTGCTGGGATATGATCTCATTTTAATTGCAATTGCAATGAGTGATGAAAATCAGTGAACTGGTGTATCCAGCTTATCTAAAGGACTTATAATATTTTTTTCCAGCTGCAATTACTCTGGTGAAAATGAACCCTCTCTTTGCTCCCAATACATTCATCAGCATATAACAAAACACAATTAGAGGAGTGGAACATGTAATTAAGTGCTGTTTTAAACTACTCTAATCAATGGAGCTGATTTCCACAATATATAATTTTTTCAGATGCTTATTACAGTTGAATAGTCTTCTGTAAGCCTCCCTAGTTTCTCCAGGCAAAAGGAGAAAAGCTGCTGTTAACTCCCATTTTTCCTTTTAAAACAGAGGCAAACTGCCAGCCAGCCCTGTGCATGTCAGCTTCACTCCAGCTTGGCTGCACGACTGACACAAGCTGTCTGCCAGCTCCACTGGAGACAAATGTATTGACTACAACGATTGTGGGCAAGAGTAAGACTAGTTCAGGAATAAGAATGGCAAAAAGAAAAGTTGAAGGCACTTAATGTTCAACATTAGTGTATTTTATAGACTAAATTAGGACATCCAGGGGAATGTAGCATAAAGGCAAGCATACATACCTTTGCATTTGTTTGTTGTCTTATCCAAAATAGCCTTTGTTGATACGATTTTTCCATACCTAAAATGTATTATACATATGTAAGGGAAATGAGAAAAAAGCATCCTATTACAACAGATACTCAATTCACATTATTTTATATTCTATTAGCCATTACTTCTAGATTGTATAATTATATAATGAAAACTCATACGTAGATAGAAGTGAAAAAATTATCAACAATTTCAAGCATGATCTTATTCTGTTCTCCCCATGTTCTCAGTGGCACAGTAGAATCACAAAACAAGACAGAGGAAAGTTGCTTTACAGAAAAGACTACAATACAGTTTAAATCCTGTTACATATAGGAAACCACATTTTAGACATAAGCTTGGACTCTCTTAGTATATATACCAGATAAAGCAGACAAACTGCCTTGTCAGTGCTAGGCTTGCTAACTAACATGGTATGAAGAAAAAAAAAAACAAGTAGAAAATGTAGTTCCCTCTTCACACTGAAAAAAGATCAAAAACGCTGTTCTAGAAGATGACAAGTGCAAGACATTTATAAATAAGTTCATCAGCAAAGGTAGAAAGATTTTCCTATATTTTTTAAGTGGGAAATGGAAATGTAAACAATTTGAACTGAAACCAAAACAACCCTCAGGAAAGTTGCAATTTTCTTTCTTTTCTTTTAAAAAAACAAAAACAAACAAAAAACAAGAGCAAACAAAAAACCCACACTCATTGTCTGTTCCTTAGTTTCTCAATAACCAGGCAGTTGAGGTGCCAATCTGCTACACAGTCCAAAGGTGAGCACCCAGACATCTAAGAGCACTTAAGCTCAGGAAATGGGCAGAGAGCAATCCCAGCTATTGGAGCGATTGCCGCTTCTGAAGTGCTTGGCAAAGTTTATCAGTATCAGGTTTTTTTGATCAAATGCTGGTGAAAATTTGCAATTTTCCTTGAAAGTAAAATCCCAGCTTCAATTTTTAAGAAAGCAACAGCCCTGGCCTGCAGTTAGAAAGCAAATCAGCAGCAGAATGGGAAATGGAGCACGGGTTTCCCTGGTTCCCTACCACAAGCTCCTCTGTTTGCTTGTGAAATACATTTGATACAGGGCTGAGAGTACTCAAGAGAGAAACAATGCAACATGAGTTTGTTTTCACATGAGAATATAATGTAACTCACTGCATTAACAGGTATACCTAAGAACTGTGTGTGTAAGAGTTTCTTCGTAATTGTGCAAGAATGCAAAATGTACTGAAAATTATGAGAAATGTTATGAACATAAGAAAGTGGAATTTGGGGAATAATGAAGTTTTGCCAGCTCACCTGTTAAATATAACTTCAGACTATCATTTCAAGTAGATATTCTTTCAAAAGACAACTAAATTTCTGCAGTAGCTGGATTAGTCTTATAAGTTCTTTAAAATATATAAGAAGCCAAATGAAATTAAGTTCAGTTAAGCTTAGTTAAGAGTACTCAAATAACTGTTCCCTTTCATAGGGATAGTTGTCAAGGATGAAGCCTATTTATGAAGTACTTTGCCACTAAAAAACATTTAAATACACATTTTGGTGTAGTCATCACTCTTTGTGACTGCTTTCAAGCACCTGTTTCTTCACTGCGTTATTGTATGGCTTCAAATAGCTGTAAGGGGGTAGACCTAGGACACTAGCCACTAGGTACTGGTTTCCTTATTGTATCCAAAATTGTGAGCATCTACACTGATATAAAATAGAACTCTTGATCTTTAGCCTAAAAATGTACAAGCAAGCAATAGAAATTGCACCTAATAGTTGGAGTAGGTACTTCCTCCTTACCAGTGCTACTGATTTTCCAAATGTGTCATTCTGTTTAGAAAGCTCTATATCCTGTAAGTCAAAACATTTGAAACTTTCTCCAGAATTTTTCAAAGTGCAGAGAAAATGTGTATGTCATAAATGAGAGAAGCAAACTGCTCAGAGACAGTGTCCTTCCAGATCCACTAAGCTCTTGTGTCCCAAGTCACTTGTGCCCAGCATTATGTTTGACAGCCAGCATTCTCCACACCCAATCAGCTTCCCTAAGCTTCATAAAGAGCCACTTAACCTTCTGTGGGGAAAAAAATCCCTGAAGGAAGGATCATCTTGTCCCTGCTACTGTTTCAGTTGTTCAAACTGTGAAAAGTGGCGGTGGTGACAAACTACAGCCCTGGGTAACTCTGTAAGCAAGGTAACTGCAACCCTCACAGCCAGTTTGGTCCCAGAGCAGGGTCAGGGGCTGGCTGTGGACTATGCTGGCCCACAGATGCTGATGCACACCAGCCCACAGACAGGTGTCTGCATGTCTGTTCTTTACAGCCACTTCATGGACTGTCTTCCAATGTGCATGACCACTAGTGATTTAATTCACTGTCCTAGATAGCACAGCTCCTGCAAACAACCAGCTGCCATGGAAGACTGCCAAGAAGTTTCACCAGTGTGAGTCTAGGAACGACTCAGAGAACCAGTATAACAATAGCAGCTATCACCAGGATTTCTCCTGCCATTTCCCCTGTGAATACTCCTCCCAAGCACAAGCTCTCTTCTCACACCATGAAACAGAGAAATGCAGCTTACCCCACCCAAGCCTGGGCAGAAGGATACATCCCCTTCTTGCTCTCACCATGTGGTCTGATATCAGCAGAAATTACTCCTTGCAGTTCCTCCTAAGTGCTTCCTTCAAATGACGACCATCATGAAAACCTATTTCCTTCCTCCCAAATTCTGCAGTCCTAATACTGCTGTAACAGAGGCTCCTGATTTCAACTGCTTATTTGTTGGGTGCAAATGCAATCAAGACCCAGAAATCAATGAGCTATAAAACATATCAAAGTCATGGCACAAACTAATACGTATTGCCTACTCACAAAAAGGAATACAGCAAGCAAGAAAGAACTTGGTTTCTGAAGATGTCTATGATGTTAGGTCTTGCCTGAAGATCACGATTCCTCACAAAGCTCGTGCCCATCCAGTTGTCCTAGGCACCCTGCTGAGGCTACTCATCTGCTCCAAAGCCTTACTGCATGCTTGGTGAGACTTGCTTCCCAAGACAGAGCAAGCACATCTCTCATGGTTGGCAGAATCACTTCTACAATGATTGGCAACTGCTCATTCCCTTTCCTCTGAAGCAATTATTTGAAATATGCTTTCTTTTTAATAAAGTGCTTATCTTGAGAAATAACTGCTAATCTGCTTGGTGATAAGTAACTAGATATTTCTTAAGTTATTTTTCTCCTGAAAATAACATCAAATTAATGTTCAGCAGCAATAAAGGTACCTCTTTTTTTTTTTTTTTTTTTTGAGGGCTAATAACACCTACTCTCTTTTGGCCTGAACTATCTTTGGAGCTACAAAGCTGAAACATTTTTCTATGTCTTTTCTATACAGCACTTCTACTGATGCCAACTAACATTCTAAGAAAGGGCCAAGGTTAGGGGATTAAAAGGGATATGCTCAGTAACAGCACCAGTGTACAAGATATTGTTACAGTAGACAACACCAGTACAAATGTATATTTGGATACGAGATACAGGAGATGAAGAAGAAACATGTTCAAAAGCCAAGTTAGGATGACAGCAATACTGCCGCTTACTAGGATAATGCTTACCACTGCCCATTGGAATGTTCGGGGTTGGAAGGGACCTCAGGAGATCAAAAAATCCAACCCCCCTGCCACAGCAGGACCACCTAGGGCAGGTCACACTGAAACACATTCAGACAGATCTTGAAAGTCTCCAGAGAAGGAGACTCCACAACCTGTCTGGGCAGCCTGTTCCAGTGCTCTGTAACTCCTACAGTAAAGAAGTTTTTCCTCATATTGAGGTGGAACTTCCTGTGTTCCAGTTTGCATCCATTGCCTCTTGTCCTATCACAGGGCCCAACTGAAAAGAGACTGGCCCCTCTTTCTTGACACCCACGCTTCAGATATTTGTAAACATTAATAAGATCCCCTCTCAGTCTTCTCTAGACTAAACAGCCCCAGATCTCCCAGCCTTTCCTCGTAAGACAGGTGTTCCAGTCCCTTAATCATCCTTGTAGCCCTTTTTGTGCAGAAATGGAAGGGTAACCCCCCACACTCAGCTGCCCTAAGAAGATCTACTGCCAGACAATGTGAATGTCAAACAATAGCACTATACCTTTGTCTTAGAAACTTTTGAAGTGGAAAGCTTGAAGTAAAGCATCAACCTACACTTTTAAAAATACCACGTTGTTCAGCAACACGGTCAAACTCAGTGCAAATAATCACACTGACAGAATTATCACAAATACCTGGGAATACTTTCAACATCTAAAACATCTCTGAAGCCTAATTTTGGTGACCTCCATGACAATGAAAGAAAAGGGTCCTTCAAAACTAAGGATACAGATCGAACTGAACCAGCGTTCATTTTGCTCCCTTTGTACGTCTGCTAGTATCATGAACATACCTGCAAATGTGAGGGCGATAAGATGCCAACATGAGCATGACAAAAAATGGAGAACAAAGTAGCTTGAAGTCTGCCACAAGTGCTACTTCGAGTGTTGAAAGAACTTATCTGTGTGTGCATTAGGGGAGGTACAATAAGAACGGGCAGTAAGAGGCTCAGTAGAGCTTGTCTGGAATGAATTGTTCAAGCCTTTGTCCACAACAGCTTAGACTAATATACCTCATGCCACCAAGCTCCCAGTGCTTCCCTTTGCAGTACTTGCCAACTGTCTTCCACCTTGTGCTGTGAAAGATTTCTCTACCACCTGACTGACTTGGATGCTAACATAATAGAAGGATCTCTGCAACTATGGAAAAGTCCTGGCTTTTTAGAGCTGCTTATGTCCTCCATCCTGAACTGTCCAGACCTTTGTGTTGCAGATGAACAGTGCTCTCTCTTTGTTTAAGTCCAGTCCAGCTGTAAAAAGAGCATTCCTAGAGATCTTGCTGTTATCCCTTGCATTACTGTAGTGCTGTCAGAACTCCTCCGCTATGCAGAAACAATCCTGCATATCTTTTGTGTTTATTCTAGATTAATTTTTACAACTTTGCATCTTATCACTGCCCTTTGTGGAATGCTCTTTATTTCTAAGAGCTGGAATCATGTGGTAAAACCAGGCGTGGATTTCATAACTTATAAGTGGCTCTGAGTAATGAACTCACTATAAGATTGTGAAACGAAAGAGAACCTGGTTGAACAAAAAAAGGTCATTAAGGAGCCAGTAGTCTCACCATGTGACCCAAAGACAAGGGAGAGCACAACAAAGAGGCAAATCCAGCAAGGATGGTCATGTGGGAGAGCAGATCAATTAATCCTAAAACACAACAGTTGCTGAATGGATTCATATCAAAATAAACCCTACCTTAGACTAGGGTAAATAACTAGAACAGAATGGGTAACACAAATACTTCCAAAGCAATTCCTGTATATTAATTATGAAACTATGAAGAACATGCAGGTGGGGATGTTTAGTCTGTAAATCAGGTTTGAAGAAAAAAAAAAAAGACAAAACCAACATGTTTATTCAAACGTGGCCTTACTCAGTGTACAACATGGTCAGTGGGCACCTTGCATGCACTCTAAATGCAGGAAATTCCTGCTTGAATGGGAATGATGTTACCCTTCAGTATGACCCTAAATAAATGCATGCCACAAACACTGACCTCTGCAAGTCAGTGATGTGCAAATTTTAAGACAGCATCTTCACCTCCCCTAACACAGAGTATTCTATTTTGAACGGTATGACTCAAAACATTTACTTGACAATCAATAGGCAAGTCTCTACCAAAGTCTAATACACTTGCAGACTATGTGGAAGCCCAACCCGGTCATCTCAACTGAGACCTGGAGAGACCTGAGCAGTCCAAGGGAAGGCCTCACCTATGCTGCAGTTCTCAGCTTCTCTGCACCACCTGGTGCAAAGGGAGGAAAGAAAATTCCCTGTAACCAAGGAAAAGTCAAGGGAGCTGTCAGCAAAAGCTTGCTTGGTACAGCTGGCTCCCATGCCTCACTGCTCTTCCAGTGTTCAGGGCACTTATAAGCCAACAGCACAGCAAAGGGAAGATAATCAGCCCCAGCAACCTTTTATCCTGGATCCAAAAAAATACCTCTGAGCAGCACAAAAGGTTTTATCTGGCTCCCATACCTCTCTCTGCTGCATCTTGGGAAAGTGGTGTACTGAACTTAAGCTCTTGTTCCCTTTTAAGCTTAGATAAACAAAGGGAGTTTTTGTTGCTCCGTGTATCAAATTTTTAATTTCCCAGTAAAGGGAATTTCAGAAAATAATTGTTAATACAATACTGCAAGTCCTTGTGATAGCCTACTCTAATCCTGCTATTTAATTATAGGTAAATGTTCTCCTACAAAAACTTGATAAATTTATTCAATCCAGCAAAGTACTGAATTTGGAGAACTGAATCAAACCATATGGTTTCCATTTTTAAATTCTTCTTCACCACATCTATGCCCTAGTGTAGAAGGAGACATTGCTGAGAACATTTTGTCCGTACTTTGTTTTCTGTTATTGGAAGACATACTGTTCTTAGGGAAACTCTTTGGATTCACTTAGTTGCTCTTAAGGCCATCATGAACCTAAAGATTTGCTACCAGAACATAGAAAGAACCTAGCACCAAAAGTTGGGCCAGTAATTTTTAGTGCATAATTAAACATAAAAATATAACTGGAACTTTTGTGTTTTCATTTGCACAGTTAATGGGTATGCATCTTAGTACAAGTTGTGTTTTGAAACTGATATAAATTTGGCTAATTTGCTTAGGTTAGCAAAATCTCCTGTACCAGCTTCAGAAACTCAAGGACTGGGTTAATCAACTCAGCCAGAGTTGTCTGTTTCAGACACTGAATCATATTTTTAATTATGTGCAAAACAGGACTTCCTCATGAACCTAAATTAAAGTTAGAGCGCTGCTTTGATGAGATTCTATCAGTCATGTGGATTTGACACAAAGGTAGTTCCTTTCCTTCTTAGTAGTTGTCCCTTTGACTCTCTGATACTTCAGAGAGAAAGATGGTATTTTCAAAACATGTAAATACCCAAGTAGTCCTCATTTATGTTTTTAAATGTTATTATTATTGTTATATTTTACTGCTATCATTTCACTGGAGATACATAATACCTCAAAATAAATTAGAATGTATTATTATGGAAGCTAACTACTGTTTTGATTGTCTTTACAAAATTACTAAAATTACATTTTGTTCATTAATGTGAGACTATTTTTCAGTTAGGATCTGTATACTAAAAAAAAGCCAACCCAAGTCCCACAGATCTTTGGCTCTGCTGAAAATTCAGTAATCTTATATGCTGCTGCAAATTCTTCACAAAATCAAGGAAGCTTTCTTCACGACCTCTCTACCTTTAATTCTTCAATTAAGTTTTGTGTATTTTTGTTTACTATAAGAATCAGTGGATAAAAGCATCTATCATCAGCATTACTGATGCAGCACCAATACTAGTACAAACTGGTATTACTTTGGTACAATCAATCTTTTCTTCAGGCTCAGTAAGTTACAATTCCGGATTTCACTGAGAATCAAGAGTAGCAAAAACAGATACAAAATCAGATAAAATATCAGCTCTTACAGTTATCAGTCCTTAGGAGAGCAGATGCTCAGCGTAAAGGACATACACAATTTGGCGAAGTGTGAACAAATGCCTTCTTGGTTTCCTAGACAGTATTAATTTTAACAGATAAAAAGCAGTATTTCATAAATACAGATTTGGTTTATAGTGTACAGGCTCTAGACAAATGTAACTACTTGACATCTAAAAAGAAGCAGGAATTGAGAACACATAGCCAAGTGACACACAGGAATATTTTGGAGATTATTATTTTTCAGCTATCCATTTAGTTTTACTCAAGAGTAGTTATTTCCTGGTTTAGCTGAGGATGAGCTGTGGGGATACTGAAGAAATGTTTTTAGAATCAGGAAATGTTTGCTTCCTCAGGCTTTGTGGAGATGTAAATAATCTCTATCCATTCCTTAGCAGCTGGCTCAAAGTCAATCAGAAAAAGTCCTGTTAGCATCCTACAGCTACCTTCATGATATTTTGCAAAGGCTTTTCAATTAGTATGTGCTTTTTCACACAACAAATTGATTATCTCACAGACATGACCCACTGTACAATGCCCTGTCATGTACCACAACTGAGGTAAATTGCTTTGTTTAGTATCTTGGGCATTTAATTGTTTAAGACATATTACAGCCGACATTAAAACAGCATTCCTAATGTGGCTTTGCTAAACCAGCAGATTTCCAACAATTCCCTGCAGAGGTGTTTTCTCCATCCATTTTAAATCAACACATACGGCATGTTTATTTTGTTTTACTTTGTAAGGTTAAGAATGTTGCCATATGTGAAAAAATCAGTTATTCTTTAGTACTAGGATGACAAAATCATGAAGAAAGAAAACAAAAGTAAAAATCCATGAAGTCTCCCTCCAAATCGCCTTTGGAGTGGGAGGAGAAGGCTCTCATATTCTTCCCTGGCAGGCCTCGAGAAGAATTCAACCACTTTGAGAAAAACACAACAGCAGTAGAATCAAAATAATGAGAGATTTAAAAATCTAAGTAGAAAATCTTTACATAGAGTTTACTTTGGGGGGCATTTGTTAATTTAAAAGGAAAAAAAAAATGGCAAATTCTGAAGGATGAACCTCTAACTTCTGTTCTAGGCTCTGTCAAGTTAATTGGCATCTGTGGCCTCAGTTGCTCCACTGAGGATGTGAATAGAGATATTTAGCAGAACTGCAATTAATAACCACCCACCCTTCAAGGTGAGGCTTTTTTTCAAAGCCCTGAATCTCAGTCTATCCTCAC
Organism: Hemiprocne comata; assembly: GCA_020745705.1. NCBI lineage: Eukaryota > Metazoa > Chordata > Aves > Apodiformes > Apodidae > Hemiprocne > Hemiprocne comata. Next base: position 17,918,761 of record CM036591.1, read on the forward strand.
TCAGCTGCAACATGATTTTTGCTACTAAACACACAGAATTTAATTTCCATTTAATCTTTCATGGGCTAGAAAGATAATAATGCTCAACTTAATGGCAGGGAGAGACCAAAGCACAGAGAGTCCAGACACTGAAAAAGCAGAGAGCAACAGCAGCAGAAGTGGCAGAGCCAACCTCTTGCCCTGCACAGGAGACCATCTTTCATATTTCATAGACATCTGAAGTTTCTCATCATCCTGATGATTCTTATGAAAGCCAGGATACTAACATGATGGTCCTAAATTTGTTGATTACATATCTCTTTTAACTGTAAAGACACAAGATGTCACACGCTGTGAAGAAAAATGGAATTTCAAGCAACAAACTGAGAAAAATGATACCATTCAGTGTTTCAAGCAGCCACTGCCCCTGCAGTAACCCAACCTAACTTCTGACAAGCTGAGGTGATTTAGCATAATCTCTGAACCATCTGCTAGGCTATCAGTTCAGTAGCCCTGTTACTTTACAGTTTATAGGTTAAGCAGGATAAATAACCTATCAGAAACACAAACGGATTTGCCTCTGACACACTCTGAAGTGCAAGCATTGTCTAAGCAACTATAGCTTCCTTTCTCCTAAACTGAAGAAAATAAAAATCACAGTAATGAATTAACCAAAGTGTCTTTTCTTTCACAAAAGGAATTTAATTATGTTTATCATCATCTTTACTGTTTATTAAATAGTTCAGCAGAGCTAAGTAAATACTTTAAAACTTATTTTTGCCCCTACGTTCAGGAGATTTTTCTATTTATCCATCTAAAAACTCGTATGTGAGGTATTTGAAAAGGTGTGAACTCCGTAGGGTTACATTCTGTTTTCAAACACCTGTTTGCAGGAATACAAATGCTGGTCAACATTAGAAGTGTTGTTTCCTGCCAACATTCTGCTGAGTTTAATGACCAACATTAGTGAACAACCACTCCATGTTTTTCTTCTAAATTATGTGGCACTGTTCTTAGATAAAAATATTTTACAGTTGGATGGAATACGAAGTGCTGTGCATAAATAAGATTGAATGGCTCAGAAATTGACTTCCTGCTATTCTACTTTTAATACAGTATATAGCAACTTATATGCAGTAGTAACACTGAAAGCGTAACAGAAAGTTTTACCTAAGACACTAAACTGAAGATCATTCATATGATCATTCAGTAACCAGTTTAGCAGCGCAAATTACGGAGCATCCTCACTTTGCAAAAAGAGATAATTAATTGTAAAAACATTTGAAATTTTTGGCTAACCCACTTTTTAGTACTACATTCATTTTTACCCCAAAAAGCATAGGACAACCTTAAGTTTCTGCAGGAATTTGCCTGAGCATCTACTGACAAGGCTGTTCAGGTATACAGGAAGGGCTTGCAGTTTCCTACAGCTACAAGATGAAAGAACAAAGTCGTGTTAGTTTAAGAAAGCAAATGGTCTCACCCTTTTGTTGTCTTATCCTAACACTACAGAATGGACACAAATTATGCCTGGGTTAAGAGTAAAGCCCTGGGAAAATTGGCATTTTACACACAACTGAAAGCGAAAACTGAAGCAATATTCTTTGAAAATAAATTATCATAGATCCTGTGGATCCCAGAAAGAATATAAAAAATAATAAAAAAAAGTGAGCACAGTTTCACACAGCCATGAAAGATACAGGGATTTAAAAAAAAATCATATTTCATGTGCAAGCAAAATAATAAAGTACTGAACAGGTTCAAATTACTAGTCTGGAATATTATTTCTACAGTCTAGCAATTTCATTTATCCTTTTATTCATACTCAGAAATGGGTCACTGTTCAAGACAATTATTTGAAAAGATGAGAAATTAAACCAGATTAATGCTAATTTGTATTTATAAACCAAGCTCGTGGCAGGTCTGCAGACGTGCATGTATTGATTTACCACTGCTAGCTGTTTTAATCTGAAAGCAAGGCAGTATTTCTATACCCAACCATAAATCTTGGCAAATGTCAGCCTCACCAATATTGCAGAGGCTACACTAACAGCTTGGAAAAATACAACTATGAAGACATGAGAGCGTCATTCTTGTTATTCATAATTTAGAAGTCTTTTCTCTTCCCTGTGCTAAACAATACACATCAGCTTGGAAGCATAAATTAGTCTCTCCACCTGAAGACCTTTTATTTTTCAATTCCTCCTCCTCCATCCGAGGAAGCCAAATTCAGTCGTTGTCAGCGTTTTATGCATTGTCCCATATTTTGGCTTTTCCCAAGCACATTTATTTTTCTTGTGGGGGGAATTAAGGACACGGCAAAAGGAAAATAGTATTATTTATCAACACTTCCCAATACTTTTTTCCCCTTTTTTTACCCAGAACAGTATAAACCAAAAGGTGTTATTCTGGATACAATGCTAGCTAGTAAGAGTCTGCTTCCTAGGTGGATACGCAGACAGACACCTACTAATGCCACAAGCCTGTATACTTACAGATCACCACTCTGATTTATTCTTGCCTATTAATTTAACTTCTAGTGAAGGTTGCTAACCAACTCTTTTACCCTCCATTTAAATAAATGACACCCTGCAGAATATGTTGGCAAAGTCTTGAAAACAATGAGATTAGAAATTGCCAAAGTATGACAACACTTTCAGCCACATCCCATTTCCTAAGTCCTGACTCATCTATCAATTCTGAACTACAAAAACCTAACACACATCTTGTGTAAATTATATGTATTTAAGTACATACATATAGATGTACACACATGCAAACAAATATATAATGCTTTTTCCACATTTATCTTGTATGAAATATTTTTTGCCATTGGAGTAATGCCTGTCATTGATAACTGTCAGTGTATTTTATATATTTTCCTTCTGTTTTTGTAATATTAAGACAACACAAGGCTAATGGGATGAGTCCAAGAACTGACCTGCTGGGTTAAAACACCTTCTATACAAAGATATCTATTTGTTCTTACATGCATCTTGCACTAATTTAACACCCAATCTTGGAAAGTGCTGACTGCCCCTTTCTGTCTGGAGGGCAGAAGAGGAAAAAAACCAATACATTCAAGCAACTTCCACTCGCTCTGAGCTGCATTTTAACAGTGTTTCTTCTATGAAGTACTCATAGTAACATCCTGCTTTCAGTAGCTATTCTACACTGGAGTTAACACCTAATTATGAAGAAGCTGTACAACTAATATTAGAGTCTGATCTCCTTTAATTTCTGGTAACTGAATGTCAATCATACTAGAACAGCACTAAATGGACAAATTATTCCAAATCACTGCTAAGCCTTCCAGAGGCCTTGCCCCCTTAATAGCATGGCATGGAGACTTCATCCCTATTTGAATCTGCATCTCTAGTCTCAAATCCCAGCTGTGCTGAATAGCAAATGTCTCCATTTTAACAGGGAAAATGGTTGTACTAAAGTAGTTCTCTCCAGGGGTCAAAACACTTCAGAAGGGCATCTAAGTGGCTGTATGTTATTGAGCAGAAACATCAGCTCACATAGTATTGATTATAACTGCATGGCTCTGTTGAAAAGATGTCTATAGCAGCATTAAGTGCTGAGATAGGGACAGAGGAGTGTTATGCATTAAAAAAATACTATCCATCTGTTGCAAATTTTTAGATACATGAGCAATCACAAGCTGTAACACAAAATCTAAAGCATAACCTTTGTGACTGATACGTCAGGGTCACATTCAGTGACAATTCCTCGGTTTCACACTGCTCAAGATAGTCTTTTGAATATTGATTGAAGCAAGCAGGAGGCAGAGTTTGACTTCTGCAGTTTTGCAAAGAGAATGTAATAGATCCTTATCTGGAAATTTGCTTTTGGTAGCTTAAATATATAATTTTCTTTAAGAACACCATGGACCTGTTCAGGTTTCCTCACTATACCAGCTAAGCAAGTATGGCTGAAGTCTTCTGGAACAGCCACACATTCAGCCTGCTCTTAGCCCTGAGCTGCAGCCAAACCTGCAGTCACCACACACTGCCCACTACCAGACTGACATGTCAAACACAGCCGTGGTGGCTGAAATCATGTGGTGCCCCCAGACCGTCACTTCCAGTGTACATTTTGTATAACAACCATCTCAAATCTGCCACAGAAGGATGGATTAAGTGTCCCATACTGAGCTTTGGCTGCTGTGCCTAAAGAATCACTTGGATCAATGGGCTTCACACAGACAAGGGAAGTTAATCCTGGCCTAGCAGGGAAAACCCAACCCATGAGCATCTGTGCAAAGGGTGACTCAAGAATGGGTTAACTAGGCTCAAAGAAAATTGGGATCCTCCAGCTGGCTGTATCAACTGCAAGCCTGGATGGCATCTCCATTAAGCACTGTAAAGACAGATTCAAAGTTTCTTAAAAGGAGCAGCCGTGGGGGTTTCACAAACCCAGAGCACCAGCAGCCACAGAAGGGACTATTCAAAAAACACATTCTGAAAAAGTGCCAAGAAAAATCAACCAACCACTGCATAACAGCAAAGCTGACAGGCAAGCCCAAAGTTACTGAAGATAGTTCTGTATCCCAAACACCTTTCTTGAGCAGATTCAACAAAATACACTAAGAAGGGAGTTTGTATTACATGGTCACAGTGTTTCTGGGCTTTACAGACTTTGCTTTTGGTTATTTTAAAGGCTAGGATAACTATTTATTTGCCTGCAAGAGAGCAGCAGAACAAACTTCTCTCTTAAAAGTGATAAAGTACTATATGAAAGAACCTGTAACTTCTACTTCAGGATGAATCTCAATACCTATGTTTCAGATCCTAAACCAGTTCAATTACTAAATTTCCAATCAGTTAATCTAAACAAGATTCTTAATCAAATCCAAATAGAAATCTGAAAATATTTATAAAGAAAAACACTCAGAAGCAGGAAAATCAAATAGATACATCTACTTCACAGAAAATTACTAAGAACCCAAAGGGGCAATGGCTATATCCAGTGTCAGAAAGCCACTCATTAGTAAAGAGTTAAGCACTATCTAGGTCACTCTACAGCTTTCCTGCACATCCTCAGCTCACTGCATATCGGAAATGCTGTGTGGGAAGGCCAGGGAACTAAACTCACAGACCAAGTATGACTCAGACTGCAGTAATTTACTGATACTTTTTTTTTTTCCTTTTAAATTATCCTTGGGATTAAAAGAATCCACACCCTCAACATGAAACCAAATCACAGTGAAAGGAAGAAACCACAAATTCACATATCTTTGAGTAAACAAAAGGTATCTAGAAGCAAATCAATTATTAATTGTAAAGGACTGAGACCTTTCCTATAACATACTACATGGTCAGAACAGCAGAAGGTGAAGAATTTGAGCCTCAGTCAGATGTTCTTCTGAAAGCCCTAGTGAGGATGATCTCAGCAACAAAAATGTCAGAGACATTTGCCAGAAAAATAAAGGATTGTTGTCACAGCCAAATGCTGACCTCTACCACTAGAGGAAAGCAACTTGAGAGAAATAGCCTCACATTCCCTCCACCACTGCAGAAACTGAGCTCAAGAGTTGCCAGATATCTTTGGCACAAGCATGAGCAGAAGCCAACTATAAGATCCTGAAGAAGGCAGAACACCAGTCACCCAGGTCCAAAACCAAATCAAGTTAAGTCCCTGAAGAACAATTAAAATTTCTGCAAATTCTGTCCCACTGAACAAAGCAGAAGTTTGGAAAGGATACTAATGAGCACAAAAAAATGTCACCCTCAGAAATATTCCTTCCTGACTACAGTATAAAATTATAAAAATGTATTCTGTCCTCTGCATTTCAAGCTGCCTTCTTCCACTTGCCTTAAGGAAAGGACAAAAAGAGGCATATTAACTATGACAAAAAGAAGAGCAAAACAAAAATGTCCTAACAGCAGTAGAATATCTATCACAGGAACTGGTAAATTTTCATCCAGAAAAACAGAAACTACTTTCCCCTTTTTCATGGCAACAATGTAACTAGCTTTGTTGTGGCAATATAAACAGCAGTGGATTCTTTCTTCAGAAGGGTTTTTATTAGTGTATTGTGAAGTACATGGCAAGCCAATTACAAATAATTGAGCATCTAGCTTTCCAGCTGTATATTTAGAGGTACTTCATTCCGTTTCTAATTAAATCATTTTTTTTCATCTCCTGAGATAAAGAAACTATCCACATTCCCAAAACCTATATCCATTACACACACATCACTAGGATGCTTGGTCAGTAACCAGTTACCTTTGGAAGTGAAGTCTTGCTGCTGCTCACCTTCCAGCTACAACCATGGAGGAGTCCAGACCTCTAATCTCTCTGGATTAAGAGAGGGGTTTGGACCCAATTGAGTTCAGGTGGAGGGCTCTATCTTGTGAATACAGACAGTGCCACTTATCAATGAATTTTAAGTAACAAAATGGTAACATCTTTGATAGAAAAGACCAAAAGAGTCACCACAAATGAAGCAGCAATCCTGTGTTCCATACTGATTAAGAGCAACACAGAGTCTGCTTCAGCTCATTGCTTCAATAAGTGCAATTTATTAGTTAAATCATAGAATCATAGCATGGTTAAGGCTGGAAGGGACCTTAAAGATCATCAGGTTCCAAGCTCCCTACTATGAGCAGGGACACCTCACACTAGACCAGGCTGCACAAAGCTTCATCCAACCTGGCCTGGAAACTTAAGAGGAAAAAAAATTATTTCCTGTTTTTCAAAAACAAATCAGATTCAAAAACTTTTCTTACCCTAGCTATCCACCCAAGAACATCCTAACAACTTGGGCCTTTCTCTGATGAAACCTACCTACCTTTTGCACCTTATCAATTCTGCCCAATTCAGTTGTCCAAAACAGTGAGCCTGTGCTCCTCAGAATACCATCTCAATCTCAGTTCAAGTGTTAGATGGGAAACAGCTGATTAGTGACAGTCAGGGCTCTCTTCCTGAGAGGGCCACTCTTTTCAAAGTATTTCATGACATTTGCAAAACTGCATAATTCAGAGCGAGTGTCCTAGACTTCAAAGAGAATTAACAAACACTTAAATGAATAAGCAATTAATAAAATGGGTGGAAAGAACTTGAGTACTTCTCATGAAACAAAGTAACAAGCAATTCACTTGGGAAGAAGAGAAGACTGGGACATATTATTGTGTATTTTTATAATGTCATAGCTCTGAATATTTGGAAGATGTTCAAAAATAATTGATCCTAATTCACATAATAAAGAGTACATTCATGCTGAGATCTCGGTATGATGATGGGTTGTTTCCAAGGGCAGTCCTGGTTAATGGTTTTTCACTCCTAGTATTGTACCTCTCTACTGCAACATGAAAGCTCTGTAAACTGCCACTGAGAAAAAGAACAGGGAGCAATACTTTCTCTCTCAGTATTTGAGATCTTCAAAATACAGCAAATAAGACTTTTGGCAACAAATAAAAAAGCCTTAACAATAAAGTTAGGACAAAGCCTGCCACACAACAAAAACAAATGTGGGAAATGTAGAGGGTTGAATACTGGACATCTGGAGAAAAAAAATTATGCAGATTATTTACAAACATGCCCTTTCAGATCACACTACTACAAACAGCACTGTGGGGAAGGAAATGGACACTGCTCTGTCAGCTCCACTGAGTACTCCACCACACTGACACCCTCAGGCTTTGAAGGGGAAGTCTCTCTTCTCTTTGCCAAATGGCTTCTCCAGAACCCAGCCAAGGCATTCAGACCTAATATGGGAGATTTCTGCCTTAGGGTGCTGCACAGCTACAGGTTGAAAAGAAAAAGGAAAAACACCAGAAGAAACAACTGGAGACTGTGGAGTTTACCTGGCACCGTGCAATTACGTAGCTGAAAAGCTCAGCCCTCACTGTCAAACAAATCCTAAGTCCACGCTATGGAGCACTAAGCGGTTTTGAACCCTGATTCTGGCAACAGGAGCTGTGGGCTCCTGCTGGTGCTTCAGGCTTTCTGGGATCAGGCCTTTGAGAGCACACTGCAAATAAACAGCAGTCAAGCTTGCCATCATCTCGGAGGCACAGTTAAGCAGTTCTGTTTTACACCAAAGCTTGTGAGTGACTGTATCTACAGGAAAGAGCAGCATTAGGATTTGAAATATTGATGATGCGTGAAGCCTGAGTCCACAATGTTCTCCTAGGCAAAAATACAGACCCATAAAGATAGTATGTAAAACTACACAACTGCACAGAATAGAGAAAACATTTAAAAAGAATGCACATTTTTGGCTAACATTTCAATCAATATAGCCAAATTTTAAATTCATTAAATGCAATTATTAATACCCAAAAAATTAGGTGAAGCTACACAACAATGTTTAATTTGGTGGACTTCTCTTGTGGCAGCAAAACACTAGATTACAAGTTTTTCCTCTTTTAGGAAAGTAAGAGATTAAAGCAAGAGAACAAATGGAAATGGAAGGGGCAAGATTGCAGTACAAACCAGAACGTATTTATTGCACCAAAATTGATTCTGGTAATCATTAACTCAACTCTCACAAGTTATTTCAAGTGGAATATTTGTACTAGTAACAGTGTCAAAACAGACCCTAAAGCAAAGTCTTTTTGTGTTTTCATTGGTGTTCTTTGCTCTATGTCCAAGTATCATAACGTTACCAACATTCAAAATAAAACCTAACTTTTTTCCCCAGGTACTGCACATATATATGCAAAGATTAAGTATTTAAATGATGAAATGTTAATCCTTCTCTCAGCAGCCCTTCAGTAATTTAATTTTCTACAACAGAATTTTTCTTCTAACAGAAAGGACAAATTTGGCATCATGGAACCCACTAAAAAGCCCAATTAGCACTTTTGAACATTTTCAGTAGTCCCCTGAAATTAAACAACCCCCTTTAAAATGTTCTTGAATTAGTGGTTATTCTGATTAACAACCGTGCTGCTATCACCTCCCATCTGAGTTGGGCCCCTGCCACCAGGGAAGCTCTGGACCGGCCCCTGATCAAAGGCATTCCACCAGCTGCCACGGGACATTTCTTTTCTGCGGCTCTGTGATAGGGAACAAGGGTTGCACCTCCCAACAACAAACGCCTGCAGACTTGCAAGCGTTCACAGATTTTACAGGCACCACGGTACCAAATCAGCTTTTTGTTTTCCAATAAGAGATCTTCGACAGGCGTAACTTTAATCAATCTGTTTTCCTATCACTTCTTTTACAAGCAGCTGTGGCTGAAACATTCCTTCCACTCTCCTCTCCTCCCTCGCCCCCACTTCCTAGAGGAAATTCCATGTGATCACCTCTCCTCCGGCCCCACACTGCAACAAAACTCTCATCTCCTGGGGGGAGATGGAGCTTGTGCAATCGCTGGGTCCCTGCATCCGGGAGGACGGAGTTCCTCGGTGCATTTGGATTCAGACTGCTTGTTTTTAAGAGGGTGTGCTGAGGGAAACTGCTGATTACTGTTAGGCTAAATGAAATCCTGAGCCTGAAAAACTTCAGTCTTTGCTAAATCACAAAATGGAAAGAGAAAATTAAAACTGTATTTGTTTTAAATTCAAGAGACTGACTGCATCTAGAGGATAGGACTCTAGAAGGCAGCTTTTTTTTTTTTTTAACTTTTTTCCCCAATTACAATTTTCACAAAACACATACAGCTCCCTAATGACATTCCACAAGAAAGCATTATTTTAAAAAAAAAAACCCAAACCAACCCTGGAATTCCTCAGAGAGGATTTCAGTATGGATTTCATTTGATCATTGAACGTAAACCTATCTGAATTTTATTACTGTCTAATTAAAGTGCAAGTATTGAGGGGAAGAGAGTCTTCCTTGACATCATGCCAGGCTAGACACTTCATAACATGACTGCTGAAAGCAGTTAGTAAAAAAAATATAAAGGAAATGACTATTTAAACCAAGCATCACATCTCCAGGCCAATCCAATCTCTAGGGCACACCACGCAAATGCCTCACCGCTGACTGCGGAAGTCAAGCCCTAACAAAAAGCAACATTTCAGTCTCCACGGCAGGCCTACATCTCTCCAGTGCATCTGGCAAAAGGGACATATAAAACTGAATACTGTTTCTTCTCAGCTGTAGAAATAGGATACTTACTTTTGACAGCAACCTCTTAAAAGATCATCAGCTAAGACACAAGCTAGCAGAGCCGGTTTACATACCATACTGGCATGCAGGAGCAACTCCTCCCCCCACACTTTGTCTAGCTGAGCAACTGGGTGCATCAACTGGGCAGGACACTGGGGACATTATCTAAATCCTGTTCCTGAAGTTACTGTGAGTGTTTTCTCTACAGTGCTGCACTGTGTTCCACACCAACATGTGCCTGCACAGGCAACATAGCACTGGCAAATCAGTTATTACATCTAGGGAACATACCTTCACCATTCTTGGTGTTATGTTTGCTCTGAAGAGCAAAATCAGATGAAAAAGTGCAGTCAAGGGAAAGCTACTGCAGATTATATGTAACCTGAATCATCCCCCAGTCCTTGAAGAAGGAATAAAGAAAAACACAATGCTGGTCCAGTACAACATAGAGCTGAAAACTACAAATCACATACTGTTCAATTGCTAAAAAATGTACCATCTCCTACAACCAAATGGTATTATCTAAACCTGGTGTTATTTATTCAGAGATGTATTCAATAATACTATGTTTAAAAATGCATGCATAAACCTCTAAAAGAACTGATTTGTAAAGAACTTTTTTCCACCCCAAAAAAGTAAAAACAATAGGTTCCTGCTCCAATATAATCACTATTAAGACTGATCTCAAAGGGAACAGTATCAGGGACACTGATGTATCATGCTTAATTATATTATATGAAATCATATTCCACATAATTATGAATGCAATATTTCACTGCAGCTGACAAAGAAAAATGGAGAATAGCAGAGAAAATAATTAAGAGAAAATACTTTACAGAATTGGAGAAGTTAGCTTTGCAATCTTCCATCCCACTTTCTATCCACCACACCTTCTTTCTAAGGGGGTATTAACATGCTACAGACATTTCCTTGGACTGAACTAAGGAGCAGTGACCTGCCCAGACCATTCTCCCAAAGATTTAAATGCAAAAGATGGTCAGACTATTTCCTGAAGTCCAGACATCTCCTTTTTCTAATGAAATATGCTGAGTTAAATCAGTAGATTTCTTGCTTTTAACTGACCACAACGATGCCTGCTACAGTAAATGTTTGAGCTCCAGTTCACCACTTCCCAGTCCCAAGTGTGCTTGAAGGAGATGGGAAAAGGCAGCACAGGGAGAGGCTGTGGAAACAAAGCTGTATAGCACATCTGGCTCAACTGTTTCAAAATTACCATTAGCCTGCCATCCGTTTTAGCTACGCCTGCACTCACAATGCTGAACATTTAGGAAGGAATCCTCAAAACACTCTCTCAACAAGATATGTGATTTCCCAATGCATGTAAGAAAAAGCAGCCACTCCAAGGTTCTGTTTTTGTGTTGCGACCATCCTGGTGCAGAACAATGGTCTGTCGTGGTAATTACATCACTAACTCTGTTACCTTAAACCAGCTGCTTTCCTAATTGTAATCCATTAAAAAGCTGCGTTATAACTATACAGCGATAATTTAAGGGGGGAAAGCCTAAATGAAACTGTGCAGAGCAAAACCAGATTTTAAAAATATCATATAGACTACAGCTTGATACACGCAGCAGGGTACAAGCAACCAGCCTGGCAGGGAGCACACCTAAGTGTGCTGGTGTGATGATTTATGCTGAACTGAATGAGGCAGACCTAGGTTAAGCCTCAAAGCTTGAAATCTCACCCTAGGACTGGGGACTGTCAGGAGGATGAAGGGTCTGTTGCATCCTCCTCATCTAATGATGCAAATGCCACAAAAGGAGGTTTCTGAAGAAATTCAGCATTACAGAGATGCCATGCTGCAGGCTAGCAAGTAAATCATAAGCAAGACGGTGGAAAACACAGGGCTTTGGAACCATGTGGCTCAGGGATAAAGGTCATCCACTGCAAAGTACAGTGCTTAGTGAGAGTCTGGAAAGCACCTAGAAAACATGTCAAAGCAAGTTACAAACTCCTGTCTAAATCTCCTAAAACCCAATCACTCAAGTCCCTAATCACATAAGCAGTCTCAACAATTTCAGTGAATAACTGGAATGGATTTAATCTTGCATCTTCAGATCCAGATATGAAATAAGCTACAAGAAATGACTGTCTAAGAGTCACCAAATAAGAAAGTACAATTAAAACCTAAATAATGTATTTATAAACCAAACACAACAGCAGAAGGAGGCCCATCAAGCAAGCATTGACAGCCACACCAGAGGAATGGAGTACAATTAGGCATGGCTGAGGTTACCACTGCTCCAGCATGCCTCTAAAACCAGCACTTCATGGCACAAGTTTGCTCAGTACAGCAGATCCCATGCAATGGCACTGCATGGTTTGTGAGAAGAAACTGCCCAGTGGAGTCAGGCAGCTTCCTGCAGGCTTCCCCAAACCACGCTCATTGACTCCTTACTCCAATTTCTCCTTTCCTCTGCTCTTGTCCTTCCATTTAGCTGGTCACTTCTCCCTATCCTCCTACAGAAAAGACCATATCTGCAGGACACTGCATCAACTGCTTTGCCTACACTTTACATACCTCATGGAAAGCTCTTAGTGCCTGGACTGACTCACGTGGCCACCCCCCAGCACTCCAGGCTCTGGTGCTGGGTTGGCTGTTATGACAGTCTTGCAACAAACATAATGCCTACCTTACTCTTCCCCACATTTCTGCCTCTGGCACAACTGATATGAAGAAATTTGTTTTCCCAATGCAGAACTGGAGCAGCAGGCTTGAGTTTGAATTAACCATTCAGAAACGTGGCAGCTTCATTTCCCACACAAAAGCAAATAATACTGTCTGATAACAGCTATGCTCCCAGGTAAGCCTTCACAACAAATTTATGATGTGCTCTTTTCGTCTTGGAAAAGAGGATAAAGCTTCACCTAACAGAGCCCTAGAAAGAACCAAGCAGATGAAGGTGGAGAGAAGATTTGTAGAGATGTACATTGGCAAATTACACTCCTGCCAGGAAAGTACTTTTTCCCAAAACTGGTGAACATTTTCTGTGTTTGTAAATAGTGCACAGCTGTGCTACAACAGGAAAGCATGCCCAACGTTTCCATAATTTGAGAAGTGGTTTCTCTAGTGATTCACCAAAAATAATTAATCTAAATAAAAGCATGGCCAAAATTAGCACTGCAAGTTGTTATAAGCAAGAACTACAGTAAACATATTGACTAAAGTAAATAAAAGTCAATGTATAACCAAACCCACACAAGAGCTCTGCAGATTCTTCTTCCTTGTATTCTAAGGGATTATATTGAAAGCAATATTTTCCACAATAACAAGTGAAAAAACCTTTTCAGCACAGTATATGATAAAAATCCATGATGATCAGAGTGAAAATCTGTACAGACGGGATGTTTCTGGCAGTGTAGTGACAATGACATTTTTCAGCCATTCTTTCCTCAACCCACAGGTGTTTTTCTGTCTTGTCTGACAACAGCCAAAAAATATAAAAGCCAGTGACCTTTTTCTGTACATCCACTGAAAAGTGCTTATTGCCAGCTAGCAAGACCATTTCTGCAATATGCAGTGCAGCCTTTCTCTCCATTCTTAGTACCAAGAGCCTAGTGGACACCATCTTAGCACAGCAAGATCCACTCTATAAAGGTAAAAAGGAGCTAAAATTACTTTAAAGCCTCCCAGTAAAATCTTCGGCATTTTGAAAGAGCTAACAAAAATACTTCAGAGATCTGGAGTAAACAGGAGTTTCTTCACTCACTTCCATGTGTCCAAGATTTTATTCTCCATTTATTTTGTATTTCCTCAACTTGAACAATGAACATGGCAGGTTCACTTGCAAGAGTGTCTTACCCTCTATGTCCTAGAAGTTTAGGCATATTTGTAGGAAGGAAAAATTTTGCATCTGAAATTTTCCATAGTCTATAAAAGTGGATTACTGAGCTTCTGTGAACAGAGAGAGAGTGCTGTCATTTCTATCTTATTGCAGCATCAAATTAGCTGCTAAGGAACTATGTTGGCAGAGAAACCCAAGGCTCTTAATAGATTACCCAGATTTTTGAAAGATGTTTCAAACCTAACATTTCTGGACATCTCACTTTGTTCCTCAGCAGAAATGGAGAATTTTGAGAGAGGGCCTCCTTTCCTCTCAAGTAAGACATCTAGGAGAGAAATATCTCACAGGAAGAAACACCACAACCTTCCAAGTCTATAAATTCACTTCAGACTTTATTTAGTAACTTCATGGCTGCAGTTCTTGCCTTTTCTTTATTTGTAAAATTCATGCTGATATAACTACAGTTATATATTGAACAGCAACAACAACAAAATTAGAGTCTTTGGCCATCCGAGAGGAAAAGGACCAGTATTGAACATATTTTTTCTAGAATGTTCATGCACTGATGACATCTGAGACTGTGCAAACCAAGATGTCTTCAGAAAAAGATTAAGGAGCTATAGTAACCAGTGCACAAATAGCAGTTACTGGGCGGCTCCAGCACAAAATAACTTCACAACTCTGTCCTAACATAACATGAATGCACAGGCCAGGGTTTCTTCATCACTTCAAAAGACAAAAATGGGAAAGAAAAATCCGCTTCCATAAAAACATGCATTTGTAAGTGAAATTCAAGTGACAAGAGGTCAATGACACATGGGAAGCTGTAAAAACATTCATTTTATCAATTAATCATTTCACAGATTGATAAACTGTTCCCTTTTCTGTAAAATACATGGATTTCATTTGCTGTTGGGAAAATAATCATATGGAAAAAAATTTCTTTCTTGACCTGATAGCAAGTTGTTTTTATTATAACACTAACATGATTAATAAGTTACCATTAGCTTGGAAGTCTGAGTTTTGTTTTAAAAAAAGAGAAAAAAATTTGTCTATAAATTAGGTATCTAGTTTACAATATTCAAAACCAAATGCACCTCATGTGAACTGGGATCCAAGACTTACAGGTTTTCCTAGGTATTTTGCTAACTTGGGTTGAGAACGTGAGTTGTAAGGATATTGATAAATACTTGCCCATCTGCTAAACTGAAGATAAAATTACTTTAAGAATCTCAGCAGTGTTATACACAAATCTCAATGATTCAAGATAGTTGGGTGTATTCTTACATGTAGTATTGAAATGCACTATGATTTTCAGAAGTAACAAGGATTTTTAAAATTCAGTAAAACATTTAAGAAATATTATTTTAAGCACTGTATAAACAATATAATTGCATAGTCTCTTGACATCTGACCCACCTTTGAAAGTAACTAAAAGGCAAGTGCTGCTGTAAAAAATAAAAACAAACAAACAAAAAACCTCACACAAGCAAATCTCATGTTAAGATTGCCCAAAAACCTTCTGCTAAGCCAAGTCTACCTGTAACTCCAGCCACTAACAAGGACTCTTACCATGATTGACTATTTCTAATTATAATTGTACAGTCCTGTACAGTCAACATAAATTAGTCTGAAACAGATATGGTTTCAAATGCACCATGTAATTCACAGTGATGCAGATGGAGTCTGTATCAAGAGATTACATTAGTAGTGAACAGGAGACCCTCTATTGCAGGTTCTTAATAGCAAGTTCAACATTTGGATGCTAATTTTCATTTATCTGTGATTTCACCTGCAACAGGTAGCAGCATGGGTGATCATTTTTCCTACAGCAATAGGTTGCTTCTGTTCACCGCTATATTTAAACTTTCTTTGCTTCTCCCTAGTGCCAAACACATTCTTTTCCTTCTGATTGCCACAGAAATTGAAACTTGCCATCACACCAGAGCATGATGATTTTTATTTGTGAATCTCTTTTTATTCCCTCATAATACAAACACTCATTTTGTGTATAAATAAAGCATATATATATATTTACGGTATAGCATTGTAATTTATATTTAACCATAGTACTTACGGTTGGCATAATTTTACCAGGTCCTGATCAGTGGTGTTTGGAGGCAGTGCTCTGATGTAAAGGTTTGTTTTACTTAATTGATCCCATCCTGAGTTGCTGCTGCTACTACTGTTGTTATTACTGCTGGTGGTGCTGGGACTAGGAGGAGCCATTGGGTGGGCTGGTACAATGGACTGCTGCAAAGGAAAAAGTGTGTTAGAGGACACTAGAGACAGCAATCGCAGCATGCACGTTATCTCAGTCTCACTAGCCTGTTTACCATTTGGAGCACTGTGTTAAATCTTTACTTAATTACTTATATATTTTAAATACACCTGCTTTCACACCACTTTTTGGGACAGAATTCATGGGCACGTTCTGATATACCCAACCACCATCTGAAGCACGCACAATGCGTGACACATGCTCACATTATACATAACCTCTGCTGAATATTACTCATGGGTTTTTATCACTCTTCATTGTAGCATCTGATGTGAGAATGAAATTAGATATTTTTGCTCTATGACTATCCCACATGTCAAATGAATTATTGTGGCAGACATTAAGATTATGCTATTCCCTTAATCCAAACAGAAGTATAAAAATAATTACAAGCCTCTTTTGCATCTCTTCCAGTTTTTACTACTTCATGCAATACTGCTATCATTTTTTTAAAGACAGAGAGGAAGCACAGACAGCTTAAGGGCTGGACTAAATTAATTGTGTGCCTAAGCGGAATTTTCATACTGCCACCGATTTCAGTATTTTTGAATTATTTCAAGAGTATCAAGAAAAAGATTATGTGTAATGGCAAAAAATTAGATTCAAAAGGAGATATGCACATAAGCACTTCTCCATAGTCCTCAAAGTATTTGCTACTGTTCTTAAAATCAGACCCTAATGGAATGTAAAAACTTCCAAGAGAAAATCTGCAGCAGAGCTGTCTTAATCATTTGCATTAACAACAGTATAGCAGGACATGGTACAGAAGGTACCAGGTCTGTGGTGTTGTTAAGAGAAGAATACAAATATACTAGAGCGCTAAAGTTGCCAGTTCAAGTCTTACGACTACAAGGGTTTCACTGATAAAAAAAAACACACTGCATGCAGCCCCTTTCCTTCAAAAGCCTGAGCCTCCACAGCTCCAGAAGTTCATAGCTAAGAACCACTCTAAGAACTGCAGAAGAAAGGCACAGGAAGGGGAAAAAAAAAAATAATGGAAGTGGAATATAAAGTGAGATGTCAGCGTAGACTCACTTGTTCCCACCCTGGTGCCACCCTCTTCTTCGGACTAGTACAAACAGTTGTGTAGCCACAGCCTGAACCAAAAAAATTATCATCCCTGATCTGGTTCACCACATGTGGTTTTGTGCTACGCTAAAGCTTTGGCTGTCACAAGGCCGGGAACAGGGATGTGTAGGCAGAGAGGAGGGGATTACAGTTTACCTCAGTTTAAAGCATCCATGAATCCACAGCCCTAACACACACGTGAAACTGTTTTGGAGATAACCTCAGGAAACTGGAATGAAATTGTGAGTGGGAGAAAAGCATAAAGGCAGGGCTCATATCAGATATTACATGATAATTATGTGTTTCTTTTTTGTGTTTCCCTAGGAAAGTTTAGAAATCTTCCAATTTGGCATACTGCAAAGTTTATTATGCAGCAATAATAGCCTGGAAGAATCAAACTGTAACACTCTATATAAAATCAACATTGATATGTAGAAACATTGTTGTTGCCTAATTGAATTGAAAATTATAAAAAAATATTCCTGATAATTTAAAACTTCAAAATTGAATATTAGTATTTCATTGCCATATGGTTGGGGTTTTTTTTGTTTGTTTATAAATAAAGACTTTTAGAAACGTAAAATATCTTCCAAGAGATTTATACTTGAAGTGCTGATCTAGAATTTCTTCCAGGCATGATTTAAAATGGGAAAAAGATTAAGCCCTCCCTCCAAGTCTGTAATGGAAACACTGACGGATTTTAACTACAGCAGCACAAGTCAGGCTGTCAGACTGTTCTGTTTCCAGTAATGTCAGGCAAGTATTTTTAGGGTTACAAGCAATGCAGATTGACAGAGCAACTAGTTTCAAAACGTTTTCATAACAAACTGAAAAAACTTAGTCTGGCACAGTACTACTCTTCAAAAAGTCTTCAGCAGAGTTCTTAAAACGCACACAGTGATCATGAAATGGACAACTGCTCTGTTCAGGGTTTCCAAACACACACTTCTCTGGCGCATGCGTGTACAGCTGCCATAAAAGTCAACATACACGTACCAGTAATCACCTGAGCTGGTAATTGCTACTGGAGACTAACAGTCTCTATTCTGGTTTTCAGTATCTTTGGTTTGGTTTTGCTTTTACTTCTGACAAAGTTTTTCCCTTAAAATCCCCAGTTTTCTATGCTACGAAGAACTGGAGTTTTGTAAAATCTTGTCAGCAACTGGCCAAAGGCAGGAGGAAAACGAGAGTGTTCAGAGAGCAGGAATTCTAACTCTTCTGTCTTCCTATAAAACATAAACACACCATTCTGAGAAACAAACTTTTATTTAAACATGAAGATGCTCTAGTGCCAGTGGTCACATCCAGGTATGATGGGAATGTAAATGTGATTACAGTTGTCTTTCTAAGTTTACAGACAGTTTTCCCTGCTTCCACAGAAACTCATACCTTTACCAGCCTTAAAGGCTTTACAAAACACAGATGCTGGGTGCTCTGCAGCTTTCAAACCCTGGAACCCACTGACACACAGACAGCCATTAAAGGGTCAGTGATATCTTAAAGCCATAGGACTCAAACACATTTTTAACATTAAAACTTAATTTTAAAATCTGAATCACTCTTTCTGCTCTGTTCCCCATCAACAACTTCTTGTAAAAATAAAAAAATTAGAGAGGTCCCTCTTTTGTTCAAAGGGGCTCTTCCTTTCCAGCTGCAGTTGCAGCGAAGGTGGTACAGAGCCTGGCTGCTGTAGCTGTTCTGGCAGAGCCTCCTACGCCGACAGCACACGCCAAGAGAAGAGTTTTTCTGCTGGCGTAGTTGCATCACCTCCCCAAACGACATACACTAAGCTGATAAAAGTTCTCTTCTGCCAGCACAGCTGCATCCATGCCTGAGGATCTGCCAACATATCCATGTCAGTGAGGATGTATGAATTTTTTCCACAACCCTGGCTGCTACAGTGCTTGCTGGCAAGGCATTCTGCAGTGGAGACCTGGCCAAAGTTTGAGTTTGTTTGTTTAGAAACAGCTTTCATGAACATATACTGAAAGCTTTTTATAAAGCCCAAAATCAAATTTTAAAAGTTTTGTTTCACAAACTGTAGTCTCTGCTGCAAATTTATATCAAAAGTTATTCTTAAGATTTTATCATACGGAGTTCACAATTGTTGCAATAATGTAACATACATAAAACTGCATTTATTTTTTCTTTTTAATTATTGCATCTTAAGTTGAAACACTGAACACAAATGGAGGAAGAATTAATCTAAATAACAGACCATTATTTCTTGTTACAATATTCCTGTTCACAAGAAATCTAATTTTCACACCGGTTTACCATTTCCTCCTTATCTTCACTCCCAAAGGTTAATTAGCAATCACTCTTTCTCCAGTTTCCTCCCTGTCATCTTCAACAAACACCTAAGAAAGAAGGCCAGTAACGGAATAATCATCCCATATGCTGTATGCTCACCCCATCTCATTCTGGAGCCAGAGGTGAGAAGCTCCCAACACCCTCACCTAACTTCCAAGGGACCTTCTCTCCAGCCCCCCCACAGCCCAACCACAGCACTGGGAAAACCACAGGTACTCATTAGGAAAAGCTCAGTGACAGAACAGGCCCCATAGAGTGTCTTAAACCAAGGAAGACTACCTGTCTATGGTCTCTTCTTAATATAAAACCCAAATGGGAATAATCACAAGTATTGAAAAACAACTGGATAATATAGACATCTTTATATATGAACCATTCCTGTCTGTCTTATAAACCCCTCTATGCTTATGGACTGGAAACAAGTCAGAGCGGGAATCTGCCTGCCAAGAAGGAGAAGAGTCTCATTGCTGTCAACAGGGGAAAAAAACCAAAAAACAAAAAAACACCAAATGAAAACAAAACAGAACAACCCTGAGAAATTTCTTTGACCGGGGAGTCAAGAGACAGTAAACCTTGCTACCTTCAGACTACAAAAGTCCAAGAAAAATCCTACCAGCAGAAGATAACTTGGATAAGAACTGTCCCAAAACAGAGCACGATTATTATGACAGCAATCCGTTTAAGTCTCTAATTTCATGTTTGTTATAAAAGCATATCTATGAAGTTATATAACATGCTAACATTTAATTATGAGTTTCTTCGCTCAGCTAAAAATCCAGATTGGAAAAATACCATGACTTTTAACAGAGTTCTCACACATTTACTCTAAATTCAAACCATGAATTACAGCACACGTTAACTATCTGATTTAGCCTGAACTGCTGCTTGGATCATCTCATGGTTTCAAAGTCTTGTCACTGGTGCTTGCCTGGCTTTCTTCAGGTGAATAAGCTTCAAGTACCTGCTTACCCTGCCTGACTTTGCCTAACGTCCTGATTTTACTAAACAGCATTTCAAAACAGCACCTTCAGTAACTGGCATAGATATAAAAATTACCATACATTTTTGTGGATGAGTACAACAGCAGTAAAAAGGATCATATTATATGATTCTGGAAAATTTGTGGATTAAACTGGGGTTTGGGTTTTTTTATTTATTTGTCTACTTAACACAGAGATTCGCATGTACAATGAAAGCCAGGGGTCAGGAAAATAGGAGGTCCCACACCCAGTAGTGCAAGACAGTGCCACACTTAGTCTACAGCTTAGGACACAGGAGGCTGTTTGGAACAAAATCTTGTCCTGAATAGAAAGAACTCCTAATGTTTAACATAAATTACTATTCACTGCTGAAAACAGTTGCTTTATCACTTTCCTTTAGATAAGGAAACATTAAACCGTGATAATGCAGTAAAAGCCTGCCAACTGACCGCTCTAGTGGAGATGCCATTTTGAGTGTCCTGCACTTTTCTATTTCATGGTCTCCACCATCAAGTCTGAAATGCTATGGCAAGCAAAACTGAATTTCTGGAGGCCTCTCCAAGTCCAATTCTCAGTGGACATGAGTCAACCAGTAGAAAGATCTGCCTGCCACTGCTGTATTCACATCTCCTGCTTTAGGGTAGGTTCTCCTGACTGTTGTTCTTCAGTCTGTCAGCACCTGTCACAGGAAGATTCAGCAAGTCAGTTGCTTTCTAAGCATTTTCAGGATGATACCAATATGAAGTGTAGAGAGCATCTCAGAAGCTGGGTCCTCCAAACTCCTGTTGAAAATATCCTCAGAGGGAAAAACCTGAGACCTGCCCCCTTTTGGTCCTTTAAACCACTGGCCTTAACTTCTCTTTGAATGGGTAAAGAGCATGGTCTTCCAGTGATGCTGCAAGAGTCAGGGGGACTATTCCAGCAAGAGCTGATTTACTGCACAAGGCAGAGACCACGGATATTATGTGTTGTGATCTTGCACAGGTATTTGCACACCCAGGATCCAAGCCCATTTCATTTTCCTTTAGATAGTGAAGAGAGGTGTTTGTGCTCCAGCCACATGGATCAGAAACAACAAGGTGCCGGCAAGAGGCAGGATCCTGTGGGTGGAGGTTGGCATCAAGCAGAGACTTTCCCTGTTACGAAATACCACAGACATCCCCGGAGCACCTGGAGATCCAGCCCTGGATTTCTCCCAAAAAGAAATTTCTCTCAAAACCTTCCATACCTTGGCATTCAAGAACTATGCCCAAAATACTACAGATGGCATTATGATAATGATGGACTGAAATAAACAGGTTGAGAACCAAGTACTCAAAAAAACCAAAACAAAACCACCAAAGAAACACTGAACGGGGGGGGAAGTTCCTCAGCTTTAAATTTATTCTTTAATACATAAGTTTTAAGAGAAGCTTTGCAAGATAAAAATAGATGGTTGTGCCCTTTTTCTTGCCTGCATGTTATAGCCAAGTTCTACCAAAATTATTTTTTCTAAATGCAGATGAATGTCTTCTCCCTACTAAAAGGAAATAAAAAGAAACAAGAACATAGATAGGTATCATCAGGTACGTATGACAGTAAAAAAGGAAAATTATTTTCACTTTGACTTTTTTTTTAAATTAATATTGTCTTTCTTCTCAAGTCCACTGTTTTTAACTAATATGAATAATTTTGCCAGTAAGAATGAGAGAAGTTTCCACCAAAATCCAGGGAAGCAGTCAATACAACTTTTTTTCTGAGCCATTTAAGAAGCTCTTCCTTGAAATATGGAAATGCAGGAGTAGGTGCTTTTCTCAGCTTCCCTTTAAAAAGATCTTAATGGAGAGTGGCTCTATGAGCAAGGAAACAAGACAAAGTCACATCTCAGATGCTCCTAACAATTTCACCCCTAGACTATTCTGATTATAAACCAAGTTCTCTCTCCACTATCAGCTCTTTTGCTTCCTTTTCCTCAGGATGGCAAGAGGACAAACCACCCTTCACAGTAACATAACAGGACCAAATTTGTTTGTTGCCAAAAAGCAACAATTACTAACAACAGCAAGTACAAAAGTTAACTATTCCAGCTTGTTACAAAATATCACGTTACCATATTTTTACAGGAGAGAGAACCAATATTAATTAAATTATACATACTAAAGCTTAATGTAGTGTTCTGCTACAATAAACAAAGCTCCAAATCCATGTATTTCCTTTTTATGAAGACACTTGAAAAAATGGGACCATAATACTGGCCACATTGAAGTAGACGACAAAACCCTCACTGATGCTACTGAAATTTTTTCTCCAAGAAGAGGGTTGTGTTTTTTCCCCGTCCTCATAATTATTATTTTTTTAAAAGTTCTCTAACTTGGAAACAGCAGGAGAGGTTGCATCAACACAGCAAGCAATAGATGCAGGAAGCTCCTCCTGGGTCAGGTAGCTCTTCTAAAGTCTCAGTGATGATGAAAAAGCTTCAGAGTTCCCAGGAGCTCGCCTACTCCACGGACTTCATCCTGTCAGGGATTTTTAAGTATTCCACTCACCAATTCCCCCCAGTCCAGAGACAAATAAAAGGAGCCAGATAAATGAAACTAGCCACACCACAGCACAAAAGTTACCACAAAGGAGAGAGATTGCAGCTGGGTTACGTCCCTGTTCCCTTGCAGAAGCTATCAACCCTTCCCCCTCTTCCTGCTCGTCATGAATCACAACATCCTCATCCCTCTCAGTTTTACACCTGGACTCCCCGGACAACCCCCTGGAACAATACATTGGTAGCATGTCCTAGCCATGACAAAATTACAGACTCATCTAAAGCAAAATATTTCAGTTTTATTTTCTGAAATTCGAACAGGCTGCAGTAATCCAACAGTCCATGTTAAAAAAATATAACAAGAAAGTCAAGATGTTGAAGTAACTGAAGAAATAGCTTGGTATTGAGATCTACTGGACAAAAAAGCATATACATGTTTTTGTGGTTAGTCCTTCATTGAGCAATAGACACAAAGGAATTCACTGCCAACTTCCTGCTTGACTCTAGTAAATATGCAGCCCTGTTTCCTTCAGTGAAACCAGCCAAGGCTTTTGCTCAGGATCCAGAGAGAAAATGGTACCGAATCTCTAGACTATGTTAAAGTTTTTGTTCCAGCCTGACGATTTAAGTTGCAATTAGAAGAAAACACATCCCTTTTCAGAGTTTAACTCACATACGAACGGGTTTATGCAAGTCCCTGAAAGGTAGCAAGTCCAGCACATGACAATGAATACAAATAGGAAAAATAATTCCTCACATTACACATCTGTTGGTACATGTAATAGCAGGGTATAAAATCACACAATGTTCTCTACAACAGGAAACATCCAAAATATTGTTGGTAGGAGAAATGCTTCAACTGAAACAGCAATTAACTTAGAAACTCCAGTGCTGTGCAGTAGATAAGACTAGACTAGGGATGGTCACATCAAGAGGTGGCAAATTACATACAGCTCACAAGCACTTCAATGGCAGCTCAGAAGACTGTACTTCCAAAGTCAAATATGACTCTAAGTTTTTTATTTTTCAGGTTGTGTAATGGCAGAGGGGCCACACTGGGTCATACACCAGCAGGAACATCCTATATAGTGGCATGGGCCATATTTCCAGTGGAATCCATGAATTGCCAGTGATAAGCACATGGATGGCTTCTTAGAGCATCAAAAGCAGCAGCTATGAGGTCTAAAGGGAAAAGTGCAGAAATGCAGCATTTGCAAATGCTGACAGATGACTATTGCTGTGCTCACAGCACTAAGAGGTTCAGAGATCCCTAAATTAGAAGGTCACAGCAGTCCCTTCTGTCTGTATATACAACTTTGTGTAAGTATTCATTAAACAGGAAACTCTTACCACCACCATTTAAAAACTCTTCAGGTGTCATTGCAAAACAGATGAAAAATCAAAAAAGAGAATAATTATTCAGGCAATTGTTGTACATCATGGAAGTTGTCAAATTCCCAGGACATGAAAAAACGGTCCAGCCAAACTGCAGCTGGCACATACGGAAGTCCCATAAATAGTTTCACTTCTCTGCCAGCCATCAGAGGTCTTGTAATTTTTTCTTTATTTTTTTCGTTAAAGGGGAAGAGGAAGACCCAGGGAATTTCATAGCAGTCAGCCCAACTTCAATTCCCAGCAATATTCTGGAACAAATTATTGAACAATAAGCTTACAAGAATATAGAAGATAAGAAAATGACAAAAAAAAAAAGCAGACAGAACAGATCTGTGAAAAACAGATCACATCAATGCCATCTAATTTTCTTCACTGTGAATGCATCCAGCTTAGTTGATAAGGCAGAAGCAGTACATATCTAGATATTTTGACTAAGACTTCTAACATCGTCCCACATTAATATTGTCATCATCAAAATAAGGAAATGCTGTCTAGATCAGTGGTTCCCTTTCTAAGGCATTCTGTAGCAGAGAGAGAGAGATGAGGACTGGAGTGAAGCACAAGCTAATACGCTCATTAGCTTCTCAGCGTGCGCAGTCCTGGGAGGGCAGGAAGCAGAGCAAAAAGCACAGTGAAAGGCAGCAGTGATCCCATTGCTTCCTCCTCAGCCCCCAAATTCATGGTGCTTTTGAACATGTTTGGTTTTAACCACTGTGAAGTTACCCTATACCAAAGATAAGAAGATGCACCAACACTGCAAAGAATAAAATACTGCTCTGATTAGAATAATACAAAGTTCCTATCATTTTATTATTTTTTTAGAGAGAAAGATTAAAAACAATCAGGTATCTCCCATAAGAAAAATGCAAAGGAAAAATGGTAATTATTTTTTTTATTCATGGAATCTGGAAACAAGTGTACTGAGATCTGAAAATCTATAATATGTATTATGCTCTTACTGCCTTACCATCAGGAAGAAGTAACATACCAAAAGCAGCACCACCAGGCAGGACTTAAACATATGGAAAAATCAGAGACCTGGATTTATCCAGAGTACTCTCCTCACTTGTAGGAATATAAGGTGCAGCAGGTAACCATTCCTCTCAGTGAATCCTGCAAAACTAAGCTCTGGCAGTGCGACTTCCCTGCATCATGCAATGCAGTTACTTCCATTGAGAGGACAGACTCTTCTATTAGGAGAATGCAGATCCCCAGCTCAAGTGCTATTTTGTTCATCTTTTTTGTCAGTACCTGCTGTGAACTTCTATCTCCAGTGACAAATAGGGCCACAGACAATACTCAGTGTGATCAAAAACTTTTATTTATGGTATAATAAAATATGTATTTTTATGGGCTTAAGTAATTAATTTCATAAAGCAGTTAATATGCAACATGCATGAGGCCATCATCTTTTCTTAACAATTAAGGATGCCATTCATCATTGCATTCTGGTATTTAGTCCAGCTAAGTCTATATGTCTCACAAAACTGCTGTTTATGAGTCTAAATACCATGCTAAAGAATAACACAGTACAGACGTGTACATACACACCTTGGCTTATTCAGATAATTGTTTGAATATCTGCATTACAAAGACTGGCAGTACAGTGAAAAAGTGTTAAGCCAATGTTTAGTTCTTTAAAGTAATAGAGAAGGAAAGGTTTTCTTTTGAAAAGTTAAAAAGTCTGCAGAAAAATTTCTGAAGTATTGTTTACTGCTCTTCCATATTGTAATAGATTTAAGATTTCTAATAAGATCTTGCAAGTGTCTCTTACTCAAAATGTGCCACAGGTTTCATGAAACACAAAGGAGAATTCTGCAGGTTGTTATTTCAGCTTTTTATTAAAAATTTTTACAGTGTTTCCTTTTTATTTCTGTTATTAGTTTCCAAACACTTGTATTTCCCCAAAAACTACAATTAAACCATTCTGCTCACTGGGCTATTCTATCCAGGCTCCCTCCATTGACAGCAATTATAGGATAGAAACGGCACCGTATTGAAGATGCATGTCAAAAGAAGCATCTGCTTTTTTGGCAAACTCCATGCTGTTGGTGGCATTGGAATTACTGCTATACTGTTTGTCACAGGGTTAGACCACAGATGGCTCTTTTGGCTGACATGGGATCCGCTATGTCATTTTCTGTTTATTCACATTAAAAAATAAATTTAAGAACTTGTGCCCGACCATGTATAAAGAAGACAATTCCTATCAAAAACTCTTTGTCTGTGATTGCTGGTTCCATATGGGCAGGACACTACACCCAGCACAGTGGCAGTGTTACTGTGCATCCCTCTTCTCTATTTTATAGAAGAGAATGTATGTTTTTTATGACAATGCTGTCTTGCTGTTACAACAGTGTTTAACAGGTAGCCCAGTGCAGTACACCCCAGCCTATTCCTGCTTCCTCTGCTGCATTCTTTCTTAATGTAGACAGGACAGTGTAGGCAGCTGGCTCTGGCCCCTTCTTCTACATTCCTAAATCTTAATCCTTCTCTGACAGACTATGCCCACTTCACTGCAGCCAGCATCTCCAGCTAGACAAAAGGTGGCATGTCAGAAAAAACCCTGTAGGAAAAGAAGACTTTTTTTTTAAGATTTCACCAGCAAGTCTGAATCCAGATGACCCCTTGAACATGCTCTTTTGAGTTGTACAGAATTGATGCTTTAAAGTAGAGCTCAGTTTAGATATTTTGTCCTTCCTACTCAGTTTGCAAATGTTTCTCCTTTTTTAATTGTCTAATGCATTTCTGTGTCTCCAGGCCTAAGTACTGTAGAGGTACCAGCAGAGAACAAGTCAGTGTAGATATACTGCAGAAGTAAAGACAAGGGTTGTAATACTGATACTGAGAAGGCCCAATTCTGTTGCTCAGCAGCTTGTTATGTGCCTATGCCAAGTTACAGTTAAACAGACTTCAGTGAGAATGGTAGCATCTTACATCACTTTTCCTGGGAATGCATTACTCCTCCAAGAGTTTGACAATAGGAAAAGATACTCCAAGCATCACTGCCCTTCCTAGTTACTCCACTGCAAGTATTTCCATAGTCTTTTATAGGAATATATTTGCCACAGAGTGAGGTCAGCATCATCTGGGCTGGGCTGAAAGCTCCTTTCATCTTTTTGTTACTCACTTCTAGGAAGTGCCCTTGTGGTTCTTATATTCTGCAATATGATGAAATGCAGCAGATACAATTCATTATAATCAACACACTGGAAGAGGACACACACAACATTGCTGGTAAAGTATTAAAGCAAGTCTCAGTCATAACTTAGGAAAGCGTACACCTAATTCAAGAAACACTAACTGTGCAGGTGAAACACAACTTCAGGATTCTGTACCCGACTGCCTTCTATAGACTGCAGTCATGTTATTTTAATGCAGGTTGAAATGACCATCAACTACATTTCAGCAGAAATGGGACTAAGTTTGTGCTAAATTTGTCATGGTATTTTGACATTCAAGCAATACACAGTTGAGACCACGTTACTGCAAGTGGCATGTGTATATATGCCACTACATAACATACATATACACGCATATACGCACACACATATATATGGTTTGACACAACTTGCAATTCTTTATGGCAGGGTGACTACACCTTTGTAAATTCCCCATGATTTTCCCCATGGCTAAAATGCCAAACGGAACAGAAGCAGCCATGTATTATTAAATTAGCAAGGTGCCCATTTTTAGAATAAGATCAGTAGCAACTTTTTGAATCATCAGACTCATTATGTAAGGAGTTGTCAGTTTTCTGCACTTGCACACATCAGCCTAGTTCCACTCTCACCCAGTGGTTCTGCAAGATGAAAATCTGTCCACAAGTTTTATATATTTCAACATTGTCCAAAACTGACAGACCAGATGACACGAGTGTATAACGTTGGCAAAGCTTTTCAACATAGGGCTCTTCTATAGATTACCAGGGAGCAAACTCTGCTTGGTTTGCACGCTGCAACACGTATACCAGTTTTCTCTGGATTTTAACAAGACCATGTGTAGTACATACAATGCTCCAAATGAAATTTCCAGGGTCTCCTAAATGACTCTCAAGACTCTTCATGGCTTCCTAAAATAAAATGTAGAAGCTGAAATCTCATCAGAAAAGAACTGGAGTTTAACTTCATTGCTTTTAAATATGTTTGCCTCTTGCCTTGTCTCCCATTTGAGTGGGGAGTGTTGCAAACCTCCAAGCACACCTCAGTGCAGCACCTGACTGTGATGCCACAGCATGGGTAGGACAAAGATTTTCATTACTGCAACTATACCAGTGCAGTTATATGCACACCAACAACTCCAAGATGGACAAGCTGTTAGTCAAGTTCCTGTGGAAGGCGTTGAACACTGCTTTATACACAGCAAAAGTGATTTGAAGCAAGAGCTGAGAAAGAGCTGCGTGCAGGAAGACCTGACACTAGCATCAAGGGCAACTGTTCCTAAATTTCTGGGGCCAGTAGATACTAGTCAACTTTTGCCACTGCTTAAAAATTATCTTGCACTGTTACACTGCCATACGAAAGCTCATTACATCCAGCCTTTCTGGCCGATATTCACTATGGCATATTTAGCACAAGTGGCATAAAAGGGCCATTTTCCACAGATGTATGACACAATACGCAGTCATACACAGGATACCCTTCACTCTTCAAGAAAAAAGGAGTAATCTGTCGTGTCCAGAAATACCTGCACAACTTTCTCCTATGTAGCACGTGGAGACTGACCAAGTGCACAGGCACTACGGAACAAATTACAATCAGTTTAGCATGACAGAAGCAGTTACATTTAACTCCTGGGAAAGACAAACAAAAACCACTCATCTGGCCCATGAACAGTTCAGACAGATACCAAACAACACTTATCCTGTGGCTGCCATTACTGGAGAAAATGCTGCTGAGATGGTACAGACAACTTAAGATGGCCCCATCTAATCAGGAAACACCAGAAAGAAAAAATGTAGCTTGATGAACAGCACGGAACTTTGAATGTTTCTCTGATTTGTTATCACCACCCTTCCCCTTCGCCCTTAAAAAGTGTGTGTGTGAGTATACACACAAAGCAGTTATATCTACATTCTTTTAGATTTGTGCAATCCCATCTACTGGAATCTCAAACTAAACTCCAGGTTGTCTGAGCACTGAGGACTAAGACAGTATCGCGCACTTTCTACTTTTTCCTCCTGCAAGCTTTTATGACCCGTTTTCTTGAAAATATGTGCAATGAAGAGTAAAATGAGAATGTTTATTTTTGACAACTTTCTCCTGGAAAAGATGAGCAAGTCATAATTTTTGCCTCTAGGTATCTCCAAAATCCTAACCTGGAACTGCAGCTTGCTTTAGCTTCCTAGAATTTAGAGGGAAGCATTTCTTTTCATGTTACCAGTCAGCACACCTTCTGAATCTCACAGTACTCGCTGATTATGCCCTCCGATACTTTTTTCTCTCTGCAGCTAGAGAATTTGTATGCACAAGAGCAGAACAAGAGCATTTATTTTGTTTCTTAAAGTATAGTTTCAGATGCTACAGTGAGACATGTATCACTTGTTTCATTATCAGCATACTTAATGGAGAGATCACTTTTCCAGCACCATTTGAGGAAATGAGGACTAGGATAATCCCAAACACAATGCTTAGTATATTACAAATACTATTTAATCCCATTCAACTTGGATCAAGTAAGGCTTATTAACATTTGCTCGGTATCAGTCTCAACAGATTCAGCCTGTTTCCAGCAAAACCATTCTGTTGTTTGATGAAAGCCAGTTCAGGCAGCACATCTACCTCCATGGCCCAGAGAAGTTAACTTTATAAATCTGTTTAAAGCACAAAGTTGCTGAGTACCAATTTAAGATGATCTGTGGGTGAACTCTTTTGAATTTTAAGCAATAACAAATAGGAACATGACACAATTTCAAAGTAGATGTTAGGGAATCT
The DNA here is from genome assembly GCA_020745705.1 of Hemiprocne comata. Classification (NCBI taxonomy): domain Eukaryota; kingdom Metazoa; phylum Chordata; class Aves; order Apodiformes; family Apodidae; genus Hemiprocne; species Hemiprocne comata. The sequence continues at coordinate 17,949,099 of CM036591.1, forward strand.
AACCAGTTAGTAAATCTAATCCGCTTTATGCAAAGCAATTAAAAATGTAAATATTTTCCTAAATGCAAGCAATCAAGGCTGACCATATGAGGAGTCCTTTCCTACATTAAGGCAACTCATCACAATACTGTGAACACAACAAATCTGGGGACTTGATGAAATAGGGCAAGGAGTTTGCTAAAATCAGCATAGCAAAAATCCAGCACATGAGCCTGCTTTCATAAATAGTAGTTTGCTTCTCTTCATAAATAAGGAAGTTATTATTCATTCAGTAGGATGACATTCCCAAAGTTGTAAAGGTAGGCAAGATAAAAACTGAAGATTCATCCATAAAAACTAGGGCAAGACTTCCATGGGTAGGTAACTTCTGGTGGAGCTCTTCAGTAGATGTCTAGCTGCATGTTAGGGATGATTAGTCTTAACTGATCTTTGATGGTCTGAATTTGGCATCGGGCAAACTAGGAACAGCATAGAAAGCCAAAATCTTTCAAATGTTATTCATAGGGTGTTTCAACACAGAAAGTCAACTCCTGATAAAGTTGTGAAGTAGAAACTGGGATGTGCAGATAGGGAAAAGGAAAAGGGTGGTATAAGGAAATAAAAAAACTTTAACACTGGTGGTTAGATCTGCTGGTCTGATAAGCTGGCTTTGGTGCAGAATCAAATAAAGAACAAAGATGACTTTGCTGGCCCTATTGGCAGCTCAGCTTTTAAGCCAACCTTTCCCTCAGTTTGGCTGAGAAGACCAAAGTGCAATGGAGGCAATTGCTGGCCCTGTGTGCCTGAGCTGGATCAGCTCTGCAATCTGGATTGCCCCAGAGCTACAAGTGTGAGAGAAGGCAGAAGCTATGAGGACAGAAACAGGGAGAGCTGTGACTAATGGCAGGCTTAGGACAACTGCAGACCCACAAACTGAGATGGCAGTTCTAAGAGCTTGAGCTGGCACCACTGCCAAAAGCAGCAGCCTTGCCCCGACACCTGTTCTTTCCCCCTCCCAGGGTCTCTCTATCCCTTAAACAAAACAAAAACACAAGTTCAGACTGCTTCTCTTACTATTGCTGCTGAGTCATAAAAGTGGTAACAAAACAGCATTTTGCTGTCAAACAACCAGGAATTGAACCAACTTTGGTTTTCCATACACCAACTAAAACAACTGCAGCCAATACATGTGATACCCACATCTGCAACTAAGCCTCAGAAGTAAGGCAACAAGCAGCATGCACGTTTGGGAAAACTTTGGTGAAATCCTGTGTACATACCACACACAGCAATGCTGCTCTGGTCTTAGGGTCAGATTTTCCTTATAACCTTATGTGAAACAAACCCGAGTCAGTTTTTTCCCATTCTTTAAAGGATGATGTTTCGGTAGATGCTTATCACTTAGATCAAATACTTTCTGACTGTTAAAACATTCTAGTTTCTCTTTAGAAATTACAATCTTTTCCAAAACCCTTTGCATGCACTTACAAAAAATGTGTATTTATATCTATTGTATTTATAATTTCCTGTTCTTCTTGAAATCTCGAATTTATATTTGAATAATTCAAACAGAAGAGCTATTCTAACTCACTTCGCAGTACTCATCAATTTCCCGCACATTTTGCCTTCTAATTCAAAACTCCACTCTTGGCTTTAACCAAGAGACAAACTAATTTTGTTTTTTTAAACTGCAGTTTTAATTCATGCAGCTAGTGTTTAACTCAAAGAGATTTTTAATTCTAACAGAAAAGTGGTTTTATGTGGTTAAGAATATCATTCAGATTTCTGAAACTCAAGCAACACGGTATGACTTATTCTAAAATTAACATGTTGGTGACTTCACAGTTCATGATAATCAATGATTCCTTTTACATCCAGAAACTTAGTTCTGACATTAGGTTAAAAATGTTTAGCAACAGTATGCCAAGCAAATGCAGGAAGTCATTCCTTGGTGCATCTTAAAATTCAAAGGCAGCAACACTTCAAATAGCTGCTGGGGTGAATGTCTGACTGCAATCATGAATCATTTTCATAGACACTACAGATCATTGTTAATTCTGAAATGAAAAAATACAAGAATTAGATAACACCCAGGAGAGCTTCCAGATGTACTGCTAATAAAAGAATTTAAATATATGAGGAATTCCACTGCCAAGATGAAGTGGTCCTGGCAGCACAGACAACAGTGTAGCTCTGACACAGAGTTCACAGCTAACCCTGCAGCAGCGATACCAGCAGCGCTCCCGGCAGTCCCCACTGTGCTGAGAGCCCGAGCAGGCAGCTGCCTGAGCACACCCGGGTGAGACGGCCTCTGTCTCTGGGAGGGGAAGAGACGCTTCAGTTGAACCACGCCTGGTGCTGTGTGTGGCTAGAGATGACAAACACCACGTCAAACACCAGTCAGGAATAAGCCAGCTCATTAGGACACAGAGCCCAACTCATCCACAGTCTATCGGTCATGTTCTTGTCCTTGGTATAAGAATTCAGCTAAGGAATAATACCCCAGAGCACATCAGAAAGTTATAGATAAAGGAAAATACTTCCGATAAGTACACTTGGAATTGGTAATTAACAGCACTGAAAGGGAATCTGCCCAGCTAATAGCTCATGTTTTAAGATAAACTGATCACTTGCCTCTTCTTACTGCACAACTAGTTCTGAGAAACTGCTTGCAGGTTTGTCCTACATTGCAGGTGATTTCAAGGAATTATATTTTTCATAAGAACAGTCAGCTCCACTTTTCTTAGCAGCAAACCTGCCTTTGCACCTTACCAACCTGTGCAACTGTTGGATGTTTAACATTAATAATCTTGTAAGTCATTGTTAGTTCACTACAAAAGTCACAGCAAATTGAACGACCATGCATTGCATTTCCTAAAAGAATAAACCATATATTTGAATTCGTACCATTTAATTGGATTTCAAAATTAAAATGGGACAACAGAATATTGGAATAAGGACATCCCAGAGGACAAAAAAGCCCAGGGAGTTAATTCAATAGGAAAGATAAGGCCACAAAACCACTAAAGCTATCTAGATAAAAATTCTGCAAAATCTAGGCCACAAAACTTTATGAAGTTATTCCTGTTCTAAGTAATATTACAATAATTTGAATTCTGCCTCTCTACACACTAAACTTCTGCTTAGAAATAAAGATAACTATTGCTAACAGAAAAAAAACAACAACTATTCTTTCTAAAACTAGCGTTCTAGGTAGTTTTACCAATCCAGTTTCTTGCCAAAATGAATTCTGCCATTGTTATTAATCTAGAAATATCAGTAATAGTATCCACATGAACACTTCCACAGACTATAAAGAAACTACTCATACAGTAGAGGACAGGCAGAATTTTAACATGAAGTTTTATCATTCTGAACAATCTGACCTTCAGAGAACAGACGTACACATATACTTCTACATAAACACACATGCACACATTTGTGTAAGATATTTAGTCCTAACTGCTGTAATGTCTGACCCACTTTGGGATGTCAGTGTATTTTTGTACAAAATCTACACGAGGTAGGAAACTACTATTAAAAAATACCTTTGAAGAGCCAAATCTAAACAATTAACCTAAGATTATCCAAAATATAGTTGACAGGACAATTTGAACTTCAGGTCACCATCTTAATCCTTGTACTGTCCTTGGTCATAGGTGTGGCTGACCTGGGACTTTTATTATCACCTGAGACAACGACTCAACACAATTAAATTCGGGGCAAGAAGAAGGTACAGATTGAAACCAGCTCTGAGGAGTCAGTAATTTTGAAAGAGGGCCACCGGTTAAATCTCACACCAAAAAAAGGTCTTTTGATAGAAGGATAAAACACAGGTAAGCTAGACCTTCCATTCCATCTTCTTACACAGAATGCAAAATGATACATTAATAATACTGAAATAACAATAAAGTTGCAAGTGAAACATTAAAACAGAAGGCATAAAACGTCATGAGCTTCAGAGCAGGGAATTCCCAACAAGTCATCAGAATATGTAAAAAATGAAAAGCCAAAATGCCTTTTCTAATGACCACATCAGTTTTCAGCCCTTAGTGACTTCCCCAAGACCACGGAACTCTACACCTGACAGATCTAAGAACAGTATGTTTGTTGGCAATCTGACAAAGTCTAGTTGAAAAGTTAACCTGATTTTGTCACTGTAGCAATTAAAGTAACATAATGCTGAAACTATGAATGACTTCCTTACCTATTTCCATCTTTCATTAACCTCCATAAGACCGTGGAGTATTCTAACTGGGAATGGAAGCAACTCCTAAGGCACTTCAGACAACCAAAAAACCACTGCATTCTTCTGTTCATGCCATGGTGTGCCCTAAATTTCACCAGCACCTTTAACCAACTGAAATTCTGCATAGTGAATTACATCTTAGTATTATTCTTCACCACAAACATTACTCAAGCTTTCAAACATGTTCTATAGCTCCTTAGTACTGCAGAATACTGCTCGTTTTCTCCTTTCAAAAATTGTAACTAATTCTGGAATATTTACATGCATACGTGTGCATTGGAAACACTGTTGCCCTAAGATAGTGGAGGAACAGATATAATTTATCATTTTTGTTTAAACCAAACACTGCAGAAATGCTTTTTTTAAAAGCCAGTTTTGGTTAAGTGTTTCTCATAATTAGCGCCCAGAGCCACCTCTCCTGGAATGCTGAGGAAAATGCAAAAACCATCACTATTTCAAAGGTTAATACCCAAGCAGTTGTATTTAATACCTAACCTAATTCCTAAATTATGGAAAGGTATTTTTAAATAAGTGCAAGTACTACTGTAATGAGGATCATGTAAGCCAAGTAGATTGGATGGAATAATATTAAACCAATTTAAATACTGCCTGATTCTGCTGAATGTCAGTCTAATATCAACCCTAGGATACACCAACTATTCATCTCAGGTTTCTCATTGGGGAAATTCAAAAATCTTCTGGTTCTCTGTCTCCATAACCACTTACTGAAGTCAGTAGTCTCACCACAAGCAGTGGCACCACTGGGTATGTAAATATGCATTGGCATAAGCAAGAGTCTCAAAATTCAGAGCCACATTTTTAGAACTCTTCTTGAACTCATCTGGAAGACAGACCACTAAACACTTCAAAGGATCTTACCCTGCTGGTGGTTGCTTTCATACCAGACATAAATCTGTGGAACTGTGTGCCTGGCTCTACTGAAGTCCGGATTGGCAGGAGGCACAGTCCTGGCCACGAGATGCATTCACAGACACATGGCACACCTGCTCCATCCCTCCTCTCCCACAGCACAGCTGCAGTGGGCCAAGTTAACACAAATTTGTACTGTATGTTACTTCTATGCTACGTACTTTTCAGAGTTTCATGTCATATAATAGGTTACTTAAAACCTTAGCTAAGTGAACAGCTAAGCTAAGCCTAAACAACACACACATGCATGCAGCAATACAATTAGTTCAAATTGGGTCACCATGGCCATCCACAAAGATGGGCACACAGGCTACAGAGCTGCCAGTCACCTGCAGCAGCTGGAATAACAGGGTCTCCCCTACTCCAGCAGCAGCCTGGAGAAAAGTCTGTTACACAACTGTTTAAAGCATTATTCGCAAATTATATGTATAGATAGAAGAGAAGGAAAAACATTACAAGACTTGAAATTCCTCCATCATTGCATGAAATCTCCCTTGTAACACAACCAACCAAAGCCTGGGCAGGCAGCGTTGCACCTGATGATGCCCAAGAGACATTACTACTTCCAAAGCAGGAAATAACCACCTATGGTCTAGTGAAAGAAGGCTGAGTGAACAAGGCATCATCAGCTTAAAAAATAAAGAGAAACCTCTAACTCTTAACCTCCAAATGGGTTAAGTATAAAAGGAAATATAATGCCTTAAATCAGAGTCTCTTCTCTGAACACAACCTAAGGCAATAGGGTTGCACAATAACCAGAGTCCCAGGGAAGACTGGAAGGTCATCTGTCACAGGGCTGCATACAACATAAAGGAAACTTTCAGGTCCTGTACCACTATTTTGGGTTTTTTCATTCCTTAGTTTTAAGAATTTTGTCTTTTTGTTTGTAGATTCATAAACATGGTTCTGCACCTGCATAGTGTTTTGAGAGATTTCACATTGTTGCAGTAGCATAAGCACAACCTGATAATATTCCTGTGGATCAGTCAAACCCGAAAACACACCTCAGAGGAGTCAATCAGCAATGAGCATTGCTTCAGATTGTCAAATATAACTGGATACTCCTCTGATAAGCTGCAGCAGCCTTCCTGGGAGCTGACATGAAAGAAGTGCCCTGCAGCAACTAACAATCCTGAGAAAAGCTCCCTGTAACACTCACACCTGAATCCTGGATTTCACTCCCCAAACACTAAAAAAATGGAAGTGCCACACACATACCTCTAATATCCTAAAGGACTGAATTCTAACATTGTTACGTTGGAGTACCCAGATGACAGAATATATGAGCTGTAGTTAACCTAAGGAGTCATGTTTCCACTTTCCTGAAGCAAAGCACCATATGGTAAAGGAGATTCAGAAATAAAACAGAAAACAATAGAAGGTAAGTAAAGAAATATATCCCCTTCTGGTCTAAGTGGAAGAACTGAAAAAATGCTTAGAATAAGCTGTGAAACTGCCACTGTCAATAAAGGACATTATCAAGAAATACAATCAATTATGAAATAAACTATTATGTATATTTAGTTGCTGTGAAGAAGCATTTCATTTCACAAACAGGTACATGTCAGGCTAGACTAAGTTTGATGCTCACCTTGCCCTGCTCTTTCTGATGTTCTTCAACCAAGGAACCAAGGAAAATGAAGCCCAAATGAGGGTCCTCAGAACAATGCATTATTTGTTTCCATTGCAACCTCACAAAGTTCTGCAGTTCTACCAACCAAGTAAAATCAAAACACCCACTCTATTTGACACATCATTTTTCTAAAGCAGAATACTTTAAAACAAGTAAGACACACACCAGTGATTTTCTAAACTATTATGGTTAAGCGAACAACACTGCTTTTATGAGGACACGTGAACAAAAGGTATTATTATGTATTACTCTATTATATACTTGTACATATCTGTAATTATCAGCTTTTATTTTGCAACAGCCCACAGAGCTGATATATCCTCACACTACAACAAAGTCTGCAAAAGACACTTTGCAAGTGTTGTAACTATATTTCCGTTTTGAAGAGCTTGTAACACTTCAAATCGTTTTCTAGATGTTTTTAAGCCAGCGCATCTTAGTGTAGGAGTCAGGCCTTAAAACTTGTATAACGTTTTATTGTTAAAAATCAACTTACATAAACTGTAATATGTTACTAAATTTAAACTGCTATAAATAAGCTAACTCAAACTGACATGAACTTAGTTCATCTCAAATCTGTTCAAAGCAATCCCTCATCAGTATTCAATTACTACAACTGCAGTTTAAAACTACTTTGTGTGCCAGTACACAGCTGCAGCTACACTGTTTTAACTGTGATTTCTTGAGGAAAACAGAGCTAAAGCTGTGCTAATCACAGCAACCAGCCCCTACAGCACATGATTTTTTGTTGTGTGTATGTTTTCCTAAGTTGCTGGGTTAGGAGTCTTGTGCTTATCTAACCCACGGCTCCCCCCCACGTTTCTCCTCTATTTGTAACTCATCCCTTCCCTTTCCTGTTGCATCAGGAAGCTGCAAATACAGTGGCTTCTGCAGGGCTGTTATAATTACCACACTGCACTGCAATTCCGAAACGCATGCAAAATAATTAACAATTGCTTCAACAAGGTTTCTGAGAGCATTTAAATGTGGTTCCGTTGGCTTTCTAGAAAACTTCTGACCAACACATTTCATCCAAGACCAAAACATCTCCATGCACCTCTTCATTAGGACTACAGCTTTAAAAGCCTTCCCACTGTCCCATAAGTAGAATATTTTACAAATAATCTGATGCAGGAATGGAGAAAAACATTCTTAAGAAGCCAGAAACAGAGTCTTGAGGGAAAGCCAATAAAAAAAAAGTTATTCTCCACTGACTTCTTTTGTTATACACTCTCTCATGCAACAAGCAAAGATCCACTTTAATGAAGACTTTAGAGACAAAAAAAAAAAGCTAAACAAAAGCAGACTGAAACAGCTATCATGTCAAATTACCATTATTTTTATTTACTTGGTTGCAGCACTGTGCGGATGTTTTAGGAGCAATCTCAAGCTCTCAGGAAAGGATTTTCCCCTCCCTTCCTTCCTTCCCCTCTCCTCCCAGTCAGAAACCCTAGTTTAAAGGATCTAGCCCTTCTGAAATGTGTTAACTCAAGCAAATTTTTACTAACAGTTGGAAATTTCTGGAAAAAAAAAAGTGAATGCAAAACAAAACAGCAGATGTTCAAGACAGAGACTTAATTTTCCCTTCTATGTGATGCTTAATGGCAAAGGTACATACTTGAAACAGTAACACTTCCAAAGAGACAAAAAAATATTGTTCACCCTATTAGAAGTACTCAACAAAAACTTCAAATTGCTAAATACAGATAAGACATATGGCTTTTCATAATCTATAACATCATGCCTGACAAAATAAGGTGCTTCCTTTTATTTCTTTCATTCATTTGTGTCAGAAGTATAGAAACCAACTGACTGAGCAGGTTTGCTCCCTTTAGAAAAAAAAACAGAACTTCACAAACAATCTTACAGATGCACTTAAAAAGTAGGTACTTAACATTTAAGAGCTGAGTCTTGCTAAACCCAGGTAGATCCTTTAACATAGTATACAATGCAAAGGGAATAGACTCTGGCAACATAAGCCAGTGATACAAAATGACACAATTCTTATCTGAAAGACAAACAAAAATAAACTAATCCTATTTATTTAGGTAGCCAAAGATATCTGTCCATTCTGAGGCTTCTCAGCCTTCCCCTGCAGCACCACGTATGCACACAAGAGGTGCAATGTCAAATGGGTTCGGTTGCAGACTGCTCTGTGGAGCTGCATGTTTTCAGTTATGACCATGCCCAGGTCTTGCAAGTTTAATGAGGTTCCTTCTCTCATACACAAAAACACCACACACAATGCCAACTGCGAAATAAATAAATAGGGTTACAGGTGTAGTTTCTTGATACATTAAACCTATAGAGCGAAAAGCTAATCTACATTTTTAGCCAAAGACTAGCAAAAGCTTTCTTCATTTAATCATCATTAGAAAACCACCTTAGACGTCAACTTTTAAAACAACCCAACCTGCGACACAGCATTTGATGTTAACAGAGCTGCATGAAAAGATTAATCAAAACCTTTGCGTCTCTCTCCTTACACAGGCCAAACACCAAATCAGTGTTAAATTCCTCACGTGCAGCTATGCCCAGTTAATCTGCTTGAAAGCAGCAAACTATGTAAATCTCTTTACGCTGGCAAGATAAACATTACACTCACCAAAACGTAACAAGAACCACTGTTACTGTGTGAAGCTGTTAAAAGGCATAGACACACTGGCCTGAGCACCCAGGCTGTGGTAGGTGGGACCCCACGCTTGGCTCCATCCCAGGCCTCCAGAGCTGCTTCTGGCTTCCTCCTTGAGAAACCTGAGAGCAGAGAAACCTCCCTGCAGAAAGCAATTTAAAATCCCTAATCAAATAGCTGCACTAGCTCTGTAGATTCAAGGAGCAGATGGCAGGAGAAAGCCTAATTTTCCATTTATGATAATTTTACAGAACGTAGAAATATTTACTTTGGAGGAGGGCTTCCCAATTTACATGAGAATAGCAAAAGTGGAAGGAGGGACAGAGAATCATCCTGTTCTCAGAAACTGTGAGCTAAGAAAGCCTGTATTAAGCAGGATATTGCATGTCATTTTGTTTCCTTCCCATTACAGAGGCACACGTGCATTCTTTGCATACCTCGAGTAACCTTCTTAGTAAAAATATCAGCTTATGCCTACCTTTCTTCAGATAGGATGCATGGCCATGAGCACTGTCATGGGTGATTACTGCAGATAGTGTATGGCTTTCATTCTTTAACTAGATCTGAATTTGCATTTCAAGCTAAGTCTGATGAGTTGCCACTCATTTAAGCAACTTTTAAGCCTGGTGGGAGTATTTTTAACATGCTTGTCTGCCCCTAACGCAGGAAATCCTTTTGAAAATACAACTTAAGAGACCATATTTTAGTATTGTTAGAAGTACTCTAAAAGAGAGAAAGAAATGAGGCACCTCCCAATCGAATCTGACCTGAAAATGAGGATGTCGACTGGCTCCTACATGCCTGAGTTACACACTGAAACAGATACAGCAGATAATAACCATAATACTATAAGCACAGATTTGTTTATAAAACAAAACAGTTCTTTGGGAAAACAAAAAGCCAGTATGGGTAAAATTCTGGACCTACGGTAGCTAACTGGTATTTTGTCAATGTATCAAAGAAAGGCAGAATTTCACATTATATTACAGTGCCTTAAAAATAAATCAAGAGAGTATCACCTTGCCCTTCAAAAATAATTGTCTTTTCACCTGACTCTGCTAGAGACTCTAATAGGAAACAGGGAAATTCTAAAACTGAGGTGCTTTTACACGATTCTGATATCACGTTACAATACTGAGACATACAAGCTACTCAAAACATTTTAGTTTCATTTTTAAGTTCGTTTTTTTTTTTTTTTTTTGCTTCACATACTACATGCTGTTAGCACAGGAAATCTAGTTGCTCCTTTTAGAGATTATGAGACTTCTACAATAACAGTACCTAGTGTGTCAGACTAAAGCACAGTTATAATTCAATTGTCTGAAAATGGGTTACACAGAGCACACAGAGACAATCTGGACTATGCTTAATTGTCAAGAGCTGAAAAATTAGGCTCATAACACTCTTCAGCACTGTTTGACATCAGCTCACACCTGCAGGTAAAGCCCGAGTGAAAGCAAGATCAGAAAGTCCATCTTCAAACGACTTTAGTCTTCATGAATGAAGTTAATAGGAGTTTTCCATGGACTTAAATGGAGAAAGGCACAGGCCCTGGCTCCTTATGTAGGAAGTGTTTGAGTGGAGAATGGCTACACACTAACAAAAGAAACCTTTGGTACCCAGGGTCTTAAGCCCACATAATACCCCTGCATTCATTTCTTTCTCTGCCTATTGGGAAAAAAAGGGTCTGTTTGTTTTTCTGATTCACTCGGCCCTTTTAGCTCTTTGAATCTAAAGAGTGCAGTGTGAAAAGAAGAGCATCTTATCGGCCTGCTCCAGACCAGGAGGCCAACTCACATCCGCACGCACGGCACAGCTCTGCCAGCAACAGGGCTGGCCCGCGCTGCCCTCCGCTCCTGTCAACACCCTGCCCAGCGCCCCACAAACACAGCAGGCCCCAAGGGGCCTTCCTTAATTAATGGTCCTTTCAGATAGAGTAAGAAAATAGTATCTAATAAATTGGCTTCATTTACAAAGTATGCGGGAGCACCAGACAAGATCATCAGCGTGGGTGTACCCAGAGCATTTATTAAAAACAAACCAAAACCAGCACACACAATAAGCATGTTTTATTATGTATGGACTTGAACACTTTGAGTACGAGATATAGAGATAACTCCATACACTGTTAGGCAGCATCTGCAGAGAGCTGTGAGATAACACACCAGTGATTCTTATCATTAAGGTATTTCTATAAAATACGGGAGGAGGAAAAAAGAAAAAGCAATTTTTAAGCTTCAAGAAAACACAAGAGTCTAACTTTCACTGTCGCACAGGTTAGCCACGCAGATCCCACACCATCCCAACAATGTAGCAATAGTTGAACATTTCGAAGCCCATTTCCTCATTATTTCTATGAAACCCTTCACTGTGCGTGCAGGGAGATCCGATCTACTAATTCTGTCCTTAATGAATTCTGACCCCGAGCAAAACAGGACAACTCCCCCAGCATTGCTAACTTAACCCGTCAAATTACTTGTTTCAGCTGTTAAGAGCAGCACACGGAAGGATTTTTCCTCACCTGGAAAGAAGCCCGCCATAGTATTTTTGGCATGCTTTGTCAAGCTGAGAGCTTGTCAGTGACCTCTACTCCGTTTACCCTCTGGCACACAAACACACTGCACACTTTCCGATTAAGTTTTGGGTTTTTTTTAATCAAAGACTCAGTGAAAAATAACACGCTTTGCAGCAAATAATGTAACATTAATGCCAACTTTTTTTTTTTTTTTTAGGGAGGGAGGGAAGTAAAACCTGCAGCCGAAGAGACAACGGCCCAGCAAGGTTGTAACCCAACTATTTCAACTATTTTACTTCCAGCGACTAAACAAACAAACAAAGAAATACCTCTTTCAGTCCAGCTCCATAGATGCGAGAGCTCTCAGCTTATCAGAGCGATCTGTCTGCCCATAAAATGTCACAGGATTTCCCTTGTGCGCTTCAAGAGGGGGAGAAGCGGCAAGCCTGCAGCAAGGCGGAGGTCTTTGGGAGGGTTGTTAGAAAGAAATAACGTGCCGCGATCCTTTCGCTCATTTCACGTCGAGCGAAAAATATCCAGCCTGAAGTTTCCCTTTGCGGCCCGTGTTGCAACACTGGCTCCTTTCTAACTTGTTGCCGAGCTCAGCAGGGCCCGGCAGCAGTGCGGCCCTCGGCGGCCACACGCCCCGCACCGCCCGGCCGGCCGCTAAGGTCACCCGGCGGAGGCCGCCCGGGCAATCGGCAAGGTCACAAAGCAGCTTATAAGAGCGGAAAAAAACCCAACACAACCAAAAAAGCAAAAACAAAACAAAAATCGTTTCTCTTTGTAAATCCCAGCTCTCGAGAACCTAACAAGCTGCAAGTTGCAACTTACTCAAGTCGACACTCCTCTCCCCACTCCTCCCCCAGCCCATCGAGGGGAATATGGGGAAAAAGCGGGGGCGGGAAACCCACAAACCCCCCTCCTCCGCTCTTACCTGCTTCCGATACGGGGTCCGGCTGCTGCCCGCCGCGCTGCTGTTGCTGTTGGGGAAGATCATCGCCCCGCCAGACCCCCGGCTCCCCCTCGGGATGGGGAGCAACTTTGGCGGCCGCCGGGCTGCGGCGCGGCGGGGCTGCAGGGCGCTCCCCGCCTCCGTGCCTTCCCCGCCGGCTGCGGCTCTTCGTTCCCCCCCCACCCCGTCCCCCCGCTCCGCCCCTGCTCCGCTCCGCGCCCACCCTATCCCTCCGCGGCCGCCCAGCCTGCCATCAACGGGCTCTCATTGACCGCCGCCGGCTTCCCCAGCCCAGCCCATATGATCCCACCTCCCGCCGGGCTCAACCACCGCCCAGAAAGAGGGAGGGAGGGAAGGATGGAGGGAGGGAGGGAACCAGCGCCGAGCCGCGGCGAGGAAGCGCGGAGCTGGCACGATGCCCGCGCCCCGCCCCACCGCTGCGCGGGACGGCGCGGAACAGGGCGCGGCGCCCGGGGAGGCACGGAGCGGGGCGGCGAACGCCCCCGCGGCGCGCAGTGGTTGCGCCTAAGCGGGGGCATGGGGGGCGGTGGGCCCTCAGCGGAATGCGCGGCACTCGGGGCCAGGCGCAAGTTGCGCCTGGCCCCGAGTGCCGCGCATTCCATCCGCGGGTCCGCCACGGGGTGGCTTGGGACACCCCGCAATTCCCCGGCTTCTGCGGGGAGAGCTGATTTTTGTGTCACGCCCCAAGTGCAGGGCCGACAGCTCCAAGTGCAATACATTTTGTAGGATTTAACTCTCAAATTGTTGGGTTTTTTTCTGGATTAGAGATGAGGAGCAGGGAGGAACACCCGGTGAAAGCCCTTCATTAATGCCTATGGGCAGTATTTGGGTTCGGGGGAAATTCTGATTTTCTTCACAAATTTGGGCCTAGGAAACATTACAGATCTTAGGCAATGAGACTGGGACACATGGAGAAAAGGAATTTCCAACTTTACTCACTATTACTCTGCATTGTTTCCGTTATTACATTTACATTACTCAGTGTTGCTGGTAATCTAGTTTTCAAGAAGTCCAGAGTTAGAGTTCTGTTAAGCCACTGAGTTCCTGACTGCAGCAGACCTGGTACCGACATGCATCACCAGGGACCTTTTGGTTTCTCTTCCTCTTTCTGGCCCTAATCTCACACACACAAACATAACCATGGGAAACAGCTGGGAAGAAACAAAAAATTGCCAGGTAGTTAGTTCATTACTGAAAGGCCAAGTAACGTAGTTACTGACAATGCTAGTATCTACAAAAGCCATAATCTTCAGTTACTCAGTTGGTTCCCTAGAAATAATCAAGTAGCTTGGTAAATATATTGTCACGACACGCGGAGCCCATCTGAGCACAGCTGATAGTAAGAAAGCACCATCGCTTGGCAGAACTACATTCTGCATAACTTTCCTGTTTTTCTCTTGAAGTCCTAAAATGGATCTCATTCAGTTTGGTGTTGATTTGGTAACAAATATAAGGGCTGCTAGTACTGGATGAAAAGCACTGCAGCCACATGATGATCGCTGCTGCTGAAAAATGTTTGATGGAGTAAGTTTCTACCAGCAGACTTCATGCCAGATCAGGTACCATCTGTCTGTAGTACCCATACTTCACCCTGGATCACGGACCATTTCTATTCCCAGTGCTGGCACAAAGTTAGCACTGAGACTTAAAGCTAGGGTAAAGTCATATTCCCTGGTCTGGTTAAGGCTGTAGTCTCATGCTCGCTTTACAACACAAGCTGGCATCACTGCTGAAAAAAGCAACGGTTCAGCAACTGATTCCGGCTGAAAGCTTTTTTGTTTTGTGGTTTTTTTGTTCTTTGTTGTTGGGTTTTTTTCATCTCTGATCAGTTTAGTTTTCTTCTAGATCCTTTCCTTTGTCTGGTTCAGTATGTGGCTATGCTACTGCTTGTGCCAGCGTAACGGAGGAGGTAGTATGGGAGCAAAAACAGGCAGGCACATGAGGGTGGATATGGCTGCTTGTTTTGGCAGCAGTATCAGGTTATATTGGCTTAATATGTTCAGGTACCTGTGGCTTAATTTGATAGAAATGTATCTGTGTGTTCATGCCTTCCTGAGATGTACTACATACAGCAGGAGATCTGTGCTCTGGTCTTATGACAGCCCCATGGTCACAGATGACACAATTGGATTCAGTGCTGAAACACTGTCTTAAAGCACTATAAACTGTAATGGTGGTCAGCTACTTCTCCTGCTCAAATCTGTATTCCCAAACAAAAAATAGGAACAATATTTTTCTGCAGAGTGTTCTGGTGACCAAAGGGGTGACAAAGTTTACATCTGCTACACCTACAGCAGGGCTTTGTTAGCTGGAGATGTGTAGAGTGACCACACCTTCCCCTAGCAGGGAAAAGCTTTTCAAAAGCCATCAATCATCCCATGCTTCCTTCCTTCTCCTCTTCCTGCCACATCCCCCAGGGAAGAGGCTGAAGGGATGTAAACACTCTATGTTTGATTGGGCCTATTCTCAGTCACTGTCATGCCAGAGAAGGCACTCAAAATATTCCAAAGCAGTATCCGAAATGTTGCTGTTTTGCCCTCTCTGCTGCCACACGTCCCACAGCTTAGCGTGATTTGGACACAGATTTCCCTCTCTTGGATTCAGTATGTGACACATTTCCCTCAGTTACCATTACTCTCTTTCCTAACATACTAGGAAAACACACAAAAAATATAATCCCTTAAACAACTACTAGATCACATCAAGTGGTATCGAATTATTTATTGTTAAAGAAAAACACATTACAGAATCTTCTGTGAAGAAAACCTCAATGTTCTATCCTAAGTGCCAATTTACCTATCAACATTTTGTGTTATTTTTGAAAGGCTTGAGTAATCTGTCTCCATTTTTGTCCCAAATGAGGAACAGTCGCCTTCCAATAGCTATGATGAGGTTGTCAAGTATACAGAGCCAGACTCCTTACAGCAGTGTGGCTGGAGGGAAGGGGACAGCAAACCTGAAAGTGAAATGAGAGGTTCTGACTGGACACAAGGAAAGCCAGGCACTGCCCAGAGAGGCTGTGCAATCTTCAAGGTTTTCAAGGCCAGACTGTGTACAGCCCTAAGCAACCTGAGCTGACCCCTTTGCTGATGATGCCTTGGGCTGGCGGCTGGCCTAGAGATTCCCTGAGGTCCCTTCCAACCTGAACTTACGCTCATATGAAAAAGCTGCTTTGCTCTTACTACAGAACATCAGCAAAATTATTTGTCTGTAAAACCCTGTATTTGAGATTAAGTTCATAAGGCTTGAGATAATTCCTTGGACTTTTCAGTACATGTACAGTGATATATCTGTTCAAGATACTGATAACAGTTTCCCTACATATTTTCTGGGATGCAAGATGAACGCCTTGTTTGCAAAGAACACTCTCAGTCTTACTGAGACATCTATCAAATGTATACAGATGTGATAATTTAAATCACATTTTCAATAATTTTATTATTAACTGTTACAACAGGTGTGAACAGACTTGCAGGTAGCCAGTCTTCTTGCTGCTTACAGTCATAAATGAGCAATTCATTTTGATCCAGCAGGAAAAAAGCTGACCACACGTTTAGGAAAATTTAATGTTTGTATAAATTCTGTTCAGAGCTTCTTTAAATTACCCAGAGTTGCTTATTCAGAAATAAGGACAACTTGCTAAGCAGATCTGGTGCATTTGGAGCTACAATGTTGTAATTAAATGTTCTGTTTTGTTTGGGCGTTTTTTATGTACAGTTCAGAAATTTAGGTTTGCAGAGAGACTGGGCAAATACAGAAAGATTTCTCTGAAAACCTGGAAACAACTGGAAGTCCTCAAGAATCTTTCCAGTAATGTTTATCAATCTTAACAAATAGCAGACTGGCAAAACTAAGCCATTATTTTAAAAACATTCTCCACATTTAAGCTGCTACTTAACCATTTCTGTTCTAAATCAAATCCATGGCTTCCCTTATTTATTTCAAAATTCAACCAAAGTAGCTATTTCCCCTCAGGGCACTCGGTGCCTCTGTAGGACAGATGGTCCCTCAGCTCTGGATCTGCTTTAAAACGGAAACTATCAGTCTATTTCAAAACCCTGCGAGTCCAGATTGGATCTCCTGAATTTCCCCACAACCCTGCTCTCCTTGCTACTTCAGGGCCTCATGAAGACCCATTAGTGGAGGAGTAATTGTGGGCACCTCATTTCCCCACCTCAATGGGATCTAGAAGACCTACAGACTTTCCACCACAATGCTTACTTGCTTGAGGATCCATCCTCTCATCACTCCCAGTCATGTGTAAAAACATACAAACTAGAGTAGGCAGGAGGCTGAGCCACAAAAATGCAGAAATACTTTGAAATACCCTATGCAAGCCAAGGAAATAATATGCAGGGCTGAACTTTGGGACATGTTAAGCATTTCCTGGAAAGTGTTAATAATGGGGTATGGGAAGCTAAGTATCGTATGGAAGCATATTCTTAATTTTTGGCTTAAATTCATCTATTCAGAAGTGAAAGCAAGTAAAGCATTTGTAACAAGCAAAGGAATAAAGTGAACTTCATTATATGGGATGCTCCTTTGGAGATAAATAATATCATAATTAGTTGCTTTTATTATTATTAAAGTATTCCCAGTAATCAGGTATGTCTGTATCTTGCTAAGTGAGGATGAGAAGGAAAGGTCAGAAGAAATGAGACACAGCAATACCACAAACATGCAAAACACTCCCTAGATACAAACTTCTGTAAATTTTCTTCTTTGTAGAAAAAGAAAATTATTAAGAAATAATGACTTCTGTAGAAGGATATGATTCCTAAAAGTGAGGTACTGCACACACAATAAGAAGCTGTTATTCAAGAACGCAGTCTTCAAAATAATCACAGGAACATATTCAGCAACAAGAAAAGAATCTCCATGATGATCACAATCAAAAGGAGAAGACAAATAATCTTTTCCAGCTGTACCATTTCAAACACTTGTACCAAGACACCAAATTACTAATATTCTAGATTAGAATGCAAAAAAACCCTGCCATTTTAATACTTATTATAAAATACATGTGCACAGTCACTATAACAGATTTATTTTTATTCACACCCATCAGCTCCTTCTCTCTGGGAATCTCCCAACCTGACTCTGATTTAAAAATCACAGAACCACAGAATGCCAGGTTGGAAGAGACCTCAAGGATCATCTCATCCAACCTTTTTAGGTACTACTGTAGTTTATATGAGATGGCTCAGCACCCTGTCAAGCTGAGACTTAGAACTGTCCAATGTAGGGGAATCTATCACTTCCCTTGGGATACTATTCCAATGTTTGGTTGTCCTCATAGTCAAAAATTTACCTTGTGTCCAATTGGAATCTCCCCAGGAGCAATTTGTGCCCATTACCCCTTGTCTTTTCCATGTGACTCCTTGTAAATAGGGAGTCTCCATCTTCTTGGTAGCCAGCCTTTAAGTACTGGAACATTGTAATAAGGTCTCCCCAAAGCCTTCTTTTCTCAAGGCTGAACAAACCCAGTTATCTCAGCCTCTCCTCATATGGCAGGTTCTCCAGTCATCTGATCATCTTTGTGGCCCTTTTCTGGACCATCTCCAGGCTGTCTGCATCCTTTTTGTAGAGCAGGGACCAAAACTGAATGCAATACTCCAAGTGTGGTCTGACAAGCACCACGTAGAATGGGATGATGACTTCTTTATCTCTGCTGGTAATGCCCTGGCTGATGCAGCCCACCATCCTGATGGCTTTCTTTGCCACTGCAGCACACTGTTCACTCATGTTGAGCTTGTTGTCCACCTAGATCCCCAGGTCCCTTTCCACAGGACTGCTCTCCAGCCAGGCGGATCTCAGTCTGAGCTGCACTCCTGGGTTACGTGTTCCCAGGTGCAAGACCTTACAGTTCTCCCCGTTGAACTTCATAAGGTTTCTGCTAGCCCACTCCTCCAGTCTCTCCAGATCCTGGAGGGTGGCTCTCCCTTCTGGAATGTCAACCTCTCCACTCATCTTGGTGTCATCAGCAAACTCCATCAGGGTGCTCTTGATCCCAAAATCCAGGTCACTTAGAAAGATGTTAAACAGCATTGGGCCCAATATTGATCTCTGAGGGACCCCATTTGTGACCAGTTGCTAGGTTGAGAAGGAACTATTTACTGTCACTCTCTGGGTACAGTGCATCAGCCAGTTCCCCATCCACCGCACAGACCACTTGTCAAGGCCATAATGAGTTAGTTTCTCCAGAAGGAGGCTGTGGGGGACCATATCAAAAGCCTTGGAGAAGTCCAGGTAGACTACATCCACTGCTCACCCTGCATCAACCAAGCGGGTTACTTTGCCATAGAAGGCGATCAGGTTTGTCAAGCATGATTTGCCCCTGGTAAATCCATGTTGGCTTTTCCCAATCACGTGCTTCAATTGACTTGTGACTGTCCCCAAGAGGATTTGCTCCAGGACTTTCCAGGGACTGAAGTGAGACTAATGGGTCTATAACTACCTGGGTCCTCTTTTGGACCCTTCTTGTTGATGGGGGTGACATTAGCCTTCCTCCAGTCCTCAGGGACATCTCCCAATCTCCATGACTTCTCAAAGATTATGCAGAGTGGCTTTGCAACAACATCAGCCAGCTCTCTCAACACCCCAGGGTGGATAGCATCCGGATGGCATTTTCTCATCACCTCTGCTGTGGAGGCTTTTTCCTTTAAATCCCACAGCTCTCTGTGAAGAAAAAAAAAAAAAAAAAAAAAAAAAAAAGGAGTAGTCCTCTGCTCCCTTCAGTGCACACAGAATGTCTCTGCTGTGGCCACTGGGTTTGCGACTCCCATGACATGCTCTGACTCTTCCTATTCATTTTAGCTTGCTGCTCATTCCTCCCATGCTTCCTCAAATGTTCTTGGAAGGACACTATAAATTGCACAATTATAAGTAATTGTTGCCATTCCTTCACTGATGACTGGTGTTAAGAATATGAACATAGAGAGCAACACAATCTCTCGTTAATGCCATGCCAGCATTTTGTATTATGAAATGCATTATTTATTCTTTGAAAGCCATGAAAAGATACTTCCTTATAGAAATATTTCCACTGCCAATCAAGCACCCCCTTCCTAAATGTACCCTGTATAAAAGTAAAAGTGTGAAACAGAATTACTGTAAAGGATTACTAGGTAACAGCAATTTAAGGAGGCTGCTTATAATCATTAATTAAAACACAGAACAAAATCCAATCTCAATTTGTGGAATTAACTAAAATGACTCTAAAAGACCTGAATTCTCCCATTAGCTTGATAATGTTGCCAGGCATTTGTTTGAAACTATAAAGCAGTCAAAGTCTGTAAACATTTGCCAGATTTATTGTCGAACGAAATAATAAAGTCTGTCTGAAATAGCAAAGTATATTGTTTTTTTCTGCTTTGTTATTAACTATGTAGGGAGTTGTTCCTCATTATATTAAAACATATTTATGTTTTAAGTGAGATTACTAAGAAGAGCTCAATGTTTTGATGTGTTTTCTTGACTGCATGTTTTCCATTCAGTGCAGAATAAATTTATGAAACAGTGAAAGAAGAAAGTAAAAATATTTGCTATGCATTTTCTGGGAAAAAATTATTCTATGCAGCTATTTGATATTTGTATCTTTTGCATAATTACATTTGAATAAAAACATTAATAAAATATGAAGCAAAATCTGGAAATACACAAATATTTTCTCTAAAACTCCAGAATTATTATGGTTCTGAAGTAGTGTTATGTCTGCCGGATTTTCTTGGACAAAATTTTTCATCATGTAGGCCAGGCTTGAATGGTTACAATTTTACTAGAAATAAGAAAGAAAATAAATTAAAAGACTCCTACAATTAAAATATATTTAAAGATTGAGAACAGTTAATGACACGGAAAAGATAAGTCATTGCACAGTGGTTAGAGCGGAAGGTCTGACAAAAAATCAGGCATACATAAATTTTATTCCATTGGGTGTTCTTTTATTGGTATCTAAGTCTGTGAAATAGCTTCAGATTTGTCAGTGCTCTGCAGTTACAGAAAAAAAAAAATCAGACCCTTACCGTATACTTTGAAGCCTTGAATGAAACCTGCACTATTTGCATTATAAGCATATCTCGTACTAGAGCAATAAGGAGAAGGCTGGAATGCAACACACACTATATACAAAATGGCTCATTATGGAAAAAGAGGAAAAAGGCAGAAACAGCCACTTAAAATATGGTATTCCAAAAAAAAAAAAAAAATAGCGATTTATTGTCACTAGTGCAAAACCAGGTTTGCACACTACAGCTACGGGCTTAAGAATACCTAAGGAAAAGCCAGAGCAGCTAGTGCTCTGCAAACCTCTGCTGCAGACAGCAGCCACACTGGCAGGAGCAACAAGCCAGGCTGAAGACTGTGTGCAGTAGGTGTACACGTGTGGATATCTTGGAACTAAAAAACAAAACACAGCTCTTTCCAAACAATGCTGTTGTCCTAAAATGACTCTTCTTACTTTTTTTTTTTTTTCCTCTTTTTCCCCCTGGAACGAAGTCCTGTTGTGTTTGTTTGACAAATACTAGTGGTCAAGTGAAGAACGGACAGCTCTACCTGCTGACAAGCGCTGTGCAAATTTTTCCTGTCCTCACACACATCCCTATCAATTAACCTTGTTTCTGACCTGCAAATGTCTTTACAGTGCTCAAGCTCCCCTGAGCACACTGACAACACTGTACCGGCTCTCTGGTGTCCATTTACATCACCTCAGTTGGAGTGTGAGAAACTAATTTCCATATAGATTTCAAAGGGACTTAGACATTTTATCTGTTTCAAAATTACAGCCTTTACCCTCCAACATATAAACAGAAAGACATTTGTTTATAAGACACAATCTTATTATAATGACCTAATTTAGAGTATGAAGGGAAGAAACAAGTTCATGTGGCAGAAGTCAAGCAAATATTCAATAATGAGTCTGAATCTTATCTCATTTTCAATATCTTTAAAACAAAAATATCCAGATAAACCTTGATAGAATTGTTCCTGAAGTACCTCCTATAGTCTACATCTGTGACAGGCATTTTGGGTTTCAGTCTGCCAAAGAAGCCATGAACTCGTGTTTTTTCCCTTAAATATGCATGCTCTATCCCTCAGAGTTTTGAAATTGCATAGTTGTTCCATTTATAGCACCTACACAATACCAATATAACACAGAACAAACCGATCAACAGCTACATCTTCAGAATAAAAAAAATCTTCCTCCTGCCTAAATTCAGCACTCATCAACGCCACCGGCCCAGCGGCCACAGCAGTGCCAGACTCAGATGTCTGCAGCACAAGGCTTCCCTCCCCACACCTTGTCAGCACCTGCAACCTGCAGAGCCCCTTCTCAGGGGTGAGAGGAGGATGTAGCTCCTGCTGATGCAGCACTCCCCTGAGGGCTATAGGATCCTATACCCAAGGGTAAAAGATGTGGCTGATGCACCACAGACAGGTGAAAGGCAGGAGCAGAACACCAAAGCCATCTTCTGTCACAGTGTGCAGCCACTGGCTGCAAAGAGGGCTTTTTGCCACTTCCACTCTGAGCTAAACTAGCAACAAACTTCATTGCTATCCCAAGCCTGTCTCTTCACCTTCATCATTTCAGTTCCTGTAATTTTAAATTCAGAGATGATCTGAATATTTATGTTCAGTAATCAGTAAATTAATCAAGTTGACTAGGACAATTTATTTCAGGGAGTAATTCATAAAGCTATTTGATAATTGTTCTATACTAAGTGTCATGGGCTGGCAGCAGCCAGCCCATGACAAATTATGGTGGGAAAAATATTTCACTGTATTGTAATTAAGTTTTATATTTATTTAGGTAAATAGATTCTTAAAGTTACTTTCAACATTATCTTGAGTTGGATTCAAAGTATCTATGAGATATTGCACAACCATATTTCATAGGTCTGTTCATCAATATCAATGCAGATAAAGCAAAGATAAAACCTCAAATGAAATCCTGGCCTGGTCAATAGGAGCTTTACCAGCAAGTCCCAGATTTCACACAGAATGAAAACACCTTCGCTGTGCTTTTGTGATCTACTAAGCTCATTTAACCACTCAGGGATGCTGAAAAGGAGATAATCTTCTGCTCCTTTCCTCTTCCCTGCTCATGAGCTGCATGGTTTCAAGCCATTTGCTTGATCCTCTGTTGTTTTTTTCTTGCCGATTCAACTCACTAACCCAACAGAAATCTTTCTGCTTCTCTTTCTGCCATGACAGGCAGTAGAGTTGGGTCACCAAGGTGTCTATCAAGACCATCACATGTTAAGTGACATGAGCACACAGCTGGAAGAAGGCAAGGTGGGGAAGGTGTGTGTTCTCCCATGGGAGAAGGTGCTGCTGGCTGGGTGGCTTCTCTCCATCTAGGACTCCCTCATGGAATTTTACTCTGAATATTTTTCACTGGCAACCATTTTTTTAACCATACATTTCCAGTCAGATTCCAGAAAAGTGAGGTTATTGCAACAACCAGACCCCAAGCCATTTTGTGCTGATGTGCTGCAAGAGTTGGGTGAGCAAGTTTGGATAACACAAGAATTTGGCTGAACTTTCACCCCTAGCTGCAGCATTCTTTGAAGTTCTTCACTGCCTTGGCAACTCCTTCCCCTATCTTCCACTCTTGCAACTTCTGTCAGAGGCTTTGCATAGTCAGGATTTTCTCTGTTCTGGGATCTTCAAAAAGAATTTTGCACAAAGCTCCCCAGAGACCAGACCTTCACCATGTTTCAGCCATTGCAGTACAACTTGCTGCACTTGTTTCTGAGCAGAGCAAAACTGCCAGAAGTGTTTGCTGAACAGGGCTATGAGACAAACAGATTTTCAACAAATGGCTACAGGAATCTTCTAGGACTACTTACTAGGAGGAAATGGAGTCTCTTCTTGTAGTGGAAAGCAAATTTTGGTAATTTTCTCTATAGTATTTCAACATGAATCTATGTGAACATGTGCCCTTGCATGCACATCTGTTTTTTCTTACCCAGCCATCAAGACTACCAAATAAACAACTGCCCATGTCAGGACCTGAGTTGCCCCCAAATGTAATCCAGAAGAATATAACAAGGACAACCAGGTACTATCATAATATTGCTTTTGACCCTAAGACAATTTATCCTTCACTATTCTAAAGATCATTTAAAAGTTTTCACATGAATATTTGTTTACATACTTATAGATGGAGCTTTGTTGTATTTTTCACAGTTATCTGTCAGATACATTATTTAACCTCGTTGGCTCAACTCCAGTCCAAGATACCATCCAGCTATATTTGGTGAAGCACACACTAAATTATTTTTGGACAAATGGATTTTGGAGACCCACAGATAACATTGCTGCAGAACATGGGCTCAGGTACTCTAGAAGTGAGGAGAAGTTAGTAGCTTGGAAAGGCAAACATGCTTGCTTCTTATACCTTCATTGTAATCAGTTACTTTTACAGCAGACAGTCTCATTACTATAAATTGCAACTAGAGGCATTTTTGCCTTGCAAAGGAATTCATAAAAACATGTCAGATCATGTCAGCTGAGATGTTATATAAATCACATTCTGCACAAAGTGAAAAAATACATTTTGCATCCAAGAAATTTCAGATTGTTTTCTGAGTAGAGCCCACTGTTTCACAACTCAAGTAGAACTTTTATCAGAATTGCAGACACCATTTAAAAGACATGAAAATAAAGTTGAAAATCTAAATATGCCTAAATGCTTCCATTTTAATCCCCTTGTTCATTATATTTCCACTCAAGTTGCTACTTCATTCCACAGAGGGACTGAACACTACCTCAGAACATTTAGGCATACACATTCACTTCTGTGCTTGCATGTCTGCAATCAAGTCACATTACCTGGAGAAAAAGGAACATTCTTAAATCTCCTACAAATGTACTGACAAGAGTTAGGAGTAAAGAAAAATCCTTATGTTGTAATACTAATTTCAACTGCAGGCTCCTGACACCAGTCACTAAAGCCTGTGAAAACTAATAACTTTTTTTACATTACTAGGTATTTAGCTTTTTTTTTTAATCTACTTCAGTATTTGGTAACTTGAGAAAGACTAAACCCCCTTTCCTAGCAACAGCATACAATATGACAGTTCATGTGAGTAAATCATGTAGGCACATGATTTTGAAGGAACTAGGCCAGAGTAAAAAAAAAGCCAGAGCTGTGTATTAATCCCTTGGTGACTACATTTAGTGGGGCTATGCATTGCCTACACCAGCAGATTTGACCCAACTTTTCTCACTCACAGAATTGAAAAGAAAAGGAGAAGCTGAAACTTCGAGATATAGATGACTTAACCTGCAAGATAAAGTTCAATCTGAATCTTCATTAAAAAGCTTAAGCAAAAAATTACATATTTTGTATCAAAACACATAAAATCTGACCACAAATCCATTCAAGCAGAACCACACAGAACAAGAAACTTATGCTGAGCTTTCTTACTGTAGTTTTTACTATTGTCATTGTAGAATACAGAAAAAAATCTGTTCATTTTCCTGAAAAAAAACAGGTTAAGTCCTTGAAATGTCACCAATGTAGACAACCTTTAATTTTTTAACAAAACAAAAGGCAGTTTAAAATTGACTAAAAGGTTAATTCTAGAATGTATTAGCATAACATTTCCATCTAAAATAATACATCCTCTTATAATCTATGCTTTAGATTCCTTGGCTACAGTTAGTTTAAATGCTTTAAATTGTCTAATCACTGCTTTTATGTTTGTCTGATAAAATTCAAGAATTGAGTCAAAACTGTGTTAGAACTCCTTTGTTAAAATGTTAAAACAGCCAGGCAATGTGCCTCTCAGTAACTACCAGCTACCTTTTGACTGTCAGTGTCAATTGCCTGCTAGGCAGCTCACCCTACAATGGAAATTATTTTATCATACCTACCTACAGATCCTAGTTTGCACTGGACTACTAGACTGCTCCTTGCTCCTTTCAAGAATTGTAAACTATAAAGTAAACATACTGAAGAGGAAAAAAAAAAAAAAAAGTCATGCCTTTTCATGCTGAGAAACTCCAGGCTTCAGATGACGCATAGCACTTAATGCTGTTTGCTGTACCACTGTAATTATTTGGTAGCTGATCAAACTAATAAACATAACATTTGGCAGCGTGGGTACTTTTTGTAGTGAGTCGATGTGAGCTCCTTTTTTTTCTTTCACTGAGACTTTGCTGCTCCTTTTGTATCAGATCTGATTTAAGAGATGTCTCTCCCCGCCACAGTCTTCCCTCTCCACATCCATGCCAGGCACTTATTCCGCCCTTCGGAGCAGACATTACCACACTCCTTAGCTGGATTGAATCAACTGTTCGTGCAGGTGTGCTATGAAATGGAAAAGTGAACTGATACAGTTTAAATCTACAGATATATATATATATATATATATATGCGCATTTTTCCTAATGGGTTGATTTCCCAGTTCTGATGTAAAGAGCAGCTGTAACTGGCTTGGCTAGAGCCAGGCAGAGGCAGGAACTTCTAAATCCCACCCAACTGCCGAGGGAACAGCAATGTTGAGATGCAGTCTGACTGCAGAGCCCTGACAGGACTCAAAACTGAAAGCAAGCAGCTACTCAAGGCTCTACCTAGCAGGACATAAAATATTTTCATTTCAAGACACATTTGCAAACACAGAATGTCCTTAGTTTTGTCTTTAGATCTCAATTAAACGTCCAAATGACAACATCTTTGTTTAAAGCCGTACTTCAGGAAAGACACCGCAATATACTACATGCTTGAAAACAAATTAATAAAGCCCCACAAAAAGAAGGAAAATGTATCCATCTGAATATCAGTGGTTCAAAAAAAAAAAAGTGGAGACATTGCACATTTAACAAAAAGCTTTTCACAAATTTCCTCAGATGTAAGGCAAATTTTTCTTTAAAAGCTGAAATCATAGTTACAGTAACTTCCTATTCAGTCATTTCCTTAATTAAACCATTGAACTTTAATGTGAAATACAGCCATTACAAAACCAGAAAGGAATCTGAAAAATAACAATCCAGTCAAATGGGCAGTGCAGTAACCAACAGTGATGTCAAGAACACTGGCTGACACTTTTTGGTCTGAATCAATTATGCTGTGATTCCTTCAGATACTAAACCAAGTTTTAAGACACTGTACTGGATCAAAGCTGCATTTACCCACATGATGCCATGCAGTGAATATTCAGCACAAATGGGCTCTCCTTAGTGAAAGTTTTTTTAAAAAACAGTGTATCATTTTTTTCCAGATTTTTGAAAGGTGACAATTTTAGTCCAGCAATACGTATGCCTCATTATAGCCTCAAACATCTGAACTGCTCTGTAACTGAAGATTACCCAGATAGATGCATTTATTAATAATAGAATCATAGAATCATTTTAGTTGCAAAAGACCTTTAAGATCATCAAGTCCAACCATCAATTGTTTTAGTCCCTTTTTGCCTCCTTTCTACTCCAACAGCACAGTCCCCAGCAATGCACAAAATGTCAGTGTTCTCATTTTAAGCAGGCTCTCTCCTTTGGACAGTCACTGCATTCATGGTTGTCTTTGCCTCCCACAAATGATCCAAACACCAAAAAAAGCCAACACCTTGGAGGATGCTGGTCACCACTGCTCAACCCAGGGCAGTGTACAGTGAGGCTGTTCCCTTAGTGGTGCCAGAAACCCTGCCTGGCTTAAGAGGTGGTGATACACTGCCTGCATTTAGCAGAGAAAGAGGGGACCAGAGCAGGAAGGCTGCTAGGAGCTGCAGGCAGGCTGCAGGTACTGCTCCACCTCTATGATCATAAGCCCTGCACTGTGCACTCTGCCCCAACAGCAGCAACGCAGCTCATGTGTGCTCATACCTGATCTGGATCACATTTGCACAGCCAAGCAGTCCCACAGGGCACAGATCTGGCCTTAATGATTGTGGGATGACAGTATTAGGTTTTGATACTATTAGCTCTTTTCTGTTGCCCAGACAGTAATAACCTTGGGAGTCTCGAGTTCCACATCCAGCTCACGCTCTGGGTAGGTGAGAAGGGTCACAGAATCACTGCAGGGAAGGACATTATCTGTTTTTCAGACTGAAAATCTGCCTGAAGACCCAAGGTCACTAGCTGATAAAACTGACAGCACCTTAGTTTTTGAGGGATCAGTAGGTCTTAAAAAAAAAAAGTGTTTAAAAAAAGAGTTAACAGAACAAATGTTATCAAAATTCTGGTACGTGCTATCTAGAATACAGATACTCTCACATAAATCTTTTCATGTGATCAGGACATTTTTTATTGGTATAATCAAAGATTTTACAAAGTAACTGAAAATACAAATACACTGACTTCTTTGGTTCTTACATATTTTACACCCCTTAACACTGAAAGGCATGCTAGATATGTGGAACTGACTGATCCAGTAGATCCACATCTACCATACTTCTGTTACACTTAGATTTTAATTTGGTCCGAAGAGACAATGTTTAAGTGTAAACCTTGTTGCACAGATTGATAGTGAAACGGGTACAGTAAAACTTCTAGTTTTTCCAGGTATCACCATACCTCCAAGAATTCTAAAACAAAAAAACAAAAACCAAAAAAACAGACAAAACCTCAGAGTTAAGAGATTTATTTTTTTTTAAGATTACAACAATTCGTTCAGGCTGTGGAGTAAGACCCAATGGTGTTCTGTCCTCTGCCTCAAACAGGGCTCTTCTAAATGTTTCTCCTAGCTGATTTTATTCTTGATTTTAAAAAATGCATAAAAATAATAATAATTAAAAAAATCCCTTAATGATGCATTTTAAAGGGTATGTTGTCTGCAGTTTGATTCAGCTCCCAGACGGTGGGATTTTTTTTCCCATGTATTCAACAGGAATGGTAGGTATCACGTTGCTAAATTCAACACTGCAATCTGATTTACACAGGCCAGCCCAAGTGGATAGCTACTGAAATCAGCCGGATTCTTTTATGGGTACAAGATAAAACTGTACAGATAACACTGAAGATTGAGTGCTAGGGCTAGAGCCTGCTGATTTATCTAATTGGCTGCACTAACATATCCACAGAGTCTCCCTGGCTTTGCCAGCAGAATGCTGCCCGGGAGCAGGCGGTGCCCCAGCCCAGGCTGCCGGACCCTGCCTTCACCTTATGCTGGAAATACTTTGCAGCAGAGATTTCTGCATAAACAGAAACCTTATTTTCACAGGTGTACATCCAGAGTGATGACTTTTTGGTCCAGTTTACATATCTGTTTTGGAATGAATCCTGGATTTCTCTGTTGCTAGGTGCTTGTAAAGTACACAACTACCAAAGAGCTAGTAATGAAGTAATAACAGCCATAATAATGTTGCAAAATTAATATATATTAGATAAGACTGTAATCCTGCTGGATGATAGCATGCTAACCAACTAACTACTTTTCCATTGAAATTAAAGACAAATGTAGGTGATATTTGGCAACATGCTATTATTGATATTGCTTTTACTTTACAAACTTTATTAAGATAAGTATTTTTCAGTAATTGTTTAAGAAAAAAACAGTACAAGAACCCTGTTAAACAAACAGATTGACACACACGGAGATACGGAGCCTTTGTTTGTAATGAAGGTACTTTATTAAAGGGAAAATAAATTTGCTTCTGGGCTGGAACTCCAAACTGAAGGGGTTTTTCAGGTGATGGAAGTGAGTATTGTGCTGGGTCTCCAGCCTGATTACTTCCTGCAGGGATGGTTTTGTCATTGTGCCACCACCCCTCCCCTGTGACTTCTAAACAACCCAGGGTCACTGTGTCCTCTCTTTAATTAGTATCTCACTGCTGGAGGGAGGGGAGAATGTCAAGGGAAAAAAAAAGAACGAGAAGACACTGTAAACAAAGGTCCTCAGGGGTATCTTAACAATTTGGACAAGGAATGGAAAAAATGCTCAGTTCTTTTGTTGGTGGTAAAAAGGAAAAAACTGGTTGGGGTGGGCAGAATTTTAATTTGGATAAAATTAAGGGAAATCATGCTAAGAAAGATACCAATTTTGCTCCCAAAAGGGTTTTACCATGCAACAGATGAGTATGCAATCTACATTTTACAAGAAAGCCAACTAAAATACGGTGTTCCAACCATAAAGCAGTCGAAGCCCTAAGGTATACTCTGCTTCCCAAAGAGCCATAACTGAGCTCAAGTGGAGTGAAAGCAATTATTTTTATTTGCATTACAAAAAAACTTCCAATGTGTACTTTTTGTACAAAAGTATTTGTACCACAAAGAGTAGTCTGTTGCAATACCGCAATTTACACCTATGTTTTTCACAGAAAAATTAAAAAATTTTAAAAAATAGCATCGAAAGCAGTAAGAGAACCCCACCATTTGACACTAGCTAACCAACTTGCCCTGAAAGTTCTCTAGACTGATGAATCATAAAAATAGCAAATATTATTAAAGTTGAAGACTAGGAAATGTTGTGCATATGAACATACAAGTTACGAGTTAAAACATTTAGATTTTTTACTTTCC
This sequence comes from Hemiprocne comata, assembly GCA_020745705.1. Lineage (NCBI taxonomy): Eukaryota > Metazoa > Chordata > Aves > Apodiformes > Apodidae > Hemiprocne > Hemiprocne comata. Next base: position 17,979,473 of record CM036591.1, read on the forward strand.
AGAATCTGCAATATGACACAAAGGAGAAATTTTGCATATGTTTTGTTAGCTAAATACAGCCAAAATGTCAGTGCTTACAGAGACACACAAAATTTCATAGAATTTAGAGTATTTTACAATATTTCAAGTTACCTTTTTCCTGTTCTCTCCTGGTAAATCAGGAAATGAAACGTTATTTTAAAGCAAAACTCCTTCTGAAATGAGGGTTCCTCTTAAAGCTGAGGGCATGAGAAGTTAAATGGCAGTTTGTCAGTCACTTGGCTAGCTACTGTAGCACACAGTAGCTGGCCTTACCCCTCCTGGAATTTCCTGCTCCAAGGTAGGCCCTTAGGTTACTCATGCCATGGGTATAGGGAAAGTGAAGAGAAACCACACAGGCTCCAGAAGAAAACCATACATGGGAGGAGTTGCAGAAAAAAACATGTGCTTGGAACATCCCAAGTGAAAACGAAAGCCCAAAATGCAACCTGGAGCTGGCACTCGTAACCCATCCTAGTGCCTACTGCCTTGAGCATTCAGGAAGAAGTGGATCTCTCCCAATTTCTGCTGTTACCATGGTCAGTTTTATGTAAAATAATGAAATGCTAACAAAGAACAAGGGGAATAGACTCTGTAACCTGTGGCTATAGCACTCATCCCAAATATAAGAAAACCACATCCAAATCTTTGCCCTTTATATTCTGCTTCCAAGATACTGAATACAGAAATATATGCAAAATATATACAGATCCTTAGGTACATATAGAATTAGGTACCAGCTAAGGCAGGACTTTACTGGAGTGCCCCAATGACTGACTTGGCTGCTCAGCCCCTATAAGGATGTAAACATTCTGATCCTCTGTTTAAAATTTAAATACAACTGAGCAATTTGGGTTCGTTGTGTTGTTGTTTTCAGTCCTATTTAGAAGTCCTGGATCATGAAGTCAGATGAATGATAGACTTATGTCAACAATTCTAACACGCAGCTTCAGTACATGGATGCTTTTGGTTTTGTTTTGCATTTTGAAGCTCATGCACCCTGAGCAGTGTAATCACCACAAGGTGGGTTTCAGCTTCAATGGCACCAGTCTGGCTGTGAGCTGAGCATTATTCTGTGGTTTTAGTCTATACCACAACAGTGATGCTCACCAGGATGCAGGCCAGCTCAGTTTCTGCCTTTGGATTGAGTTATAAGTATACCCAGAATATCACATTTCATTTTCAACACATGAAAAAATACAGAATACCTCTCACCCCTTCTGTGTAACTGTAGTGTTAAACTGAAAAATAGCCTCATTTTAATAATATCATTTTTACAAAATGAGATGTAACATTTAAATATGCTTTTTAAATTAGTTTCATTATTTTCAGGACTGGATTTATGATCCACACACTTATGGCAGATAAGAGTGCCATTCTTCATGCCCTAACTCCTCTCCACTCCCACCTCACACGACCACAGCAGAAAATTCTTCTTAAACAAACAAACAAACAAACAAAAACCCAGCAATCTAATGCACTCTCTGGGTGAAGGGAAATAAAAAGCATATTTGAAACGTATGAATTTTAGCTTTAAAAACATAGGCATTGATTAAAGATTTCCACAGTGTACAATTTACAAGAAATTACCTCAGCAGGGTGAATGGATTTGGTTTCATAATCACAAAGTTCCCCGACTCCATGGTATTATATTCCAAGCAAGCTTGTATATTAAGTTTAATTTCACTTTTTTCAGGAAGTGATTTTACTCAAGATTGAATACAGCTGTTAGCAGAGTTCACTGTTCCAAAAATGCTTCTATGCAAACTGGAAAAAGAGACGTTTCTGGACGTGAGGATTTGCATTCTGGTTCTGAAACACAGTTGGCTTTGGAGAAGCCAAACTCCACTTCCAGAAAATCTCACTGGAGAAATTGTCTTCAAACATTTAAATATTAAAGAATGGGAGAAAATCTGTGTAACACGTTTGATGAGTTAAATGACTTGCTCAGTCTTCTTTGGCAATGCAAAGCTAACACACTTGCTGGTTTTACAAAAAGAAACACAGTGATAGATACATCACTTTTTGTTTTGTTCCAAACATTAGTATTAAAAACCCACTTACTGGAAGGGTGTAGTTTCATTTACTAATTCATCTTGATTCTTTTATTTTAATATACACAGAAATGTATGCTGGCATACAGAACAGGGCCTCTGCAGAGGAAACGCTGCCAGCTAAAAACACAGGATGTAATCGAGACCACAAGAGACACATACTGTTATAAATGTAACTATGCTGGAGGTATGGGAAAGAAAAAAAAAAAAACACACTCCTCTTATTTTTCACTGCCAGTTTTAATTGTTTCAGTGACATTTTCCCACTCTTATTTTGTGCCAGTATAATGGGAACAAAAATAATCAAATTTAATTACTTTTGCAGCTAAGGTAACTGCAGGATTCAGCATCTGAGTCCAGCCATACTCATCGTTTGTTTTAGGCACATCTCAGGTGACAAGCACATACTCTTCATGCAGTGCAAGCTTTAGCACGACACTATCTGGTCAAATTAGCCTCAAATATGTAATAAAAATGCCTATTAAAATCCCCTGAAAAAAAAACAAACAACAAAACCAACAAACCAACCACAAACCAAAAACTCTACTAACCTCACAAAAATAATACTAAGCAACCTAAATTTAAGACAAGTAGAAATACATTACAACTATCAACCCTTCCCCCGTTTTAGCCTTTGTACCCCTGACACTCCAGTTTTTTGTTAACACAAGAAAACCAGGAAGTAAAACGGACTAAAACACTGAAAAAAAGCTAAACCAATTACTTTATTTTCTACAAGAAAATGTTTTGGTGTGTGTGTTGGCTTTTTTTAAGCAACCAAGAGTATGCGAGGTCCTCAAAACGCTCCCAGTTTAATAACAAACGGTATTCATGATAATGCGGCTTAAGACTTTTAAAATTTGTTTTGGATAGACGGCCTAAACCCCCGGCTGCAGGGCAGCCCGGCGCGGGGTGAGGAGCCGGGCACAGCTCCCCCACACCCCAGGTTGTTGGGGCCACACTGCCCCGCTTATCGGCCGTGCACTGCCCTTCCTGCCGCGCCGTGGAAATAACCCCCGCGGAGCGGGGCGGGAAACTCCCCGCAGCGCCGTGGCGCGGTGCCTCCCGCTCCCCCGGGGCCGGGCAAAGCCGCTAGTGGGGCTGTCCCGCCTGCCCTGACAAACGCTCGGTGAAGAAATGCAGCGGTGGCTTCTAAGACATGATTCCGGCCACAGCCTCCGCTCTCAGACCTATTGGGTGATAACGGCGGCATTGTACTCGCTGCTTAACTTTTCCCTTAACTTTACTGAGAAACTGACCAGAAACACGAGAGTATTTTTAAGTCTTGAGGCTCTTGCAGCCTGTCAGCCATCTTGTTTATCAGCTGTAAACTGCCCGAGAAGAACAAGCCTGTAAAAAAAGCTCATACGCTAAAATTACCCACTAGAGGGAGCCCATAAATCCCTGCAATAGGAAGAATAACAGTATATTCAATTAGGGAAATGGCGTTTTTACTTACTCGGGAAGTTTGTATATGATGTATTTAGAACACTTCAGCCACCCACCCACCCACAACCTCCAGTTCTGCAGAGAGCTGTCTCTCTGTATTGCCAGCAGCCTCACTGACTCATCCCAATATATAAAGCAACCTTGAAGTTTTGAGGCTATCACTGTTACACAGTATTTATATAAACTCACCAGTTCATAATGCACTTTAAAAATAGCATGGAAATCAAAACTCTTCCCAAAATATTTTCTATATGCATATGCTCAGTCTGAACAAAAGCAGATCGCAGATAACAAACATACAATTTTTTCAACCCTGGCAGCTGTACTGGAATAGAGAGTAAATTCTGGTTTTGCTAAAATCATCAGATATCTTATCTCTGAATCCAGATTTAGCTCTAAATGTACCAAACTGGAGGGTCCTTACGCATTTCTCCAAATCATGGGCTCTAGGGTTTCACACAATTTGCAGGAATGAGGCAGCTCTTGGGCCAGACCATCAGCTAAAAAGCTGTTAAAGATGGGTACAGTCTTGGGATGCACTTGCCCATTGATTTCCATCCATCCGAAATGCTCTTCAGCACCTTCACAAAGTAGGTTTTGTGCAGAATAGATGTATTTTGCCTTTATCAAATTAACTAATAGCACAACTAGAAGTTTCTCCTTTTCCCATTTAATAGTTCTTCTTAGGAAATACAGTTGCTACAAGAGGGAAAAAGAAGAGGAAACCACTTTGCACAAAAGCCTGAGACATACATTTGAGCAGTTAAAAGGCATTAGTTGTGACAATAGATTGGAATCTAGTCATCCCAAGTTTGACAATACATAGTTTTATTTCAGCATCCACTGAAATCCGTATTATTACCCATTTGCTTAAAACTTTAGTAACAGACTGCTGATATGCTCAGACCATTGATTATCATTTTGGTCAAGTACTTTACCCCACCATTACAGTTTAGTACTCCTCAGATTCTAATTTGTACCCTCATTTTGAACTTACTTTCTTTCAACAAAAGGACTACAGCACAAACATCCAAATATCCAAAGCCAATACAAAAGGGAGACGAAAAGATATATAGTTTAAAGTTTGTCCTTTTGAGCCCTCTAATAAAAAAGGCCACTTGTGGTAAAGGGTGATTAATATACCACACTAGGATGCAAGAAAGCTATGTATGTTTGATGCTGCTTCCGTTACTGTGTGATTACTCCATTGTGCATTCATTCCTCCACAGTAAAATACACAGATAATCCTGGGATCATACTTTAAAGCTATTTTGAAGCTATCAATGAAAAAGGAGGCATTAATACTATGATACTAGAGCTATGGTTGATCTTTATCTACTGTTACGTTTCTGTTACTATTTGAACATTAAAAAAAAACCCTGTTGTTGCATACACTTCTAGCAATACTTTTTAATCTTGGAATTTAAGTAGGATTTTATGTACTTCGACCTTTTATTTGATCCAATATTGGTTATTGATTTTAAAGCAGTTCTGCTTGTACACTTGTAGCATAACCAAAACAGCATAATAGCTGATAGTTTTGCCTGTGTTTCATGTTACCTGTTTGGAATCTTGATGTTTATGCCAATCTTTTTTAAAGTAGTTGACACATACAATATTTAGGAGACCCAATTAAATAGTTTTCTCAACCCAGTACTGCTTTTAATCTCTTCATAACATGTGAGAGTAGAATATTTACAGTATTTAAAAAACATCACTTACTATTAAGGAAAATTACATCTAAATAAAATAAAGTATTACTGAAATGTGTCACTAGTCATTTGACAAGCACTTGTTTAGGCTGGGTCAGGAAAGCCACTGGGTGTGATGATTTTTCCGTTCTTTTGACCTCAGGTCTCAACATCTTTATCAAGCTATCAAGACATCAAAACAGTGCATAAAACAGGTATAAAAAGAGTATAAAGTAGGTGAATAATATTAGTTTGGTGATCATGGCAGAATGCACAGCACCCCTACTGATTACTGTCACCTAATCCTTACTGTAGTGTCTTAAAACCTCTAGTGTCGACATGGAAGACACGAGAGACATCCAAGTGGGACAGGGAAAAGTTCCTTGCACTGCAAAGCTGAGTTGAGAACTGGAGACAGTACTATTCCCTTCACAAGAATTACTGTTCAAGCTTTCATAATGCTGGTAAATTGGGCTAATTTAGCTTACAACCTAAGAGTCAACAGAAGAATGTGAAAGATTATAGAGATAATACATGAGAAAATTAAAATGGTCATTATCTGTTATCCTATTCATGTTAATTGCTGCTGCGTTTAACTGGGAGAAATAAAAGGAGACAACAGAAACTGTTAGAGTCACATAGATAAAAGTGACATTTTTCCATCTACATTGCTGAAGTGATCTGGCAGGCTACTGCAAATATTATGAAATAGATAATGGCTATGTGAAATACGGAAAATGGAAATACAGAAGCAGCCATCAGATAGGAAGCTGTGCATTTGCAGTCTGCAAACATTTATAATGAGGATTGGATCTGACTTAAGTATCTGATTGACAAATATATATACATATATTGCTGGACCAATGCAGATTTTTAGTTTAGACAAGAGAACTAGACATTGTGTTGACAGACCAGCCTTGGTACAGGAAAGCTAACCCCTATTTGAAAGCAAATTAGGACTTTCTTTACTTATAATAGGGCATTACACAGTTGCAGTATTGCTCTTCCAAATGCAGAAGTAATTTATTTCTTTGAAGGTACAAAAGATATTTAACTATTTCGGAATTGCAACGTTCTAAGGAGGTGTCCCTGCTGCTAGACTTCCTACTGTCTTGGGTAATCTCAGACCAACATTTTGTCTTGATTATTGGCAGAAAACCTAAGCTTTGAATTACTGGAAAGCTGATGAAAAGCAGGTAGTCTGGGATGGGGGTGATCTAGGATCTGACTCAAGAATTCCCCATGCTCTAGGTAGTCATTTATTCTAGTGTCAGAAGACCACTGAAAATCTTACTTAGATTTAGGTTTATTTGAAGACTCTGGATAACAGACACCTTATGCCCACTTTGTTTTGCTACAAATACTTTCAGGAGGGGCAAGGCAATAAAGAATCACAGTCCCTGTGTGTGCTGGTTAGGAACATACAGGAAAACCATGATGATCAGCATAAAATAATAAGGACATGCCTTGCTTTCTTGTATACTTGGTTCAATCCTCTTGTGGAGGGGGCGTTCACCAACACAAAGCATGGCTTTTTTAACATATATTCACATCTTAATTTATTTTTTCGTTCAGAGGTTTATCAATAAATATAACCAATTCTAGAGATAAAATTAACAACTCCACAGTGTAACTTTCTTCCACATTCATAGACAAGTTCACAGCATAAATAATGCTAACTCTCTTGATTTGTGTATAGATTCCTTGCTCACTTAGTAATAAAGAGCAGAAGTCGGGTCAGAACAGAAGAATTATGGAAATAATTCAATACTGAATTGGAAGTGGTGGCTGAATAGCAGAGAGACAGATTTTATTTAAAATATTATCCTACAGTGTCTGCTATCCTAGATGACTTCGGGATGCATTTGCCTGCTCTTTGAGAAGAAAATGATGCCTTCAGTTGCAGAATGCAGAGCGTTTCTGACAGAACTTCATCTCATATAAGCAAAAAAGTGACATGGATCAATAAGAAAGGAAGACATTTGCATTTACTATAGATTCTTTTTCCATTTTCCCCCACCCCAGTCTGTCTGTCTGTCATCACTGTGGAGTACAGAGCAGGGATCACTCTTAGGGAGGAAGAGATTGTTGCTGGAGTCAGGCACAAGGTATTTCCTGAATTCATTATTTTCTGCAAGCCTGTTGTCTGCTCTGTCAGACAGCAATTTGTTTCCTCAGTATTTCAAATGTCAGATTTCACCATGCAACTAGAAGTTGTGCTTTACAAAAGTTGTGCTTGTACAGCACTCAAGTATCTAACTGCATAAATGTTCTGGAAAAATTAAAATATATTACAGTCACATAGGGGAATATCATTGTTCCATATATGCTAATGAGCACGATGTTGTAATTTAATTACAAAATACCCATTAATTCTTAGTCAGTTTACTCAGTATATAAAACAACAATCCTGGGTTTCATGTTTCCACAAAAGATGGACCAAAGAGGGAATGACAATTTGGCTAATTATTTTCCAGTCTAACTCACTGAGCATATTTTTCTATGACACACACAAACTTCAATTACTAGTTTGATTTATGTAACACTATTGTTTCTTGAAGCACTGCGCAAATAATTAATCTTCTCAACACTACTATTATGATTAATATTTCTTATTATTGTTTATTACTATTACTAAACTCTTCATTTACATATGCTGGAACATCTGTAACCATTTTAGGGGGCTATCCTCAAGAGCATATGGAAGTTCTAAAGACTTTAGAACTTCCCATTTGTGCATCAGTTTTTAAAAGCCTGTTCAGTAACTCAGCATCAAGTTGGTATACTCAGTGTCTTAAAACCTTCCCAGTCAAATCTTTCACTCATCTGTGCCACGTTCAGCTTCACTGACAAGGGCCAACAGATAAATGTCATCTAGTCTTAAACTTCCTTGACTAAATAGAGGATAACTATCAGCTCCCAAGTTAGCCATAGGCAGGGCATCAGTGATACTGAAGCAGTCTGTTATTCTCAGCCTCTTTACAACCTTAAAACCTAACTGATGACCCATTTTAACTGAATGTGATCCTACTTACTGCCTTTGAAATCTTAGGGACCCGTGGCAAGACATTCACAGAAAAGTTGTTCTGCCTTTGGCCCAGGCCCTCAGTTACAGCCCCACAGCCAGCACTGCGTGATCTTCACGTTCACTCTCAAAAGGTTTGGTTTTTTTCCAGCTCAGGACTTGCTTAAGTTTGGATTAAGACATTAATCTCAAACTTAAAACTTAAATTAATCTTGAAGCTAAATATCAAATCCTTTCCTTCTCTACCTCAAAGCTAGTTTAGCAGCTCTGGAAATGACAAGATTCCATTTGCCACAAACAGAGGTACAATGTGGGCAGTGGGAAAGCAGGCTTCCCTGTACTGCCCATGGATTTGCTTCAAACTTGTTGTTGGAGGTGTGCCTTCAAAAAGGAATGCACATGCAATTCTACTACTTTTTTAACTCTCTGCTGAGCATACTAAGAAGGGTGACAACTGAGACAGTGCCCTCTGTGACTGCAACACAGGCTGAGACCAGCATCTCATTTCACATTTCCAACAAACAGCCACTGAACGATGACAACTTTACTTCCTACTAGCTACTCTGACTTCAGGCAGTAACTTCAGATTGGAAATCACCTATGTTTGGGGAAATCAGGATTTTTTTTAAATCTGTTGAGGATGGAATAAAGACATGTCTACATTATTCATGCCTTATAAACAACATTCTCATTCTTAAACCTTAAGCCTTAAAAACAAAATAATTTACCAGATATGAAAACTGAACTCTCAGAAACCGTGTCACTTTTGCTGAAGTTACTTGCAAAATCTATGAAAAGCAAAGGCAGAGAAGAGCAGGCCAGAGAGACAGAAGTTAATAAGTTGATTAAAAATTATTTATCTTACAGCAATGTAGTTCAATCAACCCTTTTATTAGCCAAGAAGAAGATAAAGGATATATCCCTGTCTTTCAGAAATCAGGGCATGGAAATAAGGACAGAGCTTTAAATATACAAGGAGGCATTCAGTCTGGAAGATGGATGCACAAGGAGGGTCCAGAGAAAATACACCAACAAATCTGAGCTAATTTCTACACTGGTATCAGGGATGACAACCATGCAGCAACAACAACAAACCTCACAAAATGACAATATGCCCATTTATTTAACTCTAACCATTATCTTATTAAATACAACATTTCAAAATTATCTTTACCTTATTTTAAATGAGCTTTTAAAATATTGAAAAATAATTTGGGCAAAGAAACACTTAACTCAGCCTAAAGCAGAAAGCTCCTAACTTCTTGAGGTACTGAAATCTTTAAAAATGTTCCAGTTCACAGGGATTCTAAATTGCCTTCCACTCCCAGTTTTCAAATTTCAGCAACTCAAAATAAATTCAGATAGTTCTTGTTTTATCAGATAAATGTTAGTCCCCCAAATGATCCAGTGTTTTGATCCACTGTACAAGCCATAAAACCCAGACAGATAATAATATAAGACTGTGTTTGAAACTATTTAAGAGAATCCCTGTTTTAAAGCAAAACAGGTTTCTTTAAGGTGTTAGGATGTTAGAAGAGTTTGGCAAAGCTCTTTGGGAGTGGAAAGACCTCTGCCTGTGGCACCCTGCTTCACCACATCAGCAAACACTGGTATCTCAACATCTGTACACCCAGTTGTTCACTGCTGTGATTTTCTTGTTTGTTTTTAACTAATTGCAGATATGAAACATAGTGTGCCATGCCCTATTCACATGAATCAAAAGACCTATTTACAAATACCTCAGATAGGGTGTCCCAGGCTTTGTAATTCTGATTTCTCCCAAAATATAGGATTATTTTCTCATTCTATTTTTCATGTCATGAGTTTATTTCATGCCCTGTTGTATGAAGATGATTTCACCAGTAAGAACAGACTGACTGACACATGATTCTGTACAGCATACACGCTGTACAACAGTCATTGATCTTTACTCAGAAAAAGTAGCTCATTTTTCCCCTATTTCCGTACTTTGAGATTTAATTTAATTTCCTCATTTAATTTGCAATGATGAAAATAAATATCCACTCTTTATACATACAAAGAATCTTTTATCAGGTCTGTTGTTCTGCTCTATACTAAAGATTACAAAATCTAGTCTTGAAATACTCTAATACTATAGCACAGAATTTTCTCTAGAAACTCCTTAATTCTAGTCTGAGTTTCACAATTACCTTTTTGTCCACTGTATCACAAAAACAATTTTTAATATTTTACTTCTGTAACCCCTTTTTACTTATAGATTACAAAGGGGGTTGACTAGGCCATATTCTCCATGACACTAACATATAAAAAATGAATACACATTAATACAAATTAATTCACATGAATATACTCCATTTCATAAGATATAAAGGTAAATAATAATCACGATTGCTCTTCTCAGACTGTCAGGACTTAGAATCATAGAATGGCTTGGGTTGTTAAATCAGATGTTTTACTTTGCACATCATCAGTTGTCATTTTCTCCAATAGTAAATGAGAATTCACTAGTGCAAATGTTCTTACACGTTTCTTTCAGCAACAGTGCTAGCATAAACATTTTCCTCCTTATCCTGCTTGTTCCTGGTATTCATTTTTGCTGTTTATTTTTAACCTGGACCAGTTCCCAGATATGTTTCATTGTATGGCCCCACTAACCGCTATACTGGCATTGTTGATAGGGTAATGTGGGGAGAAAGAATGGCTGGAGACAAAGAGGGATGCTTAAAAGTCAGTACTGCTACAAAAGAATACAACTGAAAACACAACTTTAGTTTTATAATGCATCTTCTGTATTACGGGATTGAGCTTCAGACCCTGGAGCACAAATTATAAGCACTTAACATTTGTCTTCCATTCATCTCCTTTAGACCTGCTACTTGCACCAGCTGCTTCTATTGATACCCCACAGCAACAACTTTGTTGGCTATTGGAGAGCAGTGAATGTTCTTACAACAAGTTAGGCTTTGGCAAATGAGCATTTGCAAGCCTTCCTCTATTGGTTTCAGGTATTACTGCCTCCAGGTGTCTTTTTTGCTCTTCTGCCAAAGATGCCAGAGTAGCAGAGTGAGCAGAAGGGAATGCTTGAACTTCAGCTCCTCGAAGTACAGCATGTGATATCTTAGCTCAGCAACATTTTTCCCCGCATCTCCCCACCCTCCTGCACCACCGAGGTTATTTTCCAGGCACTCCACCTCCTGACTGTGAGAAGCATTTTATTCCCATAGGACAGACTCAGAGTAGGCTGGAAGGTGAGCTTTCAAGTGCTTGCAAAGTACTCTGTTTCTGCTCTTCTGTATTCCCTTAGCTGCTGCATCCCCACCCCTTCCCAACTAGATTTTTTTCAATGAAGCTCTACTTCAGTCCCAGATGTATTCCTTTTACATCTACTGCCTACAGCAAATCTTCTTCTCTGCTCTCAGGTACCCTTCTATAGTTACCAAGATGGGGACACCTTGCTTCAAGAAGCAGTGTGTATGGTGCTGTCTGATCAAGGAAAGTGAACTTGAGTGGCAGCGTCAACTTTGCAAGGAAACAGCAGAGGCATGGGCAGATGCCCCCTTGCTGCCTCTGCTGAGAATGTGTATGAGCAGGGAGAGGCTAGGCGGTGCAGGGAGAGGCTAGGCAGTGCAGGGAGAGGCTAGGCAGTGCAGGGAGAGGCTAGGCAGTGCAGGGAGAGGCTAGGCAGTGCAGGGAGAGGCTAGGCAGTGCAGGGAGAGGCTAGGCAGTGCAGGGAGAGGCTAGGCAGTGCAGGGAGAGGCTAGGCAGTGCAGGGAGAGGCTAGGCAGTGCAGGGAGAGGCTAGGCAGTGCAGGGAGAGGCTAGGCAGTGCAGGGAGAGGCTAGGCAGTGCAGGGAGAGGCTAGGCAGTGCAGGGAGAGGCTAGGCAGTGCAGGGAGAGGCTAGGCAGTGCAGGGAGAGGCTAGGCAGTGCAGGGAGTGCAGTGAGCTGGGGAAAGTAACATCTGAAATCTGTGCAGCAAGATTCACCAGAGTTAATCTCTGAAACCCCTTAAATTATTGGTTGCATAGGAAAAGTTTAAAAATGCGTTTTTCTCGTGCTTCTCCATTCTGTTTCTGACCCAGAGTCAAGATGTTTGTGGTCAGGATTACAAATAAGAAGGCACAACCTTTTGCTGTTTCAATGTTAATGCCATTTGTGACACATCCTGAGTTACGGCTCTACCAGAAGAAAATGTCTTATGACCAGAGTTACTTGGGTGGAGTCTTTAGCTAAACAAAAGCTGAAAAACAGTCGATCAATTCGTTCTCTTGCTAATTTGAAGTTGTAATCTTCTTAAGAAAATTAACCTTGGGAAGGCATCAAGAAATTTCCAGATGAGAACTGTTGCTAGGGACTTACATGGTTTGGCAGTTATACGCCACAGTTTGTGATAATCCGTTTGCTGCTGTTGATTATATAATATTTAATAGATAGTACTCTATAAACTCTTATGTTACTTGTAACACAGTTTCCACCTCCGAGTTTTATTGTCCTGCTCTCTCTTTCCTATGAGTACCTTTAGACAACAGGGTATGCCTACACAGTCTTCCTCCAATAGACCTGGGATCACACAGCCTGTGCTCTTGATTCAGCAGTCACCTCGCTGACACCTCAGCAGGATGTTTTAGCTCAGGTTAAGCATTGTCCCAACATGGTTTCCCATTACCTTAAGGCTGAGACAAAGTGAGCTTATGTCCGCATGACAAAAAACCATGTGAAAATACCTGCAGATATTTCGAATGTGCCCTTCGGGGGTTTCATAGCAGCTGCCCTGCTAATGGAGGAACACCAGGGAACCTGAGGAAATTCTAATTGTCTGCTCAGAAGGGCTGCAACAGGCAGGCAGCAGTCCCTCCCCTGTTGCTTTTACTCTGAAACTGGAACTTGTCAGCTAAGTTGCTGGAGAACACCCCACTACTTTAGGGCTGTTAAAGAAGGATGAATTGCATTTTCTGTAAGAATATACCCCAAGGAAAAAACAAAACAAAAACAAACAAACAAAAACCACCCAAGGAGCCTTCTTCTCTCTACTGAGAGCTGCAGAATTAACTTTTCTCCACCGTGTTCCTCACTGCCTTGGAAGGGCTACTATAAGAGTTTCATTATAATAAAAAAAGTTTAAGCCTTCACTGCCTCACTACATTTGCCATTAAAACTCCCCAAAAAGGTGACAGCCATTTAATTTTTTCCCAATCCATTTGCAGCACTCATTGACGTCGTGCTCCGGGCAGCGGGAGCTGAGGGTGCCGGGAAGGCTCAGCAGTACCCAGGACTTGGAGCTTGTGCTTTAAGCCGCAGCTCCCTGCCAGCTGGAGACACATTTAACATTCCCTGCATGACTTCAGCAGTTCAGCCGCTTTCCCACATTCCACAGCTGGCCTCCCACCACCTCTCAGCCTACAAGCACACACCACACGGAGGTCATATTCTTGCCATCAATTCTCAAGTAGAACTTACTAGTGAAAGCACCGGAGAGTTCTGCTTAAAATGTAATGGCACCGTAAGGCCCCCATAAAGGCCCCCATGTCCCAGTGTCTCCAAAGTGGGAAGGCTCCATATAAAAAAAGTACTTTCCATTTGCTCTTTGGTTCCTCTGCATTTTATAAAAGGTCTGCATATCTTGGGAGCCACAAAATGGTTGGGTGGCAACCCTGTAAAGTCCCAGAACAAATCCTTACTACTCTGAGTAATCCCAGTGCTTTACAATGGGATACATATGGAAACAAAGTCCTTCAGGACTGCATCCGTGGAGGTTTATTGTTAATAGTCTCTTTTTCTGACTGCAAATTCATGTTGCTTCACTTGCATGCCACATCCATTTTTGTCCTTGTGCAGAAGTTAAAAAAGGAAGCATGGAGTCTGCAAATGTTAATTTTTAATACCGTAATTAGCTTAGTGGGTTAAGGTGGTTTGTATTTTTTTAAGTCTACAAGCTGAACTGGCTCATGCCGTTTTTGTCAAGCTTCTTGTATCATGAAAACACAAACAACAAACAAATTTCTGGAAGAATTTATGAAGACGTGAATTCCATAGTGAGACTTTATGACAGCAACTTTCTGGCAATTCATAGTTAGAATTTATCTTAAAAAAAAAAAAACTACCCAAAACTATTCAAACAATTTATACGTTAAGCATCAAGATTTTACAGGGACAATGACCAGGAGGGAAACCTATGGTATGATCTGTATCTGGATTCCTCATTTATCTAATTCTAATCACAAGAGTGGTTAGGGACTGTGCAAATAAAGAACACTTGCACAAATTAAACCTGTACATCTGGGCGTGTTGGACAGAAAAATCTACAAATGCATATTAGTTTTCCCTGGAAACAGTGCACAAGACTGAGTGAACATATCATTGACTTTCTGGGGTACAACACAGGACTACTAATTCTACTGAAATGGTTTGCATAGCTGAAGTGAGCTTGACATGGATGTGTATCAACTGGATGTTTCAATACTACTGAGATAATCACGACAGCAGTAAAACTGATTCTCGGATCAGGACAGGGCATCAACCCAATGCATTGTTTTAGAACTATTTTGGGACATAGGTAAGTCCTCATCTTTGTGTAGCACCATACACCGACATGATTTGGATCCAGGCATATAGCAAATAATATCTACCAGAAGATACAGTTTGTTTTAATCTTTTGATAACTGTTTTAACACTTATTTTACTAATGTTTGAGTGAATGCCCTAAAAAATTCAACCAGCCATATTATCATTATAATTTAAAGACATCTGGCCCACATTTGAAATATCAGGTAACATCCTCTTGCTTACTTAAAAAAACTACTTTAAGTCCAAATTGAAAGAAAAATATTGCTCAAATAAGATGCTATCTTCCTTTTACAATTAAAAAAAAATAATCAGATAAACATATCTTGTACAAACTATTTTTTATAAACTCATTTTGGATGAAGTCCCAGTTTATGAGTTAGCACAACAAATAAAATACCATCTAGCTCTAAACCTAGCTAATACAAATTTATCGTGGAAGCAGTGACAAGCCCTTATCTGCACAGGGATGGCTGGCACCAGCACACAGAGGAACTGGCTACAAATGCATGCCATTAGGTATTACTAGAAGAAAAATGTGCTGCCAGTGAGGAGAAGGTAGATTTATACTTGCAGACATTAAAACTTTATTAAGACAGAATTATTTACAGCCCCAAGACATGCAGTGTAGCACAATCTTCTTCAGCCATAAAGTAAATATGATAATTGCAATTGAAAGTGAAGTAACTGTAATGGCTTTCAGAGTTAACCTCTCTATTAATTGGGCATAAGCCCGTTCAAATAGGTGGAAATACTGGTGAAGTTACCCATAGATATAAACAAAAAATTTCCCCACCTAAGTTAGCAGGCAATCCCCCCTAGTCCACAGTGGACACAGCGGTGACTGATTTGCAGCAGCCACGTGCCTTCAGGGTTAGCATTTCCTTTTACTCTTCTTAGCCTACAATTCTTGCACACCTAAATACCAGTCACCACCTAAACCCAGTGTGTCCTCACAGGGTGCTTGTTTCCAGCCTGCAAGCAAGCACAAGCTGTGCACCAAGCATGTTTAGCAAATGGTCAATTCGTCTCACAGTCCACACAGTTACTATCCATCGCTTCAATATACTTAGAGCACCAACATATTAGTTTGACTTCAAAAGCCAGGGACTTTCTTTTGACTCCCAGGATATACAAAACCCCACCTAATTTAAAAAGCAAGAACTCATCAGATAGTGAAAGAATCTTTCTTAAAAATATGAGGGAGAGGTACTGGCAACAGTTGGCAATGTATTACCAATTGCATCTGGCAGAAAGGCCTCGCTCAAAGGACAGTAATTTGAGAAAACATATTTCAAAGGTAATAAAGTTGCTGTACAGCAACAGACAAAAAAACTTGATGGGGCTGCTTGGAAGAGCACTTTCTAACACTGTTAGCAAACATGCTGCAGAATTGCTAAAGAGATTACTTATCTAATGCTCAACGCAAGAGCCCACGCACTATTCCCGCGTTCTGTGTTTTTAAAGCCCTAATACTGCCACGCTACCATTCTCCAGCTAAATCTGTCCAGACAAACAAGATGACATTTTTTCAAAACTTAAAAATTTTTACAGAATAGACACCACAGAGGGACTAAGAGTCTGACAACATAAAATTATGATTATTCCTCTTGCTATCAGCTCTAGTGTAAAGTAGAATATAATTATTCTATCATAACTGTAATAAACTGCAATTACAGACAATAGCATGAATAATTTTTGGTCAATGAGCACTAAAAACTGATCAGTGAAAGTGAACAAAGTGTATAGTTTAAACGTTTTAATTTCAAGTCCACAAATGATACAAAAAACATGTTTTAATCTCTGAAAAGTGAGTGTTGTGATTATCTGAAATTGCACAGGATTAGTATTATTCATACAGAAAGCAAAGGTCAAGAGGTCTTGATTAGAAAAAAGAGAATATTTGAAAGAAAACATTTTCTATTTGAAGCATTTCTGTTTATAATTCATTCATAAGCTTGAACTGTTCTCTTCTGGATGCTGATGAAAGTTCAGAGCATTTTTCATATACAATATAATTAGTGTTCATTCTTCTGCAGTGTATTCAACTGCATACAACCTAGTTATTTGCTCTAAACAAGTCATATACTGCACATTTTAATTAATATCCTACATTAACTTCTTTTTTACAAGCAGCCAGTGTTTTTCATTTTAAATGTTGATTCAGATATAGTCTTTTCATAAAAATAAATAAATAGCTTAATAGAAACTGAGTGTGGCAAGTTAATGAAGTAACATTACTTATAAGCACTGCAAGAACTATTATGATGTATACAAATGCAAAAATGGTATCCAAAATAATTTATTTTAAAATAAAAATTAAAAATAACTAAACCAAATATGTAATCATATAGATAACTCTGGAAATTCCTACTCTTATAATGTGAAACACAAGTATTTCTGAAAATAATTATATGCCAAACTGCAGTTCTAATTCAGATTATCCACTTTCAAAGTCTAGCAACTAGCTTTTTGCTTTAGATTTCCTCTGTCCCTTCAGTAAGTTGTGTTTACTTTCCTTGGGCTACTATACCAAAGCAGTATCAGTATATAGATGTTTATTTGTCACAGAAATAAAGGCTCATAATAACAATTAAAATTAATTTTGCAATATGTTAAGTAACTATTAGTTCATACCAAACACAGATACACATTCCCATGTCACAATTGAATTAATTTTGGCTATGCCCTTACCATTATTTTATATATCTAATTTACTGCTTAAGCTGTATAGGTGAAAATGCAGTTATGCCCCCTGATGCACTCAGCCACCATTGGATAGAATTACAAGTCAATGTTCTCCATTCCTGTTTATATTGTAAGTTCCAAGAATTACTATCATATGAGTACAATGGGTGTCTTTTTAGCAGTACGCTGACATGAAAGAAAAGTTCAGCTATGTTGTTTAATTGTGTATACTCCAGTGCTAGGCAACTCTCCAAACCTTACTGTAAACATAGTTTAAGGTTCATCCAGATCAGAATGATAATGAAGCTTATGCTTTTTATGCTTAGCTTTAAGTGACAATTGCTTTTCTTTATGGTTTTATATTTACCTGTACTGAAGCACTGTTAAAGACATCATTTCAGGCTGGCCTTTTTCTTTTACAGAATGATGGGCTGTCCTCTAAAGCCCTGGTCTACTATTCTGTTTACATAGTGTCAATTTCCTGGACAGAGAACTGATCTGTTATTTTTTGTTGGCTTGTCTGGAGAACATATTCATCACAGCATAACAAAAGGCAATAATAGATTAATAAGAGAAAAAGTGCATCTTCAGCAAACATGTTTAATATTTTAATGGGGCCAAAAAGACTTAATAGTTCCACAAACTGAATGGTTACTCCAAAAATATAATTTACATTCTAACAAGTATGTATGCGCATCATAATGTAAAACTGGCACCATTAACTCTAATGTATAATCATTATTAAGTGTTTTTATTAATGTAAGACATTTTCCACTACAAAAATATATGGTTGAGGCCAAAAATATAGGACAAGTGTGCTCCTTCGATGATGAGTTGTTATTAGAAGCGCAGACTGGGTGTGTGTAGGCAGACAACTGTGAGACAGAGAAAACTACATTCCTAAACTTAAGTTCAGTATAAGAAGAAAGTTCATTTATTGTTCAAAGGACATAATTTACAATGTTCCAAGTTTTCTATTATATAAGTGATTCTGTATTTTATGTTCCACAGAACAGTGAAATTTCACTGAAGATATGGCCGTTAGATTTCACACAAATGCATAGTCTTCATACAAAATCCCTCTTTGGGGATGAAGTGCTTTTTGTAATTGCCATTGTAATTGCAACATGTCATGGAATAATCAGTATTTCTCCAACCCCAACTACCAATATCTAAAAACTCATGCAAAGTTCACAAAATGTTAGGGGTTGGTAGGGACCTCGAAAGATCATCTAGTCCAACCTCCCTGACAGAGCAGGATCACGTAGAGTAGGTCACACAGGAACACATCCAGGTGGGTTTTGAATGTCTCCAGAGAAGGAGACATGTTCAACACACCTACATGTTTACTGACAAGTTTTGTCAGAATGTAGACAATTCAGAGCTATGGTAGAGACAGGCAAAATACTTCAGACTTGATCTAGAGAGGTCAGATAGAACTTCACATTTTTAATCATGTGAATATTCTTAACTACATTAATGGTTCCAAATGCTATTCCCATGATTAAGCATTTTAAGAATTGTGACACAGAGCTGAAGGTTGTTAAAGTTGATAGAAATTAAGTATTAGCAAAAAAAACAAAATCTCACTTTGTTGGAATTGAGGTGTATATATAGTTCTTTTGACAATGAGATTAATGTGTTGCTTTGTTCTTTATCAGGTCTCCAATGAGTCTGACATTATCTCCCTAACTATTGAGATTTCCCTAATAGTACTCATTAGACACAGGATAGTGAACACACATTATGCAACAAAGTGTTCAAAAAAGTAGTAGTCTAAAACCTAAGGATTATCCCACAGAACACTACTACTACTCCGTTTGTTTACGCCCTCCAAAGTCCATTTTGTCTCCTATGTTTCATTGAGACATGAAAGTCCTTTGTTGCAGTCACACACACCTTGTGCAGGGGATTCCTGCCCTCTGTGGAGGGCTGCCAGGGAGCTTAAATGTTATAAAGAGTAACAACTGATAAGCTAAATCAGTTACCAAGGGCCTTGTAGTCTATTGCATGCACTGGCAAACCCAGCTTCCTGACCACATGGGCTCATGTGAACAGAACCCCAGGTAAAATAACAAATACAAGAAAAATCTGCATTTCCTTTACTATTTCTTTTATTTCAAATAAACATCCTTTTCTATTTCGCACAAGAATTTGCTCTCTGCTGGTCTGGCTGAATCCTCAGCAATTCCTTACGTTGATCTAAGGCAACAGGTAAGGGCCTCCCCAACTATGAGAGCTATTTAGCCAAAACAGTGATCATCACCTTCCCCAGCTGGTACAACAACACTCTAGGCAGCCAGGGGTATCACAGGAAGAAGACAAGATAGATGGAGTCCAGTACCTTCCATTAAATCTGACCAGTATATGTCTTCAGTTTGTACTGGAAATGGATTCAGGAAAACTGAGTGGAATTGACACTAGGGAAGATACATTCGGTTCAGGACAAAACAGCTCATCTGTATCTGCAAGGGTCTGGATCACTGTGAAAATGAATACTCAGGTAATTGTTATTGATCTTAGATGTGCGAGTATGGACAATAAAGTTCACCAATTTGTCTTTTGTTTCCAGCAATTTTTTTTAAAAATAGTAAGGAAATAATCAAGTGGCTTTATAGAGCACTTCTACAGAAGTTTAATGCATACTGGGCTCAATGTATGAAGTTGAGTGAGATTTTTTGTAACTTTTCTTTCTTTTGTTCTCCTGTTTCTCTATTCCTATTATTCTTCTACAATACCATAGCACTCTGTTCTGAAAGGTTGGACCAGATGATCCTTGAGGTCCCTCCCAACCCGGCATTCTATGATTCTATACCACCAAGAGCACCTTAGTGGATGCCTCTGTGCAGCCACCAGTAAGAACGTAGGGATGTTTGCTCCTTCCTTGCTGAAACAAGTCTGTATGTTTGGAAATCCATTGCTTAAAAACAGAAATTCCAAACTTAATTGGAGTGAAGAAGAATGTAACAAGAAATGAAAAACAGATACTTCTAAGAGTCAAACATAAAACTCAAATAAGTGAGCTCAAGAAACAAATATTTTTTTAAAGAAATATCACTAAAATAAAAAAGCAGGAGGTATAAATATACATATTTAAATGCTTCTTTTTGCTCTAATGCATCTCTAGAAAAAGAAAACATATATTGTTTACCCAGCATAATGCTCTCTTTTACTAGAAAAATATTTAATTTCAAGTATTTCTAATGTGTAATTTGATTCCCAGTTCTTAGCTACATATCAGTCATGGGATACATTCCATAGTTATGAAGTATTACCTTGAGAGATTTCATGCTTCCAAGCACACAGCCAAAATTTCTGCCCTGGGATGCAAATGTACAATTCTTTTTGAAGTCTAAGAGTCACAGAAGTAGAATATGCTACAGACTGCAACTGAGCTTTTTTCTGTATTTAGAGTAAAATTGTAACCAGTGTTTCTTATTTAACTCCTTTCCTCTCTTCAATTTTAATTGGAGGGCTGTAACTGAGCAAAGTTTGTCTCTTCATGCCAACACTTAGTGTAATTAAATTAAATATATGTATATGTGTACATCATTGTAAATGTGGTTTTTATAAAGCTAAGCAACTTCACATCCATTCTTCTGTGTACCATAACTTTTTATTTATACTACTACTATTTAATATAAATGTGTTAATATAACCATGACACACACATTCATGTAATTACTTGTGTTTTGCACTACTGCAAATCCTAGAAAACTTTCAATTTAAAATTACATTCAGATACCTGTGTAACTTCATTACTTATAATTTTCAAGAAAGGAGACATCAAAAAGAACACAGAGTAATCCTATTTGTGTTCTGCCAAGTACTCTGGAGTCCAGTCCTGAATACTGCATGCAGGCAAAATGCTCACTTAGTGAAGTGAATAAACATTCATTGTGCATTTATTTACTTCTAGTATTACTGGACTGGGTCACATAATTAAAACTATTAAAATTATTCATTAGAGGACAATGCAGTTAATAAGAGTTTTAGCTGACGTGAGTTTAGCACATCAAGTCAGCTTCACTAAGTCTTGTCTACATTTGGAAATTTACCACAGCTGCTCTGAAATAACCCCTGATACGGACGTGTAGGTATGTGAACATCTAGATGGGAATTAATATCAGTAATTGCAGAGAAGTATTTCCTCATCAATTCCATTATATATTTTAGTGTAGACAAGCTCTAAATCTTGTTAGCATCAATATTCTGCACCTTTGATAGCTTTTACTCTCTCACACTCCAGTGTGTTTACTTCAGTATCATCAGTCCTTTAAGGCTTCATGCTGGAGAGAAGTAGGAACAGGCATATAAATTGTATCAGATTAACAGTTTAAGATGTAACAACATTGATAAGTGAGGCCATGAGAAGGCAATCACATTTCAGAATAAGAATGCCTTTTCTTGTTTAGCTGGCTTTGAAAGTGGATTAAGCTGTTTTGGACAATGGTACTTTTTTTCAAGATGAAAGCTCTGCTCACTTGAAATTATTTGGGGATAATTACTCCAGAATACCTAAAAAATCCTTATACCTGGCCTTCCACCAGTGCTCGCTGTGCTAGTATTGTGCACAGTGCTTGCACAGCAGTTACCTCTCAAAGATCCCTGCTGTCAGAATAAAGGAACTAGATGCCAAATACCATCATTAGAGGATTGCTGCACATGAGAGAGATGCAGGATGAACCTGTATGCCACAAAATTCTGGGATTTTATAATTTTTGATGGCTAATATCACCAATACAAACAACAATTAAAAAACAGTAAAATGAAACTGAGGCAAAAGCTACAAAAAAGAAACATTAAACTTAAACCTGGCCAGCAGATTGAGAGAGGTGATTCTTCCCCTCTGATCTGCCCTGGTGAGACCTCACCTGGAATACTGTGTCCAGCACTGGTGCCCCCAGCACAAGAAAGATGTGGACCTGTTGGAATGTGTCCAGAGGAGGGCCACAGAAATGATCTGAGGGCTGGAGCACCTCTCTCATGAGGACAGGCTAAGGGGGTTGGGGCTGTTCAGCCTTAAGAAGAGAAGGCTTCGGGGCGACCTCATAGCGACCTGAAGGGGGCCTACAGGAAAGCTGGGAAGGGACCTGTTACAAGGGCTTGTAGTGACACGACAAGGAGTAACGGTTTTAAACTGAAGGAGGAGAGATTTAGGTTAGAGATCAGGAGGAAATTCTTTAGTGTGAGGGTGGTGAGACACTGGAACAGGCTGCCCAGAGAAGCTGCAGAAGCTTCATCCCTGGAAGTGCTCGAGGCCAGGTTGGATGGAGCTCTGAGCAGCCTGATCTAGTGGGAGGTGTCCCTGCCCATGCAGAGGGGTTGGAATTCAATGATCTTTAAGGTCCCTTCCAACTGTAACCATTCTATGATAAACAAAATAAAAAGGACCTTCTCTTGGTCAAATGTAGTTATGGCTTCAGGATAGCATACTCAAAGTGTAAAATCACTATTTATTATTTGTGACACCTTCTCCATAAAACTAAAGCCCTTTTTTAGGGCTGTGTTGCTTCACAGGGGTAGACTGTGACAGAAAAAATACAAGCTCTGCGTTATCCCTTTGTAATATCATGATCTCCACCACCTCCAAAGGCCACAGCACAGTTGAGAGTGATTCTGGCCACTTCACAAAAAATATGAAGTAAAATACACAAATCATCCCATCTCAGTTATAGAAAGTGAACATGCGATTCTCTGGTGGTGACTTAAGCACTTCAAACTTTCTCTTGGTCCTACTTTTCCCTCCAAGTGATCTTAATCTAAACAGAAAGCCTACCTCTCCGCTCACCAAAGCAGGTGGGAATGTTATTTCTAGTCCAAACACCAGATTGGCTCAGACTGCTGGAATGGACCTTAGCCTCTGAGCTGACCAACACATGACCAGAACACCAGCTTGGACACGTAAGTGTTCTGGCATAGTACAAACAGCACACATGAACTATGAGAACTTTAGCATAAGAAAGCATGTCTCTCTGTATGTGCAAAGTTTAAAGACATTAAAATATGTTACTATAAATTTGAGGAAATGGCCTCAACTTGTACCAGGGGAGGTTTAGGCTGGATATTAAGAAAAAAAAAATTCACAGAAATGGTTGTCAAGCACTGCAACAGGCTGCTCAGGGAAGTAGTAGAGTCACCATCCGTGGACTTGGTAGAGTTAGGTTAATGGTTGGACTTGATGATCTTAAAGGTCTTTTCCAAGCTAACCAATTCTATGATTCTATGAAAATCAAAGTTCACTCTGGCTGATACACTATATAATTTCAACTTAATTCTGTTTTCCATGCATACTCTTCTAATTTTTTATATTGAGATGGATGCCTTCTGATCTTCTTTTCTATTTAGCCACTTTTGCCAGGAGCAGTGTGTGATACAGTATAGTATATTCTGGCTGCTAAGTGAATACTAACTCCATTTAGTCTTTGCTATACTGTATTTTTTTCTTGGATTCAGATTCATGCCAGACCTATCGAGATAAGAGAATTTCTGAACATGTAAAATATCAAAAAGAATAGCAAAAATCACCATATCACTTCAGAGTGTGTTCAGCAAGTCCTTGCACTTACTCTAGTTTCAGTCCAGTAAGAAAACAGATGTATAATCTACTAGAAATAAAAAGAAATGGCACAATCTTAAATTCTGAGGAGTTTACCCCTGTAACTTTATCTCCAGTATCATAATATGGCTGCACCAGTTAAGAGGCAAAGATAACTGCCAAATTTGCCCCACGAGTACCTTTTGTGCTCTCGCAATCTGTATAAAACAAGGCCTTTCCCAGAGGTCTTGCCTGTCTGTTCCCCAAATCCTCCATTGTTTTTGTAAAAATAGCCTTTAATTCTTGCTGAACTTTAGCAGTCGCCAAACTGAGTTCTTGCAGAATGCTGCCTTCAATCTCCTTTTGTTGGAAAAGCAACTCCCCATGGATGGGCCTGGCAGCTGGAGGTGTCCTCTCATGCCATGCTCTGGCACACATGCCACAGCCTCTTCACTGAAGTGTGCTTTTGCTCTTCCCTGCTCTTTTCTCTCTTATTCTCTTCCCTTATCTGTTCCCCACAGCAACTTTCCTCTTTCAAAATTAGTTTTCCTTCTATTTTCCCTCTGTCCAGCTTTGTATTTTTCACTTACCTTTTCGTCTTTTCCTATCTCAAATGACAACACAAGGCTCAAGAGACTGGTCTATAGCCAGCTTTCAACAGCCTATTTAAGCCACTTTCAGAGATAAACTCAATGTTAGGGAGACAAAGAAAGTAAAATGTATCAGCCCCATGGAACCACCTTTCTGAGCAAACTCGCCCCTCCTGAGACTAGCTGCCCTGGGTGTCAATGTGGGAGAAAGGCAGGCAGTTCTTCCAAAGGTGTCTATTGCTCAAGTGAAGACAAGACTTTATAAAATGAAAGAAACCAGACTACTTCTCTGTTGTTATCTCAGTGGTATCCTTAGCCATGCTTTCCTTTCCTCTTTTCCAGATGCTATTCATATAAGTACCAATTATCAAAAGATTCTCACTAAAACTCTGAAATACCTGTCATTCCCAGACATGGCTCTCAGCTTTCTACTCCCAGAAATCACAGCTCAGTCTCCTGACATCCTCCAGTAATTAGGCAAGCGAGAGTTGCTCAGACTTGTATATAACCCTTGATACCAGTGAGCCTTCTTTCTGCTGTCTCTAAGGTATCCTGAGCAAATGGCTCCTGAATTCTGCTTTAAAGCTATAGGCTGGCATGAACAATAGTCTGGTATGATCTGGAGGCTTTGCAGTTCATTTAAATTGAAAAATGGGGAGCTGTAATGAAATAAATATGAAAATTAATGTTATAATGTTTGTTATTTCTTGAGACAAAAGAAAAGTAAGATTCTGGTGCATGATTCTGCTGCAAAGACTACCCTGGTCATTTAAATTAGAGAACACAGGGAGCTCAGTATCAGTGTCAGAAGGACTAAGGTCGTAATTTATGACAAAATCCCAACTAGTGCCCATTTTACACATGAATGCCTTCGTTATACAGACAGCCTCCCAGAATATTTTATAAATAATGCACACACAGACATACTTCACTAGATTGCCCAGTATCTAAGTTACTTGAAGGACAGGCTATTCCGCAGGGTAGACACCACACTGTCAAGAATGAAAGAATAACAATTACTAGCCAATCAAGGAAATGTAATCAACAGTGAATATTTTCTAACAATCGGTAGGTAAACCTAAACTAAACTGTCAAACACATTTTTGAGATTAGAATATACAAGTATTAGCAACCACCACCAGAGCACAGGGATCTGCAGCATCCTCTCTGGGTGACAAAAGCAATTGGGTGAGATGCAGCACACTTTCCATCAATGAGAAGGATGGAATACGTTTTGGAAGACAACACTCAGATAAATCCCTACTCCTAAAAAGGTGTGCTGCAGAAATGCCTGGAGTTCTGTTGTTCGACATAGAGGCGTTTCTAACTTCATATAAACATCAGTAAAAGAGGAGCTATGTATACTAACCTTGACAGAGTTGAATAGAGTGTAAGCAAGCATGGAAAATGACCCATTGTATTTCATATGAGTAAAAAACCAGTATATATTATTCATTTGTTCATTCAGCTTTTCATCTGACATGGACTTCCACTTTCAGTTTTAAAAGGAGAGTGGTAGCAGATACAAAATACGCATAGCTGCTTTTCTGTCTTTTTTGGGGGCAACATGGCAAAATAAACTTCTGTCATTCTTCTTTCATTTTTACCACAGCTTTTTGTTATTTCTCCCAGAAAGATGCATGGCTACTTTGCATGTAAGTGTTAGATACTAGATAACATTCCTCCCTACTCCCAAGCCCTCAACTAAATAAAAGTCCAAGAATAGCATTTAAAATTCCTAGGAGCAGAAACATCCCCTGTGGACAAATATATCTTCATTTCTTCCCAATACGATATTTTTGTAAAAATTTTCACTTTTATTTATGTTCAGGCATCACAGTCACCATCAAGGTAAACACTCCAGGATAAAGAAGGAAATAAAAGAAGTGTTCAATTAGGCAAGTTTTTTTTCTGTGATAATGCTGCCGTGTCTGCAATTTTCTGGCCATGAGGATGTCATCATAAGGTCAACTTAATCCTGTTGTAAGTCCCTAAATATATATTCTGGCACCTAACAAGAAAACTGATTTTCACAATTAATGAACAACCATGATTGCATTGTTTACTTAGCAGTGTAAAAGGGAACTGAAATTGGGTGGGTTTTACATGTTTTTCTCATCATCAATCTGGCTGATGACTATAGCTGTGGTTTTTGTAATTTTTTTTTAATTTTTTTTTTTTAAGATCTAGCAGAAGCAGCATCTTTAAGATTAAATTCAGGGTTTGGGATCATGAGACCTTCCTATTATTATACCTGCCATTGAAAATCCTTAGAAAATATGGGGGAGTAAGTATCTGAAAGAAACTGCTAATAAACACAGAGCAGACTGAAGAAGCTGGGTGGGTGGGTTTGGAAGCCCTTCACATAACCATAGCTTCTGCAGCTGGTAAACTAACTGTAATTTGAAAGAAAAGTCACTGCAGATATAGGAGAACTGTCAGTGAAGTGCAACAGGAACACTAATTCTTTGCATTTTTTTCTACTAGAAATTCAGAACTCTGCTTTTCTCAGTACTCTTTGCTGTTCCTCTGAATAATGTCTCCTTGGAAAGAAAGAAGATCTAAATTTGGGTTAATTATTGTTTTACTTAATTTTTAATCCATGTCCAAGACAAAAGCTTATCAACAAATTCAGATTTGATGGATGAACAGGAAGTGTCAGCCTAAAGAAGTAGTTTGGTATGAGAATGTATACGTGTCTGTCACAATTTACAGCATAGTCTTGTAACACTCTAATGTTCTGCCAGAAGAAAAACAAACAAATAGACAAACCTAAAACCTTAAATTTTAAGCAGCTTAAACAAGATATTTGCTAAAATGGGATAAGGGAATTTGCATGCTGAAGAGATTATTGCAATGCCATTTGCATATTTAAATAATGCATGTTCTGTTAAATAGAAAAAGGGAATTCCTTCCATACCTTCCCTTTCCAAATAGCATATCACAGCTTACAAAGATAAAACATAGAAGGAACGGGAACAGTTACTTCAGAGCTTCTTATGCTGATGACAGTTATCTGGGTCTACCTTACAGAATTACACACTGTTTTGGACAGGACATCTGGAAGTCATCTAGTCCAACTTCCCTCCAAGAGCAAGTTGAACTAGATCAGGTTGCTGAGGATCTTGTCCAGCTGAAGGAACTGGACTTGTTCAGTTCAGACTGGAAATAAGGAAAAAAATAAATCACCATGCGTACAGCCAGCATTGGAATAGGTTGTGCAGAGAGGTTGTGCATTTCCATCCTTGGAGGCTTTCCAGATCAGATTGGACAAGGTCCTGAGCAACCTTGTCTGATCTTCTGCATGACCCTGCTTTGAGCAGAAAAGTTGGATCAGAGAGCTCCTGAAGTACCTTCCAACCTGAATTACCCTGTGATCCTACCCCTGTGCACCTCCAAGAAGTGCCTGGCTCCACCTTGCTATATATTATCAACAAAGCCATTTGTAGAGCTTGGGAATAAAGCAGGGCAATACACATTCATCAGAGGAGGGAAATAGGAGAGAACAACCTAAACATAAGCACTGAGTATATAGTCCCGTAAAAGACCTAAACAGAGAGAACAGCAAATCAGGGAAAACAATTTGGGACTGAGAACAAACTCAAATCTGCTTCAATTATTCAATATCCCTGTGTTCAGGGAAACTGGTGTTTGACTACTCTTTGTCAATAATTCAGCTACATCAAAGAAACAACTAAGTATCACCATTTTTTCCTTCTACCTGGAAGAATAAGAATCTGAATTTTTGGCTACCTGACTGAGTCAAAAGACATAAGTGGCATTCCGGAGTCTTTGACCCTGTTAACGGAGATGTTTCCCCCTCTAAAATGTCCCCATGTATTCTTCTCACTTTAATATGCATTTGTCAAAAGCAAATGGTCACTAATCAGAAAAGCTTCCTGGAGGAAACCAGAAGGTCACAGGCACTATTCATGAAATTCAAAGTTTATATCATAAACCCTTCTTAAATATTTTTTCTAGAAGACAGAATGTTTTAGCTAGTACTTTTCCAAATGAGTCACTAACACCCTTGTCTTAATTCTGCAGCTGCTGCTAATTTGAAGTGCCAGCCTTCTCCCCTCTTTCCCCAGAATGAAATAAAATATCAATGTTGCACTGTGCTGAAAATGGAAAGTTAGATGTAACACTATGCTACAAGACCTCCGGAAGTCCCATTTACATTTGATTCTTTCCTCTCAGGCCTATACCTAACTTAAGCCCTCTCAGTAACTTATTTCACACTTTCTTCCACACTCATTGGCCTTAAGAATGACAGACTCAAATGGCTATTTAACTCTTAGTGCAGCAACATCTAACAGAATTTAAAACAGTAAAAGAGAAAATACAGTCATAGAAAAATTATGTTAGTAGTTATCTGTATATACATATATGCAATCAACAGACTTCAGTAACTTAAGAACTCTGTTGTATCTTCCTTTGCCTTGGATATTTTGCCCTTTGGGCCAAGAACGTGGAAAGCCTTTTATTTAGAAAAGTTAAGCACCACCATTTTATTGTACAAAAGTGAGACACAAGAGGATGCACTTTTCTGGCAGACTTCACCCATAGCTATGCAAATCTCACACTCCTTAAGTATCTCCTTAGTTGCTCCACCATAAATATGCATTACAGTTGGGGTTTTTGGGTTAGTTCTCAGCCAGATTGGTTCCTGATTCAGCTCACTGACTGATCATACGAATGCTAGTGCCAGCACAGGAGAAGGGACAGGAATGAGTTGCTGGGGGCAATAGGGAAAGACAAGACTGCCCTTTTTGGCTGCTGTGCATAGTTATGTAAAATTAACATGATTATGTAGCTATGGCCTGAGGGATAGAAGAGGTCACAGATACTACCACAGCCTATAAAATGATATAGAAATTGTGTCAGTGAGTGTTGCCAAGAGACAAGCAAGGGAATTCAGTTCTTAATCTGTAGTAAAATCCACAAAGTGAAGCCCATTCCCTCTACCTTTCTGCACAAGATCAATACTTTCCTCTCAATGCACAAGAGTCACACTGAACATTTGGACTTGCATTTTGCATCAGTAAGCTCTGTTTATCTACCTGGAAGGATTCTGAATCACTTTTCACAGGCCTTATATGTACACTGAGATTTCAGAAGTTCAGCTTAAATACATTTTGAAATGTTTCCATCAAGTCAAAGCAATTGTGTCTTACCATCTCAGGCCATGAACAGCACACAATGGCTTCAAAAGCTGCCATGAAAGAAGTGAGCTGCAGTACCCGACTATACCCACATCCAAGCTCTTTGTCTTCCTCGATTCCAATACAATATAATTTAGAAGAGCTTAGAACTTAATGAAATTACATTTAAATGAAGGTCTCAGTATTTTCAGCTGAGGAAGACTAAGAAAATGCATGAAGTCAGATAGTAATTATCACCTCTTAGCCACAGTAAGCATGACCTGAATCTGTTGTGTGCCTGTGTTTTGTCTGAAATGAATTAAACTCAGATATTCACTTCTTTAACAAAGCAGATGATTTGCCAGTAGGAATAGCTGTGATCACTACTTTGTACAGGCCACAGAAAGAACACAACAGAAATGAGTATACGATCTGTAGCATATTTTTGGCTAAATCTGAGTGTATATCTTCAAAGGACTATTTCTCAAACCAAAAGCATAATTTCATGAAAAAACAGTTCTTTTTTAAACCATTGTTACTCACTCTTGATTGTGACTACTTGGAAAACTGAAATTGAAATATGTAACTGTACCGAGCTGTATCTTCCCGTTTATTATTGTGCCTTTGTTCAAACTTCTTTACTGCTGTCACAATCAAGTGTTCTTCATTAGAAGAACTAGATTAGTAGCAAAAATTACCTTTCTGAGTAAGAATGATGCATGTACTATCAACACTGACAGCTCAAACTGCTGCTTGGACTTGAGAACACAGATATAAAATTGTATCCGAGGTGTTTTTTTAATGTATATCCTAAATTAGATTTAGAGAACAATGCTTTCCTACATTCTATAATTCTCTGTTGGAAAATTTCAGTATTTTTGCCTCTCTTCTTTGTTCCCTCAACACTAAGTGGAAGCTGAGAAATTTACTCTCAGCAAATATCATCCTTGAGACTGAGCATGAAGTTTTATGCTCTAATTAGAAGCAAAGTATTTTGAAGTATGGGGTTCCCTTTACAAATAAGGTTAAGAATCTAAACAGTATGCCCAACTCTGGTTTAAAAGTAACAAGAAAAAAGTCCAGTCATTACCAAGAGTAACAGTTAAGTTGTGAAAGAAAACATATTTTAAAGAGCTATTTTATTGAAAGAAAATTAACTTCTCCCTCAGCAAACTTATTGCACGCCTTTCATGACTGCCTTGGGATCCTGCGTTGATGGTGAAGTTAGAAAATAAACTAGTACAAAGCAGACATATTGTGTAATTCTGGTCTCTTACAGTTGTCACCTACCTACTGGATATAAGCTTCATAGACATGGTTTTGGAACATACCCGGTGCCTGGGGGGTTAACAGTCAAACACAAAAGGACAACAGCACTAAATAAATTTTTCAAGACTTTTTCAAGTCATATATTGTATCACTTCTCTGTAAAAGTCAGTCCCACAGGACTGTCTGACTCACACGTCAGCAGTAAAGTTAGTACTGAACCAAGCAGAGGGACCAAGACTTTGTTGACATTTGTTAAATGAGGCCAATCACGCAGTATCAAATCAATCCCCAAGCATGGTGTACCCTAGGGATGAGTTTAGTATCAAACTTCTAGAAATTGCAAAGCTAATAAGAACCTATCCTTTTGACCATTAATGATGTGGGGGCAACATTTTTTGCTTTGTCATTTGCAAATTCAGTCTCTAGTGCATGTGTATTTATACCATCCCTCTCTCTAAGGAGGTTGGATTAAGGGAGGAAAGTTTTGGCTTTTAGAAAACTCTTTTAAAAGATTCCCTAGAAATCGTATAAAATTGGCACATCTTACGGATGCCATTGCTACTTCTCCTGGATTCCAACCTCCATCACACAATCTATATGTTGCACTGCCTGTTGTGCTCATTCACAGTGAAGATTATGAATATCATGTCATTGCAAATCACCCCCAACTTAAGCATGGTTGGCCAAGCATGAATCGAGTCTCTAGGAAATAAAATGTTGGTCATCTGAAATCAACGGCAAAACTCATGTGGACTTCAATGAAGCCAGTCTTTAAAATGGTGACGTTGTGAACTGTTTCTACATTTCATGTACCTTTATCAGTTATTTAGATAGTTACAGTGATGTATATTAACACACATGATACATTAATATATGTTCTTCTTGACTCCACGAAACAATGCAGTGCTCCCATCATGGAATATCTAGGTTTAAACCTTCTTGAAGTCACAATTAACAATTTATCTGATTACATCCTGTTTCTAATGCATATTTGCCCAAGGGGCTAATCTGACATTACTTCTCAAGAGAGGCCCTGATATAGAGTAATTCAAAACTGGAGTAATTCAAGACAAGGAGGACAAATATTTGCAGAGCTTTGTATGAATTTTGCTTGATCCAATTCTAGAAAGGCTTCAACTTTTGCATACACAAGAATTATTCTAGCAAGAGTGTCTAGAAATGCTTTCTCAGGACATATATCTAGTTCATAGCAAGACACCTGAACTAAATTTCAAAAGTTAAAAGGAGCTATAACTGGGACAAGGATAGAGATGCCCCCCACAAAATAAGCTACCTGGAACAATTACATAAAACAGTCATTGTGACCAGTGGCAAGAAGTCTGATGGATGGATGTAAATGGGCACTCCAAGCTTTAGACTGGGATGTTTGAAAGAAGAAAAAACGGTCTTTCCCAAGAACATTCTTATTTTTCTCCCTGTTTTACATCCCCTGTGATGATTTTATACAGCTGAAATGATCACCTTACCACCAGCACTCTCAAGGTTTTCTTAAAACTGGTAAGTTTTACACTTCTTTCCCTTCCACAATGTGGTACACTTTCTAAAGGAATTCATTGGAGAATGGTACAATAAAATTCCAGCCTGGCTGGAATAGGAGAGAACACATTCAAGAGGCTGAGGAGGCTAATAGGATCAAGTAACTGTGCAGAGGCAAAAAGTTTGCCTGCAGCTAACCTGTGTTATTTTTTCTTTTTTTCTTTTTAATGGACTTCTAAGCCCAGCCAAGAGCCAGAGAGATATCACAATTATGGACAATTAATATAACATCCCACAGTAATAAGTCTGATTATTCCTATCCAACCTTATAAACAAACACACATATTCTGTGTTACTGTAAACTTGTGTTTTACTATGTACAGATTTTGCAATCGTGCATATGGAATAAATCTAACTAAGCTGATTAGAATCAGTAATCATTTATGCTGATTAAAATCATAGGCTAGTAAAACTTTTTAAAGGGTAAGAGACCTGTGCTTCACACAGAATGCAATGAGTAAGGCTAGTAATTAGCAGCAAACCATTAGAGGGTCCTCCCACTTCTGCCTTAGAAGCATCTAAACCAGCAGGTTCTATATAGGTCTGTTAACTTCATACACTGACACTAAACTGTGGATTATCCAGTGTCGCCTAATAAGAAAGTTTCATATCTGCTTAGTTTAACACTACACTAAGTTCCCTGTTAACTAATTTCCTACTTACTCTGCCATCAACAGGCTTGGCTAAAAATTGAATGTTCCCATTTTAAAGTTTGCTGTCAACAGCCAGAACAAAAGTTTTTGACATGGCAGAATCTGCCTGCTCACTTAAAGTTTACATCAATCTAAAGTGCTGCCTACAAACCTACACAAACTTCTAGAAAAATTAGTTCTTTTCACAGCTGCCAGAGCACTAATTTTGCAACTACCAATTTATACAGTTATAAGCCCACTCTAAGGTAATTTAGCAAGATTCACAAGATTTCATTTCTTCTGTTGTTGCTACCTAATACCATACAAAACAAATAGAATGCAAGTATCACATAAATATAATCTAAGACTATTAAATGCTTGCATTTTAAATCTGTAGGAAATGTTTCTGCTTTCTACTCTCTTATACAAATAACTTTATGATCAGTGAAATTAATCATACTGTTGAACTATTGTCCAAGGAAAAACCAGTAATACTGCCAGTTATCAAAATGTATTTGTAACTCATTGTGTGCATCATGTCCCTGAATTCCATTTGATATTTAGGCAAACAAAACATAAATTCACTTTTACTTCTAATTTGACCCAAGCAAACAGATTGTGGCCTAGAGGTGTATATATACATTTATGTTTGTTTATGTGTAGTCTGACTTGTTAAATGTTACTGTTTTTCCAATGTTACAATGTTTCCCCAGCACAGTCAGATTTTACTTCTGGTCAGAGAAGCCTTTAAGCATTTGTAAAACACATACAATCTTAATTAACATGATTTTCTAAAATATTGAAGTACAGAATCTTTTAATTACAAACAAAATATTAAGTAAGGAAATTAAATACAACTGACTTGAAGTTTGAAAAGCAATGCAAAAGAAAAGAAAGTATCTAAACCTTTAGAAAGATCCACTGAGCTTGGAAAATATTTTTATGCTTTCAATATATTTTTATGCCACACAATGCTGCAACACAGGAACTGTCCTAAAACATACCTGTTATATCTTTGTGTTTTCTAATGAACGTATGTCGAACACATCATTTGCCAGAGTAAAAACTGTGGCAGTCCCAAAAATGCAGAAGGTTTTACAAGCTTCAACTTGGAAACAGTTAAAACTATTTTCATTGCCATCACCATTTTTGATATTAAAAGCTTTACACCTTCTTCCAGTGTTTTTTTTTTTGACTACTTCATTTAAGTCCATGGTTTCACTAATCTCATTTGATGCTAAACTCCCTAAGATGAGGGGTAGGGAGGTGCTGAATCACAGCAAAGGTTTGTATTTCCTCCCAGAACATATGACTCAACCAGCTTGAATACTTAATGAATAAGATTAGATTGTGAAGATCATAACAGACAAATACAAAATCTGTCTTTATAATCTATGACATATTTTGAAGCAACTGAAATAGTTGACCACATCAACATTTTAACCTAGAGAGCCATTAGGAATGCATGCAATTTCTCATGAGTGTTTTTGAGATCTCTACAGAAAAAGCCACCTTCAAGCAATTCCTGTCTTCTCCTAATTATCAATTTGCAGTTTATTAATCAGCAGGTTTTCCATCATTACTTAAATAAAGATAAGATGGGAATCAAAACTTCTAGTTTCAAAATCTATTGCCTCCCACAGTGTAACCAAGCACCACTACCCATCATACATTCAACAAAGGCTATTCAATTCTCTTATAATTTGTCTTTAATAAAAACCAAAAATTTCTCCAGAATCACTGAAATAGTTCATGTACTGGACAATGGGTTGTTTTAGAGCCCAAAGAATAGAACAGCTGAAAACTATGCATTAAATCAGTTTTTCTACATGTTCAGAGAGGATCCATAGTGAGAAGACTGCTTGTATTACTGAATTTTGCATACCTGAATAACAAAATATACAGTAACTGGTCCTCTTATCTACACCAAGGAGCCATCTTTTTCCTTTTATTTCTTTTATAAAATCAAGACCTCTTAAACCAGAAAACTTTCACTGCATCCCAGACATTTTATTTCATGTGTGTAGGTCTAATGGCTGTGTGTTCTCCCTGCTGCAACACAGTAATGTAATTTCAGGCTGTATAATTTTATAGCAAAGACTGCAAGATGTTTGGAAGATGTCATTGACTATACTACAAATCAATATTAAATTATCTGTACAGGAAATATTTTCAAAAGATGGTCCACCAAGCGTTCTCATAGGATCATGGATTTGTAGGATCATACTCTAATAACTACAGCAAGCTATTACAGTTTATCTCCCTCTTCAATTATTTACAGGTCAAAAAAAGCCAAGTGATGTTGCTTTATATATATATTCAATGTTATGTACTTGGTTTGTAACTTAAATGCCACACAAAATCATAAAGGTAAAAGTTTCTGATCAAAGACAGTTTTTCATTTGAGAATATTTATATAGTGATTCAGCTAAGTGATGCAAAACTTTAGACACTCTACCTTTCTTTAAAACAATACATTGAAATATATATTGAAACAGCACTGAAGGGATTAGTCTGCAGCATAATCTTTAAATGGCTATAGACTGTACTATTTAGCCTGATGTCAATTACACATTTAAGAGATTAGTCATATCGAATCACCTAAAGACCTCCATCATATTTCTATCAATTTCTCTACATATGAAAGCACATTTCAAAGCCTCCTCATTGCTGACTTGTAAAATGTCTCATGACTATCAAACTGAATTTATTTTTCAGCCAAGCAGTATAAATTATATTTCACAATACAATAACACAGAACACAATAAAAAGAAGAGACTATCAAGTGTGTAGATAAAGAAAACTGAATTCTTGTCCTGTCATTGCCACACAGGCAGGACACTTCCATAGGAAAAAACAAACAAACTAAAAAAAACCCAACCACAATAAGAAAACAAACAAACAAAACACCAGCCCCCTCACATACACACACCACGGTTATAACCTCTAAAAAAAGTTCACACATTGAAGCCTCATATGGGTCTGTTTTGATTTGTGAGGAGTGACACTGGTGGTTGGAGAGGCTTATGCTAAATGTTCCAGACAGCTGATGCAACCACCTCTGCATCTGCCAGTTTGCAGCATGATGCTTCTAGAGTAGTGGGGCTGGCTGCCCTTATGGACTTGGAAGGAGAAAAGGGGGGGGGGGAAAGGGTGGTAATCCACCACGACAAGAACTACCGACATGAATCTTCCTGTAAACAACAGCTACCAATAGAATCATATACAACATGAAACGTCAGGAGCTGGACCCTTAATGCGTTTTTAATCCAGTTTGTAAACTGTGAGGTGGCGGCTCACAAAGGTCCAACTCCATAGATAACGAGGATCCATCCGAGTCCAGCAGCTTCCTCAGCCTCCGTTATTTAAGTGTAATTACAGCCATCCCCATCACAGCAATAAGCACGCCCTACCACCTCCCCAGAATGTCAAAGCACCCCCGCCCCAGCCGAAAGTGCGGCTACCGATAGCGGAGAGCCCCAGTTTGGGGCCCGCCAGCTAAACTTTGGGTCGCCTCCCTGCCTGCGCGGAGGCTGCGCTAGGTGAGGGCGGCAGGAGCGGGGCCCCGCGGGCTCCGCAGAGCTCCGCTTTGCAGTGGGGTGCCCGAGGACGTGGTTGGGAAGGAGGAGACACGCCGCGAGCCCTGGGGAAGAGGAGGGACCGCCGGCGGGAGGGGGAAGGCGAAAGGGAAGGAGACAGGTCGGAGACGGCACTGTCGGGAGCGAGGGAAAGGGGTGGGAGCGCGGCGGTCGCGGGCGGCCCGGGGGCTCCCGGAGGCTCTCCGGGGGCGACAGCGGGCTGCAAGAAAGGGCTGCCGGCTCTTTCCTGTCTCCGTCCCCCGGTGCAACCCGACAGCTTCCCCCGGACCGTGCCCCACGTCGCGGAATCCCCGTCCGGGCTGGGCCCTGGCCAGCCACCCGGGAGCGGAGCCAGCCTCAGCCCCGCCGCACCGCACCGCCCAGCGTGCCGTACCCTACCTTCGCCTGCAGATACTGGGGGTAGTAGTAGGTGGTGTACTGGGGGTACATCTGCTGTTTCCACACTTTGCCCATGAAGCTGGAAATGTAGCCTGCAGTGCAGGGATGGGGGGGCACTTTGGGGGGCTCCAGCCGCCTCTCCGTCTGTCTCTCCCTCCTGTCTCTTCCTCTCGGGCGGCGGCGGCTGCTGCTCCTCGGCCGAGCCCAGACCTTCCTCCTCCTCCACCCAAAAGCCACAGCGGAGCGGGGGCAGGCACTCTCCTCTCTCGCCGGGAGTTCCTGCCAAGTCCCCGCCCGGCCGGGGCCGAACAGCGGCGGCAGCAGCAGCAGCGGGCCGGCTGGCGGAGCGGCGGCGCGGGCAGCGCTCCGGGCGGGCGCGGCGCCGGCGGTGCCAGGCGGCAGGGCTGGCGGGGGGAGGGAGGGCCGAGGGAGGGGAGAGGGGGCGAGGGGCGGCGCTTAGCACCGCTCGGCACCCGCCGTGGGAGCCCCGGCCCGGCGGCGAGGCAGCCCTCGTGGGCAGGCGAGAGCGTTCTGGCGGCTGGCAGCGAGCGGCAGCTCGGCCGAAGGGCCGCTTCAGCGCCGGGAAAAGCTGCGGTGCCCGGCGGGGCGGGGCGCGAAGCGGGGGGTTTCCACGTTCCGGAGTAGGAGGAGGGCTGCAGTGGTCGCATCCGCACAGGGCTCGGCTCTGACCTAATTAGCCGCGTTGTGCTTTGTTATCGCCTTTGCTCTTTGTGCATCTCGTTGCCGAGCGGTGGTGCAGGGCGCAGGCTTTAGGGGAGAATTGATACAGTTTTGGAAAACTACATTTGGCTTCGGTTCTTCCTGGCGGTAGAAGGTCCATTTATCTGCTAGGACCAAAAGGGACTGCAGTGCTAAAATCAGAGTCCAGAACAGCAACCACAAAACTAGACAGAATTCTCTGTCTGGCCCATTGTACAACCTTAAATTTGTACTTTCACCAGCGGTGCTGAGTACACTTCATTGTCAGACAGGAACCATTCCTGTGCTAGTCAACAGTAGTTCTAATTTTTCTCACTTGAATATTTTCTGCCTGAAAGTTCATTTCCCAAGCATTAGAAGTAGGGATCCGCAGCACACTATAATCCTCCGTAATTTGTAACAAACCCACTTAGCCCAGTTGTTCTATTTCTTACAAATGTGTCTCTCTTCTACTCAAAGATAAACTGATCCTCAGAGGACTAAACAGATGCTGATTCTTTGTCACACCAATCACAACCATTTCTGTCTTGCAACAGTGTTTTATTAATAAAAACATTAATGTAAGGTCCACCGAAGTCCCAAGTGTATTAGCATCAACCAAGCTGAATGTGATAATAGTGGAAAGAAATGTTTAAAAACTTAAGTGTTTACAAACATCGTAGTGCAATAGCAAAGACAGCCTTTGTGCAGCCAGGAGTCCCTGGTGCCGGCTGAGCAATGAAAGGTAACTGCAGATATTCTTCCAAATTCCAGCTGAGCAGAGGACAGTTATGCAAATGACATTGCAGCTCTCCTGGCTAGCTTTTAAGATCACTTTACAAGTTTTTTCCAGGGAAGAAATACGGATACGCTTCATGTACACAGATTGTAAAACTACTTGCATCTTTAGGAGAGCTTTTTCTCCAGGAAAAAAGAGCTTCTGAGTTTTAGTTAGGTTTGAGGGGTTTTATTTAGATTGATTTGGGGTTGGCTTGGTTTTTTTAATGCACAGCTAGAATGACTGTGAAAAGAAGGAGGAACACAGAAAGCATCTGAGTTGGTAATAATTTTGTGTCCACAATGATAACTTTCTGTAGGAGGGACCAAGATTAAAGTTAGAGGAAAGTTGAGCAGTTCAGAAATATCAGGTATTTGAGGAGGTTAAGAATGTGCATCTGGAAAAGCTGAAATAGCCATGGCCAAAATCAGCTGCCTTCTGTTGACTGCACTGGCGTTTACACAGTGGAAAAAGCATACAGGCTGCAATTATAACTGAAGAATGCAAGGTGATATGGCTCCACGGTAAGTGCATGGTCAGAAGATCACAGAAATGAAGTTTCAGAGCTTCATGGGGAAATGTGTTGCTACAGCTGAGATATTGGATGATACTTTTATAAGAACTCCCAAACTGTGGTTCAAAGTTCTTGGTTGAACTACAAAGCATGTGGTGTTGGCCACTTAAGCTGAAGGGTTATGGGTGCTAGAACACTTACTTTCCCTCTGAGAAACACAGCACAAGCAAGAAGTAAAGACTGGTAGCTGAGGGATGGATTTTGTGGGGATTTTCCTGAGGAGAAAGAAAGAATTAAGTCTGAAAGAAAATACAGCTAGAAATAGAAGAGTGTTTTCCTAGAATCCATCTTCATGTAAACAGCTACTGTGATTGTCAGAAGTACATTGTGCAATTATGAATGGGGAGAGAAGTTTCCAGAAGAAAAAAATCTCTAGGAAACGAGGAGAGGGGAAGTGCAGCCTGTATCGATCCAGCCTTTACAACTGCAAGTCTCCAGCTTAGTTGTGTCAAGTTACTGAGGATGGCTGATGGCTGCCAATGAGAGGAGCAGCAATGCACTGTACCACAACAGCTCTTGAAAGTGATGAAAAAAGAAATCTGGCTAAGATAGTATTTGATTACAGCTGTAACAGCTAAACTGGTCTTTAAGTTCCTTCCCAGTCTTTCCTTGCAGAGGCTTAGAACTTTCCCAAACGAAGACTCTTGCTTTAAAGCTTAATCTCATTCTCAACATGTATCACTGTTAATGTAAGGTTGAAACCAATTTGATTCCATTTTCAACCAGAATATTTTCTAATTAAAGATCTACTTCCATTGGAGTATCTGCTCAAATTTATTTAGCAAAGGTGACATTGCAAAAGTTCAGAGTTGATACTTACTGTCTATAAGTGAATTTAAAAAATAAGCCTGCAACTTACTACAAACTTTTACAGTGCAGTGATCCCACTAACAAGTAATGACAATTTGCAAAGGAAGCTGTTTTTTATTAAAATTAGGTTAGAAAAGATAATTATTTTATTGCAATAATTTACATGCCCCTCAGTTACAATTGCTTATACTACGTTCATAGGAAGGGCAAACACTTTTAAATTTAAACTACTTATGTCTGGCAGTACCAACCCCTGCCATCACAGCTAAATACTCACAAGTTTAAAAATACTTTCCTCATTTATGCACTACACAAAGTATGGGATTAAGAAGGGTTTGTGAATGTTAAGGAAAACAGTAATCCATAATTTTGTCCATGGCCAGATTTCACTGACTATTGATGGAACAATATTAAATTCTGCTTTTGTTTTTGCTGGGTTTTTTGACATTATTTCCTTCTCATAGTTCTAGTCTAACTTGTCAGGACTGACTAAAATATGATGAAAACATAGCTGAGTAGTTGCTGCAAAAGCCTGAGAAGCACTGTATGTGCTGCCATCTCAGACGACTTATAGGGCAACTCAGTTAAACCCAATCAATGGTTATGTACTGACTCTAAGAGTGTTGGAAGAGAAATCCTATTTAAGCTTTACAGATTAATTTAGACATTAGGTGTTCTACCCTAAGGCAGAAAAAGTCAAATGCAATGCAGAATAGGAGGGAAATACATATAATCCACCTCATTCCAGGAGCCAAGCAGACTGCTCTACTCTGCACCACTTTGGGTCTTTGCACTGGTTTAAGCTGAAAGAAACAGACATGTTTACGCTGAAATCGTTATTACTTTGACACAGACAGGAGTATCTGACCACAGATTATTTTTTTTTTAATTTTTTTTTCTGGCTAACATACTGGCTTGAGTCTTGGGAGATTTTTGTCCAATACCAGATCTACCGCAGAATGTGGGCGAGAGGGTGAGCAAGTAGCAGAATTACCCTGTGCCTTACTTCCCCGGTTTGCAAACTGTGTCAAATAGTCACCCACTTCTGTTCTTTGTCTGCTTTGTGTGGCCAGTCTGGAGGCAATGCAAGGCACCACAATCATTTGCTAGGAATCTGCTTAGCATGATACACATTAAGGGACTAAAATAAACAAAAGCAGTGGCAGTGCATCACTTGTGGATGCAGAGAAGCCAGGTACTGCATTCTAATTCACATACAAACATTAGCAAACCAAGGATCTGTTTTATACCCCCAAACAATGTGTTAGGGCTACAGAAGTGCAACTAGGTTTAAGCTCTCAACCAGTAACTTACTTGCTCTTCCCCTCACCCCCAACACACACTGTTCCAATTAGTTGCAAAACCTCCTAGTTGTAATACCGCCCTTAGCCCCATCATATGGCCTTGACTGCTTTGCAACACAAATGAAAGGCTCTTCAATTCAGGTCGCAGTCGGCCACACTCTTAAGCACAAAGGCTAAATAAACGACCATTGTTAATGAGCCACCAAGATGAAAAGCACTTGATTGTTTTCATCAATTAAATCAACTCTCTAGATTTAGTGGCTATTAACCCTTTCACCAAATTCTTAAATATTTATTTCCACAGAGCGACTACAATTCTGTATTTTTACAGTAGCTCTCCTGGTGTAACAAGGCTTTGCAGAAACATTGCTGAATGTGGCATGCCCTTGTTTATCCTTACAGCTGAGCCACATACTGCACTGGCTCAGCTGCTCCTGACAGCTGCAGTCAGCGTAATTCACTTTTGTAAAATCTACACTGTACGCTGTTCTAAGATTGTCCAAGTGAAGCACTGAACTGGCACTAACATATAGAAATTTAACACATTTCTGCATTTGGGCTTCCCCTCTCATGCAGTTTCACGTGCACCAGGCAATGCTCCCGCTGTTGGCAATGGATGTCAACAAAAGATGCAGCCGGACTGCTCATGGAAATGGTTCCTGTGTTTGCAGGTAAACATATCACCATGAATGTGGGTACACTGACTGCCAGCAATAACCTTTTCTTCCTGTTTTGGTAGGTCTGAGAGAATCCTTTCCCCCTTAAGCACCGCATTTTCTGAGTTTTCTGTGTCCTGGTTTTCTTTACCCAAAGGTGCCCAGCTAATAAAGATGATTGCATACTAGCAGCAACTGGCGTTTTTTTCCAGCATTCTTTATAAAACCTGTGAGGTGCCTGTTGTTGGTCCAGCTCTATAGGTCTATTTAATACATGTAGATTTTACTTAAATTGTCTCCTCACTGAGGGCAAAAATTAACTGTATTATAGGAGTATGTTCATCCTAGGGTGGAAGTATAATAATAGAATTGTCAGGGTTGTAAGGGACCTTTAAGATCCTCTAGTTCCAATCCCCCTGCCATGGGCAGGGACACCACCCACTAGATCAGGTTGCTCAGAGCCCCATCCAGCCTGGCCTTAAATACCTCTAGGGATGGGACTTCCACCACCTCTCTGGGCAACGTGTTCTAGTGTCTCACCACCCTCATGGTGAAGAACTTCTTCCTAATGTCCAATCTAAATCTACCCTCCTCTAGCTTATTCCCCCTAGTCCTATCACTACCCAACATCTTAAAAAGTCCCTCTCCAGCTTTCTTGTAGGGCCCCTTCAGATACTGAAAGGTCACAACAAGGTCTCCTCAAAGCCTTCTCTTCTCCAGACTGAATAACCCCAACTCCCTCAGTCTGTTTTCATAGGAGAGGTGCTCCAGCCCTCTGATCATCCTTGTGGCCCTTCTCTGGACATGTTCCAGCACATCTATATCTTTCTTGTAGTAGGGACTCCAGAACTGGATGCAGTACTCCAGGTGGGGTCTCACGAGAGTGGAGTACAGGGGGAGGATCACCTCCCTCGACCTGCTGGCCACGCTCCTCTTAATGCAGCCCAGGATGCAGTTGGCTTTCTGGGATGCAAGTGCACACTGACGGCTCATGTTGAGCTTCTCATCCACCAGCACCCCCAAGTCTTTTTCATCAGGGCTGCTCCCAAGCCAGTCACTGCCCAGCCTATATCAGTGCTTGGGATTGCCCCCTCCCAGATGCAGGACCTTGCACTTGGTCTTGTTGAAATTCATGAGGTTGGCATGGGCCCACCTCTCCAGCCTGTCGAGGTCCCTCTGGATGGCATCCCTTCCCTCCAGCGTGTCCACCACACCACATAGCTTGGTGTCATTGGCAAACTTGCTGAAGGTGCACTCAATGCCACTGTCCATGTCACTGATGAAGATGTTAAACAATACCGTCCCAGTACTGATCCTTGAGGGACTCCACTAGTCACTGGCCTCCACCTGGACATGGACCCATTGACAGCCACTCTTTGGGTGCAGCCGTCAAGCCAGTTCTTTATTCACCGAGTGGTCCATCCATTGAACCCATATTTTACCAGCTTGTAGACCAGGATGTTGTGCAGGACAGTGTCAAAGGCTTTGCTCAGGTCCAGGTAAATTATGTCGGTTGCTCTTCCCTTGTCTATTGATGTTGTGACCCTTTAATAGAAGGCCACCAGGTTATTCAGGTACGATTTACCCTTGGTGAAGCCGTGTTGATTGCACCCAATCACCTCTTCGTTATTCTTCTGCCCCAGCAGTGCCTCCAAGAGGATCTGTTCCACAATCTTACCAGGCACAGAGGTGAGACTTGACTGGCCTGTAGTTTGCTGGTAGTTAAGAATCCAACTTCTAGTTACACATTATTTATCAAAAACTTCAATCCCATGCAGTTCCTAACCACCCTGGAGTCTCTAGCAATTCAGTCTTCACTCTGCAAGCAGATGAACAAGGAAGAGAGTAATTGTACTGCTATAGAATATTGACCAGCTACAATTCTTTTATTAGGACATTCTCTTTCAATTTTCTAATCTGTTTCAGGGCAGTATTTGCCATTCCTTCCTATTCTCCACAAACAGATGAGGAATACACCAAAATCCAGACCACTTTGGCTGCAGCATAATAAGAATTCTTGTGTCTTCTTACCAGCTTGACAAATCAGCTGTAATTGATCCTAATCAAGTTCAAACCATTGATTTTAAATATTTGTGGATAATTCATAACAAACATTTTTTCCTGCCATGCAAACAAAAAAAAAAAGTGTAATTAACAAAAACAAGAGCTATATTATTTCTCCAGGCTTTAGGGATGCGTTGTACTGTCTTTAGGCATATATTGAGAAGGTTCT
Source organism: Hemiprocne comata (assembly GCA_020745705.1). Lineage (NCBI taxonomy): Eukaryota > Metazoa > Chordata > Aves > Apodiformes > Apodidae > Hemiprocne > Hemiprocne comata. The sequence goes on from CM036591.1 coordinate 18,023,700, forward strand.
GAATAAAAGGTGAAGGAGACATCCTTCAAGCTTCTATTCTAAAATGCCCCTGAATTTTCCTATTTTTTTAATAAAACTGTTCCCCACTATGAAATGTCAACCTTCCAGTCCAAACACAGTTGTATTTTAGATGAGTTCTGCAGCTTATAGAATGTCTAACAAGTCTTTCCAATACCTCAAACTCTTCCTACTTCTTCCATCACCCCCAGCAATATTTTCAGCTGTCCCACACCCTCTGCATAGTCGTACGTACGGGTTAGCTGATTTAATCCAACTGCTGCCTGGCCAGTGGGCTGCTGTCTGGCCAAATGGCCCAGGCTGAGCCTCACCTGCTGGGCTTTCAAGCAGAACACCAGCTTTCTCACCCTTTCTCAGCTACTGATTTTCATCCAACTTCCAAGGCCATCCTACCTATGACACCTCTGCTCCACCATGACCTTTGATTGCAATTGCCCAAAGGCTTACAAATTTATAAGGGCATAAGGGGTGGAGAAGAAGGTGAGTAGACAAAACAATTGCTTGAGCCTTAATTCCTTAAGAGAGCACATGAATAAGTCAGAGCACAGGGTCTATTACCTGTTATCAAGTATACAACATTAAGTTATATGTTTTAGATGTCTTAAATTTGTAATTTAATGGAACCAGAGAATAAGGCATCCTAGTATTTTTTTTTTTGCCATATGAACCAAACCCTTAAACTATATACCTGAACCGATACCCTATTTTAATTTTATCTTTTTTACACAGAGAAAACATCTTTCTCACAAAAGGACCACATCACATTGCCATTTTGATTTAGCTGATGTATTTGAGCTTCATTCACAATTTATCATGTTTAGTTTTATCACAAACTATTTGCAAATGCTGGGCACTCAGACCCGTATACATGCAAATTAACACAGTGCAATACATCGTCAGAGCTAATAGGTGTTGTGTCTTTACCGCATAATTCAAAAAACCATTAAAGTGTCATCACCCTTGATCTGCTGTAAAAATGGGAGCTTCCTCCTTGGCTTTGAATCCATTTCTGTCTTCTAGATGAAATGCCAGACCCTCAGCTGAGCTGGGGTGATTCATTCTAGCTGATGACCTTGCTGTGGAAGCCCCAGCATTCCCTGCTAAAATAGTTCTCAAGCCATGCAACTCGACAAAGTCGAGTTGAGCAACTTCATTTATTTTTCTCTGTTCAGCACAGACAGTAATGCTAACCCTGATGTGAAGTAGTGGAACTAAGAACAAGACCCAGCTAGATGTCCCAGTTATGGTATTTGTTTTAGGGGATAAAAAAGTTTTATTTCTGAAAATTGATAGTGGGAAAGTGTCAACCTGATAAATTGAGATTCCTCTGGGTCCATTTTGTGCTGTTTCAAGACATGCCAATTTATGTGTTAACAGGAATAAGATGAAAAACATTATTTTTATTTAATTAGAAACAGTTAGGATGATTATATCTTGTCCTTTTACCATACCAGTATACTGTCACAGTATTTTGTTTTAATTCATCTTCACAGCACTTGCCTAAACCCATTTTTTGAGCACATTCACAGACATGTAACTGAGCTGTAGAGGGACTGTACGACTTTTACAAGATTATATAGGACATAAATTTTCTTGCAAATAACAGAAATAAAATAAAAACATTAAAAAATTGAAAAAAAAATGTATTTTGTGATTCTAAGGCTAGTTCTCCAGTTTTAGACTAGCTTTGTGTCTTTTGTTGTTCCTAACATAAATGAGAGAATACACCAATAAAAGCTTTGAATTCTCACATCTATATTTAACCATTTTGTATCTTTCTTGTTTCCACAACAATCAGTCTCATTTTACTATAGTTCTTCCCTTCATTAGGACTTCATGAGTGTCAGTTGCATAGTGATATCAAAAAAGTGTTTCAGATAGACACAAGAAGGTTCTTAGCATTTAAACTGCTTTCCAGATCTTGTGTTTCACAACAATTCTATATAAACCAATGTGTATTTATTTTGCTGGAAAGTTACCCAAATGAAAATACTGCCTTTCCAGTTCTGGTCCCTGGGGCTTTAATCTACTGAGAAACTTTAAAAAGTACTCACTGATTGTGGAATAATATTTCTATCAGATGCTACCAGTATTTATTGCATCATTTTATGTTTGTTTTTTTTAATTCATTTTTGTATTGTTTGATGTTTATAAAGCACTTTTGCTTCGATTTTCACTAGGGAAGGCACAAAGCCATAAAACCTCCAAACATATGTTCCTAGGGGACCTAAAAAACTGTAAATAAACAAGCCAAAGTCTGAGCTGTAATCAACACATTTCTAGCAATGAAGAATGTTAATCATTTTTTCTCAGAAGACTTAGAGACTAGCAAATGTTTCCTAAACCTTGCAATCGTCTTTGGGATTCACAGTTGTGGATTTTCACTTTTTGATACTGTTTAAATATTCTAGGAATTCGTGAAGACTTTAAAGTTTTATTTTATTATAGTTTCTAGTTTATTTACAACCCTAGACTCCCTACATAACCTAAAGAACATGAACCTGTGTGGTAACAAATACAGAATTTTTTAAATATCAGCACACAATTCTGTGTATGGGTCAGTTTTGCCAGGCAGACACAACAAAGATGCATGCAGACAATCTTTTTTTTTTTTTCTTTTTTTTTTTTTTTCCCCAGAAACCTCGTAGAAGTGCCAGTTCCTGATTCCTGCGGAATAGCCTCTATCTGTAATTACCTCTTGTCAGGTATGAAAGTGCCAGTTCCACGCCGTCGGTGCAGGAAAATTGGGTTGGATTCGCAGCGCTGCGGACTTTCCCTGTTCTCAGTACTTGCCGAGAGGTTTGGAGAAAGAGCTGAGGAGGGTTAGAGACATGTCATGGCGGGGAGGACGCTCCTTCGTTCGGCAGAGGCCAAGGGGCGCAGCAGAAGCCCCTGGGTTAGCGGTGCTGCGGTGACAGTGCCACCTGCTGCTGCTCGCCTCGCGTCGCCGCCGCTTGCTGACGGCTTTAGCCGCCACGCAACACGTGCCCATGTCACAGGCATGTCACTTTGCTGTAAGGGATATAGGAAAGTTACTAAGTGCGAGAGCCCTCTCCCAACTGTTGCCATCACTGCTATGCCCAAAGAAACTCCATTTCAACCGTTTCGATTCCAGTTTTGATGTCTGAAAGGTTTGATGCTGCAAAGCGCTGCATGCTCCTCATTTCCAATGGATTCATACTGAGGGAGATGATCTCCCATTGGAGTTACATGGCACCTTGGAGGAGATTCCACTGCACTGCACATTGCCTACCTCATTATCAACTCCATTATTTAATGTTTTCTATAAGTTCTTCCCCGTGTTGGCCTTCCCACATACCACCATGATTATGGTTTTATTAAGTTACAGATTACAACAACATCACATCTGCATGTTAAATAAAATAAAATTTGTTCCTTTTTTTCTTGTTGAAAAGTAACCAATATATTTGATTCCTATTTAGCCCTTCTACATTTTCATATTTTCCTTTCATAGTACTTGTTTTAATCACTGACACTGAACTTCACACACTTTAGCAGTTTCTTTGACTGTCAATTTTGTGTTTTCTGACAAGTTATGAACATATTCCCACCTCAGAATCCAATTAGGTTTTCAGAACACCCACAAAGGAAATAAAATTAATATAGGAGAACTGAAAAAGTGAATAATTAAAATAACTGAAATTAATTGTAATTAATAATATATTTACATGGGTATTGAATAGGACTGGTGCAAATTTATCATGTATCTTACAATATATTTATACAAGCTTTTAAACAGGGATGTATGTTTTTAGTGTGATGCACAGATTCTTGTTATCAGTCAAGGCTTCTGCCAATAAATGAAAAAATTAGGAAAAAAATCTATTTAAAAAATACATCTTCTAAAATCAGTGAATAGGCTGCTTTATTCTTTCAATTTCTTCTTTTTTTCATTTCTGAATACTATTGTTTCTTTATTTCCAGATATAGTACATTGTTAGCAGGATATATTAGGAGAGATTTAAGCTAATTTCTGAGTAGGGTACTAGAGGTGCAGATACTCCTAAAAGAGCACGTCCTTTTGTACAATATATGTATGGACCAATTCAGCTGGGAGCATGTGAGTGCATCTGTGTGTGACAGTATTCTTGTAGGCATAAATAGACATGGACGTCCACAACTCAGATAAGGGGATCTGCTTCAAGACTGTGGCTTTGAAATGCCTCCCAACAGGGAGGAAACTTTTCTTCAAAACAGAGTAGAGCCAGAATTACAAGGAATTACATGATGGCATGAAGAATTCTGCTGTTTGACTTCATGTTGGAGCTCAGCCTCTTCAGTTTATCAAAGGACAAGATAAGATGTGGCTTCAATCACACTTGTTCATGTAGCTGTTCACAGACAAGACCCTGATAATGACCTTTCTTCAGTCTGCTATTTGATCGTGGCATGATTCAAATCCAGAAGTCAATTTTTATGTCTCAATTTTTCCTTCACTTAGTACGTTCAGGAAGCTGAGAACATAGCTTAGAAAGGATCATATCTTCTCATGAGGAACATTTATTTTATTGCTGAAAAGTAAGCATTACACGTCTTTTGACACTGGTAGGTTGCTTGGCCTTGACTTGTGTCTGATGATCCAATTCTTATGAATAGTCCTTTTCATGGGTGTGATAGTCACCCAACTATTTTTACTTCCATAATTGTTTATCTGCTGCTATCCCTGCCCCTGTTTGTCTCCCCATCTCTGAGCCTTTCCCTCAACTCCATTCCTACTAGATTAAATTGTTGAGGGATCAGGGATATGGGGTCACCTACACTAAGGTTCTTTAAGTCTTAAAAACATAGATGCTTGGAATATATGAAAAAAGTGAGTGAATAAGGTACCACTTTCAAATAGAGAAACTCTATGCAGACAACTTGTAAAGAGTTTACTCATAAAGAGGAAGCTGATGTAATAGATCTGGAACTCCGTCCCTCTGGGAATAGACCGACTACCATGAAGAAAGAGCACAGGATCCCAACAAGCTCCAGGCTTCTAATTTCTGCACCTAGCCCACACAGGATGGAAAAAGTTATTTTCTTTCCTCTGTGTCACTTTGCTATTCTATTCTCCTGTGTTGCTGTGATTCCAGGAGGAATACCATCAGGCTCTTTTGCGCTTGGTTCTGGAGTTTGGTTTCTGATAGTTATAGATTAAAAGGTGGGCATGGGGCAGAGGCTTATTAGGAAAGAACAGGTTTCCCTTGCAGGTTTGTCACCTATGAATCCTTTCTTTCCCATTTCACTTAAACATACAACACACAAACACCTAAGTTGGACCTAACTCTCTCTCAAGTGGAGAGATGAAACGCTAATTTATTCAGTTATAGAAAGAAGTCGTAATATGTGCTCTCAGATAGGTTCTGTAATAATTTGACTATCAAGTCTTGTCTTACATGCAAAAGTTAAAAACATTACTCTAGAAGACTGCATCATCCTGCATTTTGCATATCATGTAAATCTATCAGACCTCTGTCATAGTAAGAGTCTTCTAAGTCTTATTGATAAATGCTGATACTCAGCACTAGTGTTTGCAGTCATAGTTTGCCATGGACCTCCAAATTCTCCCAACCCATTGTCTCCTTAAAAAAGGCTACTTGGGATGTCTGTCCCTTTCTCAGTGGCTACATGATCACAGCAACTAAAGGTATTTTGTTTTACATTATTTGTACAAACTAGAGGAAAAAAAGATGCACAGAGGTATTTTTCTTTCCAAACCATTGTGCTCAACAGTTCTTTTTTACACTTGTGGAAGGTTCTCAGCAATGCCTTATCCTAACTGGCTTGCCACAGGTCATACCATACAGAATTAATAAGCTCAACCTAAAATTACTTGTGACTTCCTGAGATGGTTATTCCACAAAATGAATACATTGGACAAACAGTGCAAAGAAGCTGGTGAGCTATGGTTGTCCCACTGAAAGAATAAGTAAGCACAGGATTTTAGTCTTCAAGGACAGCCAACAATTCCAGAGGATAAACTGGCATCATTTTAGGCACATTGCTAATGGTAGGCAAACATCAAATAAAAAGGTCAGTTAGCATTAGCATCCAGAAAGCTCAGCATCTTTGTTGACAGCTTTGGACTATGAAGCTTGTGAAGTTTTTGTATGGGTGTTAGCATTTCCTGGCTTTGGGAAGGCAGGAAGTATTGCATAAACAACCCTTATCATGGTATTTTGGTGCTGCCAGTTCCGGTGCCAGCAAAACCCAAGAAGTCCCAGGGAATTATAAATGCAAGCACACACAACAGGTAAAGTGTTGGAAGTCTCAGAATATAAAGAAAGCATAAACTTATGAAGCTTTTAGAAAAATGAAACAAAAACAAGTCTAACCTCAATTATTAGTGTTTCCCCTTCATTTCAGTAGTGCTGTGTATTAAACTGTTAAACAGCAGAGAAATACTTGCCTTGTAAATATTTTAGCAGAAAACTTGCAATAAATGTATGGCCTTAGTGAAAAAAAAATCAACCAGAATTCTGTATAATACGAAGCATACATTAAGAAAAATATGTAGGGAATTATAATAGTAAGGAACTACTTCATCTCCCAGCTTCCTCATTATTATTGGCTGTATATTGGTGATGCTCTGTAGAAGATGTTTTGTTTCTCTCTCCAAAAGGCTTACAATATAAACTAACACAGACACAAACAGATGGGATAAACAGGGAAGGTAAAAGTAAGGAACAGCAGACAAAACCAATCTACACATTTTCCATCTCACATCCTTTTAAAATTAATGTGAATGCTTTCATAAGATTTTGTTGCAGACAAAAATTACTATCTCCCTCTGATCATGAGGCAAGTCCATGGGGGGAAAATATCCTGTCTCTGTGGCGTGCTTTCTTTAAAGAAAAAAATATTCCCAGGGGTCTTTGAAGGAGCAGGTGAAGAAGGAAAAGGATGAAATAGCTGTCATGCTCCATAGTGTTATCCTGACCAGCTCACTAGGACTTTTGAGCATAATTCAATGATAGTGTATAAGAAGTAATTCTAGTGACTCATTCACCACAACAGGGAATCTTCCTGAACAGGGGCAATGCATCTACAGTCTCAAGGACAGAGAGAAATTTCTGTTAAAACCTAAGGTACTATCTTTTTAGCTTGCAACAGCACTTCAGTGATGAAAACCTTATAGTTATGTGCTGTGGACCTCTCTTCAGAGCTGTAGAGGGCCCTTTCAACAGTGTTTGGGCACGCAGTGCTGAAAAGTACTTGGCTTTGGTTGAAGGAAAAATCCAGAGTAACTCAAAGCTAGTGTGGATGCATCAGAACATGTAAGATAAAGGACAATGAATGACACAGAGGGTGTAAATCTATTACAGCTCCTCTGCCTCTTTGTACAAACTGCAAAATACATGTTCTCCTGTTTTAGCTGTCCTTCGTTCACTTCCTTCTACTAACAGCTTACAGCCCTCAGAAACTCCAGTGACAATTTCCCATGTAAAGCACTTCCTGAAGGCCCTGGAACAGAGTAAGCTGTAACACACTGTGGAAGCAGGCACACATAATGCTTTCATACATGGAAGGGATCCAAATATAAATTAATTAGTGTAGGAAGAATTAAAACATGAAGTCCAGATCAACTTCTACACAGACACCTCTACATAGATGTAAAAGAAAAACAACAAAATCTGTGTCTTTCTGCAAAGAGGAATAATTTAAGAGTGACGAGGTAGGAAGAAAGAGGACAAAACAGGAAAATTTTTCAAAGCAAACTTATTATGGCACACATTGGAACAAAATCCAAATCAAATTAAAAGTATTCCATCAACAGCACAACTACCAAAGCTTGATTTCCTGTGCATTTGTGCCCTGGAAACCTCTCCTTGCCAGCTACCCAGCTTGGTATCCCTTATGACTGCCCAAGTCCTGTGATAAAGCCAGTTCCTACAGTTTTCCCAGCCACTCATGTTCCCTGATACTATCTCCACAGCACTCCTCTGCTTCGGTCAGAGGCAGCACATCCAGTCACTGGTTTCTACTCAAGAGAGTGCTTACTGGCCAGCCAGCATTTGCACACTGACTGGTGACAGGCTAAATGGGACTGAGCTGCTAAGCTCATTGTGCTGCCTCTCCCTTCCTGGGGGCACTACTTGGTGTCTCTTTCCTTCTCTTTCTATTCATCTGATTTTCATACAACTTGTTGGAATTTGACCAGTGAAATTTTTGCCTTTCTGCCTTATTTCAAGTAATCTTCAAAAATTTCAGCACCAGCTTCAAGAATTATTAGGGGATGCACACATGGTGCAACTGCAGAACTTTATTTCCTGACGACACCCAAACTATTAGAAAGGTGTATAAGGGCTCTGCAGAGATGATGTTGCTCACCAGCATTGGTGCCAAACACCAAGAACGATGGGTCAATGCTGGTCCCCTCAATTGTCCTTTGAGTTTGGGGCTGGTCCATGTTCACTCAGGCATATTATAAAACAATAGTAGTGTAAATTTTCTGAACCTATCTATATATAGACCACGATAAATCCTCAAATGTGAATAGCAACATTATTAATTATTTTTTATACATTCAAAAACAGCTCTTCTATAGAGTACTGTTAGAACGATGAACCTCAGTTGCTAGTTACAAACCACATTTTAATTCAGTGAAATAGCAAAGCTTCAGCATAACCCAGCAACAAGCTAAACTGATGACATCAAACTGAAGAAAATCTGTATCTTTTGAGCGTAAGTTAGTTTTAGTATCTCTCTGGATAGGATTTAGGGTTTAGATCAGTGGATCTTTGCTAAATCTTCTATTTGTTCTCATGTTTGCTGTGGATTCTCCAAGCATTTGTGATTCCTGAAGAAAATCTCTTCATGTCTCTATTGGCTGCTCTGCAGTAACTCTCTTTGACAGAGCAAATTGATTAACCCCAAATTAGAAAATGACCTATTTTTAAAGATAAGCAGATCTATCTTTCTGTCCATTCACTCCCCAACTCTTTGCTAAGATTCCTGGCTACAGTATCTCAGTTATGGTATTTATTAAGGACAAGAGATCTCCTGGAATCTTAGTGAGATCTGTAGTGACCAAAGAAGAATAAACTATAATCAAAGGCAGGATGGAATTATTATTATTTTCTAACACTAACATTTTCACAAGGAATTGATCATTCTAACTTACACATAGGATGGATATTTTGGAGACAACTAAAGAGCTGGAAAAAATATACATCAAGCTGGGAATAATTAAGCAGTCTTAAGAAACCTTTTGAGACAATGAGTAGGATACAAGCCTACAAATTCTTTGAGCTTGGAAAAGGCAGAAGAGCAAGTATTACAGCTTTTCAGAGGATATACAAGAAAAGCCTGCAGGGTGTCAATTTGTAGGGAAAGATGATAGTAAGTAACTTTTTATAGCAAGAACAGAGATGTTGCTGGACAAAAATTGTTCCCACACATACTCACTAAACTTGTGAGCGTTGAAGAATATGGGCAGGTTTTGGTGCCACTGGAAACATTAAAGACTTTTTTTTCCCCCCTTTCTCTCAAACCATTGGATTGAAGAAGAGAACATGACAAAAATTTTACATTTAGCTGTCAGGAAAAATTGAGATTTCTTTTAGTTGCTTTTTGTACATATTTTGTTGTACAGACTATAGGGAAACAACTGAAAATCGTTTTTTGCCTTTAAGTAGCAATTCACAAAAATAGAGATTTTCTTCAAGAGGTACTCTGTCAGAAATGTCAGTGTGAGCTGCACAGATTCACTGAATCTGAGTCTCATTTACTTTTGGAAAATTGTGCTTAAGATGCTAAAGCTGCAGGCAACATCAATAATTTTCTAACTCAGAGAAACAATCAACAAAAAACAACACAAATAGTAAAATATTGTATAGAAAACAATAAAAATGGAGGCATTTCTAGTGTGTAACTTCCATACTCAAAGAAGTCACTCCAGAAAATAGTGGTTATTCCGACTCAGAAGGAAGAAAGAAAACAGATGCTTTACTGAAAACAGTTTCTGACTAACTTAGGTTGTGAGTTTTTGTCCTGTTCCATCATTTATCAACTCATGTCAATAGCTATTAAGTGCCAAAAGTAAGTACTCAAATTTGAAAGGAAATTTTAACCTGTGAACTTTTTAGCTTGGCCATTTAGCTTTTCATAATCATACTGACCTACTTCACCTAACTCATGTTTGTGTTTGTTCTCTCTGGCTGGTTCACTGGAACTCTCAACATCTTGGAATGTTACAAGATAGCCAAGTAAAAACACGAAGAAGAAAAGACAACAAGTAAACAAACAAATGAGAAGCTTTCTCCCTATCCAAATAAGATAACCCATGTTAATAATGGTTATGAGTTATTACTTCAAATCACACAACCAAAAGAGAGTTGACTGATGAAAGTATTTGAAGAAAGCCTTTACTGAAGTAACTGTTTCTTAATTTTCTTCTTTGATTGTTATTTGGCTTTTCTAACCAGAATTCCTATTCATCTACAAATATTTATGCATTTTTCTGCACAGCAAATTAGGCATGGAGACCCTTTCAGACTAGTAGGTAAACATAAATTCACCTTTTACAGTTTCCTCTTGATTTGATGTGAAAGTCAACCAGATTTTCAAAAATGACAGATTTCTTTTTATGTGTGGGAACCCCTAGATTCAGAAACTGAAGTGCACTCTCCAAGACTTGAATATTTCAATCAAGACAAACCAAATATAAACCATGAAAAACCAAATGTGTTCTGGGTAATATCATATAGAAGGAACCAAAGCTTATGCTGATCTACCAAATCTGTCTCCAAGTATAATAAACAAGATGATTCTAGGAAATTAAATATAACCATCAAATTAATTAGAAAAAGTCTAGAAAGGAAGACTGAAGGAATTATCTGAACACAGTAGAAGTCTAGTGAAGTCATAAATCTGAGAATTCTTATAAACTTTATACCACAGAAATGGACAAGACAGAGCACAGCCATCATAAAAATCCAGAAATTCTACTCTAAAAACCTATTAGGGCATCAGTTTTTAGACACTGACATAAATTTCGAGTTTTATTAGAAACTGGATAGTAACATGATCTCGAGTTATTTATGATAATGCATTAGTATTCAAAAGGGATTAACTGAAGCCAGTGGAAACCTTTAAAAATCAAGGTCTTTATTTTGATCTTAAAGAGTTTGAACTCAAAATTATATCTTGTTTGGAGCTTGATCAGATACGTGAATTGATTATAGACTTGTAATGAAATTGCAGAGCATATCCTTTACATCTGACTATGCTGTTGGAAATAGTCACTAAATGCAATTTCCTAATTTTGTTTTCTCTTTTTTACACAATGTTACATAGGAATTTGAAAATGAAGAGAGAAATTAAGAGTGCATGGTCTCACTGAATTCTTAGCAAAAATATAGAATCATAGAATCATCCTGGTTGGAAAGGACCTTGAAGATCATCAAGTCCAACCATAACCTAAATCCACCAACCATAACCTAATCTACCCATTCAGTGCTTAAATCATGTCCCTAAGCAGTACATCTATATTTCTTTTAAACACTTCCAGGGATGGTGACTCCACCACATCCCTGGGCAGCCTGTTCTAGTGTGATTAAATATTTACAGTGTTGATACTGAGATTCTGAAATAACAACAAAATGTGTTTACTACACCATTTATTTTACTTGGTGGCAAGAGTTGCTCTCTGTTATCAGTGATGAAATCATATGGAATCGAAATGAGAGAGGCCTATGAGATCATCTGGTGTGTCTGCTTCCTTCCTCCAAAGCCGAATAGCTCCTTTCTGCCTGGAATTTTCCAAATGACCCCTATGTTTATGTTTATCAACCTGAATTCCCCGTTTTGCAAGATTATCTGCAGACTTTTTTGTAGCTTTTTATAACAAAAGCTTCAATAACAATAGGAAGAGAGCTTCTACCTTGCAAAGCTATTAACAAATACAATCCTAAACATTTTCCCCCATTTTTGCTTTCCCAATAGTTGTAATCAGCAAGAGCATAAAGAGATAATTGCTGAGTGGCAATGCAATAAATTCAACTAAATTGCAGCATGCTAATGCAATGCAATATTACATGGTACATGTACTTATTAGTATAAGAGACCTTTCCTTATTTACCTCAGGCCACGTTCATCAGTTTCTTGGTGGATGCTGTAATTTCTGTAAGGAATTGTCTACCTAGATATTGCATGACTCTGTGTGTCTCCAAACGCTGATTATTTTTTTTTTCCTTCTTTACCTATTATGCTTGTCACAGGAGTCTCTAGCCTGAAATCAACATAAATGAGTGTGCCTGGCAATATGTGCATGCCCAGTCACACAGCCTCATCTGTGAATCTGCGGCAATTAATTATATTTATAGTGAAATATCTGCAGAACATTTGCATGCATGAATTATGTATTGGGCAAAAAGCAGTACACTATGGTTTATGCATTCTTGTTCTCATGAGAGTCTCTTTTCAACTGTAATATATGCTATAAAGTAAAACAAATTTTTTTTAATTTGTCTATCATCTTAATGATGAAATACCTTTTTAATCAAAGACATTCTTTTTTAGAAGTGATTTTCAAATAGGTATTTATCTTGGTTTTACCATTACATTTTCCAATAAATTGTCCATTACTGTTTAATGTATTTTTTGTTTAATATTAAATTCTTCCAGCAAACACCAAGAAAAAAACAAATCATCAATGAGTACAGGCCAGGGTTTAAGGCAATGAAGTATGCATGAAATATAAGCGTGGTATGATTATCCTTCTTATTATGGTTATTACAATACATAATGAGCAGTGTCAGTCTGTTATCTTATCATTTTATTATTTCGTGGATTCACCCAAGAGTAAAATGTAAATGTAGTAGCTGAGAAGTAATGAGTCAATGGGCTAGGAAGCATGATAAAGAAATAATAAGAAGGTGGTATGCTGCAAAGGCTATTCTTAGCTATACTAATTGTACGCTCTGAAATTAATGATCTGCTACAAATATGACAGGTGGCTAAGTTAGCTGGGAAAAAAACAGAATAGAATATTCAGAAAACCTTTTTTCTTTGCTAAACAACTTTTGGTGACGATATTGAATTAAAGCTTCATATACTAAAATTAATGTGGTTGAGGCTCCAGACTTACTCTTAGATTCTCACAGACTGTCCTAACCAGCAATGCACCAAAGTACAGCTTTACATTTTTCTGGAATCAGTGCCTGCAGATGGAATGACAAACCTTCAGTTTCAGCGTACAGTTATGTTTTTGCAAAGAGCAATAAAAATTACCTAAGAAATAACAAGAAATCAGATAATTTGTTTAAAAAGTGACAAAATAAACAGTTCTTTCACAAAAAAAAAAAATTGTTAAAAAGCCCCAAATTCTTTAATGATCGACCCAGAATTTATTGCAGCTCTCTCATGGCATGTAACTATTACATATATTCCGTGTGCCTGTTTGCTTGTCTAGAGCTTTGCAGCCTGGAGGAAGATTCCAGACATTAAAACTGTAGTGATATAAATTAAATCTTGTGTGAATATTGGTCCTTAAATATTCGAGTTGTTTACAGTTATCACATAATTTTGACAGATTAATATAAACCATTAAAAAGTAGTATTTATTACAGCACTTGAGGAGAATTCTAAGATGAGTCTGTTTTTTTACAAAATTATGGTCAGCATAACCACACATTCCAGTATTCCTTAATTTATTTTGCTGTAGGACAGTACTCAGCCTGGAATTACCTTAGAGTGGAGAGGGGGTTATATTATTCTTCAAGGTTCTGTTGCCGGAAACGTATTAGCATTCATTGACCTTGCAGTGGTAATTTGTACTGATGAGCATCATTATATGACTGGTATATTAAAGGAGCTTATTAGAGATAGGAAGCATCCTATGCTATTCAGAGGCACTATTACCATTTGAGATGTGGCTGTCATGGAGTGTTCACATACAGGCGACATTTGGAACAGTGGAAAAATACTAGAATAGCTTGGCTAAGCCATCAGGTTATTGTAGCTCACAGGTCAACCTTTGAAAATCAGATTGTATGAAAATTCACATTGGTACCTTCCTGGTAAATAAATATAATATCTTTCCAATTTTAACCACAGAACTACTTTCTTTTAGTAGATGAGTAAAAATCATAGTGAATGAGGAGTGCACGTCTGGTAGTACAGAGTCATTCTCTGTTCTGACCACAGAGATGCTGGCCAAAAATAGAACTGTGATTGCAGTATTCTAAATAGAGAGTCACCCTGCAAGCTTTTCTTAGGAGGTGCAACACCTCTCATTACCACATTTTGGAAGAAATATGTTGTTAACAGAGGATTTTCTTCTTGTATTGAGGCCATGAATATAATTATCACTTGATAATTTACAGTGTGCCAACTGTTTTACTGCATCTAGTAAGCAATAAAGCACTATAGGGAACATGAAGTTTGTAGCACCTGCAACTCATTAAAAGGCACACTATCAGAAACAAAATGTTTAGTTATCATGTAGTGCTTGGCTACACGTGAGCAGCATTTAGGATTAATCTAGGGATGCTTGCATAAAGGATCACTGCCAACATGTTCAGACAGTACATGTTCAGAACAAAGAATATAGGAAGCCTTCCCTTTATAAAAAGGGAAATTAATTTTTTTATACTTTTTATAATTTTTTCCCTTTTTATAAAGGGAAATTAATTTTCTCCAAAAGTAGAGCATACCTCTCTGATAGGTCATAGGAAGTTATTTTTCTTAATGGCCTTCTCTGTGTTCTCTCTTGCTTCTCATGTCCTGTACACACTAATAGAAGTGTTCACTATGTAACCACAGATGAGGGCATTTGAAAGGAATCATTTCAGTAATTTAAATAGTTAGGTACATAAAAGGAAACCTCATCTTTCATTTCTTTACAGAATTCAAGTTTCCCTAAGATAAATAAGTTATTCAGCTAAACCAATACAGAGTGTTTCAGAAGTGCTACGACAACCCTTTTGCTGCTGGCTCCTGTCAGTGTCAGGGAGCTGCACAGCACAGCCACTGCCATGCAAGCCATTGAGCATGTCTGACAGACACACTTGCTGTGGGCACAATATTCAGAGTACAAGTACCAGCTTTATCACATATTCATTGCAAGCACATCCACCAAAGTTGAATCTTACGTGCTCCAGGATTGTCTGAGGGAAGAGGTCACTCTAGAGATTCACAGAGCCTGCTCCTGGTTGCCCTCTTCATTTGAGGTTACTCACATGCACTCAGGGGCTGAGAAGTCTATTAATTGAGCTGGGCACACAGCAGGAGAAGGATCCTCGGGGAAAAGTAACTTTGTAAGATGAGCTGCCTTCTCTGAGACTGTCGTTGGCACTCACAACAACCACAAGACGTTGTAGGATTCAAATGCAGGCAGAATACCAGGCAGCATATGGAGGTAAACAGGGAAGAAAATCTGGAGCAAGGAATCTGGTGATACTGAGATTGGGTGGGTGAACGTAAATAGAAATTAATAAATAGGAAGACTGGTTGAGCTAGGGGGAAGAAGTTTGTAAGAAAAATAGAGGGGGCCTGGGAATTAACTGGGGGAGAATGATCTCAGGGTAGAATTGATTAAAAAAGGATTGTTCCAGTAAGTAAACTGAAAATAGGGAGTAAAGAGAACATGAAAGCAATACAACAGCTCAGACAAGTTTGATAGTTGGCAAGAATATAGGCCACTCAGCCTATGTACACCGCCAGAATATACAGCCTATTGAGATAAGACTGACTGGACAAGTAGACTGGGACTGTGAGCGAGGCTGATAATCAGATGAAGGTTTAAAACGAGGCTTGAAGGTGAGAGGAGGGGAGCCAGAGTAAAGAAAGATGTGAAGGGACAGAAAAAAAGGCAGAACAAAAACCTGAATGAAGAATCTGAAAAGGGAGAGGTGAAGTAAAAGAGCCTGGAATGAGACAGGTAGTACCAGAAGGGCTAGGAAACTATGGAAAAATGTCTGGAAAAATAGGTCAGGCTGAACAAAAAGATGAAGGTTGGGATGAGAAATCAAGTGGATTGCTTGGATATCAAAGCACATCCTGCTGGGACAAAGAAAAATGGAAATAGCAATAGAAATCAAGTATATGTATATACTGTTCTGATTGCAACCCATTACTGGATGCTCCATGCTGGAGTCAGTATGAACGGGAAGGTTTTAAAATCTCACCAGCCTTCTCTTATTAGAATCAAAATCACAGAATCAGAGTCACAGAATTGTCAGAGTTGGAAGGGACCTCTAAAGATCATCTAGTCCAACTGCCCTGCTAAAGCAGGATCACCTAGAGCACAATTAGCACCATCTGTAAATCCTACTGAGCCGCTCTGCCACTCTGCCACTGCCTCTTCTCCATCAAGTTGGGCTACCAGCTATGCCAGCTGAAGTTCCTGAACAGTGCACCACAAAGCTCAATCTTGTAACGACCCATGTACACGAGGACAGTGGTGCTCAGGTACAGTGCACAGGGATAAACTCCTACATTTTTTCTTTGTAATTTTAAAGACTTTTGAAGTTACACACAGAAGAATCTGAAAAGATTGACTAAACCCCCAGGCTAACTGGTAAAGAATTAGCATCACAAATATTTCTATGCAACTTTTAAGTCAGGAATTCTTCAGTTCCATATTGTGAGCCTTTCTGCTTTTAAGAACAAAGCAACACTAATATTAACATTAGAAGCATCTAGTACATGAAAGATATTAAGTCTTATGTGTGCTGCCTGTAGATAGTTTGTTCATGATTCACAATTGCTCATATTGAATGAGTCATCCTAACGCAGATAATCAGCAATCTTCCAGCTATTCCCCCTTCCCACCACCAAGGACTTTGTAGGCTTGAATTAACAAGAGGCTTTAAAAAGTAGCTGGGAAACAGATGAGGCTTCTGTTTTATAAGGATCAGTGTAAGTAGAAATTAATCTTTCTACGGGCTAAGCAACCCACTGTTGAATGCTTTTCTATGCTTTCTACTGAGAAACCAGCATAGGCCTCCCTTTTCAGAGTGAGGTGTTCAGTTTATAGCAACATCTTTGTACTTCAGCATTCAAGTTGATGCAGGCATGTAGTATACAGCAAGTAGCAATTAGAGTTAAGTGAAAAAAGAAGAGACCTGTATTTGTAACTCATGTTTAAAAACTGATCCAATTAAAGTCTGTTAAATTGACCCATTTTACACTACGCTAACCATGAATAGGGCTCTGGGTAGAGTTTTTGGGAGTGTGCCAGAGAAGGGACCACTGAATACACACTTTTACATATGAAGTGGCAAATACCCCATAATGAGACTGAAGGATATTAGGATGTTTTCCAAGAAAGACTTTGAAGCCTAGCTCCCTACCTCTATGTTAGTCTGATAATACACTTTTTTCCTCCTTATACATTTACTGTACAGTGCCAAATCATTTTGGACTTGTGAAAGGGTGTGCACATTCTTACCTGAGACTAACTCCTACTAATAAATTATTCTGATTGTCCTTCATTCCACATTTTTGTTCCTTTGTCGTTCTTACCATGAGGCAATTGTAAGAAAAAAGCAAAATAAAATACAGATTATCAATTATAACAGACTGATTACTATGGAAATGTGTTAGCATCAACATGAAGCTGATCGAGATCGGAAAGTCCTTTCTGTGGACATGTTTTTGTGAAAACAATTACAAAATCAAAATGAAAAGAGTAATATTTATTATGTTTTAAATTATCCTCAGTATGATGTATAAAAAATTAACATCCTGAACAACTTGCCTTAAAGGAAAACAGCCATTTCACACAATTTTTTTTTTCCTGCTGCAATGGAAAAAAACCCAAACATATAAAAATAAGCCTTTTTTTCCACTCCTATATACAGCCCTGTCTCAATCCTTTTTAACTGTTGAAAGAAAAGTAATTATTATAGTAAGACTAGGCATCTTGTGAGTTGTTTTAATTGCACCTGGCACAATAGGTACAGTTCTGTCTCCCATAGTAGTGATGCAGCATCTAACTCAGCCAAATTGTGTGTGACTCATGTGTCTTCATCAGAGTTATAATGGGAATTAGTCTGTTCCAATAAAATTAGCTGTTTCATAGGAATGCTTTTTAATTAATATTCCAAGACTAAACTCCAACTCTCAGCCCTCAAGCACTTTCTATTTAATTCACCATTTACTGCTGTCACAATATCTCTTTTGACACAGTCCATCATACAGATTACTGTTCTTAACAATGTTTTATAAATTGCCCAATTTCCTAAATAACAATTATAATTTTTCTTTGTTACACCATAGAGGAGAAGCCATCATAAAGAAGCATTTTACACCTTTTTCTTAAGACAAAGGTATGAGAATTTCTCTCCTTCCCAGACAAAAATCAGCTTTGAGATCTATTCCTAACAGTGCATCAGAAGTTGCACTGCAGCAACTGAAGTAGGAATAGGATTTTTCTGATATCACAGTAATGAATCAGGACTGCTTGTAATATTTGCTCCACAGAATTAGAGAACTCTTGGGTTGGATTATATGAAACTTATCACTGGAGAAGGCAAAGCAGCAAAAAAACTCAGAGCAGCAGAAGGCGATTACTATTTCAGTGACAGCCCTTTGAATAATTCTTTTCTAATTCCGTGCTAATTTCTCTAATCTTGAAGCAAAAGAATCAGTTTTCACTTCCAGTGATGGAATGTCAAGCCCAAAGCTGTTCGCTTTATTGTGCTTTAAAAAGGAGGAGCCTGAGCTTTTTTGAGATCCATGCAAAAAATACCCAACCACTGCATAGATACATACGTATGTGCTTTGTGTGACGTGACTTTGCCCATTTCCGGGTGCAGGGAACCATAGCAAAAGTGCTATAGAAGTGGGTAAGCCTTTACTAATATTTAGATAAAAGAGTATCATGAAACAAAACAGAACATCACTATCTGCAAAACCCATTAAGGTTCTTCTGTCTCTCCTTATCATAATACATGAGTCATCTTTGAGTATTTAGCAGTAAGATAACACCACTTTTTCTGCCTGCCCCTCCTCTGACTTCGTAAGAGAGAATTGTGATAGATTCCTCTTTTATCCATTTTCTTGCCTATGAGTAGGAATGAATGCGTTTAGAGTCTGAGGTTAATTTAACCAAGAGGAAAAATTCAGAACAACATTAACCTAGAAGAGTAGTTAGAAGGTACTATGAAACAAGAGATTTACTCTCCCCTTTCAGAGACATCTAAACACAAAACCTAAGAACGTTCCACCAAAAAGAAAGCATCAGCTAAGCTAATACTCTGCAGCACAATCTTGTGTTCATTGCCTACACAGTATTCCCCAGGCTGCAGTCTGGATGGGCTTGTAGTCAGAGGAGCACAGACTGCAGAGCACTGCAAAGGCTTTTCTATCTACCTGCTTCTCATTGTATGTTATCCACTAACGTAAATCTTTCCAAAACAATATCTGAATTGTGCAGTTAGAAATGCATAGGCTGGCAACTCTTCTCAGCTGCATTAGTCACTTCAATTGTATGTCTGAACATTGGTTTTGGATTAAATAATTTACAGGTCTAAGTCTGAAACTGGGTGCCTCACAGTGCAGCCCTTGAAAATTCCAGTCCCAAATATTCTTATCAGATACACACTACTGCATATACTAATAAAATCCTCAGAAGAAAAACTGCAAGAATGTGAAGAGCCCACTATGTTTTTCAAAAAACAGAAGGTTCAGAGATCACCATCACTTCTTCAGTCTCAGGTTGTAAAGGTACATCCCATCACAGACTCTGCTAATAGCTATTAGGATAGCTAATTGTTACAGCTTCTCATTGGCAGCCGGGTTTGAACACTTGAATAGCTTTGTGATTGGCTGCCATCTAGTTATTACACAAATTGATAAAATACACCCATGTGGTACAGCCGCAGTAACAGGAAACTCATTTTTTAGCAATACAGCAGACTCCCCTGCCACATTTATCTTGCTGCTTTGCAGTTTTGAAGGAGCAAAATGGGACAGAGAACAGGATGGAAATGCTCACAGTGTCTGGAAAGCCTCTCATTTCAATCTTTGCATGTGCCCAAGAGGTGAACATTAACAAGGGTTGGGGAACGTGTTCTCCTTGGAGTGAATGCTAATTTAAACTTTCACTGTGATCTGATATGCTTTAAAATGCAGCAAATCCCTTATTTATGAGTATAAAGGCCATGAAAGGGCTTTAGAATCTAACCCTAGGGGGCTCTTCAAGTGCATGAACCCAGCAATGTTTAACACTTACACTGACTCTTGAACAGTTGCTTGAAATGGATAGAGAAAAATACCTGGTAGACGCCCTTGTTTCTGCACAGCTGGGAAAGCTTCTTGCATGAAATTAACAAAACGTTTTCTTAAGAAAATGCTTTCTGGTACCATAACTATTGCACTTTGCTATTTAGAATTCACATTTCTAGCACAGAGCTGTTGCACACGTATTTTATGACATAATCTCTCACATAAATGCCGGTTTTTGAATGCTGACAGGCCAATAACAAAACCTTGCTTTATTTGGGGAACAAATAACATTTCTCGTCAGGTCAAAAAGTTATTAAATGACTCCTTTTATTTTTGTGATTTGTTTTTTGCCAAGAAAGTCTGTAAGACTGGCAATGAGACATTATATAAACCTCAAAATAAGACATATTCTAAAAGCTACAAGCAATTAAAAGGCAGTGTATTCTACAAATAATATTTGAAATATGTTCCATGAAAAACAAGCGTAATAAATTAATTCTGTTAAGCTGATGGAGAGTCAGATAAGATGTCCTGGCATCAGTAGTTATACTTATTTAAATAGTTATTAGAAATTGCTCTGTTGACTTATGTCTTGCTTCTGAAAGTGGTTGTGTTGCTGCTAACAGGACTACAAAAGAGTCCTTTCATACAAATCTAGTGATCCTTTGGGATTATATAAGGCACTAATATGGGGTGTTCCCAGCAGTTTGCCTTCCTTCTTTCCCTCCTCCACTGCCCAAGGTTAGCACCCAGACTAGCCTCAGTAAAAAAATATATGCTGAATCTTCATCCCTATGGTTCACAGCCAGCAATACTGGCATTGGCTACCATTGGTCTTAGGTTAAAATAAGATGTGAATTGCAGAGAAGACTTGCAGGCTGACATGCAACAGGTATTTACTTTTACCCGCTTTGTTCCAATGGACAGTATTCCCTACAGCACATGGACAGGCTGTTGCTGGGACTGGGAAACACTCAGAACATCCCTCCCTAAAGGAAGCCCCTGCAGAGCTTGTCTCCGGGCATCCTGAGACTTGTGATGCTTGACAAACTTCAGTATTAATTAGTGCAGCATTGCTCTGACTCTTCCTGAAATTATGAAGCATGTGAGTACACCATAGCCGCTTATTTTCTTAGTGCTTCCTTCTTCAGAAAGAAAAGAAAGCGTTCTAATAGCACACAACTATGCAGCACGTTCAGACACATCTAATTAGAAGCTGCCCCACACTTATTTCTAAAACACTTTGTTAAAAAATAAACTTATTTTCTGATATAAACTAAGGCTATGTGTTACAGTCTGTCTGAAAAGCGAGTAACTCCCCTCTTTCTGCAAGCTATCTAGCTGCTACTATTTCTACCTGAAAGCCTTAGCAAGGGTAGGAACTAATGGTACCTATTCTTTAGCTTTTTCTACATCCCCAGTAAAGTAAATATTCAGTCCCATTTAAGTCCAGCCTATTTGTGGGCCCAGTCCCTCCTAAGCAAATTTACCTAACCAGCAAGCTATACCTTTCTCAAACAGAGTGCTTTCACCTAGAGTTCTTGTTCCCTTTTTTTTCCCCTGACAACCTACAAGTGAGGTCACTGGTAAGTCACTGAGGACAGCAAGCAGCTCCAGATCTGTTTGGGAGCTTGATGACTCTGTCCTGTTCCATAAAACTAGAAACATAAGCTTCAGTCCAATACAAGAGTTAATAATCCAAAGCTAGTATCCAAAATGTGATGTGGCAGCTTCATTAGCTGAACTAATTAGCAAAACATCTTTTGTGTCATACCCACTAGTTAGTGGAAATCAGCTTTTTACCCAGTAAGTGTATGTATAATTATACAGAAGGGACATTATATCAAACAATTAATGTCTCTATTGAAAAATATACAAATGTGGAACGTGAGGATTGCCACACGATATAAGATTGGTGGTCCAGTACTTCAGCTATCCCCTCTTAGACAGGGGCTAGTACTTCATCACCTTAAGTAACAATGAAGAGCCCTTGAAATGAACAATTGTGGACTTGACAATGACAACAAAATATCATAATAATTCTCCCTTAGTGAGCAGAATGGTTCTGTCTTAAGGGATGAGGAGAAATTTAAAAGTTCAAGGTTTAAAACATCTCAATAATTTGTACAGAGATTGAAGATTAAAAGGATGAGGACATTAGAAAAAAGCCTGATGTTTATACTGCGTGGAAAGACAACAAAGATTCATCTTCATCATGCAATGAAGTGGCAAGTACAGAGATGAGCTCTCATTCTGAATATAAACTGGTTTATCTACATGACAGAGTAAACTAAGCATGAAGTCATATTAGCTAGGATCCCATAATTGGTAGAATTAGAAAGATGGAGAGCTAACCAACAGAGGCACAGCACCACCTCTCATCCTGCTTCCTGGATTTGAGTTGGCTCAGTTATCTTGATTTTTTTAAAGAAGAAATAGAAAACAAAAGAGGTGTAAAACATCCAATTCACCTCATCTGAGTCACAGAATTTCCAACTTAAGATTTTAATTCAAGTTCTGGACAAGCCATAAATCCTGAGGGCACTTGAAACTGTTGTGTAAGAGAATGTGAATAACTAGCTATAGCTTTACAAGTACTAATAATAGAAGCTAAAGAAACATTAAAGTCTTACAATCTGTTAAACCGATAATTGCCTACATTTTTTCTGTTTTTTTTTAATATCCTCTTTGAAATCCCCTTACAAACTAACATAAGAGTTATTAGATGAAATTAATAGGCATTGGAAATAATTACAGCTTCTTTAAGAGTTACATGCACTTCTACCATGCCAAAGTTTGGCCAAGGACTTAAGTGTTCATTTTTCTCTGGAAGAAGACTGGGTATGTGGGGAAACAAACTATTTAAGGGAAAGGACAGGAGCAGAAAAGGAGTGAACAGTGTCATAAATAATATTAGCCATGATAGTAGAAGAATATCTTCAGCCTTCAGTAGAGTGACACTGGAGCAGCACTCCATTAGACATGAATACTCTGCTGTTCTGCAGGTAGAGACAGATGTGTTTCTGAAGGGGCAGTATGTGACTGGTGGCAATACAAGGCTGGGCTCAGTATCTTAGGAATCTCATTTCCATCTCATGCTCATACATTTCCTCTTCTCACATTGAAAAAAAACAGTGCATTTATCTGCTTCCTGAGGTGAAACACAGTTTCAATCAGTTTCTTTAGTTCTTTGGCATCTTGCAGTTTCTAGAGAGGAGGATACAGTCGATAGTCCCTGTTTGAAATCACTTCCGCATCAGTGGAAAGATTCTGTGACATTCAATAGATTGCACATTAAGTCCTTAGCACAAAGCAGAAGGATCCAAACTGTGCCATGTAGCTTATTTCTGGGTGGAATATTAATTAAGGTACACACAGTTTATCCTGTTTATGACTTCTCAGAAAAGGAGAAGCTTCTTCTGAAGTATCCTGAAATAATTCAGACTTACAGAGACTGGGAAGTCTTATCAGAGGTGCTTGAGCTTAAGGGAAGATTTCATAGAAGCTGTGAGTTCTTCCCAGAAATCTCACCTTACATGAGGAAGGTTTCCCAAAAGTAGGAAATGTCTGAGCCTGACATCCTCGTAACTAGTTCTGTACCAGAGCAAGCTTTTCTTTCTTCCTTCTATTTTAATAGAGACTGTTGAAGAGTCTCAGGGCAGGACAAGACCCCAAGCCCTCTGCTGCACCAGCACAGCTGAGGCAGAGAGGAGTTTCCTATCTTGGGACAGGCATGGATCTTGTAAGGGAAGGGAGTCAGAGTAGTCTTATACATGTAGGATTGTAAGGCTACTTGATACATACCTATAAAAATCTCTTCATTTCTTTCATAAAGTCAGAAAATAATTTCAATCATGTTGGTCTGTGGTTCTGACATGCCAGTGTTTATATTTCTGTGTCAGACTTATTTATTACTTTTGAATGGTAGTTTTTTTCCTTTCTTTTAGTGTTATAATCCTTAGTTACTTGATACTTCTA
Source organism: Hemiprocne comata (assembly GCA_020745705.1). NCBI lineage: Eukaryota > Metazoa > Chordata > Aves > Apodiformes > Apodidae > Hemiprocne > Hemiprocne comata. The sequence continues at coordinate 18,047,874 of CM036591.1, forward strand.
TAATTTTGTGGAAACCACGGGTACTGTGCATAAATGAGGAATTGCATTCTGCTGAAATGCCATTTTAAAAAAATAACTCAGCAGCTCATCACTTCACTGAGCGCTGCATCTGAATTCATAACTTAGGAAACTCATTCACAGCACTCTTTTGCCTTACATATTGTGTGAAAGACTAAATTCTAATTACATTAAATGCCTACTATATGACAGAGAAAACAAACTTCTTCCTAATTCTGAAAGTGTAGACCAGGCTTTGCTCAGTATTATCCACATTTACCCCATGACTGTTCTGAAAGGCTAAACATTTGACAATTAAACATTTAACATTAAGAATAGACATTTAATTCTCACGTAAGTTAATTTTACTGAAAAAATTTCCAACGATATATTTTTCCCCTCCTTTTCAAAACTACCAGATTAAAACATGACAAAGTGAAAAAGGATGAAATAATATTCTGTCATGATTTTCACTGGAACCCTTTACTTAATATTGCAGACTGAAGTATGTAGACAACAGGCTAAATGTAGGTTGGGTTAAGGAGCAGATGTAATTTATCCAGTAGCTTATCCTGAGTGGAAATTAAGACCACTTATTTTATACTGGCTTCATATTCAAGTGCCAGTTGATAGCTGGTCTTACATTCCATTCCTTACTACAAAGACATAAATTTAACTCTCACAGAAAGAAAAAAGAAAGATATGCAGGTTGCTCACAGACATTGCTATTTGACCATCAAACTGCAGATATTCTCAGAAAGCAGAAGCATTGTGTATGCCAACTACACAGTTGTAGACATTCCTAAAATAAATTATTATGACTTAGCATAGAAAGGAGATCCTTAGTAATTTAACACATCCTTGATTCCCTTCAAGCTATCATTCATTCTTGTAAAAGACTAATCATCATAGAAACATATTCTGCAAACACTTACTAGCCTGTAAGATGGTTTAGAGTAATTGGTTCGCTCTACACAAAAGTGACGTGGAAATACAGGAAGCATTAAATCTTATTCACAGAAGACTGATTACATAGAACATACTGTGATTCTTCATATAATTTTTTGACAACTTACTGAGTTCAGGCTCCTTCTGGAAACTGTATTTACCTATTTTTACGTCTTTCCTAGAAAAATACCATTTGGTAACTAGAAAACACTTTCATGCTGTGAGAAAGTGAAAATCTCTAAAAGGGGCTTTTTGATTTTTCTAAAGACTGCTTTGCTTAAGGTTGTGGATTTTCCTGCTATTTGCCGGGTGGATGATTGTATCAGTGAAAACTTCTAGTTTAGGTGATTCAAACAATAATTTTTTAGTAAGGATAAGCCGAGTAGAGGAAGGCATGATGTTGCAGGTTGGCATTGTCTGACGTAACCGTACTACTAACCGCAATAAAGGCTCATTTTCTGTGTAGACCACACAGGAGTTATTGTACTGCGTAAGCTCACGTTCCCAGTAGAGAAAGAAAAAACTGCCAATATGTCTCTGAAAGGTTTTATCACTTTCTTTTTGCAAGGCTACTTCCATAATTTTAAAGCTGGCAATATTTTTCAGTGACCACCTTGCAAAATTAAGTTTTCACTTGAAGTTTTCTAGGCTGCTACTGGGAAAACAGTAACAAGACACTTCTGAAGAATTGGCATCCCATAAAAATTAAGACTGAAAGCAGATGGAGAAGAGCTCAAGAGTGCTCAATATGTATTCCCCAAAACTGAAGTTTGGGGGAATACCTTATTATTCCACAGTCACAGAATCAGTAAACTCTGGGTCTGCTTGCTCTAAGGCCACTCCTACACAGTCAGAAACACCTACAAGTGACAGAGCTGGAGCATCTGTCGTCTTGATTACAGTTGTTCCTGTTACATCTTTCTGTATCTGTTTGTGGTCCCACCTTTCACTTGCATCATGAATTTTTTAGAGCAGATAATGCTGTTCTGAGAATATACAGTGGGACTATTAAAAAATGCAGAGAAATTACCATGGGAAGACCTAGTCTGTGACTAAATATTCAAAGTATTATAATAGTAATAATTAGATAAATAGATGTGTGCAAGCAGGTAAATGCTTGTAACAACTTTCGTAGAATTTAGCATAGTATGTTCCACTAAAATGCATTCAGATTACATGATGCTTGCATAGGGATCAGCACTGCACAGAAGTTTTGTTAATTTAATGTTGGAAAAAACCTTCATATCTTCATCATCCTCAAAACGAATAGCTGTTGAGAGGTAAAACCTGCACAGAGCTAAGCAAAAATTTCTTACTAATTTCTCTTTTCAGTGCTCAGGAGTCATCACTCGTGTAAGCATATGGGGGACACTGAATATAGTTGGTGGGACAGCTGTGACCTGAGGTAAAAAAATCTTCACTGGACATTTGAAAGGTGAGCCTGTAAAATCTCTTTTTTAGGGTTTTCAGTGAGGCATATTAGCTTCCAAATAGTATTTGATCCTAAACATAAGTATTAGTAAAGGTATCTATTCTACTTAATTCTGTTAAATGTCTCCAAAATCTGAAAACCCATATGGCAAAATAACACTTCACTGAATCCATATTAAATTCAAGATTCTGATCTTGATCCTGCAGACCTTTAGACTTGTTATTTTGAAATGGTCAAAGGAACTATTTGACCATGTTGTAAGAATGGATTCCATATTTCTGTGGGTTTCCACAGAAGCAGTGTTCCTCAGAAACAATAAAATATTCATTACAAATGTGAAACAGCTGTGGCCAGAAGACACAGAAGAAAAATGTAGGGCAGACTAACAACACTTATTAGGATTAGTAAACATACAATGACATTCGGTATGCACTTTACAGACTCCTCCACCTGTCTGAAGAGCAGAGAATGAGAGAATCAATGGGCAAAACCCCTGGTTAAAATTTATGGCAGAGGCATCTTCTTTTTAAGGTACTCAAACACTCTGTAATGCCTGACTTGTCAAAATGCTTAGGTATATCAACTGGATAGATCAGGTAGGTCAGAGTCATTGAATGGAAAACACAACTAAATTAATGGATATGTATTTCACAAAGACTGCAAGTTAACGTTGGTCTTAAGCATTTACATTCATTTGTGGTAACCTTTTGTTAGAGAAGGCCAAACTCCAGCACTTGTACACAAGGTGCTTGTTTCCTTAGTTTGTATCTTCACCTGTTTTTATATGCTAAACCACTTTTTGGCAAGGAAAAGAAGTATTATTCTTCTGTGTAAGGGAGATAAGGAGTTTGAGATATGCCAAATATTTTAAGCTGTTTTCTCTGCACTTTCTCTCTAACCCATCCCTAATCCCTAATCCCTAATCACTCTGCACAATACATTTTAAAACAAAAAGGGGCTTCATGCTGCAGTTATCAATTCACTTCAGTTACACTTATACATATCCAAATATAATCTGCTGTGCTTTTTGGGATTTATGGAGTTTTGAACGTGGCTCCGAAAGTCCTAACTTACCTGTATCCAAACTGTTAATGCAAGGTCCTGCTTCAGGTCAAGACTATTTTTTTTTTCCCTAAATCAATCACAGTAGATGACCTTTAAGTTTCAGTTAGCTTCTCCATTTCTCCTTTACTTTCCACTGAAATTATTTTAAAATACTTTCTTGTGTTTTAGCCAGGCTGTCAAAAGCATGCCTCAATATTCAACTAATGAACATTGGTTCTGAGACTCTCAGATGAGTCTGAATACGCATGCAAACACTGCTTTCAGAATAGGACAGATTAAAAGTTTCTTCAGTGTTTCCCAGTGTTTACATCTAAGCATAAAGCATTGCTTTTTGAATCACCTTTACCAATGGGAATAGGGATTTGCTTTTGCTCATGATGCAATAAATGCATTATTATCTGCTACACCAATACATATATGCAAACATTAAATTTAAAAAATGGTCATATGTCTAAACTATCACATACACATGCACAGGTGTGCAACGTTTATGCATATAGATTTATGCCATCAAAGAAGGTCATAGTAAATATTTTAATTCTCAACCGAATATATTTGGCCCTCATTCTCTGCTAATTCCATTTAAGGCTGTAGTAGTGAAGGGAGCTATATGGAGTTTCTGCCCAAATTGCATAGAGGATAAAGTAGTCTATGTTGTACCAGCCAGCTATGTTCCTTCAGAGACTCCGCTGTAGCTGAGAATTGCTCAAGCAGTCTGTGTTACTTATTTTGCTTGGCACAATCTCCATAGCTTGGAGCAGTAAGAAGAGAAAATAGAAAGTGGTTTAGGAATGAGTTGTGCTGACCTGAAGTCTCGTGAGTCTTCTCACCAAGAAGGGGTGGCACTCTGAAAGAACATTTGGTGTTGCCTTAACATTAGGAAAATGGAGGAGAATCCTACTGGTTCTGAGTTACTGGTCCAAAGAAAGAAAACATTTCCTCACTGTTTGTATGGATCTGATCCAGCAACTTTAACATTAACATAGTCTGTTCATTGAGGACAACTAGGGCTTATGTCCTTAAGTTAACCATGAGACTTACAGCTGCAAGGAGGGAACTTGCAAATTACTTTCACAGAGAACACAAGCCGTGGATGTAAGCATACATACAGGTATACAAATAACACATGTAAAAATGAATCTTATTTTCAGAACTATATAAATAGTTCACAGAACTGTACTTCAAAGGATCAAGACTTCCTTCACACATGTGATAGTGTCATATTTACTATCAGTTTTTCTTGATTCTGTGTAATTACTATGCTACCCTTCTAGTCTGCTTTAATTAACAAGGTATCTTAGCCCAAAGACTGCAACCCTAGGGTTCTTTCAAACTATATTAGGCAGCTAAAATATGAAATTAAAAGAAAACAGAATTCTGGCCAACAGAAACAAGTGACTCATTTCCTTGTGAAAACACACAAGGTTTATGTTACTCTGGCAACGATGTTCACCATTCCAGAATAAAGTCTCTTTGCTCCCTTCAGAGCTTTTATATATTCCTGTTACAGTCTATGTTCCACTGTGACCTAACATTGAACCAAGTTTTTCAGTTATTCACAAGAGACTTAAAATTACGCTTTAATTTAGATAGATTCTAAGTCTGCTCATTTGACAATGAATTAATACATGCATAAATTATTTTTCACAGTGAGGATTTCAGATGAGAAAAGTTGTTTCTGAAGCATATTGGTAATATGTGCCATATCAGAATTGTGTGTTGTCATGATAAAGCTGAACAGCTGTGCCCACATTCATATAACCCTGCAAGCAACAAATGCATCAGAATTCGAACGGTTGTTTTTCACAAGGAAGTTGAGTCAATTGTATCACATATGCCAAAATACAGGTTAGGAAAAAACCCCACAATTTATAATCTCATTGTGAAATTAACTACATTTCAGGAGAACACCAGCATAACAGGGATACAGAAATTCTGTGCTTTGAAATCCATGCAAAATGAGAAGTTTTCTAAAAAAGCAGCTCGCTCATGTATAAAGACATAATGTCATCATGCAGTATGTAAGGAGTATAAAGTTCTAGTTTCAAACCAAAACTATAATTTGGTATTTGTTACAATTTCCTTCAAGATGAGTCCTTAAAAGCCAAGGACAGCAGATTGCTACTTAACTGACAAGACAAATTTTTAAGCTGTTGCCCATGTATTTGAACATTTCTCTGGAGGTAAAAAGGAATGCAGGGGATTTTGTCTGCTAGAGTTCTTGCTTTTCTTAATAGGGAAGTAAACTTCAGTCTTAAAAGAAGCATTTTCATGGGAGACTGTGAACATTAAAGTTCTAAAAACTGCATAGGAAAACTCCCACAGAACACATGATGAGCAGAAATATATTGCCAGAAACTTCTGTAGAACAGCTGAATTTGAAAACCATATGTCACAAAATGGAGTTTTATGGCATTTATATTCACACATAGATGTTCAGCTGAATGGCTTCATTTACCTGTCTCTAACATTTTCATCACTCGTGTGCAGCTCTGTCATGTAAATGAAGTCTTGGAAAACTTCCATTAAAGTCCCTGAAAGCTTCACTATCATCCTCCAAGGGATCAAGGTTTCACCCTTCCCCCTGAAAGTAGCAGGAAGGAACAGGCAAAACACCACTTTGTGCTCAGGTAATGATAAAACCCTCTTCATTTGTATTTGAAGTTTCCCCATTTCAAAAGCATTATATTAATAGTAAGCTGGAGTTTCATAAGAAGAAAGTAGAACGTTAAACTGAATTTGGATAAAGATAAATTAAAGCTCTGAAAAGCTTTCCTTGAAAAACTATTTCTTCTGAAATAAAACCTTCCCAAAAATCACATACACTTTTTAAATGCTTCCTGGGCTTGGCTAGAATGCCAGTAATTACTGATCCTCATGATGACTTTGACAATGAATTCTATGATTAAGCTGTGGAACCCACAGCCATGAGTTACTATCAAAGCCAAAAGCATAGTAGAATTCAAAACACAATTACACATCTTGATCCAAGTTCTTGGCTCCAGTTCTTTCTGTTGAACGTTGCTGAGACAGCAAGAAGATGGAATGAAATCTTAAAGGGGCAGATGTGGATTTCCTGACACTGAAAAATCCTTGACTGAGGTTAAGTTAGAGAAGGTTAGAATAATGCCACCCAAACCTAATTTATCATTGTAAGAGATGGGTCAGGAAAGATAGCAAGGAAACTGGTACCGTGTGATCCTCAGCTGTCTCAGACACTCTGTATCACATCACACACCTTGTAGATACCTTTCTCTTCTCAGTTTATTGGAGCCGTTCTGAGCACTGGTGAAGAAAAAGTTTTTAATATGCATAACAAAGAAGAAGATTGGATGGGTTAAATTAGATAGAACCATACTGATTTGAGACGTACAGGCATTCATGTTTCGAAGCAAAAGCTATCTGCTAGCTAGCTGTTGAAGATCAAGATGAAGACTTTATTTTTCTTCTTGCTTGGTTCACTCAAGTCTCTGGAATTAGTCATTAACAGATGCAGACTACGGGTTTGGATACTAGAGGGATTGCAGGTCCACGACAGCTCCTCTGCTGTGGTTCTGTGTTCACATCGTGACATAGTGCCAACATACAGGTAAGAACTGTAAGCAGAAATATTTTGCCTTTCTTTTAATCTTTAATAATTGAAATAAACATGATATAGCAGCGTCACCAAGCAAAAACTGCTGGTTTACATGAGTGATTAAAGGAAGAAGGGTTCTTTCATACTGTAAGATCTCACAATACTGTACACTGCCATAAGCATTCTTGGCTATTACAAGGCATTGGACAAGTACTACATAACCAGTGTGCGCTCCAAATGCTTGTTATAAAATATGCATAAGCTGTAATTGCCTGTGAAAGCTGAATGTTGATAAGAAGAAACAGTAATTGTGGTTTTGGCCTTGATCCTTAAAAAGACGCCTCGCACTAATAAAATACAGTAGCTAATACAGAATGCATTATTAGCTTATGAGAAATGAAATAATTCTGCCTTGACTAAATTGACAAACTGTACACGCAATATATAAATATATTAAAATTGATAAAATGGCACTAGTTTATAAGAGCATGATGCATAATGTTGATTGCTATAAACTCCCAAAACTATAAGAAGAAATTTGATCTTAAACTGTCACATACTGAATATCAGCTCTGTTGCTCTGATATTGCTGAAACATCCTTTTTCATATGATACAAGTACACAGAAAGAAAACATTGTTTGACTGCAGTCACTGGCAAATGATGAACAGCAAACTCTCACTGACATCTCTGCTTATAGCATGAAGTTCAGTATTATTAGCAATAGCTTGCTCATTACTGCCATTTCTCCATTTCTTTGTATTTTTCCAGATTGAATGTTGTCAGGGTAATTAAAAAAAAAAAAAACAAAAAAACGGTAAAGCATGTGCCAATCCATTTCTGAGGACACCTTCCCCTAAGGTGCTTAAAAACAGGAGAGACTGTTGTACAGCAGCTGTCTTTCACATCCACAAACCTCCCCCCATCATTTGTTGGCAATTTAACTATTACAAAAAAAACACTTGCTGTGAGACTCAGTGGTTATGGCTGGAGAGGAGATTTCACAGATTTATCTTCCAATATGAGGGCAGACATACAACTAGTACCTATCCCCAGAAATCCTGCACAAGTAGAACAATACTGAGACGACTGGTTCATTTTGACCTGTTTTGCTGAGGAAACAAACTGCTACTTTTTTACTAGCTGGAGGGTTTTTTCCCCAAGCACCTGGCAGCACTGCTAGGTAAAATAAATTACAATAATCAGCCCTGGAGGTCACAAATGCAAAGATCAGCAATGTATTACACATGGGTCCTGCTGGCTCTCCAACCACTTTTTTTTAATTTTATTTTTTATTAAAACACTTCAAAGGGCTGTTTTCACCTGCAAAACAAAAAGGTTATTTTAACAATAGTTTTTGCTGCCTGTACAAAAACCGAGGACACTGGGAAATATATTTTCTTTCCCTGGTTTAAATAACCTGCAAAGCTCAGTTGTCAAAAAAGTTTAAAACCAACATGACTTGTGCCCTACAGTAAACAGTGCCTTGAGTGAATGCTCGTGTTAGGAAGATTTAGCACGTACAGTTTGGTTTAGGAGTGCCATAGGAGTCACAGGTCTGAAGTTTTGGCCTTTGCATGGATTTGTTGTTAAAAGAAACTTACTGCCAAAGCAAGTAACAACAAGAAATCCCCAACATTAATTATGTGAGTGGGTCAAAAATCTCAACAATGCTTATTTAAAACAGTTGATGGCTCTCCACACCTTTAAAGGCTGGACTAGTAGATTGGAGATCAGTGTCTGAGCAACAGAAGGAGGCTGTTTACTGTGAAGATGAATGTTGGTACTGTTCGTGCTGAAGAACCTGCAGCCCTCCCTCAGTACTCAGAGACCACGGGTATAAACTGTAGTGACTGTGCCCTGACTGCCTCCTGGCCAGAGCACCTGCATTTCCATCCCATGGAAACCAGGCCAGGAAGCAGGTATTTGTGGAGAAAGTTGAAGTCCATCTTCTCCAGTTTGTAGAGAGCTCTGTGCTGCCAAGCAGAAATAATTAAGCTCTTACTAAACTAGCTTACTGGGAACTAGCTAATTAGCTACCTGAAAGTGGAGAAATACAGAGCTCGGTGCAGGCTTATAGCCCTTCTCAGAAGCACTCTTTTTTTGTTGGACCTCCTACACAGTCAGAACCCATATGTGGAGAAACTGTTGAGGGTTATCAAGGGAACTACACTCACCACACTCTGTGCATGGAGGAAAGGAAACGGCAAAATCTCACTAGAACAAACCTCAGACCAGATCCCTAGCTGAGGTTAACCTGGGGTTTGTTACTGAAAGTGAAGCTATGCCACTTAGCAACAGGACCCAAGAAAATTGCTTTAGTTACCTTTGGGATTTTTTGGTGGGTTTTTCTTAAAACATGTGCCTTTGTATGGGTCACTCTTAACTGCTTATATATTCAGCACACTGCCAAGAAGTCACAACAGTTTTCTATCTGCACCCTGACAGCCATTCTCCAGTTTCTGCTCTCCTATGATTTACTGAGTAAATAAAGGATAAAGTGGGCTAGGATGGAAAGAAAAGGCATCTCACCAGTTGTAATAATCCCATTATCCCTTCTGAATTGCAGAAGAGGTTCATATCATAGATATGGAGAAGTTGGACAAAGAGACTCTGGGAAAAAAAAGGAAAATACTTAAAAGAGTAAGTGAAAGAAGAAAGAAAAGTGAAATCTAAGAACCAGGAAGATGGAAAAGGAAACACAGGATGGGGAAGAGGAAAAGAGATTTGCATGAGTAGCAGAGAAAATACAGGAAATTTGTTTTTAATGGTGGAGATAATGAAAGAAGAACTGAAGGAAAATAATAGAAGAAAATAAAATGGCATTATCTGAGTATACATTTAGTGTTACATTGGAAAATACTATGAAGAAAAATAATTTAACTTATTAGAAGCTTTACTAAGTGTTGCCTGATTCAGGCTGACTCAAGTTTAAAAAAATACAGTTTCATTTAGATGGACTATCTTTTCAGCTAGTAAATGCTCACCCAGGCTAAGGCAATTAATACTATCCTACAGTCAAAACAGAGTCTGAACAGAGTCTTGATTCTTCAGTGTCCTAACTTATATTCAGACCACAAAATCTTTTTCATGTTTTTAAAAATACCAAATATGGACAAGCAATTGTCAAAAATCTGAGAGGGGAGTGGGTTAGAAGAGTCAGGTTGGATACATGACCTTTGCCTACAGGGAAAAACATGTCTGTAATCAGTTTTCTTTACCTTGAACCGCAGTTCTTCAGTAATACTACATTATTTCTAGAAGCCTTCTATCACATTAGGAAGGGGATCTCTGTGCTGTAATAGATGATAGACAAGTTCTACCCAGGAATGCAGGTAAAGGATTCTGTGTTTTGAGTGTATCAGTAGTTACACAGACAGCTGGCTGTGGCAAGTCCACATCAGTGTGAGGATCCACCCACATAACTAAACATGTACAAAGCTCTTGGTCTATGACTCATAACGTTTTACTTACCATAATATTGAGCTGAGGAAAACAGGCAGCACAACGTGATGAATGCTTGCCTTTGTGTTCCACAGAAATTCTCCTGCATAAATATTTTATTTTGTTTAAGTAAAAAAATCTGAAAATATTTTCTCTGCTGTTCTGTTGAAATGGTATTTGCTACCATAAAATGCTGACTGCAAATTCACATCTGGCTAAGTTCAACATTTGTCTTTGTGTGCTTCATTTTATGTTTTCTTTGAAGGATTTTGAGTGTAAGGATGATAAAGTGCTGACATTTATAGGAACATTTCATTATTATAGTTTGTATTTGATAAAAATATATGATTGAACTTTACAAACGCAATCCCCTCTTGCTTCAGCAACTCTGGCTTATAATGGAAAGTCTAGCATACTATTTTCTATAGTGTTCTTATTACTTTCAGAAAAAAAAAATAGTTAAAATCCCAGGTCAAGATATTCATCATCTCAGTAACAAGCAGAGAAAATAGATCAACTACAGATAAGATAGCAATGTGCTGTAAGAATCCAGAAATGAAGATTTTAAAATTACATGTTGATGCCACACTAACAATTCACACAGAATCACACAGAATCCTAGGGGTTGGAAGGGACCTCAAAAGATCCTCTAGTCCAACCCCCCTGCCAGAGCAGGGTCACCTAGAGTACATCACACAGGAACGTGTCCAGGCGGGTTTTGAATGTCTCCAGCAAAGGAGACTCCACAACCTCTCTGGGCAGCCTGTTCCAGTGCTCTGTCACTCTCAGGAAGTAACTAGGTGGATAGATGATGGTAGAGAGGTAGATGTGGTTTATCTTGATTTCAGTAAAACATTTGACACTGTCTCCCACAGCATCCTCGCAGATAAGCTAAGGAAGTGTGATCTTGATGATCAGGTAGTGAGATGGATCGTGAACTGGTTGAAAGGAAGAAGTCAGAGAGTTGTGGTCAATGGGACAGAATCTAGCTGGAGGTCTGTGACTAGCGGAGTCCCTCAGGGGTCAGTACTGGGACCAGTACTTTTCAATAACTGCTCACCAATTGGCAATGACTGCTGCATGCCAGCTTGGGGTAAATAGAAGTAAATTATTCCTCATTTTTCTGCTTATGATAATTGTCATAAGGACATTAGGAGTACAGACTGTATATGTTTGAATTTGGAAATCCAGCTTTTAGAGGATAGTGTAAGAAAAATCACTGCAAGTGTTAGTAGAAGCATCACTATGTCCATTTTCTTCTGCTCGATGGGGGAATTCCAATAATTAATCCAACAAGACAGTAGAAGAGGGTTGTCATCGATATGTTTAATGATTCTTGAAGAAGATGGAATTCTTTAATCTAAAGTTAATAGTGAGCTTCCTATTAGCTGGGACAGTTGTGATATATACTGGGGTTCTCATATTTTAAAAATGTCTCTCTCAATACAGTGTGTATGTTGCTTATTGTAGTCTGCTTTTGTTGCTTCTTGAGTGTGGTTCCAAATATTCCTTATATATGGAATTTACTTTTTACAGGGGTTCTAAGTCCAGTGGGTTTGGAACAGACAACACTATTCAGCTAAACCTCTCTTTCCTTAATGAGGAATTGACACAAAAATAAATGTTACCTAGTATCTTATCTAGTTAAAATACTGATCTTTGACCTGGTCTCAATGTCTGTCTTTTGAGGAATAAATAAGAAGATAACCTACTGAGCATCTGAGCAAAATTTGTTGACTTGGAGACAGAAAATACATTTAAAATTGGAATCTGATTTATCCTGCAACTATTCTGTGTGACACTGCATTGGCAAATTGTGTTTAATTATGAAGAGCCATAAATCTGTGGAGTCATTGTCCTTTCTAATCCCTTTCAGAAAATGGATTTTCTGAGTCTAAAAAGAATTCCTCTGTAGCAGACTGATTTTTTTTTTAAAAGCACCTCCCAGTTCCACTCCTACCAATGATAGCTCAGTATTTGCATGACATGTACCGTTTTTTAAGGAATACTCTCCCTAATTCCTAGAACTAGGCAAAAGCAGATATTGTTCATTTTGCAAATGGCCACATAAGGCTCCTACTCTTATTTTCAGGCAACTTTATTTGTAGCTATGAAAGAATAAGTTAATAGTATGAGAAAGTACAGCAGAACTTGTGATCCCTGATGCCCTAGATTGCTATTTTCACCATTTGTTGTGGTTCAAGAGATTTTCTGTGCTTATTACTCTCCACTTCAGTGGAAGATGTTTTGAGCATGGAAAGCAGTTCTTAGACTGTTTATTTAGTGTAGAGAAAGCATGGTGATCTCCATTACATGTTAAAAGAGGAGGGGAAAGCAGGACTGAAGTGGCTAGGGGTGAATACTGACCGTCTGAGAGCATTATTGCACTTCAAGGCAAGAACTGCAAGTGTGGGAATCGGAACGTGCATAACGATGGCTTGTGACTGCAGAACTGAACTCCACAAAGGTGAGCTAGACAGTGAGTCTTGGTGGCAAAATTACAATTAGGTAAAATAAGATAAATACAAAGATTCCATTAATGTAAACATAAGCAATATAATTATATCCTTACAGATACATACATAGAGATACACTGGTACTCCTATACACAAATTATTCATTCTGGAATAAGTGCTCAGATGAACAGACAACATGCTGACAAGATCTTTTTAGAGTTTTGCCACGCACTCATCGCAAGAGTCAGCTTTTTCTTCTGGACTCAGAAGTTTCCATTTCATATCTTTCTTTGTGATGGAGAATAAGCCTATTAGACTAGAGTGGTTGAAACAGGTAAAAAGCAGGCTTTCTTTGGATTTCAAGACAGATAAAGAGATATTAAACACCTAGAAAATGTTTCTAGGAGACAGCAGACAGCAGGGACTGCTCTATCTGAGCTGCTCAGGTTGGTTAGCAGGGACTGCTCTATCTGAGCTCCTCAGGTTTGTTCTAAGCCCAGTAGAGACAAGCTTGAAACCTTGTGCCCCAACTTACAATAGTGTAACTACACTGACACAAATTGGCCTAAAAAATCATAAATAACATGAACCATGCAACCCACATCAACGTGCCTGTTTTAAAGATAATGCATTACATAATTTAGACTTGAAGGATGATACTGAAAATCTTCTACTGTTTGCATTTTGCACAGCAAATTAATTAAGAAATTAATAAAACAATAATTGTAGGTTATAATTCTCTCTGCTTAATTTCATTTAAAAGTTATTACCGTTTTATATAAGAATATATTTATGCAGGTTAATTATACAATGTGTTTGAGTAAAAAATAGCATGTTAAGGCAGCTTTCTCAGAAAAGTCTACTTTCCTGAAACATAACTTTTTCCAGTGATCTTTTATAAACTATAAATAAACTTCCACTGCTTAAGCACTCATTTGCAAGCTTAAATTTGCGTTGGTATGGAATGCAGTTTTCTCTCAGTTAAGATCCATGCAGAATGCAGAATCCCAATGGAATAAAATTATTATTCAAAAAAACTTTATAAAGCAGGGAAAGCCCTTTGCCATTTACATCAAATGATAGGAATTGAAGCATTTGATGAAAGCAAGAAGATTAAAAAAGAAAATGATGGATAAATATGCAGTGTATCTTTCTAGCTGTGAGATGGTGAGTGTGTTAACGAGAGTGGTGAACAATGTAACAGAACACCATTTTCTTAGCAACCATTTTCAAGTTTTTAATTTTCAGAAGGTCTTGTAACACAACAATTTAGCAACATTCAGAATTCATTTAATGACAGCTCTAGCAAAAAGCTCCTTTGAAGACCTATATACACTTCTCAACCTTATAAAAGAGTTTCAACATTTTGTGTCCTTTGTTAATAAAGGATGAAACAAGACATGAGCTTTCACTATGCTGTTTAGATGCAGAATTAAAATAGCTCCAGAGTAAAAGAAGAATCAATACCTGGAGTTTAAATAGGATTTGTGTACTAGATTTCTGTTATATTCAGTCAACAACAGGACTTTCTAGAATGAGCAGAATACTCAAGAATGGATAGTAAATGCAAATGCTTTGGAGTCAAGGTGTTCAACTTCAGACTCTCAGTAACCCATGCTCTCAGGGTCCTTAGATCTCCCAAGAAATTGTGTTTTTTTCATTTAATTTACTTTGGTCAAAAATTGTGGTTTGCACTTTCCCAATACAGTATTTATGCATATATATACACATTTCAGTGTGCTCTTGTTTCTTTTTCTTGTGTATCCTACCATAGTTAAAATTTTATTTATTAGATAAAAGCAAAAGTAATTGCTCTTTTGGTGGCTAGAGTATACAATTTATTTAAGAAATTCTATTCATCTTTGGAATTACTCTTTTTTCTCATAAGTCATATGTGATATGTTCAACATCTTTACTATAAATTGTCCTATGGGGACACAGACGATATCTTCTTCTAAATAAGCAGAGCTTCAAGCACTCAGTAAGTTACAAAACATGTCTGCAGTTTGTTTTTTCAACTTGTTTCATGAATCACAGAGACTTTGTTTCTTTACCATAGGGGAAGAAATAGCAGAGAATAAAGAATTAAATCAATAGCCAGATTAATAAAGTTACACTATGTAACATTTTCCCTACAACTAAAGGTAGGTCAAATTTACTCTTTGTTTATTTAGCCGGTTCATTTAATTTCTCAGGTCACAGTAAAATGATACCAGAATCTTTACAACTTCTCTCCAAAGCATTTGCCGCTATCCAGGAAAAGGATAGTTATTTGACCAATCTTTCATCAAAACAGACCTACAGCACTTTGTTTACATTACCAACCACAGGGACTGTAACAACAGCCTTTGACAAAGACATGTTACTATGCAGATTCAATGCATTCAGTTTCCTTATCAAAAAATAACTCTTTTTATAGATGCAAGAACTCTGTGTGAAGATTAAAAAGATTCTGTGCTGTGGAATAGTTTGGCTCAGATTTTAACCTTCCTTAAAACAATTCTAATCTGGTGGGAACTTCCTCTGATTTGTAAATAGCCTTTGAAAATAGCTAGCGTTCTTTGGCAAAGAGACAAAAATAAAATAGCTTGGGCCAGGTTTTCAAAGCATGTGTACACTTTTGTATGCCCTCTCTAAGGACTTCAAATACATGATTTTGACAACTCATTGCAAAGCCAACAAGAGGAATGGATGGTTGTTTCATGCTCTTAGCATTAGCACCTAGGAAAGTTACATATCCTATTACCTTTTTTAAGGACGAAACCATCAAAGAGTATGACACTTGACATCTGAGATTTTTACTTGCTGTTTGTAAGAGCATACTGGCATAGCACTGTGCCTCCACAGACGATTGTCTAAGATACATTATCTAAACCCATCCAAGGAAGAAAATTCACTGCTTTCTACTAAATTTCAGTTTCTTTCCTCCCATAAACTCAGTACTTTCCTCACTTGTTTTTGCAAACTGCAGTGACGGTGCTGCTGTTAAATACTTTCAAGACTTTTAGATCTAACGTGTGTGAAGCCTGGATTGTTTCTTTCATTACACTTAATTCAGCAAATAAAGTAGCCATTAAATCATTGAAGCCAATAAGCATCTAATTGTACTAATCTGAAACATAAATCAAATCTAAGGAAATCTTTCAGGTTAAAAAATTTAAAATAAACGTAATGGAGTGAAAAAATTGTGTTTATGCCAGAAGTATTACTAATAGTAGAAACCAGTACCAAGCTGAATTATGGACCAGAGTTTGCATGAGACACCCTTCAGTCTAAACAGTTACAGAACTCTGGGAAAAATACATATTCATAGCCCCACTTTGATGTGAGACTCTAGTCTAATCTGACTGATATGACAAGAAAACTTTCCACATTTTATGAATTAATTTCTACTAATGAGTCTCCCAGGTCTGCATCAAAGCTGCAAGTCATAAAATGAATGCAATGTCTTTGCTTTCTTAGTGAAGGATTTTCATGATCTTTTATGATCTAGGAAGTAAAAGATGAAGGTGGGGATACTGTATATGAGGCATCATGCATCTCTATGACTTGCAGCTAACAGCTAGGGATGTGACTGGAACCTTTCATCCAGCTATGCTGGTATTTTGTGAATTTCAAAAATAACAGAAGTCTGAAGCAGGAATGAAAGGTGTTCCTCAGTTTAAAACAAAACTGTTGAAGGACCTGAGTGACTTGTATTAGCTAATTACCTAAGCTTTCTCAGATTTGAGGTTGAATGAGAGTAAGCCAATGTAGTTCTGATGAAACCAAGAGCAATGCTGATTTGTGCTGGTGGAACTTAAACTCCACTGGGGGGTCTGAACATGGAGAGAATGAATTTGTATAATATATAGTCAAATTAGACTTGCATGCCCCACTGTTTCTGTAGCACTGTTTCCATCACTTCCAATTTCTTTTGAGATATGTGGTTCAACTATGAAAAATAATTTTAGAGTCAATGCTTGCATAAATAGCTGACAAGTCTATTTGAAAAGTTTCATTTAATAAAAAGGCTTTAGTAAATTCTATATTAAAGGAGCACAGAAAAAGCTGTGGCTTGAGAGGCCTTTTGTTCCTTTGCCTGATAAAATCAACTTTCTTTGTTTTGAAAAAATAGAAGCTAGAGACTGTTAATGGGACCTAAGCATGTTTTGGAAATAACAGTAATCAGTTATTCACAAAGGCCTTTCACTGCTCTGCCAGCAGTTTGAAGGTGTATCAGCTAGCCCTGCAAGTTATGAAGTCATAGCCACTCAATGCACTCAGCTCTTTTTATCTACACTACGTGATGACTCTGCCAGTAAACAGCTCTGGGCAGAGGCCCAAGGCCTGTACTTTCCTCTCTATGACCATGTGTTTCTACTACCAGGGTGGAAAAAGATGCGTGTAAGTGCTAAGCATCTCGCGGATGGCAGTGGAATTGGAATAAACTGAGATCACTGGGTAGAAGGATGTGAGCTGTGAAACAGAATCACCAAAGGGGAAAGAATGGCAGAATTCAGCAGAAAAACAACTTACTATACAACAGAAATATTTTTAAATTCCATATGCTTTTTGATTTGTGGTAAAGAGTTTGAGCAGGGGCCACTTCTGTTTTGGCAGAAATAGATCCGGCTTGACAAAATCATTAGAGAGAAAGGAAAAATTTTCTTGATCTCCTCCTGCTCAACTAGAGGCTCCATAGCCACAGAAATTGTAGTTTGCGTCACAATGAAACATTGCACAACACACTGCATGGTGCAAAAAATAATTCTTGTGGAGGAAGGAAAGCATTTTGTAATGGCCTATCTGCAATATTTGGTTAACCCTCCTGCTCTGAAGAATGAAATGTAGGAACTTGATACCCTAAATGAAAAAAAATCTTTAGAAGGATTTCTTTAAAGAGAAGTTGCATTTTATTTCTAGTTTTATGTGCTCATACTTCCATTTTGAAAATATCTCGGTCATTGCTGTCGAATATCCAGCTCATAAATAAGAAGTATAGCAAAATTAGCAAATAATTTAACTTAAAAATCATAGTGCTTTTGTCTTTAACCTTCAAGAAAAATTATATCCTCCACAAGAATACATTTACTTTGTTACTGACTCTCCTGTGTTTTCAAATCATGGTTCAAACCTTTTAGAAGACCTTGGAAAGATGAGCCCAAGAATAAATCAAGTTTAAAGGAAAAAAGTGTGAGAGAGACTATGAATCTGATTGAAGCTACTTTACTTCAACATTGTTTTTCTGTGTCTATATTCTGCCTGTGAAGGATAAAGGAATGGTTGTGGCTCTGGCAACCTCATTAATTTATTTTATTAAATTCAAACATTGTTTCTTACCTAGCTCTTTTTTTTTTTCCCCAACTTCTATGGGGATACGTGTTCCAAAATATTGAGAACCTTTTGTGTCAACGTATATACTAATTTCCACTGAAAAGTATGTACATGGTTTGTTTCAGTTTCCTTAAATCAGTGGGTAGTCCATCAGGGTGTATGCAATTCTTTTTTCTTTCATGAGACAAAAGGCTTCTAGGTTTCAGTGTAAGATTCTGTATCCAGATTTGGACAATAAACATTGTACTGATGTATTGGTTACAGTTTGTACAGGGCAGAATAGATAGCTTTTGTCAGCTTAGCAGATGTAAATTAAAAACAACTATATGCTGTTGTTATTACATACTTACCACACACGTTTTGTTATTCTCTGCACATATCTGTAGTATCTTCAAATACAATTGAAAGTATATACAAACTATATAGAAGTATATCACTATATAAACATATTTACTGTATAAACAGAGACTCTGAGGCAGGTAGGGTGAGATTTTTTTAGATATGATGCCACTTAATTTCAAACTTTAGACCTTGGGGTCTTGCTGTCCATAAGTTCACAAGATCTTTTATTAACTTACAGAGTCATTATGTTCAGTCATCATTTTAAACATCTATCCTTTTAGATGCTTCTAGAAACAAAGGCATTCAAAATGAAGTATATTATAGTCAGAACTCCTTTTTCAAACATGAGCTGTAGCTCTCTGCCCATTAAGTTGTAAGCAACGTAAGTTATTGTCAATTACACAACCCTCTTATACCATTAACATCAGCTTTATTCAGCATCCAGCATCCTCACATCTGATCTCTTCCTTCCCAAATCCTCCTGTTAGCCCTCCATGTCTCCAAATTTCTTCATAAAGCTGATGTAAAACTGGGTTTAGTTCACAGTAAGATCTTTTTCCTAATGGTATCAATCCACTCTCTGCATACAAAAAGATTCTTACTGCCCTGTTCCTTTAGAGAAATAGAAAAATATTACGTAGAAGGCTAGAATCTTAACCCAGGTCTGCCTCTCATACCCCATTCTCACTTGGAAAAGCAAGTAGCTCTTGCCTTTTTGCTTGCATGAGTTGCTGGCTGCCAGTCTATCTCTCAGAGGCCAGGGGCATCTGAGCACACTGAATTGGAACTGGATTGACTGTCTGCCAGCTTGGAGAGGGGGGAACCACAAATGCTTTAAAGCCTTCACTTCCTTTTCCATTTTCCAGTCCTTTGCCAAGGGCAGCTCATTTCATCTGGGGAATCTAGCCACAGGAATCTGAAATCTATTTAAAGATGTACATTCATGAAAGGATAGTAATCCTAATTTGATTTTAGCTCAAGCACAATTTTAAGTTTGACTTTACCAAGGTCCAAAACCACAGAGTTTTAGATTCCATAAACAAACCAAACATTACTAACCTGCTATGGTGGGGTGAACAAAGTGCTTTGTTTGAGAGTGTAACTGCACTAAACCTGCAGCTTTTGATTCATAAGGAGTTTGCAGTTTTTTGCTGTTCCTGGAACTAGACATGCTTTGGGTTTGTTTAGAGGCCAGAGGCCAGACTGGGAACTTCAGGAAGAACTCATAGTTACAGCTTTCCTTTCTAGTCTCTGGTGTATTTCCTTTTCACCTTTTTTTCAAGTGAGAAGAGATCAGGAAAGTTAGCTTTTCATTAGTGGAACAACCTAACTCATAAGTTTGGACTGATTAACATAAAACACCAAACTTGAACTTGAAGTCCTCAAGTACCCTCAGTTTTAACTCTAGAAAAAGAGTTGTAAAGTATTCTAACATGATGACTAATTTTTATTACATGATCATATAAAAGAATATTTAAAACCCACAAAATTTACCTCTAAAACTTTTCTGCAGTTAAATTATTTGAATAGTACAATAGACCAAATCTTAGCCATTAGCATTAGAATTGTATTGATTTGCAATTTGGTTAATCCTGAAAAAGACAATGTTTAGGTTTTGCTATGTTTACTAGCCCTGTTTTATATTACATAACAATTTGAAGGATCTAAAAAACTGATTCGTCTTCATACATATATTTCCAGATTTGAAGAAGGTAGTTATAATGTTAAACTAATTATAGTTTTTGTTTTAATAATTCCTAAAATCTCTTTGTTTTCCTCAAATATCTTTCAATTCAATTAAAGCAAATACTAAATCTGAAAATTTACTTTTATTTATAAATAAATGTAATGTCACTTCTGTATCAGAACCAGTACCAGAATAACTTACAGTGTGGATTGCTTCATTTTAGTGCTTTACGTTGAAATATATAAAAAATCTGCACTCTGATCTCAAAGATTCAGTAACATTGTCTTCCCAGACAGTATTTCATCAGTTCTGAGATGATTACAGGCTCTTTGATTAAATGCCTAGGCTGGTGGTTTTCAAACATGCTGGATAATGTAACAAAATAAATAGCAGTAAAACAGTAATGACTGGCAGTGGCATTAGCACAGATTTTTAAATTCAGCAGGAATGCAAAGCTGATCCTTTGCAACTGACAGACAAATACTAATTGTTTCTGAATTTTTAGGTAATTACTGAGATTTTTACAAGTCCAAATGTATTTCCAGTGCAGGATATCTGGAAAAAGCTTCCTGAATGTTATATCGTCAGGGTTTTTTGATGAGCCAGCTGACTACTGTCTTCTCTCTCTTATGAGGGCAATCCCATAAAGTAACCATACTTACATGAGAAATTTCCTGTAAGGTTATTTAAGGGAAAAGGCTCCAAAATTACAAGTGGCTTTGGCTTGCTTATCTTTCATTTCCATGCCCTTTGTTTCTATAATCAGTCTTCCTCTTGATATTTAAAATGACTTCACAAGGTCAGTGTATAAATTTGGCTGCACTGGACTAGAAAATTTTTTCAGAGTGGTTGGCTTCACTGACCACTATCTCCAAAGTCCTAAGTCCTCTCTCAGAAGGCTTACCTACAGAATGCAAATACACATAATGGTAACAGAAGAGTG
The DNA here is from genome assembly GCA_020745705.1 of Hemiprocne comata. Lineage (NCBI taxonomy): Eukaryota > Metazoa > Chordata > Aves > Apodiformes > Apodidae > Hemiprocne > Hemiprocne comata. The sequence goes on from CM036591.1 coordinate 18,069,080, forward strand.
CTGCAGAGCCTGAACCTCGCTGACATTATTCTACACCCTATCTTTCCCTTGTCTAGAAAGCCCATGCTTATTTTTTCCCACCCTCACAGGAAATAAGAAATTCTGGACTCTAATCACTCAAATAACTTTATATACACAGTTATTTCTTTAATAGGTATAGTACAAGCAGAAGAGAGACGTTGCTTTGCCATACAACAATCTTATAGAAAAAGTAGAATGTATGGACTAAGATAAGGAAGCTGCAAGATTTTAAGGTGGTTTGAAACCAGCGTGCATAATGAAAAGCTCTTATATATGGTCAGTTCTTGAATGCAGCAAGGATTCCTTCAGTGTCCTTAGCACTCAATATTTCCTGAGCTATTTTATACAAGTTCCAGAAAATTGTCTGAATCCCAGTATGAGCACTTGCTGTAAATAGTAAAGTGGAACAGCCCACTTCTGGATTGCAGTGACTGTTCAAAGCTCACCAACACAGAAATACCAGCTGAAAAATAGTAGTAATGGAAACTGTAAAGTCTCTCTTAAATTTTTCCTGAAGTAAAACGAAGAACACAAAGCAAACAGGATTACCACCAGCTATTCTCTACCACAAAAAATCAATTAAAAGCTAGTACCATTTTCAACAGATATTTCATAGGAGAAAATAAGTTTTTAAAGAGAAACATGATTTGCAACATCACAAAGTTAATGCACTGTTCCAGGACACAGTCATACACTGTGAGGTCTCACATAAAGCAGGAAATATTTGGCTACAGTTTCAGCCTTGGGCCTTGATCCAGAAATATGATCCATGTGTGTAGACGGCTCAGGCTGGAACTTCTGCACCAGTTGGATTCATTGCATCAGACTTCTGCACCCTTTAAGAGAAGATATGGAAGCAGGGTGTGGAATCTGAGTGAGGTAATGAGAGAAGAAAGGTGCTTTGGAGGAGTGATGAGAGTCAAGGGGATTGCGTAGTGGATGGGTTGAAATGCCTCAGTAGAGATTAAGGGCTCTGTAAGGGATTTTTTTTCACTTTCTCACTATACCCTGAACTGGGCTCCCTTCCAGTTTTCCCAGTTCTCCGGGATATGAAATCCCATCTCAGACTCCTAAAGGCACCTAGCCTCCACTCTCCAATTTCTAAGCAACCTCTACTTTCCTTCTTTATCTAAAATTTTCTATCTTCCTGGGAAGGGGCTGTACTACACCTTGGCCTATTGCTATCTTTACTGAAAAGAAAGATCAAAAGGAAAAGAGCTCTACGAAGCTGGACTTTCTGATTCTGCAGTTACCAGGATGGCAACAGTAAGTGTAAAAGGGAGGACCATCTCTATTTACATCTTTCTTACCCTCTTACCAGCAGCAGTGGAAGAAGGGCTATGCACATAGAAAATGAGACAATTTCTCCAGGTACTGGTAAAGCTAGGGGTCTCAGGTTCCACCATCTGATTCTAACTACTTCAATAGAAGTATCAGGTACTTTCTAGCCCTCTCAGCAATACAATTTGCCCTTACAGTCAAAAAAACCCAGCCCCTGACAGGTATGCACATTTTCTTAGAATGCTGCCATTATAAAAGTTCAGTTCTAACCATCACCAAGAGGAGAAAGCCAAAGCTTATTAATTTCCCTTTAGTGTTTGAGTCATTCTGCAGCTGTCTGGCATGCCCTAGGATCTAGTGCATGTTGTTTACAGAATCCAACATCTTGAGCCTCAGCTCAGATGTACATTGCAGACAACAGCTATGTGAACTTCTACAAGACAAATGATACACAAGTATAAAGATTCTTTACCTCCACATTATCAGGATCTTTAATAAAACTGCCATTGGGCAGAAGGAATAAATTAACTCACAAAAGGGACAATGGTTGCCCCAAATGCTTCTTCTTTCCAATACATTACAAACATGAAAATACTGATTAAAGCGAATAACACCAAGTAACCAGTTCATTAAAAAACCAGCATAACTATAAGAATACAGGGCAAACAAGCACTGGGGTTTCCATCAATATTTGAAAAGTTCAGCTATTATATTTTTCCAACATTTGGCCATAATTTGGCTAAACTGAATGAGTTTTTGGTATCCATCTGTTCTATTTGAGACTCATAAAGCTTGCCTGTACCTATGTTCTTTATCCAAGTTCCTCAATGACCCAATCTAACAGTACTTTAGACACATAAAACACAGGTTGTACTTCACTTTACACAAAAAACACCCATTTATTCAAAAAGCAGAATGGGAAAGGAGACATTTTTTACAAAGTAATGTAGAGAACAGCTAGAGAATTTGCCCAGAAAGTAGAAATCTCAGTGCCTCTTTATCCTGAGGAAGCTCAAGTTATAGTTTCTAAGTGTACCTGAATTATTAGGCTACACATATTAAGCTGATAGAAAGTATTCTGTGGCCCTCCTCTTGAACCTGAGATGATATATAAAAAGGAAGACTAAATTTTGGGGCCAAGGAGAGAAAAAGAGAGGCAGCCAAACTAGCCAAGTGTGTTGATTGCTCCCACATGTTTAAGCTACAGGGTATTGAGAAAGCAAAATCTACTAACCGAATTTGGACTAGAAAGTACACATAGGTAAGACCATGGAGAAGAGGTTATGTCAGAGCAGGATGTCTGTAGACTCCCCTCACAGTCCAGCAAGCTTAACTGACCTATGGCAGTTTTCTCTGTTTCTTCCACTCCTGGGGAAGTTAAATGTAGTCACATGAAGTTAACTCTCTGTTTGCTACTGAACAGATGATAGTGTTCCTGAATCCTGTCCCAGAATAACTTTTTGGAAGTGTATGTATATTTGTGATTGTTCTGTTAAGGCACTTTTGGTGCTCTGGATATTCACTTTCTCATGGTGTCATACAAGTACCATTGTGGGTAACTGCCAAGAAAACTGCAATAAGATAATCTGCCTAATAAAGCCAGACAATTCTTAGTTCAGCTTCAGTGAAGAAACAACTTGCCACACCAGCAGCTGAAGCACACTGTGTCAACAAGATGGAATGTAACTTATTTCATGCTGCAATGTGCATTAGAACAGAAATCAGGGCACGATTACTGCTTGATGTATGAGGTTCATTCAGGCATAAGAGCAGCACTTTGAGAGTGTGCTATGATGAAAAACATCTGGCCCATTTGGGCCTTCACTTGCATAGCCAACCTGGATATGTCCACCAACAATAAGCCAGCTGGTCATTCCTTTCATAAACACTGGTTAAATATCTGCTGATACTCATTTAGGAAACATGTTAACTATGAGAGACCTAGGCTCTGTGTAAAGACAAGCTGTCTTCAAGGCATTTCACTGTCCTTTTCTGAATCTAACAAATCACAAAAGTAACACTTTTTTGCTGTCAGACATGAGACATGGTGTGGTGATGCCTTGGGCACACGATTTTCTCTAAGCCAGAGGGAACAGGATATTCTGCAACAAAAGAGAGAGCAGAGTTTGCTCAGGTTTTGATTCATTTTCCCTCCAATATTGTCACACGATTTATAGAATAATCACAGGCATGAAATTTTGATAGGTTTTTTGACTGATGCAAGAAGGGGACAGTTCCATGCAGGAATTAAAAACAGAATGAAACTCTATAGCAAAGAAGAAAACTAATTTTGAAGCAAAGAAAAAGTCTACAAATCCTAGACTCAGAACACAGGAGAACCTAATAGCTGGGGCACGTGGCTATTTTCTGTTTCTTTATTTTCTTTTAAATTATAGTTTAGCATTCTTCCAAGAGGTTCTCTTTCTCTTCTTAACTGACAAATCAAAATTTGACCAAAAAAAAGGTAGCTAAGAAGAGAACAGATATCCTTCTGCAATGTTTAACAACTTCATGAGCATGAAATCAGATCACTGATGCTCTATAGCTGTGTTTCTCGTTGCACTACAGGTTTTTAAAGTATTTACTACTTAATATTTAAAAATATTCATTGAAAAAGAGATCTAAAAAAAGCTTTGGTCATTTGCCCATGCAGTTACACTGTTACAAAGTGTCCCTAATGTTTATACTTTAGTGTGACAGTATACACATGTTTTGAATACTACCTGTGATCTGACTTTCAACTTTCGGAAAATACACAATTTGGTATAAACATAAATCGTGATACTGCCACATCTGGAGATTCTTGTACTGAACTACTTCCATTAGATGGAGCTAGAGAGGAGAAAGAAGCATTTGGAAAAGTGCACTGCACATCTGAAATAAAGGAGATGTGCATTCAGACAGCAATGTTGTTACAAAGTATGTAACTTCTGGCATGACATCTGAAGTGCCAGTGTGTTCTGTTCCCATTCACAGCCACCTTCACACCACTATGAGACACCAAAACGGGTTCTGAGATAATTTTCATCCTTGATTTTGTTGTCACCTTTCCTTCCCTCATCATACCTTCCCTCCCTCTTCTCCAAAAGGAAGTCTTCTAACTACAGAATCAAAAGATAAATAAAGTCTTTCTTACAGTAACCACCACACTATAAAAATAAAGATGGACTAAGAAGGATTTCATGACAAAAAAAAATCAGAAAGATATGAAGAGAAGGCAAGATTATCCTGCTTCATTTGCTTCATGGGAAAAGGGGGAATAATTACAACAATAATGATAATACCCGCACCCACATCACCACCACCACTGCTTCTAATAATAATAATAAAAAAATATTTTAATAATAATATTTTTAAATAAGCAGAAAAAGAAAGAGCCATTTTCAGCATATATATTCCGGTTTCATAAAAATCCTTTCCAGGATTCCGACTATCTGCTAACACCAATAGTTGCCTTACCAATGACCTTGGTAATAACATATGGTGACCAAAAGGAAGGTTCATAAAATAGGTATATCTAGCTAAACTCCATAATTCTGAAATAGTTCTCAAAAGCCTTTGATAAAACTGCTTTAGAAAACAACTGTTCTCAAGCTAAGTGAACAAACTAATCAGAGGTCAAAGTAGAAAGCAGTTTATGCACATGTTTTGAAAGTAGATCTATGACCTTTTATTTCTTCAAAAGATTCATCTGAAGGATGGTGAAAACTAGATGTGATCAGTACAAATGGGTTAAATGGAAGAGAGAATTTGTTCAGTTGGAACCTGTAACAGGAGACAGCAACTCCAAGTACATCCCTTGGATGCCGAAGTCAAAATCCTAACAATCACATTTCTCCAATGAATTTGTACTTCTACATCAGAACTCAGAAACACACACTTGATCACTAGACTGTGCTTTGGGCTATTGCATTAATAAAATTCCTCACTAGTGTTTGCATTATATCACTGGTGCTTTCAGATTCTAAATCTTCATTTGTAGGAAAACCAATAAGTAATAAACAGGCAAATCAGTAAGAATTACTATTTCTTACATAGGGGGACAGCAATAGGAATATTTTTCATAAATACCACATTTGGACTAGTTGTCTTCATGTCACTGTGTTAATGTCTAATGAACATTTGATTAAAATCCATTTTGGGAAACTAAATTTTGGAGTCTTAACACAGGTTTGCATAACAAAAGCATACATGTTTTTAGTCAAGAAAAAATCAATTATGGTCAGAGCAGAACTGGTTTATAGCTACTACCCAAGTGATCAGAGAATGGGAGAATATATTTGACTTAACTGATGAGACAACTACAATACCTCCTGCTAAAGAAAACATGGTGAACCTCAGAAAGCAATTCTAACTAACTGTGTAGCATTTGTTATGTTCAACATTTTAAAAATTCTACATAAACCAGTATATTTGTAAAAGCAGTTATTTGCAGCTAATTAGGGAAGAATTAAAGACTTCAGCAGAGGAAACTTTAGATGGAGGCAATCTATCTAAATTGTTTGACCAGCCCCAAGAAAACCTTGCAAAAACACTTTAAGTGGTTATAAGACTGCAGTAACACTTCCAGGCACCCAAGCCCTTAGGAAACAGAAGAGTGTTTTTCACCAAACTTGATGCACCTCGCTTAGCCAGCTCGGTTTCTTTATAATCAGTGAAGAGAAACAGGTTCTTCCACTGGGCAATTCAAACACTTAAATCAGGTTCTTGCCATGGATCAGCACTGGAAGAAAGCTGTTTCTCTCCATTAATTATACAGGAAGCCTGAGGAGATTAGCCAGCTAATCAAACTGGGTGAAGCTGGGAGCCTTAATCCAGTAAACTAAACATTCTGCTGTGTTTTCTGCAAACTGCTGGTACCTATGCTTTCAATATATGTCATAACCACTTTTTTTAAAGGGATTTAAACTTGTGTCGTTCAGAAATTACTGAACCTTTATCATTAACATTTTCTATACATGAAACATCTTTATATGGTACAGTTTTTGCTGGAAATATTTTAGCAACAGTTAAATCCTTATGAATTTTGTATGAGAGCTCTCCTTTACAGTCATAGATATTTCAATGTAACTTGTACAGATCAGTAAGACATTGGAATACATTAGTATTCCTCCAAAGTGAAATATTTTCTGCCTTCCTATCTTCACAGTCTGCTGTGTGCTTTGGCATTTTGTTAATATTTTCTTAGAAGTTGTAAAACAATCTTGCTAAAGAGGTGCAATAGATTATTTGGATGAAAATAAGTTACTGGCTTCCACTGTTTAGCTTCTAAGGTGTGCCAACAGCAACAAAAGAAGGAGCAATATATTGCCCTACTGGAAAGAACAAAAATGTGCACAAAATTCACAAGAAACTATAAATTCAAGCCTTTATGCCACATAAATCCTGAACCTCATCTCACTGAAAGCAGTCAAACATCTACCACTGACCAAAATGAAACAAGGTTTCAGTCCTAAATTATAAAGCATCTTAAATGGAAATATTTCCTACTTCATTATAATACAAATAACCATGAAATACACTGGAAATTCAAGGGAAAATAATAAAGTTCTAGTATTTGGGCTTTTCCTGAGCAGTATATTATAACTATTGACTGCGGAGGTGCAGCTGGTGGGAGTGAGAATATTGGAATCCAGCAGCGTCAGAAAAAGGAAAAGATGATACCAGGACAGTTTCTAATTCATTACAGACAACATTCTGCTGCATGGTGCTAACACCAGTTATTGGAGAGTGAAAGAAATCTGTTAAAAAGAGCAGGCCTGTGCAATTTGAAAATAAAGAAACAGCACTATAGAAATAACTGGGATAATTGAGAGGTTGGCACTGAACCAGGAAGGTTATGCTTACACTAAATGACCAAATGTGTATGACCTCATTATCATGGAGACAGCTGCCTTGCACACAGGCACTTCACATATAAACCTTCACAACATCTACCTACCTTGCACTGCCAGTGACACCACAGAAACCAGCCTGAGTATCATGTATTCAATCAGAACATTTAAACAAACACAAATGGTTGACACTTCCACCTTGATCAAAACAAGGTGAAGTAGAGGGTTCAGCGAAACACCTTTTGGTAAAGAATACAAATAAAAGGAAGTAAATAAATGGTACATATTTAACATAGCACCACCTTTATGGTGTGGCTGTTTTCTGATGACTGCCTCCTTCTTACAACAACGTACCTAGGACTTCTAGTTAAGAGCACTGCTTAGAAGCCTGACTGGAAAGTTGGGAGTGCTGGGAAAATCGAGACAAAGGATAAAATCAAATTTTGTCCCTGAGGAGGAATACTCAGAGGGAATTACGGTTAGATTAAGGCACTTCAGGTCTTTAGCTCACACCTGCTAAATTAATTTATTATATTAATCCAATTTTTTTGTTACGTTCCTGGCCAAAGTTTATAATGACGATATTTAAAGCATAGGTTAAGGTTAATCTCTGTAGCAATACTTACAGGAGTCTATGAAAAGCTTGAAACTTTAGAACTGGGAAGAATGAACTTAGTGCTCTGGAGAGATTGCTCTCCCATCAGAAGACTTCTGAGCACAGAGGCAGATGAAAGGAATGCAGTTACTCATCTAACAACATACGTTTCAGCTGTTGGTAAAGCCACTTCAGAGGCTGGCACTCTTGAGTGGAAAGAAGCAGCACTAAAACTGTGTCCATAAGAGAAAATGTGACAATGGGGGAAGGGAAGCAGTTCCCTGGAAGTGATATAAGCAGAAGAGTCACAAGATGGAACCATAGAATGCAAAAATTGCTCTAAAACAAGAGAAATTTTCATTCTGCCCCTGAGTTGTGATGGGAGACTGGGCAGGGGAGAAAGCAAAACCCAAGGTAAAGCCCTTCAGACAGCAGGCCTGTATGTGGCAGAGGTCAAGAGAAAGAGCTGTTTAAAGGGGTGATCATTAGCTAAAGAGCAGGAAAAAGATACACTGCAAGAGGGAAATGAGGGAGTTCAGTAGCACTAAAGGCGGGAAAAAATGAAGAGGACTCATTTGGCTTGAGGATGCCACTTTCCAAAGATGGAAGGAGGAGTCTCTGGTGAAACTTTTCTGGAGCAGACTACTGGCAGAGTTATTTAGTTATGTCTACTGCTTACTTGCCTTTTGAATTCAGAGAAGACTGGAATTTTATTTTTTGCTTGAAGGCCAAAACAGAGAAAATTGTATGCCACCCCAGCAATGAGAATGCAAAGTAACATTTTAGGCTAATGGCCTGCATTAACTTGGTGAAAGTCTGGAGCCATAACCTGCCATTTACTCTTATTTTTTTCAGCTCCTTCTCAGAAACTTATCTAAAGCATGGCAACAGAGACCTACTAGAAAATATGCTGTCAAGACACTTGTGTATCGAAGCAAAAACCAATTATTCTCATTCTGTCTCACAGTTTGAGCTGTATAGATTTATATACAATGTTTTAGTACATTTTTTTTACAGAAGTGACTGAAAACCAAAAATATTTTATTCAAAATGTCTTATCTTTCACAAAGCATATTCACATTTTTGTTCGTTTTTCTTTTCTTTATGAATTATTGTTGTAAGATGCTGATAATTTGTAAAAAGGAAAATCCTAAGAAGTAAATATTTGGTATATCAGATACATTTATAGCAAATACTTGGTTTTATCTTAGAAGTAATTTGTTGAAGTCAAAGTCATGTCGAATGAGTCTTCTGGGACTTCTTAGGAATTATTTTACTTTTTCAGATGTTTCCAAGCTATATGCTCCTCTAGATGAGGCATTATATGTTAATCTGCACTTACATCCTGTTAAAAGTAACAATCTGTTGAGTAAGAATTATAACTTTGTCTCTACTCAAATCACTTCTTCAACTCATATGGAGAATTTGCTCTACTGGGTTCCTTCTGGTTTTTTTAAGATTATTGGATGCTATTAGACAATAGTAGGCAGCAAGATCTGGAGCTAAAACATATTGGAATGCTCCAGCAACTTCAATGGGATTTAAGTCAATCCTTGACATCTCTGTTTGCTATCAGCAGCAAATTTCTCATACTGGCTGCAGTCTTTAAACATATCTCAGGCCTCAGCCAAGGAGACCACCATTCTCACTGGAAGAAGATTGCTCTCTATGTTTAGAGCACCAAATGCTGTGGTCAAACAGTGAAGAGTAAAGCAATTGGGGCTGAGGAGATCTGAAGTTGCCATTATAAATTACCCTTTTTTTTTTTTACTTTGGACTAGCTGTAGTTTAGACACATTAACTGAATGTCCATTTGCAGTTGGAGTGTGTTAGATGTGTTCCTACTGTGTATCTTCCTGTTCAGTTTCACTCAAAAGGAATTCATTTGCACTCTGAGACTCCCCTGCAGCATGATCCAAAGTACAATGTGAAGGAACAACTGAGAGATTCGCTGCACTCCTTATTTAAGTGAAATGTTACAGGAAAAAAAATCCTCTTGGCACACGTGCCTGCTTGATTTATCAAAGCAGGAGGAACACCCCTTTTTGCTCCAGTGAACACCCTGACAAATAACATGTTGAGATAACATGATTTCCCCCTACTATCCTTTAGGAACATCAGATTTAGCAAAGCTCAGAGCTGTAAAAGACAGGAGTTACAGAGTTAAGGTAAAAGCAAAATCCTCCTGAATTGTTCATTATTGTTGCATTTATATATCATAAAAACTAATTGCAACTAAGTCACAAATATAGTATCCTGTTTGAAAAGGCAAAGGGATTGCAAAATTTTATACATGTAATGCAAATTGTATGTGCAGACTACATGTGGGGCTGTTTCTGGGAGACCAGTTATGTGATTTTAGTTGGGGTGTATCACCTAATACCAAGGTTGCTGATCATTTGCTGTCACTGGTTTAAGTATATCGCTCTAAGAAGAAAAAGTAAACAGGCTGTATCTTATGAACTATCAGACAAAACTTAAAGAAGTAAGGACCAAGATTGAGATTTTCAAAATAATTTGTTAAAAAATTGAGTTTTGCTGAAATCTGTAGCTCAGAGAGGTGCATGAACCTTTCAGGCAACGTTAATTCTTGTCAAGCTTTTATTTAATTTCTAATGTTAAAACCAGAAATGTTATTGGTGGCATTAGCAGCCAGGTCCACATTTTTTGTTGGGTTTTTTTGCCACACAGTTGTGCAGCTAATCTCTACAGCAGCTGGCAAATTGTAGAGGATGCTTTAAACTTCCTATGTGCTCCTCATCCAAACTGTACATCTGGAGTAGCAGAAAGCAGAATTTAAATGGATTTTGAAGAGTTTTGAGGACAGAGTCACCGAACAGGTGGGGAAGCAGAAAAGAGTTGAGGCTCATGAACTGACATTTTATTCCATGGTATTCACAATAACTGAAATATGAGAGTACTTAAGATCTTCTCTTTTATTCCTCACCTTTATCCTACTCTCAGCATCTCTCTGTCTCGGCAGAAGGACCCTACCTCTTTATCCTGCAGTTTTACAGTACAACTGTATTTTGTTTTAGTGTTGCAATGGAAAGGAAACAAAAACATCAGAAATGTTCCATCATGAAAAAGTGTAGAAAAATATTTTGGATTAATCTAAATATTTTATTTTGATGTGATCATCTTAAAATTGTAACCAGTAGGTAAACCAATGTAAGAGGCTTCCAGAATATTCTGTTTTGAAATAGCTGGAATAGGAGTCATTTAAATTCTTAGAATTTTTTCTCTAAAGAAACTTTAAAGTCTTTGAAAGTTTTTACAAGGCATCCTACTTTTGATAAATCAGAATTTTCAATTTAATTATTATCAAAAATATTCCAGCTAACTCCAAATATTAATTTTAGCCATAATAAGCTTATGTTTATTCAACCTTCCATTTCACAGTAATTTATGTTTTCGCTTATTGAACTTGTGAGTATTTCCTTTACTTAATTGTATCTTCGAGCCTCTGTTGAAGCCTTATTTGCATTTAATATCCCTAAATGTCCATTCTGATTTCAATCTCTACTTATATTCTCTTTGAAGATCAGAGTTCCAAGCAGTATAATTTCCCTGAATATTATCTGGTTTCAATATCTCTCCGAGAGAAGACATGTTTACGAAATCTTATACTACTTGTCAAACCTGAGCATTTCTGTGTTGATTATTCTTCCAAATACTAATGCTAGCAATATCAGAGATGCAATCTTTATGTTTGAGAATGAGAAATACAGATCAGAAGGCTTTTCTAAGCATACAAAGTACATCACTGTTACTTGATGAAGGATATCAACTTTTGTATAAAGAAAAACTTCTGTTTTTTTTCTGAATAGCTATGTATATATATTAATATAAATTAACATTCAAGGTGATATCACTATGAAGTTTTGTGCTTTTCAAGTAATTCCACTGCAGAACTAATGCTAACAGGTTGGCTTCTCAGAAGAAGCACGAAGAAATTATCATATATACAACATTCATGTTGCAAAGGTTTTGTAGACATGAGCATTTTATATTTCCAACTCAGAAGTCTGCATCCTTAATATAGTCAAGACATGCTATAAAAATCCATTCTACCTATCAGATTCATTTTGAATTGCATATAATGCTTAAGACTAAAATTTTTAATCTGTTTGAAAAATTCAGGTGCAGTAAGAGGGATGGACTATGCTACTTCTGTCCTGATAACTGACTTTAGTGTTAAACATTGAAATGAGTCCCTCTCATCTTCAGTTCCTTGACTTCCTACTAAAGCCAGCAGTCCTTAGACAAATTGCATACCACCACCATCATTGTATCTCTTTTTGCTTGCCTGTCAGCTTACATCAGCCACACCTCAGTGCTTGTTAATATTCACCAAATGCTTATCAGATAGTCAGAATCTCAGAACCTAAAAGATTCAAGGGATGAGTAAGCTGTTGAGATCATCAAAGCTCAAAGACAGAATGAACTATCCTGACATCATTTCTGACAGATGCTTGTCTAACTAATAAACAGGATTCCACTACATCTCCAGGATGTCTGTTCCTGCCTTTAATTATCTTTATTATCAAAAGAAATAATCTAATTATTAAAATAATAACTAATTATCAATTATTATCAATAAATAACCTAAGCCTAATTTATAATCTGAAGACCATTACTGATTGTACTGCTCCTCGCAAATGTGGGACTAGATTGTTCCTTTCCTTCACAGCTACTCTTTTTGTATGTTACACTGTTACCAGGTCTCTGCTTTCTTTTGTATGGACAAATATCATCTACATGTACACGGAAAAAAATATATGAGTATAAAATGTATAGTGTCCACTCTGGCACCTGGTGGTCTTCTACAGGGTGCATTGTTGGAAGCAGACCAAAAATGAAAACAGTACAAGACTATGCTTGGATCCCATATCAAGCCTGTGATCATTTCTTCCCACTCTACAATGACATCAGATCATCACTGTCCACAAATACCAGCCATGGGAACAATTTAGATATCTGCATTATTATTATTGTTTATTTAGATCTTCTAGAAGCACTAGACTTGCCTATAGGTGATCAATAGAGCTACAAGCTCCTAACACTGTTAACTGTTTCTCCTTTCCTTTGTTTCACTAGTGAAATGTGTTATCCTAGCTGTCTAACACACAGCTTCCTATTCTTGATAGGAGAAAGGAAATCCCACAGTCCTTGCTAGAAACATAAGCTTCCCTTCTCTCTCTGTGTACTCTCCCTTATACTAACTTAATAGAAACAGGAGACCAAGCCTGTAGGGCACAGCTTATGCCTCACAGCTATGGAATAAGAAATTTAAAATTAAATGCTTCACGCTGAAGACAAACTGAAAGGGATCCACAGAATAATGTGACCTGTGTCCTCATATCTGTATCAAACCACTGATCTGTCGCTGGATTATATTCCTAGTTATCCAGGGTAGAATACTTGTCTTCTTCAGTCTTTGCAACATGCTTATTTTTTCCCTACCCCGTGGCACAGAAATTAATAGATGGAAGTTACTGGTAAAAATTGCTTTCATTCTTGTCAATAGTTAATAATTACATTTAAAACTCCACCTTGTTGGAGATATTTAAATGTATGTGTGTATCACACCATTGTGTATCAAGATTTTCATGTGTAGTATTGGATGCCTGAAATATATAAAAGACTTAAGGTTGTTACATGAGTATAGATACTGTGATCTTGTGATATTGTTGTTTCCAATTCTTATCCTGTGGGTTAAAAATAAAGGAGATTTTCTCTCCAATTAAGAAGTGGTTAAAAAAAACCCAAATAAATAAATGTTACTTAATTGTAATCTTATCTTTCGCCTTGTTCTTTTGTAACATCCAGATAGGAACAGCCACACAGCAACAAAGCAGACAAGTCAGGCAGAAAAAAAATGAAAGTCCTCAGAATTCTCTAAAAGCAACTGAGTCTGCAGACTCAATTACTATGTAAACTCTGTGCTTCACAAGTCATTTAAAGACTCAGTACAAATGGCTTGTGGTTTAATCTTTTAATTCCATTGCTCCATAAGTTTCCTTGTAGGTTCATTGAGCAAGGAATTCAGACAAAGTATTTGAGGCCCTTTTTTCTAAAAGGGGCTGGGTATGGAAAAATGTGCAGTAGTGGAGCTCCTAGAAGAGTCTGTGAACTAATCTCCAGATTTACATGACATAAAAGCCATTATCTTTCAGGGATTCTTGTGTTTCAGACTGTGCACTTTTACAACATCAGGTGCTTGCCATAGGAGGCACTCCCTATCAGTGATCATCTGTGGAATGTATTCAAGCATTTACAGCTAAACGTACAAATTTGTGCCACGAGGTCAGAAAGAAAATATGGCAAGGAGGAAATCACTTTCAAATTTTTGAAGATGGTTTATGGATGCTGTGCACAGTTGTCAAAAACTCTGAGGTCTTTGTGCTGAAAATCTTAAAATTACATGCACACACATTCCTGCTTGTTACAATCAGAATTTTAACTTGGATTATTAAAAACTCCAGAACTAAAGTAAATCTGGTTTAATGTAGTGTAGCCAGGCTTGGCTAATACCCCAAAGTTAATAGTTTTGTATCAAAAACATGGTCATGGTTGATAGGATACATGAAGAAGAAACATCCACCATGTGGACTTCTTGTATTTGCTTGAGCTTTGGAGAAGCAATACATAGGCAGTAGCCAGAGGCAGACCACAGGCTGGCAAGAAGGAACTCATAATTTCTGCTTTTGATATGATGTTTGAAATATATATAGGGAAGTTAGTATTTTATTTGATTGAACCTAGCAAATTTTATTCTGATTTACATACATTTTATTTGCATATAATTAAAGTTTGTAAACTTGCACAAAATGAGTAACAGTATGAAAAACTGAGATAGCCATCACAATTTTTTAAAAAGTCTTCAATGTTGATAACATAAGCATTGATGTATTTTATATTAAAAGGTACTATAGCTTTATCCTAAAGCCGTGCCTCAGTCAGAAAAGAACATAGGCTAAAAAGTCAGCATATGGCATGATATTTCTCAGATAATCTTTAGTAAAATTTTAAATTGGTGTAAAATATTTTAATAAGAAATTAAAATATTAATATATACAATTAAATATTTTAATGTTGAAACTTTTTAACCAGCAGAGAACTGACAAGCCCTACGGGCTACTAAGAGGAAAAAAACTGCTTTTTTTTTCTCTCTTGAGTTTCTAATTTTTTAATTAATATACCATTAATATAAGTGAAGTGATTTTACAAGCCTACTCTTATCCTGGATATTGAGTTTGTCTGTCATCACTATCATCAGTGCTACAGTGACCAGTCATGACACACAACTTTGTGTTGCAGATACACTGTTCACAACTAAATCATTTGGAATTAGCACGGCTCATTTTTCTCAAGACAAAATCCAATTCATGCAAGAATATAGAATGTTTTCAAATCCATATCCTTACTTTGGTGTGGCTTCTACCTAGTCATGAACTATGATTTGCATTAGGGTTACTTAACCTCAAGTTAGCCAATTCCATGGAGACAGTTTCATTTGATGTAGTATTGTGCAGTCAGAACATGGGCTGCTCTGTCCGAACAGCGGTGAAGTATGTCCCTTTAGTTCAACCCAGCATGCCCAGAAGAACAGAGGACCTATTCAAGAATTTTATTGACAAAAGAAATGTAGAAAACTTTCTAAAATGCAGGTCACTATCCTTGTCAGGATACATGGCATATGCTTGCAGAAATCCAGTGACACAGAGGTGAACATAGTAATTGTAAAGGAAGTTTTGTATCCATTTAGGGTTCACACCTTAAGAAAACTAGTCAGTGTGCTCATAAGTGCCACCAATGACCTGAGGTAACTCTGCAGTGCTGACACTCTCATTATTATGAAGCACATTTCAAGCTTTCAGAAGGTGATCTCGCCCACCTCCTCTTTTAACATCATGTTCAGCCACCTAAAACAGTTATACAACACTACTGAAGTGTAGAAAAGTATTCTAGAAAAGTGGAATTATTTTATATGGCATGTTAGCCTGTAAGGTAGTTTAAGTTATTAGTTTTTTTCTTAGCCAAAGTGCCAATACTAAGAGCATCTTGGAATCAGCAGAGACCACTGCTTCTGGGAAATCTGATTATGGAACTTTACCTCTGTTAAATGGGGTTAAGTGGTGGTGAAACACTTTTAAAATCTATGCTCTAGTTACACAGTACTGTTGAACCTGACAGGACAATCTGCCTCAGTGTTCAGGGATTGTTGCAACTGAACCACAAAATGCATGGCAAAGGCTGTAACTCTTGTGTGTCAGTAAGAGGCCTTTTTTTGGCTCCTTTCTGTCAGTCTGAAATACAAATTTTTCCCCCTCAAACGTGGTGTCTTGCAGGTCACCAGCCTCTATTGTTTGGTAGATGTTCATAAACAATCACAGGTGAAAATGTCAAAATGTTTTTCATTACATCTTCTTAATGAATATTGTAAGTTAATAATTGTGTGCAGTTCTAAGATTGCTTCACAACTTAATTTATCAATTATCTTTGACATTTTTCATATTACATTTATCAAATATGTTTCTTATAGGTGAATTTTAGAAAGGAGATTAGCTTTTTTATATCCCTCTAGTATTTTTCAACTTTGCAAGGATTGCAAAGCATTAACCAATGTTATCCCTAGTTTCTGAGTATTAAAGTGGGAGCACTGTGAAGGATAAATGACCTGAATAGTCACAAGGCAAGTCAGCAGCAAACCCAGATCTTCTAAATCTCAGTTCCCTGAACCAGAATATCTCCCTAGGTTCTTGTGGTTAAATTAAAGAGCATACATATCAAATGTGTTGGCTATATTAAGGTTCAAATGGCTCATAAATCCATGAATTTATGAATGTAACAAATTTTATGAATGTATTACGTGTTAAATTCAGTTTTAACACTAAGTTAGAACAACTTTTGCTAAACTCCTTGAACTGCTCATTAGAAACTCAATTGTCTCCCCTTTCCAATCACTGAGTCAACTGTGGTTTGACAGTAGATCTCAGATACCTATTGCTAAACACTGCAGAAGGAATTCCTCCAGCATCTTTCAGAATTATGGGCTTTAGCAACCAAGAGTCTGTCTTCTAGAATTTAACCACCTCCGGTTTCCTCATCTGTTTTGTTTTGTGCATATAGTACTCAACTTCTCCTCAACTGACAGCATCAGACATATCTCATCAGACCAAGCACTGTTTTAAAATGCCAGTTAAATGAAAAAAAAACAACATTGTGTGGTCATGCTTATTAAGGGTTTGTGATAAACAATGTAGAGAGCCACAGAGCACCATTAGTGCCAAATAGTGTGAGCCATAAGTTCTGCAGCACCCTGCTGCATCACACTAACATTTGTCACTTGCATGTCCCCTGCACTGTTTTTACAGATCTTTCGAAAAATATGCCAATACATGTATAGGTTTCCTGTAAAAATGTGCTTGTGTATGGATAGTAAAATAACTATTTTTTTTATTTTACATAATCACCTGAACTGGGAGTATGTTCTTGTGCATTCTTAGGCAAAATTCCTATCCACCAAGTATTAGCGAGACATAAAAATTAATTTCAAGCCAAGATAATAAGATTTATTTTGAAACTAATTTGGAAAACATTTGCTTCTGGCATGGTCACACATTTGTTTTCATGCTGTCAGTTTGGGTTTGACATTAAAATCTCACACATATACAGAATTGGGCTTCAAATTTATTTTGTACTTCTTCTGAGTAACTTTTTTTTATTATTTTTTAATGAGACAGTGCTATGAAACAGTTTTATTTCAACAGAACTGTATTTTTCCAACAATTAAAATATTGCCAGAACATTCTTAGCTCTGCTGAAGAGGAAGCAAGGTGAGATGGATAACACTTTTGTGTGAAACTTCTGGTTCTCAAAAAAATCATTCCAAAAAACTTTTTTTTCCTGTTGTATTTGCTTCTCCAAATGCATTATCACATCAAGACTAAATTCTACTGTCTTTTCCCTCAGAACTTGGCTCTGTCAACTAGCAATATTGTCTGTAGGACTGTAAGGTATGAAGAACAAAAAGTGATAACTCTATGAAGTGTTACATTACAGGATGTGAGGACATTATTACACTGCAACCATAAGACAGGCAGTTCTTAGGGAAGTTGGAATGGCATAGTTACCCCCCTGTGGGGACAAACGTATGAGGGCTGCCACCAGGGAAAGAATTTTAATTCCCTGAACCTTAAGATTACAGCAAACAAGCCAAGCTGGGTTGCAGTTCAGGTGGTCGGACCTGTATGAGCTGTAACCTGGACACACTGTCTAAACAGGGAAGATGCAGTAGCCAAGACATGAGAGTAGCCCAGCAGTGGGCAAACATCCTCCACTGAACTGACCCTTTTCTATTGTTACTTCTAAATTAGACTAAATTAGCTCAGATATAGCTCCATGCCCTAGATTCATGGATCATCCCTGTGATGATCCCACGTTCCCCACATCCCTGTAACATAGATAGTTCCTAGGTAGAAACATTTTGGAAGAAAATAGTAAAACATCTGGAAAAAAAAGTAAGAGAAGTGAACCGTTCAAATAAGAAAAATAAAATCACTGTGAAAATAAAGAGTTAATAGGAATAAGCAGCTAATCTTGGACTGCAACTCCCATGCTGAAGCTTAGGTTACTTTTCACATTTTTTGAATGTATCCTGATTTTTCAAAGTCAAATGGGGAGAGTTTCATTCTAACTGCTATATCCGTGCAAAAATCCAACCATAATAAAGCGATTGCACATTCTCCACTTTCTGAGTTCAACAGAATATATCTAAAGAAAAATTATGGTATTTCATTGAGCTCTATCTACTAGCATTGTTGCTTTAAATTTTTTACACTACCATATTCTTTAAAAATGACAATGGCGGATTGCATATATATTCTTTTATACATTTTTCATATTTACACTATTTCTCTTGATATCAAAAAGACTTTACTAATCCAACAAATATAATCTGCTGTAATTTGTAGCATGATCTCACTGATAGGGTATAGAAATGCTGTTCTATCCATTAGCTTTGTAATTTGATGCCACAACTGACTAGTTTTTTGGGAGCCCAATTTTTTAAAGTATCTTTTTTCTTTATTTCTTTGTGAACACAGGGAATCCACAGAGTCTACTGTTCATTGGAATCTTTTCTCTCCTAAAACAGTGTATTCACATTTTTGCAGATCTTATCTTTACTGTTCATGTGACTGATTTATTTCTGTGCTGACTTTCAGCAGAGTGGGAAAGCTGAATTTCAGGATGCAGGAAATAGCATTGCTAGTACAGAAGGTCACCAAATATAATCAGCTCTCTATTACCAGCAGGGGATTATCTGGGTCTTGGATTAACTGTGCCACCCTGAAAGGGAACCTGCTATATGATACACTCACTAAGCCCAGCATAGAGCTGAGCCTTCTTCCCTGTCATACGGTCTCATGCTTCTGACCCAGCAGTAAATTCAGCACAGAGTATTTTCCCCCAACTTCATGTTCGTATTTTCTTCTGTTGCACTGTTGTGTTACTGAGTTATTCCACCCTCCACTGCCCTGAGCAATCAAAAACTGAGGGGCTATGGTAAAAAATTTGGAGCAATCTGAATAATATCCTGACAAAAAATGCTCCTAAGCAGAATCATGAGTCGCCATAAGCATTCTACACAATATTAGGAGGACTTTGCAAGCTTCTAAAAAGAAAGGTGGTTATAATCCTCTAGTATGACTTGAACACTGTTATCTATGTCAAATTAATTCTATATTCAAAAGTACAGAAGTGCTGTTAGGATCACAGTGAGTTTTAATATGCTTATAACTGTCTGTGTGCCCAAAGGTAAATAACATTTGCATGTGGTGCACTAACACTTTCTTGAGGCATGTTCTTCCTTCTCTGTGCATAATTCTCACCACTTCAATTTTTCTTTGTAGCTTGCATATGATTAAAAGATTTCATTTTGCCTAACAATGTGTGAGCAGAACCATAGGTATCACAAATCAGCATATTGACAGTGAAGGAACTCTTGCAATGTGCAGCCAAAAACTAAGTCCTGGAGTTTTTTTCCAAGAAAGAAGACTAAGCCATGTTACTCTGAAAGTGAAATGTTTCTTCATATTTATTTTTTTTTCCGCCTTAAGCATATGATTACAAAATACATGTTCTGAATTTCAGATATCTAACTGTTAATAGAAATTTCAGTCAGATTTCTCCTTAATCTACCAGGATAGGTAGAATGTGGAAATAGTGAAGTTGAAATAGTGTCTCGCATGTAGTTAGAACAGTAAGAAAGAAAGTGGGAGCACTCTCTATCAGAAATATGTATCACCAGTACCTAATGCTTATCAGTTTTTCAGGGCAAAAACTGGTTACAGGCAAGAACCATTCCTTTTACTTTTTCTAAAATGTAGTCAGGGTTAACCCACGAAACTGATACTCTGCATATAAAGTTATAAGGCAGATTTACAAAATCATGTGAATTACAGTTCTTAGTTTGACACTAATAGCACTAACGCTGAAAGCACAATAAAATATTCCTAAAACAGGAAACACTACTACATGGAGACTACTGCTGTAGGAGGAGTTTTTTATGTTGTAAAGATTATATCAGACAGAAACATACTGATCTAATATCTAGCTTGAAGAGCCATCAAAAGTTCTTGCAAGTGTGGATAAAAAAAAGTTTATACTGTGAACAATACTGAAAGTTTCTGAGTAATGTATGGTTTAGCATGAGTATTTAGACATTACAAGATGGATAGAAAAAAAATAAATCAATAAAAGCTGTGTTCTTTGGCTCATGGCAGTAAGATTTATTTCCAGCCAAAGGAAGGATGATTCTTTAAGAGACAAGAGGGGACTCTTGTTTTTCCTCACACTCTTCAGATCAGTCCAAGCAACTGAATATCACATAGTCATAAATTAATAAAAACTTAAAAGTGCATATCATTAACTTTTTCAGTTTAACAAGGAGTTTTTAGAACAACAACCATTGGCAGTTTTACAGTTATTTTCTTACTCAGCAGCATGTTGCTTTAGGCTTCATATAAGCTCTTACACAGGACTGTTCTCAAGCATCATTAAGAAGAGGGATTTTTAAAAATCTGTTGCTTTTTCTGGGCAGAAATATTATTGTACATATATAGATATGTGTGATATATACTTATAAATATATCCATAACATATAAAATATACCTCTAAAAACATGAGACAGTTCACATGTATACATGCTTCATGTCCAGTGATACTTAAGTCAAAGGAAAATTTTGATGGTTGGTGCATCAGATCTGTGGCTGTGTGTAGAAAAACAAAAGTGCAGGTATTTTATCTACAGTATTTTGCCTGACAGCCATAGAGTCACTGAGTGTACTTCAGAAAGATACCTAAATAAATACCTGTCTTCTGCTTTGGAATATATGTCAGGAGCTGAGAAGTCGTTTCCCTCCAACCAGCAATGTTCTGAACCTTGCCATAAATGTTCTCTGCAGGCCAATAACAGAAGATTTATTAGGCAAGATCCTAATGACAATCACACTGGAACGGCAGATTCGTACCAGTGTAAGAGTGCAAAATGCATCTCATTTTAAATAATAGCTTTACATATCAGTAGGATCCTAGTTTATGTTTGCATTTTGTATGCTTACGTTTATGGTACACTTCCAAATCACAAGAGAGAATATGCTTTCTCATAACAAATAAAAATGTGTTCTCTCTTGTTCCAACACCTCAATAATTAAAAGATAAACAAGTAAATAACAGCACAAAAAGTTTTAATCTCACTTTTTGTTTAGTCAGGATTTTTTGCTATGAAGTGCCATAAACCTCTGCCACAACTACAAGAAAGAAAGCTTTTTTTTTTTCCAAATCCAAAGGTAGAAGCTAATAATATTTTTTCTTGTATCTAGTGATCAGTCTTTGTTGATACTGGTTAGCAGGAGGAAAACAGCAGAGAAAAAGGCTTTTATTTCATGCCACCAGTGTTTATTTTGCAGTGGGGCCATAAGTTTTGTGAAGACTGAAAGTATAAAAGCAGAGTGGACTCAATGAACTGAAGAATGCAGTAGGAGGGGAGGTAAGACGAGCTGTAAAACTAATTGGTGTCCAACATGTTTTGGACTGCATTTAATTTTCTTGAGGGGATGAGAGGTCAAGAATGGAATGAAGTCAATGAGAATAGGAATAAGAAAGTGGAAAGCAAAATGGCCAGCATTAAAAGGTCAGCGAATATCCCAGGGACAGGAAATGAACTTTAAACAAAAGTATAAGGTAGTATTTCTATCCACGTTTGGGAGTTGTTAAAATTAGTATTAAAAGAAGGAAACTTAAATAACCAGATGTTTCTTGTATGAAAGATTGTTTTAGTCTGCTTTCAATTTATTGGAGGCCTTAGCAAGACCAAGATTTTGTGTGCTATGCAATTAGGAAATGAGTATTTCAGTGCAGTGCTAATGTTATTTAAATATTTTAAAAGACTTCGATATTTTACACTGACTTGCTTCCTGTTACACGTTCATAGTCTTCCTCTTGGAAGAAATCTCTACCCTGAATTGGGAAAGTAAACTTCTCACAAGCTTTAATACAGAATTTAGCCACAGCAGCCAGCCTGCCAGCATCTAGCTAATACAGACACTTTGCAGTCTACCATAAGAGCTCTAGGCTGTATGCATAAATTCATACATGACCTGTAAAGTCATCACTTCAGTACATTTTAAATTACCTTATGTAGAACATCAACTTTTTCCACAGAGAAACATGTTTTATTTGAAGTCTTTTCTGTCACTAAAGTTTTGACTAAAGTTGAACCCAGGGGGGTTTATTCTTGTTTCATTTGTGTGGACATCAGAAAGCAAGAGTCTTTTCCCTTTGGTTTTCATCCAAAGCCCACTAGTTTTAGCAAGAATCTTTGCTTTGACTTAAGTGGGCTTTGAATCAGGATCTTTGCGCTCTGAGTTGGCTGGGCAGCAATTTTTTTTCTGCTCCAAAATAAGTTTAATTGAAAATACCTGCTATTTTTATCACCTGTGCAACTCTACTTTTCTCTTTCCATGCCAGTGCAGCAAACAGTAAATAGATATTGAAATCATATCAAGTAACTTCACTGAAGGTAATTTACTGGTAGTGGCAAAACTGGCAGCAAAAGGCCTGCCAAGAAGCCCAGAGAAGTAAGTAGGGGTCCTAGGGCATGGTGGACATGCTATAGCTGGCATCAGAGAAGAGGCATCACACCCAGGGGAGAGCATTTTTTAATGAACAAATATCTCTCTGCCATGCTTGTAAAATACAGGATGCTGCCAAATCAGCCTCAGCTGATTTATAAATTATAAATTATAAATTCACTTAGAATACTTCATAGTACAACCACCCAATGTAGAAAACATTAGTCTTTTAAAATCACATCTAGACCATGTCTGCTTTTAATCAGAGAAAACTGGAGAACATTATATTGGTTATAAAGACTTCCCCATTTTCAAGCGAAATTCTGGTTTCTTTTCCTTTTAGTGAATGTAAATTTCAAACCAATGGGTCTTAAACTATACAACAGCTTTGAAAACATAGTATCATGCTTCCTATAAAAATGTAAATGACATTAGTCCTGAATACTGAGTGTCAGGCTTCCAAACTTTGTTTCCTCATATAGTATGAGCTTATGGAGTGACCTCATAGGGTAAGCAGGGTAATTTATGTTTTCTATTTGAGACATTTCTGATGATACTTCAAAAGATAACAAGAACCATATCCAAGGACTGCGTGGATTTATGTTTACATTTACATGGCGTGTTCTTTTGTAGATTTTCCAGGAATTTTATGAAAGTATTTTTGTGGAAATTTGGAGAACCTTAAAATGTAAGGATCCATATATTTTATATACCAATGATGCCTTAATCATTCTTTTTTTTATTTTATTTTTTTTATTGTGAATGAAGCATGCAGCATTTGAATGCAAATAGACCTGCACCAGATTATCTCCTGTGTTTTACAAGATAAAATTAAGGGAGGCTTACCCTTTAGTCAGATCTGCAGTAAATACTTTAGAAAAGGGCAGTAGAACAAGATATACAGTAAGAAACTGATGAGGCATTTCTCTAAAGAGCACAAAAGGATTCCAGTTAGCTAGAAACAAACAAACAAACAAAACAAAACAAAACAAAACAAAAAACCCAAAAACACAAACACAAACAAAAACACAAACACAAACAAAAACACAAACCAGACACAACAGAAAACTTTGGAAAAATATTCCCGGTGTAGACCTGATCTATATTCCTGGTTTTAAGTTAGTGGAATGTCACTTTATTCCCTTCCCTCTTCCTTCTCCCCTCTCCCCTCTCCCTTTCCTTCCCTTTTATTTTTTTTCCCCTTTTTTCTCCTCTTTTTTGACTAAGTGAAAGGCTTGCAAAACTTCACACAAGTTGCCAAAATGCAAGCTGTCTTTTCCTTTGGACTGCTATAGCTCAGATCTTCCCTCCAATGTCCCCTGAAGTCTCTTCTTGCATGTAACTACATGTAAGTGTTTGGACCGTTCATATTGGTTTCAAACACCCATATGGCACTAAAATGAAAGCTGGACAGATCATTCTTCCTAGAGCCATGGTGGGAGGGAAAGTGTCTAAATTTCATTTCTTTTGTGTTCCATTCAAGAACATCACAGATTTTTATTACTCAACTATGTATTCATATTTAAGCAAGAGGAAAAGTTAAGAGCAGTTATTTTAAAAAACTAAATAGATATCTCACTACCTAGCATATGCATCTTGCTCAGTGAAGACTAAGAAGCCTCAAAGACTAATCCCTCATTAATACATGAGATGTTCACAGAATGCCTGCCAGAACTGGGAAGTCAAGTTTAGATGGAAACTTGGCATGGAATTACTGGCTTGTCCCTTTGAGGGTTGGGAAGGAAAGGAATAAGAAAAACACAGTGAATAAAACTATGTTTGCATGCTTGCATGCATGTACATATGAGAAGGCTTTTTAAGTTCATTTTCTCATTAAAGTAGAGAACAGTGAAGCTGTAAAGATTCCGCGTGTGTTCTTGTAAACTGTGCTTTTCACACATATTTTGTTAGACACATGGAATGTTAACTGAACGGGCTTATCTTAAAAATCAGCAGGGTAGCTGGAATGTAATTTTACAAAACCTGGCCATCTTTCAACAAGAGTGGGTGGATTTTCAATGCAGCAAATGTTTGTGTATTAAAAAGTATTTGCCATGGTGACAAAGCTTGGAGAAACATCCCATTAGCCACAGACGGGAAGCCGTTGCAGATTGTTCTGATTATCCATGCCCAAAACTTAGTCTGGCTCTGTTTATATGGCATTTCCCAATAAAAAAAAATAATTCAACATACCCCTAAAACCTGAGCAAACTGTTTGCACTTACTTACACATGCCTTGTGCTGTATTTTCTGGCTCAGATTCAGCACATGATTAGATTCTTACTTTCCTGGAACTTAAAACATGTGCTTACAGCTAAGCATATGCTTAAATGTTCTGCTTCACTGGGAACTAAAAGGATGTTCCCATATTCCTGGTACAGCCAGGACTCCTTGGGAAACAAATAGGAATTTTAGAATTAAAAGGCCCCTAATCTATAGGTCAATAGAGAGATGAGTAAAACAATC
Organism: Hemiprocne comata; assembly: GCA_020745705.1. NCBI lineage: Eukaryota > Metazoa > Chordata > Aves > Apodiformes > Apodidae > Hemiprocne > Hemiprocne comata. The sequence goes on from CM036591.1 coordinate 18,094,417, forward strand.
TGATAAGGGTTTGTGGTGAGGGATTGTGTAATTAGCCATGGGAGAGCATGTGGGCACACTTAATATGTATGTACAAACGTGTTAACTGTGTGAGTCTGGGACAGCTGCATTAATCATGGTCCCAAGATGCTGTTGGTAAGAGTCATTGTATTATATCATTGTGATTTTGATGTAGAAACCAGGAGCAAAGTAAGACATTTAGCTGCTAGGGCACTGCCACTGCCTCCCTACTCGTACAATAAAGCTCTTCTGTGCATACAACATCCCACCTCTAAGATCAACACTTTGGGATGTTATACTTAGAGTACTGCATCTCACTAGAAAGTTAGGCATCTCCATCACTACAAACATGAAGTTCTCATTTCTTCTACTCTTGAAGAGCAAGATTAGTAATTGGAAATAATTTTCACTTGCCATAGTGAAAGGAAAGAAAAATCACTATGTCAAATGGTGCCCACTGGAAAATGTTCAATTCTAGTTATAATTAATATGTGCAAGCAGAGTGGTCGGAGCAGCCCTATGAAGTGCATGTGGGATCATTAGAGAGAAGAGGAAAAAAAATTATGGGTCAAAACCAATCTGGAATATACATGAGTACCCAAGCCAGATGTGAACTCTATGGGTTTGATACTTCTGGCTCATATGTAATAATCAGGGACAGATTAAAACATTCCAGCAGAAGTGTGGCAACTTAGCAGTAAAATGGCTTTAAATACAATAGAAACTGCATGAAGCCCAGTCTCTTGAAATACAACACAATGGACATTTTTTATATCATATATACAGAAGTTCTTCTGCTAATATTCCTGCAGGAATTAAATTAAATAATGGACATAAATAGTTGAAAGACTGTGTTACCTCTTTTATTCCTTTTGGAAAATTCACACAGAGGCATAACCTGGGAAGCCTAAAATGGACCCATTTAATTCCTGTTTTTAGGAACAATGTTTATAGGCAAATGATCTTTTATGTGCTGGAATGAATGGCTGTGCTATAAAACTAAGTGTCCGACAGAATACTGCTTTGAAGTTATACTTGGCTGCCCAAGGTAGATGACAGACAGTGTCAGGAAAAGGGATAAAAAAGCTTAAAGGTCATAGTAAGGTCAAAACAAATAGGTCACAGCAAATTAATCCTTATCATCTGACCAGCATGGAGCAAGAAAAGGGCAGTATTCAAGCTCAAATCTGCTAAAATTTAGTGGAAAGGTATAAAACAATTAGTCGCAACACTGACTTCTTTCTTCTCTTCAGTTGCTGGAAATACAAGTTCCCCTAGTGGATAAAACTAAATATAATTTAGAAATACTCTACTTAAAAATTCATGTATCCAGAAAGTGTTTTTTTCATCACACATAAGCTCAGTTGGTAATTTTTTATTCCAGTGCAAGTTTGGTCTGAATAAGAAACACAGGAGAACTGAAAATATTAAATATTTTTTCAGTGCTAATTTTCATAGAAATCATTACTTATTTCAAAATTTGGGTGAAAACTGTGCCATGCTAAGAATCAAATCATAATGATGATGGTTAACAGTGGCTTTTGACAAGAAAAAATTTAAGATATTATTAACTTTTCAGAATACCTTACAGCTTAAACCAATATTGAAAAAATGTTACCATTTTTCACAGTAAGGTTATCATTTTTAATCAAAACGGACAGTGAATTACTAATGTAGTTTTGAATAAATCTAGTCTAATGTTTTATCAGAATATAGAATACCTAGACACTATTTTGTAACTTTGCATGTCCATCCCTACTTAGTGTTATCAATGTACTTACATGTACAAAGCTAAGAACATGCATTCCCTAGATTAGATAAGCGATGCTCTTCAGAAACAGCATAAAGGAAATATTATTCCTAAAAATACTTGTACCTAAGCTTAAACTACCCAAAACTGAAATTGCAAGTTGACAGGGCTGTAAAGCCTTCTGGAATCAGAGGGTATTGTCATCAGTCTTCCTTTCTGACCATACCATCCTCTAGGGCTGTCCCTGACCCCCTTTTCTGATCACACCCACCAGCTGTGGAGGACAGACAAATTAATTTTTCCCACAAATTCCAACTCTCCCAGGTCTGTGGGAGGCAGGTAGGATCCAGCTTAAGTAAGCTGGAGTGGAACAACAGCTCTGGATAAAGCTACTCAGCTGTCAGAGCTTACTCTGCTCTGTTGCGTGTTGCCGCTTCCCTTGCTCTTAGCCTCAGACATGCTCTGCACACAACTCCTTCAAATTGTCCATGCCTCCCCCCTCGTTATTCCTGTGTTCCCTTTCAAGCAGCCCACTCAGTTTGTGGACAACTTTTCTCAACTGCGGTATATCTGCGGTATATCTCTGTCTTAGGAATATTTCAATGGATGGCCTACATCTTTTTGTGCATCTTATAACATCCAGTTGCACAATGTAAGGCTCAAAATCTGACCTGTGCTGAAAAAGTACAAAATTAAATTACCCATTATTACTAAAACCTTCATTAGTATTAACCGGAAATGATTACCCCATGATTTCTTAAGACAATCCAAAGTCTGAAGGAACTAGTCTGGAGTCCCTGGTATCTAGAAGATTTTGCATACTTTCAAATTGGCTTCTACCATGCCTACTGCTACCCACGGTGAAGTTCTGAATAAGACAGAAGTCCATTTGAGACCAGTGAAAAGGCAGCTGAACATGATAGGTTTTTTAGCTGAAATGGGCCAGCTAAAGGGAGAGTAAGTAGAATAGCAGGCATATCTAGTTCATATTCTGAAGAAAAAGACAAATGTAAGCACAGGATAAGGATGCACAACTGAAAAAGGACATTAAAAATCAAAAGGCATTAGTGTAGTAAAAGTGTCAATTGCCAACCTGATCGTTTACTGATATCCTATAACTCTTCCTCCCAACACTGAATTCCAGAATAACATAACCATGCTTTTTGCTTATCATATCTCCTAAAGCTTGTAGATACCCCATAAAGAAGAGAGTTTACACTATTTGTATTACTCATTCCTGTAATATAAATTATCAGCTGAAATCAACAGCAAAGCTCTCACTGGCTGAAGAGGGAACAGACGAGTTGAAACTTTTAAGAAAACGTGAAGGCAGATTACCTTTGGAAAAAAAACAACCACCCGCTAAAAAAGGGCAATCCAATAAAATCAGAAATACTGCTTTAAGATTATAGCATTCCAAAGTGATATTAGAACTTAATTTGTTCTCTGAGAGGTCTTTACATTTCTCGTGTCTCTATGGTATTTTATATCTGCCAAAATAAAACTGAGCATAAGAGACTGCACACCGGGAAGTGATAACTTGTGGTGTCACATTTCAATATACAGAGTCTTAAATATTTATGTGCAAAAGTCATTTAGCTATAAGCCTGTTTCCTGTTTTAAACCAGATGCTGCTGCATAAGCTAAAATATTTAAGAAAAGGCCTAGAATGATAAAAGATTTCATTTGTACACGTGCTCTGTATGTGGTGACAAAGGACAATCCTGTGGACTTTTGAAAAAGGAATTAGCTAGTCTTGTGTGTGCCTCAGCATAGATGCACAAATTTATAACTAATGCATAGGTGCATAAGTAATGCATAGATGTACAACTAATTTCTATGCATTTGCGCAGTGGCACAAGAGCATTCAATAAAAATAATTATTTACATTTACAATAGATGGATTTCCCTAAAAATTAAATATTCATACTTCCCTGTTGGAAAAATTTTGGTTCGGTTTGGGGTTGGTTTTTTTAAACTGTAGCCAAAAAGGAAAGAAGAATGAGAAGCAGCAACACATTTAATCACAGATTAGAACATTCCTTGCAGCTCTCAACTCCTGGCAGGAGCTGCAGTAAAAAAATCTAAAAAACAAAAAACAAAAAACCCCACAACAACAAGACTTTATCATAACCATAAAATGGGCATGTTTTTAGAAGGCTGGAATTTGCTACATAATATTAAATTGGAGCAGGTTAAAGCTCCTCCTAGAAAATATATGTCTAATTTCAAATGCACAGAATTTAGTCCTAACAATCAATTAAAACAATGCAAAATCTGTCACTAAAAAAAAATGAAAGCCAGCTTTTTCAGCCTTCTGTATTTCACTATGTTGCTTGAATAGGGAAAATAAATCTTAAAATCAAAACGACTATAAGATTGGGCACAGAAGGCATTTCACAAGTCAAGTAAACAATCTACAATAAACAAAAGCCATCACATTTCACATTGCTGTTCATACACCCTCATGATACTTCTATTTTCAATTATCATTAACTGTGTTGGGTGTAAAGAGAGGCAATAAGCTGCAACTAGGGTATATGTAGCATGGTATGGTAAGATGACACTGTAATATTAAGGCACTGCCTGTACCAACACTTCAATTTATCTTATTAGCTACGTCTTCTTCTTTGTCTTTGTTGTGCTTTTTTTTCAAGCACACTCGACCCTTACAACTTCCCATTCTCCACATTCTGCAGCCAGTTCAGGAACTATGCATTTTTGACAGGAACAGGCAATGCCAGATACATTTCTCTTGCCTGGCATCCATACAATCGCAGGTAGCAAGACACTCTGCACACAGTGCTACTAGGAGAAAACACTGTACTTTCTTGCCCTTGGTACCACGAGAATTCCTCAGCCTGCTGCTGTTGCTGTCCACCTCACCAGTATGTCTCAAACTCCTATTCATACACTTGCAATCCTGGGTGACCTACAAATGCTCTCTTCATAGGTGTCATACAGGTCAACCACCTAAAAGAGGGTAGTATGAGTGCAGTTCAGTTTGATACTACTGTATTTGTAAATCTTTCCTGAAATGAGATGTTATTTCTAGTACATTTTTAGAGTTACAGTGTGCACTGGCCTGTTGTCAGTTCACATTTAGTACCTCTGCCATACCCTATCAGCTGACTTGCTGAAACCAAACTGTTTTGTAATACACCAACAGTGTCTGAAGCAGGCAGAGACATGAGTGCAATCTCACCTCTTTGATACTGGTATTTATTTCTCTGAAAGTTTGCTCTGAAAGGGAAGATATATTAAGTTCTTCACATAGTTTCATGTAGAAACTCTGCAGCCACTTCTGGTTATCCCGTATTCGTATGCAATCCTAGAATGGCATGTTTGTTATCAGCACAGCTGTTCAGGCCTCTGGAAATCAAGTGACCTTCTTGTCCTCCTGTCTTCTGCAACAAGTAATATCTCCATACTGTAAGTATCTCCAAACAACTCGCTGAATGCCTACTCTGCTGTTTAAACAACTAATTTGAAAGCAGGAGCAATTAATTCAAAGGTTCTGTGGCTCTCCTCTGAATCAATTTTTAAGGCTGGATCAATTTTTTAAAGCTGGCAAAGCACTAAGAAAATCCCAGATATCCTAAAGCCAAATATACCTGGGTTCAGTAACACTGGACCTACCAGGGGGGGAAAGGGGGAGGTTTGCAATTTTTTGGCCTTTGTTTTTTTCATTGTGTTTGAGGTATGCAGTATGTGATGCTCAGCAACCTGAAATCTTGGAACTAAATTAAATAACATGTGCCTGCCAAGATACAGAGCAGTGCAGTGTTTACACATGTCATATAAATCTGATTTATATAATTAAACCAATAGAAGCTTCCGTACGTGGGCAAGTCTTAATAAGTCTTCTCTGCAGACATCTGGCCTTCTAAATGAACATTGCAGTAAGGAGAGCTCCTATGTTTAGCACTTACAGAATATAGTACATAGAGTTTACTAGTGTTCAATGTAAGTGCAGAAAAGCTTTAGTATTTTTTATTCAATTACTATTTCACTGTCTACAAACACTGAAACAGCAGAAGGTCCAATACAGCCAAAAAACAAATTTAGTAATTAATTTATAATTTAATTTTAAAGCATTTTGAGAGGGTATTCTTACCTTTTGAAATATTTTCATTATACACAGTGTGTGGAAGCCTCAAGAAATAATATTATTCCCTCATATTACACAATGAACAAATTATTTCCATCAAAATAAGCAACAATACTTTTCTTCTAAAAATAAACATTATTATTCAATTTTTCAAATAGGACACCAAAGCATGGAGGGATTCAGTCAGCTGTCCAGAATTACTGAGGAAATCTGAAGATTCCTGAACCTTGATTTTGACACTGACAAAAATGTTATGATAGCAATGAAATCAGCTAGTTTTAAAGTTGTTGTGTCTTTTCAAACTAAGCACTCCATAACAATCAAGAAAAGGCCTGGTCAGTAGCAGATGTGGGAGAAAGGAAAAGGGGATTATGGAGAGCAGCAGCACAAACATTTTCTTTACTCAGAGCAGATGGATAGAAGTTCAGAAAGACTTTTCAATTCTAAGACCATCATGTAGGTCATAAAACAGTAAAACAGTACAGCTTTTCTTCAATTTCTAAGTTAGAAAGCATTTGCCTTCCTTGGTCTATATTGTAGATTGTAATCTTGTAAGCAGTAAGTCCTTTCAGGTAAGCAAACTGCCCATTGCAAAATTCCACTACATTAAACTTTTCTAAGAAGTCATTAAAAATAATGCAAATAATCATATCCAGAGGGAAGAATACAATGTGAAAAGCTCACACATCAGATTTGTTTTTGTTTATATAGTATTTCCAAATTAAGAAACCCTTAGTGAAAATAAATAATATTTTTCTCTAAGAGGTGGTGCTTTCATGTACAAGCAGAATTTAACAACAGTTCACCACAATTACTCTGTCTTATGCTTCAGTGAATATCTGAGCATTGAGCCTGCTATTGAACCACACAGATATTTAATCAGCCACTAATGACTGTTAGAAAGAAGTATTTAGAGGCAGGGTTTTGATTTTTTTTCATAGCACTAAAGAAAAAAGAAGGGACACGTTTGTGCAGCATCCTTCATTTTGATGTAATTTAAATTCTCAGTACTTAGCCTTGCAAGTGAGGAAAGATTTAAGGACTAGACTGCAAGATTTTACAAGTTATAATAAAACGGATATTGGTTTTCTGTCTTATATGCAGGCAAAGGTGTATTAAAAGCAATAGTGAGTATACATTTTTTTGAATAATGATAGAAATAGCCATTTCAAACTGTCTATACTTTGCTTTTATGCATGTATCCATTTACAATAATAAAAAGAACTAATACAAAAGGGAATAGCATATAATTAAGATATTAAATGTTTTTTTTAAAAGGATCATGCATTTTAGTAATGAGGCAACAGTTCTCAAAGTATGCACTTGAAAATCAGAATATCCTCATCATAGAATAGTAGATTGATTTTAATTAAAATTATACACGTATATCTGAGATTTAAATCTGGACCTGTGTCAACTCACATCTCAGTAAACTGTGAGCATTGTTTTAGGTTGTGAAGATCTGAAGGAAAAAAATTAAAATGTACAATAACTACCCTGACATCAAGTTATTTTTAAGTACATTGTAAATAACTGAAGTGAACCTGTTTATATTTCAATCAAGAACAAGAGGAAAATAGGTAGGCTGCAGTGTAAAGAAATTTTACATGTATGTCAGAATGTTGCTTGAAAACCCTGAAACATTTAAAAGATTTGATCTGTGAAGGGAAAAGAAAAAGGAAAAGTCAAAAGCCATTATCAGCAGGTAAGATTCAAAAAATTAAAACAGAAGAAAAACATTGAGAGGAAGAAATCAGTACGACTGACTGAATAAAATAAATGGTGAGTTTATATCAGCTTTTAATTGCTTTCAGACAAATGCCTTACAATATATCCTGTAAAGTAATCACAACTGTTTGAAGACATCTTTGTAACAATCGATCTCTCTGTCAAATTGTCAGAATTCCACCAACTAACATTAGGGTTGCTACAGAACGAGAAAAGTGTCAGTAAAGCATCCCATGTATTGTACAGTTAACCCTCAAAAAAACTAAAACCAATATGTTTTTCCAAAGATAAGTCATGATCACACAGAGTAGAAAAAGATTCTGTCAACACAGAGGCTAAACCACAATAGTCCCAACATACCACAAATCTTGTCTGGTTTGTAGCACTTGGAACAGCAGTATAAGAGCTCTGCTTACTTCCATGATTCTCCCCTTTAGGTGGAGAACTGGGAGCACTCCATGCCCAGCAACGCTAGAAAGACTTGCAATGAGAAATGAGTGAATGCGGCACAAGAGGAAAACCCAAGGAGAATGTTTTAAAGAAGTATTCCTAAGGTATAATAGATTTATCTTAAAATTATATGCTTGCATACCGTGACATTCTTCAAGGGAGTCGTGACAAATTTGCCAGCTGATGAAAAAGTTTTCTGCGCTTAGCAAACATTATTACATGTTTGGTACCTAATCTCAATGTGTAAGTCCTTAATATGTAGCAAGAAGGACTTACATAGGTGAAGCTCACACAAGAATGCATGCAGGAATTTAATATCTAGGCCTCATGTGTCCCTTTAAGTATGCTATTGAGTACCCTATGGTTCTGAAGGAGATGGAAAAAAAGACCTTTTTTTAGACACAGTTTGTTCTAGAGACAGTACTATGACCTCCTTCACTTCAACAAATATACAAAGCAAACATCTGTATTGGATGAGAGTTTCAGTCTTGTTTCCTTTCCAATTCTGCTGCCATTTCCTCTGGAAAGTTTCTTCTGCATTTATATAAAGATGGTGGGATTTGTTTTTCTTATGAACAGGAGTTAAATTTCTAGAGCTCTTACAGGTGCTTGCATGGACCTGTTTTTAAAACACTGGTTCTATTAATTTTAATTTTCTAACTGAAATATCCTAATTTCCCATTGGCTCACTCATTGTTTCTAAAAACAATGATTTTGTTTATTTGCACATCAGACAACAAGTGAGAGTCTTGTGTACCACAGACATGGGGCTCAGAAGCTTCTTGGTCACTTCCTCTATAAAAAGGAACTTGAAATTATTAATGGTAAGATAGTCATTAGAAAAATCAGTAATTGGAAGATCTCAGGCCTGAGAGATCTTCATTTTGAAAATTTTGAGATTTTACATTTTGAGATCTTACATTTTGAAAAGGCAAGGTCTTAACATTCTCCAGGCATTTTCTGAGAATAATAGTGCTTTGATGAAACTTGGCTATTCATAGTAAATTACACTGCAGTACCACATTTGTTAGTGCTCTGTGCCATGAAAATACGGTCTCATGTCAAGGCAGAGAATGATACAAGGAACTCAGAGCTCCTGAGGCTTTAGAAGAAAGCTTTAGCTTTCTCAAGCAATCTCAAAATGCAGGTTTCTGGGCAGTCTCAAGTTCCATACAACCTGCCTGCTGGACAGATATAAAAGGCAATTGGTCATCATCAGTCAATCAGAACTTGCATTTTGCAGAGATAAGCCTTTTGTAGACATTTCTGTTGCAACAACAGTTCAGCAGATCTAAGTTGCTTTAGTTCTCCATGTCCATGAATCTAGCTTGTATAATTTTTTGAGCTCAAAGTGGAAGTGTGTGCCACTAAACAGTCCAACACTAACTATTCAGTGTGTTTTAAAATATTTTTAAACTGATGCTTTTTTAGAAGTGCCTGGATTCCAAGGGTCAGATAGGTATGCAAACCTTCCCTTGAGAAGGAGCACTTCACTCTCCATTTAAATCTTTCTCAAAATCAAACAATGTTTGGACACTTTGAAAGCACAATATAGTTAATTATGTCTATTTAGTGGCCACTGAGTTCAGTGGATAGGTTACCACTGTCTTCAGCAGAATTTTTAATGGCTTTTTATAACCATTCATCACATATTTTGAGAGAAACCCAGTCAAACTTTTTGAACTTCGCAGGAAAAAGATATGTGTATGTTTTAATTAAAGAACAAATCTAGAAATGGATTATAGAAGACTATTAAATAGCTTAACTGTTAAAGTGACTTTGTGAGAACCTGTGTACTTCCTTTACCTACTTCAGTGTAAGCTTTCATCCACTTAAGCTTACATGGTCTGTTCTTCAGAAAGTTACTCTATTTGGCTTTTTTTAGATGTAATCAGAACTGTTCTGTGTTTCCCTAATTACAAACACATTTCTTTCTCCATGCAATCTCCCTAAGTATGCGGCAACCATCCTCTTGCCAAAGCTTTCTGGAATTTTTATTCCAGTTACAATCCAAATCTACATTTTTCTGTGAGAAAAGCTCTAGGAAAGACTATAAACAGGATAATTATGTAGCAATACAGTCTTAAATGCAAGTTTTATTTGTACATTATTTTGAATGCATGGTTTTTTACTTCCTAATGAGCTGTGGAGATTAATGCTATTGTTCCTGAAGCACATATGTGTTTTCCTCAACATAGATTACAATAATTCTGTAAGAAATTTTAGACAGAAGGTATAAGGAAGATAAAAAGATGTGAAGAATGTCACAAAAGTTACTCACTATGGTCTAAAACCTTAATCTGTGTCAATTTTGTGTGGCCTCCTTTATCTCACCCTGTGGAATAGCTCTGGAAAGGAACCAACCAACCAAAAACCCCATTAAATAATATAGCCTAGATTTCTGTGTCCTTTACAGATGTCAGAAGCACCTCATGTCAGAAAATTATTTTCAGACTTTCAGAAAATATTAATAAACATATTTTCAAGAGGTGAGTTAACTCAGAACTCAATCAATAGCTGTCATCAATTTTTGATACTTGGAATGAAACCTCCAGTGACATGCTAGAACAGAGGACATTTTTTTGTCACTGATTTCCTGAGAGAGTTTTGTAGTCCTGAAGAGAGCTCAAATGGCAGTTAGTGGAAAAGTCTTTGGAGGCTTTCAGGTTTTCCTTCTTTTGGAAGTTATTAAAATACTGATTCAGAGAACGAAAAGAATTATTGATCAGTACATCAACCATCGCTCAGAGAATACAACTTGCTGGGTGTTTTCATTCATGTATCATTTTAAACAACACTCATTTACCTATCAATTACAGACACTGAGTTTCTCATTTTGTTCCATTTGACAGGAGAAAAATACAGTAAAACACACTTGAGTGTGCATTGTTCAAAGGTGTAAACCAACTGCTAAAAAGCATTAGCTCAAAATTTGAAATAAAACTCTTTCAAAATGTTTAGACTGTTGGCTAAACTTGATATATCTAATAAGAACACTCACTTTCAATGGCAAAATTTAAGAGAGGATTGTACCCTTCCCTGCTTCTCAAAGAACATCTGCCAAGTAATTTTAGGTGAAAAATTGTTAACAAAGTAGTTCCGCCCTACAGCTCATGGAATGAAAATGTAGGTGTTCTCAGCAAAATCTATCACGTTCTCAGCTGTTCTAATCCCTGGCCAAGTCTCCTTGGAGCAGTGCTGCTATCCACTAGTAAACAAGTCCTATTGTTCAAGTGGGTAAATGGCCTTTGCTTTTGAAGTGAAATGATCTGAATTACATTCCCACCTCAGGCATTAAGTGTCTGGAAGCTCTGGTGTACAGCCTAATGATAAATACTATGGTACTGAATAGCCCTTGTGTTGACTAGTAACTGAATGACTCTCAAAGGATCAAATTTATACTCTCTTGCTCCATTAAGCATTTCCCAAGAGCAATGATCAGTTAGTTTATCTTCCCTGAACAAGCCATGATTATAGCCAAAATTATCTGTTTCTTCTGGTAAATTTTGTTTTGCTTATAGACTAACTACTATTTGTAGTTTGTCAGAGAAGCACTCACAGAGCTAACTCTCATGCTGCCCAGACAAACTGTTTATGCACACATTTACAGCTTTAACATTACTTTAGGTATTTAAGCATTCTTATTATATTATGTAGTCATTGCTCATCAGTGAAATGAATAGTTCATACCAGCATTAGCAGAAGGTAGCATCATATCAGCAAGTAGCAGAAAACTTACTAATAACTGACTGTATTAATAGAAACATAGAATCATAGAGTGGTTAGAGTTGGAAGAGACCTTAAAGATTAAACAGCATTGATTCACCTTTCTATTGACTAAGAGATCTTACATTTCTTATTCTTTACCTCTTGAAGGAAGATAAATAGAATATTCTAACTTCCATCAGAAAAAAACAATAAAATTATGTATCTTGTTTTATCTTGATCCAAGACACTAAATGTTGAAATACTGTAGGGAGAGATGTAGTTTTATGTACAAAAATATGTAGGAAGAGGTTTGGAGCCACATCTCTCCAACAATACATGAATAAATGTCACAAGGATATTTTTCAAATGTTAGTCAAACGTATTCTTTTCACATACACTTGCCAACATGCTCCTAAGAGGCAGACAAGGGAATGAGCTCTTGGCTCTCTAGGCACAGCTGCTGGCCATAGATAGCCAAGAGAGAAGAATGTTAAAGATTAACCTAGAACACAACTATACCCTGATTCTCTCACACTAGATAAGCTTTTTCTTACCACTTTTCTATAAATGTAAGTTCATGTGTCACAGATAATTGGCAGGGAATTGCCAATTGGAATCAATTTCAAGAATCAATTGAAATCAAGAATCAAGAGGAAACATAATCTGAATACAAAAGAAATCATCAAACAAATTCCTACGCAGGAGAAATATAAAAATATCACCCATATTCAATTCAGTGGATTTTACACAGCATTTCCACAGCAGAAGCAGAAGCAGCTCTTTAAATGCCACAAAGTATATAAAACACAATGAAATGCTTCCCAATATCTAGTATAGCTATTTTGGATGTAAAATGCTGTAGTTAAGCATGCAAGCCTTGCAAAGCAGTTTACAGAACCTTTCCAAATCTCATGCCACCAATTAGGTACCTGCAAAACCGTTCTCTTAAATTTTGGGTGGCAAAATAGTAATGTACAGAGAAGCCACTTAAGTAAGCTGAAGAATGGAAAACAGACCTCAAGAGATCCTGATTTCCAGTTCTTTCATCTGTCTCCCAGTGTCACAGTAAGAAATATTAAGGGCAATCAGCAAAAAGCATTCTGGGCATTACAAGAGCACATAGCTTAAGCTCAATGGTGAAAACAGCTTCAGAGTATAACAAGTTGCAGTGGTTAAGTTGAATGTATGGAATGCTCTATCTAAACAGATGGAGTTTTGTAGATGTAGTTACTTTTACGTGACAGAGGAGCAGCCATTTAAGCCTTTCTTTAGATTCAGCGTTTCCATTACAAATCTATTTTTTTATATATGTTTAATACTTTAACACATAGCTTGGCAACATTGGTGCATAGATTTCTTTTTGCCAACTAGTATGCTCTGTAGTGCAAAAATCTGTACAAAACAAAAGGATTTTGTAACAATATAAAAATACTCTTAACACAACCCACTCGGTGTGTTAGCTGCACTGAAAGAACTCGTGTATGGAATGAAAAACAGAGGTTGTTCTCAACTGGGGATTAATTATATTGCATATGAAGCCTGAGAAACCTGAAGTATGAAAAGACAACATCATCTATAGAATTACCACAAAACTATTAATGCACAGTTACACGTTTTCAGTGAACACAGTGAGTTTCAGAGCTTATCAAGTTTTCACTTTTCTCAGCGATACTGGGAGACTTTATATATTCAAGTTTAATGCAACCAGATGAACTAGAAGTACATAGAACAATTGCTTAATATTTGCAAATATTTGAGCTTCTCCTACTAGAACATATTTAAACACTTTTAGTTTAGTCTGCTTTTCAGGTGTGGACTGATTTTTTGGGTGTGGATGCTTCAGGGAATGTCAAGTGTCTTTATAGGAATGATGCTTTTCTTGTTGTGCTTGATTCTTTTCTTTGTTTAGTTGTTTTAAAGGCAGTACTGGCAAGTGAATACATTCTTCAGCCCTGACCCAGAAAAGACTTATGAACACAGTTAGGTTTATGTACTGTGAGTGGCCTCATTGACTGATGATTTAGTGCTATATTTCACAGACTTTTTTTTACTTATGTCCCTTGAGAGGATGTAATAATACAAAACTGGCTTACCATAACATTTTTTTTGAAAAGAACAGAAGCAAAAATATATGCTCTTAAAAATCATACAGATTGTATATTATGAAGTGTAAAGTAGTTAGAAACACTTATTATTAAAACAATTGAAGCAAGCACAAAATAACAAATAAATAATACGTGCATCTTGTACTCCAGAAAATACCTTGCTTTGCCATCTGTGATTTATATTCACTCACCCTGAGTGCAGATACACCCCCATTTCTAGGTTATCCTTTGAGGAAGGGATTATCAAAACATCTGGCTAAATCCAGACCTAGAGGATATTGCTCATATGATCCATAATGATAACTAAGTGGAATTTCTTGTTCATTTTCTATGGACCGTATAAACCCCACAGGAGAAGCTTTCAGGGAAAGTGTTAGTTCCTCTCCACTCAATTCTCTACATAAAAGCAGATTACTCAGAGTTTTATAGGAAAAGAGTGAATGCTGAAGCATTGCCTGAAATGGCATGAGGTGTTGTATTTCACAATAGCAGTTAGTTTAGTACCAGAAAAACCAGCTTCCACGGGTGATTGTGACAGTCGTGTTACTGTGCTTTTAAGCCTACTGGAGCTGGGTTTGCTTCCCTCCTGGTAAAAATGATGACTCCATTGTCATACCTCTTACCTTTCTAACAAATTTTATTGTTAGCAGGCCCAGAAAATAACAATTCTTTACTGCAACAGCTGCTTCTATATTTCCTTGTTTGTTACACTTCTGAAACATTATTTTTGTGTTCACTTTTGTCTAGGGTGGAGGACTGTAGAAGGATCTAAAGTCTCACCATCTGGCTGACCCTGGATGAGTCTCATTGTTGCATGTCCTCTACGAGATTCACTTACGTGCTTTGAAAGTGTTTAAAAGTGGCCTGAAAACAGACGGGAGAGGTGGTATGCTAAGGCCAGAAACAACTTAATTTCTACAATAATGAATAAAGAAAGAGTTCAAGGAGGCAAAAGCAAATGCAACAAAAAGAGGTGACATTGTACTCCAGCTGCAACACTGGTGCTGCAGTAATTTGACAGTAGTCTGGAACTGATCAGATTCTTGCACCACGTAAAGGAAATGTTTGTCCTTGAATAACATCACCACATTCACAGCATTTTTTTAAACGTCTTTCTAACATCGTTATTTCCTTTTATTCTCTGCTTTGAGATGTAATCAATCTAAATTGCAAATGGAATATTTTTACGATGTTTAAATAAAACATATGAAAGATTTGATTCTTCAAGATCCCATAACAGAAGGAAAAATAAGAAGTTTACATACAAACTAGTGCAGGAATAAGCAACTAACTGAAAAAATTCTCTGCATAGCCCACTGATTGTGGCTTCCATTTTAGGTGGAATTACTGCAGCGTAGTTCCTTTTGTTAAGAAAATATGTCTACGGAATTAATAATGTCTGTAGAGTCTGTATCTAGCAGTTAGTACTTGCTTTTTATTGAATCCTCTCTCTTCCACAACACTTCAACAATTTGCTTAAAATAGGAGAAAACTGGAAGTCAGAGACTGTCAGTGTGCTAGATCACTGTCACCATCACAGAGGAAAGCACAAAGAATGGTATAAAATGAATAAACAAGATTCAGTGGAAGCAGAGTATGTATGACCTGAAGATGGCAGAGAATCAGATGTTACACCAACCTAATTTACAAAGCATTTTGATCATCAAAGAAGTACTGCTGTACCCTCATTCTTCTTCTCCTTTCTTTCTTTTCCTTCATCTTATTCCCCTCTAATCTGCCATAACATGATTTAAACAATGCTGGTTTATCATCTAAGCCCCAGTTAAAGGTAAGTGGAAGACATGTAATGAATTAGCAGTGTGATGCTACTAAATAGCATAAGTACACTAAAGCTCACAGGACTTGTGAGTTCTTTACTGAGTGAAATGTCTGGAAAAGAGGATCTGATACCAAATTATTCTTAGGCACTATTATATTGAAACTCATAAAAATTTGTCCCTACTATTGTGGAATAGCAAGGGTGCAACGTTTTCGCCAAAACAGGTGTAAGACGGCTTCTACACATTTATTTATTTATTCATGTAAGGAATCAAAATGTTCTTATTTATCAAAAATCCAGAGTGAAAAAATAACAATGACCTTACTACTGACATAAAGTATTGCATCTTTCACATGGGACAGAAAGCCACGGCTAAACACAGAAATAATACATCAAAGTTGTTGATGTTCTAGAGCTTGAAATATCATCATATCACTGAGAACATTTTAAGTTTCAATTTTACTCTCCGTTTCCTGCTCCAACACCAAGCACTCCATCAGTCCTGCAGCACACTTCATAGCAAATGTATTTCTTAATACCTCATGCTATTGCACCAATATAGAAAGAAATTACACAGACTTCTAAAGTCTTTAATTTTAGGGATTTGGAGATGGAGTACTAGAAATAGACTCCAACCTTCTAGCTTTCAATGCTGACATAACCTCAAGAAATTTAAAGATTCCTTTTCTGTTTGGCTGGCTTTCATTAGGAGCACTTAGATAGTATTTTCTCTTTTGTCTCCACTTCCCAGTCAGTTCCAGTACAAAATTGAAAACAAACATATTGAAAACTAATTATTACCTATACGGACTGATAACAACTTCCTTCAATACAATGGAATATTATTGCTATATATAATCAGGTGTAATTTAGTTTCTAACTTGACAGTAACAGGTATCCAAAACAAATAAGCTTGTAACTGTATTAACTAATTCAAAGTTCTCAAAATTTTTAAAGATCGCAGCTGGGTCCTTGTTTCTTTTTTCCGTGACGTATTTCATTTTAATTTTGCATTTATTTACAAAAAGCAAAATCATTAAAATTGTTATCTAGTACAATCCCATTTTCAGTAAAATAATACGTTTTCATTTATTAAAAAAAAATCTTTAAAAGCTTTTTAAATATTTTAATGGACTCAAAATGGCTGTCTTCAAGAAAATTGGTATTT
This sequence comes from Hemiprocne comata, assembly GCA_020745705.1. Classification (NCBI taxonomy): domain Eukaryota; kingdom Metazoa; phylum Chordata; class Aves; order Apodiformes; family Apodidae; genus Hemiprocne; species Hemiprocne comata. Next base: position 18,111,217 of record CM036591.1, read on the forward strand.
TGGAGAAGAAAATTAATCATTATTATATAACCTTAACAAAAAGGTCTGTAACAAATCTATAGGAGACCTTCTGCAATAAAAGAGTAACCATTCATATTTATTTTTTTTTAATACAAAAAAATCACATATTACCTACTTTTCACCAACACACACTTACAAAAATGATCCCACAGAAGTCACTGGGATTTAAATAGGAGTTAATAATCAACCACATTAATAAGGACTGCACAAATTCAGCTTGTAGTGTATAAAAGCAATAAGGAGATCAGGTTACATTATGAAAATCAAATTTGTCAGATTATTAATGTATAGTAGGTAAATTTAGTTGCCTCAGTAGAATTGCTTTTATTTTGAAGAAAGACATATAACTTTCCCTTTTAAAATGGCAGACCTGATCTATCTCCTGAGTAAAATCTACAATCTCAACATGGTATCATTATTTATTAGATTTTTCAAGGAGAACTCTAATGTGTACAGAAAGAATGTATCATTATTCAAGTTGACATGAACCCCCCCAAGATATCCTTCTTAATTAAGTGGATAAAGCAGTGTAGGAGCAGTTTCATACTGATGCCAGAGCTCTACCTGAGCATCTCAGTGATCTGATGTGACAACTGACTTACTCATTTTACCTCATAACCACATTTAAAAGTCTACTGTAAAAAGTCAGCTTCTGTAACCCCTTAATGGAAAGAATACAAAGTTTCAAAAATGTTGTTGAAAAATAAAAGATCAAGGCTTTGATAATAAAATAAATAAAATACAATACAATACAGAGATATTTAAATACTTGGATGAAGGTTAATATGCTTCTGAAGGAGATGGATCAAGACTCAGGGGATAAATTCCCAGTATGGCTTCTCTAAGGCTTTAAAAATGGAAACTAAACCTCCGTCTCAGTATTGCCCTCTGTTCTGATTTTAATATATTTTATAAAGTATTGTTGACCCCAAGAGCACAAACAAACTGTGTAGCATTATAGCAACTGCCTTCATTCTCCAGAGGCCTACAAAGCATATGGCCATCCTTTCCCCTCCCTCCCTTCCTCCCTTACTTTCTCTACATTTATAGATGAGCCATCAGGAGTGCTGAAGACATGAAACACTTTTGCTGTCATCAACCTGAGAATGACATGCCTCTAGTAGAAGAAATCAAAGAAATGAAATAAATGCCGTTATATATTAATAATACTAGGACTGGAATGAATAGTGGCAGGTTCAAACTGAAACTTAAGCAAGACCTAAGCAAAGCTATAAGATTAATCTCTCCTGTTCTTTTTCTGAAGGGATGGACCTCTCCGTTGTCAAACAAGTTCTGTGGATCAGAGCAACACAGTGGATCATGTTTGCTAAATGTTATATATTTAGATTTGAAAAAAGGTTTGAAGGGGGGAAGAATGTCTTCTTTTGTGTTTGGGATGCCAAAAAACAATCCTTTTTCTCAAAGGAGTCACCTCGCAATGACTCACGCAGTATGTTCAGAGGAGACTAAAGTTAGATAGTAATTAAAACAGAAGAAATACAAAATCTTCACCTTCTATAAAATAAGTCAGCAGCTTATCACTTTACCAGGACACTTGAGAAAACAGTATGTGTATGATGTCATACCTTCGCTGGCTTCCAGTTCACATTCAGTGCCAGTTCAAGGCCATGAACCTTCTCCTCAGTATATCCACTTGTTTGATGCCTGCATTACTAACAGACTCCTGCATTTATGATTCAGCAAGACAACCGTGTTCCACTGGCACAACACAATACTGATTACAATTTACAGCCTGAAAATTTTGAGACATGGTTCACAGAGACATTTGCTCTTTTACATTCTTTCTCTGTTACTAAAAAACAAAACCCAAAAAACAGGCCAAGCCATCAATAAAATTGTGATGAAGACTCTATTAAGATCACCTCAGCAACATTCTTCATTACTTAGTAAACTCTTTTCTATTATAGCATGCAATTCTTCAGAAACAAGTCTGACCAAGTAACCTGACTCTATATGAATTTACACAAATAATACTCAGGTTGAAAAACAGAACATGAATGAGTCACAGTTTTAGAACTATTTTTGTCTTTAATTTATAGGTATTTTCCTCCAAGGACACGGTTTTCTCTCTGATAAAGTAAACTTCTGGACAGTGGCATCACAGCAGTGAGAAAAAGCACTTACTGTTTCTTAAGCAACCACGTGAACTGGATATAGCATTCTAAAGGAATTTTGTGACTCATTTTATTTGTTCATACTACCAGTGTGGCTTCAATCATTATTTTAATTCATAAACTATTTCACTAAATGTCAGATTCTCTCTGGTGCTCAGCCCAGCATTACTCCTCTGAATCTACTTTAGACGAACCTCAAAATGTTTGTTTGAAGTAAACTAAGAGTCAGGAACTTATCCAAGCATATTTGTGCAAAGCTCCTGAGGAGTTAAAAACAACTCAGAGTCATTTGAAACTTACAGCCCTTCACATGAGATTTCAGGAATGACCAAGATTTGATGCACAAACATTTACTATTTTTTGTTTCAGCTGAAGCTAGAAAGTGTTTATGAACACAAATTTTAAAACAGATCTGTTACAATCTTCCTAAACTTGGATTTATATTTATTTCAAGCTGCAGTCTCCATATTTAGCCCCTATTTTGGTTGGAATTATGTCAGTGTGAGCTCACCAGAGACAACTGAGACAAGGAAGACTAAAAGGTTGCCATTCCCATTTGCAGAATCTTCTCACCCCTAATTTGCTGTTTCCTGGAACTAGTAAGAACTCTTCCAGTGGGAATACCAGCGGGTAGGTAGGTTGTGCACCACTGCCATCTTCGGTACGAAGAAGGAATCGCTTGTTTGACGGCCATTCCAATGAAACATACTGAAATAACTCATTTAAATATAATCAGATGGTTGAATTTTGACAACAGAATGGAACAGATTTTTCCGCTGTTTGCAATGCTGCAGAAATCAATAGACACAGCTTTTCTGTGCTGTATGCATATTTTAAAAAAAAATATTTGGATATTGAAAATCCATGCACAATAAATAGGAAAATTAAAATATCTCATATTACATTGCCAAAGGATGGGGTAATAGACACAAACATATTGTTCGGTAAAAACTGCTTTAAGACGAAAAAGTATGAATTGATTCATTTTGTGAAACATTGCTTGAACAGATGGTGTGATTAACAACTAGCATGTTAGCCATCTCAGGAGCTTACAGAAAAAGTAAACAAATGCCTTTAAAGCATATCACTTTATTCCCCAAAAGGTATTTTCATTCACAAGCCAGGACATTAGGAAAATGTAAAAATCTATATCTTTATGACAGAGTTATGAATGTATGGAAGATAGTAATCAAACGTGCTTGGCAGTTATGATTATTAAGTTCTACTCTTGAATGCAGTCTTGAAATCTTGCAGGTTTTGGCTTTAGTCTGATCAACTGAACTTTCACACTGGTTACAGTGCATCAATATCCGGAGAAAAAAGTGGAGGAATATTAATCACTAAGACCTTAATGGGTGGTCTAGTACAAATCAATAAATATTGAATGAGAAGTTGTTCAAAATAGGCCTGATTTTCATGTAAGGAATGTGTTACATCATTCTAACAAGGCAGAAGCCCTAAAGGCAGTCTGGAGAGTGAGCTTACACATGCACAGAAAATGCCAAATTTTTTTTCATCACCAGCAGGAGGCGAAACAAAAAAAAAGAGGTTGGCTCATGCTGTCCAACAATTCTCAGGCATTCATGACAGTATAAATGAGGAGAACAAGCCTTTTGCTCACTCAGATGGCCAGGACTGGAGAAGTCCTTCTGCACCATGTTTGTTAAAACTGCCTTGGACAGTTGGTATACAGGAGCTTTCTCCTGCTATCAGTTTTCTGTAAAGACATCTTGAAATGTAATAAGAAAAAAAAAAAAGAATTATGCTAGCAGTACTGAGGAATTACACTAACAGCATTGAGCAGGAGAACAGAAGCAGAAACAGAGTTAGATTTCATTATGATCTAGAAAACACATCATATGCACAATTACTGTATTCCACCACAAACGAGGAGTCAGGTCAGATCCAAAGGTCACATGATTTTATCAGTGTTGCCAAGTCCAAGCTACACACTGCCCAGCAGCTCAAACTCAGAGCTGTGCCAGTGCCATCCCTCTGCTTTGTATAGAACGTGAAGAACTTCTTATTCGTGCTTGCATTTGACCTCAGACTACCATAAACCTGTCCAACCTAATATTTGAGGACAACACTTAAATACGGTCTGTAAAATTAATCTTAGAGCAACAAATCTTTCCTTCAAGATTGAAGATTGGGTCATCCCTGGCTCAGGAAGAAGGATGGTAACATTCTTCTGATGTTTCATTGGCTCATCAAGACATCTCTTATTTAGTCATCCAGATAGAAAAAGGGAATGTCAGTGTAATTAATATACAAAGTAAGTTACTGCCAGTCAGTTCAGTTTATATAAATCTGTCAAAATCGGGGCCCATAATGAATGATTTTGTTAGCAGAAAAAGACTAAACAATTCTGAAGTAGTTACTAAAAATAAATTTGCTTTATTCTAATGCAGCTGGCATGTGAGAGGGAATCACATTACCAAAAACATTTATAAGACCAGTGTCTCTAATATTGCCTAATTCTGGAAATGCATAGCTTATTTCAGTATGTTCTCTGCTGAAAAATAAGTGAGTTCATGTAAGGTTAACTTGGCCTCTCTTATGGTCTTTTCCTAACATTTGCATCAGCCAGAAGATCTGTTTCAGAAACAAAAAGTTTGAAGAAATCTTTCTTGTTATTCAACGAAATTTTTCAGAAAATTTCAAGAGGCAAAAAATGCAGATCAGTGCATTGCATTGAATTTTCATTGTTTTCATTTTCACAAACCAGTAATAAAACAGCAATGTGGTTTATGGCAAAACACGGTAGTGACAGGGACGATGTTTCTGATTATGTGTACAGTGAGAGTCATAACAACCAGAGCAAAGTTCCAATGTAACAATAGATTATTATTTACTGATAAAAGCACCTCACTAGCTTCACCTCTTTCAAGCTTTCCTTTGTCTTGATGCCTATAAATAGATCAACACTTGTGAACTGACACTTATTAAAATTGTCTTATTATGTTTAGTTTTTCCCGTTTTTTTTTCCTTTCTCTCTGCTGACTTGAACTTTTAGCTCTGGAAGGCAGGGACTACCATCTTGATCTATGCTGATATGGCAAAAAAGTTTGTGTAAACTCTGAGACTCTCAGGCACTTCAGCTATAAATTCATGTCTTAAAATACGTAGAATTGTACACAAAATGTGAGTAGCAAAGATGGTGATACCATGTAGTAAGTCTAAAAACAATATATGGGGAGCTAGAGATGAGAAGTATTATCTGGATTCCCACCAGAACAGGGAGAAGACAGTCATTGTGAAGTGGTATTAAAATTTCTCATATTTTATGCATCTAATTTGTTTGTTTGTTTTCCACTGCTTCATTTGTACTTAATAGAATGGGATTTTACTGCTGCATGAAGAGTGCCCTTGCTAGTCTTAAAAAACACTGTTAAATAACTGACCCATCAAAAGTGAAGCCCCCCACAACAGTTTACCTTTAGTGCTCAACATTGTATATCAGTAATGTGCAAAGATGTGGGAATAAAAACCCCAACATTTTCAATACATAGGCAAGCAAAAGCATATGGTTATGGCTCAAGAAGTATGTGAAGAAATCAAAATTCCCTACCAGCCACCAACTCCATTAAGAAAATTTCCAGGTGGGATTGTTTCAGTGGATTACAACTGCAATAACTCAAGCAAGGAGATGTGCAGCAAATAATTTGCAGCTTTATACACCAAAATACACAGAGCTGGTAACTTGGCAGAAGTGCAGTACTCTGGTTTGTACTTCTGGAACAAAACTAATTAAAGTATCAGGACCCTACTTTACAATCTATCATGAAACTGACACAAAACCTATTCTCAGAGTACATCACTTCAAAAATGAAAATATCATGATCTTATGGGTTTTACCATGACTTTCTGAGATTTTAAAAAGTGAGGAAAAGGTGAGATTCACAAACTCCCAGGTATTTTACCTATTAAGGAAATCCAGCAGGCAGTACATAGGCTCTTTTGTAAGATATGTGCCAGATATTGGAAGAAAAGAAAGAAGGAAATGGGATATCATGAAATCATTCACTTGCATTATAAAGAATGAAACTTCAGCCTTGCTAGTCCAATCTTCCTGGTCTTTCTTTATAATCATTGGAAAACTAAAAATCTCCCTTAGAAGTTAAGATCTTTCTCTGATTCTAGAGGAGCTTGTCTCTCCTCATTGTCCACATAGCAAAGCCAACAGGATTAGCCTAGCAAGGGCTGCACACTTAGGTACACACTTCATCATTGGAATGTTTGCTTCTGCTAGCACTTTGCTACCTTCCTTTGTCAAAAGACTTTTCTAGCTTTCCATATGCTGCCACTTTGGAAGCATAACTTTGTCCCGCGTCTCAGCTTCCTTAATTTGGCAAAACAGGAAATCAAATTTTCATTTCCGAGAGCTGAAGCTGTGTTCTGCAAAGTAAAGACAAAGCAGATTTCAGGTATGTTTATGCAGTAGTTCTCAACTCCTCTCTGACCAGGACTTTTTCTGATTTCTTACTATGATCCAAAACTCATACCTTGCTTGCACCCACCACAGTTTCCCTAAATAACACTCAGATTGGCAGTCATAGCACAGGTAGGTCTGCCAGCTGGTTGTGGAACCTAACTGCCCTCCACGAGATAAATGTTCTTGCTGTGAGAATTCTGAACCTCTGAATTTAAAGTGAACTTAGAGTTTCCTATTCCTATCTGCATTCCCAGTCTAGATCTAAGTGCTCTGCTGAATTGAGGAAATTCACTTCAAAACTGAAGTGTCATTTCATGAGTATGTGCTGCTGACAGAAAAGTTGAGCAATAAGCAACAATCTTTACTATAATTTTATATTAAAGTGACTTGAAAAGGAAAAGGTTTAAAAAAAATCTTTTTTGCTTGATGACTGTAGTTTTTCTGCTTATTTTGACAATGAGCTAAATTTTGTCATTCTTTCCTCTTCCCTAGAAAAATGAACTCTGTCTAAACAAATGTAAATTACTTCAGGATGAATGAAAGAAAATAAAATTAACGACCTTGCTTTAAAATGCAGCTTTTGGAAAAGCCTGGAGTCAGAACACTACCGATACAATTAAGAGATTTCTTTGATCCAGCTTTCTGTATCACTGTGGTTCACCACCCCTCCCACGTACAGGCTTTCTAATACCATGCAAGACCTTTTCATTACTGCATTTATGCAGTAGAGGCAGCGCTGCCTAAACAGTTTCTGCAGGCGTAAACCTTGCCTGAGAAGCTGCACAGTATTTCGATCTTCTGGGCCAACTTGTGAGTGGCAAGGGACCTTGTGTTACTAATCCAACACATCAGTTACTGGCTGCCCTCTAGTGCAGATTTTTACACTACACTCTCAGTCCTCAAAACCTATTTCATCTTTCACACCCACTGCGTATCCTCTAAACTAAACTGAAGATAAAGTACGTTTACTTGCTGGGAGCAATTCATCCCAAATCCCCTTTGTCCTGCTTCATTCTAGCAAAAAAGTTCAATGCATTATGTATGTGAAAAATGGAAGAGCTGAGAAATCTTCTGTGAACACAAGTATTTCTCTCCTACCTTTCTGCTTTCCTTTATGTAAATACAAAAACCACGAAATTATAGGCAATTTGTTTTTCCCCAAAGCCACAAACAAAACAGCAAAATCCCAACTGCCATATTTTTTTTAAACCAAACCATACTGTATTAACATTCTGAGCACAGCACAGTCATGCTAGTTCCTTGGTTCAGGAGTCAGCTACAATCTGCGAAGGGAAGCCCGATCCCTGACCTCTACAGCTAAGCTTAAACTCTTTTCCAAAGTGCTGCTGTTGCAAATAGACACCTGCACACAAGTATGTGGGCTTGAGGTCAAATTAGATTCAGTTCTGCTTTAATGCAGGAAGTTTGTCATGCAGTTTAAGTACACACACCAGATCACTGATAGAGGTTTATCAAATTCCATGGGAATTGTAGACAAATATTATAGCCAGCTTTACATCTTCTTTGTCTCTATCTTGTGACCGAAACTGGATGAGTCATACTGCTATAGCATGTGTGTTTGGCTTCAAAAACAAGTTGATCTACCATTCTTTCAGACTCCTGAGATGACAAAAAAAAACCAGCAAAGCTGTAGATATGGATTCAATAGAAGTTACAATTGCAAAATCTGCTCACATAAAGTTCAGGATCACAGATGACTTTCCATCGGCTAGAAGCCATACTAGAGTTGAGTGACTCCCACACAACAGAGCACATCAGATCAAACTCCTGCTCTGGAAGCAAAAGCACCATGGCACTGAGTTCAAGCCAGACACTTACTGACATCCACTTAATCATCCAGTGAGAACTGCCTTGTTTGACAATGCAGTCACCCAATATGAAATTCATATGATGACATTAAATGAAATTTTTGTTAACAGAAAAGCAACTGTGAGGAAACTTGGATTAGCTGTCTGTGCTGTAGACCTGTAATTACTGAGGAAATAATGGAGAAACTGACAGTGGTTTCACTTTTACTTCTCAAATGATCAATAAATTAGATTGTCTGGTAAAAATTACTATACAAAAAGATTGCTACTTTACAAGAAATGTTATACCACCAACATTATTAAATACTACTTAAACACAGCTAAAATAAGAGATAACTTTGATGAAGACATAGAGCATATAAATTCTCAGAGAGCATAATTATTATCCTGGTGGCATCACAGCTTGTTTTGAGGAAGACTGTCAAGGCTGTGTGTATTATTGAAAAATTCAATATGAAAAGTGCAAAAACAGTGACCTGTTTTTCCTAAATAAATATACTTAATATGATCACAGGCCTTCAGATTCCAAGTAAAATCAAAATTCCCTAGATACAATCCCATTCTAAAAATTGGCAGTGTTTTATTACACCACTTCCAGGGCTCAGCCTATGGGAGGAGGAACCAACGTCAAATTAATTGATCTATTAGAAAGTCTGACATCCACATAAATTCAAGCAAAAGCTTTGGAATAAGCTAAATTTGAACAATTTTGAAGTTAATACTGTAAAATTGTTGCTGTAAAACCAGCACTTTGAAAATCAGGAGAAAACTAGCTAGATAGCACTACTGCAACTTCCTGTGACGTAAAAGCTGAGTGGAAGTGATTCAAGCCCATTGCCTGTGTACCTTTGTACATCCTGGACACCTTTGAAGCAGACTGAAAGTGCTCCAGTGACACTGCCTGCACAGCTTTGAACACCCTGGACATCTTTGAACACATTGGACTTAACACTCTGGAAACATCAAGACTAAAGCAATGAAAATGTAGGAGAAACACGGAAATGAGAAACACTGTCTAGACATTTGGGTTGGATGATGCAATGTGCTTTAGCAGAACCTGGCAGAGCACTACATGGTCCAAGTGAAGACCATGGCTCCCCATCAAATGGCAGCATAAAATCTGCAGAATGGTACTGCAGCTGCTGCAGGGAATGTCAGAGATTTTCTGCAAGCAGGGTCCTCCCCAGTATGTTCTCTACCACTGTATAACTGGGATCTTCGTAAAGAAGGTTTTGTTTTCTCATCCTACTCTCTAGATACCACATGACTGATTTCAAAAAAGCATTTTAGTTCTCCTGTCTTATCAACTGGAAGAGAAGGAAGAAGACATTCAGTTTTGGCAGTTTTCCATACTTGCCATTCCCTCACATGGTAGCAGCCAAGAGTGTTCCAATAGAATAATCTGCATCTATGTATTAACCAGAGGAATTAATTCCTTAAAAGAGGCTCACACAGGTTGTTTTCAAGCCTTAAATTCGGTTGTTAAGTACCTTAATCTAGGTAGAATTGCAGTTTAAATATCTCCTACCAACGTTGATAGCATTGACTGTAAGTGACAATCCTTCCTATCTCTAAATCTCTGTAGACATCACATTATAATGCTTCACTCTTGCCAACGTTTGCTCTTGCTACAGTTTTTCGAGTTAGCAATCATCACACTCTTTTGGGATGAGAACCAAGGATATTTGATTTATTCAATAATTCATAAAGAAAAAACTTATCATCCAAAGCAAACTTTAGGTTTTCTATATTTACCCCTTAATCTCTCACTTATACTGGCAGGAAATAGGTATATTTTTGCCATCAGAAAGCAGCAATGTCAAAGCAGAGCTCGGATGATACAGTTGGTGCCTGTACAATTGCTTTTATACTGCTGTTTTAAAAGTTGGCTGATCCATTGTTTGTATCATTGCTTTGATGCAGTGAATGATCAAGACCTTGCTGTTATAGCCAAGGAAGACACCTCACAGAAGCACATTGTGGTATTAGAACTGTGTCAGTTTGCTCCCTCCCATGGAGATGACCAAGCAGATAAAAGTCTTCCATGGTATTTTACTGTGGGTATGTTACAAAGATCAAACCATTTTTGTTGTGCAGTGCAGCTCGTTAGGCACTTCAGAGATCTAAAAATATTTTTTTACAGCAGCTGTTATATTTTACATATTTTTTTAAAAGAATAGTGTGTGTAAGTAACATAGTCAAATGAAAAACATATGTCCACAGTTAATAGTATACAAAAAAGAGCACTATGTATATCACTGAGAAATGAATAGCATAAGCTTTGGTTATTGGCTTAAATGAATACTTTACAATCATTTTCCTCCATAAAAGGTGTGAACTCTGAGGGAGGGGGGGAGTACTGCTGGGAATGGTGCCCTCTCTCATCTTAAAATGTGTGAGAATCCAAACAGATTATTTATATGCAGCTTCTTGTATTGATTACATTATGCTACATACTGTGCGATTCAATATGACTCCTAAAAATATATTTTTTAAGAGCTTATGGTTTGTAATGGCAGAATAGCAAAAGATTTTAGCTGTAACCTTAATCTGAAGGCTCAGGATTTACAAATTCCTGACAACTCAGAAGAAAGGGTTTGCAGCACACACAAGCATACATGTACTTGAGGTTCTGCCGTGCAGGGGCAAGACAAAATGCTGTAAAAATTTAAGTTTCTATCTCCCAGAGTTTGCAACTTTGCAAAACAGGAATTAAAATTATTAATAAAATGGACAAACAACGATGACTGAGGAAAGGGAAGCTCTTTATTCTGGTTCTCAGTGCCACGTTAAGGATTTGTGGAACTAACACTGGCATCATGTAATGGCAAATTCTGCATCCATTAGTTATATAGAAAGGCCTCTCCACCTACCTCCACTGGTAGAGGGGAGGGTATCATCGTTTCTTCAAGTGAAAGACGGGAAGAATCACTAGAGGGCTCTCAAACTATTTAAAGGGACACTCTCCTTCCTGTGATGTGCATAGGATACATGAATTGAATAAAATACTTCAAGGATTCTTTTTACTTCTCTCGTTGGCTCAAATATTCCATCTTTGTGTTCAAATTCACTCTTTCTGGAGGAGAGGCTGCAAAAATCACTTTTAGGGTGATATAAAGTAGGAGGGGGGAAGCTTTCGGATAGATTTAACAACTGGGGGATTGGCACTGCTGTCATTGGCTGAGCAGAGAGACAGGAATGAGAAATGTGACAAGGAATTAAGTTGGAAATGTAGCTGAAGGCTGAATTTATACAGCTTGCAAAGAAAGGACAACAGTCTGTGGGATGGGACCACCATAATTTGATAAACTGTCCTATTTCTAACCCACTTTCCACCCACTAAATTCAAGCACCTTGGTTTTCTTCGGCAAGTTTTGAGGAGTCAAGGAATCTCCAAGAAATAGAAATTTACTTGTACTTATATGAGTGTGTATAAATACATACATACGTGTATACACACACATATATAAAACTGGTCTTTAGGGTAGTCACTACATTTTGGGTAGGAGAGAAAATTACTGACTTAAGAAGGAACCACCTAAGATTTTCTCTTCACTGACATGGCCTGTCACCTATTCCTTGCCAACTCATTTGAGCAGGAGAGACCTTGCTTCCTGAAAAGCATCCTCCCTTTCCCTGTGATTTAGACATTAGCAAGAAAACATAAGAGGCACTTGTTCCAGTGCTCCAAATAACCAGTGCTTATTCTTTCTCCTTTATGTGCTATGTTGAGGTTGCTGCAGAATAGGTTCTTTTGACTTCCCTTACAGGAATTTTGTCCAAATTATCAGTCATTTTAAATTAAAGTTGAAAAAACACCTGCATCTTTGGACTCTGCTCCTTGCTAAGAGAGTAGGTCAAGTAACTAACTGTAAAATAAGGAGTAGGAATTGGTTGTTTATCTCCAGAGCATAAGCTAATTGAGTGGGAAGACATTAACTGTTTTGATACCTTGCTATTTTTATAATTATGGGAGATGAGGTGAGATAATTAATTTTTTTGTCTATTATTACATAATTGTTGCTGTTTGAAACATACCTATTCTGTAAAATTAATACCCCACCGAGTTAATTAGTCTCAACTTCCTGTGGCTGTGGTCTCTTCACCCTTGTCTCTCTAGGCTACAGCTGTGTGACATTCTTTCTTACCTCAGCAGTCTAGTTTTGCTGGAATTTTTAAAGACTCAAACTGATTTCTAACTGCTACACTTTGACATAAATATTTAAAGAGTTCCTTACAAGAGGAGCAGAGAGGGGGAAGGGAAGTCTGAAGCTATCAGACTTCTCTTGCAGTGAAAAAACAGTATTATGACAACCAGCCATCAGAGATCGATGAGCTGTTGTTTAGCTAAAAGTCCAGGAATGAATTCTGAAACCAGAAATGTTATGTTTAACTGAGATTGTCCCTTGTGACTCTCTGCTTTTGGACATAATTTAGGCTCCAGCAGTATTTTCCTAAATAATAATTGAAGGTCAATTAAGCATTAGTACATATCAAGTATGCTTAACAATAATGAAGTGGTGCTGTAATGGATATATCTGGCCTATGATTCAGAAATTGAACAGTTAACACTATTAGCATTAAAGTGGACATAATTATGTTTTGCAGATAGTGCTTCATTAAGATGAATGGGAAAATTCACATTTGTCTTTGATGCCACTGTTTCAGGCTATCTAAAAGAGGAGTAACCACAATAATTACATTCTAATTCTCTTTTCCATTTCCTTGAAACTGTATATCAAACTGTATTCACTTTGTATCAGCCTGACAACAGTAATTTCACTTTCATTTTTAATTTCTGCTGTCAGTATAGTTGTTCTACCAAAGGCAGAATGGCTGACTTGAAGCATAGGGGAAGTAGGCAGTTGCGTACCACAGTGAGAGGGTAAGGGGCCGGGAAGTAACAAATTTGACAACATTTTGACAGTTATTATTTGTTGTCATAAATTGTTTAGTTTTACAACTGATACGCTGGTGAGAGTCATGCCCCTGCTTTCCTTAGTATTCTGCTGGGGAGTGAAGAAGTCAGCAGAAGTAGCTTGTAAACAAGATAGGCATCCAGCGCAGGTAAAACCTAGACCTGTTTGTTAACATGTATGTCTTCTGCATCGCTGTGTACTCTTCAAATGTAGCCTCCTAACATATATACTTTTTATTTCTATGCTGCAATATCTATTTTGATTGTAAACTTCAAGTGTCTCGGGGCACAGTTTTTCTGTCCTTTGTACAATAATGAAGGACACTGATGATCTTGATAATAATGCTCTGCTACTTAGTATGTTCCAAAGTATTTAGACTGTTTAATTATCTGTGTTTCTTTTGTGAATTCTTTTGAATGCATCTAAGTCCAAGATTTTCTGGACTGACTATAATTCTGTATTAGCTCACAAATGCTAATTCAGAAGATTACATTCTTCCTCTGCAGTTTTTGTAGTTGATACATCTTTGTGTCAGTTCTCACTTGAGGTATTTGTCTTCCAATTACAGTGTATCTCTGTAACCTTTTGGTGATTTCAAGAGCAGTTTCATTGCCACTGAAAATGAAATTATTGACAATTCATAACCTGTTATAGTTCCTGCTCCACCTGCCATTTTCTAACTCCCTAGACTATTGTGAACTTCAAGAAGATTGCTTTTTAAAAATTTTTTACCATCTGCTGTATACTGCTTAGTGCTTGATATCCTGTTAGGGCTTCTTGAACCAGTTTTTGCAGTCTAGTTCTATTTGCATTTTCCAAGCTGAGCCAAGAGACAATTAGATAGCAGACAATTTGTGAGTCTCAGTCCTTCCCTACTGAGTTGGGAATGTCATGCCTAAGTATTCCAGGTAACCAGGGAGGCTTTTATTCTTCCTAGTTGTCTGCAGTCGTACATCTTTGCTGCATGACTCTGACATTTTGCAAAACTATAAAACTTACCTTTCCGTAATTAAAACTGACTGTGTCTGGTATGATTCATTCCTTTTTTCCGTAAAACCATAACACTGTTCTCCTAGACAATGTGCTGCTATTTTCCTTAATTCTGAAGCTATAAGTACTCTTGGTTTTCCCTATAGTGTCAAATATATTTTCCATAGGACTTTGAATCTCTAGCCATGTCCAATATCCATATTGTATGAAGATTAATAAACAGCTGTTTCTTCTAACTTTAGCTCATCCAAGTAATAATAGAATATATTTCACACTGCCCTATTTTAATTGCAAAGTGTCCTGCCAGATACACACCACAACAGTCAAGGCATCAAAGGGATCTGATTCACAAATGGAGATGGCTTAAGCTACAGTGTTTTGCATCCCTCTTTTTCTTGCTTCTCTTAGAGTTTCCCATCCTGATTACAGAGCTGGCTCTGTTTCTCAGAAAGCAGTAGCTGAACTGCTAAAGCTTATTACACAAATGCCAAGCTCTTATTTGCAATTCTGTAGCTGCTACATCAGTGCTTGAACTGTTCCTGCAGTGTGGGTAGGGAACTCCTGCAGCCATCCCAAGATAAGACATCCCATCCTTGATCATGACTCAGTCCACAGCCATTTCTGGTGAGGAAGAGTGTTAGCTAACACATTTCAACCAGCAAGAAAGCATAAATTTTCTTGAGGAAAGGCCACATAGATAAAACAGAATTTGGCTTTTTATAGTACCTTATAAAGCATAATTGCAGAGTATACTGCATGGAATCTTTTGGCTTGGAAAACTGAAAACCGACTTGATTATACTAGGATTTGATTATCCAGTACCAGAAAACTTAAAAGGCTCTAACATATAAATTAACTCAACACTACTCAGTTTAACATCAAGACAGAACCTTCCATACTTTCTAATACTGCCCTGTGGTTTTTCCACATGTAGATCTTCTATTTTATCCCAAGTTCTGTTTGAATGCAGTAGGAACAAACCACTACCTTGACTCTTTGCCATCTGAGACTGATGCCCTGACTCACCAGAATCTTTAAAGGTGCAGAGGACTACACATGGAAGGCTCTATGCCTGAAGGGGGGCCCACAGGAAAGCTGGAGGGGGACTTTTTTCAAGGGCTTGTAGTGAGAGAACAAGGGATCAAAACTGGAAGAGGGGAGATTTAGATTAGACATTAGGAGGAGATTCTTTAGTGTGAGGGTGGTAAGACAGTGGAACAGGTTTCCCAGGGAAGCTGTGGAAGTCCCATCCCTGGAAGTGTTCAAGGTCAGGTTGGATGGGGCTCTGAGCAACCAGATCTAGTGGGAGGTGTCCCTGCCCATGCAAGGGGTTTGGAACTAGATTATCTTTAAGGTCCCTTCCAACTCAAACCATTCTATGATTCTATGATTCTACAATGCTTTCATTCCTCATCCTCCCAGCTCAATGAGCAATTACAGAAGGGCCAGATAAAAGTCAGTCTAGTCTATAAACATAAGCACCTATATATCAAAGTTAAAAGTAAGCATCCAAGAAAAAGCCAAACAAATAAACTTACCAGGGCAAACCAGCAACCAAGAAAAGGGTATCTTTTCAGGGAATGCTATCTGGCTTGCAACTGGGACTATGAAAATTCCATCTTGTTTCTTCTGACTGAATTAAAGGAAGATCTCTATCTAGTGATTGTAAATGAGTGGGATTTTTTGAAAGAAAACATTATTCATATGGTCAGCTTCACATCCTAATAGATACATGTCAGTGAGGCCCAGAATATTAGCTTGTCATTTTGGCTATAAGTGTATTACCTAGTTGAGAGCTGTATGAATAATGGAATTTGAAGATTGACAGTTGAATCACATAATGAGATAAATAACTAATTTTGTGTTTAGCTAAATAATTTCAATTGTCCTAAAACAAAACATTTTGCTCCCTTTCATCATTCTTCCATCCTAAAAAAAAAATATTAAAAATAGACCTATTTTAAAAGAAAACTACTAAGATCAATCATAAATTTTTAAAATTTTGAATATATATTAAAAAAACCCCTCAGTTTTCTCTTTCCCCTTTGCCTTTTCTCCAACTGATATTTTTTCAACTTAAATTTCTTTCTGAATTTTACTTACATTTATGAACAATGCTGTTGTTCCCAAAATAATCTTGATGAGTTACATTCAGCCAGCTCCTCACCTGCTCAGAGCTGGGTTAGATTAAAATGCTGGAAGTTAGTTATAAAGCTCAACCATTGCACAATGATGGAAATGTTTTTGGCAAGTGGTGATAGTGTAGACATCGCCAATAAGTGCTTCAAACTGGACGCTTTGTCTCTTAAACCCCCATTAACACTCATCAGTATCTGATACTTACTTAGCAGCATTCCTTTCTTTCCAAAATACCCCAATCCAAAGCAACACGAATCTTTGCTTGACTTCTGTGCACTTTGGATCGGGCCCCAACATCCTGCTTCCTTTTGGAAAAATAGTAAGGCAATATGAAAACAGTGTAAACTTTGGGGTTTTTTTCTAGTTTTATCTTTATTCTCTTTTTTTTTTTTAAATGAAGCTAAATAATTTCTTCTCAAAGTCTGCCTTGTTCCTCTTCCATATGTTCCCTGCCTACATAAATACCTTTAGCCTCTTTATTAATTCTTTGACAAATGTGTTTAGACCTCCTTCTCACTGTTCCTTTTTTCTTGCAGATTTTAATCTAATCTAATGGTATGTAGTTGCCAGTACAGGTCCAGTGGAAGTATGTGTCACTGTCCTGGCATTAGTGGAGCAATATAGCTTATTCTGGGTCTTTGTTTGACCCTCCCTTTCACTACAGTTAACACTTTCCTTCTGCAGCTCTCCTCCCACCAAAGCTTGAATAATAAAACATGCTGCAAAGCAGTGGTGTTCCTGCGAGTTAGCATTTGGGGTAGCAGATGGGGTGATAAAGAAACTGTTTGTGGGGGCGGGGTATGGCCCCTATTACTCCACACCCACTACATGTATTTTTAGCCATTAAATATAACGCGGAAATGTAATGCATTTTATAACTGTATTTTATCAATATATTATCCCCCTTAAGTACAGTACTTTATAAATATTGATAAACTTGGTTATAAACAAACTCATTGCTAATTCCTGGAGAGCAGTCATAATGATGTGGCAGTGTTTACTGAAGTGGCGATTGGCATGAAGCTCTGTTGCAAAGGATATATTTCCCTGGATTAACAAATTGATAGCGGATGTATCTCTGTGCATTTATTCAGTTCAGTTGGTCTGCACAAGTATATGCAAAAATAATATTTGACAAACAAATGCTAGTGTTTACATAATATCCCATCTAAGAGGCATGCTAGAATTACTTCTAATTCTCAGTATCTATACTTACATCAAGTACTTGTAATGAGGCTGATATGAAGAAAAACAAACTGACTGTGCCTCTCAAAAATATTTATTTGTGAAAAACTGCAATCTTTATTTCTGTAATTTTTATTCATACTGGATTCATATTAGATCCTACAATACACATTAAGTAGAAAATGGGTGCAAGACAGTACCGTTACGATATTGCCTTAGAATTGCTTTTAGCACTTTACAGTGATAAAGCAAGGGAATAAAAAGCAGCCCTCAAAATTACTCCTCACCCCGTAAAGAGTCTCCTTGAGCAGAGTGAGATTTCCCACCAAGCAAATACAGGTCAGCATGGGTAAAACACTGAACATGATCCAATACAAAAAATAGTTTGTCACAGGAAAAATCAGAATGCTGTAATAGTTCTCATTTCTACATGTGTTCCATTAAAAAAAAAAAATCACTAGAAGTTCCTTCTTTTTTGCTTATGTATTCCAGAAATTGACAACCTGGTATTTTGCTATTTATAATAATTTTTCTCGATCACCACTCACACTAAAATATTTTTATTACCAAGGAAAAAAAACCTTAGTAAAACAAACCCTTTTATAATCTGTTCCTTCCTTACTTCTAAGTACACTTCAATTTCTTCTTCAGTTGAGGGAAATTATTTTCCTGAGAAGAAAACTGCTTGGAACTGAAGCAAAATTATCAATAAAAGGCTTACTATTTCCCCCCTCTGTTTTGCTTTAAATTTGACAATAAAAGCAATATATTTTACTTCAAATCAAGTGGGGAACTTTCATGTACAGACTAATGAACAACTGAGATTATTTTTCTGAAAACCCAAAGAAGGTATGTGACAAAGTACTAAGGTAACGCATTTCATTTTAGTAAAAAAGGTGCAGTTTCATATGTATGATGTCTTTGTGTTTCTACAGACAGTATGGATACAGGAGACTCCGATCTTCAGACATGAGGTATGAAAATGGTTAATGCATTTATGTAGCAACGTTTTTTGTATAACAAGGGGTAATTTGCTTCATTTTTTCACACATCCTCTGCTTTTTAAGGAGAAAAAAAAAAAAGAAAATAAAAAGTGAAAAGTTTTGCTATATTGTGCAATTACTGTTGTCCTATAGTTACCTTTAGAGATGGACAAGAAGCAGTAAGGACATCCCTCTTCACACACACAAATGAGGAAAACAGATTTGTTTTGACAGGCTATTATACTACAAAAATATTTATGAATGTAAGCTGCAGCAAAGTGCATCAGTCTTAGAAAATTCAAACCCACTACACTATATTTACTGATGTTATAGGAAAGCATGGAGAAGCGGATATAAAATATTCTCTCTTTCTTTTTTTTTGCTAAATAGGCATGTAGCAGGATAGCCTAGTAATTTACTATTGAAAGGATTTCTTACATGTAATAATTTTCACAAAATTATAATATTTCTTGCATACACTGTGAAGTGACCACCCTTTATTTTGCAATCAGAGCAGAGCTGGCAGAATTGAAGTGGTTTGGCAGCTGCAGAGATGAAACTGAACTGAACAAATAGTTTCTTAAGTGATGCTTGGATAGAAGAATTTGGAAACAGTTCAGCTTTTTTAAAAAAAAAATCATTTAAATGTGTGAATACTGCTTGTTACATTCTTGGGAGTAATTTCTATATATATGGCACAGGAGTTATACTGCTAAGGAAAGAGAAGTATAAAAGAATTAGAATAAATTCCTGTTGCTGAAAAAGTACTGCTCTATTTACAGAGGTAACTATAGTTAACACATATAGACAACAATACACAATTTTGGCAATATTTTAAAATACCAAGTTACCAAGAGTAATCTCTTCTTGTTTCTATTATTCCTATCCAGTGACGCAGTTCTGCATAATAAAAAAATAACTTTCTATGCTGGCTAGATTCTGGATCTCTAAACACCTGTATTCAGCAAAGAAGGCTAGGAAGGTATGTCAAGAAAGGCTTGCTTTGTGAATCCTACCTGAGTTATCCACCAAGGGCTACAAGTGACAGTCTCATCAATTACTTTGCAGAGCAACCTCCTGAATAGCATAGAGCTCATCCAATTGAAAGAAATTGCATATTATTTTCTGCAATAGGAAGTATCTAGTGTAGTTTTCAGTGAAGTCAGTATTTCATAGGGTCAAATGTCTCCGCAGTTTCATAGCTTCAGTTTGACCAACTTCAGTTCTTCAAAGTTTGCACATTCTGAGCTTTTCTGATCTCAAAGGGACAGGCATACTTGACACATAAATTTTCTTGAGAGTCCAAAAGGAAGAAAATGAAAATTATCACAAGGAGAGAATATCTTCATCTCAACAACAGCTTTTCATTCAGCATGAGGTCTTCAAAGCAAATGAAGATTTTGGTTTTGCTGGCATTTGGTCACCCTAACCAAGGTAGCCAACTGGCTCCGCTTTAAAGACATAAAAGCTTCTGTGAGTTTTGTCTTTTGTCTAGATCCAATATATTGTTTGAAAGAGAAAAATGGCTCTTCAGATGAGGTTCAATAACTTTTATCAGCAATGTTATAGATTTTATTTGCATTGCAAACTGGGGACATTTTATCCATCACCTGGTACTGTGTCATCATGAATTGTGATATTCTGGGATTCACAGAGATAGACTGCATGTTTGCCTTTCTCAGGACACTGGTGATTAGCATAAAGTTGACATGAACCAAAAGTGATGGAAAATGCAGGCTCTAAGTTTGCGTTTTTTTACTAACGCAAGTCAATAAGCATCTAAGTGCATTTATAAATATAAGTGCATGCCCAGCAAATGTACTTCATCATGTGCTGTCTAATATAAAGTCTTTGTTCTCCAGTGAATATATCTTTTCTCACTACCTCACTATTCATGCTTTGTGGTTCACCATACTTTTTATCTCATCTTCTTCAATATAAATGATCCCAAATTTTCAATTTTAAGTAGCTCTATGAATATTGCATACTTTTTAAATTTAATAGCTGAATAATTTTGCTCAGGAAGAATGTATTATAATTCAGGTTTAACCCTATATATAAAAAAAATGCTTTAAAAGCATCCTTCCTCTCAGTTTGCTGGCCTTTGTACAACCACATACCAAAAGACAGACTCCAGAAATTTATAGTACAAACAAACAAACAAAAACAAGCAGGCATAAAATGACTGATTTTGAGAAACTGCAGAAAAATGCTCCGGGTTTCCGATCGTGTTAAAGCTTACATGTGTGCTTAGTTTTAAAACAGATACTTGCATTTCTGCATGTCTGGGCTGTCACATATCTTGCCTTTTCCAACTCAGTACATGTTATATATGTTTGGGACGAAAAGAATGACAGATTTGTTGTCAAGTTTTTCTGATAATTCTGCCATACTGTATCTTTGGATGTGTACCTTTGTTGGTTTTGTGGAGGGTAATAATTTTCAAAATTAATATCTCAATTTTCAATAGCAGTGCATAAAATACACTACAGTGATAATATTAAGTGATCAAAAAAGATGCATCAAAATGAATGCTACCTAATGAACAGGTCCTGCTAACCTTTTCTGTTCTCCAGAACTACTGCATGTTGGGCCATGTGTCACTGGCTTATATCTAAGACTGTAAGGTAAAGAGGATCCATACCTATTCTCTCTGCTGTGCCACCAAAGTCTACCAGGCACCTAAAGTCAGTGCTAGAGTATTAGGATAGCAAGGGCAAGTTGAACAAAATTTTGTCTCTGTCCTCCTACTTTAAGAAGGTGGTACTTTTCATAACTAAGAGTGGTAACAGTTGAGGAAAGAGGGACATAACAGGAAATTAGAGTACAGCAGAGCCACAGAATTATGAAACTAAATCACTGGTTACTTTTTTTTTTTACAAGAAAGCAGTTATATGTTGAGGATCTATTACAGGCAGTCCAAAGAAACATTGAGGGAAGGGAGTAGTACAAGGATTTCTGTTACATGTTAAAAGCTTATTGCTGTTATTTCTTATAGTAAGGGGGAAATTGGGATTATTAAAACACAGCTTTATGGGAATTATGGGAACACAGCTACTTTTTAGAAATTATGTATGGCATGGAATAAGTTTACCGTTTCTCGAGAAGCCACATCACTTTCAAGACCCTGTTTCATTCTTCTGATCATGCGTAATATAAAATGGCAACTGCCTAAGGCTAAAACATGTACAGCTACAGAGCTTTCCAATCTTGAAATAATTGTTTGAAACCAATGTTAAAAGATCATAGCTTCAGTGACTTGATATTTCTCTTTGCAAATAGCCTCCTTTGTGAGACATTCACACCAGCATGAGGATGCAGGTTTGTACTGCGGTTAGCATTAAAGCGCTGCTCCAAACAGCAGAATTACAAATCCAAGTAGCTATACATAGCAAAAAAAAAATATCTCTTCAGACCTCATTTCCAGACTCACTTGACTTGCTTATAATGTTCCCTCTTCTCTGGAAACAACAGTGATACTTTTTCTCAAATGGTGAAGGCTCTCACTGAACTCAGCATTCACTTCACGTTTGCTTGAACATTCTTCTACTGCTGGCAAAAGAAATTTACAGTTTAAGAGAAGCCTGACTGGTCACGTTCCTCGATAGGAAAAAACTTATTTGGCCTCATTGTTTTGTCTCCAGACTCTCCTGTTTTTTCTCTAGATCCTTTGTAAAGGCAAAGTGATTCATTCCCTTGGTGGAAAAGATGTTGCTTTTTCCACCAGCCTTTTCTTGCTTGAAAGAGTGTTCAAAGCAATAAATATAAATGGGGCCCTGGTAGATTTTCCTTTCTCGTTCATTCTAACTTGGCTGTAGTTTTTATTTTCATTAAACATGCATCTGACTGTGCCATACTATGCAACAGGATCTTCTGAGCAGGAAAGGAAAAAATAAAAGTACTCAAAAATCTCATAATGTTTACTTACACACTTTGAAAAATGCCTGCATTCTCAATCCAGTATTAATTTTTTTCAAAGCTGTGCTAAGTTCTGTGTGATTCAGCACAGTAAATGTAATTCTCCGAACTAGATATTCAAAATTAAAATCCACACTCACTGTTTGACAGTGGTTAAACAAATAAGATACTGACTACTGTCAGTTAATGTTATTCTTTGAAAAGAAAAAGGCAGTTCTTAGAGACTGTAATAAATAAACATGTTCTAAAATGGCACAGACAAATTTATTCCACCTAATCTCAAACTCTGCCTAATATCAGTGTGAACATAATGAGATCTGTATCCAGTTTATATGGTTTACTAGAGAAAATACAAAGTGGAAGGACAAATAGAAGAACCCAAATCAAATTTGTATGTGATATTCAGGATGATGACCTATGTCAGTGTGACTTCACTGTCTTCTAGAACCACGGCTTTCTGGCTTTGTCTCTCATTTTTATAAGTGTAATAAGTAGCCAATAATCAAAGAAAATAGCTGTGCAAGGTTGGCACCATGTGCCACTGTCATGAATATGCTTGGCTTTTTGTTCTCACTTCTGTCCTCTTTGAATGAAATAAAGGAAACGTGCATTTCACTTTTTTCAGATATGCAATGAGCTAATCCCCTTCTCCAGGCTGCTCCACTGTCTCCTGCTTGCTGAAGGAAACCAGTGTGAAGTACTGGATAACACATGGCTGGGAGAGTTTCTTGAAAGTTACTTTAACAATTGCTTTTTTGTTACAGGGAGATTTACTAGAATTACTGCTTTTCTGTACAATCTATGAATATGATTAAGCAAAACCTCTCACTTTTGCTGTTATTGTTAAATCATTATAGAAAAAATGATTTTGTACAAGGACAGAACCGGTGATGTTCTGTTACGTGTCATGCAAGAATGATGTGTGGGTGGATGCTTTAGTCCTAATGGTGCAATATCTTTAATTAGAATTGTTGGGACTTTCCCTCTGGTGTTTCATTTACAGTTTCTCTTTCTTTTCTCTTTTGTTGTTTTATTCCTTTGTTCTCTCACAAGTTCTCAGATGTCAGTTTGTATTCGTTTCAAATTATACAACTAGAGGGTTGCTTTATCTTCAATCAGTATTATTGTAATGTATGTTATAATACACATTATATAAATGTATAACATTAGTATCCAAATACAGTTATCAAAGTAAAAACATTATTAGAATATTATACTAAATGTTCTGAAAAGTAATACCCATTTCACATTTAATTTAATATTAGTGGATTCAGCGCTGCACTAATCATTAAACAAATACTGCAATATTAACTACATCTAAAATTACAAAGATATTAACTAAGATTATTTCTATTCTATCACTGTAGTATGCACAGTAAATTTTCAAAATCAGTTTCAAGGCTGTTAAAATATACATCAGTTCTGTCTGCTAACTGCTGCTTCATAAAATGTTATGCAGTAATTAAATACATTTATGTTAGTGCTATCATGAACGTTTATTAAACAACCATTATGCAGCACAGTTTCAGGAAAAGATTTTAAAGGCCTGGCACTATTCATATAAATTGTATTACATTGTAGAAAGTACTGTTAAAGATAAAAATTCAAGAATAAATTTGGTTTTGATTTTGTGACTCCTTGTTTAAAATTTGAATTCTTGCAGTTCCTGACTCCTAGGTCAGAGTGTGAAAGGTAAAATAATACACATGCTTCTCTTTGTCTATTAAAGTGACAAATTTTATACTTCAGAATTTTAATAGGAACAGTTTATCCATCAATTCATTTAGGAAACAATCACATGACCTTTTTAACTGCCTTTAAGATAGCAATAAAATTGGCTCAGTCAGCCAGCCCTAATGAGGAAGAAAGAGAAATCATCAACCCTTTCCCTTTCCTCTACCTAATTATAAACAGCACTGACAACTGACTCCAAGATCATCTGAATCCTAATTGACCTCAGGCACCACACAATAAAAGATAGTGCGAAGTGCCAAACTAAATGTTAAAAAAAAATAAAAATTTACTCTAATTAGTGTCTTAACTCTTCATTTTTCTTTTCATTTTTTTCTGCTTTTCATAATCACTTTTTCCTTAAGAGTTTTTTTCGGGCTGAAATTTTCCAAAATTTGGCTTATTTTAGCAAGTCTATATTATGTGTCCCTGAAAATGAGCAGTCAGTGGGATGGTGAAATTCAGTGGAAAATAAACAATTATGACTGTGGAGCACAATTTAGTATGTCTTCCAGTGATCTATGGAATATTTAAATGAAGACCTTAATTCCATATTGCTCTCCTGTGCTTACATAAACTAATGGAACCATTAATAACACCAAGTATTTTAATTATTTTCGTGACTGGGTCCTAAATCTTCACAAGTCATACAACTGTAATATTTTAAATATTAATTAATGGAATTTCCACACACAGAATTTGTACTGGCAAACAGATTAGCTATATTTATGGTTATTTAGATGAGGTGCAGATCTTAATGGTTTTCATTACAAAACTGTATCTTCCACGACTATTCCATGGACAAAATTTTAAAAGCTGAAACCTTTTTCAAATTTTGCCTTACAGATGAAATCCTTAGTGCTGGCTTTATTCTGCATGACCAATTCCATATATTAACTTTAATCTATGTATTTATATTTAGCATAAATATCTGTATCATTGAAAATCAATCTTAACATAAGACAACAATTAGAAATGTTTTTAAAAATGTACTTATCACCTTCCAACAACATTTTACTGTATCACTTGTACTTAGTATCCATCCCAATGTAACATCCAATCAATCCAATTAGAGCTTCCACATTTGCAAGAAAAACTTTGCATTAAAGGCATAGCTAAGTTTTGACAAATAGGCTTCTTGTTTATAACTCCAGATCTAAAAATAATGGCTTGTTCTAGTTCTGATCATTAACCAACTCGCCCTATCAAACTTAGAAATAGGTTGCAACTCTGTGTGGTTTCATGTCATAACCCCCATTACTTACTATTACAGTCATGATTTCTAACTTTAGATTTCCATACTCCTACAGTTTCATCTGCTGTATTTTTCATCCATTACTACCTGAATCTCATTACAGAGTTTCCATCGTGGCACTTCAGTAATGCAAATCATTCTCTGGCAGGGGTGATACTTCTAATTTCAATTTTCATGACTATGCAGATAATGTAGCACGACTGTGAATCTAGAAAACAGTGTTAGAGTGGTCACTGTTCTCTAGACCTTGGAAGACTAAAATGAAGGCCCTTACTTGAGGAAAAAATTATGCTAATAAAGAGGAAGACTACATTATCAAAGTTATTATCACCTCAAAGTCTCCCTGAATCATCTTCTCTCTATCTGTCATTTCAGGGTCCATTTAATTGTTTCCAGATTTGCTACTGACTCCCAGCAGACTTAATTTGTATGTAGGTTATATTTTCACAACAAAATAAGACCACAGTTTGATAATACATTATATTCAGCAGCATTATTGATATCCACTTTCTAAAAGAGGCAATTTTGCCTTGTAACAAAATCCACAATCAACTGCATTGGCACAGAACAGAGATTGGTATGTAATAGAGGAGCAGAAGCAGGGAGCAAGTGATGGGAGTTGAAGGGGTCAGAAATCAAGCTAGTATTGGTGGCCAAGGCAACTGATGATTGAGCCACAGTCTCAGCTGCAATAGTGATATGCACTACTGTAAACTGCTTTTGATATCCCTGTTACCTAACAAATGCAATGGCAAGAGTCCTATCCTCCAGCAAAAAAAAAAAAAAAAAAAAAAAACAGATTACAAAATCTACGGGGATTTTGGGTGCCTAACACATACTGACACTTGATCTGCTGTGTTTTCACCACTATTGTTACCTCTGCAAACTAGCAGCTATGGTAAGAGGTACTACCTTCATTTCACTGCATCAATATGTCCTCATCTTTGTTTCCTATCAAGCTCATAAATGGGTTGGGATTTCTAAATTAAAAAAACAAAATAAACAAAACAGTAAGAGTGGTAATAGTAATTACTTCAGGCAATAAAAGGTTATTGACTATTCTCGTGTTCCTTACTGCTGAGCATGTCTCCGTTTGTAACATAAATAAGGAAAAAGAATTAATTCACAGTGAAACCATAAAATGTACACGTCTTACATAAATTCATGTAAAAAAGAAGCTCCTTTAAAAATGCAGATATAAGCATTTTTAAATCAAGCACACTTTTTAAAGTGTGCATTTTATATGGATCAAAATAATGTCTTTGTATTTTTAGTCTTAGACCAAATGATTAAAGATATTTTGACAGGAATGTTTCAAGTGTGAAATCCTCCACATAATATCTCAACAATTTTTACTGAGTTAAAAAAAAACCCTATTTCTGTAATTTAAGATGTGCAATGCTAAACTTTATAGCAACAAAATTATTATAGTTGCAAAGTTCTCTAGATGAATACCGACAGCAGGTATTTGTGTGAATATTAGAGACGCAACTAGAAAAATCATTTTTATGGGAAAATAAAACTATTTATAAATTAAAATCTTAATTTTCACCACAACAGAGTTTGCACAAAAATCTTACTTAAGCCATTGCTTTGTTCCTTTTTTCTTCCTCCCTGTAATGTGACTTATTCTTTGTCATATTCTTTTTAAACCAACATTATAACACAAATGAATTTGCATGGCATCATTTTCATGTTACATGCTATAGTCGTGCATTTACATGAATTTTGAAATCATTATAACTATCAAACAATTTATAATCAATAATATTGTTTGTAAATCAAAGCATTTTAAATTATTTTTGTTTTGATTTTACAGTTTATTGCATTGTCTCTTCTAAAAAATCTTGTGATGTACATAACAGTAATGGAAAAAACCATAACTGGCAGTGAAGAGAAGACACTTTGTAGTTAAAACTGAGAGACTCCAAGCAGTGAATTTTTTTTTTTTTTGCTTTGTGCCTTCTCAGTTCCATCACGCCAAGTAAAATCACAACTAAGTACCAGGTAAATCCAAGTTTTTAAATGCTTACTTCCAAAGACAAGAATATACATTAATCAACACTTTTTTTTTTCTTTTTTTTTTTTTTTTAGTATGATGATTCTTTTCAGGTAGGATATATTATAAAAGGAATGAATACAAGATCAAATCCTAGCAGCAGATAAAAGGAATTTTAAGACAACCAAAAGAATGACTATGGGTATGTGAAACATTTGTTTGCAAGATACAATGATGTTTTAAGCTCATACCTAGTGCTTTCTCCACATGCTGAGTAACCAGGCTAATTAAAAAGCCCATACAGCTCTTGTTAAAATCTGTTCAAATTTTTGGAGCACCTGTTATAACAGAATGCCCACAGACTTGATAGTTTAGAGCCAAGACACCTGCTACCTTATGTCTCACAGTATGTTCAGTTTTATACTGATAGTAAAAAAAAAAAATCCACTTTCTGACATTTAACAATCTCATAAATGATAAGAAATAAATTGAAAAATTTCATAATTTAACCCTTGACTGTCACTTCTCTTTACCTATAGCTTCTTGAGAGCAGGCAATACAATGTTGTACTTTTGGAACGATCTCATTTCTTTGCTGCTGAATTTATTATATGTTTTACTACACTGAGCATAATGCATAATTCTTCCCATGCTTTGTTCCATAATGTTTAAAGGTATGACTAATAAATAAGTAACTATAGCTTTTCTGGAAAAGGGAATGTGCTTCATACCTGCAATAGAATACAGCTACTCTGTATTTCTGTCTCCTTGAAATCGACTTTTGTTTCTGCTACTGATCAATAACTCATATACACTGACGAAACAATTATATTTTATTCCAAAACTTTGTTTAAATATGATTTGTTGATATTAATAGAAATGTACCTCAGCACACAATAGTACTAATAAACATGCATAAGCACTGATCTCCCTAGAGAGGAAGTATATTCCAAAAAAGAGAATGAGTTACGAACAAGCAGTTACCAACAGGTGTAAGAAGTAGTGAAAGATTTGGTAAAAAAGATCAATATTAGCACATCAATAGCCTTGTGACAGTGGCTCAAACCCTGTCAACATTTATGTATATGGCAAATTTTACATGTATATATACACTGCCTATGAATATCTGCGGTATCATGGCAATCACCTTCTGTAGGTATCTGAGTCATTCTGGAATCACTTTGTGTAACTGATGTCATTAGGAACAGGATTTCATCTACAGATTCTTTAAGAAACTATTGTATTTAAATAGCCATAGCTACTGGTTCAATCAGAATTTAGTATTTACAAAGACAGTTGGAAGTGGGTTAGGTGAAGAGACT
The DNA here is from genome assembly GCA_020745705.1 of Hemiprocne comata. Lineage (NCBI taxonomy): Eukaryota > Metazoa > Chordata > Aves > Apodiformes > Apodidae > Hemiprocne > Hemiprocne comata. The sequence continues at coordinate 18,140,077 of CM036591.1, forward strand.
CCACAAAGACATCTTGAAGTCAGCTTACTTTGGTATTCTGCAGCTTACATCTATTAAAATATGGATTTATCATTTCACATAATAATGCTTTAGGTATATTGATGAACAGAAATACAGACCTCTCAGGTGCAGAACTACATTTTCTTAGATTAATGTTTGAGATCTCACACAATTAATGCTCTACCAGACATCAAGCTATTCCCATGTTAGACTATACTACAAACTTGGAGAAAAACATGAAAAAACACCCATGGGAAGCACTTTGTGTACCACTGCTTTTGATAGTTAACATTTCTACTCTGGTACAAATAATAGTGAAAGCAAAACTGGGCCTCAAAGCACAACATCAGAACAAAAAAATAACAGAATGTGAAGCAGAAATGACAGAGTAATAAAAGCAATAGCATTAGCACAGTTCTTCAAGAGGAAGGATTTAATCCACCCAAAACACTGTACAGGTGCAGCACAGTGAATATTTTGCCAAGAATAATAGCCCGATACTTAAACAATTGTTTAAATTCTTTAAATATGTCTTTGTATTTCAAATTTCCTTTTCATATAGCTTTTCTATGTATTAGCTGTAGAAATGCTGATGCTTTAACACAACCCATGTCCATTTAGAATTAACTGTAGTTTAAGCCAGGAAAACTAATTGGTAACAGATATTAGAAGTTCTTGCAAGTTCTGTAAACTGTTCTGTAAACTGTGGGAATGGCATTTTTCCCATCCTCTGCCTATTGATCTACCTTTGAAACAAAACACAGTGAGAAAGTAGGTGATAAGACTTTGTTAATGCCTCCGGAAAGAAATACTGGAGCTACAGATTTTGAATTAGTTCTGCATAATTATTACCAAATCTTAAAATCAAAGTCAACTGGTCTTCATACATTTGTTTATGCACCAACTTCTCCCAGGCTTTAAAAATGTTTTTAATTTGTAAAAGATCATAAATTTTAAAACCTAATTTTAAACAAGGTAATAATAAAATACTCTTCTACTGTAAGTTGGCATATGGCAGAAGAAATACTAATTGCTGTTAAATCCAGAGGCACATGGGACAGCTCTGCAAAATTCAGGTCAATCTGTTGGCAAATTCATAGCTGAGCTCTGTTCTGTTATTTTTTTCCGTATATGTAGTGAAGTATCTTTGCCTTTCGGGTTTTACATTGATAAAGCTGGGCAACTAGACCTCAAAATTGAAGGGAATTAAGTTAGAGGCACACTGTAGTTTCCTCTGTGTACTTGAAAGTCTTGGATTTGAACCGCCTTGGATGGAAGCAATTTTAATATATTGAAACATTACAGTTATATCCCTCATATTGCTTGGAATTATTAGCTGCTTGGGGATATTTTGGATTTATTTTTTTTTTCTGCTAAAACCTGACTTCAAACTCTTGCCAAAGCTTAGAAGACTGTTAATATACAAAGCAAGAAAAGAAAGGTGTATTCTTTAACTATAATCTACATTTTAAATTGTGGGGTTTTTTTCTGTTTTTCTTGAAAACAGAAAAACAGACCTTGAAGATCACCAAGTCCAACCATAACCTAAATCCACCCAGTATAACCTTTATCCTACCCATTAATGCTTAAATCATGTCCCTAAGCACCACATCTCTATTTCTTTTAAACACTTCCAGGGATGGTGACTCCACCACCTCCCTGGGCAGCCTGTTCCACTGTCCAACCACTCTTTCAGTAAAGAAATTCATTCTAATATCTCGCCTAATCCTCCCCTGGCACAACTTCAGGCCATTTCCTCTTGTCCTGTCATTATTCACTGGAGAGAAGAGACCAACTCCCACCTCCCTACAACCTCCTTTCACGTAGTTGTAGAGAGCAGTTCCCCTCAGCCTCTCCTCATAGGACTTGTCCTCCAGGCCTTTCACCAGCCTGGTAGCTCTTCTCTGGACACACTCCAGCAACTTGACATCCTTCTTGTAGTGAGGGCCCCAGAACTGAACACAGTATTGAAGGTGCAGCCTCACCAATGCAAGTACAGAGGCACAATCACTTCTCTACTCTGGCTGGCCACACTATCCTTGATGCAGGCATCTAGGCTTCTAGGGAAAAGCACATGGGTCTTAAGTCCTTGCAGGTATAAGCAAATTACATTATTTTAAATATTTAATCTTTAAAGTGTGTATTTTAATATATACAAATTAGGTGTCCATGAATAATTAGGATTTAAATCCTGTACACTGGAACAGCATTTCAGTCCAACTTTTTGTATACACCAGGGAAGCAAGGTCTTTACTCAAGCCACACCAATCTCAAGAACCAATAATAGTAGTAACGATAACAAGACAGCAACTTGCATTTAGTATCAGTAAGCTCTAAACTTCTCAACACTCCATACATAATTTGACCAATACTCATGTACAGTCCATCAAGAAAGAGGAAGCAGAGTAACTTTCAGCCCTGAAGTAAACAGTAAGAACAAAATCATGTGATCTGTGATTAAAAATTCTGATCTCATTACATTTCCTTTTCCTGTCCACAATTCTCCCACTTGCTCTAGCTGTTGCTTCCTTTTTCATTCAATTTTTCATCCAGTATTTTGCCCCCTATTTTTCATGTGGATAGTAGGTTTTATATCTGAACCAAAAGATCAGAAAAGGAAGCTGCCTGTAATCAGTACAAAGAAAGTGTGCTCATCTCAGTCCAGAGTGTACTGGCTTGCAACACCGATAGTCATTTTGTGTGGGTGGTAGTCTGCTCATTATACGGAGACATGATTCCAGAATCAGCAGAGAATTAGTTGATTTCTAGATTAAAAACACTGATTTCTAGATTAAGATGCATTCAAATATTTAAACCTGCCAGAATGCTTCAAGAGCTTACACTAAACCAGAAACAGAAGGATTTTTAGGGGGCTTACAAAAACATATACATGTACAAAAGTATAGTTTCAGACAAATTCTCAGTTTTTGCTGTAATTCATAGTTCATTTCACCACCTTAAATAAAGGTTATTCCATGCAGTTTAGAAGCAGAAAATTATGTACTTCTCCCCTTGATTTACTCTAAGAAATGACTGATGGTTGGAATTTTTTTTCTAAACCGTTGTGAAAATCTAGGATTCAAAAGATGCTCACTAGTTAAGTGACTAATAGTTAAGCCACTAACAGTTAAGATTATGAAAAATCATAAGCAGCTAGAAATAGATCATATATACATGGTTTTGGGGAAACTTATTATTAGACCATTACTGTCAGTCCCATATTTTTGAAGAAAATAATTATTTTGGTCTCTCCAGTGTAGAGGCTTCACAAAATAAAGAACTTAATGAGAGCTATAGCTTGGCCAAAGAGAGAGAGATTCAGAGGGCTAGTCACGTCCCACTCATCAAGACTTGCGTAGCAATAATTTGTAGAATTTCCCTGCTCTGTGACGAAATGTACCAGATATAAGTGTCCCACCTCCTCTACAATCCCTAAATTTCTAATCTCTCTAGAGAAGCTGTGGTACTTCACTAAGCTACAAAAGTTTGTGTTACTTAGCCGGAACCTGTGCTCAATAAAGTCAGGCTAGAAGGTACATCCCACAGCACCAGCTTTGTATTACAGCTTTCTGCCCTTTGCCGACTTGCTCAGGTGCAACTCCTACACCCAGCCCTCAATCATATAATTCCGATTTATGAGGTCTCGGACTTCAGGGGAGAAGACTTGAGACTTTAATGGGCAAACATGACAACATGGAAATCCCTGTGACAACATAAACCGCCTTTAAATCTTTCTGTATTTTTAAGCCTGCTTCAATTTCTTTAACGGGCAGAGTCCTATATTTCAAAATCTGCTACAATAACTTGACATAGCCCTCTACTGCACCAGCTCCTTCCAGGATATTTTTCCCCTCTTCCAAAAAGTTCACAAATAGCTACCCAGCTTCACTTTCAAAAAACTGGACTTTCCCAGTCTTCAGTGGAAACTATTAGGGCACAGTGATCCTGGTTTACTTTACTACCGTCAAGTAGCAGAACAGATTTGCACCTTAATGCATGTGATAGTGTTTGTCATTCAGTGAGATGAAAACATTGCATGCTTAGTACATTTTATGCTCTGTCAGTATAGAAGTTAGACATTCTATCAAAGAGATTGAATTGTAAAATTAAGAAGAGCTAGAAAAAAATCCATTGAAGTTCAGTATTTATGCAACATAGCAGCAAATACGATTCAATTTCAACTACTTTTATAGAAAATGTCCATATTATAAATTTAATATATTTTATCTGATCAAAAACATCTTCTAATACAGGGCATTCTTAGTTATTTGGGTTTGTATTTAGCATTTAATACATTTAGAATTGAAGTAGCACTGTGGTATTCTGCACCAAATCTAAAAACTAGTTAAATACGCTTGTCCAAAATTCTATGAATGGTCATATGATAAGGACACCAGTTAATGAGAAGAAATACTCAAATTAGAATTAATGATATAGCATAGTTACGAAGAAAAATAATTAAATAATTGTTAAATAAAGGAATGGCAATTTTTATTTCTTTGTTCAATTTACATCATATTTTGGAATATAGCTCACCCTCTTTCCACGAAGCTGGTCTTCAAAAGTGTTATTGGCTTAAAGTCACTAATATTTTTTCATGTTTTTCAAGCTGCCTGAAATGGCTGTAATGTGATTATAGATTGGCTTGATAAGAGTGGCTTATCCATTTGTCAGATTCAGTAATAATTTTATAAAAAGATACAACTAAATATATTCTATTGCTGTCTTAATATGCGAATACAAGACTCTTTGCCCAAGTCCACAGAATTACTTCAGTACTGTGACATCTCTAGTTAGCTGTTATGGGCTGTGGACTCTCAGAACAGGTTAAGCCTGGGCTGGATTTGATACGCAGACACAAACCACGCACAACAGTCAGGATGAATCAAAGCTAAGAACTGGAGAGAACAAAGGAAGCAGCAATTCAAAGAAAAGAGTGGTCAAGGACAAACATAAGCACCAGTCTGAGTGCTAGAGTGTCCACATTCATTGGTCCAAAAGGAAAAAGCAAAAAGATACACAGAAGTCAGTCAAGTCAGCCAGAACATTCCAAGATGAGTAGCAGGCAGAAATGGAATAGATCTCTGCAGGGTTTTCACCAGAAGGAATCAAGGCTAAAAGACAAGAAGGTCAGGGCTCAGATTACAGGATGAGAGCTGAAGAGAAATCAGAAATGGACAAAGATGGTGGGTCTTCCCCTCCAGGAGTACTTCTTTAGACCAATTTAATTTCTGCTGAATAGCTGTGAGGTTTGAGCACAGAGGCTTGTGCTATTGCATGATTCCTGCTGACTACAAGTTTCTAGGAGCCAGTAAAAAACTTTTAAGCAAGAACTTGACTTGAGACTAGTGGTAAGACCACTTCCATGGGAGAAGGGAGACCTGCACTCAGGTCCTTAATCTGCAGGACTGCTTCTTTTTCCAGTGTTGGCACACAGTAAAACACAGAAATAGAGAATAAATTCTTTGGGAGGAGTAAGGGGTAGGAGAAAGGAAGGTGTCTTTGAGGAAATCTGGAATTGAGGAACTTTGAATATCTAAGCTTCTAACTTGCTGCAGGAGGGAAACACCAAAAATGTAAAGGCACACAGCTTATTTTAGACAACCCCTGTCCTTTGGCACTTTTACTTATGTAAGTGTGCTGTACCCTTCTTCACAATTTTATTTTCCAAATGCAGAGCGTCCCCGCTATTCTGATTGCCATTGTAGGATCTGTGTATGGTAAAAACAATTTCCCCCAACTTACAGTTCTTAGAGCTCTGAGAATTGAGCTAGCTAGTAGATACAATACATTAGCATAAACAGATGAATTAGTAGTAATATATCAAGTCCTAAGGACTCAATATCACTATTAGAAGCTGGATCCTGGGCAGAGACCCACTCTGGTATGCAGCACACAACGGCAGGAGCTTGCTCACAGAGTACTTCTGCACAGAGGCAAACCGAGTGGGAGGGCAGTGGCTTCTGGGAACACTGTATGTTAAGCAAGGCCTCAACACTTCTCTTCACATCTTCTGTGAGTCAGAACAAGGAAAGTGGTAAAAATAGGTATGTGGGAGGTGGGGAAAATGCATTATAGCTCTACTTTATTTACGAATGGATCATTCAAGTCACAGTGCCTTTACGGATTTTGTATTGTGCAGAAAATAGCAATGGGAGGCTCAATGTACTGCAGAAAGTAGCAGTGCTGCTAAATGTGGGGCAAACCTAAAATAGGTGGGTGTCAAGGGTGTCTGCATGATGCCAAGGGATTATTATAATTTTTAACAGGGATCATGGTGGTCACAAAGCTGATCTGACCTGCTGGGTTTTTTCCTCCCTAGAATTGCTCTTACAAACACATAAAATAAAACAAACAAAATAACCCAACAAATTGATTAATTACTTACAGTTCAACCTTCTCTTGAGCTTCTGTGTTTGAAGCTCACCGGAACTACCTCTGAAATATATGTTTCTTAACTTACATTTTGAAGGGAAATTGTCATTTTGGATTTTCCAAAGTAGAGGAAAACGTAAATCAATTGTGAAGCACACTGATCTCCCACTGTTCAAAACTACAGTCAAGGATTTGCTCACAGTAATTGAAGCCAAGCCAGAGCATTTTGTGTTGTAGAGTTATTGCAGGTGCAGAAGGTTTCTCTCTTTACTTTGCAAAGTACCTATTTAAAAGTCTATTTTCCCCTTTGATTTTAATACAAAATCTAGATAAATGCTGATTTGTACTGTGTATACTAACAAGTTTGCTGTTCACTGGAAGATGATAGTATCATTCATCATTTGTATGTGCTGTAAATGTGTCAAGAACATTGTCATACAAAGTGAATTATTTGGTATGGAAGAATTATCTATCTAAATTAAATTGAGAGTTTAAGCATGAAACATAGACCAAAGGAAAAGCAGGAGAAGGGGAAGACAAGAAGGAAAAAAGAATTTTTACAGGGTTGCATGGAAATTTAATCCTGGTGCTGGATAGCACTGAAGACTTTTCCTATTTAAAAAAGAGATAATATATAGCCTGCAGTGACAGTATGACAACTTAAGCTCTTGGTTTCTCAAAATTACATCTCTAGCATGTCTAACTACCCATAAAATCACCCACAAAACTCTGCTTGACTACCTAACTGAATCTTGTTGAAGACAGCTTCTGTTTCTCTTCTGAAAAGCTAACAGATGTAAGAGCTACTGAGTAGCAAACTCAACATTTGAACCTTGCAATGCACAGAAGCAGGGTAAGACTTCCCCACTGCCTTCTGAATGAAACTTACACTTGAAAGGAAGATTTGTGCAAGATGAGTAAGCAACTTAGACCTAATAAATACCTCATTCTCACAGTTTAGTGCCCAGGTCACAGCTGGCATGCAGCACAGTGCTAAATTTCTCCCAAGGGTCACTGCACATACTAAATTCACTTCTAATTTAGTATGTCCCCAGAAATATTCTCTTCTTGATTTCTAATACATGACTGTTCTTCAGCCATTCCTCTGAAAAGGCCATCGCTCACTTGTTATACTGACACTGAAAGTGGAGCCCATGTGAATCTCTACTCCGAGACAAACTCATTAGTTGTGCTTTCAGAAAATTCTTTTGCCCAACTTGAACTTGTCTTAGTACACATCTACAGCTGAATGCAAAGTATATTCAGAGAAAATTCAAATAATTAGTATTGTGATAGGTAATATTAAAATATGAATATCAGTGTAATGGCTATCATATAAAAATAACACCTGTATATGCAAATGGCAGCTCAGTTCAGAACTCAGCAATAAAAAGGGTATCTTAGGGTATGTTTAAAAGTTTGCCTGCCAGATGCTACATTTAGGAAAATTCATGCTAATTATTTAGCAAAGACATAGACTTGTTTCAGACCTCTGGGTACATGAAATACCTGCTTTTTAAAATAGGACTAGCTTTGCTCGATTCAGAAACTAAAATAGTTTCAGGTGTTTAACCTTACAAGCTTAAAGACATAACAGTAAAACAAATAAGAGTTGAACCATCTAGCAATACAAAGAAGATCAGTGCATGTCTCTGATAGCCACTCCAAGTTTTAGAACTCCTAATTTATTTAGGCCAAAGAATATGCTTTACAAAATGGAAAATAAAAAATATCCTACTTCAAAATACGCAACACATAAACCTTGGCAGCTGGAAAACAAGGGGCTGACACAGAGACGATTTGAAGTACAACCCAATTAATCCTGTATTCATCAATTTTTGGCAGAACTTATTTCAGAATCAATGTAAATTACACCTATGTAAAAATTACTACTTTGTTATCATGATTATCAGTTGTCAGTTCTTATTTCTGTTATGACAGTGCACTAGAGGTCTCAGACTTACGAGTTCACATACTATACAGATACACAGAGAACAATAATGGCTGTCCTGAAAATCTTAATTTAATTTGAAGAAACCGTGAAGACAGGAGGAGGATAAATGAGGGTCATTTATTTCTACAGACAGAGGGGGCGTACTAGTGTACATAAAAGCATCAGTATGTGCTTTCTATTTTCGTATGACCATAATTTCTATGCAGAACGTATTTCTGCTTCTTGTAATTCATTTCTTGTCAGGAATACATTTTTGATAGATTTTGGTGAGGTTTTTTGGTTGGGTTGCTTTTTTTTAGGGTTGTTGGTTTTTTTATCTGTAATTATTCTTTGAGTTCTTACTGATATAATGAGGCATGTTATTTCTCTCTGCTTTTTATGTCATACACATGTACACTTCTAAATGTTTTGTACACAAGAACAGCCTTCATTTTTGAGGGAAAGGTAATACAGCATATTACAGAGGAGACATAAGCAGGGATTTTATTAATTCTTTTGTTTTCTGTTTAGTTCTTTTTTTCTCTTAATTTAAAGGAAAATTAATTCAGACAGAATGTCTAGAGTTGATCTTTGGATAGGGAAAAACATGATTATTATTCATGCAGTAGTGTTTATTTCCATCTGTCACCATAGCAGTTCTCTTAATAACTTATTATACAATTAGTTCAATAGCCTTTCTGCTCCTTTTCTGCCACTGCAACATGGAACTCTCTTATTTCTGTTTTCACTCTCCCCATTTTACTATCCATAAGTAAATCTATTTTGAATGTTTTAGTGATATGCCGATTATATTTCCTACATAGTTGCAAAGAGGAATCTCCTAAACACTTTTAGAAGCCACATATACAAAATACATACAAGGTAAATGCTGAGAGTAGAAACCGAGGACCATTTCTAGAATCTAATGAAATAGTTCATACATCTCAAATTAAAAATAAATTATACACCTGCAGAACTTTTATATATTTCTTTATGAGAACATGAAGGCTCCCATTTTATCTTCAGGGAGGTGATTGAGTCCTTCACAAGCCTGCAGGTTTAACAGAAAGTTTTATAGCAGAGAGAGGACATGCATGGTAAGTTTATGTTTACAGAACCTGCAGACAGACCCTAACCAAAAACAAACAAAAAAACCCCAAAACAACTGAGTGAAATGTTACAGGGAAAGGAAGGGAGAAGTTGAGAGTGGAGAAAGAACAGGAGACCAACAGACTAGATAGCATCCATGCAGAAAAGGACCTGAGATTGTGGTGAGCAAGCTGAACGTGAGTCAGCAGTTGCGCATTCGTGGGGATGAAGGCTGTATTAGCAAGGGTGTAGTGAGAAGGTTTAGAGAAGTGATTTAGTACTGGAACAGGCTGCTCAGAGAAGCTGTGGAATTGCCTTTTTTTTTTTTTTTGAGATTTTTGAAACTCAACTGGATGAGTTGCTCAGGAGTTGGATCTAACTTTGAAGCTGACCCAGCTTTGAGCATGAGGTTGGGCTAAATGATCTTCAGAGGCCTCTTTCGACTTAAATAACTCTGTGATTCTAAGTATAATGCTACAGAGGTGCATGCTTTTTCTTCATCATATCTCATCTTTTTGGCTTCATCTGCTTGGTTAATATCCTCAACCTAGAGAAGAAAATATGAACCTGAGAGTTGACTTGATCGGTTCTGTTCTTGATTTCCAGCCCATGTATCTCTAAGTATCTAATATCGAGAGGATAATTTCCTGCAAAATCTATCCCACAGAACTGCAGAGAAAAAAGTATAAGAATGTATTTTCTAAGGAAGAATGTTTTATTTCTATTTGTTTAAAACATGAGGGGGAAACATTTTTTATATAAATGTTTAAAATGATCACACTAGGCCAGCCATGAGATCCATTAAAATTCTGTTTGAAATACATAAAAACAGAACAAGTGAACGAAAAAGCAGTTGCGAATGCCATCTGGTAAAAAAAAAAAGAAAGAGGCCAAGAACATCTATGGCCCGTGGAGATGCAGATGAATAAATTCAATTAATAGATAGGGATATTTAAATACTCGTTATTTCAGTTAAAAAAAAATAGAAACCTGTTAGTGAGTGTTGTACTGCTGCTTATTCCTTCTCATTGTAAGGCTAAGAAAGCACCCATCTGCCATTTGAAACTTTGCAGAGTCTCTGAACAGGAAATGCAACTAAAAATGTTATATCCAACAGCACAAATGATAGCATCACAGCACCAAAGAACACCAAGCTTTACAGGTCTGATGTCGGTAGTATGTTGTACATAGATTTCTGCAGTTCTGGAAGAATGAAGATGTATTAGTATTATGCAATCTGTTAGATATGTTCTAGAAATGTTAGCAGGTTTCTAAGTGATGGTTGGTTCTATGGATGGTTATCACTGAAAAAGTCAGTGAATACCCACATTAGCAAGAAGTAGCAAAAAACTTGCTGGAATTTTAAAGCTTTCATGGCTACCTGGCTTTAGAGTATTGTGCATATATTAGCAGTAACCGGTATTCCTCAGCTTCTCCCAATATTTCTCCTCAGACAGCTTTTCCTGATCTTACCCCGTCCTCACTCAGTGATTGAGAAACACCCCTCAGTTCCTCAGCTGAATGCTACGGCATAGGTATGACATCCTCCTCCTGTCTCATAGATCAGAACATGACATCTTAAGCTGCAGCAGATTGCTGCAAAGACAACTATGTTTGTTTAGTTCAAAACAATTTAAAACTCATTACCTAAAACCTAAATATGTTGAGAGATATGAGAGAAACTCATATAAAAATAGGCTTGCTGATAGAATCCTTATCCTTCCCAACAAACTTTCAGATTTGTGATCAATCCAATAAATTACCTACTAACTGTTTCGTTCAGAGTTTGTCATAATGGAGTGTACAGTTAATGGTTCTTCCTGTTTCCAGTTATAAAGTAATACAGAAAGACAACTCAAATCTTGAAACCAGAAAAATGGATATTGCTCTGGCTGGACAGCAAAGGAAGAGTCATGGAAGCAATAGAACTTAAAACAAAAAAGGAGATGTTCAGTCTCTGAAATACTGAAACATGTCAAAGTTCCCTGAGTTAGAACACACAAATGTAGTTTTGAAACAGCCTTCGTAACTATTCTAATACAGAGGGCCCTAAAAACCTCTAGTTAATCGAAGCCAAAGAAAAATTGGCATGTAAAGTTTTAACATTAGAAATACAATCTAGTGAATGACAGATGAGGAAAGAATACTATATGTTTCGTGATCCATGTATTTTTCTCTTTTAAAAGAAATATATATGTGTGTATTGCTCACAGCTTTGTAAATATAGTATCCTTTCTTTACATTTAGCTTAACCATATAAATAAGAATGACTCACCTGGGAAAGACCACTGGATCAAGCACTTCAGTAGAACTGGACTGTTTAATATTTTAATTAATGTCACAATCCCTGTGGCTTCTAACTACCTGATTTGGCTCCAAGTGTAAGTAGTGGAAATAACAGCAGTATCCAAGGGTACGTCAGGAATAATCAGTAAAAGTCTGCATTATAATGTGCATAGAAAGGTATTTGCAAATAGCAGAAAAGTTCTCTAAATATCAACATCTAAAAAGATATGATGAATTGCTGTATTGAGGAGAAATTATAAATTGACATGTAGAATTTTCCGTACAGTATAATTCATATTTAACAAGTGAATCTGTGGCTTGATGAGTGTAATGGAAATGTTTTCAAAAACACCTTAATTAGTCAGCAAGAGATTTCACATAGAAGGCAAACACCGTACAATCAATTCCTAACACCAGTATCTTGTGAAGTCAATCATTCTAGCTTGGACACTTATTTACAATACTATTTTGATGAGTCATCTTTTTACTTCTAAAAATCTATGGTTTAGAACAAATTATCCTATGTCTTTAAAAATGGTATGTGTATAAATACCTTGTTCCTATACTTTGGGCAGGAACACCAGCCTATAGTTCACCAGATCCCCCTCCTTGCCTTTTCCAAAGACAGGCATAATGTTTGTCTTTTTGCTAGTCATCAGGAACTTTCCCTAACCATCACAACTTTTCAAAAGATTTTTAGAGAGGCCTTATACCAGCAACAACCAACCCCTTCAGCACCACCACATAAATCCCATCTGCCTCATGGAATTACATATGCACAGTTTACTCAAGCTGATTCTGATTCAATTGTCTTTCGAGGACAGTAACTTTCTCCCCTAAACTTTGCTGCGAGGAAGAGAGACCTGTGAGGCCTGAGAGCAGACCTTGTCAATAAAGACAGAAACAAAGACAACACTGGTGTCTGCCTTCACCCACATTATTACATTGCTTGCCCCATTCTTCAAGGGGCAATGTTTTCCCAGGTCTTCCTTCTGCTGCCAGTCTACCCACAGAAGTTTGCATTTTTTTCTGGCTATTCACATCCCTTTCAGTTTCAGCTCTAGCTCAGCACTGGTCTTCCTAATTCCATCCTTGCATGCCAAAGCAATGCTTCAATATTTCTCCTTGATAGCATGTCCATGCTCACACCTCCTATACACTTTATTTTTGTGTTTGAGTTGCCAAAAGGAAGGTATGGGATTGGGAATGGGTAGGGATGATCTGTGAAATGATGAATGGACAAGAGACAATTCAAGTTACATGACCGTATTGATGCAAAATCTAATTACTTTGATAATATCTTCCACATACAAAACTTAGAGGGTTCTGTGTTATTCCCCACCATTAAATAACTCTGGGTCTCACCTGGAAGTTCACCATTGCCTCAATGACCTGGCACAAAGTCTTGAAATCCATTAGATACCTTAAGAGAATTATTCAGAAAGCTACAAACCTGAAATTTTGTGAGCAATCAAGGGGCTCTATCTGTAATGTTCTGTTCAAAGTATATGAAAAAACAGTTGAGGTGGAATCTCTATCGTTTTGATAGTCAAAAACATACTGTGAACCCAAATGCCAAACTATGTATTTAATTAATCATGCTGGTTTATTATACACATATATAAAAATATGAAAATGAAGGTCATAAGAGGATAGCATTTTTAATAATTTCCCAAAACACCTTTTGCATTTGACAGCATTTCAAATCTTTTAGTGCTTTTTTATTTTCCAGTAACCTATTTTTATTCTTTGTATTATTTATGTAGCTGCTAGCTGAGACATGCTTACTAGCAATGTAGGCATGTTTATCTTCAAGCATTAGCAACAGAAAAGTTAAAAATAACAGGGAAATCATACCTGCAGCACAGATGGGAAAAATCCCAAAAGAGCTGGATAAGCTTCAGGTAAATGCCATATTTTTTAATTAAAAAAAAAAGTTCAAGTCAGTTCTTGTTTTCTCAGAAGCAGTTCAATCAATCTTAGCCAAGCTGTTTGTTGGGTATTTTTTTTAACATTACCCTAATGCCAAACACATTCAGATGTCAAAATGAAATAAGGGTGGAGATAAGGAAAAGAAAGAAATCTGATAAAATAAATAAATCTGGTAATATAAACATTGTATATTCATTATCCTTGCTGCCAGGCTGACATTTGTAGTGCCTTCAGACATCCAAAGAATGTAGATAGATATTTGCTTTTAAGTCGATTTGTTTTGAAAATTTAAAGAATAAGAACAACTATTTGGTTAAAAACCCAATCTAATATATTCTGAATGCTGAGTGGATTTAACAATTCAGCCAGAACATTTTCCTGAATGTTGTGGAGGGGGCGAGATCAGACAGTGAAAAATTTACCTGGCAGGGAAAAGGTAGAGATGGCCTGAGGGGTAACTAGCATGATGCAAGCTAGAACCCAAGTAGTACTCTCTTTTACCTTCTGTCACTGCTAGAATTTGCTTCAAGAATCTTCTTTCTTAATATTCCACATCCAGTGTCCTTTTTTACTCTTACAGTCACTCTTTAGAAATAACTCAGAGTTGACAACACTCATGGCTCCTTCCAGGTTACTAGTTGGAAAATTAGATTAATCATCAAGGTACAAATTATTTCACCACACATATCTCAGTCTGGACCTATGAATCCTTTGTTACAGCAATGTTTACCTCATCTCATAATCATTCTTCCTCTTTGGTCATCTGTTTAAAGGCAGGTGAATTCCTGCTTTCACAGAATCACAGAATGATAGGAGTTGGAAGGCACCCCTGGAGATCATCAAATTCAACCCACCCACCAGAGCAGGACCACGTAGGGCAGGTCACACAGAAACGCATCCAGATGGATCTTGAAAGTCTGCAGAGAAGGAGGCTCCACAACCTCTCTGGGCAGCCTGCTCCAGTGAACCGTAACTCCTACAGTAAAGAAGTTTTTCTTCATGTTGAGGTGAAACTCCCTGTGTTCCAGTTTGCATCCATAGCCCCTCATCCTATCACAGGGCATGACTCAAAAGAGACTGGCCCCTCCTTCTTGACACCCACCCTTCAGATATTTGTAAACATCAATAAGATCCCCTCTCAGTCTTCTCTAGACTAAACAGCCCCAAGTCTCTCAGCCTTTCCATACTACTTTTTCCACTTCATGTGGAAAATACTTCCTACTGAAGTATTAAGGCAGCAAGAGAAGAAAACCTTCTTGTTTCCTTATCTCAAGCACTGGGGAAGCTTCTTTCTGCTGCCAGTCTATGGGGCCAGTGTTTGTCATGCCAGAATACATATGCTAGAAACATATGAAAGCCATTGTGAAGAAGTATCTAACTGGAAAAGGTCATGATGGCCATAGACTTCAAAGGCTGGAAGATTTCTGAGGTATAAGAAGCAGAATAGGAAGGAGTAACTGAGTCAGAGAGAGTTGCTGGAGTCTGGGCCAAGGCAGAGCAAAAACTGAGATACTCTTAGAATTCATGCAGAAGCAGCAGACAATGAAGACAGGAGGATCTAGAAGGAATGGAAATAAATCTGGGGGACAAAGAACAAACAGAAAGACCAATCCATGGTGAAAGGTAGAAAATGCCTTGCTGAAAGAGAGGATTCTTTACCTAGCATTCCTCAGTTTTGTTGGCAAAAAATTCCCAATATACAGGACATTCCCAAGATGCCTTGCACTTTAGTTGGCCATCAAAGGTAGGAATAGGAGTGAAAGCTGCATTTAGAATGTAACTGAACACTACTATTATAGATTAAATAATTGGTGTCTGACGTGTCTTTATAATTAACCTTTTTCATTATACTGAATGCCCATCTTAACCTCCTGTCAACTACTGTTTTTTTCCTCTAGTTTAAGACACTATGCTCACATTTCTTCCAATATAAAAGAGGACAAGAGGTTCATTATTGCTGTTTATTATCATTATTCCTAATGATATAATGAGGTATTACCCATGGCATGTTATGTTCTGTCAGAAAAAGCAGCTTATTACTAATGAGATGTATTATGTTATTCAATGCCCAAATAAAACTGTATTTCTCAAGTATGCATGCCTGGGGCACAAATCTGACAAACACTTAAGGAAGCAAAATGCTGTCCAAAGAGACAGTGATTAACAAAGACCAGTTGGGGGGAGGTTGTTTCCACATTCTAAAATACTGGCTTTGCTAAACTTATTTCTTGGAGTGGATCCAGTCTGAGAGAACAGTGTAAGTATGCTAGGGAGAGCTTCAGAGAACCAAGGAATATTCACAGAGTCTCTGCCTACTGGCTGAAGTGCCGACACCTTATGTGGCTATGTTGCTGGAAGCAAGAAGAAAGATTTGCTCAGTTACTAAAGTGATGTCTAAGCATCTTCAGTTTCTTTAGTTGGGGTTGAAGCATAAAAAAGAACAATAGTGAACAAGCATTACATTTTGCATTACATCTGCATAACATTTTAGCCTGGCTGCACACTATGGACACAGCCTCTACTCGAAGAGGATTTGTATCATTCCATTCCCACAAAACACTTTTCACAAGCTACACTATGGAAAAAAAAACATACTTGCTTTCATCCTCAGCTGGGCTACTAGTGGTAAAACCTAGTCTATACGAAGAGTTTACGCAGCTTTCTCACACCTTAGAACAGTCACATCTACAGAAGTGATGGTACCCAGTACTAAGCCACTATCACCTAATCCTTCCTTGTGTAATTCCACATCAATAGAAGTTGCCACATAAGAGTGATTCAGAGACTCCAACAGCAACTAGAAGTGGATGCCCAGGAAAGCAAGTTCTATGTGCAGAAGATTCGTTGAATAGTTTACTTCACCCTTCCTACTTCTACCCCATTTGATTTAAAGCTCACCTCAACACACCTTGCAGGTGGCCAGGAAACACAGAAGAGCCCACATCACAGAGAAATTCAGAATACAGCAGAAGTATTTTGGGAGAAATACCCAGCTAGTGTAATTATAGATAATATTTATTTTCAAATTACTTCCATGTAAAAGCAAAAATTCCTACAGAATTCAAGAGAAACAGATTTTTATTACATATTCTGTAACAGTTACCAAAAAATTAACAATGGTACTATAATCTCTGTTAAATTGCACAAATACACATTATTCTCTCCTATTGAATTCCTCTTAGCAAATTCTATAAAAATTGTCCATGAAGGTTAGTAACTTCGTATTTTCTCCTACGTTTCCTAAATGCTTACAGACTATTCAAATATCTTTATATATTCCAAATGCAGATGTAGTTGAGGTTTCTCCTTGAGACTATCCTTGTTATTTATAATCAGCATGGTGAAACTGACTGATTTAAATATTTGCATTGATATGACAAGAATTGTAAAAATAAATTAATTAAACCATACAGTAATCTTAAAACGGCTGGCATTTCATTTTGCACAATGGAAAAAAACCACAGTAATTATGTTTTTGCAACACAATTGATGTATTCAAATATATGTTTTATGACTTAATAGATAAAACATTGTCATTAAATGGCCTTATAATAGAAAAAGAAAGGTTTAAGCCTCAAGAAAGGGAATACAGTGACACTTGATCCAGTCTGGTATTGCCCAGCTATAAGAAGGAGTTTGCCTTTGGAATTGCAAGTAGGGAAAGCAGTCTGGGCAGAGCATAAACTACTGCAGAAAGAGTAAGGAACACATTGTGCCTACTTGTGCTGCTTTTTATTGTTCCCAAATAAATTAATGTTAATTGAGAAGAAGTGCTGGTACATATTTTATGACACTCTGGGTACATACTCTGAAATCCTATGAGGCCTGGTTTAAATTCAAATTAAATCTAAACTATGCTTAATTAGCATTGCTGTAGTTGATTTTGCATTTTCTGTTGTAAGGAAGAACATGATAGCTTACAGTTTTGCTGTTTTCAAATGTTAAAATATATGATGGAGGTGAAGAAGTGATTTGGTAGATGAATGACTTCCTGGCAGGAGAGAATCTGACAGGATGGCATTTTACTAATTAAGAAGAGTGCTGGACTAACCAGATGGGAAAAATACATACTGGAACTTCTTTTCTTTCTTTTCTTTCTTTCTTTCTTTCTCTTTCTTTCTTTCTTTCTTTCTTTCTTTCTTTCTTTCTTTCTTTCTTTCTTTCTTTCTTTCTTTCTTTCTTTCTTTCTTTTGTTATTTTTTTCATCAAGACAATGTAGAAATAAACAAGGACAATGAAGGGCACGCAAAGAAGACTGGTAAGTAAGGCAATTTCCTAAATTTAAAATAAACTTGCACAATTCAGATAGTAACCAAATAATCTTGCATTAGTCAGTTGAAAAAATTAGGCAGGAATCAGAAGTCATTGATGTGAGCAAGACATTTCTATGCTTCAGACCCACCTCTAACATAAATGTGACTTCTGGCAAATCAGCCAGGACTAGATCTATACAGACATTTTAAGTGCCTAAATCTAGTATGCAGACGTCACTACGATCCCTGAAAAAAATAAATCAAGGGGTTTAAGAGATTTTCCTTTTCCTTTACAAAAAGAGGACGTAACACAAACCACACCAATGCTAAGGACAAAACAAAAAACTTGCTTAAAAAAATCCTGACGTACTAAATAACAGTGAGATTTTTTTAACTACTTTAAGCTCAATAAAGTTTCTAACTTCTACGCTTTAAGTTAAATGGCTGAGGAGTATGCAACAATATTAAAAAGATGGCAAAATCAGAAAAGTGAAGGCAAAAAATGGGATAAATAGCAAGGGAGACTAAAAAGATGTATTCTGGTAATACATCAGTAGCAAGACAAAGACAAACAGAGAGCTGCTACTCAGCAGAGATAAAGGATCACTAGAAATGGTATTGAAATAGCTGATACCTTTTTTACTTTTCTTCACTAGAAGGGTCAACCTCAATCAGCTGGCTAAGATAATTAGTATCACTTGACAAGGCAAGAGAGTACAGGCTAGAACAGAAACTTACATAAAATATTTTCAAACCAGCTGGGTTTGAAGAAATTCCTCTCAGAATTCTTAGAGAACAGAATAAAGACACTTTGGAGCCATTAGCAGTTATCTTTGAGAACTTGTGGAGAACAGATGAGCTTCTAAAAGAATGAATAAGGACAGACATCATGTTTGTCTTTAAGAGGAGAGAACAGAAGAAACCAGAGAATTACATACTCTTCTGCTTTATTTTCATTCTGAGAAAAATACTGGAGCACATACTTAAACAACTTTGTTTAAAAGCTTAAGTTTCTGTTCTGTCTTAAGGATAGAAAACAGTCAGCCTGTATTTGTTGAAAACTATGGTGGAAAGTCTCAACTGAAGCATATTGTCCAGTTTGTTCATTGTACCTTGTGGAAAGTGTGGTTCAACTGAAGAATAATTAGAGATTTAGAAAAAAAATCTGTAAGAAAGAACAGAAGGTCCCTTGGGAGGCTGTGAAATCTTTATCACCAATATAGATCTTCAAAACAGGCAAACATATGTTAGAAATGGTTTAGGTAAAGCTGATGCTGCCTTTGGCAGGGATGGTATCTTCAGAGGGCTGGTTCTAGGCACCAGCAAAATAGAAAATCAGTCAGTAAAGCCGATGATTGTCAAAAGCAGCTAAGTGGGAATGACCTCCTGCCTACTGTGCCATAAAACACGTAAACATTCTCAGAATGGAGGCTGGAACCCAAAGATCTTTATAGCCATGAGACTGGAGAAATATAATCTCTGTGATCTGCCCTAAATAGTCCATATAAAATCCAATTTTCATCTCCAAGAAACATGACAAAAAAGTATTCAGCACTACAGAGAGCAGCAGCTCTACTGAAAGTATTGCTTTTCCATAAGCCCCATACTCTACGTAGGAAAGAGGTTAAGTACCAAAGGCTGTAGCAGCCTCCATGAAGCCCCTGGTACCATAACCCTAAATTCCTTTTGTGATTCTTGTCTTTAGCTACTCCCTTAACTGTCAACAAAGTAGGAGTAGGTTGGAAGATACAAATGTATCAGGGATCGGACTGATAGAACAATAGTTTATCAGCTCATTGAAGAATTTGGAGAAGAAATTTAAGACCACTTCTGCAAGTTCCAGGCCATAGTATAGATCAAATCCTCAAAAAGAGGGCTTTAGAAACAGCTATCAATTTGGCTTTACTTCAGGGTACAGATGCAAAGGTAAAGCCGAGCCCCAGGGAAGGAAGCCCTCCAGGACTTCATTCTCTTATTCCAAATTTACCCAACATCTACCACTTTAACTTTCCTGGCTTTATTAAAAGTCACCTTTCTTTAATGTCCTTTTTGCCTGAGCTCTCTTTTGCTACCTAAAATGCAGTTGTTACTGTTGCAAGGAATGATTTTTCAGTTCTTTGTAGAATTCTGCTATTTGATACAACACACAACTGCTTTTAAATAGCAGTGCAATTTAAAAGTGCTTGCAGGTATATGGTAACACTATAGCAATGGTCAAAACCTAGTCAAATAAGTGTATTTCCAAATGCTACAGACAGAAAATAATGTGAGCAAAGTGCCACATAGTACATTTCATTCTAGGCACTCAATGTATATCTACTGAAGGGAACTGGTAATTAATACAGACAAATTAATGTAGAATAGCTTTATAAAAGTGTGGCAGTTTTGAGTTATTTCATGCTTATTCAGATCTCTGATACCAGCCAAACTCCTCTTACATCTTTTGCTTCCAGAAAGCCAACAATAAATGGATACAATGCTAGAAGAGCAGGTGTGTTTTCACTGAGAGGAAGCAGCTACAGATATGAAAATGCCTTAGCAGCTGGTGAATAAGAAGACTGAAGCTGTGCCAGACGAAGTGAGTGCGTGTGTGTGTGCGTGCACGTTTGCCACTAATTATGCAAAACGACCCAAACCTATTGATCATGTGTTTCTCTCCCTACTTCACCAAGAATGAATCTTAAACTGTGACAACTCTTTCAGAAAGTCAGAATTATTACCTGTGATATATTTTCTGTATTAGTACTGAGAACACACAATGAATTATCCTTTTTTTTTTCTTTCTCTTTTTGTACACATACTCCTGGTCACAGCACGGTAAGAGCAAATATAATTTCTAAGAAGCTGGTCTGTTTATCATCTAGTCCTCTTAGCTTCACAAACACAGGCTGTATTCAAAAACAGTATCAGCATACCATAAGCCACGACACAGCACATAGCTTCCAGCTTTCTTTGCTTAAAGTTCTGAAGGATTTACCATAAAATTCAGCTGGCACAGCTGCTCATTTATGATTGGTGCACATAGACATCAAGAAATTTTAGTTAAAACTTGAGCAGCCTGACTGCTCAATGACCGCTCAAATATTTTTTGTTCACTTGGTTATGAAACTTCACTGCAATGGTACATTGTAAGGTTTACAGAAAATCTCATCTGAGCATCTTACTCACATATCACACCCTAATTAGACAAGCTTAGACCCACCAAACTCTCATAGAATGACTATGGGTAAGAACCAAGAAAAGCACTCGGAGTCACAAAGCCATATTTTCATTTATAAATCAATTTTTAAATTAACATGAGAGGCTGGAACAACTATATATCAACAAGGAAAAGACTGCAGAGATAGAATCATACAATCATTTAGGTTGGAAAAGACCTTCAAGATCATCAAGTCCAACCATCAGCCCTACACCCCTGTGACCACTAAACCATCTCCTGAAGCACCATGTCTACCCGTTTTTTGAACACCTCCAGGGATGGTGCCTCCGCCACCTCCCTGGGCAGCCTGTTCCAATGCCTCACCACTCTTTCTGTGAAGAAATTTTTCCTCATATCCATCCTGAACCTCCCCTGGCGCAACTTGACCCCATTTCCTCTTGTCCTATCACTAGTCAATAGGGAGAAGAGGCCAACACCTGCCTCACTACAACCTCCTTTCAGGTAGTTGTAGAGAGCAATGAGGTCTCCCCTCAGCCTCCTCTTCTCCAGGCTGAACAGCCCCAGCTCTCTCAGCCTCCTCTTGTAAGACCTGTTCTCCAGACCCCTAATCAGCCTAGTTGCCCTTCTCTGCACCCTCTTCAGCACCTCGATGTCCTTCCTGTACTGCGGTGCCCAAAACTGCACACAGTGCTCGAGGTGCAGCCTCACCAAGGCTGAGTAGAGGGGCAGGATCACCCCCCTGGTCCTGCTGGTCACACTATTCCTGATGCAGGCCAGGATGGTGTTGGCCTTCTTGGCCACCTGGGCACACTGCTGGCTCATGTTCAGCTGGCTGTCAGTCAACACCCCCAGGTCCCTCTCTGCTGGGCAGCTCTGCAGCCTGTAGTGCTGCTGGGGGTTGTTGTGGCCAAAATGCAGGACCCGACATTTGGCCTTATTGAAACTCATACAGTTGGCCTCAGCCCATCAATGAAGCCTGTCCAGATCCCTCTGCAGAGCCTTCCTACCCTCAAGCAGATCAACACTCCCAGCCAACTTAGTGTTATCTCTAAACTTACTGAGGGTGCACTCTCCCCCCTCATCCAAATCATCAATAAAGATGTTAAACAGAAGTAGCCCAAGCACTGAGCACTGGGGAACACCACTCGTGACCAGCCACCAATTGGATTTAACTCCATTGAAAATAACTTTTAGGACCAGGCCATCCAACCAGTTATTAATCCAGCAAAGCATATGTGCATCCATGCCACAAACAGCCAGCTTCTCTAGGAGAATGTTGTGGGAAACATGTCAAAGGCCTTGCTAAAGTCAAGGTAGACAACATCCACAGCCACAGATTAATCATTCCAAAATATTTTTTTCACTGTGCAGAGAAACAGAACTATTTCTTTTCAAATTCCACTATAACATATAATCAAATGATGTTGAAAGGAAGTATACTGACTCTATGTGTCACAGAAGTTACAGATCTATTTTTAGTTGCTGTATCATCTTGTAAAAATAATTAAAGGGGATCTCTGTTTCCCTTAAAAAATGAAACAGAAACAAAGATTCTACTAGTGTTGCCTATAAATTTTACTTTAGGAGGACACCTGAAAAGTTTATTCCATTGTACAGTTTTTAACTAGGACAACATTAACTGGTGTATATGGAGATCCAGTTCAAAGTTCCTGCACTAAATGAACTGCATTAAATGGTTAGATGTTGTCAGCAGCTGAAGAATGGAAAAAATCTCTAACCACTACTTTTTGTAAGGCCTTTTTCTCAAGATCTGTTTACAATCCACCAATCCAGATGATTGCTTTGCTGTGTATTTACATAGGTATACCTTTTGTTGAGCTTTGTGTGCCATTAGAATTATTGCTAACAACAAAAGCCATGATACTATGCAGCTGATCTGTTGGTTATCGCAATCTAACTTTACACAGAATCACAGAATTGTTCTGGTTGGAAAAGACCTTTAAGATCATTGAGTCCAACCATAACCTAACTCTACCAACCATTAACCTAAATCGACATAGTCCAGTGCATAAACCATGTTCCTAAGCACCAACATCAATAGGTCTTTTAAGTACCTGCAGGGATGGTGATTCACCCACATCCCTGCGTAGCCTATTACAGTGTTTAATTACTCTTTCAGTGAATAAGTTTCTTCTAATATCTAAACTAGGCCTCCCCTGGCACAACTTGAGCCCATTCCCTCTTGTCCTATTGCTTGTTACTTGGGAGAAGAGACCAACACTCCCTTCACTACAACCTCCTTTCAAGTAGCTGCAGAGAGCAGTGAGGTCTCCCCTCAGCCACCTTTTCTCCAGGCTGAACAAACCCAGTTCCCTCAGATGCTCCTTATAAGATCTGTGCTCTTCACCAGCCTCACTGCCCCTCTCTGGACTCGCTCCAGCACCTCAATGTCTCTCTTGCAGTGAGACACAGTACTATACACAGTAACTCTTCAGAAACCAGATAAAATTAACATACTATATTTAATAAACCTGCTCAAAGGTTTTATCTTTCAAATGGATATTCTAAAATAGTAAGAAATATTTGCAAATGGATGTTCCAAGATTTTTGGAGCTTCTGCAATAGTAATGTTCCCTATCCTTCTACAGTATCCTGTCTTTTACAGGAGATTGTTTAATGTTGAGAAATCCCTATACATTTGTGTCAGCATGAAGTCATCAACATAAGAACATGTGCCGCATTGGTGCAGCCCCACCTCCTCTTCAGCAGTGGCTAGAAACCAATGGCCTGGGATGAATAAGAACAGGGCAAGCATATGTAATACTTCTTCAGAGTCTTGTCCCAGCTGCCAGCTATTTTCAGGTCAGAGAACTTCCTGAGATTGATGTTGCCTGTCACTTTAGTTTCTCTGGGTGAATCTCTCGAGTATTTCTTTGTCCATTCTCCCCTTGAATACATCCAAAACTTTCACATCCTGAACAGTTTTGACAAGTTCCACAGGTATACTAACACAGGTCCATTAACGTAATAACTTTGCACCAACATCTGTCTCTTCCTTCTACCAAAACTTTTGAATTTTATGAGGCTACAGAAACAAAAATAATACCATAGAATCTATGATCTTGCTGCACTACATAGCTCCCCTTTTTGCAGAAGAGGAAAAGAGGTCTTAAGATACCAGAAATGAAATGTGTTATATCAAATGCATCTCTTCTTTGACTTCTTCTACTCTTACTCCACACTGACAGCCTGAATAAAGGCTTGGGATCAAACAACATTCAACAGTGCAAAGGCTCCTTAAATCAATCATGTTTTCTTAAATTAGATACTGAATATAATGTAGTTCTAGCTAAAAGAGCTACCAAGATTTAATTATTTTAAACAAGGAACAGAGGAGGAAGGCCTGTGTAATGTAGTTGATACCAAAATATCTCACTTCTTCACATTGACAGGTCTAAGGAATTAATGCTTATGTGTAAAATTTCCTGAATACTTGTCTCCATGGCAAAAGGCACTGATGATAGAGAAAAGGAATTTTCCAAGGTAAAGGTTTTCCCTACGTAGTTCCACAGAAACTCAGTTTCACTATATTGTGGTTTGGGGATTTATGAGGGAGACACAAGAAGAATAAAACTTAAACAGAGCTCAAGTGTCTGCATAATTAAGTTCCTTTGGAGATTAACTAAGAGTCAGTGGACTGGCTATTCTTTCCGGTGAAGTATTTCACCCTCCATCTTGTTGCCTCACAGGTTACATTCTATATAGATGAATAGCATTAGTTTTACAAAGCTGTTGCTACTTTCTATTGGTGTCATTATCATCACTGGCTTTTTCTTCACAACATGTTAAAATGTATTATATTTGGTGCAGTAGTTGCTGTTATCCATGTATATACATAGCAGGGAAGAGGTAACAGTGTGTGGGAGGGGATGAAGAAGAAGATGGAGCCAGACCTTTCTCAGTGGTGCTCAATGACAGGACAAGAGGCAATGGGCACAAACTGAAACACAAAAAACTTTGCCTGTATGCAAGAAAAAACTTGCTGTGAGGATGGTCAAACACAGGAACAGGTTTCCCAGAGAGGTTACTAACTCTCTTTCTTCAGAGATATTTAAAACCTGACTGGACAAGTTCAAGAGCGATCTGCTCTAGCTGACTCTGCTTCAGCAGAAGTTTTGGACGGAATGATAGCCACAGGTACCTTCCAACCTCAATCATCCTATGATTCCCTGATTTTATGTGATTTGATGTGTCTATTAGTCACTTCTGAATCTAAAAGAACTTGAGGGTCACTAGTTCAGAGCTAGATTTACACCACACAGTTATATTGTATCATCCATAACCTTTTTTTTTTCTTCAGTATTACTGTCCCTTGTTTGGTAAATTAGTTGGGCATTCTTAGCCTAGAACACAGACATGCAAGCAAGTAGGATATACACTATTTACAAGTACAAGGCAGTCTTTCATTGGTTACCATGCACAAATCACAGTAAAAATTTTGCGAAGTGTCCAGCTGAGGACTGATACGCTCACCACCCCAGTGAGGTGCCTTTGCTGGCCGGCAGGTGACAGCCCAGAGGGGATTGGGTGGTCCCCATGGCTCCATCCAGTAGGTCCTCAGCATTGCTCATCTGACATTTGCCCTAGTAAGTAATGACAGCATGGGGCTGAGATTTTGTTCTCCAGCACCATGGGTGGGGAGGGAGCAATGTTGGTGCAGTGTGAGCTCCCCTTGGCATGTGCTCTCCAGCCCCAGTGTCCATGGAGTTCTAGGCTTTGTGACTTTCTGAACCCTAATTTTCTTCTGCTTAAAATAAACATTTTGGAGAACACTGTAAAGGTACAGGAAAGTAATGGTATTTTATTCCTGAAAACATACATAGCAACTTCATATGTTTTACATGTTTAGAAAATTTATATATATGTGTATGTATATGTGTGTGTATATATATAGTTTATATGCTTATGAACTTTATAAAACTGCAACCTCACATGTGTGCATCAATTATGTTAACCGTTCCCAAGCACGCAGGGTTGTCTGTTCAGGTGTTGCTCCCTTTTCATGCAGGGTAACTTTTCCCAGGCTAGTGAGCCTCCAGGGATCACTGACATCACTTACAGAAATAAGGGAAGTTGCACTGGGTCCAAAGCCAGTTTGCAGGCTGTTTCAGCTGAAGTCTCTCCTTCAGAGAATGACTGTCTGCTTGCAGTTGCATTTAAGGAAGTTCTTCAGCTGAGTATTTCTCGGGGGAAGTTCCCAGCCAATATTAGTCATGAGTAGTACTGAAGTACTGAACTGCATTTCATAATCCTGCTTACACTCCTCCCAGGCAACATAAAAATTGCTAATACGGTTACTAAAGAGATGAGAAAAGGAAATCCAAACCTTTGGTTTCTACACTTTGTAAAGAAAGTGAGTAAATTATATTTATCAACTTCGGCATTCACATATACAGAAAACTACAAGATGACCTACAAACTTTATAATTGTACTAACACTATTTTTATGTTGCTTATAGTGCACTAGGTCTATATATCTATACTTTGATTATATATTCTTTAGTTAGCTTCTGGAACTCAGGTTTTGCCTGTTATAACCTGTAGGCAAAATACATACCTTGTTGGCATTGCATATACTAAGGTTTCCACAGGCTTACCAACTTACCCTTGTTGGAAAAAAAAAAAAAAAAAAAAAAAATTTAGCCTCACGTTCCATCTCACTATGGAACAACAATATTTGGTCTAAATTAATCCACAATTCTTCTTTTCTGATCAGGAAATGCATTTCAAGAGCAAAACACGTTTTTATTTTGTTAAAACATAAGCTATTGAAAGAATGGAGAAACACCTTAGAGTAGCACAGGTCCTTTCAGCAGCCAGCACCGGCCACACATTCCTTTGGGACCACAGTTTAAAAGTTCCGGAAAAGGTTTAACCATCTGACGTGAGCCACCTAGTGTCTGAACGAACGGCTACATTAAGAAGTTGGAAGAAATATTTTAACAGTTTTCTGACAACTGGTGGAAGCCCATTCGTATTTATAAGCTTAAAACTGTATAGAGGAATCAGATTTAAACCTTTAGTGAACCACAGTCTTTTGGCAACTGCTATACCACGAGCCTACCTTAAGAGCAACCAGTTCCTTCAACACAGTTTAATCAATAAGCACACTGTTAACGTATTTTACTTACTTAAGACTAAGTAAAATTCCTGTTAAACTACCATTTTGGAAGTAATGTCAAACAGTAAACTGTATACAGATAATGTGAGGTATTTAAATAGACGGCTCAAACGACTCAGAGCAAACTTTTGAATCTGCACTCTGAAAAGTATCAACTTGCTAATTCCGCCCCCTCAAAATAATGTTTCTAAGTATAATTAATCTAAATAAGACTCTCTCTAAGTCTGAAGACAAAGTTAAATGAGATAATACAG